>JBAMNC010000760.1:0-1485000 GCA_037902135.1 Cetoscarus ocellatus | reverse complement strand
TGGTAGAGCGCATGCTTTGCATGTATGAGGTCCCGAGTTCAATCCTCGGCATCTCCACGGATCAACCTTGCGAAACGAGCAGATTCCTGGTTTCCTCTCAGATAGTGGAAGCCTGGTGAGACCACTTGCTGTTTGAAGGTACGAGCTTCAGGTGGTTGGAAGTAACTGGCGTTTGTCTGAAAACAAACATGGCAGAGGGTGTCTTGCTACTTTTGCCAAATTGTCATCACTAAGCATCTTTTGGCAATGGTTGACAAAGGGGAAGACTGTTCTGTGTAGGAATGTTATGAAATTGTGGGCTCACGACCCAGGCTACGTGGACAAATCTCGGGGGAGGGGCCGTTGTGGTTGTTGTGGCCGAGTGGTTAAGGCGATGGACTAGAAATCCATTGGGGTCTCCCCGCACAGGTTCGAATCCTGCCAACAACGCATGCGTGTTTTATAGCACTCTTGACGGAGGCATGCCCGAGTATACAGGGGCGCTTCATTTGGCAGTGTGCTTGCTCTGACACCGGCCGAGCCCCCTTACCTCGGCATCGGCACGGGCAAAAAGCGCCGTCTCCCAGCTCGGCACCAGCAGTGTGTGTGACGTGGAGGAGATGCAACCTTCTTGTCGATAGCAGCATCCGCGAAGCAGTTATTTCCCATCCCAAAGTACCGTCCCGTAGCATGTGTGTCCAGTGCTCTGGACGAGCCCTTGCCAGGCGATGGTGGTAAAGTGGTGAGCATAGCTGCCTTCCAAGCAGTTGACCCGGGTTCGATTCCCGGCCATCGCAGCGGGGGCTCCGTTGAGGCTCGCAAAGGAAGCGGCTTTTCGTCATTTCGCCCCAGTGTGGCTGCAGCATACTGGACACCTGATGAGCGGAGTTGCAAGTTGGCATCAGGCACATGCTGCCTGCTGTCACCCAGGCAGGCCGCAAGAGAGGAAACAGATCATGTGTGAAATGGTGGGGTTGACCGAGTTTCGATCAGATGAATGGCACAGCGCGGGGCTCTTTACCTGCACCTTTTCTCTTTTCCCCAACATAACCAGTGTCTTGACATCCTTAACCTAGGCATTCCTTCCTAACCAGTGGTAAATTGAAATAGTGAGCAGTTTGCAGCCATTAAGGTCTTGCGACGGCAGAGTTGGCCTGGAAAGCAGGGGCCGGGGTTGTTGTGGCCGAGTGGTTAAGGTCATGGACTTGAAATCCTTGCAGATTCGAATCCTGCCGACAACGGTGGCTTTGATGTAGTGTCTGCCAGAGCGTTGACTTTTGAGCTTGACAAGTGTATGTGTCACTCTTACCGCAGCAAGGTTCTGATTTTTTGTGAGCTAAATTTCTTCCCAGCCAGAGTTCTCTGAGAGTCCTACACACTGGATGCCTAATTTGTTTAGCCTTTCTACAGATACAATGGTCATTCTAAGCGCTACTTGACATGTACAGGTAAAGTCACCCTCATCTCATCCCAGAGGCAATGCTGTTGTGGCCTGACGTGCTGTGCGCCAGAGGAAGACACTTCAGGGGATGTAGCTCAGTGGTAGAGCGCATGCTTTGCATGTATGAGGTCCCGAGTTCAATCCTCGGCATCTCCACGGATCAACCTTGCGAAACGAGCAGATTCCTGGTTTCCTCTCAGATAGTGGAAGCCTGGTGAGACCACTTGCTGTTTGAAGGTACGAGCTTCAGGTGGTTGGAAGTAACTGGCGTTTGTCTGAAAACAAACATGGCAGAGGGTGTCTTGCTACTTTTGCCAAATTGTCATCACTAAGCATCTTTTGGCAATGGTTGACAAAGGGGAAGACTGTTCTGTGTAGGAATGTTATGAAATTGTGGGCTCACGACCCAGGCTACGTGGACAAATCTCGGGGGAGGGGCCGTTGTGGTTGTTGTGGCCGAGTGGTTAAGGCGATGGACTAGAAATCCATTGGGGTCTCCCCGCGCAGGTTCGAATCCTGCCAACAACGCATGCGTGTTTTAGAGCACTCTTGACGGAGGCATGCCCGAGTATACAGGGGCGCTTCATTTGGCAGTGTGCTTGCTCTGACACCGGCCAAGCCCCCTTACCTCGGCATCGGCACGGGCAAAAAGCGCCGTCTCCCAGCTCGGCACCAGCAGTGTGTGTGACGTGGAGGAGATGCAACCTTCTTGTCGATAGCAGCATCTGCGAAGCAGTTATTTCCCATCCCAAAGTACCGTCCCGTAGCATGTGTGTCCAGTGCTCTGGACGAGCCTTTGCCAGGCGATGGTGGTATAGTGGTGAGCATAGCTGCCTTCCAAGCAGTTGACCCGGGTTCGATTCCCGGCCATCGCAGCGGGGGCTCCGTTGAGGCTCGCAAAGGAAGCGGCTTTTCGTCATTTCGCCCCAGTGTGGCTGCAGCATACTGGACACCTGATGAGCGGAGTTGCAAGTTGGCATCAGGCACATGCTGCCTGCTGTCACCCAGGCAGGCCGCAAGAGAGGAAACAGATCATGTGTGAAATGGTGGGGTTGACCGAGTTTCGATCAGATGAATGGCACAGCGCGGGGCTCTTTACCTGCACCTTTTCTCTTTTCCCCAACATAACCAGTGTCTTGACATCCTTAACCTAGGCATTCCTTCCTAACCAGTGGTAAATTGAAATACTGAGCAGTTTGCAGCCATTAAGGTCTTGCGACGGCAGAGTTGGCCTGGAAAGCAGGGGCCGGGGTTGTTGTGGCCGAGTGGTTAAGGTCATGGACTTGAAATCCTTGCAGATTCGAATCCTGCCGACAACGGTGGCTTTGATGTAGTGTCTGCCAGAGCGTTGACTTTTGAGCTTGACAAGTGTATGTGTCACTCTTACCGCAGCAAGGTTCTGATTTTTTGTGAGCTAAATTTCTTCCCAGCCAGAGTTCTCTGAGAGTCCTACACACTGGATGCCTAATTTGTTTAGCCTTTCTACAGATACAATGGTCATTCTAAGCGCTACTTGACATGTACAGGTAAAGTCACCCTTATCTCATCCCAGAGGCAATGCTGTTGTGGCCTGACGTGCTGTGCGCCAGAGGAAGACACTTCAGGGGATGTAGCTCAGTGGTAGAGCGCATGCTTTGCATGTATGAGGTCCCGAGTTCAATCCTCGGCATCTCCACGGATCAACCTTGCGAAACGAGCAGATTCCTGGTTTCCTCTCAGATAGTGGAAGCCTGGTGAGACCACTTGCTGTTTGAAGGTACGAGCTTCAGGTGGTTGGAAGTAACTGGCGTTTGTCTGAAAACAAACATGGCAGAGGGTGTCTTGCTACTTTTGCCAAATTGTCATCACTAAGCATCTTTTGGCAATGGTTGACAAAGGGGAAGACTGTTCTGTGTAGGAATGTTATGAAATTGTGGGCTCACGACCCAGGCTACGTGGACAAATCTCGGGGGAGGGGCCGTTGTGGTTGTTGTGGCCGAGTGGTTAAGGCGATGGACTAGAAATCCATTGGGGTCTCCCCGCACAGGTTCGAATCCTGCCAACAACGCATGCGTGTTTTATAGCACTCTTGACGGAGGCATGCCCGAGTATACAGGGGCGCTTCATTTGGCAGTGTGCTTGCTCTGACACCGGCCGAGCCCCCTTACCTCGGCATCGGCACGGGCAAAAAGCGCCGTCTCCCAGCTCGGCACCAGCAGTGTGTGTGACGTGGAGGAGATGCAACCTTCTTGTCGATAGCAGCATCTGCGAAGCAGTTATTTCCCATCCCAAAGTACCGTCCCGTAGCATGTGTGTCCAGTGCTCTGGACGAGCCCTTGCCAGGCGATGGTGGTAAAGTGGTGAGCATAGCTGCCTTCCAAGCAGTTGACCCGGGTTCGATTCCCGGCCATCGCAGCGGGGGCTCCGTTGAGGCTCGCAAAGGAAGCGGCTTTTCGTCATTTCGCCCCAGTGTGGCTGCAGCATACTGGACACCTGATGAGCGGAGTTGCAAGTTGGCATCAGGCACATGCTGCCTGCTGTCACCCAGGCAGGCCGCAAGAGAGGAAACAGATCATGTGTGAAATGGTGGGGTTGACCGAGTTTCGATCAGATGAATGGCACAGCGCGGGGCTCTTTACCTGCACCTTTTCTCTTTTCCCCAACATAACCAGTGTCTTGACATCCTTAACCTAGGCATTCCTTCCTAACCAGTGGTAAATTGAAATACTGAGCAGTTTGCAGCCATTAAGGTCTTGCGACGGCAGAGTTGGCCTGGAAAGCAGGGGCCGGGGTTGTTGTGGCCGAGTGGTTAAGGTCATGGACTTGAAATCCTTGCAGATTCGAATCCTGCCGACAACGGTGGCTTTGATGTAGTGTCTGCCAGAGCGTTGACTTTTGAGCTTGACAAGTGTATGTGTCACTCTTACCGCAGCAAGGTTCTGATTTTTTGTGAGCTAAATTTCTTCCCAGCCAGAGTTCTCTGAGAGTCCTACACACTGGATGCCTAATTTGTTTAGCCTTTCTACAGATACAATGGTCATTCTAAGCGCTACTTGACATGTACAGGTAAAGTCACCCTCATCTCATCCCAGAGGCAATGCTGTTGTGGCCTGACGTGCTGTGCGCCAGAGGAAGACACTTCAGGGGATGTAGCTCAGTGGTAGAGCGCATGCTTTGCATGTATGAGGTCCCGAGTTCAATCCTCGGCATCTCCACGGATCAACCTTGCGAAACGAGCAGATTCCTGGTTTCCTCTCAGATAGTGGAAGCCTGGTGAGACCACTTGCTGTTTGAAGGTACGAGCTTCAGGTGGTTGGAAGTAACTGGCGTTTGTCTGAAAACAAACATGGCAGAGGGTGTCTTGCTATTTTTGCCAAATTGTCATCACTAAGCATCTTTTGGCAATGGTTGACAAAGGGGAAGACTGTTCTGTGTAGGAATGTTATGAAATTGTGGGCTCACGACCCAGGCTACGTGGACAAATCTCGGGGGAGGGGCCGTTGTGGTTGTTGTGGCCGAGTGGTTAAGGCGATGGACTAGAAATCCATTGGGGTCTCCCCGCGCAGGTTCGAATCCTGCCAACAACGCATGCGTGTTTTATAGCACTCTTGACGGAGGCATGCCCGAGTATACAGGGGCGCTTCATTTGGCAGTGTGCTTGCTCTGACACCGGCCGAGCCCCCTTACCTCGGCATCGGCACGGGCAAAAAGCGCCGTCTCCCAGCTCGGCACCAGCAGTGTGTGTGACGTGGAGGAGATGCAACCTTCTTGTCGATAGCAGCATCTGCGAAGCAGTTATTTCCCATCCCAAAGTACCGTCCCGTAGCATGTGTGTCCAGTGCTCTGGACGAGCCTTTGCCAGGCGATGGTGGTATAGTGGTGAGCATAGCTGCCTTCCAAGCAGTTGACCCGGGTTCGATTCCCGGCCATCGCAGCGGGGGCTCCGTTGAGGCTCGCAAAGGAAGCGGCTTTTCGTCATTTCGCCCCAGTGTGGCTGCAGCATACTGGACACCTGATGAGCGGAGTTGCAAGTTGGCATCAGGCACATGCTGCCTGCTGTCACCCAGGCAGGCCGCAAGAGAGGAAACAGATCATGTGTGAAATGGTGGGGTTGACCGAGTTTCGATCAGATGAATGGCACAGCGCGGGGCTCTTTACCTGCACCTTTTCTCTTTTCCCCAACATAACCAGTGTCTTGACATCCTTAACCTAGGCATTCCTTCCTAACCAGTGGTAAATTGAAATACTGAGCAGTTTGCAGCCATTAAGGTCTTGCGACGGCAGAGTTGGCCTGGAAAGCAGGGGCCGGGGTTGTTGTGGCCGAGTGGTTAAGGTCATGGACTTGAAATCCTTGCAGATTCGAATCCTGCCGACAATGGTGGCTTTGATGTAGTGTCTGCCAGAGCGTTGACTTTTGAGCTTGACAAGTGTATGTGTCACTCTTACCGCAGCAAGGTTCTGATTTTTTGTGAGCTAAATTTCTTCCCAGCCAGAGTTCTCTGAGAGTCCTACACACTGGATGCCTAATTTGTTTAGCCTTTCTACAGATACAATGGTCATTCTAAGCGCTACTTGACATGTACAGGTAAAGTCACCCTCATCTCATCCCAGAGGCAATGCTGTTGTGGCCTGACGTGCTGTGCGCCAGAGGAAGACACTTCAGGGGATGTAGCTCAGTGGTAGAGCGCATGCTTTGCATGTATGAGGTCCCGAGTTCAATCCTCGGCATCTCCACGGATCAACCTTGCGAAACGAGCAGATTCCTGGTTTCCTCTCAGATAGTGGAAGCCTGGTGAGACCACTTGCTGTTTGAAGGTACGAGCTTCAGGTGGTTGGAAGTAACTGGCGTTTGTCTGAAAACAAACATGGCAGAGGGTGTCTTGCTACTTTTGCCAAATTGTCATCACTAAGCATCTTTTGGCAATGGTTGACAAAGGGGAAGACTGTTCTGTGTAGGAATGTTATGAAATTGTGGGCTCACGACCCAGGCTACGTGGACAAATCTCGGGGGAGGGGCCGTTGTGGTTGTTGTGGCCGAGTGGTTAAGGCGATGGACTAGAAATCCATTGGGGTCTCCCCGCGCAGGTTCGAATCCTGCCAACAACGCATGCGTGTTTTAGAGCACTCTTGACGGAGGCATGCCCGAGTATACAGGGGCGCTTCATTTGGCAGTGTGCTTGCTCTGACACCGGCCGAGCCCCCTTACCTCGGCATCGGCACGGGCAAAAAGCGCCGTCTCCCAGCTCGGCACCAGCAGTGTGTGTGACGTGGAGGAGATGCAACCTTCTTGTCGATAGCAGCATCTGCGAAGCAGTTATTTCCCATCCCAAAGTACCGTCCCGTAGCATGTGTGTCCAGTGCTCTGGACGAGCCTTTGCCAGGCGATGGTGGTATAGTGGTGAGCATAGCTGCCTTCCAAGCAGTTGACCCGGGTTCGATTCCCGGCCATCGCAGCGGGGGCTCCGTTGAGGCTCGCAAAGGAAGCGGCTTTTCGTCATTTCGCCCCAGTGTGGCTGCAGCATACTGGACACCTGATGAGCGGAGTTGCAAGTTGGCATCAGGCACATGCTGCCTGCTGTCACCCAGGCAGGCCGCAAGAGAGGAAACAGATCATGTGTGAAATGGTGGGGTTGACCGAGTTTCGATCAGATGAATGGCACAGCGCGGGGCTCTTTACCTGCACCTTTTCTCTTTTCCCCAACATAACCAGTGTCTTGACATCCTTAACCTAGGCATTCCTTCCTAACCAGTGGTAAATTGAAATACTGAGCAGTTTGCAGCCATTAAGGTCTTGCGACGGCAGAGTTGGCCTGGAAAGCAGGGGCCGGGGTTGTTGTGGCCGAGTGGTTAAGGTGATGGACTTGAAATCCTTGCAGATTCGAATCCTGCCGACAACGGTGGCTTTGATGTAGTGTCTGCCAGAGCGTTGACTTTTGAGCTTGACAAGTGTATGTGTCACTCTTACCGCAGCAAGGTTCTGATTTTTTGTGAGCTAAATTTCTTCCCAGCCAGAGTTCTCTGAGAGTCCTACACACTGGATGCCTAATTTGTTTAGCCTTTCTACAGATACAATGGTCATTCTAAGCGCTACTTGACATGTACAGGTAAAGTCACCCTCATCTCATCCCAGAGGCAATGCTGTTGTGGCCTGACGTGCTGTGCGCCAGAGGAAGACACTTCAGGGGATGTAGCTCAGTGGTAGAGCGCATGCTTTGCATGTATGAGGTCCCGAGTTCAATCCTCGGCATCTCCACGGATCAACCTTGCGAAACGAGCAGATTCCTGGTTTCCTCTCAGATAGTGGAAGCCTGGTGAGACCACTTGCTGTTTGAAGGTACGAGCTTCAGGTGGTTGGAAGTAACTGGCGTTTGTCTGAAAACAAACATGGCAGAGGGTGTCTTGCTACTTTTGCCAAATTGTCATCACTAAGCATCTTTTGGCAATGGTTGACAAAGGGGAAGACTGTTCTGTGTAGGAATGTTATGAAATTGTGGGCTCACGACCCAGGCTACGTGGACAAATCTCGGGGGAGGGGCCGTTGTGGTTGTTGTGGCCGAGTGGTTAAGGCGATGGACTAGAAATCCATTGGGGTCTCCCCGCGCAGGTTCGAATCCTGCCAACAACGCATGCGTGTTTTATAGCACTCTTGACGGAGGCATGCCCGAGTATACAGGGGCGCTTCATTTGGCAGTGTGCTTGCTCTGACACCGGCCGAGCCCCCTTACCTCGGCATCGGCACGGGCAAAAAGCGCCGTCTCCCAGCTCGGCACCAGCAGTGTGTGTGACGTGGAGGAGATGCAACCTTCTTGTCGATAGCAGCATCTGCGAAGCAGTTATTTCCCATCCCAAAGTACCGTCCCGTAGCATGTGTGTCCAGTGCTCTGGACGAGCCTTTGCCAGGCGATGGTGGTATAGTGGTGAGCATAGCTGCCTATACAATGGTCATTCTAAGCGCTACTTGGCATGTACAGGTAAAGTCACCCTCATCTCATCCCAGAGGCAATGCTGTTGTGGCCTGATGTGCTGTGCGCCAGAGGAAGACACTTCAGGGGATGTAGCTCAGTGGTAGAGCGCATGCTTTGCATGTATGAGGTCCCGAGCATCAGGCACATCCTGCCTGCTGTCACCCAGGCAGGCCGCAAGAGAGGAAACAGATCATGTGTGAAATGGTGGGGTTGACCGAGTTTCGATCGGATGAATGGCACAGCGTGGGGCTCTTTACCTGTGCCTTTTCTCTTTTCCCCCACATAACCAGTGTCTTGACATCCTTAACCTAGGCATTCCTTCCTAACCAGTGGTAAATTGAAATACTGAGCAGTTTGCAGCCATTAAGGTCTTGCGACGGCAGAGTTGGCCAGGAAAGCAGGGGCCGGGGTTGTTGTGGCCGAGTGGTTAAGGTCATGGATTTGAAATCCTTGCAGATTCATGCTGCCTGCTGTCGCCCTGGCATTCCGCAAGAGAGGAAACAGATCATGTGTGAAGTGGCCGGCTGAGCCCCCTTACCTCGGCATCGGCACGGGCAAAAAGCGCCGTCTCCCAGCTTGGTACCAGCAGTGTGTGTGACGTGGAGGAGAATCAACCTTCTCGTCTTGGGACCAAAACTTTAATGAACTGGGAGATTCAATGGGCATGATCTTGCCAGCTTGACTCATATGAAGCCACAAAATCCAAGCTTAAGAGGGCACCTGGACTTGAGTCTGTTTACTGCCTACATTTTGCTTTGCTTCCAAAAGACCTCTCCAGATCTCAAACCAGGGCATCAGAGCTTCAAGTATAGGCCTCTGTTATGCATTAAAATGCTAAAGATCCAGACATTCACCTGAGAGCCGTTGAGTTAGTTTTCCTGGTAGCCTGCCTGGTAGGCAGAAGGTAGCCTCAAGAATATAGTGGTGTACCAAGGACAAGCAGCATCTAATAGTAGGGATATTTATAATGTATTTCAGATTTTTATGTATTTAATTGTGATCATTTAAGCATGTAATTTGGGTGACATGCTATCTTCTTAATTTAAAACAATGATATAAACAATGCTATTTAATTTTTTTGTGGGATATATTTTTTCTCATTGGGTCCATAGCAAGTCGTGCACATGCCTAACAGGAAGACGGTTGCTGGTTCAATCATGTTGTCAGTCAGGGCCTTTTTGTTTGTTTGCATGTTCTCCCCTTGCATGCGTGGGTTTTCTCTTTGGACTCTGGCTTCCTCCCACAGACAAAAAACACACTCATTAGGTTGACTGCTGACTCCAAATTGCCCCTAGGCATAAATGTGAGAGTGCATGGTTGTCTGTGTCTCTATGTGGCCCTGTGATTGGCAGGTGACAGGTTCAGGGTGGGCCCTGCTTCTCGCCCAAAGTCAGCTGGCATAGGCTCCAGCACCCACCAACACGAATAGATTCTTTCTAGTACAGATTGAACAGTCCATCTCTCGTTCAGGCCACAGTTGATCAGCAGTTGCTAAAATACTCCATTTGCCTGGTCTTGCATCAAACATGTCACATTCAAAGTCACTTGAAAATCACCTTTATTACTCATTCTGGAGCTGGGTTTAAACTTTAGAAAGTTGTCTTGACCATGTCTGCATGCCTAAATGCATTGAGTTTCTACCATGTGATTGACTGATTGCACTAACAAACATGGAACAAATACTACCTAGTAAAGTGGCCCTTGAGATCTCATTTACCATACTAGTCTACGGGTTGTAAATGTGTTTTTTACCATTTGCACTTTCCTTCACGTTACAGAAACATTAAAATAAGCTCCAATTCAGCTTTAATTTCATTTTTTATTCATAAAGAACTTTTTCATTTGATTTTCTTTTGGTTCTCTATTCACATACTTGATAAATGACTGTAGATTGCTATAAGAGCATACATGAGCCCAGGTATTCTCATTTTGATTGATCCCTTCAGTTGATTTATCCCTTTAATTAAATCCTCACAATGGACACAGAGGTCAGTTTGGGGTGTGTCAATGTGGCGCTGCAGCTCATGATCCATCAGGACAGTTTGGTCATTCCAGGAGGCGGCAGACGTGATGGCAGAGACAAAGAAGGGCCAAATGAAGGCAAGAAGACTAATACAGTAACGGAGAGGAGTTAAAGGCACAGTGTGAGTTTATGACCAGGGCAGGCAGAGGTGGGCGGGGGCAGAGACATGGATCAGAGGCACTGACGCCTTCAGACAACAATGCTCTGTTTCCCCTGTAATCCTCTGATTCATTGGGCTCAATGGAAGACACTCGATAGCACATGATAATGAAACTTCAACCCCAGACAGCCTGGCTGCCAGGGGCTTTTCCTCACCAGGCCAACGGCTGCTTAATGCACGCCGTCTGACCAAACTCTTCGCCTTTCAGACACAATCACTAACGCAGGCTGGTTCTGCCCAGAGATGAGCTCATTCAGTCCCCGGGGGATTTAATCTACTGGTATCACCTCATTGGAGAAGACATTTGTTTGATTCAGTTTGGGTAATGTTTGCTACCTGCCTCTGTCTCCTGGGGTCTCTGTGGGTTTGGGTCAATTTGAGGTTAGTGCAAAACATGTCAAGCTTGTAAATATAAGTCAGCCAAATGGTGTAAAACTGCACCTTTGAGGAGGAATATGGATGTGTGTGTAGTACACGTGGCTCGAGCCTAGACAGAACCAGCATGTCTCGCAGGTTTTTGGATTTCAGATTTGGAAGTGCAAGGGCTGGATAAGTCAAAAGGCTGCAACTTTTTATTTGACATCTAAACTCTGCACAATTGGTTAAAAAGGCACTTCATAATATTCCATTGAATATCAATCATTTTCGTGAAGTGGCAGAACAGGTTGTGTGGTGAGATGTTACTTGTATCTGAAACTTTCTTGATTGATTGAATTAATTGATTAAATCATAGAGGCAGAAAATGATTGGCAAAAAATAAAATATAATAATGATATTTACTTTTGTGACACTGCCTTTCCAAAACCAGAAATCCTCTATAAATCTTCCACAAAAGAGAAATGGGGTTTCTGCAGCCAGCCTCAAGTGGACACTCTGGGTACTACAGCAATTGGCACTTTCACATTAGCATCCATTGTCAGCCCTGGAGGTTGCCACCTGATACTAAACTGTAGATCACCATTGTTGTTTATGTTGCAGTGCACTCTGTGTAGTGACATCATAGGTTACGGACTGTCAGACATTTATAATACAGTATGAACCCCATGAAGGCTTCATTCATGACATGGATAATATTATTTACAACTGGTAGAAACTTAGATTATGGAGATGTTTTTTTCATTCCCGGTGTGCTAAAATGTGACCTATTTCCTAATGACGTGAGTACCCAGAATCGTCATAGCAACTTACAGGTGGCTTCAGTATTTGTTTTAATGCTGTAATCTAATGTGTGTTTTTATTTGACATTAAATATACAATTCAGAAAGTTAATCCCATTAGGTCAAAACTTCGTAAAAAGCTAAGTTGAGGCTTTTTTAAGCAAATCTAGAACCCAAAATGATGGTACCAAGTTTCACTGTCAGCCATAAAAGAAGGCATAGTGTCTTGAATGCATTTGCATATGTGTAGTGTTTTAAGCTCCAGACTTAACACCAGCATTAATACTTTGTGAAAGCTTTTGGTTGCCAACATTTATATTACAATCTGATTTATTCCAATGTTTCCACACGCAGCAGCTTTCATGCTCCACCTTGCGTAATCCCATAAAGTTGCTTTTTACACCAAATAAATGTCAGCCAAATTATGGAAACAACAGCAGCCACAGGTAGTTAATACTTTAAGAAGGCTTACTGCTGTTTAGTCATCACTTCTTTAACATCAGCAGGGGGAAGAGAGAGCAGCCCTGCAAGGGGTCGGCTCCCTCAGGCGATGTGTGTGGCTGCGTTAGTGCTGAGGGAGGTGTCCAAGTTTCGCTACATTCTACTCAGGGAAGGAGGCAAGCCAGAAATTTCTCACAGCAAGGGAGCGTTCCAATCCAATGAAAGTAATATGTTGTAGGAGAACAGGGGAGGCAGGAGGGAGAGAGGAAATATAAATCCACTGTTGATTTACCTCCTTAAGGGAGAATCCATTGTTTTCGTCTGCAGCCTGGCTGGCGGTGAGGCTGACACACATTCATGCAGCAAACAGACTCATGCAAACTCACATGCATGCTTTAAATATGGATATATGAAGACACAAGTTCATACAAGTCTGTGCTGACATGCTTAAGAGCATACTGAGCACGCTCTGATGGAGTCAGACGATGCTCATGCACTCACCAGGTTGAAAAATGCAGCATTTTCAGTTCAGGGTGCTGAGAGAAGTATTTTCACTGCAATGATGTCACAAAATATTAAATCAATTAACTGAATGTTTGGGCTCATTAGAGGATTAAGTTGGAAACATATCACCTAATCAACCCTGCATTTTTCAACATAAATCAACTCTGAAAGTTTATAGAGACTTGGCTTATATGAAGGATTAATTATTTATTATAGTCAGAGCAGTGAGGATGGTGAGCTTGGAGGCTTTTTGGAGAGCAACAGACTATGGACAAAAACTACAGTCTGCAGTGTTGTTCACATAGTTCCCTGGTTGACTGAGCTACATCAAAACAAATAAAGGTAGGTGTCTGTTTTGTTCCACCTCATCTAATGGCCAAACTTCACCTGCGTTCTCTCCTTGTGCTGTAGTGCCCTGTGCTGGCAGACCTAGTGCCTGCACCACTTCTTAACAGCTTTTCTCCTTATCATCTCAAAAACATCATCTTGAAAAGAAAAATGGGGATGAATGATGATGATGTTGTTACAGAGTACTGGACTAAAGATGCAATATAAGATTCTGTGAGCAGCTGTGAATGCACGTTAGACAAGTTGGATCTGCCAGTTGATTTGCACCATCAGCTTTTTCTCTAAAACCATTACAAGACTCTCAGTGGTCATAGAGTATTTGTTTTGATATTACAAAATATCATTTTTTAAATTTGTAGTTGAGTGATCTGCAAAAATGTGGAAAAAAAGCCCCAGCAAAGCAAAGTTGACAAATCCTTTATGACTTTCTGGAATTAAAAAAAAAATATTTGAATTGATTTTTGTTGTTACTGTCTTTGTTTTCATATGTTGAAATGATGACATGGACGTACAGGTCTGAAACAAAGTTTCCACCCATCTATCAAGCCATTATTTCACCTTCTCTTTATCAATTGATTAGTCTGTCCATCCATTTTCCCATTATTGCATCCATCCAAATTATCCATTTGTCAATTTATCCATCTGCTTATCCAGCCATCCAATTTTTTCATTCCATCCTTTCTACGGTCCATCCATCCTTCCCAACAACCATTCACCCCAGGATCCACTTAGCCACTTGTCCATCCAACCGTCCATCTTTCCACACATCTACTTCCTGAATCATCCAATGCTTCACCCATTAACTCTACCATTCAATCATCATTGACTTATCCACTTATCCATCCTGCCAGGTAGCCATCCATCCATCAATCATTGATTAATTAAGTGGTGGTTGCATCAATCAATCAATCAGTCAATCAGTCTCTCCATCAATCCACCAATCAATGAATAAATCAACCATATTCAAATCACCATCAACATCCTTCCTTGTGTCATGACCAAGATTCCCTGAAATTGCATCAAAATCTGTTGAGAAATTTTGGAGTTATTTTGCATACAGACAGACAAACAAATAGATTAATGTTGGCTTAAACCAAACGTCTTTGGTGAAGACAAATATAGACTGAGGTGGTTCAATTTCCAGGGTGCCTTGTAGTATTTTTCATTTAGTTTGTTAGCTTCAACACTGCACTTTGTCAGGGTAACTAAAGCCTGTCAAATGTTGTGCATTATAGCCATCCACCACTAGCTGGGGGTGTAGCTGCAACCTGTACTTCTACGACCTAGCCTGTTGTTGCACTATGATAAGGAAAAAAAAAACAACTGGATGATGAGGATCAGCATTAGTTAGTTCAAAGCAGTTTAAAAGTATTTTGATCTATGAACTGAAGATAAAGTACCAAAGGTAGATGATGCTAGTGATGCTAATGTTTGCCACACTCTGCTTTATATTGTATATTCAGTCCGTGTTAGCTTGCTTACTGTTACGATGTAGGCTGAATAAAGCAGCGGTTCACTCTGATTTGCAGGGAAGCAAACCAGGACCCCTGTTTATAAGTGGACCATATTTTGGTTCTTCAACTCTGCACTAGAGTTCACAGGGGTTTTACACCACCCAGTATTAATCAAATGCAAAGTGACTTTAGTCGGCACCAGATGTGTTGGGTGTGAGAGTGACAAAAAAAAACATAATTCAGGGTAGAAGTTGGCTAACTATGACCTGGTGTTGCTCACACATTGTGCCTTTCTTATGGTAATTTGAAAGTGAATCACTATGCCATCAAGGTTAGCTTTTTTTAATATTGTCATGAATTACAGGCTTTAGGGTCATTAAATGCAGATTAAGCAGATTATATTTGATTCATAAGTTCCCTCAACACATGATTATTTCTTGTATTTATTTTAGGTAGTTTGTCTCACAACTTAGAATTATGAGTTGCACCCAAAACTCAAAAAATGTGTGTAGATTTTACCTTTAAATGTTGAGTTTTCGTAGCCTTGTAATTGTTACAGTGTGTATTCAATTGAATATAGGCATAAAAGGATTTGTTAAATCAATGTACTCTATTTTATTTATGGTTTACACAAAGTTCCATTGTGTAAATTGGCACAAGACCTACCCCTGCAGGACCTTTTTCATTTTACCACAAAGAGATTTAGTGGTTTCAACATATAAACTTGTTAACAAGTAAAGATTTGTTCTCTGCCATATAAGAACTTCATGTATCTTAAGACTTGCGTTAGATAGAGCTCATTATACAAACTCGAGTGCTCTAATTCTCGATTGAAATGTACAGAATTACATTTCTTAATGCGTAACAGAACAGCACAATCAGACTTGATCTCCAGCTCAGTGATCAGATCCTAAACCAAGGTTGAATGTGACTCTCTGGCGCAAACAAACTCGGTCACATTGGAGGATAATCTGCTCCAAAATCCAGCTTTGGTTCAGACCCCCAGAACAATACTGCTTTTCTAACAGGGTTTGCCACCTTAAATGAACCCTGAATGCACCAGGGTGGATGATTAAGGAGGGCAAGTTTAAGATGCAATCATTTCCAATAAAACCTGTGATTCAGATACTGATCTGATTTAGCAAGTTTTAGAAAGCAAAACCTATCTGGCATGTAACTTGCTGTGGGCCAGTCATTGGTGAGGGAGGATGCCGTGTTCCTCTGCCCTCACCCTGTGGCTCCTAATGCATCTGCCTGCTGTGCTGTGATAGAGCCATGTCAGGGATGTCGGGTGACAGAGGTTAAAACCGCGGCATGTTTACCCGCTCTGAGGCCAAATCTCCTCTTCCTCAGGATAAGGCCGGGGTGAGGGAAGCCTGCCAGGAGCCGCGGCTCTTCCATGCAGACTTCATTCCAGTCCAAACTGGAGACAAGACCACCAATTATTTTTATTCTTGGTGATTTGGGATTCTTGGGGTTAGGATAGAGGAGGTGGGAGGAGTTGGTTGGATCTGCTAAATATAAATCTATGAAAGTATGCTCTCTGCATGACTACGGAGATGTTTTATTCTTTTTTAGTCTCTAACTGTCAGAAGACTTATGAATGTTTATCTTACTGCAGGGTTATACAAGGAGCACTATAGGAGTGCAAATATAAAAGTGGAAAGGATGTTTCAAACCAGGGCATTTTGATCACTATACTTTTGGAACTTAACAAGTTAAAAGTGCAAAAATTGGGGTTTTGATAAAAAACAGTCATGCTGCAGAGCTGAGGCAAGGCATAACAGTTACAGTGTAATACTTTGAAAATATGCATTCGATCAAATCAAAGTTTTTGTCTCTTAGGCCATTTTCACACCTAAAAGTCTGTGGATTTGGTTCAGTTCAGGGTTGAAACTGCAACATTATTTTTGTGGTTTTCTTTCTCACTGCACTGTTTAAGGAGCCTTGTCAAATGTTGTGAAATCTAGCCTCCTGCCACTAGTTGGAGATGTAGCTTCAGTCTTTGTTCCTGACATCTGGCCTATTGTTGCATTATGAATGGGAAATACACAACAGGCTTTAAGAATTAACATTGTTAAGCTTGAGTCAGTTCGAAGTATTCTATGCCATAAAATCAAGATAAAGCTGCATTTAGGCTGTGTCAGGAGGCACTTGGATATTGACTGGAGCGATGTCTAAACATATTCCTCATGGAATTGTAGAGGTTAGCCTGTAAGAAGACTGGAGGCTGGCAGTACTAGCAATGCTAAAGTTAGCCACTCTCCGCTTTGTAGGGTCAGTGAATGCTATGTTACCTTTTGATGTGATACTTGGAAAAATCCAAGCAACAATTCACTCTCTTTTTGGTTCCATTGCCCTGTTCCCATCTTGTTTGGTTCGGATTGCATTCACACCTACCGCAAACCGAACTCTGGTCGGCTTGGAAGCAAACTGAGACCACTGGTTTTTTGGTGATCAAAGTTTGGTGCTTTGGTTCGCACCGAGTTCATGGAAGCTTTCACACCAGCCCAAATGAACAAGAATCAAACCAGACTTCATTTTGTCTAGGCCTACCCTAAAATGCTCAGAATGCTGTTAAGATTACACAAATTTCAAAAAATGCTTGTTTGTATACTGGATGATTCATACTGTTAAGGTAAGTCTTTATCAACTAGAAACTGAAGCTGTGGAGTTCTTTTGACACCCAACAGACTCCATTGATTAAAACAAGGTATCTACTTTACAATAGATGGGTGCAAGAATAGATGGACGTATTGATTGATGGATGCTGAAATAAATGGGTGAATGGATAGAAGAGTTTAAGGAGCATTAGAAGTGTAAGTAGGTAAATAGATAGATGTAAAGATGGATAGATGGATGTAGAGATGGATGGGTGGATGGCTGGATAGATAGATAAGTAGGTAGATGGAAACCTAGAAGGGTTTGGCTGATTAATGGTTAAATGAATGGCAGAGTAAATGGGTGTATTATTAGTCCTCCTCTGAGATTAAAAGATGACTCTGAATACATCTCACACGACAGAGGATATATAATAAGATAACCTTCAGGACGTCTAAATGATAGGACCTTTGCTGACCTTGGTCAGAATTGTGGATCCAAGCTGAAACTTGGGCCAGTTATTTTGTGGTGTCTACCACTCCTAAGGAAGTTCACTCACTTCAGCACTCAACCAATCGGAATCTGCCATAGCCTCACATTTAAAAATCCATTCTCCTCTCTCCCATAGGCAATCTCCATCACCCAAAGTACCCCCAACTAATCTCATCAGTGTCTGCATCCCTCCATCACCATGGACTCCATACTCCCTAAGGGGTCTAGTCATCTAATTCATTGCACATTTATCTTTTTAAATCCGAAGTTATGATTTGTTTCAGTCATCATTGAGTGCCTCCTGATTTTAATGTGTTTGACCTAACCTCAGGAGCAGCTGCACTCTCCCTCATGCATGTGATGCCTTGTCTGCATTTTGCTGGGACAAACCAGGATGTCCTGGGTGAGGCCACAACAGCCTCAAGGCAAGGAGGGAGGCAAGGAGGCTAAAGGAGTGGTGTGTTTACTGTTAGTTTTCCTTTAGCTTTCAGTAAACAGGAAGAGGGCCGTACTGTCATTTAAAGTGCTAATTAAAATCATGGTTTGGTTCTGTCCAGTACGGTCCAGGGGATTTCCTGCACTTGTTTTGCCAAGTGGCAGAGACAGACAACATGCAAGGACAGCAGAAAGGAATGAGCGTGGCACTGCCAGCTGTCCATCGGCACCACCAGAACTGTCCTGCTCAGTCTCAACCCCCCCGTCACTCCCTGACCCAGGAGGTTGCAGCAGCCAAGTTTCCACCAAAGAGCTAAAACAGGCACTTAGAGTAAGAGACACATTTCTTTATTCATTCATTCATACATATATGCGCACTTAACGAAGTAAGTTTAAGAGTGAGAGTGCCAGTTATAACATATAAATAAATGAATTTAAATCTTGTTATAAAAACGTCAGAAGGGCTTTTCTTATATATGAAATGTAAATGACGCCCTACTTATGAATCCTGACAAGGGACACATGATGCAATGGTTACAGTGGTGCCATGGTTTTTCCATACCTACTGGAAAGTGACAGCCTGCAGCCGCTGTGGTGCAAACATGAAGCTGGTTATGAATTCAGTTTGGAATTTCTATAATTAATTTTATATCCAAGTGTTAAATATAGTGCAGGGATCTTACATAGTAATGCTTCAATTGCAAAACTGAGCACTGAAATCAGAGTAGATTATATTTTTTTCAGTTAAAAAGGCACAGTACCATGCAAAGCTGATAAATTACTGCACAATGATGTACAGTTACTTTTTCTGGGTCATTTTTGGCCAATCTTTTCATGCTGCAGATGCTTAATAAGAACTACATTTTATATGGATTAGTCAGTCAAAGTAAAGCCTACTTGGTTTGATTTCAGTTTTGCTCGAGATTGAGATGCTAGAAAATACCATAATTTCCTCAAGGGGATTAATAAAGTATTTATCTATCTACCTATTGCAGATGTTTTTGAGAGCAATACTTCCTTTGAAAATTACTAAAGCAAAATTTAATTACTGATTTTAAAAATAGCTCAGAATAGGATGACTCAACCAAGCTATGTATTTACCACAACATGAGTATATATAAATGGTAAAAGTCCCCCCTACTGTGGATATCAGATATGATTCAAGATGTGGTGTTTAGAGATGATGTGAGATGGGACAAAACTGGATCCAGTGAAAGCAGGAGTTACAGTGTGGTATGACGCACAAAGATACGAGTATTTGTGAGATAACTCTTGTCAGGTTTGAGAGCACGTGTCAGGTCAGCACTTCGCCATTTGTTATCCTGATGACTTGTCTGCGTCACCAGCAACGTTAACCCCACTTCATTCGTAGGAGTGTCTGTGCGATGGAGTTTAAGGGCATAGGGGTGCAACAACCTGACACACCAGATGAACCGTTCAATATATTTTACCACTCCATCTGGGTAACAGCCCACGTGAAGTGATAGGGAATAGGCAGAACCTTTCAAAAGCAAATCTGGCAAGTAACTGGACTATTTTGTCAGTCACCTTCATCAAGGGATAATAAGATGTTCTAGTTGGCGGGTGCTACTGCCACTATATTACACAGAAAACCTAAGCCATTTCATAGAAAACACTACTGCAAAACACATTGGAGGTGGAGCGAAAATATCCTTTATATTGAGAGGTGCTTTTGGTGTTATTTGTTTTTCATTTAACAAAGAAATGCTACTGAAGCTATTAGCATCTATGCTAATCTATGCACAAGCAGTCACTTCCTGCTGTCACCTCAGTCATAGCTCCCACGTCTTCCTGCTTCTAAATGCTGCTTGGGCCACTCACAATAGTTTTAGATTGGAGTTGGCAAGATGGATTTACACACGTGGTAGTTTATTTATTTATTTTTTTAAATGATTCTGTTGAACCACAATTCAAAAGCAATGTCTGATTTTTATTAATTGATTTTCAGTAAATTTTTATTTATTATTACTTCTGTCAGTTTCAAGTTATTTCAGTGGCCATTGTGGGTTTTTCTTTCTTTAATGGAATGGTACCAACAATTTTGTCCACTTGTGTAAGTGATTACAGACATTGAAACAGGCTGATGCAGCTGCCCAACAACAGCCGTGACAGGCTCCAGGGATAAAACAGTGAGCTAATGGATGGATGGACAATAGCGGCATCATCTTTCATCCAGTTTGTGCTTGGTGACACCTTAAAAAGGTACATCTAAGTGCATGCATGGTTGTAAGAAATGGATAGCAACCATGAATGAAACGGCCAGTCTGGGTTTGATTCTCACTTGAGCCTTGGTTGCTGCATGTCTTCCCCTGCTCTCCCTCTCCTTTCATATTCTGTCTCCCCATTTTTAGAGAAAGGCTGAAGAATGCTCAAAAATACTTCAAAAAAGAATGGTGGATGTAAAACTGCTAAAAAAAGAAAGAAAGTTAACCAGTTTTGTCAGTCTACAGATGCAGACTCTGCATGGAGGTGTGACTGAGCTTCTGAAGACTTGACAGCAGCAAACTTCTCCCCCTCCAAATCCTCCACTTCATCTCCAAATCTATCCTCTCTGTCTCCTTCTGCCTCTCATCCATCTCTCCCTCTGCTTATTATATGACGTTTGTGCCTCACAGAGTGCTTACTGTGGCCCCAACCATTCTATCATAGAGATAAATCATGAGCCTAAAGTGTTGTTTTGCTATTGTTGTTGTTTATGAGGGGTTATAATGACAGTGAAGAGCTTCCTGCCCTCCAAATTAGCACTTAAGCCCCTGACATGACAGATGGGTTATTATAAGTGAAACAATACCATGAGGAGGGTTTGCTTGGATATGTCATATAATGAAAAAAGATCTTTTAGTGGGGAGACCATATCCAGGAAGCTCATTCTGAGCCGTGTTGACTGAAACAGCTGCTGCGGCTCCTGAACCAAAAGAATGATAAAACTGAGGCATGAGGAGGAGAGAGTCGTCCTCAGCCCGGGCACTGCGAGGCCTGACGTCTGCGACAATGCCAAGAAGAGATGATAGGCCACAGTAAAACCAGGCTGAAGCATCTAATTTAGGAGTTCTGGACGGCTCACAAAATACCAAGAGGGGAAGGAGAATAGCTACATGGAAAGAGTCTGAGGGCAGTCGGAGCCAGTTAAAACAAACATGAAGATAATCAACGCTGCTCCGCTGTCAGACAGCTATGATTGTGAAAGTGTTTCGGTGGCACTCGCGGTCGGCCGTCATATCTCAGTAATGACGCTGGAGTGTCTGCTGAGTCGGAGTTATCGGGACGTCTGCAGCCTCTCCGCTTGCTAAAAGCCGTCAGCACGCCAAACCAATTAGCCAAGCCCCCGTTTGAGGAATGAGAGGATGTCTCCCCCAGACCCGTGTGATGCTTTCCACTTCCTGCTTGCACTCCCTCGCTTTCAGAGTTTCCCCACGCTCTGGGACATCTGGGGAACACATTCACAGCAGCTGTAATGCCACCAAGAAGCCACAGAGAAGGTACTCACACATAGATCAGCGGAAGAGCCAGTTTAGCACAACCCATGGCAGCAACTCAGTGCATTCAGGCATGTATACATGGTCAAAAAGATCTGCTGGAGTTCAAACTGAGCATCAGAATGGAGAATGGTGATTTAGGTGACTTTGAATGTGGCATGGTTGTTGACAAGCCAGTCTATGTAATTCAGAAAATGCTGATGTACTTGAATATTCTAGTACAACCATCTTTTGGTTGACAGAGAATGGTCCAAAAAAGAGAAAATATCCACCAAGAGGCAGTTCTCAGGGTGAAAATGCCCTAAAGAACATAGGAGGATGGCCAGAGTGCTTCAAGATGACAGAAAGGCACAAGTAACTCAAATAAATACCAGTTACAACCAAGATATGCAGAAGACCATACCTGATGCCACTACTGTCAGCAAAGACCAGGACACTGAGGCTACAAGAGATGACTGGACATACAGTATGTTGCCTGGTATGATGAGTCTTGGTGTCTGCTGCAACATTGAAGGAAAGGTCAGAGTTTGGATTAATAACATTAACATGTACCCCTTTTTTGGCCTTTCCACTGAGTGGTATCCACTCGACTCAGCTCAACTTCACTTTGTTGTTTTGGTTTTCCATTTGGGATCACACCATGGCACAGTTTTTTCGCCTCCAGCAGAGTTTCAAGTGAGCTGAGATGTGACGAAAGGGGATGTGGAGACACAGCTGACCTCTAAATTGACAAAATATCACCCCGAGTTGGGGGTATCCAACCTGCAAATGAAATGCCTCCCTTTGTCTGCTCTATAATGCTGAATGACTTCCCAAACTTACCCCAGCTTTAAATCTTCTGTTGTTTTGCTGCTTGCAACCATCTTTGGAACAAAATTAATCTCCTAACTGGTACAAAAAGCCACAAAGGGGCCAGCAGCTCTGTCGCCTCTGTTTCCTCCATTGTTACAGTAGTTTCACACAGCTGCGTTACGACAACCCTACTTTAAAGAGGCACTGACACAGTCTATACTGTAATAGAAAATGAAGCAGGTAGTATCCTATCCATATAAAGTCAAGCCAAGTTGAGCAGATACCATAAAGGGAGGAGAAGCTGCATTGGAGCATCATTCCAATCCCACAGTCAACCTGGGTATTGTTGCTGACAGCCTACCCATTATTTGCCTTGTTACAATGTTCAAATCATCTCTGTTTTTTACACATGACAGAATTCACTGGACTTCATTGGCCTCCACAGTCACCAGGTATCAATCCAATACAGCATCTTTGTGATGTGTTAAGGTTAAGCACCATGGATGTAGGGCTTTGCAGCAACCGTGAATCTATCATGTCAATATGGATCAAAATCACTGGGGAATGTTTTGAGCACTTTGTTGAATGTAAACTACAAACACATAAGGCAGCTCTGAAACAAAAAGGGCCCAACCCAGTACTAACAAGGTGTACCGAACGATGTGGACAGTGAGTGAATGTCCATCCAGTTATCTACATATTGGTAGTTTTACCATTGGGTAAATGTTAACAACTGACCTCTTGTCAAGTCTCACCCTTTCCAGGATGTGATCCTCTATCAAGCTCCGCCCTCTGTGGTGACTGTTTCAAAGTCAAATCTGTTGTTGCTGCATCTTAAAACAATTGTGTTTTTTAAAATGCAAATTAAAAAATCAGTTTAAAGGTTACTGGTCTCTTTAGCTCGTGTGAGCCTCGTCAGCACAAAAGCTACAGAAGAACTCTCTCCCTCTGCCCTCTCCTCGGGGCTCCCTGCAGAGTCGGGGGCTACTATCCCAGTGACTGCTGACCTGTGGGCCCGTCTGACAGAGAGGTCAGGGAGGAGAGTGATAGGAACGGAGATGAGGCAGAAAAGTAGCAGGCCCGGTCAAAGCAGGGGGACCAGAGGCCCCTGAACATGGACAGGAGGGGGGGGAGATCTTAACAGGACTGCCACAGGGGGTGAAGGTGGGGATCCTAACAAGAGAGGCTGCAGGGACGGGTCAGATCCCAAAGGACCAGAGTGCACTTCAAGAGAAGGTTTAACTCGTAATGGTGCTGGTAAAGCCTCTGAAGGAGCTAAAACCCTTCACCGGGGTTGTATGTGGACATCACTAAAGGCCTTCATACTGATGAAAAATCACGACCACTTTTTAAGTTAACCAAAATTTGTTTTTGTTGATATCTACCTCCACCAAGGAGATTCTGTTTTTGCCGGCATATGTTTGTTTGTTTGTTTGTTAGCAAGATTCCGCAAAAACTGCTGGACAGAATTTGCTGAAATTATATGAGGAGATGTTGGTAATGGCCCAGCTTAAAATGATTAGATTTTGGTGGTGATCCAGATAACTGCCATTAGCAAACAACTGTTTTTGCTCAATAACTGTCCAACTAATAACGATATCAACATGATTCTGAGTGCTAGGTGTGTGTTTTCAGGGTCAAGGAATCATATTATGATGGTAACTTTGTAGTTGCTTCCTTGTTGTAACTGCAATACAAGGCTTTGCAAAAAAACAAAAACAAAGCAGCAGTCTGAAGTCATCACAATAAGTCAAGAAAAAAACTTTGCCTTTTTTTTTTTTACATCTTTTGAGGCTCTCAAATAAAGATAAAGCTGGCAATAAGGCATCTTTCAATTTATTTGTGCAAATTCAGGAAGCAAAAAACTGTAAAAGATTACCCTCACTAAGGGAACAATTTCAAATCAACTGTTTTAGAACCCCTTTTTCTGATCGGTGGAGAAAGTATCAGAGAAAATGGAGGGTTTCTTAGTGGGCCCTCAACATAATTTTTGATTTAAAATCAAAAAAAGTTAAATAGTGGTCCTTGAAAATGCTCTTTAAGAGTTATTTTTTGTCAAATTTGACAGAATTATTAGATAAATTTGGCTTTGTTCAAAAGATTTTCATTTAGACAAAGAACTTTTTGTTGGCCTTTCTTTCTACAAACCCCCTTAATTACATCAGTTAGTGTTCATTAAGAGTTGTACCTAATTTCCTTATCATATCTCATAAAATGAAGTTGTACATAAAGATAAATCCCAACCTCTTTTTTTAATCCCAGTCTGCATAATGTAAAACAAATGTGTTTCAATTGGGCTGGAAAGTCAGCAGATGTCATTTATGAGGCCATAATGCCCAATGAGCTGGAAGTAACAAATGATAGATTGGTCAAACAGGACATTTTAATTAAGCCCCATCATTCATGTCCTACCACATGATTAATGTGAAGTTTGTGAATGTACCAAATTAAACCATTACCAGGATTATACTTCCCAACCTGGACAAGGAAGTTTGGCACTGAAAAACAACTGAATCCAAGATAACAGGTTTTGATTTAATATTAATCAAGACAAATTGTTAATCTCTATTTATGCTTTAAGTGTTTTATATTTATTTGACCAAAAAATAAGAATTATGAATTAAAGAATGTATAAAATACATATCCACTAATATCTAATTTCAGTGCATGTCCAGGGCAAATTACTTACCTGTGATTGTACTACATTATATGGCTCAAATAATATGATTTTATCTCATTTTAAATACCAGAACAAGTCTGGTCATCAGAACTCAAGAATCTTAATCTTACTTTAAGTACACTTAAAATAAAATACTTTTAACTTCTGACTTGAGTATTTTTTTAAGTCTGCTCTGTGTTAGTCTCATTATGGTGACTGTACTTATATGTAACATTTTTTTGTTTTTTTTCAACCCTTGACCATTTAACAAAGAGACTCTAAGGACAAAAAGACTCATAAAAACTCCCTAATAAATGGTCAAGGTACCAAAGTAGGATATTTTTATTGGATTATATTATATTAAAAAGGAAGGTTCAAATGAATTGTACTTTTTCTCATACTCCTGTTGAAATCAATACTTAAATAAACAAATACATATATTATTATTGCAGAAATAATCTGTTATGACAAACTTTGCATCAGGAGAAGTGCCCCAGAATATACAAATGGGTAAATCAGGTAAAACATCTGACTTAAAGTCAGCCTGTGTGCAGCCTTGTGAATCACATTTTTCAAAAGAGAAACTGCCAGAGCTGCTCCAATAACAGAAGTTGATGGTTAATGTCACCCGAGTAGCTCAGGGCAGATATCAGGGTTTTGTGCATGTTATTTAAGGGCTCATGTTAATTGTACAGCAAATGTCAAGCTGCAGTGACACTGGCCTGCCATTGGCTGTGTCCTAACACAAGAGCACACTGAAGACCTTTTGAATACACCAGTAGCTCTACCCTCCCTGTGCATAAACTTTATCCCCCTATGCAAAAACACACTCCCTTTTTAAATGCCATATAAAATAGCTGTAAAGCTGCCTCATGATTGGATATAAAGCTTCTGTTATCTGACAATAAACCAAACATGTGCTCCAGTGTTAATAATATAAAAACATTACTATCAGATCTGAACAGTGCTAAAACAACTCTTTAACCTTGAACATTGACATGAAATCACATTCATATACGTCAGCTCTGGCTCTTAGTATCAAACAGATAACATTACATAGAGATAAGTGAAAATAGACATGTGAGGCACATTCCTTTCCGTGTTTTTAGAATGATAATTGAGTCTAATTGGTGCCGTAGAGCGCTGGCCTGGTTGTATATTTACTTTAAGTGTATCTAATCAGCTTCCTGTTCTATCTGAAGGGAGTCTGAGCAGCGGGCTGGTTAACCATTGGCTCCATGTTAAGACAGATTAGATTTATACACACCGTCTGTAACCCTGCCAAGACATATTCTGGTCTCCTCTGTCTCCTTCCCGAGTCACTGTCTGAATATGACAAATATTTTCCCATATTTCCCTCACAATAAGACAGCAATCTGGCGCTGAGTCAACATGATTCTCTGTGGTGCATTATTCCTTAATGAGATGCAGCCACTGGAGTGATTAATTGCTTTTTATTTTCACGGTGAAGCATGTGGAAGCAGGAGCGTTCAGGAGCTGCAGAGAGGATTGCGTGTTTGTGTTAACAGGCTGCTGTAAATGTCATCAGACCAAATGTTGTTATATAAAAAGAGGAATGTGGGTCAATGGGATGATGGCCTCTGTGTCACCTCCAGCCACTTCCAGACCGGTCAGGCAGAGCGGGCTTCATTAGATCGCTGGCTGCCGGTCACGAGTTCTGGCTTTCGGGTCGCAGTGTGTGTGTTTGTGAGTGTGTAGATGATAATGATGATATCTTTACACTTCTTGGTTCAAATAGTCCAACTATAAAGGCACAGTCATCCACATTTTGGTGAAAGTAAGTTCTGCAGGGTCAATTTCGCTGTGTTTATTGCAGGTCAACGTATCTAAAGTGGAGAAAAACGTTGTGCTTGTGGAGTATGACGATTCCCATCGGTTCCCTGACTAATTCTTTTTTAAATGTTCGCCGGGATAGATATAGCCCATGATAGCACTCTCATCTAAAGGTGCATTCACAATGAATGCAACTTGGCAACCGAGATCACGTTGCTCATGTCAGTTGTATCGGTTTAGCTGAAATTATTCCAACTTTTTATTCTTCTACTAACTGTAAAACACTGCAGCTGATGGCCCTGCTGCTGCCTTAGCATCGTCTGTCAGCTGCAACTTGAGTAGAGAGTTCCCCGCGGTCCCGTCTTCCTCGACCCCCCAAAACATGTTGCTACTCATCTCCCTAGGGCCAAGGAAGTACAGGATCGGAGAGAACCACCACTTCTTCACTGACCCTCCGTTGACCCGCTTCTTCCCCCTCCTTCTTTTATTGCCTCATATGTACACCCCGCAAACCCATCAATCTTTTCCAGCATAAATCCACTACAAAATAGACACACACCCACATCTGCAACAGCTAGACTAGCAAGCAGGTCTTGAAAAGTTCAAATTGTTCAACTTTGGTGGCTGAGCAATGCAACCTGGTTGCACGTCCAAAGCAACCCGGTAGCCCAACTAAGTCACCCAGGTCTCGTCCCTTGCATCGCGTGAGAGCTGGTCGCACCCCATTGTGCCTGTACATTGACTTTGCATGGAAAGTGCTCGCCCAAGTCGTGTCATTTATGTCCAGTGTGAACACACCTTTAGGGGAACCCTGCTTGGAGCTGCTGAATGTGTACAAACATACTGTGACGTCACAACAAATTCCACATAAAGTGGACGTATATACCATTTTACCACGTACCGCTGCCCTCTGATCTCAGTATTCAAACACCAAGCTTACAGGAACTGAGAGGAGTCCAGACCTGAGAAGAAAGCAGCTGGAGCCGACAGAGCTGATGTACACTAGACTACAGGCAGCAGGCCCCAACCTCTCGCCAACAGAGATAAATGCAACTGTAAGTGACGGTAGTGAAGGTAAGCGGAGGTCAACTCTTTCTGGCATTTACAGGCGCCTTGGATCATACGTCAGACATTTTCAAGCAAATGGAAATTTCTGATGAACATCAGCCTTGTCCAGCTGATGTTAACTTATTTCTGTGTGGCCTTACTTCACTCTTTGTGCTTGATGTTTCCCTCCGTGTCTGCAAAAGTTGGCCGAAACATCAGTGTGTGATCTTTGCTTATTTATGGTCAGACTGAAATGATGACAAAAAGATGGCTAAAATTGGTGAATAAAAAAGAAAGATAAATCCTTTATCCTGTAAAAACAGAGTTGCCATGATTGATGAGAATCTGATCATGACTGGCAGATTTTTCATCAAATATTGATGACTGTGAGGTGGTTTTTACACTGAAAGCTTGGTGGCTTGGTTCAAATTCAGTTGGGGAAAAAACAGAAACAAATTTGCACTTTTCTTTTAGATCTCTTCATGTTGACACTACAGTACTTTAGAGTTGGAAACTTCTGACTCCTGATCAAAAGGAAAAAGGCAAGCAAATTTGTGGAGACATTTTGGAACAAACTGAAGGAAACCCACACTTGTTTGAGTGATTACATGTGAAGCATTTATCTTCTAGTACAATCCTGAGACAAAACGGCAGACTTAGCACTGATTGAGAAAGCACAAAAAGCAAGTCAAAATTAAAGGTCATGTTGATGTTTACTTTGACATTAAGGGTATCATTTTGTACAGAGTGGGTTCCAGAAGGGTTAACAGCTAATCAACACTATTACAAACAGTTTCTAGAAAAACTGAGAGAAAAAGTCTGAAGAAAGAGACCACAGCTGTGGAGAAATGGCTTCATTCTTCACCAAGACAATGTCCCAGCTCACGCTGCGCTCTCGGTAAAGTGGTTTCCTAGAGGAACACGTTTGAGTCTGTGTCATTAGTTAAGAAAATAAAGGCAGAGTTCTGAGGCAACTGTCTGAAGAAGACCTGCTGCACTGCTCTGATCAGTGAAGACCTGAATGCAGAAGGGGTGGAGACTGAAGGAGAAAGACACTGAAATATGTTTATGCTCAATAAAATTGTATCACAGCATTAGTGCTGTTTTTTTAAAAGACATAGCTCGAATACACAACAGTTGCATAAAGTCAGGTGACCAACACAACAACCTGACCCATCTGACCTGAGCCTGTCACTAGACAAACAAACAAACAAACAACTGTTGTGGACACACTTTGATCATATGTCCCAAGGGGTTGCTTTGCAGTTGTTTTTGACAGTCTTGCTGCTGTCAGCTGAGGGTATCCCCTGGAGTACTTCCAGAGATTTGCTGCATGTTTATTATTTAAACCCAGAATAGAGTAAAACATGAGCCGATGTTTCAAATTTCCAGAATTCCCCTTTAAGGCATTTAAAGAGAGGTGGATTATGATGCTTTTCTTTGTATTTCTATGTCATTCTATTCCAGATCCAAATATTAAAAACATGATATCATATGCTGATATCCAGTGCGACTGGAAAATTACACAAGGAATGAAAAATAGGAATAAAATCAAGGAGATTCATTCTGTGATTCAAATCTGAAACAGACTGAATATCATGGCATTCAGTCTGAGTTTAAGGCGAACATAAAGGCAACTGTCTTTGGGAGAGCTGTTCCCATAAACTCATATAAACCCTAGAATAGTTGTCACATCTCATTCTTCAGCTTGTCTGCGTCCTTGTGTTTCCACCTCTGAAATATTAAGCCAGGTGATGGGGTGAGTATCACGTTTTAGGAATTTTAAAAGGTACAGCTGTTACTTAATATTACATTTTGATGCTTGTACCCTGGAAGATGCTTCATATAGAGACTACACCTCAGTATCATGTCTATCTGGTGTGCTTCATGATGTTATTGTCCATGTTCTCTGAAGCTAAACTTGCTCCTGAAGCCCCCCTCCTCCTCCCTCTTCAGCAGATATCAGCTTCCTTTTAGCAGAGCAGTGATGGAGAGCAGATAACAGGTCGCTCTCAGGATAAGGAAGACGCTGCTGACTACTGGCTATCTAAACAGGTTCAAACACGTTCTGTCTGTGAGGCTGTGTGGAAATGAATCACACAAAGACACAAAAACAAACTGACATGTCTTGAGATGGGGGAACAGAATAAAATGACCTGTAGAAGTGCATGTCCTCTAAGAGTTGCTAGATTAACATGTTTGTTCTGTTCAGTCAAGTTTTCCTCCATGTAAGGTCCAAACTAAACAATTTAACATAAAATAAATTTGGGTGTTTGGAAATTGCAGATATTTGGGTCACAAACATGTACATCCAGTGACCAGACAACTTCCAGCCATTTGGAGTCTAAATATGTTTTTCTCTTTTGGTTTGTTTTTGTTCTTAATTTCTGTACATAGTAGCATTTTCCATGTAATTCAAAGGTTAAGGGTTTCATGTTCATCACATCATCATGGGGTATCTCAGTGGCCACAAGGGTCAGCATGTCCTAGCACTTCCCTATCAGGGACCCGCCAAGTCCTAAGGCTCGAATAGTTAAAAATCACCGCATTTGAGAGTGAAGCCAAGACCTCAACCAGAAAAAGCGAGTACATTTATGTTGACAGCCCACCTTAAAGTAGTAGAGATAGTCTGGGACTTTCATCAGCCACAGGAACAGAGAGCAGCTCTGCATCTGTACAGAAAGAACGACACATAAGCTAAAGCTATATATTGCTGAAATAACAATTTCTCTTTGTAATTTCAAGAGTTTCAGGTAGGAACAAGCCACAGAAAGAATGTAGACTGCATCCAATATTTTACACATTAACAACAGCTTACTTTTCCATGACCACGCTGTTTTGTTTTGGCACTACTTCAGTACATGGCACAACCGATGTGTCCTTCTGCCAGCAGTGAACTAATGAGCTACAGTCTACAAGCTTCATGTGATGACCCCATGCTGTTTGTGTGGCTTTTTTCTCCCACAATTCTTTTAGTTTAGCACCATGTACAGCAAAGTATAGCATTACCATCTGTCCTGAGATTTCTGAACAGAGAGAGAACTGAGCTGTGACACTGTGGCACACGTTCATGTTCATCAAGCTCACACAACCCTACTTCAAAATATCCGAACTATCACTTTAATGTGGATCGTGTCCAATCCTGTTGGTTTGTCAATCTATTGGCCCTTTTCCATCAGCATGTCTTAGCCCTACTCTACTCAGCTCGGCTTTCCCAGACTCTACCCGGCTTTACTCTACTTGCATTGTGTTGCTTTTCAAAATGGCGCTCTCAAAGTGAGGGCTGCAAAGATGAATTGAGGATGTGAGGGTTTTTCTTTAAGGTAAGTTAGCAGCATGTATGCCATGCTGGTAAAAGTATTTGTCCAATTTTAAGTCCAAAAATTCTATATGGCACAATTGCCTGACATGTCTGTATTAAGATCTTATTTGAAGGTAGGAAAACTAAAAATAAAGCCTGAACTGCTTGTAATAAGTAAAATAATATGCTAATGTGACAAGCAAAATTTAACACTAAGGATTTCTTAAAATGATTTTTTTTTCTACCCAGAGCAGATTTTAATACTAAATTCAAGATTCATTGGCAAATATTTCCTTACTATTACAAGCAATTCAGTGGCTCATTTTTGCATTTTATTCCTTGTAGTAAGACATTTATCTGGACTTATTAAGTTAATGTGGATTAGAATCAGTGTTTCTACATATTCTGACTTGAAAGTAGATACACACACTTATCTAGATCAAAGTTTTTGCAGTGTAAATGTAAATTAACCATACCTGTTGCACACCTGACCAACAAACACAGACCCTCTCTCTTTTATACTTTTAATTTAATGACTCGTGATGTTTCATTGTCTGTAGCCGAGTGTCTGTGAAGGGGCTCTGGGTGATCGGATTGTGAGCAGCAGTTGGTGCAGATTTTTCTTTTCCCTGGAGCGGACTGTGGCAGGGACGTGAGTCAGGAGGTGGGATTTTAGAGGAGGGGGCTCTTCAGAAACAGTGGCTCCCTCTGTGAACACACAACAGCAAAGAGGGCGATTCCCCTGTGCCTACCACCCTCCAACGCCCCCTTTCTGCTTGCTGTAACTCTACCCCAGAGATAACCATCACACCCCGAGCCTGCGACGTACCCCGCCTGCCCCTTCCACCCCCCTCTCCTTCAGCTCCTGGGTCACTGAGGAGGGGGCAACACTTTCACATCAATGCGGGCCTGTCTGGAGGCCTTGCATAGCTCTGCTGGAGCTGATAACTGGCTCACACATTTACACCGTCTTTGTTTTAAAGCTGCCCGCCCTGCCTCGCTCATGTCTGCTGCTCCTGTAAATGCATCGTGTGTGTTTGTGTGACCAGCTGGGGGGGGGGTTTGCTCGCTCAGCGGAAGACAGCAGTTATCATTATCTGTGATTACACGAGATGGTGGCTGTATGATGACACTGCAGAGAAAATAGGAAGCCGTTTCCTCAGCAGCGTGTCGGCTCCTGATGAGAAAATTGTGGGAGTAATTTGGCTAATGTGCAGGGAAAACTTCCTGAGTGTTAGGACAGTGGATGTCTGCAGTGATTGAGTATCATGTGGGTCTAAATCTAAATATTTGTCTGCTCATGGCCTCATTATACATCAGAGGAGCTCTCCAAAAAGCAACAGAGGCTAAAAATATGTTTGGTGGATCAGTGAGGTCTGGAGGGATGATGTAGAGCTGAGTGGTCTGTCTGGGGTTTCTGTTGCCCCTCACAAACACTCTAAACCCTGAAGAAAATGTGCACTGGCATATTGGGCATAGCAGACTGCAGTTTATTTCAGCTACCGTAATTTCACGATTATAACACGCGCCCCATATTTTCAGGATTTTTGCCTGAAAAACACTGTACTGGAATATAACACGCACCCAAATTTTGTCCAAACCTTACTCCCTCAGACAACTCAAAAGTTACCATTATTCAAACTTTTAATCAATGAAATTTCAGTATTTCCACAACAAACAATTTTGGCGGGGATGTTTCCTAAGACAGAGAATATTTCAGCTTTTTGACATCTGCCTGAAGTCAAAACTGAATAAGGGCAGCAGTCAAAGCTTAGAAAATAGCACCAGACAAGCCCAGCTGAAATTAATCTCAGCAGCTGATTGTTAAATAAGTTCTAATCAAAGACTTGGCAAGGCACAGAACCATTGCTTACAGGTTAGCTATGGAAAAAGAAGGCATTAAGGCACATTAAAGCCTCTAACTTCCAGCAAAATACCCAACAATAATCAATAGAAACATCAGATCAGCTCAGACTGATGACACATGGATGGGCCAGCACTATAAGAATAGCATTCTTAAAGTATTAGTAACTGATGACTTGCAGCTACCCATGTTCCTAAATGTCATTGTCAAGCAGCTGATAAAACAGAGTGAGTCCTCATACTAACCCATGGCTTTCTCTGGTCCCTCCTATCCCTCCTTTTTTCTGCATGCAAATCAAGGAGGCCATTCTCTAACCAGAAGCAGTCAGCAGAAGGGATAACAAAGAAGTCAGCAATGACAACCAGGAAGACAGTTGGCAAAAGTGGTGAAAATCATGGGTTAATTTTTGACAATAAAGATTTCTGCACAATGTTAATGTGTGGAAACACTAGCAACTTGCAGGAGAGTTCATCTGTGCACCATGGCATTGAAAATCAAGACTGACATTTGTTCTCTATTGTTGCCACTGAAAACCTTGGCAGGCTAACTATTTCCCAAGCCAAAAAATCAAGCAGAATCAAGAAGGGAATCAGTAAAGACTCAAATCGACAAGAAGAATGGATTAAGGCATTGCTTTCAATAAAATTGCATAATTCCTATCCCTAAGCATTTTTCCATCTATTTCATTGTGCATGTTGTCTTAAAACAGCCACAGCCCAGCATTACCCTTGTTGGTGACTTTAATATTATCTCTGTTTATTTGTAATCCCTTACACTAATTACTTAAAAAGGTAATACTGTTACAATAACATGCTATGCAAGAAATTAGTCACTGCCCAATGCTGAGAATACAACATAAAGTTCTAGACATACATTTTTTTTAAACATAGGAAATACTATACTATACTATACTATTATTTGTGCAGCAGGTGTAAAACTTAAAGCTGGGGGGGATGAAACATAACTTCCAGGACATACCCTCTGAAAACACTTCTTCAACCCACTTATGGGTCCCAACACAGCTTTAAAGCACTCTGAAAATGCCTTGAATTGGTGCAATACGAATTAAGATCGATTATATGATGGGTTAAAATTTCTTGAGTTGAAACTGCGTTATTTATGCAGGGTCGAGGTAAAGCAGCCAGCCAGAAACATGTGATCTGACAGATGGTTTTTGTCAGGTGAGCTGAGGTCTGAGGACCTCTAACGATACACGTACACACACACAAGCAGGGAGGGAGCGGCAGGTTGTTTGCACTGCAACTGCTAATCGCTTTAGTTCCCTGCAATAAAAGCAATAAAGTCTTATCACTTGGTAAATAAAGCTGAACCATTACGGCCGAGGAGCATCATAAATATTTCACAGTTATCAATAATCCAGCAGGTTGGCGTCTGATATGCTCACATTTCCCTCTGTGTCATCATAAAACTGGAGCTGGAGCAACTTAGAGCTCATGGGATAAGATAGTCCTGCATTCCTTTTGGATTTTATTTTATGAGGAAACGAACTGGAGCTGCTTGGTGGTTGTTTGCCTGCATGAGATCTAAAATTTGTCAGAGAGTGGGAGCACAGAGGTGGGTCAAGATGCTGTGGAGGCCAACATTGTGGTAATAGTAGTGTAAGGTTTTTATTATACATAAAGTTGGTTTGGTTCAGGGATTAAGTCACAACATTTTTGCAATTTTTACATATTTTGGTTTCTTTTCCCACTGCTCCTCCTCAGGCAGACCAAAGCCTTGTGCAATATCGCCACCTGCAACTAGTTGGGGCTGGTCTTTGTTCTTGCCGTGCAGCCTACAGTTGCATTATGACCCAGAAATACACAATCAGCTTCAACTAACAACATTTGTTAAGCTCGCGGGCAGTATTTTGGGTGATAAAATATAGCTAAAGTTGAATTGGCTGCTTAGATGAAACTAGCATACTGACTGTAGTGATGAGTAAACATATTTCTTGTAGACATAAATCTATTAAGAGAATGGATGAGTGGCAGTGCTAGCAATGCTAATATTAGCTGCACGGTGCTTGATATTGTCAGTGAAGTTAGCTTGCTTGCTGTTGTGATATTCAGTCAAATTCAAGCCACAGTGCCCTACTTTTGGTTGCCTTGCCTTGGTTGGTTCTTGTTTAGTTCAACTGGGCTTCACATCCATTGCAGACCAAACTCTGGTTTGTTTGAAGGAGAATGGGAACCCCCCTTTTTTAAAGAAGACCAGAATTTGGATCTCTGGTCCGCAACAGAGTTTGTGTAAGCATTCAGATCCCCAAAATCAACCACACTCTCTAAAAAGTGGACCAGAGGTTGTTTGGTCATGAACAAATGTGTTAGGTTTGAAAGCCACTTTAGATGCAGGGATAATCAAAATCTACTCATGCAACAACAGGGAGGAGTGCATGAGGCGTGCTTGCTTGACTAAAAATGTTGCATTATAAGTTGCTCTTTGAAAAGAGCTTCATTAAAGTTACAGAGCCTCTCACGGTCTTTTGACAGTGAAATGCCTTAATTTTCTAAGCATATTTAAACTTCAAAAGCACAATTAAATGGGCTTCACCATCAAGCTTCAATCAGTAAGTCAAACAAAAGTCCACTCAGTTCTTCATTGGGTCAAAGTGAATGTTTGTGCACAGTTTGATAAAAATCCCTCAAAGCATTCTTCAGACCTTTTGTTCACAAACAAATGATGTAAACAAGACCCAGTGGTCTTGACCAATTGATTTCAGAACTGAGAGGCTTTAACATGTGGCCCAATGAGCTTGGCAGTTAATCAGAAGATGACATTTCAGCAGAGTTTGACAGAAGGTCCTTGAAGCATCCCTGAAATATAACATTCACAAGGCCTGGACTTCTATGAGATGCTCTGACGTATGAGCCACAACCCCTGAAATCTCAGTCCATCTTTCAGCCGAGGTGGTTTTGACTTTTTTATAGAAAATCCTTCAAGCTGTCCCTTAAATGTTGCTGAAAGACTTTGACATTATTCCCTCAAAAATATTATCAGTTTATCTTTAGGTCAGGGCATTTGTGCAAAGTTTGAAGAAACTCTCGAAGCATTCCTCAGATAGGACATTTGCAAACATGAATCATGAGGCCTAAAGACCTCAACCTGTGATTTCAGGGCCTAGTCAGTCCATCCTTGATTTATAGGGGGCATACATTGATTAGATACCAGATATAAGTGATGAACATCTTGAACATTCATAACCTATGACCATCAACAACCTACATGAACATCCTTGATGCATCCAAATTTGGCAAGCATCGATCAAAAGACCAAACATTTGACCTATCAACGTCAAAATCAAATCATTTCATCCCTGAGTCTGACTGGACGTTTAAGCAAATTTTAACAAAAACTTTAAAAGCCAATTCTCAAGTCCAAGTGGACAATTATGAAAACTTAAATGAGGATCTCTCAAAGCTTTAATGAGATACTAGCTTCACATTCATGGCCCAGAGGGATGGACAGACAGCCAACACATTATATCTCCGGACTTTGCTGTCCCAGGCACAGAGGCATAAACAACAGGGACGGTTTTCTAGAAAGAAATATGTAGAGCAGAAGAATGTTTTTCTGCACACACACACTGTCTGCCTGTGAGTCTGAACGGACAGTGAGCCACTCAGGGTGGGATCAGGTTTCTGTTTGTGTTCTTTCATTGTGTCCTACATGGGACAGTCGTGTAATTGCTCAGGAACAATACACAGTGAATCGGCTGAATAAAGATGGTGCTGGTTTGGGTTGTGGGATCTTTATGTTTGGATCAAACCGCTGGTTTGATAGAAATGTAAACAGGCTGCATTCACACAGTGACAAATCCAGAGAGAAGTGCTGACTCTGGACTGCCAGATCATCAAATGCAATCACAGTGTTTTCTTTTAAAGAGTCCTTTGTTGCTCCACACACATAAAAATCCCCTCCTTATTGTTCAATCAACTCTGACCTTTTTGTGTTTTTCTCACTGGAAATAGAAACCTCTGTTTTTCAGAACAGTTTTTGCGTTTTGGTTTCAAAACTCCCACCATGACTCAGTCAGTTGAGATTGAAAGTCAACAAACTTTTCTTGAAAAGCAACACAGCTTGACAGTTTCAGAGATTAATTAGTCTTGAATGTGCAATGACTCAGCATTTGTCAAACAAAGATCAGTAAAATATGTACTGAGAATGATTGAACGTTCACTTTTTTAATCTTGCTGAGAGTATTTGTCTTATTTCTGGTCAAATGTGTCATGACACCTGTCATAAGTCAGATCCACCAATAAACTCAGATATACAACTAATTTCAAGACCTTCAAAGCAAAAAAAAAGGCTGCAAGTGCGTGAAAAAATGAACATATTTGCCAATTCAATGAACAAAGGGCAATCACTGAATTGAGCTGCTAGCCATTTTTGATAATAGGCCCGTTGTATGCATGTTCTGGCTTGAAGTACAGGTAATGGGTGATCGAACTGTAGCATATAGTGCAATTAATCAATTAATTAATCAATATTTATTTGTATAGCACCAATCCATTAATAATGTTATCTCGGGTGCTGGTTTGGCGGAGTGGTAAGCAGGCACGACCCATATACATGCTTCTGCCGGGATGGAATCCAGCCTGTGGCCTGTTTGCAGAGTGTCCTTCCCAACACTCCCGACCCCCTTCACAAGCCTATTCACTGTCTCTGTCACTCTCTCCTATCAATAAAGGCACAAAATGCTCAAAAACATTATCAAAGTCTATCTATCAACTCATTATTTTCATGTAACTCTATTAAGGAATTAGTTCAATGTAGACAATCAAAACACATAAAAACTGGTTGTCTACCAACAAAATTTTAAAATCAGTACTCTGGGTTTTATTTTTTATTTCTCTTTTGTGGATCGTTGGCGTCACTTCTAATTGACAGTGGAGGGGAGCTCAGAGTCAAGCCTGCAGTGGAGTTGGCTGAGTGGAGGATTACAACTAAACTGTCTTGCAAGAGGGAAGGGGCTGGCACAGAGCATCTCAAAAAGAGTGAGAATGGAGGTGGATCAGGGGTACTGATTGTGAACATACCCGATGAGTCATCACACATGAAACTATAGCTTACGTTCAAGCAGGAAGACCTGGGGCCTCATTTATAAAGCTTGCGTACGCACAAAATGGGCCTTGGAAAGTTGCGTACACCACTTCCCATGCAAAGGTTGTGATTTATAAAAATAAACTTGGCAGGAGAATGTGCGCACTGGTACGACAAATTTGATACTGGTGCACGAACATTTTGGAGACAGGGGAAACTGGTGGCGCAGATGGTGAGGTGGTGAATTGAAGCCAGATTCATCTCATACATTTAATGTCATCACATATGAAACTTATGGACCCGTATAATCATGAACACCCGAGTCTGCAGTGTTATAGATGTGCTCCTTTAGTGAGGCATCAGACTTACTACTGTATGCAATGTTCATATATCATACTTCCACCATCAAATGATACAGAGTGGCGGATTGCATGGATTGATTAGTATTAGTTGTGAAAAGGTGCGTAACAATCAGTCTAATTGCTAAGTAAGCATATAAATAGTGCAGTGACACTCGCGTCTAATGCTGCACAATGGATGCACTGGCACTGCTGGAAGATCACACAGATGGTGGATCAGGATGGAGAGAGTCTTTCGGGACCACGAAGATTTCCTGGCCCATGATGATGACTGGCTAATAAGCCGATTTAAATTCCCCAGAGTAGTGCTCTTGGATCTATGCGCTGAACTGGGCCCAGTGTTAGACAGAACCACCCAACGGAACTGAACCATCCTGGTGCGTATACAGGTGCAGACCACTCTGGGGTTTCTGGGAACTGACTCCTTCCCATGGGAATTAGCCGACAGGTATGTGTTTGATGTGATTTGATGTGGGTGCACAAACACTTTTAGTATGAATCCTACGCAATGTTTTATAAATGAGGCCCCTGATCTGTCCTCATCCTGCCTCCCTGCACTGAGCCAACCAGATTCTTCCACAGCCTGTCTGGCCAATCATCCTGCTGCTGTGTGATCTCGGCAACCCTCCTCCACCCCAGGCACCTCCAATCGGGTCATCAGTATCCAGGTCCAACTCCTCAACAGTCTGGCCCCTCATCTCCCCATTAGCACCTCAGTCCATTGTATCAGGGTCCCAAGCAAGCTGCTCTGGAGTCTTCCGTTTATCATATCCCATATTCCTCACCACTAGCGATGTGTCGAGTCGAGTCTTTTGAACAGCTCTTTTAAGTGAACAATGAGAACCAAGGTCCAACTTACTGACTGGAGCCAGTATTGATGGCTATACCAGGGAGGAGGAGATAGCAACTGAAAAAAACCCACAAAATGAACCTGAGTAGGAAACTAAGCAGCATTTGGATGCACTTTACTAGGGCCCAAAGGCAAGGTAAAGCTCAGTGCTTGTAAAAGAAAAAAATCCATATTTTTCAAGTCCAGGGCAACAAATAATCTACACCACCAGATGAAAAATCAGCACTCAATGACAGAATTAGTGTCAGAAACAAGTTTCCCCTTCTAGTCTTTTGCAAATTTTGAATCATATAGACTTATAAAATAAATAATTGTTCACTCAAATTTGGTTTCTCTTGACTGAAAAACAATATACTTTAAACCAGGGTTAAAGCAAAAGAGAGGCCTTTTACCCTCCAAAGTGGATCCAATTCATCCTTAAGAGTGTGTAAGGGTGGACATATGTGCAAAGATTAAAGAAAACCTCCCAAAGCTCTCCAGAGATATTGCATTCAGTAGAGCAAGGAGGACATAGCTGCGGACAAATGGACAGATAGACAACTTTAAATACACAATGTCTCTGTCTCCTGGTGTTGAGGCAGAAAAACAACATAGTACAGAAATTGAGTTCAAAACACTTTATAAGTATTTTATAATTCATCCCCTTCACTCCCTTGAATGACAAATAAGCCTGAGGTAAGTGCAGAAAATATCATAATTGGAGCAAAAATTCTTTTCATATGCTTTTCCAACTTTTGGCTCTCTCATGACAACTCCCATCTGACTGTCTAAACTCAAGGCAATTATCATTGACCCACTTCAGCACCCCACTTCGTCATAAAGTACAGTAAACACAAATGCACAGCACATATACATCAGCTGGACACACGCCTGCAGACTTCTCTGCTCGCTCAGTTTGCTTGTCGGAGCTGGCGGCAGCAGCGTTTTATGACTTTTTTTTATTTTCCAGTAGATGTTGGAGCAGAGTTTAATTGCTGCATGAATCATGCTTGTTCTGCATTCCCAGCACTGTGTATTAAATGCTTCATTAGACGGGCCAAGTGAGCATTAGTTTCCAAAATCCCTCCTCGCCCTCTCACCCCCCGGGCACTGCAGAGTGTGGGTGTGATGTCTGTTTCTGGCTGCATGCCCGCCTGGGTCACAAAAACAGACAAAGTGTGTGTGTGTTTGTGTCTAATTGTTTATCCCTTTGCTTAAATGTCAGGCAGACACTGACTCAGAGGTAATGATCTTCCTTTTAAATCATTAAATGGTTGTGTGAATTTGTGTTTTCTTTGTTCCCCAGGAAGTGCCATCCCCGGATCCTCCTCAGGCATTTTCTGTACAAGTTTAACTGTACACAAGTGTAATTTCATACAACTGTTTGTGCCAACCTGGGAGTGTTTCTAACAATAAGAGGGTTGGTAGACTTTTAGAGGTAGTTTCTGTGAACTGTTCTTCTCTCTCATTAGAGTTAATCATCGTTTGTAGGCTGTCCTTGCCAGCTGTAACATGTACAAAAGCAACAGAATGATGGATGATGCTTTGTGTAGCATTTCACAAACCAATTACTGTACACACGTGGACTTGAACCACGACCCCATGACTGAACGCCCCCACAAGGTGTATATCTGCTTTAGAGTGAACATACAGAGGTGAGTTTAGAACAGGGGTGTATGTAGCCAAACTGTAGCATACAGTGAAGATGTCTAATTGTTCACCTGTCTGTGCTCAACCATTACTAGTTACTTGCAGTACCAATCAGAATCCTGAGCATCTGAATCATTAATCCTTAAACCTTTGACTTCCACATTACGAAATGCATTTGCAGAAAAATATGGTTGGTAAAATTGTGCTCCTGCCTCTTCATTTAGCAATACTTTAGGTTCTATTTTTCAGATTATTATTATTATTTTTTAATACATTTACATAATACATTTTCCACAACTACTGTGAGTGGCCTGAAGTGGCACGGCCCAACCAGCGCCATTAACAGTAGGGAGAGGCAGAAGCTACAAGCAAGACTACAGCAGGAAGTGACTGCTTGTACAGAGATTAGCATAGATGCTAACAGCCTTATCAGCTTTTTCAGATTTGGACCGTATTTCTGCCATTACCTGTGGTGTACCCCAAGGCTCAGTTTAAGGTCTGTTTTTATTTTCTACTTACATGCTGCCCCTTGGCCAAATATTTCAGTGCCATAGAGTCTCATTTCACTGCTTTGCAAAAATAAAGTTCTGAATCGGCCCAGACCACAAATACCTGTCCTGACACCAACTACACATCAGAAAGCAGCTAATCGCCCCAGTCTTAGCCTCTTTACATTAACTTCCTGTTAGTTTTTGAACTGATTTTTAGATTTTACTAATAACTGTTGTGCAATAATGGCTCTGGCCTGAGGAGCCAGTGAGCAGCCTCTGATCATCAGGCGGGGCATCCTGGTCTTTCAAAATCCAGACTTAAAACTAGAGTTGGGTACCATTTGGATTTTGTCAATTACAGTTCTGCTTACGGGTTCCGGTTCTTAACTTTGCTAATTTGGATCCCATATCATCTAGAGGGTAAATTATGATAAATATTTCTAGAATAAAAATCAACCTGCTTTTGGCCTAGTTAAGATAACAACTGTTGGCCATGATACATACCTTTTGTTTTTCCCTTGATACAAAAAAATGTTTTTTTTTAAAGAGTAAAAACTGAAACAAATAATTATTTATCAAACTGGTTAAATAGAGTAACAACTACTAAAATGTAATTTATTGATTCATCTCTGCTTCAATTTCACATAAAACATGATGAATTGATTTTTTAATTAATTTCATTTTTAATCTATTAATTTAACTATGGATAACAAATACATACATACATAAATATATATGTAATACTTTTTTTTTTAACATTGTTGCACATCATTAAGCCCTCCATCAAAAATCAGACCAACTGATAGTATAATAGAAAAGAAAATCTGTCTGAAAAAAACAACAACAAAAAACAGCGTACTTTTTTCAAAATTTTCTGCCCAGGGAGTAAAAGCTTCCAGTCTTCTATGTAGCAAGAGTATTCTTTATGTCTTTTTGTAAATCTGTTGATGTCTATAAATAAAAAAGGACATTTTGTTTGTATTTTTTAAACTGACAAGGGGACTGGGATTGCTACAAACAAAGTTTTGTTGTGTCCGTTTGTGCAATGACAATGAAGAACCCACTCTATTCTACAACACAGATCTTGTCAGATCCTGAAGGTGTGTTTTGAGATTTCGGGCTCTAATTTCCCGGCGCAACTCAGGGTGGCGCAGGGTGGCACACCCCGCGCAGTGGTAATTTCGTCCGGCTCACCGCCGTGCGCAGCCAATTTGGCAATTTGGTAGACCGGCTGCGCCGAGATGGGTGTGACGGGGCACCAGGGGGAGGTGTCCACAGAGTCAGGTTGGCGCAGTGACAATTTGGTGCCAAAAAATCGTGCGGAAGGTGCGCTGAAAGCCTGCCAGCTCCAACCTGGTCTATTCTCGGCGCAGACGAGGCGCACCCTGGGCAGTGGTAATTTGGCTGACAGGCGCACAGTGCGCACACATCACCAAAACCTCACAGGCAGGTATCCAGAGTGTCAGGCACATTTCAACGCAATAAACAATCACAGTAACCACTATTTAATGTAACCGTCTGAACCAGCATATACATTTATATCTATATAAATGTATATGCTGGTTCGCAGGTGCGCCCCGCCTGCGCCTGGTCTACGAAATTAGAGCCCTTCATATCTAACATGGATGCACTTTTGTGTGCCACGTGGAAGTGTTTAGTGTTTTTTTTATAATGCTTCGGTGAAATATAAACTTAATCTGAGCATCAATATGCTTTTTGCCGTGTCCTGTGTGCTCTGTGTGTTTAGTGGCACAATAAAATCAGAAGAACTAAATGATCCTACCTGAGTTCACACCAAACTACAAAGTATGCAGTCTAGATAACAAAAACTGCTTGAAAGGGTAATGAGAGCTGACACATACTCAATATCAAGTCACATCATCTGTCCTCTCTGTGCCTGGCTTTATGTGATTTGTGGCATCTTGATAGGAAAATGTAGTAAGACATACCCCAAACTTTTGAATGCCACGCTTATTTAATGCAGCATGCTTTATGCTGCCAAAGTATGGCCCAGTGCCTCAAGCCCTGATCATCAGCAGCACAGATGGTAAAAAATAGTCCTACTGTAAAAGCATCCTTCCCTCAAACTTAAGCTACTGCTGAGTCAACAATGAAGACAGAATACCAGCCTGAGACCTTTTTATGTATTTTTTGGTCTAACTTCAGAGTTTCTCCCTGTGAGCTGGCAGCACTGTTGGTGGCCTTAACTCTAAAATGCATAATTAGGCTTTATTTGTCCCCTGTAATAAAAAATAAAGACACTAACTACCCCCACCCTGAAACAGTGCTGAGAAAACAGTCAGACTAAACAAACTTCTCCTAAAGGTTGTGATAATAGAGGCCATGCTGTCGAGTTTATATGATTGAGATAAAAACTGTAATAAAAGCTCCACATATCCACACAGACCTGCAGACGCATAAAGACACTCATGAAAGGCTGTGAGCTTATTATGGGACTGACGCCTTTATTGGTCTACAGCAGAGCAGAGTGTAAAGTCCACACCTACTGTACTCCAGCTTTGAGTTCACCACAGTCGTTAAGATGAGGAGTCAGGGGGACCTTCAGAAATGTTGTTTAAAACCGAGAGAGGCAAAGGTCTGAGGGTGTCAGTGTTGGTCTGCTGGTCAGGGCTCTGGTCTGGAAAACATCTACAGCTAATGCTTGAAGCAGGAACTGACATTCATAATTACATGAATCTGCACGAGATTCAGCTGCAGTAAGTTTTTCAGCATTATGTTCAATATATACGTGCAAACAGAGTGAGCATATGACTTTGATAGTGGTCTTGAAATGGCAAGAATAGGGCAGAACTTTATACTAGAGGAAATTCAAGAAGAAAGAAACAGTCATGAGTTCAGGGTCAAAGTATTAGAAGAATAAATTCATAATATTAATTGAAAGGGTATGATCATTGTATTAGAGGAGGTGATTTCATGTGGAAACAAAGTTATTAGTAATGAAAAACAATAGAAAATAGAAGAATTTTTATTTAGCAGACTTTATATTTGAATAAGTGCAACTTAATACTCAAAATACCTGAAGGTTGCACTTTGTGTGGCGTGAAAGTGTTTCATGTTTTTTTTTTTTTTTTTTTTTATGTCCTGATGCTGTGGAAATGCTTCAGTGAAATATAACCTTAATCTTAGCATCAATATGTTTTATGCAGTGTCCTGTGTGCCCTGTGCTTAGTTGCACCACAAACAGAATTAAATGATCCAACCTGAGTTCACACCAAACTACTAAATCTGCAGTCTAAATAACAAAAACTGTTTTAAACATTAACGAGAGCTGACACACGGTAGATATTACTCTGAAGGGATTGATCATTGTATTGGAAGAAGGGGATTTCATGTGGGAAAAAAAGTTAACAATAAAAGAAATAAAAGAAAATTAGAAGAAAGTTATTTAGAAGATCTTATTTTAGAATGAGTGCAACTTAATACCCTCAATACAAGAAGCTGTGCTGGAATTTCATATACAACATGGTTGCACTTTTGTGTGGAATTTAAGAAGTGTTTAGTGTTTGTTTGTTTTGGGGTTTTTTAATATGTTTTGATGATGTGGCCCAGTAAAATATAACCTTAATCTGAAAATCAATGAGTGAAAGAAATGTGGAAGTGACTAACTCCACATAGAAAGGCCCTGACCGACATGGGGTTTGAACCAGAATCCTTCTTGTTGTGAGGCATGCATGTGACCTGCTGTGCCACCATGGCAGCCATTCTTGTCTCTTTGTCTGAAGATCTAACGTAACAAAGGTGTTTCACAGTGTCATGAACTTTGGGTTTTTCTCTTGATGCTGTACAGACTAATTGTCTCGAGGTGTTGGTCCAGTTTTTTAACCAAGATTCATCTTTAAATGCCTAGAAAACCACCCTTAAAAAAAAAAAAACCTTAACCTTCGCAACCTGGAGTGTCACAAGGATTCACGTACCGCTCTTTCTCTGTTGAGCCAGAGGGCACAGGGAGGTCAATGTGTTGGGTCGCATAAAGATAAGGGAGGGGATAGAAATGACTGACCCTAAAACCACCATCTCCTTATTCTTGGCTGAGGTACCTTCTGTCTTTCCATTATTGAGAGAAAATTAAGTACAGCATTAGAGGTTTCTCTGACAATTTTAACAAGATATGGGGTCCTTTTCTGTCATTTGTTGACTCTCTTCAGTCTCTGGATCACTAATGTAATGTTTGACAGTTACATAGAGCAAATAATATTATTTCTGAGCTCAGTTATGTTGCGCAGCCCTATTTGTAATGGGAATCACTGTAATGGTATTATTTATTTTCATTATTATGTTGGTATTTTTTCATATCTTGGGGGAAGGAGGGTTAACCTCTTTGATTGTTAAGTATGTGTGTCTGTATAAGTAAAAATCTGGGTAATTTGTACATTGTTATGGATGCATGTGATGTTGATAACCCAATAAAAAAAAAAGGAAAAGAAAAAGAGATGACCAGTCCTCACACAGACCTTCTGCAGCAAAATAAAAACCAATTTCAGGTCGAGACCAAAACTGTGGGATGTGTTGCTTTACGGCAATGACAAGTGCATCAGCTTCAGGCTCCCAAACTCTGGAATAGTCTACCTACTGAGCTGAAAATGCAAACTAACTTCAAAAGTTTCAACAAAGGTGTAAATCATGGCTGAAGGAGCAACAATACTGTTCCCACATATAAAACATTTGCTTGTATACATGTTTACCTGAAGGAACCATCTCATTCAGCTTTTTTATTGAACTTGTATTTTAACTTCTCTGGATATTTTAATTCTGATGTATTTTCTAATAAACTGTGTCTTAGGTATCTCTGTTTTTTCTAAAATTTTCTTTGTACAACTTTGATCCTTAAAAGACTAGTGTTGAAAATTAGCACTGTGCTATGAACACTTACAGCAGTGCATTTGGGACCTGTGTATACTCAAATATCACAGCATCAATGTTACTGCATGTCCATGTCAAATAAACAATAAAGAAAGAAAAGAAAAAGGTGCTTGATGCTTTCACAAATATTACCAAATGACACAATATTTCAACAATGGGCTTTTAAGTTCTGTCTTAAGACTCTGCAGAGTCAAAAATAAAGACATTGATTTAAATCTTTTTCTTTAGTTTCACTTTTTCACTATGACTCCTGCTGTTCTCTTCACTTTGTTATGATCTGTTTGACATAAAATACACCGCGTCATACAACCACCCCAAAGAAATAAGCACAGACTGCATCAAGACCCTCCTGTGATGAAATATTTGGTTGTCCATGATTTTAGAAATTTAAGTCACTTGTCTGACATGAAGGACTCATCAACACAACACAAGTGTCTATGTTGACGTGTATCTCCTCGTTTTATGACAGAGGGGATTTTTGACTCTGCTGAAACAATCTGAACACAGACTCACAAACACACATTTTCAGACAGGCAGCTGACAGAGCAGACTGAGGGGCTGGGGCCGGTGGTTGTGCTGGTGCCTGGGGCCCCAGAGGGTTTGTTTGTGGTTTGTTTGTCGGGGTGGAGGGGGGGGCGAGAGGTTTACCCACAGTGCTCTCTCTGGCACCAGCCTGTCCCGAAGGAGAAAAACCAGCCACTGTTCTCAAACGGACGCTGACGCTTCGGGGACGTGGCGGGACAGATATGTGATGGGAATACAGCAGGGGGGTTATGGGATGGGACAGTTGGTCAGTTTACATTTTTGGTGATTAAAGTTGGGCAAAACAAACACTGATGGGATGATGCTATTGGTGGCCCTCATACATTTTTTAAACAACATGTTAAGTTAAATTAAACAATGACTGATTTATTTTGTGATTAAATTACGATAGTTTTAGTTTAGGAGGGCAATTCATTTTTTAAAATTAAGCTTTCCCTTCAGGAAAACCCTGCATGACATGTAGATCATGACTAATCTACGTGATAATAAAAATGTGACAACCAACCCTGCTCTCCCCTTTGAACTCTTATAGATGCCAGATCAATATTAGTCTCTCTTTATAATATTTTAAATCTGAAATACATCACAGTAGATTTGTTCAACTTTATGGCTGCAGCTTTTGGAGACTTGCAATTGACAGGCAAGCCGCACTGAAAAGGGACGAGGACCACATGAGGCCCCTGGGCCATCAGTTGCCCACCCCTGCTGTACAGGTACTGTATGTCAGGTCATGATTCAAGTTAATTACCTCCGCCAAGGAGGTTATGTTTTTGCCGGCGTTTATCTGTCTGTCTGTTTGTCTGTTTGTGTTCAAAATAACTTGAAAAGTTCTGAACGGATTTGGATTAAATTTTCAGGAATTGTTGGAAATGGGATATGGAAGAACTGATTAAATTTTGGGACTGATCCGGATCACCTTGGTGGAAGTCTGCGCTCTCTGAGTGCTTTTCTAGTTTAATGTAGCTTTAAAATAAAAATGAGATTATTCAAGATGTTGCTCCTATGAAAGGCGGTAAAAGAGGTTTGCTTTGTGCGCTGGGGCCTAGAGATACCCTCACTAGCCAGTTCATTAGGTACTTTTTTTATAACTGGGTAGAGCCCCTTTGAGCCTTCAGAACCTTACCACCATACAAATCCAGCCACTTCAATTGTCCCCTCCCTGGCAGCGGTCGGCCAGAGTCCAGCCAGTTCCCAGCCAATTACCAGCCAACTTCCAAGTTCATTCATGCATTTGCAGTGTGTCTCCCTGAGATGATGCTTCCCGATAGCCTCAACCTTTTCCTTGGTTAACAGAGTAACTGCCAAATCAACAGACTTGACACCACAAATTCATACAAACATGGCCTGACATTTACAATTTGAAACGTTCAAAGTAGGCAGGCCCCATCAAGGAGCTGCCATGGACCAGCTAAGATCCTATCAGGGAAAGTGGGGAAGTTTGAAGAGGCTGCGTCTGTAGGTCTATGTGGCACAGATTCAACAAGACACTGAAAACATCCCTCAGAGATTTTGGTCTATATTGACATGATAGCATCACATATTTGGTGCAGATTAGTTGGGCTTTACACTCACAATGCAAATCTCCTACTCCACTACATTTCAGTGGTGCTCTATCAGATTGAGATCTGGTGACTGTGGAGGCCACTGGAGTACAGTCATGCTCAAGAAACCAGTTTAAGATGATTTGAACTTTGTCCCAGGGAGTGTTACTCTACTGGTATATCCTTTAGAGCAGGGCTGTCCAATTTGGGGCCCGCGGGCCAACATTGGCCCGCCAACAATTATTTTTGGCCCGCGCCCTATGTTTGAATTTTTGTTTTCTTCTCAAAATTTTTTTTCCCACTGCCAGCAGTCTAAATAAATCTTTCAATATTTATTGTTGTTGCACTTCCTCTCCTGACCACAAATTAATATAGTGTTACAATGGGGCTAGTGTGGCGCTGTTGAGCTCCTGTCAGCCCAAATCTGTAACCCCATGACCACAGAGTGAGTCCTGAGATGCTGGGGTCAAGAGGGGGTCATGGCAGAGATGGAGCATATGAGGGGGTGGCACACCGACAGGAGAAAGTTTAAAAATAGTTGGGAACATGAGTACTTTTTTACTGAAATTGATTTTAAGGCAGTCTGCCTAATATGTAAGCAGAAAGTCGCTGTTTTTAAAGAGTATAATCTTCGTCGCCTCTACGAAACAGGGCATTCTCATCAGTTCTCAAAATACACTGGAGAGGAGCGAAAGGTGAAGGCTGGAGACTTGCTATCAAAGCTGACCTCCCAACAACGTACCCTACTCCAGCCATCAACTGTGCAAGAAAATGCCACTCGGGCAAGTTATCGGATAAGCTCCCTTATTGTCAGAAGTGGACGACCTTTTGCGGTGGGTGATTTTGTGAAACAGTGCCTGACAGTTGCCCAAATCAGACGCGGGCTTTTTCTCAGATTAGCTTGTCACGGAACACGGTCGCCCGCCGCGTTGAGAATATGGCTGAAGATGTTCGTGGCCAAATTGTCCAGAGAGCAGGTCGGTTTTCTGGTAAGAGAGCTGGCCTCACCATGCTTGTGTCAGACAAAGTCCGCGAGTTTGGTGGGTCAGGCTCCATGTCTCCCACTAACAAGCTTTCTGCATATAATGTGCACTGAGGATTGTATGCCTAAAAATGATAGTTCCAGGAAATGGTGGGTGTAGCATTTTGTCCCATTAGGTGATTTTATGTTTTGTTACTCAAATCTCTACCTATGAAAACAGTATTGTTCCACCTATTTTTCAAGCACAGAAGAATGTAGTCTATAAGCCTAGGCCTAAAATGTGTCACTTTGGAGCATGTTCTGCTCTATATGGTTATTTTGTTCAACTTAAATTAATGTAAATACAGTACAGTGATTTATGAGAAAAAAATTCTAAAGCTGCTGTGTGGATGTTCAGTAATTTCATGCTGTGAAACACAATAAAAATAGTGTTATTCATTTTCAAAATAACTTGTATTAGTTTTTATTGAGCACAATTATGCTAAAGGCATATTTAGCTTCATACACTCACTGCAACATGAATGTTTAGTTTTGGCCCGTGACCCTCCACCCTGATTCAATTTTGGCCCTTCATTGAAAAGAATTTGGACACCCCTGCTTTAGAGGATGTACACTGTGTTCACAAAGGGTTGGACATGTTCAGCAACACTCGGGTGGGCTGTTGTGTTTCAAAAATGTTCAGTTGATACTAAGGGGTCCAAAGTGTGCAAAGAAAATATCCCCCACATCATCACACCACCACCAACCTGAATCTTTCACTTATGGAGCTTTTCCACTATGTAGTATCTGCTCAACCCAGCTTGACTTGTGACTTGACTTGCATGGTTTGGATCCTACCAGCTCTGTTTGCCTTTGCAGTATAGACTGTATCAGTGCCTCTGTATGCTAGGCGATGCTAGGATCACATAACATTTACGTAGAGGAGTTTGGAAGGTCACAAAACATCCCAGAGAAGACAATGAGGCGTTTAATTCCGCACCAATCCTAGGGTCCTCTAAAATCCACGAACACGGACGGAATCACGGAATTGGACATTAAATGCGGAATTCAATATAAACACGGAATATCACAGAAATGGCCAACTCTTGGGAAAATACTCCGAGGGGGTCACTAAAGCTGCGGACAATGCACGCTTCACTTCCTCCCCTTCCTCCTTCCCTCATTAACCATGTCAACATGTTGAGACACCGGCTAAGTCGGCAAAGAAGCTACGAAACTCCCGGTTAACTCCAAAGTACAGGGCAGAGCAGTCTCCCAATGATTATTTTATGTCAGGCGATCAAATGTTCTGCAAATTTTGTTAACATACTGTTGTTTATAAGGCCCTGCAATACCTCCAACTTGTAGCAATAATCTGACCATTCAGAGGTAGGCAGTGTCTCCACGTCATTTTTTTTCTAGCTCGGAAACCCATTGGAGGTGATATAGAAAACTGTGCCAGGTTCAAGGCATGATCCCCAATGGAAAACCAAAACAACAGAGAAAAGTCGAGCTGAGTCGAGATGATGCCAGGTAGTGGAAAAGCTCCATAAATGTTACAGCAGCAGAAATACTGACTCATCAGATCAAAGCATATTTTCCCAGTTCCCCATTTCTAATTTTGTTGGACCAGTGTAAATTGTTGCCTCAGCTTTCTGTTTTTAGTTTAGTGATGATTAGTTTATCAGTTTATTTGACAGGAGCCATGAAGAAAACAACTGTCGATCCAGAGTTAGCTATGAAGCTAATTCACATCCATGCTTCTAGGATGAAAGTATAAATCATGATACAGACAATTAAATGGTGTGCAAACTGTTCCAATAATACTAACTTAGCGAACGCCATATAACATAAACATATTGGTGCTGTGAGGTAAAAACCTCTTATCCCCATTTGTTGTGATTTTTTTTCCTTCAAAAACAGTGGTAATCTTCCAGGAAAACACAATAATACATCATCCAGTTTTTAAAGCAGCAATTTTGGGGATAAGAGGTTTGTGCCTGACAATCTATATTACATTCAAGATCGTTGCATCAAAACGGTCAAATTTGTGACTATGATTGGTTTGCCTTGAGCTGTGTTTTTCCTGACCACTGGAAATAACAAGGCGTTTTGGGCAAAAAAAATTGATATTCCCTCCTTTTTGGACCATTTCCTGTGAATGCAAGAGATAAATGTGCGTGAAAATCTGAGTAGATCAGTTGCTCTTAAATACTCAGGCCCGCCAAATAGTTGCTGCCATGTGATTGGATGATGATAAGGTATTTGCGTCAAAGAGCAGTGCCAGGGGTTTACCTTTCGAGGTGGCCAATGTGTCTATGTTACAGGTCAGAAAAACAAGTTTTCACCATCAAATCTCTGTCAAACCAAAAGGAATCAGTTTGTGTTTGTGAATTTGTTGAGAGAGCAATTGTGTGCGAGTGTTTTCTCAAGTGAATGTGTTTGACCCCGGCTATTATCCCCCTGCTCTGCTTCCACCATGATTTATTTTTCCGTTCCCTAACAGAACCAGACAGCGCTCCACAAAATGGGCTTCCAAGTAATTGTCTTCTGACATGGAGGGGCCAAGAGTCAGCTTCCAAATATAAATAAGCGATAATAAGGGCTTTGAAAACGCGGGGAATTACAAGATCGACTTATCACAGAGGCTCAGAGATCATCTGGACTGCAGCTGAGAACCACCGCTGAGAGAGAGAAGCGGAGATGGAGATCTAATACTGACAGAAACCAAGTCTGAGAAAAGTAAAAGTGCAAACAAGGAAGCAGCAGAGAGACCGAGCCAAGCAGTAAACATTCATTTATCCACCCAGGAGCCAAGACTCAGCTCTTTTCTCGCTCCCTCAGCCACAATAGGAGCCAGTCTCATTTAAACCTTTCAAAATAAAAGCCTCTTTTTTATCCTCTCTGCCCTGTGTTTGGCCCCTGAAGTCAGCTCTGTGGTCAGAATTCAATCTACAGTGGAGCCTACTGTACGGTCAACCCTCATTTTCTGACAAAGTGAGCTTTGAGCGTGCCGTAAAAGTGGAACCATGACTCAGAGGTATTAACAAGGTCTTAAAAGAGAAAAATCACATGTGTGAAAATGAGTCAGAGAGGGGCTTAACATAACCAAAAACCATAATTATTATGATTTACTACAAAAATGTGAACTAAAGGCATCATTGTGGGGTTTTCTATTAAAACACAGCCATGGGAGCATGACTGTTTGTTTAGCACTTTGGCATACGGCACGGTGAAATGTTTTCAAGTCAGAGGGAAGTCTGGGTTTAAGTCAGAATTTTATATGATTTAGATTAAATTTATGTGAATGTTACAACTGGACGTGAGAACAAAGTGAACCATGTTGTATCCAAATTACAAAACAGCTTTTTTTTTTAAATCCAACATTTGTTGACAGGGTTTAAGGTTTCCTCTTGTATGGCCCCGGCAGATCGGCCTGAGCTTTTTCTTAAATTTTTCACATCTGCTTCTTGAATCAGTTGTTCCAGTGCACTTTGAAGTCTCTAAATTGCAATTTAATTGGAATATAATTTGTATATTTTCACTTCTTTCTTCTGTTGGATGCCAGGCTTAAGCTAAGAGGTGGCTTGTGCCTGAAATATCAGCAATTTTATATCTGTCAAGTCAGTTCACAGTATGTGTGTGCTTAAGTCTGTAAACATACTCACTGGCCACTTTATAAGGCAGGATGGATGCATACTTTCATGAAGTTTTCGCCAAATTCTGACCCTACCATCTGAATGTTACAGAAAAAAATCAAGAATCATCAGACCAGTAAAAACATTTTTCTGATCTTCTGTTTTATATTTTAAATGAGCGTGTGTGAATTATAGCCTCAGTTTGCTGTTGAGGATGACAGGAGTGGCACCTGGTGCGGTCTTCTGCTGCTGTAGCCCATCTGCCTCAAGATTTGATGTGTCATGCAACCAGAGTATGGTTTTCTGCATACCCTGGTTGGAGAAAGTGCTTATTTGAGTAACTGTTGTCTTTTGCTATTCTCGTCTTGCATCAGCAAGGTATTTTCCACCAGCGGAACTGCTCCTCACTGTATATTTTCTCTTGTTTGGACCATTCCCTGTAACCCCTGAAATGGTTTCTGAAATTATCAGACCAGCTCATCTTGAACAAACAGCAATGCCATGCTGAAAATCACTTAAATATTATCTTTTTGTCCATTCTGATGCTTCGACAAGTCTACTTGACCATGTCACATGCCTGATTGCATTGTGTTTCTACCATGTGATTGGCTGATTAGCTATTCATGTACTGGCTGCAGTGTATAATACTACGGCATTTTGCTCTCAATCTTTCACTGTTGTTGATAAAATCAGTTATTTAGCTGCTTAATTGTGATAAATAGAAGTTTTATTTGTACTGGGAAGCATCACTGCGCTCGTTCTCTCTTTCTCAGTTTATTTCTCAGTCGTAGTGATCACGAACTGTATGTGCACTTTGAACCCAGAGAATGAAGGTGCCCTGGAAGGATATTTGTGCACCAGAAACATTTAATCCTGGTGGCGCCTCCGTGTGCAGACGACAGTGACTCTTTGCTGTGGTAGACTTTCTATTATTGTGATTTTATCGGAGTCTCAAATCTGAACTTTCTAAACTGTTTCTACTTGAGGAGACATGATTTAAAATATTTATCAGATTGAAGGAGCACATTTTAGCCCTGAAGCTGTTTGTTTTAGTGGTGTACTTATAATCCAATTATTTGAGCAATATTTCATACTGTACAAGAGGATGTTTATCATGTCTGCCAAATAAATGTTTTACCACAAGAATTCTCCACTAATTACTTCTTATTTTCCATTTTTAATGGTGTTTAGCCTACCTACTGCTGTTTTTGTTTTCCTCCAGTAAGCTGTGTCATGGGGCTCTGCCGGGCCGTCCTGTTTGAGGAGGGAAATCTTTTAATTCAGGACCACAAACTCAGTATTTACTCAGTGTAGCGGATGATTAGCTTCATGCTAATGTGAGCCAACTTTTTCCCCTGTATTTTGGACTGTGCACTGAACTCCCTAATAGAGTTTGTTTGAGTGTGTTTGGGCATTAATGGCACATTAACTCAAGTGTGATCCAGAGGTTAAAGCAGACCCTCCCTCTCTGCCTGTTTACCCTCAGTTTAAATGATTTTTGTTGCTCTGCTGGTTCCTGAGAGCTCCTCATGTCATGAGTGTTTCTGCCCTGGGAGGTGAAGTGGGTTCAGATTTTATGTCTATGTTAAAAAGTCCTCCAGAACAGCCTAGTTCTATGTACGACAATGTCGTTGCAAACCAGCCATGGCAGAGACAAATAACCACATTTTGTGAAGAGTATAACTCACAATAACACAGGATCAGAGAGAGCCATGGTCTTTTTTTCTGAACCCCAAATAAAGAGACATGTCTGAGCACTTGCTTTCTTTGTTGTGATGTTTCTATTGATTATTGATGAGAATTTTTAAGTTCTGAATTAAGCCCTTTTAAATCAGGAAATCGAGCACTCTTGTGTGCCATGACTGTCCTGCAGTTACACACATTCTTCAGAGCACAGAGCACGGGTTCAAGAGTGTTTGGGGAGGGCAGAAACTCAGAAGCATATTTAGCAGGTGATTGGAGGATCGTTCAGTCAATCACATTTTTTACTGGCCAATCAGATAATGTAACAGGCGAGTGCTACAGCGCTACAGAACGTGAACCACTTAGTAAATCAAACTCTCATCAAAACATGTTGGAAATGGAGCAAAGATATCCTTACTATTTTTATTTAATAAAGACATTTGGTCACAATTTTATAAAAATGCCACCGAAGCTGTTAGTATCTGCTAATCTCTGTTAGAGCAGTCACTCCTGCTGTCATCTCTCATCTCCCATCTCTTCCTGCTTTAAAGGACTCTGATTGGGCCGCCCCGCTTCGGGCAACTCACAATCGTTGTAGATTAGAGCTTGGCAAGAGGATCTGTTTGATTACAGACAATGAATCAGACAGATCCAGCTGCTGTGCAAGGTTTGGGCACATGAGGATCTGGTCATCCTTTCAAAATAAAACACTGTTCAGTCTCCATTATTCAACGAACTGCAATTAAATTAAATTATTATTTTTTTGTTTCTTAACAGCCTGGTACAAAATTATCCATAGCCTAGTACCAGTCTACAGCCTGGTGGCTGGCGATCTCTGGTCTAAACTGCACCACAAAATACTGCCCGATAGTCACATTAAATTAACGCAGCCTCATTTAGAAGAGAAGCAAAATAATTCAGAAAAAGGGGGTCCAACCTGGCACTAGAAAGGTACTTAATAAAGTGGCCTGTTAGTGTATGTTCTCTATTATCAAAGATTATAGAGAATTACAGGCCAACTCCAACACACTGTCTAAATTGTATAGAAATGCTACCAACTCCGGGGCAGATTTTGCCAACTTTTACAAATGTTGCCAAGATTTTGAGCAGCTGTCACACTTTTCTCCTTCTTTTGATGAAAAAAATGACTGAAGATCATTAAGTTTCTGTACTTAACCCTTTAACTTCCAAACTAAGAAATACATTTGTTGGTAAAATTGTGTTCCTACCTCTTCATTTAGCAACATTTCAGCTTTTACTTTTCAGATTACCCAATCAGGAATATATGAAGGTATATGAAGGTCAACCAGCTGGTTGGCTTGCCCATTAAGGTTTATCCTGGTGTGAATGGATTTATTTTGTTTCTGCAATTTTTTATTTTTTATTTTTTTGTATGAAAACATAATTTATTTCCTTCAACTAAATTATGATTGCTGGAGAATCTGGAAATATGTAAAACTATTTTTTTCTTACTCCAATGTATGTTTTTGCTGTTAGATTTCTGAGGAGCTATGCAGCAATGATTCACTTCTGATTTATTCAGATTTATTCTTTCTATGGGTTTTGACATTTTTACAGTGGTATGGCAGCAAAAAGTCAACCGTATGGTTACAATATCAGTCAAAGGGTTAAGATACCACCGATAACAAAATGCTGAAGATTTATATCTAATTAATTAAAATACAAGGTATCCAAGAGTTTACAAAATAAACCCTGACGACCTCAAAATAAATAAAAATGTTGCATATGTTATTTTAAACATTGTTGACTGACTGCAATTGTAGGAAATTTAAAATGAAAAAATGCAGAGAATTGAGTCTAAGACATTTTCTAAGTTCGGTAACAAGCAATCATCACTATTGTTTAGTTTCACTAGAATTTAAAGAAGTTCAGCATTTTAGTATTGTTAATTTCTTTACAGTAAAAAAAAATACAAAAAAATAGTGAGTTTTGTCATCACATTAATAAGTATTTAATTTGTTTTATGTCTTAATCACCCGGCTCTGTCAGAGACGTAAAGAAAAGAATAAAAAAGGGACGGGTGAGTTATGAGGAGAGAAGAGGGCAGGAAAAGCAGCTTCCTTCCTCCCTCCATCACGCTCGCCCAGGGGCCGTCGCTCTCACAGCAGACACAGTATTTTTAGCTCTAATCGAAGGGGAAATGCCACCTCAGGGTCCTCAGGGGTCGTTGGGGAGCAGAGAGGGAGCAGTCGAGTGTTTCCTGACCCATCAGGACCCAAACTGTCAGAGACACCCGAAGCTGACCCCAAGACTCTGCAGGACACCTCAACCAGGTCAGACAGCGAAGATTTCCAGAGTGGGTGTGGACTGAGCAGGGAACACGTCTCTGAGTTAAAAATATTTAATGTTTAATGGCTGTACTAGCAGTGATGAGACAAGAATATAACTTTTTAAACTTTTATTGTAAATTAAGTATTGACGTGTCATTATTATGTGTGCACTTAAGAGCCGTGGTGCAAATATTCAGTCTGCGTGTCTTACTGATAAGGTCTCTTTTTTAACAGCGCATAGATAAATAATCTAGTAATACAGCTCAGAAATAAGAAACCAACAAGAAAAAGACCAAAAATAGAAGTTCTTAGGGAGTACAAACCTCTGCCAAGGCATTTCTGACATTCTCAGTTATTACTAAAAATGTGGAAAACTGCCCTGTTGCTCAATGTTAATAAATCCTTAAAAAAAACCCTGGATCTGAATCCAGATTCAGATCACCACCAAAATCTCATCCCTTTATCTTTGTGCCATGACCAACATTCCCTGAAAATTTAATTCACATTCATTATAAACTTTATCTCGCTCAGAGACAGATAGATAGACTGACCCAGGCAAAATCATGACCTTATTGGCAGGGATAAAATATTCATTTGGCAGACTCTGTTTTAATTTATATCAATTATAAAATGTGGGAAAATACAGAAGCTCACGGTTATATTTCAAGAAACTGGAAGTGCTCTGAGTGCATAAATCACTGCCACAGCATTTTTGATAATAATGTCAGAAATGCTGTAACTGATCTTTTGCCCAAAGTTAAAGATACTTAAAAATATGCCACGACCTCTTTGGTGGAGGTAAAAGTGCACACCTTTACAAACACCCAAAGTTTAACACAATGTCCACACACAGATCCGGGGGGGGCATCAGCAGCAACAATGGCAACAACACACACGTCGAAGATGAGTCTCCAAAATGCAGGATCAGAGGGAGCCGTGGGCTGGTTTCTAACCCCAAATAAGGAGACATTCAGGACCACCTGCTCTGTTTTAATCAGCTGCTGAAGTTGCCGGAAAGTCACCTGTTGACATGGTATCGAACTGAACTGATACACCTTTTGATCCTTGAAGAAAAATGCTGTACAAAGGTGTGAATATGATGCTGATAATGTGTTTTATTAATCAGTCTGAACTGATCTGATGCTTCTGTTGATTATTGATGGGTATTTTACTAGTTCTTACTTCTTCTTCTGTTCCTTTTCATTCAATTATATGCTTATATGCTTGTATGAAACTGTTTTATGTCAGATATATGAATGAAATAAAGTCACTAACTAACTAACTAACTAACTAACTTCTGAACTGTATTGTCCAGATCAGGCAGTTGAGCGCTCTTGTGTGCTTTGACCGTCCTCTAGATACATCGTGCAGAGGTAAATACTTTTACAGCTATGGCCAGGGCACAGGTGGAGGAGTGCATGAGCACTAGGTTAAACCGCAAGTTTATCTGCAGTAGTACTTTTTTGTTTATTACAGCTGTGACAGTCAGAGGGCCTGTCTGTATGATCCACACAGTCAGACTACACAGGCAAAGTAGGGGTATCCTGTCGTCCTTTCAAAATAAAACACCCTTCCATCTTTATTATTTAACAAACAGTAATTGAATTCACTATTGTTGTTTCTTTGGGGAGTGGTACTGGTCCACTGCCCGATGTTTGGAAGCCTCTGTGCCAGAACATTTTCCAGTGTGTCAATGACACCAGGTCTTGCTCACAAAAACAGGTCAGAGAGTTTCTTTATTTCTGGCCTCAGCCTGTTTTGATCAAATAAGCTTCAAACACAACAACGGGTGAAAATGACATACTTTTGATAAAGTTTGAGAGCAAATGTAAAGTCTGTAAATCAAGTGAGGTACGAGTTTTTAATATCAGCATTCTTCATGGAGAGGAGCTGAAATCCTGTGATTTAAAATGACAGAGGATAAGACTGGACCTCCCTCACTGTGCACAAACAAACCTTCAGAACATGGATGTGATAGAAAATAAACTATCAGAGGAGACTCTAATCTTTAATCCAGAGATTCAAAATTAGAGGCAACACTTTTCCCCCTCTCTCTCTCCTTTCCTCCCTCGCTCCTCCTGGAGAATCCCTCTCATAGGTCCTCTGGTTAGGAAAATGTTTAGCGGTCGGGCCCTGCTTCCTGTAATTACTCCATTATTCACATCCCACTGATGGAGAGAGGGAGACGGAGGGGTAAAGGGCGCCCGGGCTTTACCCAGACGACAAGAGGGAATTCAGAGCAGAATGTCAGACATGCACACTGTGCATTCCCTAAATCACCACACACACATAGAAACACACACATATATAACATAAGGGTAGTTTAAGTCATTTGGAGGCCCCAAACAAAGGCCAAAACAAGGCTCCTCTCTGTTTAGCTTAAAGCAGTGGAAGCCTGTGAACAAAGTCCTTTAAGGGTTTTCAGGGGCTTTATTAGTGATACAGAAACTGCATTATATTTAGTGATTTAATAACCATAAGGAAGAAAGAACTGACTATTAACAAAATATGTTGTCAATATATAAATACATAAAATATCAGGGGGGTTGCTTTTAATTTAAAGTTCAAGTTTTTAAAGGTAAAATTATGTTTTTCATTATAAATCTGGTTTGATTAGCAATAAAACTGCAAAGCACTTGGAAAAGTAGATAGAATGAGGAAGTTTCTCACCTATCATACCCACTTTTCCATGTATAATGCGAACCCAACCTTACTGTCCACTTTATTAGGTGCAGATAGTTCCTCACCATTTTTCCTCAGAGCCCTCACTCATTGTACTTAAAAAAAAGTCTAACCCCCTGGAAACCTAAATGCTAAAAATGTGTACATTCCTGTGCAAAATAAATACTCATTTTAATTGTTTTCATGGATAAAATCAAGAATCAAATGTGCAAACACACACACTCCTGTGCTAAAGACATTTCAAGAAAGTATACCCTTGGTGTGTATTCATTGTTTTAGATAATATGAAATAAAATTTGACCACCTCAAAGCTGACAGAGCTTCATAGGTCCATTCTGGCATCTGCCCTGGAACAGAACACCTGTCCACAGGATGGGCACCAAGGCTCTTATGTATTAAGATCTTGTGACCGTGGAAGTGACTGGAGTACAGTGAAGTCATGGCCATGTTGAAGAAACTAACTTGGGATGATCTGAGATTTGTGACATGGAGCATTATCCTGTTGGAAGTAGCCATCTGTGGTCATTAAGGGATCAGCATTGCAAGCAACAATTCTCAGGTAGACTGTGAAGTTTAAATGATGCTCAGTTGGTACTAAGGGACCAAAGTTCGCCAAGAAATCATCCCCTCAGCCATTTCACCACCATCCCCAACCTAAACTGCTGATACAATGCAGGTGGATCCATGATTTCAGCTAATTAGCAGTGGGCGAGCTCTGTCCGTCTCTTTCTTGTTACTGAACGCACAGTCGAAAAAATGGCTTCTATCTGCTTGTCATGGACTCAAGAGTGAAGCAAGACACAAAAAGAAAAAAAAAGTTGGCACATCCCTTTAAAGGCAGCCCAATTGTAAGTAGTAAAAACATGATTTCAGAACTGGTAGGCTTTGACATGAACTTTGTACATATTGTATATAGTGTTTTCATGTATTTGAACATTTCTATCCTGATCATTGTATAATCTTTTCTTTAGCAGCTTCATCCTTTCCCCACACACACAGATACTACATGACATTCTTTCCCCACACACACAATCCCTCCATGGCCTTGTGCAGCCCTCTCCTTGTTACTTTTTATCAACTATTGTTTATGACTCGGTGCATCACCAGACCAGCCTAAACAGACCCAAGAAGGAGACGTGAAGGCCACGACACCTCTCACCCCTCCCTTCATGTTAAACACACACGCACACACATGCCTATATAGAGAGAAGACTTTTGTATTAGCTTCAGATCAACACCTCAGACTGCTTGACACTCTGTATTGTTGTTCTCCTTGCTGCAAGTAAAACTTTGTTTGATTGCACCCAGCTGTTCTGTGCATCTTCATTCTGAATTATGTCAGGTGTTGGTAAGAACCATTAAAGGCACCACTGAGCAATCTTGGGACTGTGAAGGAAAAAATCCTGACAAGCAGTGAAATGACTGCACTGACACCAGACACCTGAGAATTTTGTGGACAAACAATTGGTTATAACAGTCCATGAATTGGGCCATGCCCCCATGGTTTAAGAAGAGGATGAAATGCATCCAAAATGTGGCTAAAGTCATCAAGTATGTAGCCAGCCTGATGCACATGTCAGTGCAGTTTATGCCTGTTTGTAAATGATTATGATGGATGGATATGAGGTCCAGCTGCAGAATGAATTTGGTTGTCTCATTTCAAAAGGATAACTCTCTCTCACAGTGGTCATGTCAGTGCAGTTGTAATGGAGTGGTCAATCAGCCCGAGCAGCGAGGCAGCCTCTCTATTGAGTTAGAGCAGACATTAGCACCCGTTCTGTCTCTCGCCTTAGACTGTCTCCTCTTTGCTCGTCTCTATCTGCCAATCTTCACAAAGAAACCCGCCTCCGCTCAGCCCGCGCTGCCCAACAGCATCCACTGATCATAACCTAATTGGATTAATGTAACTTGTTTTCCAGCCCATTCAATCTAATTTGCCTGGAGCCAGCCGCACTGAAATAATTGTCAATATGATCCGCTCTTTTTTGCTCTGTCTGGCTCTGTTTCTGAGGATTCAGAGAGGAGGAGGAGGATGTGGGAGCAGGATGAGAGGCCGAGCTGTGCAGGAATGTGGAGCGCTCTGCAGGATGAGGACGCAGACAGCAGGTCTGAGGTGTGCACGGCCAACGGAGTTTGAATGTGATTCAGGTTTCCGAGAGCTCAGGGGAGGAAAGATGTCCTGGACAGTTTGAAGGGATAGTTTGGGATATCTGAAGTGAGGTTGTAGTGGAGACAGGATAAAAGCATAAACATTAGTCACAGTGATGGAGATCAGCTCTGCTCCTGTACAAAAAGAGTTGGTATGGAAGCTATCACTGTTCAGATTATGTTCTTGACTTTTTAACAGCTTAAATGCTTTTTTGTACTTCCACCTTGCCAAAGCTATCAAATAGAAATGGAAAAGCCATCGTAAAAACACTAAAACTCTCCATCAATCCCTCCATCTTCTACCGCTTGTCCAGGGCCAGGTCATGGGGGCAGCAGGCCAAGCAGGTCAGCCCAGACTTCCCTCTCCCCTGCCACAATTTTCCTCTGAATGGGAAACGTATGTAATCTCTCCAGCAGGTTCTGGGTCTGCCCCGGGGTCTCCTCCCAGTTGGGCGTGCCTGAAAAACCTCCACAGAAGGTGACCAGGAGGCATCCTGATTAGAAAAGAAGCACCTCAGCTGACTTCTTTCAATGCGAAGAAGCAGTGGTTCTACTTTGAGTTCCTCCCAAATGTATGAGCTCCTGGTTCTGTCTCTACAGGCCCATTTATGCTCAACGTTAAATACGGATCTGGATACGGACAGAGCCTTCTGTCCGTGCTCTGTGTTCATTTCGTAAAGCTTACGGATATTGGCCAAACGAAGCAGAACCACTGGAAACTGTGGGGGCAGTGTTGCTGTTACTACCCAATATGTAGCTCTAGTGAGACACGAAGAAGAAATAATAATGGTGGAATTTTTTGAAGAGAAACTCTGCGAGTTAATTAGAAATTACATACATCTGTATCATGTTACTTTGCCTGCACGAATGTCCAAAAATAAGCCTACAAAAGGAGTAAAGGAATCCTGTTCTAGATCACTTGCCTTCTGATCTTAAAGACACACTGTTGAAAGGTCAGTATCCTTCAGAGTGGAAGCAAATGAGGCCGATAAACACTTAAAGGATGACATATCTCTCAGATCACACTTCAGCATGGTTAATTTATGGGTATAGGAGAACGACCCACTATTATGTATTCATTTTCTTTTGAATTGTACATTTTTGTAATACCATTTAACCAGAATGTTTTTTTTTTTCTCTTAGTTCAAGATCTGGGGACGCTGTTTGCATCTGTGCCTGTAATTTCTATGCTTATTACTTTATCCATATTTTTGTACACACAACCCTGTGAGCCTTGTGTCCAGTTCTTTTGATTTCTGAAAATAATGAAATAAAAAAATGTGGAAAAAAAAAAAAAAAGGAGTAAAGTCAAGTCAAGAAAACACCATGTAGCATAAATATTCCAAAGATTATCCTCGAGTGGGTCACAAATGCAGAGAAGAGATGATGATCCCATTATCTGTCTGCACTCTGCAACAGGAAGAGATTCGAAGTGAGCGACAGTCACTGGGAGAGACTGTTTTGACATGAAAGAGTCGAGAAAGCTTTCCTGAAGATAAACAGTCCAAAACATCCTCAGAGTTTGTCCCAAGTCCAAATGTCTCTTCATCCAAACCCACGAAGCCTCACGTAATCACAGAGCACTCGTATAAATTAGTGAGCACTCAACCAAACTGTAAAACTCTGGGTGACATCTGTGAGCGTCATTAAAGTCTCTGCATATAGACCGAAGAGCTCCTCGGTGTCTCTGTGTGTTTATTCAGGGTGTTAGCATGAGCGTGTCTGCGTAAACAGACACGGCTCTCCATTGTACATTCACTGGGGTCAAAGGGTTACAGCCTATTTCACATGTCAGCTGGGAGAGTTTTCTTTTCCAGTGCTGTAAAAAAGTGTGACAAAGAAAAGTGATCTCTGAGCACTCGAGTAACGAAGTATCTCTCGCCGCAGCTTTTGTGTGGACACTCACAATGCTCCGTGTGATATGGATCCCCTTCAGACAGGCAAAGTGGACGCCCATTGTGCAAGGCGGGCTTACAGGATCTCTGGTGAGCCTCCCTCCTCAATGCGGTCAGAGTAATTATGATATAATTTTTCTTCAGGATTTCAGCAGGTCTTCTCACTTTACTCAAAGAGGCTGCGATTGGGCCGCGGTTTGGTGGTGAAAGCTGCAACGCTGCAGGGTGACAAGGTCTCACAAAAAGTCCCTGTATGGGAACTTTTGGGTCAGATTATTCCCAACATATCCTGAAATAGTTATCTATCTCAAAGGTCCCCTTAATTCTTTTTTTGTCTTCTATATCACTGTATGAGAAAAGTTGTGAATTGAAACATCATAAACAGTCACCGGCAACTTTATAAGGCACACCCTTCCAACTGCTTGGAAACTTGCTTCGCAGCAACATAATGCATGTAGGTGGTAGACATGGTCAAACAACCCGCTGGAGTTAAAACCAAGCATCAGAATGGGAAAGAAAGGTGATTTAAAGAGCCCATGTTATGCCTTTTTTAAGCTTTACATGCCTCTTCCAGTACTTCTTTAAGCAAGACAAAAAGATCACAGCATCAGGATTTCTCCCCTTTCCGTCTTTACAGTGCCAGTGGCTGCCTAAAATGGCTCATCCCCCCGGCCCCCTACATAGACCTACCAGTGTTACATCATACCATGTGCTAGCAATCTGAGTCCATTCACCCGCAGAACCAAGCCTACTGCATGGTAAATCACAAATAGAATTGAGCTAATGTAGCACTGTTCAACTCAAAGTGATTTTACATGGCATGTTGCACCAACCCATTTCCAACCATTCACTCTCACGTTCACTCACTGATAGTACTGAGTTTCTATTTAAAGGGATATGCCAACATTTTCTTTGTTTTCATGTCTTGCCTCGCTCCCGAGTCCATGACAAGCAGATAGCCACCATTCTCTCGACTCTGCATCCAGTAACAAGGAAGAGACGGGCAGAGCCCACCCACTGCTAGTTAGCTTAGCTCAAACACAGAGAGTCAGTGGGTATAGCTAGCCTGCCTGCCTACAGTCATCAGATAAACTCTCTAAATGGTCCTGTGTGTCTGTTGTGACCCTTTTTTTACTGCGTTATGTTACGCTTTCTTCTACTGTAATCATATTATCTCCCTCTACTCGTAAACAGAGGCTTTGTTTTGTTGACCTACTTAGGCGGTGGTTTGCACTGGAGATGTGACGTTTGCGAACGAGTCGAGTCTTTTGAACAGTTCTTTTACGTGAACGATGAGAACTGATTTGCAGATGAAGGTAAGCCGTTCTTTTATGAGCCATTCTTATATGCAAATTGCCTGCAAATTTACACAGCTTACACAATGAAAATGTTGGCATATCTCTAAGTTATGCATCAGTATTAGCTAACACATCCTCGCCCTTTCATACCCATTTACACATCATTTCTTCTGTAGTGGGATCAACTTGGGGTTAAGTGTCTTGCCCAAGGACACGTCAACCACTGACAGCCAGAGCTGGGCTCATACCCTGGACCTTCTGATTGATAGCAGAGCATTAAACCAGATTAAGCCACTTACACCAAAAAGTGCTGACCATAAAATGGATTTAGTATTATTTATAAAACAGAGGTTTTCAAAGTGTGAGGCCGGCCTCCCCAAGGAGGCACGAGAATGAGAAGGCAAGTCAGTAAATAAAGTTCTTCTCAGCCAAATTCTGCCAGAAATGGGTAAACATCAAACATTTACCCCACATAAATATTAAGAATGTTTTCAAGGAAACAGTTTCTGGAGTAAACAGAGAAAAGAGGAAGTAGGCCTACAACCACTGCTGTTTAAAGTTTGTTTTTGTTGAATAAAACTCCAGGTCCGCTGTCAGTAATTTGCGAGGAGTTGCTTTCTATACTGGAAACTAGGTTACAAAAACACTTAACACAAGACAAAGAACTTATTATTTACTCAGAATATTAAAAAAACATGTTTATTTTTTAAAGCAAAATGGAGATGTGGAAAAAGATGCAAAAAGGTGTTTACCAAGAAAAAAAAGAAATGCTTAATGGTATGAAACAGATATTAATATTAGATTATTAAAGAGTGTGATATTTCATTAGTAAGAAATATTAGTAATGATAATTATTACAAATTAACACATGTTCATTTTTTAAACCCTATTTTTTGCGGACATGTGGAGTGCTGTAGGTGTGACGCTCAATCTCCAACGCTTTAAACATCCACTGACTCTAAACACGGCACCAAGCAACAATGAACTGACCAATGACCACATAGTGCACTGGTCAACCAATCAGAGCAGAAGTTCATTTATTGGATTTTTATGACTGCTAGAGGATGATCACTCTAGTAGTCATCAAATCTATCTTTTAATTAATTTTTTTGTGCTATAACTTTAATAAACTCAGGGGTAGCTGTAGGACTATAGTAGGACATCGAAGTGGTAGGTTTATGTGGGGGAGCAGGGGGGAATAAGGCCTTTAAGGCAGCTACTGATGCTATAGACAGGGGTAGAGGGAGAAGTTCAGATGTTACTGACTTTTTTGTCTTCTTCATAGAAGTGCTCCATCATGTAAAGCACACTAAGTTGCATCCATTCTTTGATGCATCCATTATCTATACTGCTTATATCTTTCAGGGTCGCGGGGCATTGGGCGAGAGACAGGTACACCCTTAACCAGTTGCCTGCTGATCCCAGGACCACAGAGAGAGACAGACAACTATTCATGCTCGCACTCACACCTAAGGGCAATTTGGAGTTATCAATCAACTTAATGAACATGTTTTGGTCTGTGGGAGGAAGCTGGTGTGCCTGGAGAGAACCCATGCATGCACAGGAACATGCAAACTCGACCGATACGTGGATTGAACCAGCAACCTTCTTGCTGTGAGGCGCGTGCACTACCTGTTGGCCAACGTGCCACTCTCTAGGGGGTACATAAACAAAAAAAAATGCTCTTTTAGAAACTAAAAATTTTGTAAAATATCAAAACTCTTCAACTCCGCAGTATTTTTGGACAGTCCTTAAAAACAAAGTGTCTGACAGTTACCCAACAGTTACAGAATCTGTTGCAATCTGTCCTTATCTATTTCAGTTGTGTCAATATCACACTGAGATGAAACAAACAACAAGAGTTCATGAAGGTTTAACTCCAAACATACAGCAGGCTGTCAGAGGCTCCAACATGCAAACTGACATCATGATAAACACCAAATGATATCATTACCCAGCTCGCACGTCCTGTTGACACCCAGACGATCTGCTGGTGTGTGTTAGTGTGAGTGGACAGGCAGTCTGCGGCTAACCAGTCGCTCCTGCTGTTTACACAATAACCCCTCTCTGATGGGCTGATAGCAGAGACTCCACGTCCTCCTGTCTGCCCTGTCCCCATTACACAACCTGACCACTGCATGACAACATCTCCCTGCATCAAACGGAGTCAGGTGAATAAAACAATCAGCCATGTACCTCCATGATGTAAGGTAAAGAGGGGGAGGGGACGTGTTTACCCAAAGCAGGCGGACATCAGAGCATATGCGGTTTCACGTCAACAAGGAACACAAGAGCGCCAGTCTATTGATCCCGTCCGCAGGGAGAGATAAGCTGTCGCCACTCATGAAGTCCTTTCATAGGTTACATGCTGCATATGAAAGGAGAGAGTCTGTCCATGTGGTCTGGACACACATTGAGCTTTTATGTTAATGCTAATACAAAGAGGATGGGAAAAGACGCCGCTGAAGCAATCCAATTGAAGTTTTATTTGAGTTTGAAGCAGAAATCTTGTCATCCTGTATTAGGTCATTTTCTTATAGCTTCACATCCATCGTCTGCTGGTTTTCTGTTTGGCATTGAAGCTTTAAGGGAGTCCAAAAAGGCATTTAAAGGGATACTTCTGGAGTTCTGAAGTTGAATGAGATACATGGCATTACCCCAAAAATAAGTACAACTGATCCAGCCTTCTCAATATTTATTATCAATCTTTAATCACTCAATCAATCTTTATTTGTATAGCGCCAGTTCAAAACAAGTGTTACCTCAAGGCACTTTAAAATAGAGCAGGCTGAAGCCATACTCTTCAATTTATAGATACACATACATACATATATCCAAATACATATAAATGAATATATATGTAGATACACATACATACATCCAGAGATGTATCCATCCAGGCAGACACAAAGGGACTAAATCACAGTCTTTTCTGCTGAATATAGACTCAATCAATCAATCTTTATTTGTATTGCACCAAATTTGTCTTTGTTGAATATTAATTTATTACAGGTAAGCCCCTTGAGATGTGGCATCTCATTTTCAAGAGGTTCCTCATGTCTATATGGTTGAAAAGATAGTTACCATGGATGTATAATTAATGCAACCATGGATAGAGAGGTCAATCTAATATTGATATTAATACCTATAATGGATATAATCTGGAGAGGAATGATGTTGATTAATATAGCTGCATCTAGCTGAACTGCCATTAAAATAGGCTTAACTGTTCGAAAAATATGTATTTATCTTAAATTATGTCATTCCTGTTGATGGTTGATGCAGGATAGAGCACATGGAGTTAAGCAACAGTTATTAACAGTTCTTCAATGTAAATGTTTCTTCTGAACACAAGCAGTTCTTCAGAACATGAATGGGGCTGCTGTCTTAATTTTAAGGTTTAAATGTGTTTTGATTGGAAAGGTTGCAGAGCCTTGCCATGAGTGATAAAAAATAAAAATAAAAGCCCAGGGCAAGAGCAGCATGCACCACAACTGGGCAAAAAGGTGCATTTAAGGAAAAATTGTGGGCAGCACTATCAGTAAACTTTGATGTCAAGTGGGGGCCACAAAATATTGTCTCTGGGCCTCATTTGGCCCATGAGCTGCGAATTTGAGACCCATGGTGAAGGGTGATACCACACTATATCTAATTTTTAACAACAACTTACCTCTCTACTACCAAGCTGCTTTGTTTAGGCACTGCCTCGGTAGCTCCAACCAGCTACTAAACTTTGTAAATGGGTGATTTTTGCAGCAATATGATGTGAACGTGAAGTCCCTCATTTTAAAGGGAGCTCATATTGCAACAATACATGTGACAGATGATGAGTTTTCTAAAGTTTGCACTCTGGAGCATGTTTTCTTATCTTTGGACCTTCAGTGCAAAGTGGTTTGGCATGCAGCGCAGGTGTCTTTGTGCCTTATCAAATGTTTTGGGCAAAATGTTTAGATATGCAGCACAGGTGTCTATCTGAGTTTCATGTTAAGATGTTATTTAGCAGATGCTTTTGTCCAAACAAGGTTCATCTGAGAGTAAGTACAATATAAGCAAGAGTCTTAAATGGAGGAAGTATTAATGAGAGCAACGTACTGGTTGCAGGTGCTGCCATGTAGAGCTAGAGGCAGTGTCTTTTTTTACCTCCCCCAAGGAGGTTATGTTTTTGCTAGCGTATGTTTGTTTGTTTGTTATTCAAAAACTCCTGGATGGATTTTGCTGAAATTTTCAGGAGATGTTGGTAATGGCCTAACTTAAAAATGATCCAGATAACCGCCATTAGCAAACAATTGTTTTTGCTCAATATGATGGTAACTTTATCATGGAACTACTGCTTATAGATATAACAGCAATATGTGAGCTACCTTGGTGGAGGTTTGCTCTCTCCTAGTGCTTTCTAGTTTTTTAAGGAATAGATAGAAAACCCTTTCAAGTCATCCGAACATCATCCTCAACATTACTATAATCATCATCATCAAGTCCTCATGTCATTGACTTCAGCATTATCAACATTCTCAGTGCTGAGTTGTAACAAAGAGGTGGGTATAAAACCCTCAAACTCCTTCTACCACTCAGGACTACAGAGGATGACAGTCAGACCAACTAAGTGTTCCCGAAACAGCTGAGTCTTCAACTTTCTTTTAAAAGTAGATCAGGACTCTGCAGATCGAACGGAGTTGGGTAATTCACTCCACCACCTGGGAGCAACAGAGGAGAAGAGTTTAATGTTTTTGAGCCATGCTGAGATGGGAGCAGCAGGCGACTTTCACAACTTAAAAATGATTAGATTTTGGTGGTGAACCAGATAACCGCCGTTAGCAAACGATCAATTTTGCTTAATAACTGTCTAACTAATAATGATATCAACATGATTCTGAGTGCTAGGTGTGAATTTTCAGGGTCAAGGAATCATATCATGATGCTAACTTTATCACCGAACTATTGCTTATCGATATAACAGCAATATGTGTAAGTACTTTCTAGTTACTAGTGCCATAGGTCTTTAGGGAGTCCACTTCAAAAAACCTGAACTAACCCTTTAAGGACATTTGGTAAATTTAGCAATTTCCACCAAGCTTATCAGTGGAATACAAGCAAAGATAAATGAAACATGATAATGGTAACATGGCTTATGTTTAAAAGCTATTTTAAGAATATCTTTAACAGAACATTGAGTGAAGATAAGGTAGGGGACGCTCAACGCTCTACCTTCTTAGAATTTTGTCTCCGTGCAAAAATCTGCCATGCTCAGGAATTGCAAATAAACTTCCTCAATATTTGTTTCTGCAGCACAGTCTGCATTAACAGGACACAGTGCTCACGACATTAATCAACAGTAATTAAGCCATTTTGTTAGTTTAAGTTTCTGCACAGACCACCTCTCATTTATTCCCCCTGACGATTCAGAAATGTTTGCAGAGCTGTAAAGACCATGTGTGCGTGAGGTGAGGAGGGGGTTTACATCTGATGACGAACTTTACCTTGCCTTGTTTCCTTCACTCATCACTCTCATTTGGGGCCTACTTCCTCTGCAATATTTATGGGGTTCGAAAAACTGCACCCCAGATCGGATGACATTTACACTGCAGCAGGAAAGTTTAGCATTAAGGCCGTGTACACCGAGACTGAAGGTAGAAATAAGATCACTTTGTTACGTCTCATCGAAGAGAATCTGGACCAGTCGGTGCTTTTTTCTTCTTTATCGTCTATATTTATGATGCACAGAAGCCAGACGTCCGGCACAATCAGTCTTCGACAGATAACGCCGTCTCCTGTCGAGCCAGTCCTCCCCTCCGGTTTCTCAGCAAACAAAAGAAGATGACTGACAGCGCCGGCCTGCGAGAGTCAAAAATCCATCTATGGATTTCAGAGTCCTGTTGCTCGGCCCCCCTCTGTCCCCACTTCCACTCTGCTCCCCTGCCAAATCAATTCTGAGCAGGGACTTTTATTGACTTTAGGTAAAGGGTTTGTGATCCGGCAGTCAATGTCTGTGTCTGCGGGGCGGAGGGAGGGAGGGCTGGAGACGGGCGGCGTTAATGCACCTCTCTTACTGAGACCAGGGGACTATTGTGTGTTTTTGTATGTACTTATTCCCTGCATACTCAAGAGCACATGCACATGGATGCATATTTTACATCTGAGATCGTGCTCCTGAGTATCAGGGAGCTGAGGAGGCAGGCCAGGGCCTCGGGGTGCTGAGGGGCAGACATCGATTACCAGGCGCTGTGGAGCCACTGGTCTGTCTCCACTGGTTTGCAGAGGAGCTCCTTTGGCTGGGGGCTACAGAGAGAGGGAGAGACGGGCCAGGGGGGTTAAATGGTAATGGTGGGTAATAGGTGGGGGTCTTCCTGCTTCTTTAATGATTAAAGGAGGATGTGACACCCTCTGGAGTCACAGAGACAAGAATCCAGCCTGAGGTGCTTCACTGCTTCAGTCCCTGTCCCTCTGAGTCCTGCTGCCATGTTGATATCTGTCAGACTTCTTCACTGGAGCCTTAATGAGAGTCTGATCACACCTGAGGAGACGGGAGTCTTCCTCAACTCCAAGTCATTTTATTTTTGACTCACATCCCTGAAAACCTGCTTGAGATGGAAAATCAGTGCACGTACACTTAAATCAAGCTAATGGCTCCGTCCAGGGCTGCCTTGGTAAATATTCAATAAGGAAATAATAAGTAAATAAAATAAGTAATAGACAACTTAGCAGTGCATCAGTTGCATTGCAGTCTGCTTTCCTCATCTTAACTTGAGTTGAAGCCTGACTGTATAATTACAGGGACTCTGCTTTGTATCTGCACTCACACGTGCCAAAGGTTGTTATTGTAACAATAAGAATATTTAACTTGATTTATTGTACTATCATCAAGGCAAATTAATTTACTGACAGAGTTATGCCACAAAATAACAATATGCCCTCTTTTAACAACTAAATATGAACTCACATACAGAAGTTACAAAATAAAATCTCTAAAAATAGTATTTAAATATCAGAAAAACACATCAGGGTCAGGAATTTCAGGAATTTCATAATGCTTCTCCCAGTCATACAAGTAGAAGATTATATAAAACCGTTTGCTTATGAAAATATCTAAAATATCTTATGATTAAAATCTGTTCTTTTAATTTTGGAAAATTTTGTCCCTAACAGCAACAAGGCCATAAAGCAATGTTCAAGACTGGACAACCACTCTTTTTATATCTTATTTTAGTTAAAAAATATATAATACTGCTCATATCTAAACTAAAAACAGAACCTTTCCACATAAAAAGCTGATGGGATCTTTTTTTTTGTCAATTTTATACAGACTTATAATTTTGACTAAATTGAGGTAGATTAGCTTTTCAAATTTTTAGATATATTATATATTATGTATTTTTCTTACATTATAGGCCCTGGTAATCTGCATATTAAGGCTTGAGAAAGTCATTGAGGATCCAGTATAGTTAAACCTCTGCTTTGTGGACAGAAATACCAAAAACCTACATGAAATGGAGTATGACATGAACACACTCTTTGGTCAATTTAATATGGGACTAACAAGTTTGACGAAAAATGTAGCTTCCCAAAAACTGTCTCTCCACACCAAGTGTATTTTATTTTCTTTATCTTGAATGCCAAATTTGTGTTATCTTAAAAGTAAACTATTGGCCAAGAAGAAAAATTCATTATAAGGCAAAGACAATATGGCAATGTCATAAAAAGAATCATACAACTATAAAATAAGTGTAATTTTAAAGGCTTTTATATAACTTTGAACTTAATTTTCTTTCATCTGCACAAGTACCGTTTATTTGGCAATATTCATATGCCATTTAGGTAATACATCTATGTTTAAAGTTAAATATTTATCAAAACCCAAAAAATATTTTTTGCAAATCTAACACAAGTGTAATGGCTTGATATCACACCCATCTAACCCTTTAACGTTATTCTCAACCAACTGGTCAAGCACATTTTAAGTCACTATTTATTTAATGCACTTTTACCATAAAGTGACATCTCTACCGTTTGGTAAAGGATTAAATTTCAAAAACTGGTGGGTATGTTCTAAAAAAAACAATTGCTTATTGTTAGTGTTGCCTAAAGGAAATAAAAAATGCAAAGAAATAATTTTTTGACTGCATTTTTTTTTGGTGGGAACCTTAAAGGTTTAAGAAAGTGGATTTGGTTATGTGTGGGTGTAAAACAGTTCTGTTCTGACTGTGATTGTGTGTTAAAAGGCTAAAATAACTGTTTGATAATGTTTTGTCTCAGTGTCCTTGCAGGGGGTTTTATACCTTATATTTTTCTCCTTTAGCTGTTTTAAATGATGTATGAAGATATTCTGCCACTCTGAGATATCTGTGACAACACTTGCCATCTTAGTGTTGGTCAGCCTGGTGGTGTACATGAAGTTATATTAATGGTCACAGCAGTCATTGTACACAAACCTGGGGTTGAAACATTATGATCTGATTAACTTTGTGTTCTAGCAGTGCATGCATATCTCTGTTTTACCAACAGACTACACCATGAAGGGGCTTTGATTGTTTTGTTTAAGGCTCCTGTCCTGCTATTAAATACACCCCCCACTCACTGTCACACTCTTGACTTAATAACACAAGACAGAGTATGATGTCAAACTCTTTCCTATCATTCTCTGACTTTAATAACTGTGTTAGCTCTTGCTCAGATCTTCTGCATCTTCTGTTCCTCAGATGAATAAAGGAGTATGAGATGATGTCCAGCCTCAGCCCTCTTATTATCTCCCTGCCCCCTGTCGGAGCCTCATACTGTACATCAGCGCAGGTCACCGTGGCCCCGTCATGGTGCCAGCCTACCTCCAGCAGCTCTTTGATCAATAGCGGCCCGGCTGCCTCGTCTCCCCTCCCCCCATTGGCTGCTCCTCCGATGAGCCTGCTCTCTAACCCCTCCATGACTGGAGCCTCATTAAAAATAAATTCATCCAAATTACATTGATCTCCTTAACTCTTCATTTACTTTCACTGCACTCCCGTTCGGCTCCTCTTCTGCTGTGTCATGAGGAGAGAAACAGACGATCTTTCACCACAGGCTTGTCATCCATTTTCTTTTCTGTGCATGTGCAGATTTTATCTCTCTGCAGCTACATTACATGATTCAAGATAGGTGCCTGTCTGCAGTATTTGTCATACAAAATATCAATAACAAGCACCTTCTCTGTTATTTTTTTTTAACCTTTTAAGTCAGAAAGACTTAAAAGGTTAAAAAAAGATGCATGCAAAAAGATGCATGCATGTTTTACCTGCTTTCACAAAACACACTACAGTTATTTGGGTCTTTTTTCTGCATTCCTCCTCAAATTGCAGCCTCTCCATTTCGCTTGGGTGGCATTCCTCTGGGAGATAATAATGAGTATATCTGAGGGCTCACCTGGGGCCTGCAGGGCGAGTCCATACAGGCCACTCGGCTCCCTCTCAGCAGACAGACGGCAGACCAACATCAGCGTGTGATGAGCTGATACCCAGCCTGCTCGGCCTGCTTGGCCTGCTGCACGCACAGCCCACTCACTCTCACTCTACACGCAAAACACTTCCTGTTCAGACATGGGCACCAACATTCAGAACGGCTGATCTTTCACTTTCACTGCACTTTTCAGTCTGCTTTAAATAAATAGTGCCCAGCAGCAGGTGTGCTTGCTGAGGTGAGTTCAGTCCAAAAACAAAATTAAATGTATATAAGAGCCAACATGACTTATATGATCTTTAAGGAAAGTTAGAGCACAAAAAGGAGGAAATAATCCAACTCAAAGGATGTATTTAAAACTACCAACCACACACAACAGTAAAAAATGTTTGCTTTTTAAAAAAAATCAACACAAGAGTCCCCATTATAAACCTAGGCAACTTCAGGAAATCAGGAAGTGTTGCAGCAGTAACACTGCGGTTGTCACGCAGAGACGGATAACAAAGAGAGTCTGACTTGATCACCTTTGATATTTTGCGAGTTGTCTCTCTCTGCAAGCCCAAAGTTTCCTCTACATGTGACTTAAGCTACGACCGGAGTTTGTGGAGTCTTGCATAACAGCAACTGACCGAGCAGAGAGCCCTCCTCCCCTCGCCCAGAGGAGGATGTATTTACAAACATGCAGCAGCTACTCAGGATGCCTGTTGGCCCCATGCTGATGTGAAGTGAGGACATTTTTACGCCCTTTTTCGATAAAAAAAAAACCTCGCAGACAACTCAGAAGATGAGTCAGAAGTAATTTGCATCCTGAGAAATCAATCCTTTCACCCTTGTTTGCTCCCTTCATTGTTGTCATCCTCTATCTGATCAGTGTCTTTCCACGGGTAAGCTAATGTTGCTAACTACCAGCAGTTTCCCTTTTCTTTCCTTCGAGAAAAAACAAGTTTAAGAAGAGAAGTTAAATAAGTCTTTGTAAGACAGACCACAATCCTGAGAAAATCTCTTTTCTTAATAGTTAACCTTAGCTGGTTTATAACAGAGAAATCTACAGAAGTGTCCTGAGAAGTTTCATTCTGACACATCGACTGAGGACCATTGGACATCACAGAGTCTTATTTAACAGACAGGCATAGGCCAGAGTTCCAGATGACATTTATGTTGCATTTAGCAGCAAATTGAATAAAAAAAAAAAAAAAAGTAAAAGTAAACAACAAAACTACGACGGATGATTAGGGCTACGTTATTTTTTTTTCTTAAAAAGTAAGTTTAAAAAAAATTAAAGTTACAAGAATAATCTCATCAAGTTACGAGAATAAAGTCGAAATGTTTAGTGAAAACTTGAGGTCAACATTAGCATACCTTAATCAAGATGACGCTCTAATTTCATTCTCTTTGCGTAGGGGGATGGCTGCTCTTCTCGTACAACCTTTCAGAATAAAGTCTGAATTCTACCTTTATTTAAATAGATTTATGACTTTATTCTCATATCTTTATGAGATTATTCTAGTAACTTTAAGACTTTATTGTCGTACCTTTATGAGATTATTCTCGTAACTTTTCAGCTTTATTCTTGGAACTTTATGAGATTAAACTCTGAACTTTTCGACTTTATTCACATAACTTTTCGACTTTATTCTCATAACTTACCTTTTTTTTAAACGTCCTTTTTTTGTTTTTTTAACAAGGCCCTAATCCTCCATTGTACAAAAACATCCAACTTGTTTACGAGTGAAAAAAAAAAAAGAAAAGGGTCTCTCACTTTGGCAATATTTACTCAACCATAAAACAAAAAAAAAGAAAAGTAATAAAACTCTGAATTTTCTGTTACAATGTAAACAATCTTAAGATACCAAAACTTCAGTTAGAGATCAATCATGATTAAAATTCAAAATCTAAGTATTAGGATCTCTGTTTTGCATGTAGCAGTACTACAAAATGTCAATAATTTAAATTCATTTTCTTTAACTTTACATAGTGCGGTTTGAAGGCCTGAACCAAACTGAGGACAAATAAAATATAATTGTGGTATTTATTATTGTTGTTTGCATTTTCATTTAGGGTTCTGGAGCTAAGAAGACGAACAAGAGAGAGAGAGAGGAGGCTGGAGGGAGCTGTGGACTCTGAGTTCAGCAGAGGGAGCTCTTTCTTTGGTGTGTATGTGTGGAAGTGTGTTAGCACACAGCTGATGAGCTCGCAGTTGGAGGTGAGCTCTGGGAAAACTGCATGTGTATGTGTTTCAAGTGTAAATGTGAGGGTCACACAGACAACAGACTCACATTCTTCTGTCTTTAAGTTTTATAATTTTTCAGACTTTAAAGATCATGTTATAGTTTATGCAGGGATAGACTTTAAGCTCTTTGATAATATAAATCTCAAAGACTTTAGGAGAGGTTTAATGCAAGAATTTAAAATATCTTTGAACTCTGTGATATGTAAATTATGGTTCTTTCTCAGTAAGGTATTTTAAATCCCATTTTAAGACCTCAGGAGCTTGCGATAAAAAGCCCTTCTCTCCATTTAAGAGAAAAATGTCATGTTGTTGTCACACATTTCCAATATAACATTCATGCATGCTTCCTTGCAGATTCAAAAAATGCTTTAAAATTTTATGGATCCTTTGGTTGTACCTGCTCTCAGTGGACCATTGGTTGTATTTGAGGTGTTTCCTTGAGGGGCACACACTTAAAGATTATCAATCCCCCTTATTCAATCAAGGTCAACAGAGCCTGATAATCTGGAGGTCCCAGAGGATTCTTCCTGATTTTCCTGAGTTGTGAGGTCTGTTAGGATTAACTTTACCCTCACAAGTCAGTTTAGACGAGGATACAGCTGACTCAATCTCAGACTGTAGATAATAAGTTATGTCTTATCAAAAATATATGATATAGAATGTGGTGTTAGCCAGGGCTTGGTTTTAGGCCCAGCACATTTATTTGTATAAAATGTGCTATACAAATAAAATTTAATTGATTGATTGAATAAACATATAAATAATTAATTGTTACAATCAGATTCAACACAAAATGCATATAATATTGCACAAATTTTTAACATTAAAGTGTTATTGCGTGTCTTAAAAGTGGTTGCAGATGAACTTATAACATGTACTACAAAAACGGCAGGGGGTCCGATGCAATCATTTTTTCTTCTTGTTGATAATAAACAGTCATACATACACCATAGCCACAGTCGTGGGCACCAACTCGATCAGGTTGTTGGATAGAAGGATTATCTTCAAATCTTGGAGGTCAGGGTAATTTGTAACCTTGCACAGCAGCTGGATCCATCTGATTCAATGACTGTAATAGGGCAGATCAATCTACCAAGCACCAACAATGATTATGAGTGCCCAAAAGTGGCATGGCCCAATCAGCATCTTTTAAAGCAAGAACAGCTGCAGAAGTAGTTTTTATCAGATCACATCTTTTATGAAAGGAAAAACAAACAAGAACACTGAAGCACTCCTCAATAGAAAGGATATTTTTGCTCCACTTCTGACATGTTTTGGACAGAACGATCATCCAATACCTGCCATAAATGCTTTTGAAAGGTTCTGCCCAATCCCAAACACTTTCTGTTGCCCACACAGACTATTAAAAAGTCCATCTAGTGTGTCAGATTAGAGTGTCATTGGGTTGCGTCTACAACTACTACTGTGTCTGATTTTTGTCCTGCCTCAGAGACATTGTCAAATGAGACCGGAGGAAGCATTACCTGTCCAACAATCATGGATTTAAAGAGACGTTAATGCGTTGAGAGCTAAGAGACGGAGAAAAAGTTCAGCAAAGCTCTGAAAACAACGTAATGTGTTGTAAAGGCAGCTACCACCATTCCCTAAGTCTTTCTTTGGGCTGTTCCCCTGATGGACAAGTGAAATATATTGAAAAGTCTATCTGGTGTGTCAGGATAGGTCATTGGTGAAGATTATGATGATGAACAAACCCTGTAGGTTTCATGAATTTTTGATCACTGCAAACCTTATTATCAGCAAATATTCAAGAACATAGTGAAAATTCCACAGGCTTTTAGTCCAGGGAACCAGCACAATGCTCACTTTATCCCTGCACTACTCTTTTGTCCCAACTTTCCCTCACCATTATGGCACCCATGCCTGGATAAGTACGGTCACAAAAACATATTCTTGGCTCATGGCTCTCTTCAAAAACTCAAACCTCAGTGATCAGAAGGAAACACATTCCTCCCTGATGCTTCAAAAAGGGAACCTTTGGCCAACCCTGTGTTAATACATAAAACACACAGACACTCATCTTAGGTTTTTGACATGGCAGACACCAGAGGACGGATAAATCAAAAATAATGGACCTTCTATGCTTACTTATCCACTTTTTTATGTACACAAAGACCATAAAGACATTTTTTAGCTCTAAATTTGCCGCCTGGAGCTTTTCCAGAGTCATGAAACCTGATCTACACCTTGACATGTCTGCTTCAGCCTGAAATGACCTGATTACAGAGCTTAGGAGAGGAAAAAGGTTTTAAGACTTTTCATGTAACGTCAAAAACTCCCACATGTGTGCACACAAGATGGGAGCAGAGAACGATCATCCAATCACATGGTTGCTAGAACTACCAGAAGTTTGATCCACGCACACCTTCAAATGGCTCCAAATAAAATTCTTCCCATCCACACAAACTGTGGGAGGGGTCGCCTGGAGGTGATGAGGGGAGCGAGTTTCTATGGAGACAGTAATGAGCGAATGAGGTCGAGTGCAGGGACCCAGGGCTGCGATGCGCTTTGTGCCTCCTTTTGTCCCCATAACAGTGGAAATTAAGGGACGCAGGAACAACAGGACTGAGTACACATGACCTAATGAGGGTCCAGCGTGGGCCAGGACTCTGGGCAGGGGGGCGAGGGGTGGGATGCAAGGGAGCAGGGGTATGTGGGTAGAGGGGTGGGATTCAAGTGTTATGTCACTCTAGTGCTTGTTTTGATTATGTTTTTGTATCTTTCTACGTCCAGTGTTCTACAGAATAAATGTTGCTTTAAGTTCTTCTCAAAGTCTGAATCTGTACATCCGGTTGAACGTTTTTTGCCCGTCTTTACACTGCAGCTTCCTCCTCCTCCTCTCTGCTCACTGCTCTAATTCCAAGTGACAGCAGCTCTCATTAAGTACGAAACACCGGTCACATGTGGAAATGACCTCGCAAGTGTTCCGGCTCACCCTGTCCGCTCGTCCACCGGCTTTGACTCGCATCAGCCCCCCCAGAGGGAGTCGACCGAAGCCCCAGAGGTGTCAGGTATGGAAAGGGGAGGTGGGGGGGTGGAACGGATTTTCTTTTTTAATCAGCAGATTTAATCGACTTTAATGTGGACCACCTATTATCGTAGGTTTACTGCAGTCAAACCAGAACAGATGATTTTATAATGAAGTCCTTATTTTAGGACATTTTTTGGTTTGTTTGAATGACCTTCTGTAAAAATTGGCAGAGTCTCGATCAGGGGGAAGTGACGTTTTAAAATCAATTTCCATGGAAAATATGGATTAAATCTGAATTTGTTGACTAAGGCAATTCCTATTATCCTACAATCAAACTTCATCTATAAACAATCAAATTAAAAAAAAAACAGGGACTGACAAGGAGTTCTAGTTAGAGCCTAAAAATTGTAATCACTGTTAAAGTATTGCATAAAAGCTTAGAAAACGCTCAAACAGTTGCTATAAACTATGGTTCCTATCAAACCTAAAAAATAAGCAGACTGGGTCCAGGTTCAGAGGTGTAGTTCTTGGTTTGGTTTTCTTTCATGCTGCACTTTATCAAGCAGACCAAAGCCTGTCAAATGTGTAATGTAGCACGCCACCACTCTTTGGGGCTATAGCTGTGGTCTTCTTCCAACTATCAGGCCCACTTTTGCACTATAACTCAGAAAAACATCACCAGCCTCAAGTCATGACATTGTTTGGCAGTATTTTGAGTGATAATGTTATAAAGTTGTATTTAGACTGCTCAGATGAAAATGGCATATTAACTGGAGTAATCTGTAACCATGCCCGGCACAGACTTGTACATTTTAACCTGTAAACAGAGAAGGAGGCTGTTGGTGCTACCAATGCTAAAGTTAGCCACTCCCAGCCCCAGCCAGATATTGTCCGTGAATGCCATGTTAGCTTGCAAACTATTGCTGTATTTAACCAAATTAAAGCAACAATGCCCTGCTTTTTGGTTCACTTGCCTCGCTTGGTCCTTGTTTGGTTCAAATGGCTTTCGCATCCACAGTGAATCCAACTCTGGTTTTCTTGGAAGACCCTTTTTTGGTGGACCAGAGTTTGGATCTTTGGAACTTTCACTATTTCAAATAAACTGAACTTTCCAAAAAAGCAAATCAGAGTCCGTTTGGTCCTTGCCAAACTTGTTAGGTGTGACAGGGAGACATAAACCTCAACTAAGAGCTCTACTTTTTCCTAACTAACATGCCAGGCAGAGCAGCTTGTTGTTAACCTCATATACAAAGAAAGAGGACATGAATTCAATAACCATACCAACACCATAAAGTGGCATGTCTATGTTCTCATGAGGCACATTTGCCAAAATCCATTTTGTCTGACCAGTGCCAGCGCTCTGTACCATACACTGTCTTGGCTCTGGCATTGTTGAAAAAAATGTTCCCTGGCTTGATACAGTTGTTCAAACACAAGGACAAGCACAGGTTAAGCAGTGACGACAAGAACAAGAAGCACACTCAATTGAATTCAGTGCCTGTCGTGCATAATTAAGAAATCAGATCTAGAGCCAGATCTGTCCACAGCCTAAACATGCCACAGCACACTCCAACCTTGCCTTAGCCAAAAGAGAGAACTGTGCTTAAGCATTGCAACGTGTATTCAAACAATTTGAAATAAAGGGGGAAAACATGTTGTGTCAGCAGCTTACAGCTGACTTTAAGAGCCCATGTTGTGCTCTTTGTTTTATATGTCCTTTATTTTGTTACCTTCGCCAAGGAGGTTATGTTTTCACCGGCGTCTGTCTGTTTGTTTGTCTGTTTGTCTGCTAGCAAGATTACGCAAAAACCACTGGATGGATTTACATGAAAATTTTTACCAGAGGTGTGGTTTGGTCCAAGGAAGAAGCCAATTCATTTTGGTGCTGATCCGATCCAGATTGACTTCACAAAAAAACATTTAAGTTTATAACGGCAAATCCCATTCATTTACAGCATTATTGGAGTTATAGTTCATTTGCAAACTGGCTTCTAGTTTTTCAAGCCTATGTCACTACATTTCCCAGCTTCCCTTGCAATGCCAGGGAAGGAGTTCCCGCGCCACTCCGTCTGCACTCACATCTACTAGTAACGTTACTGTGAGCTCATTAACATAATAGAAACAGACGCGGCAGCTCTGCTCACTCGCAGTCCCTCCAGACGTGCCCCTTACACTCGAAACAAGGCTGCTGATAATGTCGATACGGAAATAGTCCCTCATAGTTGAAGTCTGTGTGTGTGTGAGTTTAAAAACCTAACCCCCAAAGTCCACATAGAGCGAACATGCCGCGAACCAAAGGGCCATGGTTTTGCTCAGACCGACAGGCTGGCGACGTCGTCCACTGGAAGCGCCGCGGCGCACGCAACACCAACATCTGTACAAGCAGCAGTAAACTGGTTCAGTCAACAACTTACAAGACCCACTACTAACTAGGTCACTCTATTGGATGATATTTTTGTCAGCAATAATCACACTTCTTGCAGATTGATATTTTTCATTCCACAATGTGCGTTTAAAATAAATATAGGACTATAATGTTGGGGGAAATCACAATTTATGGGTGGAACCAAGCTGTTTGGCAGAGGTCTACGCTCTCAGAGTGCTTTTCTAGTTTAACATGTCTTCTGTGCTTGGTAGAGCACTTTCATACACAAGATAGTTTCCCAGGCTCCCTCAAATATACTTACTAATGTGACACCCTACCATTGTATCGTCCACAATTTAAGCTCATTGGCTTGGACTGGCAAGCCCAGTGAAGAGCATGGATGGTAAAATTAAAGAGTTGTTGACAACATGGCTCAGAGCAGCGCAGAACTGATGGACTGGGCATAAATAGTCAAATACAGCTGGATCAGGGGAACTCAGTGTGTTAATATTTAGAGGGTTTCTTTTATTTAACAGTGCACAGCCCAAAACATCCCAGGTACCCACCTACCGAGAATTAGTGATATCAGGAGGAGAGGTGTCACCCCAGCCATAGCCTGTTCAACCTGCTGCCATCAGGCAAAAGGTACAGAAGTATCTGCTGTACCACCAGACTGCTGAAAAGCTTCATCCCTCAGGCTGTGAGATTAAATAATGCACCATTAGCACTCCTCCATGTTTTCATTTTTTATTGATTTACCTCGGCCAAGGAGGTTATGTTTTTGCCAGCTTATGTTTGTCTGTTTGTTTGTCTGTTTGTTAGCAAGATTATGCAAAAACAACTGGATGGATTTTGCTGAAATTTTCAGGAGATGTTTGGAATGGCCCAGCTTAAAAATGTTTAGATTTTGGTGGTGATCCAGATAAACGCCATTAGCAAACAATCGTTTTTGCTCAATGACTGTCTAACTAATAATGATATCAACATGATTCTGAGAGCTAGGTGTGGGTTTTCAGGGTCAAGGAATCATATTATGATGGCAACGTTATCATGGAACTATTGCTTATAGATGTAAAAGCAATATTTGAGCTACCTTGATGGAGGTTTGCACTTTCCAAGTGCTTTCTAGTTTCACTATGCAACCCATTGTATAATGACAAACTTGCTTGTATCCTTGTGAACATAATCTTGCAGTCACTGAAATCAAACTTGTCAATCCAACTTATGGAAAAGGTTGGCTCTTTAAGGTTGCTTCATGATGCCATTAATGTGTTGCATTAAATATAATGACATCTGTACAAGAGGTAGCCATGCTCCGGCCTGGCTGGGCCTAAACCAAGGCTAGTGGAAGACTGGGAAGAAGGGAAATCAAAGGTTGGCACGGTACAGGGCAAAAGGGTCTAATGTGAGTGTACCTGAGTGAGGACAAATGAAGCTCCCTCAGTTTGTTAAAATGTCGTCCATGTTGCGCTCTCTCATCACAAAAAGTCCACGTGAATCCATTCATTTGGACCCTAAATTAATCCCAGTGCAGACGGTGCAAATTTTTTTACAGCACTGTTGCTTAATTGCAACCCAATAAGGTCTTCTTGCACTTTCAAAGCTAATGATACCTTTTCGTGATGACGTGTGTCAAACCTGTCCTGTTTCTGAATGAGTAGGCGTATTTCAGAGGTACCTGATATTTGCACAGACAGTCTCATAATCAGACCTTTGTGTCTTTCTGCCCTGTGTCTGCCCCTCTGTCTCTCTGTCTGTCTCTGCATACACGGCCCAGCTGCCGTGTTATTGCTCTTGGCTGCCTCTGACATCTTAATGGGATGTTTGATTTCCACGTCAGACTTCCTGCTCGACATTTAGCCCTTTGATATTTGGACTTCCCCTACACACCACTCACTATTCAAAACAAACACACACATTCACACGTATATAAATACATAAACATGACGCTGACCTCATGTCACCTGCTGCACACATTACTAATTTCACTGAGAGAATGAAGCCAAAACACACAGCAGTCGTCAGCCCGTTCGCCTCGGCCAGTTCTTTCCCCTCTAAAGTGGGTTAAATAGTCCTACAAGGATGGACCCTCTCCAGGAGCATCACACATCATGTTTGTCATCACTTTCGGGCAATGAGGACGACCTGCTCTCCGCTCAGCAGTATCACTTACACACAGCGATGGCTATCTGAGGCAGCCATCCATGTCTGCTCTCCGTCTCTAAGACGTTCGATGATAAAAGACGTCTTCGGACGTTCATGAAGATGACTCTGGGTTACGGCCCTGTGTGACCCCTCTGAGGTATCCAGTCTGTTTTAACAATTAGAGTAGATGGTGGGAATATTTCTATGTCACTCATTATGTGAGTGATAAGAAACCTCTATTTGTGGCTCTTAGAGTGACTCTGTTCTCTAAAAAACTGCACATACGTCTTAATATCATTACAAATTACAACCAACAAGATCACAGAAAAAGTAGTGTGAGCTATTGCCAGATGTGTTTCAGCTTTTCTGCTTAATGCCCATGTTGCTGCCAACATCATCTCCCCGTGCCTCTCTCTGATGTTGAATGGTTCTTCATTGAACTTCCAAATCAGTGTCTTGTCTCTGGCATATAATCTCTGTGCTCTCCTTAATATGCTGTTATTGTTAGCAAACAATAGCAAAGTCCTTTAGCACACACTGCAACCCAACTTGAGCTAACTCCACTGTGAAAGAATATACCACAGAGCGATCCCACTGTTGTCATCAATGTAAATGAGGGTCCAAACTGCATGAATGTTAAGAAAATGATGCCCTGTGACATTGATTGTTAATGTAGACCCTCAAAATCTACCCAGGTCATCCTCCTTAGTGAGTCAGTCAATGAGTCAAAGAGGTCATAAGTTCACCCTGCAGTGCAGCTGGATCCGCCTGATTCAGTATCTGTAATCAGACAGATCCATCTTGCCAAGCTCCAATGGCCCAATCAGAGTCGTTTAAAGCAGGAAGAGGTGGCCAGTATAAGCGAGACAACTGCAGGAAGTGACTGTTCGTACAGAGATTAGCATTGATGCTAACAGCTTCACCAGCAGTTTTATCAGATTTGGGCCAATTTTCTTTATTAAATGAAAACAAATAATGCTACAAACCTTGCTATAGAAAGGATATTTTCACTCTAACATGTTTTGGCAAGAGTTTGCTCTACTCTCACTATTACAAACCAATCCAATAATGACTACTACATTATCGGATTGGTTTGTAATAAATGTGATTGACAGAAGAATCATCCAATCACCGGCTGGAGATGCTTTTGAAAGGTTCTGCCCAACACTTTCTATGGGCTCTTTCTCGGATGGATTAGTGAGATATATTGAACAGTCTTTCTGGTGTGTCAGGTTTGTGCAAAGTATAAAGAACATCCCAAAGAGTGATCTGGAGTTATTGAGCTTGACTGTTAACCCACAAATTTATTGAAGGTATCCATGAGTAATATTGTACATTTGTGCAAAGACTGAAAAGAAATCAGTCAAAGAGATTCAAAGTGTCTGTTAAGTCAATGATAATGATGTACACAAACTGATGAATATGAAGTAAAGAACATAATTGTAGCAGCAGGTCAACATTAAATATTTAAAGTAACACAGAAACAGCATTATTTCAGCAGCTGCCCTGTCACAGTAACATGACCAACCATTACTCCTCAATGCCAAGAAGCTGTCAATGGCAACACTCAACACTAAATGATTCACACCTAACCACATTAACACCACTGACGCCTCTAACACTCACACAACACAACCTCAATTATATTTGCTTATTACAATAAATCATTCATGTTTACATTTACAAGTCTGTTTCCTTTTTGTTATAGACCACGAGATGGGCTGTGACAGCATCCATTTAACAAGCATGCGTCTGTCACACTGGTTTAATAAGGTCAGCAGCCTCATAAAGTGGCAGCTCATAAAAATATCACATAATTAATTTAATTTAATGTCATAGGTTAAATGAAATAACTCAACAAATGCGTACAGTAAATGTCAGGAACTGTCTTATGGAATGATTTACCATCTCTGATAATAGTATTTGGTATGCGATGAACCTTTTGTGTATTTTTTTTTTTTTTTTCATTTTTTTTCCATCATCCATCAGAAAACCAAAAGGTTAATGGATCCAAACAGCCAACAGTTTAGTGAGGTAAAGTCAGCAAGCTATTGTTCAGAATTTTGATTATGTTTTTTATCATACTTACCTTCTAAATGGATGGTGATTGGGGTGAGGAATAAAAGAAAATGAGGGGAAATTTAGTGTGATATCTTTCTCTGAATATCTGTGGAAATTAGTTTGGAGAAGAATGTCTTTTAAAGGTGCAGTGTGTAGAATTTGGCATTTGAGCGACATCTATCGTTCAGATTCTAGAATGAGCCCAACCGTAACCAAAACGTCACATCGCTGAGCAACGGAAGCCTGTGAAGACCAAAAGGGATCGTGAACACAGCATCATTTCTTAAAGTGACAAGGTTTGTAAACATTATTATTATAGATTATAGGTCAGTTGTTGTCCTCTCTCCTCTTCTTCGCCTGCATTCCAGGTAGATTTCAGAACTGGCGGACAGATTCGCGTTTTGTTCTTTTTATCCCTAAAATCCACCCGGAAACAACACGGTGGATCGTTATGTCGGCCTACATGAACGCGGCCCGCAGTAATGTAAATTTTTTGAAGCTTTCTCTAACTAAATAAAAATAAAACAAACGTTTTATGGGGATGATTGTACTCCTATTTTGATGGACTTTACATACAAATAGAAGCATTATATCCTATATTCACCATTTCTGTTCGGTGAAATGCTGCCAAATTCTACACACTGCACCTTTAAACTTGGCATTTCTATAATGTGTTATAAGCTTGGTAACCCTAACCCCAGATAGACAGTTCAATATACACTGCCTGGCCCAAAGAAATTGCCACCTGGATTTAACTAAGCAAATGAGTAGCAAACTCCTTTTAAATAATTACTGCATGGGTGATTATCTTTCAGCTGGCAACAAGTTATTTAACCCCAGCTGATGCAATGAGTAGCTTCTCATTTCTTAAACAACCATGTTGAAAGACATATCCTGTGGTCGTGGAAAAGATGTTAGTCTGTTTAAGAAGGGTCAAATCATTGGCATGCATCAAGCTGAGAAAACATCTAAGGAGATTGTAGAAACTACTAGAATTGGGTTAAGAACTGTCCAACACATTATTAAAAACTGGAAGCATGGTGGGAACCATCGTCTTCAAGGAAGGAATGTGGTCGGAACAAAAATCCTGAGTGATCGTAATCGGCCATCACTTAAACGTTTGGCCAAATCAAATCGAAGAAAAACAACAGTAGAACTCAGGGGTATGTTTAATAGTGAAAGTAAGAGCATTTCCACACGCACAATGTGAAGGGAACTCAAGGGATTGGGACTAAACAGCTGTGTAGCCTCAAGAAAACCACTAATCAGTAAGGCCAACTGGAAAAAAAGGCTTCAGTTTGCTAGGGAGCATAAAGATTGGACTCTGGAGGACTGGAAGAAGGTCATGTGGTCTGATGAGTCCAGATTTACCCTGTTCCAGAGTGATGGGAGCATCAGGGTAAGAAGAGAGGCAGGTGAAGTGATGCACCCATCATGCCTAGTGCCTACTGTACAAGCCTGTGGAGGCAGTGCTATGATCTGGGGTTGCTGCAGTTGGTCAGGTCGAGGTTCAGCAACATTATGGCCCAAAGAATGAGGTCAGCTGACTACCTGAATATACTGAATGACCAGGTTATTCCATCAATGGATTTATTCTTCACTAATGGCACGGGCATATTCCAAGATGACAATGCCAGGATTCATGGGGTTTAAAATGTGAAAGAGTGGTTCAGGGAGCATGAGACATAATTTTCACACATGGATTGGCCACCACAGAGTCCAGACCTTAACCCCACTGAGAATCTTTGGGATGTGCTGGAGAAGGCTTTGCGCAGTGGTCAGACTCTCCCATCATCAATACAAGATCTTGGTGAAAAATGAATGCAACACTGGATGGAAATAAATCTTGTGACATTGCACAAGCTCATCAAAACCATGCCACAGTGAATGTGTGGTGTAATCAAAGCTAAATGTAGTCCAACAAAATATTAGAGTGTGTGACTTTTTTTGGTGTCACCTTTTTTTATGGGCCAGGCAATGTATATAATAAAGATTATATCTCACTAGTCTTTTTGGGCAACAACCCATTGAAAGTGTTTGGGGAGGGCAGATGCCGTCAAAAGCATATCTGACAGCTGATAAGCCTATTGTTCCAGCAATTCCATTTATTAGGGGGGCAATCAGATAATTTAAAGTACAAAACATGAGCCACTTTATAGAACTAACTCTTCCCAAGCCATATCGGAAGCGAAGTGAAAACTTACTTTCTATTGAGAAATGCTTTCACTGTTTTCTGTTTTTCATTTAGTAAAGAAACATGGTCCAGATCTGATAATACTGCAGCTGAAGCTGTTAGCATCTATGCTAATCTTTGTACAAGCAGGTACTTTCTGCAGTTGTCATGCTCATATCTCCCACCTCTGCCTGTTTTAAAGGACACCGATTGCGCTGTGCAACTTTGTGCTGTGCACAATCATTGTGGATTGGATCATGGCAAGATGGATCAGCGCAACGACAGACACTGAAGCAGGTGGATCTAGATGCACTGCAAGGTTATCAGCTTGGCTTACCTTAACTCTACTTGAATATTTCTGATTTTCCATTGGGTGTTGTACCTGGCACCTGATGCTCTTTGGCATTTAGTCTGGCAACATCCCAAGCATATTGTGTGTTACACACTACAGACCACTGAAGGGTCCAAGAGTATCATCATTAGGAGCATTACAGTAGGGTGCCCACCATGAAGAGCCAATGACCAAAAACTTGCTACATTTCCCCTTATTGTCCTCTATTCTTCTTCTGTTTGGGTGTCACAGGAGTTTCACGCAACAGTAAGATTATTTACAGCGTTTACCTTTTCCTGAACAAAGCCCCTGTGTTTAGAACTTTAGTATGTTGAGACGTAGGGGCTAAGTATCCACAAACACAAACTTCACTAAAACTGAACTAAAATGACCAATTTTGACTCTACTGACAATGACACGCTGTTAGTTGTGGGTATGAGAGAATATCTTTATGAACCGGAGTACACAGAGGAAGAACTTTAGCAGATAATGTAGAAAAAGGGATGGAGGATAAAGGAGCAGGACAGATCACAGGTTACCTGGTAGTGCAGATGCATGAACTCTGAGCCCATGTCCACAAAGTTTGAGGCCCATTTCTGTCATGAGTGTGACTTAGTAACACAGCTTCTCCTGGACCTTTCATCAGAGCTCTTTTATTTTGGTAAACCTACAAACTTCTGTCATGTGTTGTAGTCCTGATTGGAAAAATGGCCAAACACAACGCTCTGACGCTTGAGTCCTGATGTCCATATTTAAAACAACAGGCCAAAGTTAGTGATTTATGTGAGTTTGTGAGTCAGTGACCGCTAACTGACCCCACTGCAGCAATCTGACCTGATGAGGGAGCTGTGGGCCAAAGGATATGTAGCCTTTCGTTGGATCACAAAACAGTTCTTGACACCGGAGCTTTGTCGAGGAAAAGTTAAACACTGTCAAGAATCTTACTGTAGCGTGCTGTCCAGTCAACATAGTTTTTTTGAATAGTTTTAACCTAAAAGTGGGTCAATTACGAGGGCGACAGTCCCCCCAGGGGTGCTTATATTTACTAGTGCCATGGGCCTTGAGGAACCTCACCTCAAAAAACCTGAATTTGCCCTTAAACATTGCAAGATCGGAGAAATAGTGTCAGAAATGCCTCGGAGGAGGGCTGTGCTCCCGGAGCACTTCTAGTTCTCCTGATTCCAACGTGAACTTCAAAAAAGAGGGACTCCAGTATCCTCAAAATCAGCAGTGATGCTGGGATTGGTTGTTTGAAAATGAAGACCATAACTATTGAGTTTTTCAGGTTTAACACTGGTCAAACTCTTAGTACTTACCCTAAAACATGGATTAAGATGAATATGGTTGCACAATTCTTTGCTGGCCTAAGATATCACTTTTATGCACAAAGCTTTTTAACAGCTTACCTTTCAGCCTTATGTTCAAACTTCCGTTCTTAAAAACAGTAAGCAGATAAAGGACGCCTCATTATCTGGTGCTCCAGACTGAGGGATGTTGCCTGTAAAGCAAACAAACAGAGAAACCAGCAACTGTGAGGACTCAGTGAACCTTCAGGCTGTGTGTGTGATCAGTGATCAAGGAGCTGATTATATACATGTAGGTCAACAAAAGAAGCAGAGGATTAAGTATTTAAAAAGGAGGACAAACATTTCCTGACGCTGCGTATGTTTGAGAGTACACCGAGCAAGTGTCAGAAAAAGTTCATCCCTGTGCATGTGAGTGTGTGGAGAGAGAGAGAGAGAGAGAGAGAGAGAGAGAGAGGTCGTGCTACTCTGGATCTGTGGACTTGTTCCCTCTGCCCTCATTAGATGGTTAACCAGCGTCCACCCAAGCACAAAAAAAAATGGCCTCTCCGACTAACCATTCATCTCATCTCCAGAGAGATCCAGTGCTGCCCGCTGCAGCTCCAAACAGTCCAAAAAAGACAGGTTGGGGTGAATGTGAGGGCCAGGTTGTTGTGGAAACAAGCAGGCGAGGGAGTTTTCAATCGATTCGCTACAGATAACCACATCTGACGTGCATGTCGGTAGCTGCTTGCTAATTATGGCTAGAATCTACACTCGGAGGTTGTTGTGTCACGGCGAACAATCTGCTGATTGTTGTGTGAGAAGATTGGTCAGACAAGGGCCGGCCACTTTCCGCCCAATTATCCCCATTTAGTGGTTCTGCTTCAAGCTGCCCGGACAAGGACGAGGGGAAAAAAGGAGGAAGCACAGGAGCATGAAAGACGCTGGGGACGGGGAAAACAGTCAAACATTTTCTCAACACTAAACTGTGGAAAGTTGAGGGTTTAACTTAACAGCAGCGGTTATTTTAAGAGTGAAGGGAGTGATGGTCCAAGGCCTAATGAGCTCAGCCACCCCCCCACCTGCCCGGCCCGCCAGTAGGGGCAAGAAGAGGAGGGAGGTAGGGGGCGAAAAGGGCCGATTATGAATTGAGTTAATGAGCCTGTATCGGGGTGGGGGTTGGTGGGTTTCGGGCAGCCTGAGAATTCAACCTTTCCCCCTCTGTCCTCTGTTTCCTTCCTCTCTCCCGTCCACGGTGAAACAGAGAAAAAAAAGTGCAGCAGGTGTTTTCAAAGTGTGCTGATTCACTCTGATGGATTCCTGGTGTTAAAGGAGGAAGTGTCAGATTGTACAGACGTGATTGTTCAATGATGGAGTTGTTGTTTCTGTTGGATCAGCTTCACTGTAACTGTTCCTGACCTTTGTCCTTATTTAGCTCAGGATGAATGAGCAGACGATCAAGGCTTTACTGTTTAGCCTGCAGTCATTGCTCATGGCTCTACATGTGTCAAAAGTGGATAAACTTGCTGCTTTTCAATTTGTCTTGAGACAATTTCAGGATCAGTTAAAAGACATTATAGAGGCAGTGATGTAAACTGAACTGAGTATAATGTGTACTAGGGCTGAACAATTTTAGAAAAAGATCTAATTGCGATTTTTCTGGCAGATATTGTGATTTCAATTCAATTCACGATTTTCTTCAAATCAAGCTTCAGTGCAGTGTTCACTTTGTTTACAGTATAGTAAGGAAATCAATGATCAAAAGCACATAACACATTATTCATCATCTAATATTGATGATAAATTATCTGTTTTCATTATTTAAGGGATACTCCAACTTCTACTTCTAAATACAGGCTTTGTATTGTTGGAGATGTGACGTTCATGAACGAGTCAACTCTTTTGAACTGCTCTTTAAGTTAACAATGAGAACCGATTCGCATTTGTGAGTAAGCCATTCATTTGCGAGGCATTCTTACATGCAAATTGCCTGCAAATTTGCAAATTAGAATGTGTAAAATAGTTGACGAAACAGATCCTGGGTCGGTCAGGAGTGCTGGAAAAAATTGCAGCTTTGGCGATCACATGATTGCATTTTCTGAAATTATGATTTCAAGTGCTGTTACACTGCACGTCACACCTACCCATTTAATCACATTCACTCATTGATGCTTCAGAGTTTCTATGTAAATTGTCCATTGGTATTAGCTAACACATTCTCATGCTTTCATACCCATTTACATGCCACTGACGCAGCAGTGGGACCAACTTAGGGCTGGATGTCTTGCCCAAGGACACATCAACATGTCCCAGCTGGTGCTGGGCTCAAACATGCAACCTTCTGATTACTAGTAGAGTGCATTACCATACTAAGCCATCACTCAATGCAGTTAAGCATGTAAACATTGTCGGGTCGACCTGCTGAGTCGAAAACAGAGCATCCAAATGGGGAAGAAAAGTGATTTAAGTGACTTAGATTCTTCTGGCACACTTTGGTCCTCTTAGAACCAAATAAGCAATGCTTCAGTGCTCCAGTCTACCTCAGTATTGCTGACTGTGTCCATCCCTTCATTCACAGTCCTTTGGTGAATTTGGTCTCTATTCAGGACTTAGTGGTCCAGACCTGATTGTAAAAACTGCATGACAACGAAAATTAATTTAGAGTTTGGTTTCTATATTCCATATTATAGAAATTGACTTATAATACTCCCTTTATCAAATGCAAAAAGACATTAAAGTCATTTTTGGGAAAAAACCTTAAAGCAGGGGTGGGAAACTGGCAGCCCCGAGGCCACATGTGGTCCTCCAGCTTCTTCACCAGACAATTAGATCACCAGATGAATGTATTTACACAATGACAATTGGACAAGATCTGCTATGACAATATTGAAAATGGCAATGTTCTCAAGATAATGGAGCTTTTATTGGCTGTCCAGTTGCTGTAAAACTCCCTTTTATGTATTAGGAATTGCATTTGTAAAAGAAATGTATGAAAAATTAACAGTAATAACCAGGAAATAGCCTGAAACTCACAAAATATATCTGAAACAGGCTTGAATTCTGAGATAAGTTCGTTGAATTAAGTTTTACTACTTGTATTTGAGTAAATCAAGGCTGGACCAAAATATTTTTATCAATGTTATATATTTGTTACTTTTGTTTTATCATGAGAAATATTGGTTTTCAAGTTCAGATTATCCTACAAATAATAACTATTTGATCATCAGACAGCCCTCTTGTAAACAGAGGTAGCCCATTTCTGGTTTATATCATGATATTTTTCTGCTCTAAAGTCTCTGTGGGATTAAATTATCTATCCGTCCATCGGTCCATGCTGGTGTGTGAGTGGAGAGGTGATTGTGTGGACACGGTGAACTCTGTGGCCGAGCAGAGAGACAAGAAGGACGGACAGAGAGACGGGGGAGGCAGGGAGGGGAGGCGAGGTGTGTTTGTGTTCAGCCTGGCCTACTTAGACTGATTTCAGCCCCAGCAGCAACCCGGCGGAGCTCCTGCACTTCACCCACTGAGCTCGCCTCAACACCCCGACTTGATCAGTCAACCATGTGACTCGGGCCTGGAGCCAGGACGACTAGAGACAGACAGCCGGGAGGGGGAGAGAGAGAGACAGAGGGGAGAGAGAGACGGACAGAGGGAGGCTTGATTTCATGAGCAACTCACATTTTACATTTTAATTTTCAACCCAAAAGGCAAAATTCAGTGGTTGGAGATTTGTATCAAGCCACTTATCTGCACAATTTATCAGGCATCCTCAAAGGCTGCGCTCATTAGCTGTGCTCAGAGGGATGACATGAGGTCAGAGCCACGGACAAAAACCCCCTTTCTGTGCGTGCCCTCCTGAAAGCACGCTGAACTTTTCCATTTCAGATGATAGCAGACTGCTGATGTTCAGCTCAGTATCAAAAGAGGGCCGTTTCCCACACTGAGGCTCGTCTCTTTCCCACAGACCACTCCGATAGCCTTGCTCTGTCTCCCTGTTCAATACGAGCCATGCCAAGCTTATCATCGGCACTTTCTGACAACAACTCTCCACAGGCGCCCTCTTTCACTCCCTGTTTTCACTCTTCTTCACCCCAAAAAATGCACATTGTTCACAGCAAAGAGAGGCTCAGATAAAAGAGCTTTTTGTGTAAAAGTCAGGCGCCGACTTCAGTAAACAACCCAGATAATAAAAGAGCTCAGTTACAGAGTCTGAGTTTTTTATTCCCAAACATGGAGCACTGTTTGGTGTTACATAAACTGAGGCAGTGTCAGCTCAGTCTGCAGGATGCTTGATGCTGTCACACACTTCAGCGCTCAGATTGGATGAATCTTTAAAGGCAGAAAGCCCGGATGGAGCAGGAGTGACCTGGCGACATTTCAGCACTGACAGCAGCAACAACCTGTGACCTTTCAGCTCTGAGTCCTGCTGCTGGGAGAGCACCAAATGGACTGTTTGTGTGTGTTTGTGTGCATGTGGGACACTGGACAGCAAACTTTGTCTGACGGTCTACCTGTCTGCCTGTCTGTCTGCAGTGATCCAAAGCAGGTGTCTTCATGGTTGTAGGCCAAAGAAGTTCTAGTTAGAAATATTCATCCATCCATTATTACCCCGGCCATGGAGGTTATGTTTTGCAGGTGTGTGTGTTTGTCTGTTTGTTTGTTTGTTTGTCAGCAAGATTACGCAAAAACTACTGGGTGGATATTTTTCATTTTTAGTAATGGTCCAACTTAAAAATGATTACATTTTACAGAAGAAAAACTGAAAATAAAATCATTAAATAATATAATCACTGCACCAGAGGAAGAACAAAACAGATCATCGGCTAAGCAAGATAACATTTGATTTAGACATTAATGAGATCATTTAATACAACAGTTAATACCAGCTTTATTCTAATGGGTTCACTCTGTGAACTAATGAAATAGAAGATGCACAGATTTCTTAAGGGGATTGTTTGGGGGTGTGTGATGTGTGAAGTAATGTGGAAACAAAGCAGCTTGGTAGTGGAAACGTAAGTCAGTTTGAATAAACAGTTAATTGCAAATAATCTGTTATGGTGGCTTGTTTTTATACAAAAGTCTTTTATGTGGGTGGCCACATCTGCAGTAAAGTGCAAACCTAGATTCTGTGCTGACTTTTTCTGCACAGAGAGAGCTGACCTTTGTGACTGTGGCTTCGGATTAAACTAACACCATCCACCTCCAACCGTGTGAAGTGGAGGAACCTCATTGTAAAGTTTCTTCACCAGAGAGCTTGTTGTGGCTCTACTAAAGAGGCTCCATGAAGTCCCACTGGCTCTTTAGCCCCCAGGTGTCACGTGCAGCCTGCTTTGGCATGAAGATGTTTCCACTGTGACGGTGGTTTTCATGGGGATTTAAGGATGACACTCATGCTTTCTCTTCTCAGCTGCCTTTTTATCATAATCATACCTATCAGAGAAAAATAACCCCCATTTGTTGTACCTTTTCTCTAGAGGGTATTACAGTTGTGTTTTCCCTCCAGCAGTCTTCAAACTTTGTTAAACTTTGACAGGAACATAAAAATGTCATGAACAGTTGTTCTTTGTCTGTGTGTGTTGATATTATGTCATTGATCAGCAGTCAGTTTATCAGTTGGAGGGTTCAATGGGTGCTTTGTGTGTTAGTCAGTGCATAACTCAGCACTGTGTTACAGGCAGAGCTTTAATAAACTCTTCAGATTGGAAATATGAACTTTTATTAGATTAAATCAAGAACGATAAGTGAATAATAAGCAGTATTACCAGTTTGTACTGACGCCAAACTTTCTGTGAGCTTTGCTTTTTATCAGTCTGTTTAACATCTCATGACTCTGAATCTTCTCAGCGATCACTCTGTCTGGGTTCATCTCTGTTTTCCCTCAAATAAAAGGTCAGAAGTTTACAGTATATTTTGCACGCTGAATATGAACTTCATATGTTTTTTTATACTTAAATCTGTGCATAAACACCTCCTGCTGAAGACAATAGTCCATCTGGGTCTTATTCGTTCACGCTTTTGATGCCATTCCTGTGGCAATAATACTTTTTTTAAGCTAAATAAATTGGTACTTGGTGCTCTAGACTTACAACAATGACTCAGATCCACAGTTGATATGGTAATATAAACAGATTATTTGTATACATGTCTGCAGACAGAGGAGGAACAGGTGTGTCAAAGGTTGCAACCCCAACACTGACCCTGACCCTGACTTGCTGTGACTCTACAACTTGCAAAACTTCAAACCCCAATCCCAATGAAGTTGAAAAAGACCTTACATGAATGACAGCTTTTGTTGCCCCAAAACCTGTATGTACCTGTCTGCACTAATGGTGCCTTCACGGATTGTGCAAGTTACCCATGCAATGGGCACTAGCACACCCCCATATCATCACAGATGCTGGCTTTTTAACTTTGCTCTAACAACAGTCTGGATGGTACTTTTCCTCTTTAGCCCAGAGGACATCAAGTCTATGATTTCCAAAAATAATTTGAAATGTGGATTCAGACCACGGCAGACTTTTCCACTTTGCCTCAGTCCCTCTTAGATGACCTCGGGCTGAGAGAAGCCGGCAGTGTTTCTGGGTGCTGTTGATATATGGCTTTGGCTTTGAGTTTTTAACTTGAACTTGTAGATGTAACAATGAACTGGGTAAACTGACAGTTGTTTTCTGCAGTGTTCCTGAGCTCATGTGGTGATATCCTTTACAGAATGATATTGGCTTTTAATGCAGTGACACCTAAGTGATTGAAGGCCACCGGCATTCAATCTTTGCCTTGCTACAGAGATTTTTCCAAATAGTCTGAATCTTTTGATGATATTATGGCCTGCAGATGATGAGATCTCATAATGTCTTTTAATTGTATATCAAGAAACATTCTTAAACTGTCTGATTTTGGCTTATGCATTTGTTCGCAAAGTGGTGAACCACGCTCTGTCCTTGCTTGTGAACGACTGAGCCTTGCGGGATGCTCCTTTTAACCCCAATCATGACACCTTTTTAAGCATTCCTCAACTTTTCCCAATCTTTTGTTGCCCCTGTCCCAGCTTTCTTGAAATGCATTGCAGACATCAAATTCAAAATGAGCAAATTTTTGAAAAAAAAAAAGTATATCAGTTTAGCATTAAATATCTTGTCTTTGTCAAGTGAATATAGGTCTAAAATGATTTCCAAGTCACTGTAGTCTGTTTATAAATGTGTTTTACACAACGCAAGAATTGAAGTTTGTACCTTGATTGACAACAATGTAGCTAAAGCTCATTCGAAATCTCATAACTGTAAATCATCCTTTTGTGTGGGAACACAAAAATGCTTTGGTAAATCAGTCTCACTCCAACTGAGGCATCAGCCTGAAGGGTGATTTGTGTTTCCGGTAAATTAGGCTTCTACAGCCTTAAATGTTTCATATTTAGGCTAATTGCATCACTAAGCTGTGTTCACCCAAGTTGACGGTGCAAAAGAGGCACAGTAACGTTGGTCTTCTACATTACCTGATTGGCTTGTTATGAATGTGACTGACAGAACGATCATCCAGTCACCGGCTGAATATGCTTCTGAAAGGTTCTGCCTTCCCCAAAAACTTTCTATGGGCTCTCTCCCCGATGGACTAGTGAGATATACTGAATGGTCCATCTGGGGTGTCAGGTTAGCAGGTATCTGGGACATGGTGTTAAAGCTTCGCAAGATGGATCTGGTTGATTACAGACATTAAATCAGGCAGATGTATCTGCACAGCAAGGTTTGCTCTGTCAAAAACACTCGACAAGTTCACCATGTTTTCTACATTCTGAACTGTGGCTACTGTGAAAAGGTTATTGCAAATTTAACAGTAACTTACTGGCAACAAGATCCCAGTAAGTTAACGTAAAGGTATTTACGCAGCATAAATCTACTTTCATTTAAGGCATTATTAATGTATTTTCTATAATTATTTTACTGCTGTATTTTCATTCAAGGTATCATTACTTTGGAGGTACTACTTTACAGCATAATTACTGTATTTTTCAAAACAACATCCTTACTGTTTATTCATTTACTGTATCATTGCTGTATTTTTTACAACTTCTCTAATACATTTTTAATTACATTGAACTTGTATTTTAATTTGTATTACTATATCTTGAACTATTTTAGTGATCATTAATTTGCAAGATATAATTTTGTAAAAAGAAAAATCACATACATTGGTTTTATCCAATAAAATACTTTTACTCAAACATTTGTTTCACCAAAAAATGTGAAACATTTACTCAAAGAAATCTTGCCTGCTAATGGTCAGTTTATCTGGGCAACATTAAATTTTCTCTTGATCCATTGCCCTTTTCAGTAATTTATTGAATAGATATTTTACAGTTGCTAACTGTAGATATTATGGTAAAATACTGTTAAGTTTATGAAAGTCTATTACAGTGTTTGAAAAAGTTTGCTCTGTTTTCAGCATCATCTTTTAAAAGGCATTTGTCTTCAAAGTTATTGAACCTTTATTTCACAATGAATCATAGATTTGTTTGTTCTGAAAGAAAGACCTCCAATGTATTGATACCTCGGGCAACAAGAGACCTTTTTAAAAGTGAAACAAAATTATGAAGGATGTCAAAAATGTTCACAAAGAGAAGCACTTTGATGGTTGTTTTTCCATTCAACATAGACTTTCCCAGGCGTCCATTCTATAACAACCATATCATTTGACAGATACAATGTTTTCCCAGTGAAGACAAACTGAACAGACACTGTTGTGTGCGTTAAGTGTAGCAGGCATGACACCACCATGAGACATGTATGTCTAATTGACTGAAACCCTGTGAGTACATGCTCTCTTAAAGACCCTACGGGCTCCTCACTTCAGGAGTTCCCACAACCAAACAGAGGTTAACGTGTTTGTTGAGGAAAAGCAGCTCTCAGCAAATTTCACAGGAAATTCCCAACGACGATCAATCCCCCTTTTCCCAAACCACCAAATCCCTCATTTGACTTGAGGGCGGACAGGAAGGAAGCTGCTGCGGTGCCAAAAACGACAAGTGAATTAACCGATGGATTCAGGTTTTTTTATTTCAACTTTGTGACCATAGAAAGGAGCCGTCACACAAACGGAGCAGGATAAGTCATACAAGTGCTTAAGAGCCATGCAATACTTCCTTATTGTGGTTACCATAATTAAATTCAGAGCTTTTTATGTTTTCTGGTATTTTCTTTCACCTTGCAGACGTTTATTTTCATTCTCAATCAAGCACATCTATCAGTCCTTCCTCTCACACATTCATTTGTGTCTGTATTTTCTTTGATTAAAATAAATGCTCCTCCAGGGCGGGACAGGGAGGAAAAATGGTGGAAAAAAGGAACATTTAACTCACTGCTCTGGATGTGATGTTGATATGTGCCGGACAGGCCTCCACAAAAAGCTTATTGTGCGCTTTAATTGCACCCAGTGGGTTGTGACGGCGGCGGGGAGTGAGGTAAGGGTGCTGCCTGGATGGTGGGTTGGGCCGAGCCTTGCCCTTATGTTGCCACAGCTGTCATCGCCTCATTGTCCCACCAATTACCCATAATTACTCCTGGCAGCGTTATCGCCATTGAGAGACACTAACAAAAGACGCTACCTTCCTGTTCGTTTGATGAGGATGTTACTGTGTTGTCTGGAAAAGCACAAAGTGGAAGAAAGAGAAATTATCAGTTTAAAAGGTCAGTGCTTGAAGACATGAACAACGTTTTTTTTACTCTACTGCACTCCATGAACTTTTGGGTAAAAGAGTACAGGCCATAAACTACAAGCTGCAGCAGCCATCATATTCTAGACCACATGTGTTATCAAATAAGTGCCGGCATCTGCTCTAACAGGGAGGAAGAAGTTGTTTCTGGATAGTTTTTGGTGAATCAAAGTAGAATTATTGGCATCAAAATCCTAAAAAATAAAATTTCACATCCCCCCATAAATGTTGGATTCAAGAAAAATCTGTCTCATGTTTTAATGACTTTTAAATGTGTTGTTATTATCCAAAATTCATTACTCTTAATCTAAATCTTTAAAATGTGGTTAGTTAGTATTTATGCTTGCTATTAGTGGAATTTTGACAATAACTGAAAAGGATGAGAGGACACAAGTTCACATTTCAAAGCTGTTGGTTGCTGTAAAGGCCAAACTGATCAAGTTTCTTCTTGAAAATATGCAAAATCAAAAAGCCCTCTCTTTCTTGTGATTGGAAAAATAATATAAAGTTATCTGAGACTGAAAGGGCAAAAATACATGTATGTACTCAGACTTTACCTAAGTAATTTACTTGCACCCCCTAGTATTTAATAAAGTCTGAGTTGTTGATGTTTGAACGCTGCAGTGAATCATCAGGGTAATTCACTGAGGCGAGCGGGGAGGGCTGATGACTTCATTCTGTGTGACCGGCGTGAGCCAGGAAAAGGGAGACTTGACAGGACGGATCAAAACAATCACTGTAGAGAGAGAAGAGTATTCGATTGCATGGATAGTGACACAAACTGAGATGTGCATCTGGACATTTGAAGGTGTTGTTTCCACTAAAGATCATCAGAGTTCTTTAGAACATCTGGCTCATCCAACGCTGCTGTTGGATACGGAGCCAAAATTCTCCAGCTTCCTCTGTCCGGTGTATTTTTCATGCACATAGTGACACAGCTTCATATTCACCTCTAAGTGCATCAGTGCTCCTCTCAGCTCTAAAATCAAGGCTGTGTTTTAACATGTAACACTGAATTTAGGACATAGTAAATTAGGACTGAGGAACTCCTTTGTCCCCCAGTCCATCAGACTGTACAACTCCTTACTCAGGGGGAGGAGGAGTAACTGGAAGACTGAGGATGGGAAGGAGCAGTAGCCAGCCAGTACCCATATTTTTATTTATATTCTTTTATATTTTTATTAATATCCATCTTATTTATATATCTCTTTATCTGCTATATAACGCGGCTGCAGGGAATCTTAATTAAAAAGGGATTAATAAAGTTCTATCTAATCTAATAAAATGTTTGTCTACTCTGATATTATGAACATTGACTTGTTAGTATGTTTGACGTCATGTGCCACCTATCGGTGACCCCTCTGCCCCCCCCCACTTCTCCCCCATCCAGCAGGGACTTCTCCCTTCTGAGAGGAGCAAGATTGAGCAACTATGACAGTAAGGCCCCGTTTACATACAAGCAGCACACATGTTGCTCGGTAGACGGCCGAAGTTGTTGTTCCTGGGAAGCGCGCACAACCTTCATCTGAAAGAGTACTGCGCATGGCTCGCGTGTCAACGCTGATTCCCATCTACACAAATACAGATATGAAAACGTTTTTAGAACTTTTCTCTATGGACCCTGGTTTCAAAAGTTTGTGGATTTAGACACTCTGGGCACCATTCTCATGTAAACGGGAGGTAAAAACGCAATGAAAACTCTCAGTTTTCGGCTGTTTTCATTGTTGTGTAAATGGGGGATAAAATTGCCCGGATATTATCCTGATAATATCCAGGTTGCATGTCTGAAAAGGGCTAATGTTAACTAAAAAAAAGAAGAATAAGCCCTATCTCACAATGCTTTAACTTATTCCTGGATCCAGACTTAAAGCTGCCGTTGGTAGGATTTTGCTAGCCAATGCTAATTTTTTTGTGTTCCATTTAGATCAAATGTTTGAATATCCATTGAGATCCCTTTGTGAGAGCAGTGTAATTGCACTAGTGCGAGATCTCTGCATTTCCATCTGTCTCTGATATGAGCTGTCAAAAATTGTTGACCGCTCCAGGTATCTTTGACCAATCAGAAGAGCCCCTGAGGCTCCTATCCTGATTGGTTAAGGGGCAGCGCTTCATCCTTCATCGTGATTGGTTGTAAAGCTCTTTGTTCCCGTAAACGCGCATGAGGAATAAGAAGAACAACAACAAATCTCGTACAATGGCAGACAGCCAGCGGGCAGCAGGAAAGTGCCAATTCCACCTATGCCCCAGGCAGCTTCCACCAAAAAGACAAGGACCATGGAAACATTTACCGAAAAGCGAGAGTACAAGAAGGAGGAGGACCGTGCACAAAATAAAACAAGAATCAATGTCGGCGTTACGTTCCAGAGGTGGAGGACCCTTAGGGATCTCAAGGGTTTCAAATCCGATGCAGAGCTAGCTACGTTTCTGTTGGACAGGTAAGTTATTTTTTTCCTCTTATGTTGTTTCGCAACATGCGATGTATTACTCGGTTTTATAACATTAAACAAACAAATATGTTTAGATTCCCTCTTAGACGAGTACCTTATTGGCATGTACTTTATACGTGAAAGCACAGCCTGTTTCCCCCATGGGGCTTACACCTCAGTATCAGACATTGTCGCAGCGGTTGTGTTGCTCGTCGTTGAGAAGCCTTTTGGTAAACAGCTCACTGTACTGGAGTGTTTTGACACCAGCAGGCACATGCGGGCACATTTTTGTGGGGGGGCTAAACTAACGTGAGAGAGTGATCTTAGAGAAAACTGGATGGGAGGGGCTGTGCTGGTTTTCTAATCCCCATCTTAGCTGGCTGTGTGCCAAAATCTTACCAACGGCACCTTTAAATATTAGTATTAACCAATAAAGATGTTAAGTTGGACATCTGGTGTGTGTTTGATTTTGTGTTTATGTCCAAATTTGTTTTATATCCTCTGACAGGCCTGAAATCACTGTGCCACAAACTTCAGACTTCAGACCAGGTTTTGAGAGGTTTGAGGTTTTGTTATTGTCTACTTTCTCAAGAGCACCTCAGCTTTGAGCCCGACCCCTCTTCACTTTTAGACAAACAAACCCACGGGTTTCTTCCAAGGGGCGAGTCCTTGACCATGAACAACATGAGTGCTGGACGTATAAGTGGCTGCTGCAACAGATGGAAAACAGGAGAGATATCTATGCTGCATGCCAAAATGATCTGTGCTGGCCTCTGACTGTTTTCTCTGAATTTCACCTGCAGTTTAAAAACCTCGGACTGTTTTATTGTCAATAATGTGTAATATATGATATATTAATATTTGAGGGTGTTTTTGATGCCATTAAGTGACATTTTCTAAATGCCTCTTAAACATAACACCAAATTCTTCATCATGTGAAGCAGTAACACATGTAATGTTACCTCTTCTTCCTTCATTTCCTAACATTTATCACCCGAGTAGATGTGTCTCATGTCTCCTCCTGGATCTGTGATCATTTAAACCAGTTCCATGTCCTGCTGTGTTAAGTTAGAGCAGTGTATCAGTGTTAATAATTGGTGTATAACTCACATTGTGCTCCATGTTACAGTCTCTAAATCATCCACAAAGAAGCCCATTATGTGATACAGACTACACTGCAGATGTTTCTGCTCTCTTGTTATCACGACTCCACGTTTGTGTCTGTCTGCTACTGGTTATCCAAACCCAGGTTTAATCATTACAGAGGGGGCCAGACATGTTCCCATGCTGCGACTGATTTCACTGTCATTTTTCATCCCTGAGCGCCTGGAACCGACTTTACAGCCTCAGCTCCTTCACTTAATCATCTTTTATTGCTCCTCTGACCCTCGCCGCCGAGAGGAGATGGCAGAACATGGCGGGCCGGGGCCTTAAACTAATAATTATAAACCAGCCCGCTCACTTTAGCAGACAGACACTTCCTCTGATAATAAAGGCTGTGACGGTGGCAGCAGACCATTCAGTCTGACAACAAAAAAAAGTTTAACTCAGACCCTGTCACAGGAAACATATGTGAGTTTTTAAAACATGAAGAAACTCAGGTCCAGAAATAAGGGAAGCATTGTTTCTGACATTCTCCTAAAAATCTTTGAATGAATTTGAATACAACACATAACTAAATTTAATGTCACTGTACAGTTGTGGAGTAAATATCAAAAATATAAAAGATAGAATATGTCTATTAACCACTCCTTGTTTTGCAGACTGTTGTTATAACATAGATGAAGTTTAAGGTATCACACAGGTCTGCAAAATTCAGCTCTTGGGAAAGAATAGCTCAATATTTAGATTAAAAAAACAGTGTTTTCTTTTAGAACATGCAGGCACAAATATGATTGCATCTAGAGAAGCCAGGGAGAGATGCACGAAATAAAAGGGAGATTACCCATCCACCCTTTACTGATAAGATTTACTTCAGGTGACAGGAGGCTAGAGCCCATCCCAGCAGACATTGGACAAGAGGTGGAGTACACCCTAGACTAGTCATCAGCCAGCAGACACACAGAGCCAAACAGCTGATTACGTGCACACTTCCACCTTCCAATACAGGGTCACCATAAACCTAAAGACATGAACCTGTGGAAGGAGACTGGAGTACCAGAGAGTACCCCATGCATGCACTGGGAGAACTAACAAACATTTTCCAACCAGGAAGTCAATCCAGGAACCTCATTGTTTGGGACAACAGCACAACCTGCTACACCAACATGCAGCCCCAGACAGAGTTCACTCACAAATCAATGTTATCTCTAAACTGACCGATACTGAATAATTAGAGTGTAGAGATGAGTTAAACAGCTTTGCATAATAAAACTTTTTCAGAATAAAAGCTTGTGTGGAATCACAGGTAACTCAACCTCAGTCAAGCTTTTATTCTGAAAAGAGCCCAGGAAGTGCTTTCATGTGAACACTAAACGTCTTAATAAATGCTGATGATTCAGCCATTCTTCACCTTTAAGTGTGTGATCAGTCCCTGTTGCCCATACTGCTGCCAGCCATATGGGGCAGTTGCGATATCTTGTCTACTTTTCTTCTGGTGCTGTCATGTTTTCCATCGCTGGGCTCGACACCAGTACATTGTGTGTGTGCTGTATGTGGATAACACACAATGGGTGGGGTCTTGTATTTTCATTGTATTCAACTTTCTACTTTTTATTTACTTATTTTTATTTTATTATTATCATTATTATTTCTTTTCTTATGTAAAGCACTTTGTGCTACAAGATTTTGTATGAAAAGTGTTATACAAATAAAGTTTGATTCATTCCTTCATTCTTCTGGGTGAATGTCGGCTAAAAATGGCTGACAAGTGGATTTATTTAAATCAGATCAAACATGATGTTATACCTGGTAAAACTGTTACATCCCCAAATGTTTTGGATGTTCGATTAGAAGATTTAACAATGACAAGATTCACCTGACAACCACAGCAAATTTCCCCCTCTTATTTCCTGAATTTGGTTCTCCATCCATCCATCCATCTATTTTCTACACTGTTTTCCCTCTCAGGGTTGTGGGGGGATGGAGTCTATCCCAGCTGACATTGATACACCCTGAACTGGTAGCCAGCCAATCCATGGCCACATAGAGAGACAGACAACCATTCACTCTCGCTCTCATACCTAAGGGAAATTTGGAGTCACCAATCAACCTAACAAGCATGTTTGTTGGAGGAAGCTGGCGAGCCGGGAGAGAACCCATGCGTGCACGGGGAGAACATGCAAACTCCACACAGAAGGGCCCTAAGGTCACCGGAGTTGAACCAGCAACCTTCTTGCTGTGGGGCACGAGGACTACTACTCCAGCTGATGATCACTAATATAAGCATTACATAAACAATCTACAGTATATGACATACTATTAACAAAACCCTACAATAAGACAAAGTAGGAGGAAGATTTGCATATATCAAAATATTTTAGAAGCTTTTATTGTCAAGGATAAAGGGGTACAGTGGATTATGGGATATGCAGTTCCTTTACTTCCTAAAATGATGAGAGTGAACCCAGTCTTGTTCTACTGACTTTGTTCTTTTTTCTAATTTCAATTTTATTAGGTTGCTGAGTGACTTGGTTCCAGGATCAAAAATGTGCACGTGCCTCACAGCAAGAGGGTTGCTTGTTCAATCCCAGTGTCAGTCAGGGCCTTTCTGTGTGGGATGTGCATGTTCCTCCTGTGCATGCGTGGGTTCTCTCCGGGCACTCCAGCTTCTTCCCAAAGACCAACACAGACAATGGTGACTCCAAATTGCTCTTAGGTATGAGTGTGAGTGTGAATGGTTGTCTGTCTTTCTATGTGGCCCTGTAATTGGCTGGCGACTGGTTCAGGGTGTACCCACCTCTCGCCAAATGTCAGCTGGGATAGACTCCAGCCCCCACCCCAACCCCCCACCCTAAAAGTGATAAGCGGTATGGATAATGGATGGATGGATGTTTCCATGTCACGTCAATTAAGGATTTGACGGAGCAGATTTACTTGTAGAGCCAGAGCTCCTGCAAAAGTTGTTGTTGAGCTTTAATGAGTCACCAAAATAAAGTTTTTTATTTTTTATATCTCAGCCACATCTATCCAAAGTGAACGGTGGCTTCATCCACTATGAGCTACTGTTCACACCCGACCACATGAGACTGTGACAATAAACTCTTTCTCTGTCTTGAATCGAGTAAATGTGAGTTTTATTGCTCATAAATTAAACTTTTCATTTGCTGAAAGAAGAAGTGTTATTCCTCCTTTCAGTCTGGGCTTAAACTCCTTTTTCAGTGTTCCTGATATTTCTTCTACCTCCTGTGATTCCCATAAGAACAGAGACGCTGCCAAGCTGCCGTAATTCACGCACGAGCTCAGAGAACGGTGGCACGCTGAACAAGAGGGTTCTCTGAAAAACAGGAGTGAATACGATTCTGTGGTGTGACTGCATAACTTTTTACACCTCCCTGTGCCAGCGTCAATACCCGAGGCCTCCAAACCACACTGCGCTCACTTCTAGGGTGCACACAGAGAACTCACAACATTTCACATGTATGAGTTTAATAAGGAGACAGAGCTTCATAACGTTTATTCAAGGAAAGACCCAGGTCAGCTGGAGACCTGTCACGGGCTGGTGACGGTGGTGCCAACACCTCCACGGAGAAGGGTGGAGACTTCCTGCAAGCAGGCAACATTTCTGACACCATATGTATGACTTAGAGGGATGCTTGGTCATTTCAACACGTGGGTGAAGGAGGTACATGCAAATAGTTAAAGGGATACACCAACATTTTTTTGTTTTCATATCTCGCCTCACTTCCGAGTCCATCACAAGCCGACAGACACCATTCTTTCAACTGTGCTGCAGTAACAAGGAAGAGACAGGCAGAGCTTGCCCATCGCCAATTACCTTAGCTCAAACACCTGGGGTCAATGGGTAAATTTGTAAGTAGGTCAAAAAACAATGCACGTCTGTGGTGATTTGTGCGTGCACCCTGCAGTACAGTTTTGTATGTATTTCTTTTAAAAATTACATAAAGTGCTTTTCTTAGTCCATCTAATTTCTGTTTAGAGTTGCTGAAGAGTTTATCCAATGACTGTAGGCAGAGGCAGGCTAACACTACCCACTGACTCCCAGTGTTTGAGCTAAGCTAGCTAGCGGTGGGCCAGCTTTGCCCGTCTCTTCCTTGTTACTGCATGTACAGAAAGAATGGTGTCTATCTGCTTGGAACCAGAAGTGAGGCAAGACATGAAAACAAACAACAAAAAGGCGTATCCCTTTAATATATCAACCACACAAGATGATAGTTAGCCTGGTACCCCTGATGAGAATCCAGCAGTAAAGGCACTGAAATCGGCATGTCTATTTTAGAAGATGGAGATATTTTCCTCAGGGAAATTTGCTGATTTTATGACACACTTACATAAATTGTTTAGATTAATGTGTGCTATCCCACAATAAAAACAAAGTGCTCTATTCATTTATTTCTGTTCAGACTGCATTAGTGCACTTAATGTGTGGTTCTCCACCAGCACCTTACCAAGTTCAAGCTGAAGCCTTCAAAAGGACAACAAGGTACATCTTTACAGTCCCGTATTGGACCCCCTTTTGGTCTAAGAACTATCAAATTCCCTCATGATGTATCTTCAATAATGTTTTTTTTTTCACCAAAGCAGTCTGGTTCAGCTTTTCTTGGTATAGTATGCAATTACAAGAGTTTCCAGTGTCAAAAAGGAGAAAAGGTACCCAAATAACCAACTCTGTGCTGTCCCACATTTTGGTAACCCTCTAAAGGGGTAACTTTGCAGTGCAGCTAGATCCACCTGATTCAATATCCATCATAAAACAGCTCAGTTTCACCAAGCCCCAGTCTACAAAGGCTGTGCTCATCCCACAGAGGCCCAAGTTCTGTCAGATCTGGACCAAATACCTTTAAATAAAAAATAAAAAAAACCAAATAACTCTGAAAGCATTTCCTGTTAGAAAGGATATTTTCGCTCCACTTCTGACATGTTTCAGCAAAAGTCTGTTCTACTGAGTGGCCCGTGTTTTGTAGCGCCTGCCTACTACATTCTCTGATTGGTCTGTCATGAATGTGATTGATGGAGCTGGAGCAACCACCTTCTGGATATGTTTTTGAAAGGTTCTGCTCTCCCTAAACACTTTCATGTGCAACTGCCTGGATGGACCAGTGAGATGAATTCTGTGTAATATCAAGGTCCATCTGGTGGGACAAGTTTACTGAAGGGCTTACCAAACCAACTAAAGGGCGGAGCTAAAGGCACTGCAGTCCGTTGATTGGTTACTGAATTGTCAGTTCCCATGCAACAACAGCTATAGCTTAAATACATAACACGCCTAACCCCCAAATTCCACATAACGCGAAAGCGCCGCACCACGCAGCGCCGCACCGCGCTCTTGAATCCTACTGCGGAGCACTTAGAACCCACTCTAGTCTATCAGACAAATTCCACTGCCCGCGCCAGCGCTGCGTCGCTGAAGCGGCGGCGCACGCAACGGCGCTGGAGATTCGCTTCAGGTCTATTTTCTGCGCGGCCGCTTCAAAACCTCGTAAATTCACTGTCGTTGAGAAAGCACCAGACAGGAAGTCAACGTGTGGAGTATCCGGAACTTCAAAATAAAACACAATGCACAGACTCCCGAACGTAAATTTCCTCAATAGTTTGTCATTACTTCACAAACGGAGACAAATGGAGTGCTGAAAGTCCTCCATCATCTACTTCAGAAAGCTGTACTGTGTTGAGCTATGGTGATGTCCTGCATTTCCGTAGTGGGCAAGGCCCTTTGTTCCCAGCTCACACCCCCTCCCCCAAGAGAAGGTGCAGCTGGCGGTGGAAATGCAGCAACATTATCCTGTCAACAGTTTACTTTCAGACAACTGTGTTCCTAAATGTCATTGTGAAGCAGCTTAAGAAAACAGAAAGTCCTCATTAATGTCTTCTCATGCTGCCCTGTGGCTTTATCATATTACAACAGACCAGGCTGTTGTAGTAAATATGTTGGGAAGCTCCGATATAAAGAGTTATCTGATTATGAGTCTGCTCTGAAAAATTAAAGCTGTGTCATTCTTTAAAACAAAAACAGCTGTTTCTGTAGTCATAAGACCAAGACGGTCATGTGATGTGCTAAAGTTGTGCTAAAGCAAAGAGGCTTGATGAGGAAACAGTTAAGATTTTTAAGTAAAAACATTTTCTAACCTAGCTTTAGCTTTTTCAAATTTAGCAGACTTATATGTAAAGTAAAAAATCCCTCACTAATTCAATGTATAGTCCAGCCTGCATGTCTGTGCTCCTGCTGGCTGAGTTAACTGACATCTCTTGAGACCAATATTCCCTCTATTACAACCCCAGTTTTAAAACTACTGAAGTATCCCTTTAAGCAGAGAGCTCCACATCGTACTCAAAGGAAATCTGTCCTGGTCGTACTGACCCGGTGAATTTGCTCGCCTTATTAGCGTGTGCTGCGGTTTGTCCGCAGTGTATCAAATGAGGGTGACTGTGAGTTTTATTAAGTGAACACAGATCTCTAAAGTCTAAACACACTGAGACGAGCCTCTCCACTTTCTGGATGTGACCCAAATCAGAGAGGACACGGCTGAAGGGATCCCTCTCCAACACAAATCTATAAACCCAGAGCTCCACTCGGCTCCCACAGTCAGACTGAAGAGCCTTTTTACGATCTGTTTATGTTAGGCAAAGAAGCCGCCATTTTCCAGTCCCCAGCCCCTTCGTTCTGTCTACTGTACCCCCCCCCCCCCCCCCCCCGCTGGGCAGGTCAGGATGCTGTGGACATAGCAGCGTGGGAACACAAAAAAGAAGAAGAAAGGCAGGAATAAAATCATTGGGAAAAAAATCAAGTCAAAATTTTGAGAATGGCATTTTTTATTATATGGTATTTTAACTTTTATTTTGTTCTTAACTTTTTCTAGACATTTTTACTTTTTTTCTTGAACTGAACCATAACTTTTTACATGTTTTATTTTTTTTACTGTTATTCCTTTATTTTATTTTATTTTTTCACTTTTAAACCGGCTGAAATTCCCCGCAAAATTTTCTAAAGTTTCCTAGACATTTAATCTATTTTTCCTTTCCTTATTCCCCCTTATTTTTGGCATTTTTAACTTTTTCTTACATATTTTCCCTTTTTTTTTTTCATTTTTTCAACATTACATTTTTTTTTAAAAAAGTGCATGATAAAAAAAAAACTATATATACTCACTGTCCGCTTTATTAAGGACTCCGTGTTTGTACCAAATGGGACCTCCTTTTGCCATTAAAAACTGTCTTGATTCTTTACTGGATAGATTCAACAAGGTGCTGGAAACATCCCTCTAAGATTGTGGGCCAAATCAACATGATAGCATCGCACACTTACTGCAGATTTGTCTGGTGTACATCTAAGACATAATTCTTCCACCACATCCCAAAGATGGTCTATTAGACTGAGATCTGGTTGCTGTGGAGGCCACTGGAGTACAGTGAATCATTGTGATGTTAAAGAAAACCAGTTTGAGTTTTTTTTATTATCTATTAATTTATTTTATCCTTTTATACTACTCAATGTTAAATGTTTCTTTGTCTCACGATGTATGTAACATTGGAATAACAATGTGTACATATGTCCCTATCTGGTTCTGACATGAACAGGATCCTGTGGGAGGGGGTGGGTAGGTTAATATACAAATATTTCTTGTGCAATTATATTTTCTTGTTCTGTACCGATGAGTCATTTGTATATCAAAATTTCAAATAAAAACAGAGTTGAAAAAACAAAAGAAACCAGTTTGAGACATTTTTAGCTTTGTGACATAGTGCAATATCCTGCTAAGAGTGGGCACTGGGCCTGTACAAAAAATAAAATAGATACTGCAAAATATCGTCACACTCTCCTTGTTGATTTGTGTGTCAATATGGATTTTACAGAATCGATACGGCCCCAAATGTTGTGACAGCAGTTGTGAAATTAACCAAAAAAATCAAAAAGGTGGCAGAAGGAGCCAACGATGCAGTGCACACTGCAAAATCTTATTTAATTCAAAGATAACTTAAGATCTAACATTTGAGTCTCTAACCGTCCTTATGGTGTGTTTTAACAAAAAAAAGAACAAAAAAATTGTAGGGAATTCTGTAATAAACATGGTCAACATCCACAATTTACACGACTCTCAATGCGTATCATTTCATGAGGTTGAGGGAAATCAGAAACAGGCTTCACCGTGGTCATAAAGGGATGGACATGGTGAGCTAAGGTGTTTTAAACAATACTCAGTTATGACTAAAGGGTCTAAAGTGTGCTAAGAAAGAGCCCACGACACCACTGCACCACCACCAGCCTGAACCATCAATACAAGGCAGGATGGATCCATGCTTTAATGCTGATTACACCAAATTTTGACCCTACCATCTGAGTGTGGCAGCAGAAACTGACACTCATCAGACCAGGCAACATCTTTTAAATCTTTTATCCAATTTTGGTGAATGTGCACCATCTGTAGCCTTGGATTTTTATCCTTAGCTGACAGGAATGGCACTGAGTGTGGTTTTCTGCTGCTACAGCACGTATGCTTCAAGCATGAAATGGCCCTCTGCATACTTTAGTTGTAATGAGTGGTTGCTTAGGTTTCTGTTGCCTTTTGAGAATGTTGTACCACTCTGGCAATCCTCCACTGATCTTCAGCAACAAGGCATTTTTCACCCAGCGAACTGCCACCCACTGGATATTTTCTGTTGTTCAGACCATTCTTTGAGAACCCAAGAGATCAGCAGTTTCTGAATTACAGCCCATCTGTCACTGAAGTCACATTAATCATCTTTCATCTTCCCAATGCTCAGTTTGAACTTCAGCAGTTACCAGGTGTACCTAATAAAGTAATCAGTGTTATTATTTTCTGTCTAATAGCTGAGGCCCTGTTGTAGAGCCCAGCCATGTTAGCAGAAAGATCACACTACATGGAGAAACAAAACCTCTCCCTCCTCTCCTCGGCCCCTCGTCCCCCCTCGCTGTCCTCACCTGCAGCAATAACTTTGTCACGTCATAAAAAAACAGCCGCTAAAATGAACACCATTTCCACATCCACCTCAGCCTGAGGTAGCGTGCGAGGAAACACCTCTATGGTGTTTTATTCCGAGCGTGGACTCCAGCTTTCAGCATGTCTCTTACACTTGGCCCCGGAGCCGGCACAGTAAACCAAACAGCATAACAGCCTCTTTGTACCATCTGCATTTATTACTGGCATTTTCGTGCTGTGATTGCACAATGCTTGTCTTATTTTCATGTGCATTATGCAGGGTGGAAAAAGCTTTGATGTCAGGGCACGATGGCGCTGCCCTCTGCATCGCGGAGACGCTCAGAGGAGACGAGGGTCCCCGCCTGACACAAGTCACACTCAATCTGTGCTGAGGGGAAGCAGCGGTGGCTGCAGGCGCTCTGCAGACGTCGACTTTTCCATTCATTTACTGTGCGTACTCCCTCTCTTTATTCCCTGCTCTCACGGGGCTTAAAGGTGGCCATGATGTTAGAAGTTACGCAACAAAAACACAAAACTGTTCTTGTTTGTGTTATTAGATTAAATTATTCTTACTGAGGGTCTTATTGAGATGAAGTGGCTCTTGAATGTGTTTATTATGATTTTTTATAAATGGTCTGCCACAAATCAGTCCTCCATTAAACTGTGTGTTTGTCTAATATCTTTCAAAAATTATATTTAAAAAATGTTTTATCTCATTTAAGTGCTCCATCATAGTTTTGGCTCAGTACTCAGTAATTTTGTTCTTCAACAAACTTAGAAAAGCATTTTCTTTGACATCAAAGTTAGTCAGAATGTCCAGACCAGTGTTAATTTTGTTGACTGATTACTTAGTTTATATAGTTTTGGTCACAACCTTTTTTCCCCTGACCAAAACTCGTGCACATGGACAAGAACTAAATATAAATGACATTTTCATCAACAAATAAAAACTACACAAAAATGTTTGACAGATGCTTAGTCCAATCAGACCTAATTTGGTCATGTAGAAAGTAGGGACAAGTTAATATATCCAATCACAGCTACTTTGCCTGTGTGGAAAGGTTGGATGAGTTAAGAGGGACATCCAATCACAGCTGCCTTAGCTTCATAGTGGTTGGATAAGTTACGGAGCGATCCAATCAGAGCTCCTCTCTTTATGAATTGATATATTCATGTAGAGCAGGTTTACTGTTTGTTGTCAGTTCTGGTATTGTAACTGAGATGCTCTGCCAGGTAGCCTAAATAAAAGTGACTGCATTTCACACAAAAGTTAAATTTGTTTCTGTTCATTTATACATTCAAACTTTACTAGCATTCAATAAAAGGTTATTAGATGTTTCATTTTATCCAAGTGTAAAACATGACTTCAGAAATTCAAGGAAACATAAAAAATGCCTTACCCTTTACACTTCATATTTTAGTCGACTAAATTTACAGTACATTTCATCATTTAAAATTAGACTAAATTAAAACAATGACTAAATTATGACTAAAACTAATAGATATTTTAGACTATAACTAAAATTAAATAAAAAAGTGCTGTCAAAATTTACGCTGGTCTAGACATGGTAGTATTTAATGCACTTTGAAAGTAGATTACTGAGAAAGTACACAGAAAAGTACTTCATAAATACCAAGAGGCTGTCTTTACAATGATACCAGTTTCACCAGGTGCTAATGGAAGAAAATGATTTTATTTTAATTCAATATCTGGCCAAAAGGCCTCAACATAAACCACATCATGCATTCATCGACCTTTATTTGATGTATTATTTACACATTCTGTTCATTCATGTTGGAAAAAGACACATCTTACACCCAAAGTTAAGGCAAGACTCCTATATTTTACACCTTTGAGGTAAAAGACAGAACAGGAACATAACAAAGTGGTGCAGCCTTCCCGTCATTCTCCTCTTGATTGTTTGATTTAGATTTAGAATCTTGATTTAGAATCGGCTGATTGACCTCAGTCCCTTTTATCTGTCTCTCCCTGCCACAGCGCCCCCTGCAGGCCTGGAGCACTCCAGTTGCTGTACTTGGTTATGCTGCATTTCTGCTCTTGCAGGTGTTTTCCTCCAACTGAACTGTATTGAGCCATTGAGGGCTGTTTGCCCTTGTCAGCCATCGTACTGGACCAGCATCCACACTATCTAAGCATGTATAATCCAATAAACGGCTTTGGAAATGCAAGGTTATTGTGCTGAACCTTACTGAACCAAATGGCATCACTAAGGCCTGGTACACACATGAAGATTTTTGAAATATTTGTGTCTTAACACATTCTGTGATAGGACACAAATATTTAAATCAGACATTGGTATTTACATGCTTTGATGTTTTGACAAATCTCAACAGAAAAAAAAAACAAAGATCAATCCTGAAGCAGGGCACAAAAAATTGAGAACCACTGGCTTGGTATGTCCCCATGTGGACAAGAAATACAGTATATTTTGGGCCTAAAACATCAAACTCTGCACCAGTCCTTCCTCAACGTGATGTCACATTATGCAACATTATTACTTTGAATTACCTGAGAGTTGTGCTGCAGCATACTTTGCTAAACTTCAACAGCTAACTACTAACTGGACTTTTTACACACTCACACATACTTTTAGCTGCCTGAAAGTCACTTTCACTGACTGGAGCACCAAGAACTGCCTCCTGCTGAACACCTCCAAAACAATGGGGGTGGTCATTTACTTTGGGAGGTCTAAGCCCCCACTCCAGAAGGAGGCTCCAGTTAGCAGGAGTTTGTGGTAGAGAGACATACATGCAGCACAGTGCAGGCCATCCAGGAGAATAGCAACCATCCCCTCCATAACATCATGGAGGGACAGAGAAGCAGCAGTAGTGGGAGACTCGTGTCACTGCACTGCAGGACTGAGAAGTTCTGGAGATCCTTTGTTCCCACAGACATCAGACAGAACAACACCCTGAATAAAGGCAGGGGATCATGATCTGGACTGTTTATTATCACTACTACTGCTATCCATCCCATGTGCATGTATCCTAAAATAAGGACAGTACTTCAGTTAAACAGCCTAATCAAGCTTTAACTGCAGTTTGACTTAACTGTTTGTGTAAGTTCTATTAAATTAAGATTAAAGTTAGTTAGCACGTCTCTTTTCAAAATGCTCAACAAATAAAATGTGCTTGTCCCATCAGCAGATATTCCATTTATGAGCAATTTATGCCTAATTTATTGTTTTCCATGAAAAAAAAACTATACTCTTAGGCAAACATTGCTTGGATATTTAAAATTACACATTTTTACTAAAAATTGGACCAATAAAGATGCATAGATTTGAGTTTCCACAGCCCAACAGAGCATTAAAGTAGCAGCAATGTGAGCCAACACTTAATTCAAGAAGCTCAAGCTGCTTTAGTACCTGTAATTATAAGATTTATCCCCCTCTGCTACCTATTCCCCTCTCCATCTTCTTCTGTCCTAACAATTTTTTCCACCTCCATTTCCAGTTACATCCGTAAACAGTAAAGGAGCTCAAATTAAGCGGCCACACTGGCAATCTGGTTCCTATTTTGGGACGTAAAAGATTGAAAATGAAAAAGAAAAAGAACAGAGGAAGAAAGAAAGCGGGCTGCTGCCTGCCACCGCCGAGATGCTAACCATTTCCATGTGTGTGTGTGTCTTTCTAAATCCCCCAGCCCGCCTTCGCTTTTTTTCCGGCCGTGCCCCGCTGCTTCTTCCCCTCACTAAACAGACTATAAAGAGTATGCATGGTAGTGGGAGGGACCCAACAAGGTGCAGAGACTTTACACAGCCAATCACAGCCCTCCTGCAGAGGCTGGGCTGCTCTACGGCTCGTCTGATTGGCTGCGGCGGGCACACAGATGTTTCTTCTTTAATGATTTTTGTAACCATTAAGTTAATAGTTGTTTATGGCAGTGAAATGCAGGAATGTAGGGGGAAGTGGAGGAAGGAGAGTGGGCTGATGGGTAAAAGAAAGGAGGTGGGGGGGGGGGCATGGGATAAATATGAGGAGGGGGCTCGCAGACTTTGGGCCAACTGTGGTGGAGTCTGTGGGCTGATGTTACAAGAGGGATGGAGACATACTCTGTCATGTACAGACACAGACACACTCATGGCCACATGAATGCAGGAGCATCTTTATCGAGCGTTAAAGTCACAAAAACAGAGAAACAGACGGAGGGAACAAACTGTACAGACAAGAGACTGTCCATGGAAACCTACGAGGTATGACTGTTAAAAGACAAGAATAGCATTTTTCAGTCCTTCTCCTTCAGTCTGCTTCTGCATCAACACACCCGCTGCATTCGAGTTTTCACTGATCACAGCAGTGCAGCAGGTCTTCTTCAGACAGTTGTCTCAGATCCTCTTTCCTCAACTTCCAACACAGACTCAAACCTGTTTTAGGACAGAAACTGCTTTGCCGAGAGCGCAGTGTGAGCTGGAATGATGTCTTGATGAAGAATGAGACCATTTCTCCACAGCTGTGGTCTCTTTCTTCAGATTTTCAGTTTTCCTTGAACCTGTTTGTAACAGTGTTTATTCACTGTAACCACACAGGCCAATATATGCAATGCAGTGTTGCTGTGGGGCACAAACCTCCAATCTCCACATTTTCATAAATCAATGCTGTTAGCCAACATTCATGTAGATGAGAGGGTTTTATTGACTTTCACCAAATTAAAGTTCAAAAAAATAATTTCAAGACAATGCAATATTCATCCATTTGAATTACTTTCTTTATTCTCTGAAAAGTAACAGTCTTGAAGATAGGAGTTTTGTGCCCAACAGGGACAAAATAATTTACTTGTCAATCTGGGCAACAGCCCATAGAAAGTGTTTTGAGAAATCAGAGCCTTTAAACAGTAAATCCCAAAGGTGATTTGATGACCATCCTGTCAGTCACATTCATTACAGGCCATCAGATGTTGCAATAGGTGGGAGCTACTGCCAAAGTGTAAAGTTAAAAACATGACCAAATATGTCCATAAACTCTCCACAACATGTTGGAAGTCAAGCAAACACATCTTTTCTATCAAGTCATTCTTTCAGTGTTATTTGTGTTTCATTTAATGAAGAAATGATGTCCAGGTTTGATAAAGCTGCAACTGAAGCTGTTAGCATTGTACTCCTATAAGTACCCCGGCCTGTGGCTGGACAGCAAACTGGACTGGACGATCCAACCACCTGTACAGGAAGGGACAGAGCAGGCTGTACTTCCTGAGGAGGCTGCGGCCACATCTGCGGGAAACTCCAGCGGATGTTCTACCAGTCTGTGGTAGCCAGTGTTATCTTTTACTCTGTGCTTTATTTTTATTTATTATTATTTATTTATTTAAATATGCAAGTGGTTTTTACTTCTTAAATTTTGATATCCTGTGTTCTTTTTTTACCTGTATACTACTATTCAGTGCTACCGGAATCTTAAATTCCCTGAAGGAGTCTTCCCAAGGAATTAATAAAGTTCTATCTAATCTAATCTAATTTAATCTAATCTTCCTGCTGTCATCATGCTTGTAGCTCCTGCTTCTCTGTGCTTTACTGGACACTGATTGGGCCGTGCTGCTTCAGACCGAGCGCAATCATTTTGGCTTGGAGCTTTGCAGGATGCATGTGTCTGATCAAAGACAATGAATCGGGGGATCCAGCTGCACTGCAAGATTAGATAAACCTCTGATCCTTCCTCTTTGTAATGAAAAAACAACAACCAAGATGGCCTCGAGTTTGGACTTGCTGAGTCGTCTTTTCTTCATCCTTAGTGACAATTGTGTTCTTCAAAGCAATGACCACTGATTTGTCACAGGATCATATTAGAAGATCCAAGTTTCATCACATGTAACCCCTTCTTCTAATAATTGTTTTTCCTGTAATTTGTTCCAAATTGTCTCCACAAATGTCCTCAGTTTTTTCTTTTGATCAGGAGTCAGAAGTTTTGGGACAGCTTTGGCACACATGTTCAAATTTTCAATGAGACCATTTCTACTCTCATTCTTATCCTGAGTCAGAGATCATTTTCAACATTTTGTCTAATTTGTTGAATGTTTTCAGAAGTATTTTGATGTGCATGGTCACCCAGGACGTTCATCCCCTCTGCCTTCACAAATCTTTTGCACCTTTCAAACATGAGGGCACATTCTCCTCTATTCTGATGCTCTGTTTGAACTTCAGCAGGTTGTCTTGATCATGTCAAGAAGCCTTAACACATTGAGTGGTTACCATGTGATTGGCTGGTTAGATATTTGCGTTTATGCAACATTGAACAGCTTAAACATATAAAGTGTCTGCAGTGAGATGCTCCTGCAAGTATTCTAAATTGCATCTGCAGTTAATGATTTAAGGCAGTGGTTTTGATTTTTGTGTTTTAAGAGCCTTCATGCTTTTCATGTTTGCTTTTCAAAGATGCAACAAATAAAAACAGACTGCTCATTTCTCTTTGGTACTGTTCATCAGTGGCTTGCTTTTTGCCTTGAAATTGTTTGCAAGTATCCTCAGGGTTTTCTATGAGTTATCTACAGTGGACAGCCCTCGTCGTTTCCTCTGAATACTCCCATAAATGCTCCATAATGGGGTTAAAAGCCAGTAAAAGAGGAGGATGTATTAATTACATGAGACAGAAGAAGAGAAATGGTTTTTGGACCACACTGTAAAGAAAACAGAAGATCACTCAGGCACTCTGGAAGCCTCTCTCTCTGTCTTCATGTTTGTGTTTCCTCTTATATCAACTCTGCGCTGCACACATGTCAGACATTATACATTCAGCTCCTTCATGGTGTTTGAACTTCCCTCCGACTTCCCCTGCCAGTCCACTTCCTCCTCAGGTTTTCATTCTCCCTCTTCACAGCGCATTAAAACATCTAAATCCAGTCAGGTTTGTGTCCATTCTACAACAGTCTTCTGCATGTAAATAGATGGATTCTAAGGTTAAACAGTGGTTTCTGCCCATAGTTCCCACTTTGACTTTATGCTAACCCAGAGTTTCATGGAGGTTTCACAGCACCAGAGAAAGACCCCAGACCATGCCCAGGTACAACCCCTGCAAAGGCGGGGCCTGCAGGGTCAGTATGAGTCCCAGGTGTCCCTTAGGAGGGCTGCAGCGGCTGCACTTGGGCTTGTGGCTATCGCTAACGATGCTAACACAAACCTCCTGTCACAGCCATATAAAACGCTGCCCCTTATTAGCGGCAGAGGAAAATGAGGGATGGGTTTCCTATAGGGTCTCTTGAGGTGTTCTGTGGAGCGTGACGTGGAGGGATGGGGGTGGGGGGGGACTTCTGCTGTATGTATCTGTTCATCTGACCGTGGTGCTCTTTCTTGGGGAAGGCTCAAAACTCACCACCATGAATGATGTGCAGAGACAAACCACAACCACATGTGTTTGAACATTTTGTTTGTTTGCTGATTTGGAAGTGTTTGCTTTTGTATCGGTTTCACTGAGCATGGCTCACATTCATTACATTAAACAGAGTTATTCTGGGCTGCACAAGGGAGCTGAGATCATCTGCAAACCCCCAGTTAGGTCTTAAAACATGCACATGGTATGGGAAGCATAACCAGCATAGCTATCTGCCTCTTGAAGTACCAAGCAAATAGTGCATATACTCCAATACTGTCATAGTGTAACACTAATATTTAAAACTTTTAAATCATCAACTGTCATTGATCAGACCAATTAACAAGCCTGTGAAGTGTTACATATGTTGACCTTGGTAGTCCAAGGGTCACAACCTTGAGTTTAAAGGCCATTGTCAAAAAACTCAGACTTCAGTTATGTACAGCAAATAACAACAACTCAATCTCTGTGAAGGAAATGTCATCTACAGTAGAGTCATGCACCACATCAGGTAGCAAGGAACAGGACCACCCACAGAAGTAGCTGGGCCCCTGAGAGGCTTAATAGATAGGCCCCCAATTTAATCTGATCATATCAATACACTGCTGTAGCGTTAGCACTAGTTTCCTTATCCTGGCTCCAATCAATTGTGGCGATTACCAGAAAAATAAGATATTGAGAAATAAGAAGTATAATAATGCTGAATAAGTCCACCAATGATGTTAACATTACAAAATTAAAGGCTTATACCAATTTTCTAAGGGGGGCCTCCATTATTATACATGCAGCAATTAAAAATGCATTTAATGGTTTTAACAAGTTATGATGAGTGTTTACATCAATGGAAATACCAAAATGAATATATATAAACCATTTCTTAACCTGAGGATGGACCATATATTTGCTTCACTTTTTGGACCCCTACCAAGACTTTGGGCCTCAGAAATCGTTCCCCATTATCCCCCTCTTATGTAAGCAGCCATATCCTGCAGCCAACCAGGCCAAGTGTCCAGGTATGTCCAAGAAAGGCTAGAAAATGTGGGTGACATTTTTTATCAGAAATAGTCCTTGTGTTATAGGTCCCTAAAAAAGTTTTGTGGAGTCCGTCAAACTTTGCAAATTTGTGACCATTTGTTGTCTCACACTAAAAAAGGACTGATTAGACTTTGGAGGTTGTAAATCAAAGATTTTCCTACATCATGTTCACCACCTGCTTGTGAATGCATTGTCTAAAAAAAAAAAAAACCCAGGATTATATATAAACTTTGAACTGATGTCAACTTTGACTGAGGGGCCAAACTGGTAAGGGACAAGGTCACATGTCCTTAGACCTGATGATCATGCTTCTATGTGGACATGATATGTCAAAAGTTCTTTGAGGGATTTCCTTTTGATTTTGCATAAATGTTTTCACTGACATGATGAACTGACTGATTTAGGAGGTTCAAGGTTTGAGATCAAGTATTCCACCACAGTACCTTCAATCTCTGTCAATGTCTACTTCATGTAGGCATAAAAATCACCATGCAGTAGATCTAGTGTCGAAATAACTTGGCTGACTACCTGTGTTAATTTTGACAGCACTTTTTGATTCAGTTTTGGTTATAAGTCTTTTGCCTAAAATATCCTTTAGTTTTAGTCATAATTTAGTCATCTTAATTGTTTTAGTTTTAGTCTAGTTTAAGTTTGCAAGTTTACATTTTAGTCAATGAAATCTACTGTAAATTTAGTCGACTAAAATATGAAGTGTAAAGGGTAAGGCTTTTTTTTTTTGTTTGTTTCCTTGAATTTCTGAAGTTATGTTTTACACTTGGATAAAATGAAACATCTAATAACCCTTTATTAAATGCTGGTAAAGTTTGAATGTATAAATTAACGGAAACAAATTTAACTTTTGTGTGAAATGCAGTCACCTTTATTTAGGCTACCTGGCAGAGCATCTCAGTTACAATACCAGAACTGACAACAAACAGTGAACCTGCTCTACATGAATATATCAACTCATAAAGACAGTAGCTCTGATTGGGTCACTCCCCAACGTATCCAACCACCGCCTCTTAACTCATCCAACCTTTCGCTGGATTGGATATATTCCTAACTTGTCTCTACTTTCTACATGACCAAATTAGGTCTGATTGGGTTAAGCCTCTGTCAATCATTTTAGTCTAGTTTTTATTTGTTGATGAAATTGTCAGTTAATTTAGTTTTAGTTTTTGTCCATGTGCACTTGTTTTTAGTGGTTTTCATCAGGGGGAAAAAGGTTGTTGATGAAAACTATGACGAAAATAATTAGTCAACAAAATTAACACTGCTGACTATGAGCTTTTCAACTAGTGAAGCAAAATTCAAGTTAAAATAACAAAGTGATCTGCTCTTTAACTGACTGACTCATAAAAAGCTCTGGTTTTAATCACACAAGCCTCGCTCCACGCAACAACATCAAACCACAATGTAAGCATATCAAACTCCTCTCAACACGTCCACACTCTTTCTGCTCCACCTGCACTGTCTGTATTCAACTAATATCAGAGATTTAATGCTACACTTCACCTACTAGTCTCACCTCCTAAACAGCTGAGAGCTGCAGCCGCTGAATAATCCCCCCGTTAAACTTGTTTCTATCTGCAACCCGGCCCCGTCCATCAACAGGAAATTAACCCCAGCTTCCCTGTAATGTGAAACAGCATCGGTCTCCATAACAGCCACACTCATTCACACACACATATGCACACGTTGTTAAAAATATGCCCTGACGCCGGGGACGGGGGTGAGGATGAAGTCATCAACACACACGCAAGACTTTGGATCCGAGTACACACACATTCCCACACATACACACCCAGCCACACACAGGCGGTGTTCCCAGCACTAACTGGCAGCGGAGACAGCCGTGTTATGGCTTCATTGTGGGCAGACGTACAGCTGGGAATGTGGGACGTGCAGGCGGGGATACCTGGCAAGGCCAAAAGTCTGGGAAAAGAATGCTGCACTGACAGGAAGGTATGAAGAGGAAACTCCAGGTATGTGTGTGTGCAGGGAAACAAACGCCATTGTAGTAAACTGGTGCCATCATTAATGGATGAGGAGTGAGGTTTGAGCGGAGAGAGAAGGGAGAAAACACTGGAGTCAAATATATAGTTTGATCTAATAAAGGGAATAAATTAAGTCTGTTTAAGCTCAGAGGGAGAGGGGCATTAGTACTAAGGGCTGGGGGATAAATCAAGTTTTTAAAATATATAAATATAGTTTTTAACAAGATATGGGGAAGTCAATATATCAATATAATTTGTTTTGCATTAAAATAGTTCAACGCGACCTCCATTTCACTCATTGTCCTACCCATAGAGTGTAAAGTATGGTATGAAGCCATGTCATAGGAGCCTTTGGAGCGCTGCTGATGCCTCTAGTGGACGCTGCCATAACCCCCCCACCTCACAGCGAGAGCACATTGATGTTTCATAGTTTAAGATTAAAGCTGTTTCTTTGAACCAGGCTGTAAAGATGTGTATTACAGCTGTAAAAACTGTCTTCACCCCGAATTAAGGAATCATTTTTCTGCAGCCAGCCTCGAGTGGACACTCAGGGTACTACAACTTTTGGCACTTTGTCCACATATGGCCCTTTTCCATTAGCCCTACTCTACTCGGCTCGGCCATTCCTGACTCTACCTGGCTCTACTCTACTCGCATTGTGCTGCTTTTCCACCAGCCCAGTTCCCTGCCCAGGGGGGGCGGGGTCGCCGTGAAACAGCTGGGCGACACTGCATTCATGTCATTTTGAGCGTGACACAACAAATCAAAACAATGGAGGACTTGGAGGCAATAGTATACTTGATGCTCGGTCTGTGGCTTTTTGTTACAAACCGAATGAAAGAGGAAAGCAGAAGAAGGCTGCAGGGTTAGAAGAAATACCCTTGAAAAGTACAGGAGAGTTTTGGAAGCTATACAACAGTTTGAAGCCGAGGACGAGAGCAATCGGGCTGCAAAGAAAAGACGTATGAGGGTAAGGTTATGGAAGCTACCGCTAGCTTGTTAGCTAGCTCGTAATGATAAAGTCCTGTGTTTAATATTGTAATGGCAGCAAGTTATTGCCATAAAGTAACAAAGCATGTGTACTGCAGTCCTGTTTTGGACGTCGCGCTCATGACCCATCGGTGACGACATTCTCTGACTAATCAGTAGCCGGCAGTCGGTCGACATCACCTTTTGGTACCGACTCAGCTCGCTTAGAACCAAAGCAGAGTAAAAACTGGTTTGTTTTAAGAGGCACTGTGCCGGTGGAAACGCAACGCAAACCGAATAGAGCCGAGTAGAGTAGAGTAGAGTAGAGTAGGGCCAAGGTGGGCTGGTGGAAAAGGGCCAATAGAGATGTCAGATGCAGTGAACATTATTTATGTTTTGGATTTTTTCTGTGAACATTTTGATTATTTGCACAGCTGTGTGTATTTGATTATGAGGAAAAGGAACTTAGGAACTTAACTATTTTCTAGTTTTTTTATATTTCACTTATTTGATTTCAAATTATTATGCATTTAATTCATTTCATTTTTTTAAATAAATATAACTAACTGGTAGTTTCTTTTCAAGTTTAAGCATCTCTTATATTAGTCCATGTTTTTCCTCTAAATGCACTCTTGCATTTGCCATTAAATTGGGAAGAGAGACACAGTTGTGTCAATATGAGGCTCTCTGTGTTGTATGCAATGTCAATCAGTCCATTTCACTGTTCTTGAGATTTTAATGTACATGTTGACGTGTGTAACTGGGTCAATAATTTGCCTGTTTGTCATTTAGTTCATGTGGGTTTGATTCTAAACCGAGTATGTTTCACCATTTTTTTAATCAGGAATATATTCCAACATATATAGAATATCACAATTCAGTTAAATAATATTGAGATATATATTATGGTCCATATCATCCCACCCTATTATTGCTGATAAGGTTCATTAATGAGAGGGGAGACTAGTGTCGGACATACTTCATACACTTCATGAGATATCTGCATTAAAGGTAAGATCGCCATTTGAACACGACCGTTCTCGGCCTGAGGATAGCCAATGACATCTGATACCTTATTAAGACATCAAATAACTTGATTTTAACCTTGATTATTGGGTTTAAAACTACTTTTCTTTGAAAATTTCACCTTGTAAAAGTAATCCAAATGCACAAATTCAATGAGTCTAAAGACAGCCTGAGGAAAGTGAAAATGCTGTAAAGAATCTTACTGTAGCATCAAGTTTAGCCAGCATAGTTTGTTGTGTAGTGTTACCCTAAAAGTGGGTTGATCATGAGGCTATTGGTGGTCTGATTCACTGCTATGTATCACCTAGTGTCTGTACCTGGCTCTGTCCCCACAGGAGCAGAGCTGGCTAGTTGCTTTACTGGCAATTCTACATTCCCGTGCCAAGGGCATCAGAAAACCCCACCCGACAAAACTCAAACTATCCCTTTGAAATTCTCCAAGGCAGCATCTTCAGCCCTGTTTGATGATGTAAAGACTGTGATGTACTTCTCAAAATTCTCCTTTATCATTCTGTCATGTTCTCAGTCCTTCACTCTTTATTCAGAACAGTCTGCCTGTGTTGCCTCCAAAAAGTTAAAAAGCATCACTTCCTCACCAGGAAAGGATTATCTCAAGGAAAGTCCTTCAAGATGGATAGAGTTTAGACCTGTAAATATGAAGCCTTATTTGTCATCAGGTATTTATTAGAACCAGAAGCAGTGAGTTACATAACACAAAAACTGCACATTTGCCAAGCAGCAGTCTGCAGTGTGAAGCAGAGCATCTTTTCAACTCTGCTGACTCAGGTCATAATGACCTGAGAACATTTTCAACAGGGACAGAACACTCTTAATAATCATTTCTCAGCTTGAAATTTTATGGTTTTCCTGAAATTGAACCTAACTTTAAAAAGTGAAAAATAATTTGTGAATATTTCCATGGATGCTGCACACATGTGTACCACAGTGGCCTAAGGATCATTCAGGATTCAAAACTAGTCATAGTCACTAGTCACTAGTTCAAATTATGCTTCATTAAATCATTAGAAATAAGCTCACAGGTCCATTGTTTTTCTAATTTTGACCTTGAAGTGGCTGATATGGCTTATTTGTGGTCTTTGGCTCCTTTAACCCACGTTATTCCTCACTCTTGCTCTCCCCAACCTTTAGCTCTTTCCACTGCCCTGTCACTCAAATTAAGGCATAGAGTCCAAAAATTAAATATATGCTTAAAATGACAATAGTGATATTAATGTAGCGTAATGATTTGTGCAAGGAACCTTTACCCTCTGAGGCTGAAAAACAAAACATTGCAGGTCTTAGCATTGTTGAATGCACCAAACAAAACTGTGCCAACTATAAATTTAATGGTCCAATCCATGACGTGAATATCACAGAAATAAGGGCCGTACCATTTCAGACGAGGGGGGTTCAGTTTAAAACAGGTAAAGACAAAATAATTACCCCTGCTTAATAGGACATGGTGAGGATTAAGATTTTAACAATCGGAAATTATGATCTGCACATTGACCATTTGGACATGGATGGCAAAAAAGATGCCATCTAGCATTAATGGACATTCAGGCTAAATAAATAAAAATGTCACCACAGTGAACTTAGACCTACATATTGACCCATAATTATCTACTGCTGTGAGGAGGACCATTCCAAAAAAGCTTCAAATGTCAGTTTTGCGTATCCACGTGTCATTTTATGAAGCTTAAGCCATCATATGCAACAGAAATGTGAGCTAATGCTAATGCTAGCAAACGTTGACCTTGAAGTGGCAGACATTTTTGCTTCATGTATTCTGTGTTGATACAAGTATCCTAATCTATCAAAAAGTATCAGAGGTCACAATCCCTGGAAAGATCGCCAAATTATCTTACGGTGCAGTGGTTGTTTTTCCTCTTCTGAGACTCCCTGTAAACAGCTGATCCACACGCTGCCTGACTGCTGTGCAACGGCTATTTTAGTCTGGTCTATGCTTGTTTTTCTGTTTGTGAGGCTTTTTAAGGTGTCCCAACTCAATTGATACTTTGTGTTACTTTTGAGGCTCAAAAATACACTGCAGCAGTAATTATCAGTTAAAATGCATTATATTTTGATAACAGTGGTCTTTCTGCCATCCACAGAACTCAGTGATGTCATGTTAGTCATGTGTCTGCAAATGGTCAATAGTATAGACCATGTGCTCTATGGGTCCCAGATAGCCCCTTCATCCCTCTTATGGGCGGGCGGGCTCCACAGCCTTTTTTATACCAAACTAAATTGTTTCTTGAAGGTTCAAAACAAGTTATAAGGATCGAATCAAACCACTTCAAACTAAATTCCTGATGATTGATTGGACAACACAGTTAGAGGCTGAAGCAGCACCTCCCCTTGACCACATCATCTGCAGGGCCAGTACAGAACTGTTCAGGGGTCTGAATCTGGTCCTGATCCACTATAGGTCATAGATGCCCCAGTGAGGGAGCAGCAGGACCAGCACGTCATTAATACTCCTCAAAGAAGGAAAGATAATGAACAGTATGAGCTACACATGCAAGAAATACGTCGGTAGAGTCAATGCACTCACTGACCTTATCACATGTATTAGTTTTATTAATTATTAATTATTTTATTACTTTTTATTGCCTTTCTCTCTTACATTTTTGATTCTGTAATCTTATCCTTATCTCTGGTATTGTTCATGCTCCTTATGGGTGGAGGCAGTGGCTAATAAAAGGCAGATGAATAGCATTGTATGGCTATATTGTAGAGTATAATGAATGAGATTATTGAGCTTTCGGGCACAAACCTTCTATCCCCAAAATTACTACTTAACAGGAAATGAAAAAAAGCCCTTCTCCTACATAAATTTTGTACATTAATTTGGTTAAAAGTTTCTAAAACCCCCCTCACCAACATGACAGGTGACCAATAGCACTGTTTTATGAAAAAAAAACAAAAAAAAAACATTAAAACACAAAGAATAGAGGTTTGTGCCCAACAGCGCTGTTGCCACCAAGAATACTCTTGATTAGAAACACTGAAGATACATTTTTGGTCACAGAAGAAAATATAAAAGAGTAGTATTTCTAATATCTGCATAAAATTGTTACTAATATGTTATTAAATTAGAAGATATATATTTTAACCTGTCTGATTCTTTGAAAAGAGATGATTTAAAACTTATTCCTGAAGGGCGTGGTGCAATTCGCCCTTTGTCAGCCATTTTGGATTTATGATGCAATATCTCTGTATGACAAAAATATGCAAAGATTACATTTTTTGAAACTTGAGACTGGGGTTTAGAAGTTCACCATCTATATGGTATAAAATGTATTCCAAATATCCGCCAAAAAATAAATACTTTGGAAACTTTACCTTCGTTAAAAGTTTCTAAAACCCCCTAACTAACACGAAAGGTGACCAATAGCACTGACGATATGTAGATTGTTGCCAAAACAAATCTTTATTAGGCCACTTAAGTATCTTGCCCAAAAAAATATTACATTTGAATACAATCATAACACTAATAATTACTTTACTGACAACAAATCTCTAATTTAGGGGAATAACAACTGTTTTATTTGAATTGCAATGATAAGAAAAATATGATCTTTTGTGATTTAATTTCCTTTTCTCCACAGTGAGTATGTCAAATACAGATATTCACTAGTATGTAAGGACAAACAGGTTGGTCATCAATGCTATAAGTAATTCTATGTTTCAATGTCTGTTAAGTTTCTTTATATCTTGAGTTTAGTTACAGCGGGCCAGTTCTGACCCCTTGAACTGGAGACTTATACAGGGTTGTAAGAAGACAGGGGGGTTAAGAAACAAAAATGACCTGAAAAGAAGCGGAATTTGCTGGAAATTAAAGGCTTAGATAATTAATTTTTTTAATTAACCTCCATGTAAGGAACAAAATTCCACCAAAAGCATCCTTATAATTATGATTAATGGATTATCAGACACATGCCCAGCCCTGCTTATCTGCAAGAAATGTAATGCTGATCATTTTAACATCTGAAAACACTGTAAACTAATAGATCTCCACGGCAAACCCTGGAGCCATGCCGCCAGTGCCAATAAAAAGTTTGTATCTACTAAATGTCAGTGAACAGACAGACTGTGTGACTCTGTGTCTTTGCACACATCACAGCAAATAAAAAGATTATAAAAGAGGCCGACTCCTGCAGCAGTAGCTGATTAGGACAGGATACAACAGATAATAAAAGTAGGAGGTAATTTCAAACAATCTGCAGAGAGATTACGCAGCAGGATGACGTCCTGAAGTCTGACAACCTCCACTGGTTGTAAACCACAAAAAAGAGGAGGAGGGGGAATCATGTACTCATACAACATCTGAAAGTGATCTACTCTGCAGCTACCAATTCAGTCTGACACCAACCAGCGCTCATATACCCACCAATAACCAACAAGACTCCCAGAACACCAAACCCACATCTGGTTTGGTAAGAATGACCCTTATGGCGAATCCTTCCTCTCCAAAACATCAAATTCCTCAGGATCATTAGTTAACCATAACCTCTCTGTGGGCTCAACGTGCTTTAAGTCATAAATCTTTATCCTCTTAAAGTAAGTAACAGCCAAAATAAATATATATATGAATGGAGCTGAAGTTTTTGTTTAAAGTCAGAGATTAATGTGAAGCATGCTGGGTCTATTAGCCCCTGCTCCGTAACGCTGTGAACTTCAAACGAAAGACCGCAGAGGGAGCAGATGTTGCTGATTTATTAACACAACAAGGAAACTGCTAATGGTATCTGCTCTTTATTTGTTTTGGCTAATTACAAGGGAGCAAAGTCTTGTGAATGACAGGCGCGATAATGCTGAGAAATCTGTCTGCTTCACTCTCTCAGCGTCGGGATGGAGAGGATGGACTGTGGGCTGAAGGTTTGTTGGCTGAGGGTACGGTGTGTCACAGCTTCAGGTCAGCGTGGTCAGAGTAGAGCCACACTGTCCACATACAGGTCTATTGTCTGAGGACAATACTCTACCGGGGCCTCAGCACGGTCAGTGGGACAAAACCATCAAACACACTGTTGTCAGACAGAGAACATCCACCTCAGAGATTTCACATGTGGACTGTTTGAAGTCAGACGGTGAGAGCAGTTTGAGGGTTTGTCGAACAACATGTACAACACTGTGGTTTTGAACCACACCCATGGCATCAAGAGTTAAAAAGTGATGGACTGGGGAGAGATTTTGGCTGTTTGACACTCCTGTGAGGCACACAACTGCCAGATAATGGACTGTAACTGGCAAAGGGTGTATGGTATGAGCTTGCGTTGTGCTTATCCCTCCCCCTCCATGTCCGAACAGCCCCCACGGTGGAGTGTTTTAAGTCTCGTATCAAGACCCAGTTTCATTCTTGGCTTTTTAACTTTGCATGAGTTTTGTGGTCCTCTGTGTCTTTCATTTATTTTACTACATTTAACTATGTCTTTTATTCATTTTACTATGTTTATCTGCTTGATTCTTTTATATTGTTTATAGCATCGTTTTAGATTTATGCACTTATTTGTTTATTTGTTGCTTATTGTTATATGGAAATGTTTGTTTTATTGTTTTAATGATTCTATGTTTAGCACTTTGGAGACGTTTTTGTTGTTTAAATGTGCTATACAAATAAAGTGGATTGGATTGGATTTTCAGATCCTCTAATTACTGAAAGCACTTAAGGGGACGCTCTAACTTTTCTTTTCTTTTCATATCTTGCCTCACTCCCAAGTCCATGACAAGCAGATAGACACCATTCTTTCGACTGTGCATGCAGTAATGAGGAAGAGACAGGCAGAGCTCACCCACCGCTAATTAGCTTAGCTCAAACACTGGGAGTCAATGGGTAGCATTAAGCCTGCCTCTCAGTCATCAGATAAACTCTAAACAGTCCTGTGTGCTTGTTGTAACTCATTTTTTTACCATGTAATGTTAAGTTATTTATTTATAGACTAAGGTAAGAACTTTATGTAATATTCTAAACAAATAAATACAAAATTAGAAAGTGCTCGAAGAGTGCAAACCTCCGTCAAGGAAGCTCACATATTGCTGTTACATCTATAAGCAATAGTTTCATGACAAAGTTACCAACATAACATGATTCCTTGACCCTGAAAACCCACACCTAACACTCAGAATCATGTTGATATCATTGTTAGCTTGACAGATATTGAGCAAAAAACATTGTTCTGTTATCTGGATCACCAAACTCAAATAATTTTTAAGTTGGGCCATCACCAACGTCTCCTGAAAATTTCAGCGAACGCTGTCCAGTAGTTTTTGCGTAAGGTTACAAACAAAAAAGACACAGAAAAACATACAGGACCAAAAACCTAACCTCCTTAAAAGACAGCAGAAATGTTTTGGGGTTTCTGGGGTTAAAGGCAGAAAATGAGCTCTGAAACTTTCCTATTGTATACATGTTGGCTTCTGCAAAAAGGGGCAAGATGTGCAACAGGAGCAGTTCCTGTTGATGATTTTTTGGTGTTATCCCTTGAACATGCAATGCATTTATCTGCAGCATCGTTAAAAGAGTGTGAAGAACAAACTGACAGGCACAAAAGACTTGCGGGAGGCCCCATCTACAATCTGCAAAAAATATCGTCTTCATTCTCTGCAGAAGATCTACTGTCTGCACACACAGATTTTGTTGTGCTCGAGCTGAATTTGAGTTCCCCAAATCATCTTTTTAATACTGAAAGATGAGGAACCAGTTCTCTTCTGTCAGAATGAAAGAAACAAGTGTCATTGCATATTCCTGGATTCCTGTTTATTGCTCAGTGTGAGCTAACAAACAACATCTGCTTGAGCTAACTACTTACATTTCGGCAGATGACAAGAGAAAATTTGGTGGCAAAAGAAAAATCAGCTTCTTTTAAGTTAATGGATGTTTTCCATTAACTGAGGGAAGAGGAAGCAGAGGTAAGCATTTACAGATGAACTAAAACGATCCTGTCAGTCTGTGTGTGTTTTAGAGAATTAAGCAACGTGATTTACGCTCCGGCTCCTCCCGACAGTGCCCGTGTGCATTTTGGACAGGTTTCAAGGCCTTTATGTCAAAAGATAAAAATACAACTTAATTCTTCCCCTCCACCTAAAAATTAGCTCTCACAAACTGTGCACCACCCTGTGTTGCCTGAAGAAAGGGGATGAGCCCCATTTTGAGCCCAGGGGAGAAGAATGGGTTCATGGGAGGGTAGTGGGGGTAATTTTCATACCTGTCTTGTTGGTAATGGTGCACGGATTTCACGGGGCCCCAAATAAGACTGAGGGGATTAGAGGAACCTGCTCGACTAGAGGGAGACAGACTGAGGGGGGAAACTGATATAGAGTAATGACGTTTAGGAGAACTGGAAAAACAAAACTATTAAAGTACATAAAATTTTATTTATAACAACAGTAAAGAACAACAGATGTGTCTGCATACATTAGCAGGAAAGTGTTCTTTACTGCAAAGAAGAAACTCAGCGTGTGTTTGTGTGTAGGCCTTATTTACAAGACAGTCGAGCTATGGCAACAGCCTTATGAGATAATTTAACCGATGTGATGTCCTTTTCCCAAACATGTCCACGAGAAACATGTTTTTATTGACTCAGGCATGGCTGCCTCTGCTGTAATAGGTGAAATTAACCCTTTCATGCATGAATTATTAAATAATAAAAAAATACATTTTTTAATGTTTGTTTTTACTTTCAAACAAGTTAAAAATCTTTTTTTCCAATGTTGTTGAGGGAGTTTGCATCTGTCCACTACAGTGGACACCATGCATCAGCGGTATAAACAGTAATTTAATGGAACTCAATAAAGATCCACAAAACACTTAACATTTATTAAGATTAAACACAATAAAAAGAAACATCTAAAGTATATGTGTTATTGCTGTTTAATCAAACTACTTACTTCTGAATTACACCAAAGTTTTAAATAAAAAAAAGACAAATTAGGTGAAATCTGAATACAGGCATAATACCTAGAATATACCCTTTAATGCATAATGTCCACTGGAGTGGACTGGTTAATTTTTGGTCACAGAAAAAAAATATACAAGAGCAGTATTTTTAATAAATGCATAAATTGTTACTAATATTGAATTAGAAGATATATATTTTAACCTGTCTGATTCTTTGAGAAAAGATGATTGAACACTTATTCCTGGGGGGCGTGGTGCAATTCACCCTTCGTCGACCATTTTGGATTTATGATGCAATATCTCAATATGACAAAAATATGCAAAGATTACATTTTTATGAAACATGAGACAAGGGAGTTCACCACCTGGTAGTTGGTCATGGTACTGCAACCTAAATGGTATAAAATGTATTCCAAATATCTGCCAAGTGTAGTGGACACCGTAAATGAAAGGGTTAAGCCAGCGGGTTAAGTCAGCGCTTTAGCTAGTTACTGTGGACTCTGTTCTTGCTGACTGATGGCAAACAAGTGAGAGTGCAGCTACTGAGCCGAGGTATATTGTGGCCCAGTCATGCACCACCACGATGCACCGCAGAGCGCCACAGGAAGTCATTCCTGTCTGTACAGCTCCTCCCTATAATATCACTGCTCCGTCAGGTCCTGGAGAATAAACATTTTTGTTTTTTTCACTGTTTTCACCTCTGATATTTGTTTATGTTTTATTAACTTAATAATAAACGTAATAGCAAAGGTAATATCCAGTGCAATACCCAGTGCAATATTCTTAATGCCATACTTTGCCTTGTGGTCTACTGTCAAACAGTGCTGTCATGTTTACATTCATATTGTAAATACTGTAAATGTTAAATTCCTTGGCCTTGTTCATGGTCTCACTTTTACTTATTTTATTCATTTTTCCTTCATAAGGCAGTTGATATAGCTTAAAGACTGCATGTTGCAACCTGCTTACTTAAATTTTTACTTGCTTAGTTATTTTTTTGCTGAATTTTTCATGCTCTTTTCTATTTTAATGTCTTTGTGTGATATTCCTAGTGCTCAAGAGCAACAGAAACAACCAAATTTTCCATTGGCAATTAATAAAGTATTTCTGATTCTGACTCTGATTATCCTCTATTTCTTTGTATGTGGTCCTCGATTAAAAAAGTTTGGACACCCTTGTTTAAGGCAATCAAGTTGTGTCACTCATATAAAATAAAAGGAAGCATCCCTAAGAGAGAGCCCTGAGGTACACTTGTGCTGGTTACAATAAGGAGAGGCTTCGCACCAGCAACGATCGATTAATTACATCTGATCACATAATCAGAAACATTCATTGAGCTTTGTTCATCTAGTATTAAAAACCAATAGATCAGTCAAGATGGCTGCATATTTTTTACCTTTTATTATACCTAAAATGTTATAAATCATGTACTTTTTAGAAAAAAACATTGCCAAAAAAGGGCAATGGAAAGACAAACACCAAGTCTGTAAAATAGGTTCAGGAAAAAGGTATCCAGCGGGGGAGAGAGTTTGGAGAGCTGGAGGCTAAAAATTGCAGGAGTGGATTATGGGAGATTACCGTGCAGGAGCAGAAGCAGGAGCTCGGTGTGGGGGAGCCGCAGAGAGTTAGCTTTCATCTGCTACACAAGACAAAGGAGCTGCCAGTGACGGGCCCCGGTCCCCCCGCAGCCTGCAGGATGGTGGATGGGGTGTTACGGGACGGGAGTTTGTGTGTATGAGTGTGAAACAGGAAGTTGGCTTTTGGGAGGTGAATGACAAGAAAGACACAAAGGAAAGTTCTAATTTATCACTAAAATGGCTTCCACTTTTTCAGTAATTCCATCATTTTTAACTCTAATACATGTTTGTCTACAAAATGTCAGTGTTGTCCACACACTCCCACACAAACACACACATAGACATAATGACGGTGTTAGAGGGGAGGTCTCCAGATGAGTGTTTGTAGGCAGACAGTCTAATTACACCTCTGCACTACACCGAGCTACTGTCTTACTGTAGGGTTAGCACAGATGAAGGGCTTCTTTGTGCTCCTGTGTGTACGTGTTTATGTGTGTGTAGTGGAAAACGTGACCGAGAAAGGTAAGAGTAAAGTCAGTCAGAGTCTGTCTTTTGTTCCTCACCTTTGCTTTCTGCTTAATTTGTCTTTATGCTTTTGTAAGAAGGACCTTGACAATATGCTGAGTTGTGTTTGTGTGTGAGTTGCTCTTCTTTCCCCTCGTGTGTGTGAGTTGTGGTAAGTTTACGTGCATGTTTATATATCAGTCACCGGCCTATCAGCTACCGCCATCACTAACCTCTCTCTCTCTCTCTCACTCACCCATGTCAGAGAGAGAGGCTGTCACTGTTATCTGTCTATGTCGTCCACCTCGCCGTTTCTAATGACCACTAACAGGCATCTGGACTTCCTCAACGTGTAGACCTTTACTCCCATTTAGGTAGCTTCACAGTCACACTCTCACAAATACACGTGGTCTCCTGTTTCAGTACGAAGAGCTTGCCAGTATTAATTTTGTTGACTAATTATTTTTGTCAAAGTTTTCGTCAACAACCTTTTTTTCCCCTGATGAAAACTAGACAATAACCACAAAAAACAAGTGCACATGGACAAAAACTAAAACTAAAATGGACTGTTCCATCAACAATTAAGAACTAGACAAAAATGTCTGACAGAGACTTAATCCAATCAGACCTAATTTAGTCATGTAGAAAGAAGGGACAAGTTAGGAATATATCCAATCACAGCTACTTTGGTTGTGTGGAAAGGTTGGATGAGTCAAGAGGGACATCCAATCACAACTGCCTTTGCTTTGTGGTGGTGGGATAAGTTGTGGAGTGATCCAATCAGAGCTACTCTCTTTATGAATTGATAAATTCATGTAGAGCAGGTTCACTGATTGTTGTCAATTCTGGTATTGTAACTGAGATGCTCTGCCAGGTAGCCTAAATAAAGGTGACTGCATTTCACACAAAAGTTAAATTTGTTTCTGTTCATTTATACATTCAAACTTTACTATCATTCAGTAAAGGGTTATTAGATGTTTCATTTTATAAACATGACTTCAGAAATTCAAGGAAGCATGAAAAATGCCTTACCCTTTACACTTCATATTTTAGTCGACTAAATTTACAGTAGATTTTGTCGACTAAAATGTTGTGAAATTTCATCAACTAAAACTACACTAAAATTAAACATTTAGGTTGACTAAATTATGACTATAACTAATAGATATTTTAGGCAAAAGACTATAAAACTAAATTAAAAAGTGCTGTCAAAATAACCTTGCAGCACAGTTGGAGCTGCCTGATTCAATGGCTGTAATCAGATCCATCTCGCCAAGCTCTAATCTACAATTTTTGTGCTCAGCCTGAAGCGGCCTGGCCAATCAGAGCAGGAAGAGGAGGGAGCTATGAGAGAGATGGCAGCAGGAAGTGACTACTGGTGCAGAGATTAGCACAGATGCTAACAGCTTCAGTAACGGTTTTGTCAGATCCAGACCACATTTCTTTACTAAATGAAAACATAATGATGATGAAAGCATTTCTCAATAGCAATATTTTTAGCCCTCTGTGACATGTTGCTAAGAGTTTGTTCTTTAAAATGGGTCACGTTTTGTACTTCACACCATGGCAGTAATGCCCACGTGCCACATTTTCTGATTGGCCCGTAATTAATGTGACTGATGGAATGATCGTCCAATCACCTGCTGGTTATGCCTTTAAAAGTTTCTGCCTATTGACATTCTGCCACGACAGTCCTTATTTTCAATCCTTTTGAACAGTTTATGAGCTTTAGGACAGTCAGTGACATGGTGGATCAGAAATTACTTCTGGTTCAAGTGAGGACAGAGTACATATTATCTCAGCCTGTAGTTCTCATCTTCTTCTTTGTTGTTTGTAACACTAGCTTGATTTTAAGTGCTAACCTTAACCTTGCAAGTCAATGAGTTTTCCCACAGCACTTTCCTGCAGATGATTCACATAAAATCATTATTAAGAAATGAATGACTGGTGTATGCCCACAGAAACAGTAGGAGGCTCATATTTTGAAAATGATGCAGATCGTGTTAAGTTTGTATTATAAAAACTTAAATAAACTACACTTGTGAAACAGATGTAATTAGAGAAAAAAAAGTCCTGTTACCCTCTGTAGTTTAGGTAGATAAAGGTCTCAGTCACATTTGAGAAAAATAATCCTATTTATATAAATGTCATAGGATCTTTTTAAAAAACATTTTATTTTTAAGGACCCCTTGCAATAAAATCACAGACCACTAGGGGTATGTGGACCCCTGGTTGAGAAACACTGATCTAAGCTACTTGAGAAAGAAGCCCCATTCATCTGATTCAATCCGCTGTGATGCTTCACCTCCACTCTGAGCAAAGAGTGAATGAGGGAAATGAGTTGACCCCATATTTATTCCATCTTCACAGGTAGTATCAAAGGCATAATATTGGTGGTGGAGGTGGTGGACTTGCACTTGTGTGTAAATACACAGTGAAAGGGGCAAGACCAGAAACGGAAAGGATTTTGCTCTGCGTTTCAAAAGCACTCCGCGTTCACACAGAGACAATGTGATAACAATGGGTAGTCACACGTATTCACGAGAACAGCTGAAAACGTAGCGTACATGCCAGGCCAGTACTTGTAGGTTTGTAGTGAAACAGCGGTGTTACTACACATGTACGCTTTCCGGTGAAGACAAACTTTTTACAAACAACAATGGCGAGAGGAAGCACGAAGACGCAACAAATCTGTCTGGATATTTTTGTCTTGATAACAAACCGAGCACAGTAAGCAGCATCTGAAACGGAAGGCACTAATGCAACGAAAACTCCCTGTTTTTGACCGTTTTTGTTGTCGTGTAAACGGAGCCGCAAAGTAATTTAATGCTGGAGTGAGATATGTTTGTTTGATATTATAAGGACAGAAGTTATCTGATTTTTGCCCAAATACCACCAACAGCTAACAACACCAGGAAGAGTAAGCCAGAGCTAGATAAAGTATAAAGAGGTAAATAGGGCTGTGATAATGACAGTAAATGTAAAGAGTAATCTCCGTAGGACACACCCCTTCATTCACCCTCCTCCCTCAGGCTCATTCCCCTCTACACTGTGATGGCACTCTGTCTTTGTGGAGCTTAGAGCTGTCTCTCAGGTATCCTTCAGCTAAGACTTTAATCTCAGCCAGAAACTAGAGCCACACACAGCTCTAATGGGCCATAATGGCTGACAAAAACACACAGAACAACCTGCAGGGGCTCTCTGGCTTCTTCACTATCTGCTAATTCCTCTGTCTCTGCCTCGCTCAGCCTGGACCTGATAACCCTCTGTCTTTATCTCCCTCTGTCTTCCTTCCTCTTTTCTGTTCTCTGATATTCTCCATCTTTCTCATTCCTCTGATCTCGTTCTCTCTCTCTCTGCAGGTCTGTCAGCGGTCGTTGATTCTACAGTCGGCTGCATACTTGTGTCTGACTGAAGCTTTGTTTTGGGACCTGCTGACCTCCACGCTGGACAGATCCTCCTTTTGTGTGTCTATTTAGGCATTTAGGGTCTGTGTTTGTTTATCTATGCATGTAATACACTTTTGATTTGTCTGAGTGTATACCAGTGATAATCTGAACAAAAAATTACAGAAAATGTTCATCAGCATGATTAGATTTTGGTGGTGATCCAAAATCTAATCATCGGTATTATGACGTACGAACGTTATGGCAACGTCATCCCATAAATTAGCGCGTTCACCCGGGAGTGACATTCCCACTGGAGCCAATCAGAGGCGGGCTGATAAAAACCCGTGGCCCTTGCAGGTAGGGGTGTCCCAATACAACTTTTCCACCTCCGATACGATACCGATATTGCAGCCTTGAGTATTGGCTGATACCGATATTGATCCAATACGATATCAGCAGGAATCATACATACTTTTTTTACTTATTTTGTAGTATGGACTGTAAAAATAAGGCTTGATCAAGTGAGATTTCTCAAACAGAGAACAGTAGTCAGCAATGGTAGGTATGGGAAAAGCTGATCAATTTGTTATTAACCAATGGGTTCAATTAATTTTAACCTTAAACATAAGAATATACTACAATTAAATAAAATAAAAACAAAATAAATTAGAAGACCCTGAAAAGTAACCTCAATAAATCCAATTAAAACAAAAACATATATTTTTAAATTGCAAAATAACCACTGTGTTTAACTTAAACATAAGCATATTCTACAACTGAATTAAATAAATAAAAAATAAATTAGGACTGCTTGTATCAGAGAGCTTATATCGGAGATTTTAGATGCAGACCGATATAATCCGATATTTGTTTCTTTGCTGTTATCGGACCGATATCCGCTATCAATATCGGATCGGGACACACCAATTTGCAGGGTCAGTCGACATGGGTCTGAATGCCGAGTAGAGTCTTTCCCACTTCTGACAGGAGCCGATTTTTGGCGTGTTTAAACGGGTTTTTCGGTCAGTAGGAAATGGGTACAACTAATAATGATATCACCTGATAATGATATCACCTGAGTGTTAGTGTGGGTTTTCAGGGTCAAGGAATCATATTATGACGGTAACTTTATCATGGAACTATTGCTTATAGGTGTGAGCTACCTAGGCGGAGGTTTGCGCTCTCTAAACCTGCTTTCTATTGCATATGCTGCCATTTGTGAAAAGGTTTGGAGCCCCCTGCACCAGACTAAATCTAAAATGGCTCATTAACACTGCTGCATTCTCTCAGTGAATCTTCCTTTCAGATGTTAAACACTCAGCAGAGTGGCAGCAGCTCCACAGCCGAGGGCCTTTTCACAACATCTCCCTTTGTTGTCCTTCCTCTTGACTTAAGAGCTTTTCTCCTTCAGTAACCTGAACAGTTTATTATCCTCAGCAGCCATTCAATGGCACAATGCGGGCGTGGTGAGGGCCGCATGAGTAGGAAGAGCCGGCGAAGAGGCTTTGGGGGGTGTGTTTGTTTGTTGTTGTTGACATTAAAAAGCCTGACCTCCCTCTGAACATACTGACCCGGAACATGGTTTGTTTTAACGGTCAACAGGAGCTGAGTGTGTGTCTTTGTTTTCAGTAAATCTCTGGTCTTACTAACGTGTTTTTGGCCCACATCAATCAGAATATGGAAACTGTGCATGTATTCAGAAAGGTAAATCCCCTCTAACTGTTTCTGATAACCCTTATTTAAAGTTTCCATGACAAGGCAACAGAAAACTCCCTCAGAATCAGTTTAATCTTTGTTTGGTATTTGTACACATACAAGGAATTTGATTTTGATCTCTGTACATGTACAAGCATTGATGAGTAAAAACGTGTTAAACTGAGATGTACAAGTAATTTTTATTATGTAAAAACTGAGAAAAGGAAAATGAAGCAGTACTTTTCTACTGTATTCACTAGGGCTGAACAATATTAGGAAAACTAAAGTTGCAATAGTTTTCACTCTTGGATAGTTCAAAATCATGATTTTTCTAAATAAATTATGCTTTATAGGGACTTAAGCTGATACAGCACTTTCTTATCATTCTGCCCACTCAATGCACTTTTACACTGCAGGTCACATCCACCCATTGACACCCGTTCAATCACCAATGGTTATAATTTTTTATGCAGGTTGGCCATCTGTATTAGCTACCACATCCACGCCCTTTCATACCCATTTACACACATCAACGCAGCAGTGGGAGAAACTTGTAGTTAAGTATCTTGCCCAAGGACTCATTGACATGTGACACCTGGAGGTGGGCTCAAACCATCAATGGCAAATGAAGCTCACGTAAAACAGAAAATCTTGTCCATTCATTATCTATCTAGAGCCTAGATAGATAATGAGGGTAGAGCCTATCCTAGCTGACATTGGGCAAGCTGTGTGATATACCCTGTACAGGTTGCCAGACAATCCCAGGGCCAATATAGAGAGACAGAAAACCATTCACACACACTCAACCATTAGGGAATATCAGAGTCCTCAGTCAACCTAATGAGCTTGATTTTGCTTTGGCGAGTTTGATCTACAAAGTGGCTCACATTTTGTAGTTTACACTGTAGCTGTAGTGACCGCCTACTACATCATCTAACTGGCCCATAATTACTGTAAATGATGGAGTGATCACTTGCCTGAAATGCCTTTGACAGGATCTTTCTATTTGCTGTTGCCCAGTTGGACTAGTGAAATATACTGATCGGTCCATCTGACGTAAAGTTAGTTCATGAAGCAAGAATCCAGAAATCATTAATCATCAAAGCTAACATAAGCTCATTAATGGTCTCTAATTAATGTTCTGAGATCACCACCAGCTCTTCTTTCTGTCATTGTTTGGGGGCAGTCATTAGTGACAGAAAGTAAAATTCAGATTAAATTAAGAAAAAATATCACATCAGGATGAGGTTGGCTTTACTTTTCTCGTGACTTTTCTTGCTTCTGAGTTTTCTCTCAGACATGGGCTTCTGTAGGGCGGTGATTTAAGTGTGTCTTTTACTGGTTAGGGCATCAAATTGGAAAATAATTTTCTTCCATTCAAAAAATTACTTAGTTAACACAAGTAGCCGGCAAGCGAGACTGTGAGCTCCTCCACAGTGTAAAGCAGAAGACAGCATTTTTGCACAAGGGAGGTTACGTGAACACTAATCTGTAGGATTCTACTTTCTTTTTATTAAATTTCCAAGAAAAGCATCAACAAAATGTGACATAGATTCATTCACATTCTTGTATGAAAATATCTATGATTATACTCACATGAAGGTCTTCTGTTTGATTTGTTGGTTAAGGAGTCTTTGGAAAAGGGGAAACAAGATTTATGAATGTCAACTTACATAATACAGTTTTAGTAAAACTATGGTTGAAACACAAATGCTTCACTTATACACAACAATCAAATTATACCCACATCCAGTGGACTCCAAATGAAATACTGTGACCCGTATTTGGTTCTGAGAAGTTGGCAGCCCTGGGCAGGAAGGAGAAGCTTGACTTGGTCCATCTATAAAAACAAGCTCCACAGGCACCTGTAGGATCATTAATTTCAGAGCCCGTGTTTTGCTTTGAATCAGGTTCATTTATTCATGTCTGATGACTGCTAGAGTATGTTCACAACCACTAATGTTCAAACACCTAGTTTTCATGAGGTAAGTACCCTGATCCATCTGTATTCTCCGTCTGTCTGAGAGGCTCTGTTAGAACCCCTGCTCCAGCCTCGTCTTCTCTGACTGGTTGACGAATCAACTCTGTGGTAACTGGTCAGTTCTGAGCTGCTCACTGTCGTATCTTCATCAATTTTGCTTTCATTTTATGGTCTCTGCTCTGTTCTTGCCACCACAAGCCAATGGGCTTAACCCTCCCAATGCCAAGGGATCGCCAGTGACCCCAAGCAGCAACACTTTTATTGTTTACTTTTATTTCTGGAACCAAATAACGAGTCTTTATGGCAACAAATGTGTTTGGAAGATCACAATTTTGTCAATTCAAAGATGGCTTCAGGTCAAACATATCCTGACCAAAAATTTTTTGATGCAGCGTCTAGTGCAGTGTTTCATTTTGTTTTGTGGATCCTCAGCAAAAAATCCATAATTCATTATTTTTTTTATTACATTGTCAAAATAAAAATCTAGTACTGATGTTTTTAGACCTTCATTTTGACCCTTGCAAAACTTCCTGTCAGTTTTATGGGTCAATTGGATGGGACCATTGTCTTCTTCTCTTGTTTTGTTGACATTTGGGTCAAATCAGGAGTAGCCAAAGGTCAACAAAAGAAAAGACAGTTACCTGTCAGTTCCTTAGAATAATTAAAAAGTATGAGTACTAGTATGGCGCTAACACCTCTCTGAGGCAAAAAAGACATCTGGAGGAATAATTGAAAATATGTGAGCAGGTTTAGCTATGAGTCTCTTGTATTACTTTCATTTTTTCCTGTAATTGCTAGGAATTGAATGAATTACAATCTGATGTAAGAAGGCTGTATGTGATTAAGTTCTGTGAGACTGAACATTGTACAACTTTTAATAAAAAAATCTGACAATAAGACAGCAAAGATATACTGGTAACCGAGACTGTCTATAAAGATGACTTTAGCTTAACTGCCTGACAAAGTTGAGGTTCACATGCATTTTTACAGATTAAAGTCCAGGTGGTTAAAAAAAAAAAACAGCAAATGGCTGGGAGTTTCAAGGATTAAACTGATGAAGAAACCATAGTAGTGTGTCTCGCTGGTGAGTATAGTTGGGGGGAATGGGAGAACTAGACATTTCAGGCAGCTACTGGGGACATAATCATGCGGAGAAGGAAGTTCTGATGCTGCAGACTTATTGTCTTGTTCATTGAAGTGCACTGTCACACACAGAAGACATGTTAAACACACTAAAGGGCATATAAAGCTAAAAAAGCAGAATATAGGCTCTTAACAATGTACCATCTTACTTATTCATTTGGTAAGAAAGCTGAACATTGAATGCCAGATATGAGGGGAGGTCATGTGTCAGACTGTTTACTGGCGAGGGAAATTAACTCACAAAAACAGAGACCTTGTTTAACCTCCGTTACACTCTTTTCTTGAGAATCTGACTGACACAGTCTGACACATTTTGGATCATTCCTCTGTAATTCATTATTCCACCTGTCTTCTTTGCTCAGTGTAATTCTATCATGGAGGTGTTGACTGAGTCATCAAACCACAAAAGGCACCAGAAACCACCACCAACAAATGATACTCTGCTGGAGGTGAGAAGAAGAGTTCCAGCAGCAGGCTGTGGGGAGAAATTTTAACCTCTATTGTGTTCAACGAGACGCCGATTTGAGGAAAACAATGTGAGCGCTGCTTTCAGGGACAAACAGGCGTCAAACTGTCAGATTCAGTGTCACAGAGACGTTTGCAGACCTCTGCAATACGTAAATATGAGCAGATGAGGTTTATGTTTGCATGGTGAACCGATTTTATCAGTGGTTCAGCCTCACCTATGTCTACTGTGATAAAACAGGTCAAAGGTCATGCTTACCTCATATGGAAACAGAATTGATAGACTAAAAACATTCCATCTAAATCACCATCTCATTGGCACGTTATCTGTTCAGTTATATATCACCCAGCAAACTCTCTCTGTCTCCTTCTTTGAACATTATTTAAGGCTTGTAGAGGCAAAACCAACTAAAAGTCTTTATTTTAGGAAAATAATATCAACAACAACAATATCTATCAAAGTGCCCATGTTTCCTGAAGGCAACATCATTTAAGGATGCTTTGCTATGCTGTCATTCACAATCCCACACCCTTCTCAGTTGATGCCACGCCCCCCACGCCAGAACACGGCCAAAAGTCTGAAAATGAAAAAAAGATCTGAAAATGAAAAAAAGAAATCTGAAAACAAACAGATAATATCTGAATCTGAATATATTTATCCTGTAACTGAAAAAAATGGCACATCACATGTTAAAATACATTTCAGAGTAAAAAATGAAAATAAAATATTTTATTAAAATAATTACAGAGCTGAATCAAAACAATATTTAAACTGAAAACATTCTCTTAAACTTATTTTTAATTCAATTTTGTTTTCTTATTTTCTAAAGAAAAGTCAAGAACAAACATTGACATTTTAGTTTCAAATCTTATTTTTTCAGTTTTCTTTATATTTTCAAATCAAAACACTTATTGCCTGGATTTAGCTCCATGAATTCAAATATGACTTTGTTGCAAAATATGAAGCTTCAATCCACCCTTAGAGCACATTTGCAGAGTTTCTCCAGTCTTAACATGCCCTTTAGTGTTTTTTACATGTTTCCTTCTGGCGATACATTACTTCTATGCACAAGACAAATAAGACACAAAGTCTGGACTTCCCTTTCCTACTTTTAACAGCTCCATGGCTGCCTTAAGTATTGTGAGCTGATGTTTGCAAGCCTGTCGACCACATTTATTGAGTGTGAAACTGCCATGATGTCATATTTTGGTGGAATCAGTGTGACTGTCTGAGGTTCAGCTGTGTGATAAAACGATCTTGAAGCCGGGTGGCTATATAACTTTTGCCAATGGCAATGATAAGCTTTGGGTGTAGGGTTTTGTTTGAGCTCTTAAGAGTATCAACACACATCAAGGTGTAATGACGAGGGATCATTGTTATGACTGCAACTCAATAGAGAAACGTCTTTTGGTGGAGGCAGTGTGATGTTGTCAGGCAGCATCTCCCTCTCTGGAAAAACAAGGCTCGTCTTTATTGGAGGCAATCTCAATGCAGAGAGAAAGGCTCCTGTTTTTTACATGAATTAAATGATGCGTTTTCCAACATGTTTTGTTTCTTCAGACTTCCATCATCCAATCGTGAAAACAAGAGTAAATAGCAGAATAAGCTGTTTGGCATTGGCAGAGAGGATTTGGCAATTTCTCACGAGCACAACCCACATAATCAGCTCTGCTGCTCACCCCACAGATGCATGTTCCTTAGAAATGTGGCGCCATTTACAAGGGAAATAAACAAGCCTTTCAACAGTAAGGATCTATTGCCACGAAGCATTGTTACAAACCTATCAAATATTAATGTCCTAACTTTTTGTGCTACATTTATGTTGTGATAAATACTGAAATCAATCAATATGGGAAGATACCTCATGATAACATATAAAGCCATTTTGTCCAGCCCTAATCTGAAGGATGATGGCAGATTGGTTGCAGCACTAATGACTAAATGCACTGTAAAATAGGCTAATATAAATTAGAGTTGGGTGTCGATTCAGATTTCGAAAATTTGATTCAATTCGATTCACAAGGGCCCAAATCGATTTGCAATTTAATTTGATTTGATTGATTTAGATTCAATTCAGGATATTTCAGCCAGAGTACCAATCTTACTTGAATGTAAAAGAGATTCTCAGAGAACTAATGCCGTAAATAGTAGAAACTAACTCTAACTTTGTGCATTATTAAAAATATTAATGTTTACATTAAGAATTGAGCCCAAAGCAATTACAGTAATCATGTACTTTTTATTAAACATAAGCTGACCAAAACAAGAATGTAATACTTTAAATCAAATCAAACCACAGGGCAGGCGGTGTAAATAAGGTGGCTACAAACAGCACTGTATGGTTGTATGTCCTTGCATGTGAATGCTGCGACAGCATTAGTTATTTTCTGGGCTCGTGGAGAGTTTGCTGGTACCTTACATACAAATGCCTTCACAAGCTGCGTTTGCTTTGGGTCCGATGTCTTTGCAGACTGCGTTTCCGGGTGGTGTCTGGTTAAATGATTTTGAAGATTCGTTGTGTTTCCACAATATGTCACCTGCTCGCTGCATATCTTGCAAATAGTTTTACTCTTGTCCAGTTCATTGCCGCCTTTGTGTTTTTTGAATCCAAAATGCATCCAGACATCTGCCTTAAAGTTTGTTGGCGGTGCCTTCAGTGCTCCTGCCATGATGCTTTGTTTAACATCGCTCCTCGCCGATTGACGAGATCTCGCAAGATCTCTAGTCTGGTCACACAAAAAAGTGACATGGCATTCTGGGAAATGAATGGCTGGTCACGCAAGACTACTCGGCATTAAACTGCAGGCTGCCTTAAACACTGAGAAAAGACGTATTAAAAGATCGATTTAAGGATTTATGAATCAATATCGGGCCATTCAATGGAAAATCGATTCAAATCTATTAACCGATTTTTTAAACCCAGTTCTAATATAAATGCATAAAGCTGTAAGGATGGAGGAGATTTCTTTAAAGCACTGTAGCAGAAATATATCCAGAAAAAATGATGATACTCCCAGTCAGGAGTATGGAATTTATTTCATTATCTATTTTTTTTTTTACATTTTTTGAAAGACCAGCTGTGATAAGCAATATCCTGTATCTTTAATATGCATATTTGATTAAATTGATGAAGAACCAGTTTCTTTGTATTTCTGATACACTCAGTGAGGAAGTGCATTATCTGCCGATTGTCTTCTTAAAAAAAAGCTGGCTTCCCTCTCTTTAGCTTGCTGGAGCATGCCCTCCCTGGATCTTTTCCCAAACATTTGACCGCCCGATAAGTTCAATTAGTCACTGTCTTTCTGCACAAACCGAGCCTAAACAATGCTGGACCCCTCCGAGTGGAGAGGCCTCCCTGGTTTTCATCAAAGTCATCGAGGATCTCCACTTTTCCTCCCCATCGCAGGAAACTCTGGTGAGTTAGGAAAAGTTCTTGGGTTTCATAAATTATGTTTGCCCTCCTTTAAAAGGGAGGCTGGGACGAATGTGTGTGTGTGTATCCAGTCTCTGTGTGTACTTGGACTCATTAGGAGGCCATATCAGAGTCTAGTTTCCCCCCCTTGACCAAAAACCCTGCTCTCCACCCGACCAATCACAACATGACCCTGGAGAGAGCTGGTTTTAATCAGCATGGGTGTGCGTATGTGTGTGCAGGCCAGAGTATTTATAGTGTGTCCTTGTGTGGGTGCTTTTCTCTTTTTCTCCACCGTGCGTCCATTGATTCACATTTTTCTCTCTAATCTTTGTAACATATAGCTGTAAGTAGCTGTAACATAATTTTAGGAGCAGGAATGCGTGTACAGAGAGACAATGTGCCCTCAGAAAGCTTCAAATCCCTCCAACATTCCCTGACAGCTTTGGTTTGGCACAATCTACCATTTCATTTCAATCCAATATGGAGAAGTCATTTGCGGGGGGAGTCGTTCTCATGCGGTTGCCTGATGTGCTGCCCCGTTTTGAGCTATTTCTGACCTAGTCGTGGACGTGGAAAATCGTCGCCCCCGCCATGTGCCTCCTGCGCTGGTTGCTCTGGACGTGTGGTTGAATCTTGATGGATCTGGAATGGATACAAGAGGGCAGAGATCTCATCCGCCTGATATGCATATGTGTGACAAAAACCGGTACGACAGAGTTCAGGCTTTTTTAAACCCTGTTTTCATCCACTATTTATATGTTCATGGCCCTGTGCTTAAGCAGTTTCCTCTGCTTAGCTTTTGCCCTTAGGTTAGAAATTTCAAGGTTGTTCTAAGTTAACGGAGCAATGTGATAGCAATCTTTGGAAGAACTTTGATCTAGACAAATAAAGTTGTTGTGTCTTAGTAGAGAGCCACAGTAATAGGTCCTAAAATGCGTAAATGAAGTCATATTTTTCCAGTGTCCATCGAAGAATGAGGTTTAACTTTGATGCCTTCAGTTTGGTTTGTGGTAAACACAAGCCAAGGAGATTCAGCGTTTTGTTCTATTTAAGCTTCTTTTTAGCCAGGTCAGCTATCAAGCTATTAATTAACTGTTCTTGTTGCTTGCATGTGGAGAAAAGAGCAACGCTAAAGTGAAATCATCTAATTGAGTGAACACATTAAATTCGACCATGTCCATGTCTCATACCAAGAGTGTCCAAACTATGGCCCGGGGGCCAAATGACATTTCAATTACAGCAGCAAATACCACCAACCATGCACATTTTCTGCCATATTTACTTTGTCACAAGGTCTCATTTACAGAGTATATTGCGATATTCATCTTCAAGCACCAACATTCTTGCAGTTTACTCTTGTTTTGTGTCTGACAGTGAAGTTCAGTTGTCACTGTCTGCAATCTCTGCTGCTCATAAGGTTATTCTCACCCTGACTAGGTGTGAACCCAGTGAGAGCCTGGGGTTTCACGGGCCCGTTGACAGGTGATAACCCACCCCTAAACCTTAAAACTCGAACTCAAATACACTAAAAGTGAGGTGCAGCAAGTGGCTCAGTCGCCCATGTGGGAGCTCTTTATGCGGCCCTCGATGTAAAAAGTTTGGGACACCCCTGTCTCATACCGTTAACTGTCCTGACAGACCTGCAGTTGTCCTGACAGACTTTCTGGCTACCAAAGGGTGAAAGCAGATTTTAGCTATTTTCTCTCTGTAACACTGCTCTCTTGTTTGTTTATTTCTCTTCTTCCTTGTCACCCATTTGATTTTCTGCCATTCAATCTCAAACACTTTTATATTTGTATCTTTTGTTTTGCTCCCCTCAGTCTATGTCTCAACCCTGCTATTGCTCAGTCCAATCCCTAGTTTAGTCTCTCTTTTACAGCACAGACTATAATCTTGGCCTGGGCTCCAGCATCTCCTCCTACCCTTCAATCTCACACAGCCATAATTATGGCCACACCAAGCAAGGAGGCTTCTAAATCATTCAGAGCTGGTTTGGCTTCCTGACTCTCCTCCTTCTTAAATAAAGTGGGAGAGAAGCTCCATTTGGGCTCCTTCTGAAGGCTAAATTATAACCGTGCTGACGTTCCTCTTTCACTGGGTCGTCTTTTGATATTTTATCTTGCTCTATTTTGAGTGTCTTATAAAAAAAGATAGGTCAACATTATAGGGGGGAATGTGGGTTCCAGCGCTCAAGCTGACTTTTCAGAGCTATGAATCAATCTGTCATTCAGTTTGAACCTCGAGACGTGATAGTTAAAAAAAGCTTTAGGCATGACTTTAAGGCTTCACTTTGACAATGAATCCTCAAATGTTCCCTGACAAATAGATGATCCTGTCCCGCCAAAATGTTCCAGCTATAGGGCCCAGCTCATGAAATAATTCATCCTTTAGGAACAGTTTTGTGGTGTCATCAGCATATTTTTGAAGAAAGATGACAAACCATGCCATTCATAGAAACATAGAAACTGCCACAATTCAATGCTTTGAACAAGCATTGATTTGAACTATCGGATCTTTGTATAAATATGAATAGAGAAAAATTCATTAAACTGTTTTGAGCCACTGGCATATTTAAGTCACAACAATTGTGCATATTGTAGTTGCAAAAAAGCAGTGCAGGTATTGAGAAAAAAAATGGAAAATCAGTACTTAAAGTTTACTCTCATATTATGTACAACCAAGAATCTGTACCATCATCTCTTTCAGGGTTGCAGAGGGCTGAAGCCAATCCCAGCTGACATTAGGCGAGAGACAACCATTCACATTCACCCACACCAAAGGGCAATTTAGAGACACCAACTAACCTAACAAGCATGTGTTTTGGTCTGTGGAAGGAAGCTGGAGTGCCCGAAGGGAACCTACGCATGCACTTAGGTAGCATGCAAACTCCACACAGAAAGGCCCTGACCAACACAAGGTTCAAACCAGCAATGCTCTTGCTGTGGGGAAGGCGTACTAACCTGCTGCGCCACTGTGCCAACTACAATTTACACTAGGCCAGACATGTGCAGTGTTCCATCAGGTTTTAGTTGTTTAAGTTTTTTCTTGGCCTTTGTCTTAGATGTTCACATCAGGGGCCGTCCACACAGAGACGAATTCAGGTGTGTTTGCACAGGTTTTTGATCATATAGGAATTTTTTTTATTCACACAAATACAGCATTATGGGTGTCCGAAAACACACATTTGAAAACAAATCCGAGAGTGGATAAATCTAAAAATGCTGGCCTTGCATTTTCGTGTGGACAACGAATAAGGATAGCTTCCTACACAATGAAGTCATAGGCCCACCTCTCCCTTAAACCGAATGCGTGAACCTTGACAACAACAGAAACAATGGTGGGCCACGGTGTTGCGTTCGTGCTGCAGAAGCTTCAGAGCCAGAAGGCAAAACCTTCTGCTCCTTTACGACCACCGTGAGCAACAGGAGGACACGGAGAACAATATACGCTGCTGTTTGTTGACATTTCACTTAATGTATGCGCATGCTCCATGTCTTCTTCTCTGGATTTGGTGAATGTCTGTGGGAGCATTCCAGCACCATTTACAGGCCTGGCATATCTAATGTTTTCATGTGGATGGAGACATTTCTTGAAACAATGCTGTCTTTACAGGAAAAACTTTAAAATACGAAAAAGAGTTCATCTCTGTGTGGACAGGGCTTACCTGTACATCAATCCTTTGTACACAAAAAACATTATATTTAACCTTCTGGACATGAGCACAACATGCTGACTGAACAGGATGTGTAAACATCAACTGGGAACCTCTGGTGTTAAAAAAATAAAGCCAGATCAAATATGTAAGCTGCATCATTACAAGTGTCCACTTGGGGCTGTTTAAAAAAGTACCAGAAATATACACTTTCAGTGAAGATATGACGGCTGTCAAATCTTTTTAATTGATGAAAACTGTCTTTATCAAAACTAGAAATGCTCAAAGAGCTCAAGCCCTTCGCCAAGGCATTTTTCACATTGTTAGTTGAGATATAATCAAAATGTACAAAACTGCCCTATCACACAATATTAACAATTCCCTCAAAATTCCTTGATTGGCATCCAGATTCAGATCACGACCAAAATTTTAGCATTTCCTCCTTGTGCCATGTCCAATACTCCCTGAAAATTCCTCTATTATGCCAGCAAAAACACGACCTCCTTGGCAGAGGTTGCAAGTCAAATTAAATATTTTTGAAACAGGAAGACTTTTTTTCTTCTGAAAGCCAACCATGCATAGTTCTGGCTGTCTGTTTATTGTGTTAAAAGAGCTAATCTAATTTTTACTAAATAAAAGCTACAGAGTATGACAAACCTGTATCAACCCAAAATAATCAGTTAAAAGGTGAAACTACATACTGAAAATGGTCAAAAGTAAAATTCCTGTGTTGTAATCTTCCCATTTCTCATGCTATAAACTGTCTGTGTCTGTCTGCCGCTCTCAGTGGCATGAGCTTCACTTTGACCTGATAACCTGCAGCAGAGAGGACAGACAGAGACAGGGGAGGACAAACAGACAGAGGCGAGAGAGGACAGACAGCAAAGAGAGAGGCAGACAGATAAGGCCATGGAGCTGTTTGAAGGACGAGAAGAATCAAAAACACGAAGACAGTAAGAAAAGACAAAGGTGAAGCTGGTGGGTGGCTGACATGAAACAAATCTCTCCTGTTTTCTATCTGCTGTCCATCAGTTTGTGATCTTCTGTAAATATTCTTCATATAAGTTTATTTTTCCAATACGAATCCCCGCGAGAAGAAGAAAAACAAAGTTCAAACGGCACTAATGTGATTATGGTGAGATCAGAGCGCTGATCCTATCACTCCCCTCGTTCGAAAACACAAAGTCGCTCCACAAACTCCACACGCCACCCTCACATATGACAGCGGAGCAGTACATGCTGCTGTGTAGGAATCCTAAAGAAAAGAACAAGAGAGCCTATGGGTGCTGATTGGATCAAAAAGGAGAACTTGGGTCTGATAAGAGCAAAACAAGAGCATGGTTGTCTTGAATACTTCACACATTGAAGTTGTTCGTCTCTTTTGGATTTGAGAATTCATCATGTTCACTTGCTTTGTGTCAGCTATCGCAGTTTTGAAGTGATGACGTATGTGTTGGTCCATGAAGACTTGGTCAAATGACCATGGAGCCAGAATTTTCTCTGAGATGATGGTTTAAGGGGACAGGTTAGCTAAAAAAATGCCAAAAGGTCCTGTATTGTTAATCTGAATTTTCACTTTGCAAGGTAGTTTCAGGATAAATTCTGTTTTAGTACCAGAATAATGGCCTACTTCTTAATAAATCAGACCATTTAGCCTACTCCTGGGCAAGTTGTGTTTCAAATAAACGATTTACCTGTGCAAGGGTCCACCTACTGACCAATCAGATGCCTTGATCAGTGGAGCTTTGCAAGTTGAGCGTGAAGGAGAAAGAAAAACAAACCTTAACTGTCTAGAGATAATGGGCTCTAATTTCGTAGACCAGGCGCAGGCGCGGCGCACCTGCCCTGCGGCGCACCTGCCCTGCGCCGCACCTGCACCGCGCCAACGGGGTGTGTCCAGGGCATTTTGCAAATTTCGTGCACGGAGCAGTCTGGCGCAGGGAGGCGCACCCACGCCTCCGTCTCTCCCACCAGCGCAAATGACAGAGAGGGAGGAGAGTAGTGTTTAACACAGCCGAGTGTGATCTTCACCAATCAAATGAACGCCTCTCCTTGCCTTTAAATGCGCCGAGGGCGAGGGGCAGTGACAATTTCACCTCGGTGGCGAAGAAGGTCAGAGCCACTGTCACTTTTGCAGCAGCTGGGAGAGCACAGGGGCCACCGGGCCGCGCATCGGAGGACACGATGCGCGTCACCGTGTGGACCATCTCGCGGGACAGATATCATCTGTCCCTGTCTCATTAATAGGAGTGCAAAATTAAGTGATAATTACATTTAAACACAGCAGCAGGCTAATCCATTCATCATGCTTGTGATCCACCTGCATTCCTGGTCTGTCATCGCCAAATAGCAGAACCTTAGGTGAAAATATATCTCCTCCTCATCCTCCTTGCAATAATGTACTCCATCTTTTTAGATCACGTTAGGAATAAAGATTAAAACAGAGAAATATGGGCAATCACAGGTAATCCTTAAGACACCGAGTGACTTACATTTATTCAGCGAGTGTCTCTCTCTTTTTTCTTTTCTTTTGAATTTCATGAGATGAGAGAAGTCGGAAACTCCGTATCGGATGATGTGGCTGTTTGTGGTTGGCTTGAGAGATGTGAACTCGTTAGTTATGACAAACGTCTCTGATCTGACATCAGATGTGATGGGACAATTAATATAGATACAAATGTATATGCTGCTTCAGACAGTTACATTAAATAGTGGTTGCTGTGATTGTTTATTGCATTGAAATGTGCCTGAAACTCCGGACACCTGCCTGTGAGGTTTTGGTGACATGTGCGCACCGTGCGCCTGTCAGCCAAATTACCACTGCCCGGGGTGCGCCTCTCCTGCGCCGAGAATAGACCAGGTTGTAGCTGGCGAGCTTTCAGTGCATCTTCCGTGCGCTTTTTTGGCACGAAATTTTCGCTGCGCCAAGCTGAATCTTTCGACACCTCCCCCTGGTGCGCCGTCACACCCATCTCGGCGCAGCCAGTCTACCAAATTGCCATATTGGCTGCGCACGGCGGTGCGCCGGACGAAATTACCACTGCGCGGGGTGCGCCCCCCTGCACCACCCTGAGTTGCGCCAGGAAATTAGAGCCCAATATGTATAAAATGGACGATATGCTGTGGCATGGTGGCCCATCAGGTTCATGCGCAGTCCTCACAGCGAGAGGATTGCTGGTTCGACACCCTGTGTCTACCAGGGTCCTTCTGAGTGGAGATTGCATGTTCTCTCCGTGCCTGCATGGGTTTTCTGCAGGCACCACCCACAGATCTGAAACATGCTTGTTAGTTCGATTGTTGACTCTGACTCGCTCTTGCGTATCAGTGTGTGTATGAATGATTGACAGTCTCTCAATGTGGCCCTGTGATTGGCTGGGGACTGGGATAAGCAGTACAGATAATGGATGGGATGTGAAAAATGTGAGTGTTGTAATGTTTATCAGCCTAAAACAGACAAAATAATGAATCCTTTTACGTTTGCACTTACACTCACTGGCCAAGTCATTAAGTACACCTGTTCAACTGCCTGTAAAAACAAATAGCTTATCAGCCAAAAACATGGCAGCAATTCAGTGCACTCATGCATGTAGACATGGTCAAGACGACCTGCCTAAGTTCAAACAAAGCATCAAGATGGCCTCTATTGAAAGTGGATGGATAGTTAGACAGAGGATGCACACGGAAAGAAAGAGAGAGCATGGCAAGACGTGCTAAATGGCATTTCAAAATCGAACCAGGGCCACCCACACAAGATGAAAGCCTCAACACATGGCAAGTGCATTGTAGCAACCCACTCCTACCGGCCCCTCAAATACGTTAAATCTTGAAGCAGAAGGGCTACGGCACCAGAAGACCACACTGAAGGCCACTGTCAGTGAGAAAAATGAAACTGGGGCTACAATTTTCATGGGCACACCAAAACTGGACAAAGGAAATTGGAAAGATTTTGCCTGGTCTGATGAGTCTCAATTTCTGCTGAATTTGGTGTAAACATCCTGAAAGTGTGGATCCATTTTACCTTGTATTAACAGATGAAGCTGACAGTGGCGTAATGGCTTCTGGGATATTTTTTTTGTCACATTTTGGCCCCTTTTCTATTGATCATCATTGAAACAGCACAGCCTACCTTAATATTGCTATTCATCCCTTTATGTTTACAGTGTGACCATCCTCTGATTCGCAGCAGGATAACACATCATGCCACAAAGCTCAAATCATCTGGTTTATAGAACTTCCCAGTGAGTTCACTGTACTTCTATGGCTTCTACTGTCACCAGTTCCCAATCCAATTGAGCACATTTTGGGTGTGGTGGAATGGGAGATTTGCCTAGTGGAACTATTAATGCTGTTGGAATGAATTAAACCCAAACTGAGCAAGCAGATAAACTTTCTGTGACAGCAGTTAAATATGAAGAGTGTATAAAAATTCTGAAGGAATATCGTTAAGTTTTTGCACTTTTCTGTGCCGCAGGAACTTTATTGACCATAGTTTGCATATAATGAGTTCTAAAAGTGCACTTACAGTCGATCCATAGATCCTTTCTCCTCATGGCTCCTTTATTTACCATATGTAGCGTTGATGTAACATGTTAAGAATTTCCTGTCCAATGTTTTATGGTCATATATTATTTAATCTTGCATGTTACCAACAGGGACACACACCTGATCATATACCACCTTCCTGCATTACACCACACACACGCTACAGAATCCCTGCACAATGACCCCCATTTATGGCGCCCGCCTGCTCGCCTAGCTTTGAGCAGAGGGGCATTAATGTCAAAACCCCATCAAAGCTTCGAGGGATCTCTGAGGAGACGGGAGCTTTATGGTCAGACTGCAGCCGCAGACTCCCGCTCAGCTCCCTCACACCTCTGCACGTCACACAGGCTCCAGGGCGAGCACAAGACGTTAGTGGGTGGGAGTGATGGGAGGGGTGTTACATGGTCTTTTTATTATATTACTGTTCATTCATAAGTCCGGGGGAGGGACGTGCCAGGACTTGGCAGCTCGATTTACTTCGACTCACTCCCCTCTTCCTCTCTGGTAGTGATTTAAGAGCGTGCATGACCCCGGGGAAACAGGAGTTTGGAAACAATGCAGAGCAATATGGGAAAAATCAAAACATAACTCCGGTAGAGCAACACTGTAGGTTACATAAACACATCCTGCTCACACTGGGCCTTAATGGTTTTATGTTGGAGGTGAGCTGTAGAGCTGTAGGAGGTGGGCTGGGTAATGTAAGTCTGCTTTGTCATGTTGTAAATTTATTCTTGTGAGGTATTTCTGCTAAAGTGGGCTTAAATTATGACATTTAAGAGCAAAGTTTATGAATTCTGCTGCTAAGGGGCTCTCAATCAAAACAAGAACAAAAGATGAACCAAAGTGTAGTGAAGAATTATGGGTATTTCCCTGCTGCCCCTCCTGTCCACTCCATGTAATGGGTCAAGATGAAGAGCTCAGCCTGTAATTGTGGCAGTGTGTGGGCTATATGAGTTTTAAAAGTAAAGGATGAACCTGAGTCTTACAGACTTGTATGTTGAAACGTGGGGTAAAACAATAAAAACAGAACACAGTTATTTGCAAATCCTTTTCAACCAATATTCAACTGAATGCCCTACAAAGACAAGATATTTAATGTTAAAACTGATAAACTTCATTTTTATTTTTTTTAACAAATATTCATTCATTTTGAATTTAATGCCTGCAACAAGTTCCAAAAAAGCTGGGACAGGGGCATGTTTACCACCGTCTTATATCACCTTTCCTCTTAACAACACTCGTTAAGCATTGGTTAACTGAAAACACTAATTGTTGAAGCTTTGAAGGTGGAATTCTTTCACTTTCTTCCTTGATATATGACTTCAGTTGCTCAACAGTCTGGGGTCTCTATTGTTGTATTTATGCTTCAAAATGCGCCACACATTTTCAGTGAGAACCCACCCCAACCCACGTCCATGATCTCCAAAAACAGTCTGAAATGTGGACTCCAGACCACAGCAGATTTTTCCACTTTGCCTCAGTCCATCTCAGATGGGCTCGGGCCCAGAGAAGCCAGCGGTGTTTTTGGGTGTTGTTGATATATGGCTTTGTCTTTGCATGGTAGAGTTTGACCTTGACCTTGTAGATGTAGAGATGAAGTGTGTTAACTGACAATGGTTTTCTGAAGTGTTCCTGAGCCCACGTGGTGAAATCCTTTACAGAATGATGTTGGTTTTTAATGCAATGCTGACTGAGGGATCAAAGGTCATGAGTATTCAATGTTGGTGTTTCAGCAGTGTCACTTATGTGCAGGATTTCTCTGGATTTTCTGAATTTTTTGATGATATTATGGACTGTAATTGATGAAATCCCCTAATCCTTTGCAATTATACACTGAGACACATTCTTAAAATGTTGGACTATTTGCTCACGCAGTTGTTCACAAAGTGATGAACCTTGTCCCATCCTTGCCAGTGAACAGCTGATGCTTTCGGGGATGCTCCTTTTCTACCCAGTTATGACACTTATGAGTTTTCAGTTAAGCTGTTCACCTGTGGAATGTTCCAAACAGGTGTTTTTTGTGCATTCCTAACAATAGCCTTTGTTGCCATGTCCCAGCTTTTTTGGAACGTGTTGCTGGCATCAACAATTAGTGAATATCTGCAAAACACAATATATTTTTATCAACTTGAACATTAAATATTCCATCTTTGTAGCGTGTTAAATTGAATTGAGGTCTAAAAGGATTTGCATGTATAATAATTGAATGCTGTTTTTATTTATGTTTTGTACAAACATCCCAAATTCACTGACATCGGGGTTTGTATAACCAGGGTGGACATTTGTGAAAAGATTGATAAAAATTCTTAGGGCTGCAAGGGATGGTCAAACTCTTTGACCTTTGACATCTAATCAGAATGTACTTGAGTCAACATTAAGCTTTAAAGAAAATGTGTGCAAAGCTTGAAGGAAAAACCTCACAGATTTCTTGGAAATTTACGCTCATAAGAATTGTCCAAAACAATAGACAACCTAAAAAAAAAAAGTCTCTATAATTGCAAAATAATTGATAAAATATAAGTAATCTAGTTCAGTAAAAAATTAAAGCTTTATTTTTATCAGAGCTAAACAGCAACGTAAACCAAGTGCACCCCGAGTTGCTTCCTTCCAATCTTGGAACATCTGGGCTCATTCATCAAAATAATTCAATGGTCCTTCTGTTCAAACAGCCGACTGCAGCCTCCCCGTGTGAGACAAACCAGGACTTTAATGAATGAACAAATAAAAGCAAGGCCGTTTGTTTCTGATGGTTTATCCTCAGCAGGACAGGTGCGTCAGGGTTAAGGTCAAGAGGCGGGGATACTGTCTGGGTCTGACTGAGGACGGTGGTGATGGAGCAGCTGGTGAAGGACTGTGTGTGTGTGGACAGAGATAGTCAAGTGTGTGTGCAGCCGCTGAACCACCTGCAGCCAGAAGACACTTATCATCCCCCATCTGGACTCTGGAGGACAGACGGAGGAAGCAACGAGGTAAACCAGGAGCCTCCAACTCAAGAGGTTTACATGCAGTAAGAAAATGTTTATTTAGTGTGTTTGTGCAAGTCCGGCTAACAAATTTAAATTCTCCAAGTCAAACATCTCGAGATAAAACAACCGAAGAATGATTTATTCTTGCCAGGATACAGTTTTGTGGTGGTGGACTTGATTTACAGGTCTTCCTCAATGTTAGTATCCTGATGGTTCTCCTAAATAAAAGTCTTAGATTTTTGTCATTAGTTTCAGGATAATCAAATCTGATTTTATTTCCAGATCATTAATGTTCAGTTCTAGAACTAGTGTCCCAGTATGAAACATTCATCTGGGTCCAGATCATCAGTGTACAGATCTAGATCATTTGTATCCAGGCCTAGGTCATAAATCATTTGTGTCCAAGACAATGTCATTAGTGTTTTGGTCATCAGCATCATCAGCATCTTGACCAGATCAACAGTGTCCTAGTCCAGATAACTTGTCTGGGTCCAGATCATCAGTGTACAGGTCCAGGTCATTTGTATCCAGGCCCAGGTCATACATTGTTTGTGTCCAGGACATTACATTAGTGTCTGGGTCTAAATCATCAGCATCTTGACCACATAATCGGTGTCTAGACATAAAAATATCAGTGTCCAAGTCCAGATAACTTGTCTGGGTCCAGATCATCAGTGGTCCAGGTCACTGTATACAGGTTTTTGTCCTCAGTGCTTGGGCCTGGATCATTAGACTGGGTCCAGATAATTGGTATAAGGGTCCCGATTAGAAATTCTGATTTCATGTCCAGTTCATCAGTGTTCAGATTTCTAACATTGGCGTCTGAGATCAGACCATTCTTCTGCGTCCATATTATGAGTGTGTGGGTCCAGATCATCCTTGGCTGGGGTTAAATCATTTGCATCCAGGACTTGATAATAATTAAAAGTGACAAATCATTAGTTTCCAGGACTATCATAAGGGTCTGGGTTGAAAAATTAATGTTCATGTCAAGATAATTTGTCTGGATCCAGATCAACACACTGTAGCTTTTATAATTAGTGTCAGTCTAGATCTCTTGTATCTGGGTCTAGCTTAGCAGTGTACGAGTTTAGATTATTATTTTGGTTTCAGATCATCAGTGTCTGGTCCCAGCTCTTTGTTGCTCTTTCCTATCCTGCTGTTGGCCTCACCACTTTTATTGAATTAATTATTGAATAAACCAAAGTATCAGTTCTTATTGCTAAAGACATGGCATGTATCTGTTTACTTAAATTAAACTGTAAAAAACAGTCCTTTGTTTGCTGGGGACAGTGGTCTGGTTAAAGTCTGGCCTATTTGTGCACGTACACTGGGGCACAGTGACCAGGAGGGTGGGGGTCAGAGAGGGAGACAGTGGGACACATGGAGACAGTTTCCTCTCTAAAAGCTAGTGTCATGTCTGCTACATCTCTACCTTGTCATTATCTGTCCCTGCATGCCCTAATTTCAGCCCCCATGGCTCCCTGGGACACCTATAATGATGGCGATGCAGGGAGAGAGGAGGGCTGGTGCCAGTGGAAAAGGCCCCGGGGCCAGCAGAGCAGTGACTCACACTGTAAGGAGGGACGAACACGCAACCTCACCGGACTCTCAGATACAAGGCACAGTGGGAAATTAGAGGCTGCGCATGGTGTAAACACGCATGTAAACATACAAAGCACCACCTCCAGGTCTGATCCCACCAGCTGCCACTCTGAACATCCATAATCAGCAGAGGATGGTGCCCCTTAGCCTGGGGACCAGCAGGCCGGGGGTTATGGAAGTAGTTGGAGATGCAAGTATGTGTGCCCTAGGGATGGGAAAAACAGTGACTCTCAACATGTATCAATGTTTTCAACAACATACATCGATCAGGTATGACATGACCATCTGCCACCCTGACTGATCTGCAGCTTTACAGCCACATATGCAACAAACTGTAATGTTCTGTCTATTCTGACACCTTCTCTCAGAACAAGCATTAACTTCCTCAGCATCATACAGGCCAACCATGTGCATCAATGAGCCTTGGCCGCCCATGACCCTGCCGTCCCTTCAACACTGTCCCCTCCTTGGACCACTTTGATACAAACCAACCTCCACAGACCAGGACTACCCCACAAGAGCTGCAGCTTTGGAGATGATCAGATCCAGTCATCTAGCATCACATTTTCCTTTGTCAAACTCAGTAAACCCTTACGCTTGAGCATTTTTCCTGCTTCTATCGTCAACTTTGAGGACAAAATGTTCACTTGCTGCCTAATATATTTCCCCAATAGGTGCCTTAATAAAGAGATAGTCACCCTGTTATTCCTAACTGATGTATATGGTAGGACTTGATTGTTAATAAAAATAGAATAAATTGGTGTTGATTTTAAAAGATTGATTTAGATGTCAGGCCTAATGCTCAGTAAAAGAACGGTTGTCAGATTACAATTAAGAGTATAATTATTACCATGATTATTGACCTCTGTATTTCATTCTAGAAGCATTTTTATTTAGAGGTCAGGTTTTTGCCAGCACTCGTTAGTTTGATAGCTAACAGGATAGCTTAAAAACATATCGATGGAGTTTGATGACACTTTCAGGAAAAGTCAGAAATCCAGAGCCCTTATTTCAGTTGTTTGGTCTTCATGAAAATTTTTTTTTTAAATTATTTTTATTTTTAAGGAGAAATATATTGCCGATGTAAAAAATCAAATAATAGTGATAAATGCCTAATACCTACTCGATACCATGGAAACCCAAATGGAAGTCCAGGACAACCAGCAGTGTGTAATTTATCAGTTTTACTCATTAAAAAATAAAAATCATTCTTCACTCTGCATAGTTTGCACAAATACACTGGCATCATTTAGATAACTGGATGGTAGATGTGGTGCTCAGACAGTTCTCACCTTTTTGACTGTAAAGAAATGACTACAGATTATTATGTTTCTTTACTTTTTGATATGACTTACTGAAATATGAAGAACTTGTTATGTAAGAGAATTCACATTTTTACCAAATTCAGGATGCAAACATATTGCCAAGGATCTGCAACCATTTAAACAGAATGTAGAAGTTTAATTGCAGCTTTAAAGGGTTGAAAAAAAGTAAATTACCCAAGACTGAGTTTCAGACTTCTATTTTTAATTTTTTTTGGTATCAAACAGGTATCAATATTGTTTGATTTTAACTTGAATCATATTAAAGTTTTTAATTCCATTCGGTGATGGGTGGGGATAAATAGATAAATGTTGTTTTTTCGTCCATGTCACCCAGCCCCAGTATTTATGTGTGTGTGTGTTTGTGTACGGCCTGTATGTATCAGTGCTGTACCCAGGCCTAATTCAAAGCTCTGCTGAGCCAAGCGCCCCGCCAGGCGCTGCACTTTAATGTCAAGGGGGCATGGGCGGAGCCTACAGAGCGCCATGCAATTATCAAGCATGATGGGACATGGAGAGAGAAGAACATCTGGCACTGGTGGACGGGGGCGGGACGCACCTCCAACCTCCCCCCCTCCCTCCTCTTCCTCCTCTTCTTCTCTGCGCAGGAGAGGCCCTCCTTTGATCTCCAGCTGGAGCTGTCTGCAGTGCCTCTCTGGATCAATCACGCCGACGCAAGATTAGCTCAGCCGTCAGTATCATTGGTCCGTGCTGAAGTCAGCCATCTTGTAGACTTAACTGCACATTACAGGTTCAAGCTGAAGGTTTTCAGAAACTGGGTTCACCTATTAACCTGCTCTCCTGCTGCACAGAGCTCAGCGTGAACCCTTCTGCTCATACCTGTTTTTATGCCTACACACCGACCACAGCCAGGCCACGGGCTTCGTGTTGTTTGGGTGTCTGTCTGGGCATATGGTTTAAGGCAGTGGTCTCCAGTCTTTTTTGTACAGCCTCCTGCTTTTATCTTACACAATATACCTGAGGAGTGGCCTTTTCAGAGAGATGTGTCTCAAGATTGCGCTGAAGGATTTTTCTCACGCCTGTCCACTCAGACTCAAGAATGATCTGTTTAGACTTTGGGGGTCAGGGGTCATGGTCATTGGGTCCCATCCATCCATCAAACTATTATCTACAAAGCTTCTCCCTTTTGACTTTGGATGAGAGGCAAGGTATGCCCTGGACCAGTTGCCTGCCAATCACAGGGCCAACAGACAACAGTTCACACATTTGCACACACTGACACCAAAAGGCAATTTAGAGCCACCAATTACCATTATGAGCAAGTGTTTGGTCTGTGGGAGAAAACTGGTGTACCTGGTGAAACTCCTGCATGCACAGGAAGAACAAAATCAACACAGAAAGGCCCTAACAAACTCAGGAAGTCAAACCAGCAACCTTCTTGCTGTGAGGCACTAGCACTAACCCAGTATGCCACTGTGCAGCTCATTGGTTCTGATTTTCATCCCATGATCACCTCCACATAGGTGCTTATGTTTTTGCTGGTATTTGTTTGTTTGACTGTTTGTCTGTTAGCAAGATGACTCAAAAAGTCATGAATGGAGTTTGATTAAATGTTCAGAGAATATTGGATATGGATCCAGGGATTTTAAGGAGGATTTGTTAACATTGTGAGATAAAGTTGTTTTCCAGATTTTTGCTGATAACCTGATAAGTTCTCAGTGGATTTTATAGACATTTTTTTAAGTGAATGTTGGTCGAAACACAAGGAAGTATTGATTATATTTTGGTGCTGATCCGAAATGATCCAGGATTTTTTAAAGGATATGCTAACAGTGCAGGATTGTAGCCTGACACACCAGATAGACAGTTCAACATAGACTATACCATATATATTTCACTAGTTCATCTGGAAAACAGCCCATAGGAAGTATTTGGGAATGGGCAGAACCTTTCAAAAGCATATCTGGCTGGTAATTGGATGATCATTCCCTCAATCACATTCATTACGGACCAATCACACATAGTAGGCAGGTGCTACTGCCAGGTTGTGGAGTACAAAACGTAGACTGCATGAAACAAGCTCTCGCCACAACTTCTCGGAAGTGGAGCAAAAGTATCCTGTCTATAAGGTATGTTTTCAGTGATGGTAATTGTTTTGTGTTTAATAAAGAATTGCAGTCCAGACAAAAAACTGTTCTTGAAGTTGTTAGCTTCTATGCTAATCTCTGTATGAGTGGCCACTTCCTGCTGTCCTCACGCTCATAGCTCTCACCTCTTCCTGCTTTGAAGGACTGTGATTGGGCCATGCTGCTATGGGACAAGCACAATTGTTGTAGATTGGAGCTTGGCAGGATGGATCTGCTTGAATCAGTGTCTGTAATGCACTGCAAGGTTAGGGCAGTATTTAATTTTTGACAATAATTTGCCCGATGCTGTTGCAAATGCTTTGGCAGAGATTTGTGCTTTTGAGCACTTCTTGTTAAAAATTTAAATAGATCTACCAGTGTGATGTATTGGATATTCCAACTGTTACAAAAACACGGGAAAATGAGCTTGGTGTTAATATTGATGAGAATAAATGGGAAGTGATATGGAATCATACAAAGAAAATATCAGTGTGCGATCATGCTCATTTGTTACAATATAAAATCTTGCACCGTCTGCAAATCTCTCCCAGTAATAGACACAAAATGAATTCCCAAACTTCCTCCTTATGTCTAAAATGTAAGATCTCAGTGGGGACCTACCCTCATTGTGTCTGGTTATGTCCTAAAATTCAAGCTTACTTGACAGACATTTTATGGGACATGGAAAAAATTCTTGGTATATCTTTGTGTTTGAATCCTGTTTCCTTACTCCTTGGCCATCCATCTCATAATGCTATTGTTGCTACTTGTACCAAAAGACTGTATGATATTCTTGCATATGCTGAGAGGAAGAACATCTTTCTGTCATGGATAAGTGATAAACCACCTTCTAAAACGAACTGGCATAAGATCATCATGGAGTGTATTCCTCTTGAATACTTGACTTGTTTGCTTCACTCTACAAAGGGACGATTTATGCAAATATGGACTCCAGATCTCCGTTTCTCAAATACTACTGTGGCTTCGACTTTTAAGAACACATTGTTTGACTAACCATGGGTGACAACCTTGTAGCGTAAGAGAAGGAAAAACTATGAATTGTACCATTACTTTGTTTCTGTTTTTATGTTCCGTCCATGATGACTGTGCAGACCAGTGTTTGTCCAAGCTGTTTATTGTTGTTGTTCGGAAAAAAAAAAAAAGAAAAAAAATCAATAAATATATTTCAAAAATAATAACAATTAAATAGATCTAGATAGCTTTAATGAATTTTCTTCAAACTGTATAATTTCAAGGGTGAACTGATTAGATGTAGGAGGTCAAAGATCAAGGTAACTAGAACTTCTAATCTTGATATTTAACACCAGTAAAGGAACAGGATTTCTACTGATCATACTAACTCACAAAACACTCCAGCCTCTCTTCTACACTCACCACTATTCTTCACTGGCCTGCAATGTGTACCTCATGGAGATACATAGCCCACAGTATATTACCACCAGGCAGTCTCTTACTTCTGTGTACTGTCACCAGTCCGGCCGTCTGTGAGTATTTATCATTTTCCCACAGGCAGACAGACAGCTAGACTCCCAGATACCAAGAACACGGTTATAGTTTAACTTCAAAGTCCCGGACACTGTGACTTATATTAGGCTTTGTCTTTCTGGCGGACAATGCTTTGTCCTAATGAGAGCAAACTGCTCTGTCATAACATGGAAAGGTTTTTAGACTTCCTGGGCACTTGCTGTAATTAATTCAGATCTAATGACACAACATATGGTGTGAGGTGAGTCACAAAGAGCAAAACATTTACCCAACGCCGTATTGTCTGTTTACCCAAATGTCCCCTAATGATTAAAGCTTTAGCAAAAGGTCAAGACAACAAACGAAGGTTGTGGTATCCATGTGTTTGCCACTAAAAATGCCATCTTGTCGTGTTTAGGGATGTTATAAAGCCATGTGACATCATATTTCTGACTTGCAGGCATGCTGTCCTTTGTCCAATTAGGGATGTTGTTCAGTAAGGTAATGGAAAACCGATGTGTCCTCTCAAAGGAAGAAGACAACAACAAAAAGGGGTGGCTTAATTGGAAAGTTAAACAAAAGAATTCAGTTAAGCTGGCTGCGCACTAGGAGATTTTCAAACTTATATGGTTTCAAAACATGAGAAACTACAGACATGAGGACAGTTTCAAATGATGTTTTAACCTAATATCCTTCTAACGCACACAGAAGATGATTCAACCTGAAGACCACACCTGGAAACACACATGAGATCTCACAGGGACTTCACGGAGGGGGATCAACTGTCAGGGTACCAAAGTATAATTTACTGTTGGAGCATGTTTCATTAGAGAAGATAAAAAAACGAAAAAGGATTGTTCTTTAAAGAAATATTCTGAAATCAGGAAATAACGTGTTTCCACTCTATTTTTTACTCTTATCAGACATGTCCTAACATGAATCATACTTTGGGATCCTGACCAACCCTGATGCCTGCTCTGTTCTGCAACATTACAAATAAACTAGAGGAGAACGTGTGGCGTATCAAGTATGAAAAGAGGGTAAAATACGTGTGACGAAACCCACTTTGCAATACCTTGCCTTTCACATATGAAACTCAAGATGTTGGGGTGTCCAGTCACATTTCAGGGGGCTCCAGTGACCACAGGTACCCCTGCTTGCTCCTTTTTTGAATGAGAATGGGGGAAAAATGCTCAGTACAACAGAGAGAACAGGTACCAACACATTATCTTCACGGTTAGACACAAAACAAGAGCAAACTGCAAAATTTAATGTTGGTGCTTGAAGATGGTTGGCACGTAATGCTTTAGTCGTTAGACGTTGGGAAAGTGCATGCACATCAAATGAGCACAGTTTCTATCATTTCCTAACAGAATCATTCCTCTTTATTCATCAGTAAAAAAAAACCTCAAAGTTCTTTGGGCCAAATTTAATTTCATGTTTTCCAAATTGCTGAGGGCTGCAGTTGACCCCCTGGGCAATAATTTGGAAACCACTGACCTAGCCTCTCCCTTTTCTAAGAGGGGCAAATAGATGCAAAAATCTGGCATAAAGTTGTCTTGTGCATAGTCAGCCTTTCAAAACCAAGTTTTTAATCTAGAACAGGATCACCTATTAAAGAGGTCGTTATGGTTTTTCAAGCTCTACATGCCCTTTATTGCATCTTACATGGTTCTCCTCATGATAGAGTACGGTCATATAAAATCTGTCATTTTTTCCCAAATTCCGTTTTAGTTTTTCTCATATTCCGTTTTCTTCCATTTTCATTTTTTTGAGAATTTGTTTTTTTAAGTATTTTACGTAAATTTCAACCTGAGACACTGTATAAAGTAATGAAATATTGACACTCACTCATCAGGTGCTCCTCACACATATTTTTATGGGTCAAGTCAACAGTATGATGCCAAAATCTGTATAAAATTTGATCGCCTGATACATGATAATCGTTGGGAAACTGCTCTGCCCTGTACTTTGGAGTTAGCCGGGAGTTTCAAAGCTTCTTTGCCAACTTAGCCGATGTCTCAGGCAGCCGCTTCGACATGTTGGCATTGTTAATGAGGGGAAGAGGAGGGGGACAGGAAGTGAAGCGTGCATTGTCTGCAGCCTTAGTGACCTCCTCAGAGCAATGAGTGATATTTTCCTTTTATTCTGAATAAAAAGCTTTTACGTGATTCCATCCATGATTCAGTAATGGCGGATTTCATAGGGCCCTAATAGAGCACCTATATAAACTAGACAAGTCTGCAGCACCAGTAGCTGCTGAGACCTTGACCCTTGGCCTTCAATACCTAATAACGTTTGAGTCAGAGTTCAAATTTGTGCTGTTTGGCAACAACTACAGACTTTTGGTGTATGTGCTTGGCTGAGGAGTCAATAGTGTGAAGCTACCATCTGTGGGATTATGACTGAACGCCTCTTAGTCATCCAACCTAGATGTAACAAAGCCATGGCGCCACAGATCTTCAGTTGGCCACGGCCTTGGTCAGTGAGTAGAGCCTTTCGTGACAGGGCTGGGGCACGGCAGGGATGGTGGTCACGCCTCTCCTATCTTACACCGCATGTTTGTGGAGAACCTGGTGCTAAATGACTAGCAGACCTTAACTTTCTTCTGAAATTCAGTTTACCATCCTTGTGACAGGGTGGATGCATGTGAAACGGTTAAAAGTAATCCCTCAAAGCGTTGGTTGAACATGAGGCCTTATGACCATATCCTTTGGCTTGTGACCTCCATAGTCTTGTCAGTTCATCCTTCAGTTAGAGACAGTCAGAGACATTTGTGCTAAGTTAAAAAGAGGACTTTTAATTTACTTTTAAAAGCAATGGCTCCTCGGGCCCTGAAATCACCATTGAAAAACACAAAGGAGACCCAACAAAGAAAAAGCACAGAAGACTAAAAAGCTCTACCCTGCACCACTGACGTCATCTAAAGGGAAATTTAATATATTCTTAAAAATCCCACAATGTCAAAAAATTAAGTTACATGTCTTCCTCCTTTGTTGTGTGCAAATCAAATTGTATCCGATGACGAAAATCACTGTCTTCCTTTTATTTTTCTGTTTGGTTCCTCTGTACCACGGATGGGAAGGCATTGCAAACAGATGTTGCACAAAGATGTTTGTAGCACTTAAATTCACATGGGCCCCTCAAGAAACAAGAAGAGGATTGAATCATATTATATTTGTCTTAATAGGATTCCCTGGGAGCTTTTCAAAGCCTCTCTTCATTTTCGGAGATGCCTTTGAAATGCCAAACAACATAAAAGTTATGAAGGTAATAAAACATCTTTGTCATTATTCATTCACTCCAAATCAGATTGAGGAGCTTAACTGGGTTATTATTAATAATGAAGTTTCCATTAAATGCTAAAGATGCCGCAGATGTATTGGTTCCATGATTAAACTCCAAAAACTTGCTCATATCGTCAAACCATTTCACACCATGGCTATTGTTTTATAATTACGAACATCAGTCCAGCATACTCCAAATACAGGTTTTGGAAATCTCCTAGGTTCAACAACCACCTCAGGGCACACTGAAGGTTATTTCTTTCTGTCACTCCCCTCCTAAAACATAACATACAAAACAGTTTACGTCATCCTTTTCCCAGTGACGAGGGGTGAAAAGCTCCCTTGTAAAACTTTGACTGGATTTGCTTTTGCAGTAAGCAATGGAGAAACACTGGAAAGATAATGAGTTCTAGTTAAGAGTCCCAATTAATTGATTTTTATTCAGAACTTATTCAGAATTTGTTTTCAACCACTTTAGGAGGTTCAGCAATATCAATAAAACTTTACTACCTTCTTTATTGATTCATTCTGTATTTTTTATGACTTAGTTTTAATGTTTTAAGTCATATGAATTAAAAAAAAAAAAGTAGTAGTCTAAAAGTAGTAGTAGTAATAGTTGACCTCCAGAATCTAGAAAGTCTAACCTTTTGTGGTGTTGAATGATAAGTATGAAAAGAATCCCCATAAGCTTTTGTGTGATTATGCATACATGAAAAAGAGTTCACAAGCAAAGAGCAGGGATTGGAGTTATGAGCATGACCTTTGACACATGACTTCCAAATTACAATCAGTGGACTCACTGAATGAAGTGGATATTTGTGTTTGATGAAAATTCCTTGATGCATTTGTGAAATACAGTATGTTCAGAGGCAAGGTTTGAGCAAAAGGGTCCTATGATCTTCACTTCTGTCCTGTGGCCTTAAAAATGTGATCAGTTCATTCCTGTGTAATTGTGAACATTGGTGCAACGTTTGAAGAAAATATCTCAAAGCATTCTTGAAATAATCCAACCCCATCCATTATCCATACAGCTTATCCCTTTTAGGGTTGCAAGGGGGCTGGAGTCTATCCCGGCTGACATTGCGTGAGAGGCGGGTACACTCTGAATTGGTTGTCGGCCAATCACAGGGGCACATAAAGAGAGACAACCATTCACACACTTACCCACACCCATAGGGCAATCTATGGTTGCCATTTATAGTAAGTATTATCCATTTACATCAGAACTGGGATGAGGGGAGTGGGAATTTCACCACATCCCAGCTAGATGCATTCAAGTAAGAGGGGTTGGTAAAGTTGGGGTAGCTGAAGACGTCCAACTCTGAAGAGGGAAATTCTCACCAAAGTGGGCGTTCCTTGTGACATTAAATAATTTCCAAGTCGGACTAACCCATTCCAAGATCAACTGGAACACGCCATTAAAGTCAACTGTTAACCTTACAAGCATGTTTTGTTGGTCCGTGGGAGGAAGCTGGAGTGCACAGAGAGAACCCACATATGCTTGGGGAGAACATGCAAACTCCACACAGAAAGGCTCTGACCGACACAGGGTTCGAACCATCAACCTGTGTTGAAGGTAGTGAGGCGCACACACCACCTGCTGCACCATTATGCCACCCTCTTGATAAAATGAGTCCACAAAATTGCTTTCATGAGGAACAGGTAAACACTGGGCTTTGAGACTTTGACCTTTGACCTCCAAAATCTGAACAGTTCATGTTTAACTCACAGCTGATATTTGTTCTAAGTTTGACGGAAATCACTGCAAGTGTGCTTGTGATATTGCATTCACTAGTAAGGATGACCACAGGACAGCATGACCTTGAACTTTAACCTATGACCCTTAAATTCTGCTGATTTTTTCCTTGAATGCAGGTGGCTATGTGGACAAAGTTTAAAGAAAATCCTGTGGAGATTTTTTGAGATACTAGGATCACAAGACCATGACCTGATAGAACAGAATAGAATAGAGTCGAATAGAATACAAGAGAACAGAACATAAACCTTTATACGTTTCACACAGGGGAATTTGCAGTATTACAGCAGCAAAGGGGACAGTGATAAATAAAAAATAGACTAAGTATAAAAAGAACCTAAACCTAAACCCCTACTGGTCTAGGCTAAGCCCCTGATATTTGTCCCTCTAAATCTGCCCCTGTTAACGGATTAAAGAAACAATAACGCATTCTAGCGTAGGCATCTACAGCTACATATCCCATAACATGGGGTTAACACAAGTTTAACTGTTTTATGTGCACATGGTTTTGATAATGCCTGATTTTAGGGGGTTGCGCAGCCCCCTCAGCACTCCAGCGTCACTGCTCACATGCTTACACTGGATTTTACACTTTTTCAGCATTTCAGTGTTAAATTGAACCACTCCTTTTATTCATCATTGACTTATTTGATTATATCTTCGTAATTGCCTTCTACCTGACACAATCTGGCTCCATACATGGTTTTGTTGAAATAAATCTAACATGTCTCCTACCTGAAATACATCATCCACATAATTGTGATGCCGCAGTGAACTCCGAGCCTCACTGATACGTGTAAATCATGTCATTACACAGTTTGAACAGGAGAGGTTAGGCCTAATTACAAGCCTGCGGGGCGGCTCGAGGTGAAGAGGCGCCAAGGTGAGCTCAGAGTCTGTTTATGTAACGGAGGAGAATGTGAGGAATGACTCAAGAGCCACGACAGGAACGGTTAACAGGAGCTTCTCAGAGGTTAAGAGGCAGGTAGGAGGAATCCGCGACCATTCCTCACATTGTTCTCCATCGGGCCAACAGGAACAGGTTGCGTGAAATGACAGACGCAGAGTTTGTCAGACAGTTAAACACTGATGTGGTGTTGTTGGTGCCTGTCACCAAACCACTAATCAAAACGCTGAGGAACCTCCTTCAGGTCAACTGTTCCGCATTCTCCTTCCCAGTGTGTCATTTTGTTGACAACAGCAGGTTTAACCGTCTTTGGCTCAAATTTAGAAGAAGAGTTTATAGAACTTTCACACTGAAATCTCGACATCAGTTTTTTAAATGACTAACCCTGTGTGCATACTTATACGACCTCAAATATTTCCTCAGTTTTCAAAGCTAAACAAGTTCTTGATTTTTAAGGCTGTAACAGTTTGTCTCATTGTGGCAGCTGCTATGACAAATCCACAATGACAAGACTCGGCATGTTTATAATTGCTGTGGAAACACCTGATATGTTAAAGACTGCTACATAAGAAAAGTGGGAGTTGCCATTGGAAGACATTTCCAGACATTTACAAAGACTGGAAATCTAAGGTCGATCTCACACATAAAGTTCAGGGACTCAGTTCAGTTCAGGGGTTGAGTGATTACAGTTTTGTGACTTTCATTTGGTTTGGTTTTCTTTCAAACTGTTCTTTGTCATTTAGACCAAAGCCTGTCCCATATTGTATAAAATAGACTACAGTGACTAGTTGGGGCTGTAACTGTGTTTTTTGTACCTGCAATCTGAGTTTAATGGATCCAACCAAAATTCTAGTTGGCCTTTTATGGTTGGACCTTGTTTGGTTCAAACAGCTTATACGCTCACAATGAACCAAACTCTGGTTTGCTTGGAAGCAGACAGAGACCCCACGGATAAACACAAGAGCACATTAAGTGCAAGACTCATCCTGCTACGATGCACCACAGAGCACCACAGGAAGTCATTCCTGCCTGTGGCCATCAGACTTTATAATTCCTCACTGCTCCGTCAGGTCCTGGAGACTAAACATTTTTTCACTGTTTTCACCTCTGATTTTTGTTGATATTTGTTAATAAGCAAACATAATATCCGGTGCCATAACCACTCAAATGTGGTTTACTGTCACAACGTGCTGATACTATATTCATATTGTAAATATTGGTAATATTAATAGTGTAAATTCCTTGGCCTTGTTCATAGTCTCACTTTACTTATTTTATTCATTTTTTCCTTCATTAAGGAAGTTGATATGGCTTAAAGATTCTGTATGTTGCAACCTGTCTTAATTTTTTACTAAATTTTTTATGCTCTTATCTATTTTAGTGCCTTTTATCTATTTTAGTGTCTTTATTTGATATTCCTACTGCTATATTGTGTATAAGAGCAACTGAAACGACCTAATTTCTCCTTGGGCATTAATAAAGTATTTCTGATTCTGATTCCATTTCTGATGTTTTAAAGCTGTCCAGTATTTGGCTCTTTGTTCCACACCAGAAGTTGACAGGGAGGCTTCACACCACCCCAAATAAACCAAGTTTTCCAAAAATGCAAACCAGGGTTAGCTTGGTCTGGACCAAAAGTGTAAGTGGTGAATGCTTTGTGAATAGCTCGCAGTGCAAACCAGTATGCCCATTTATAATGACTTTTCTCCTCATTATGTGAAATTCATCTAGGAAATGAAAATTTCAACTGTCAAAAGCTAGAACATACACCAACTTTCTCACTACTTTTGCACGTTACTGTTGGGGTTCAAAACATACCTATCCAACCCTAATGGAGGAGCTGGACAAGCTGCAATGACCTGGGTTAATTCTAAACTATGAACAGGTTTATGTGTACACAGGGCAGTTTTTATGTAGTAGTAGTGAATAGTTTGTCGCCTTATCATATTACGTCTCCCTCCAAAGCTCCAGTATCTGAGCACTGACCTCATGTCAAAAGAGTCCAAAAACACAGAGAGAGGTCATGTTGTTCTGATATAACTTGTACCATACCTCAGCCATAATCCTAGTCTTGTGTAAATAAAGTCTCAAAGCTTGGACCACTTCAAACAGACTTGTACAGAGCCATCTTTGATCAGGAGTCACTCCACTATTTACCCAATAATAAAGCAGTGTTTCATTACAGCAGCTTTATATTTTCCTTCCAGTTTAGGGGGCTTAGCTGTGAAGGCCTCGTTCTGTTTTTCTCAGGACAGATGGCGTCCTTTCAGGGTCGAACAGACGTGTGTTAAGCGATAAAGGAAGTGGCACCGGACCAGGAGATATCCTCGAGCGTACTTGTCTGGAAGCTCCATTTCTCTTCCAAGGTTCTGTTGCTGAACAACATAAAGCATGAGGCAGATAACAAGTGAGAGTGTCTGTCTCTGAAACATGTGTCCTCCAGTGTTATCATGCAGAGAGATAAAGAGAGGAGGAAAATGATTGGTGGGTCTGCAGGAGGAGTTTTATCCCAGAGTAAGTATGTATTTTCAGGGTTAAAATCTTTAGTTGACCAAGCAGAGATATCAAGGTCCTTCAGTTCAGCTGGAGAGTAAACAAAGTCCAATCATGCAGGTGTTTTGAGGGCAGATTTTCCTGGGAACAGTAGGATTCTGTGTAGTGCACGTGCCTCAAAGCAAAATTTGATCCCTGGGTCAGTCAGGGACTTTCTGTGTGGAGTTTGCATGTCCCCGTGCCTGCATGGGTTCTCTCCAGGCACTCCAGCTTCCCCCACAGACCAAAACCATGCTCAATAAGTTGACTGGTGCCTTTAAGTATAAATGTGAGCGTGAATGTTTGTCTGTTTCTCTATGCGGCCCTGCAATCGACTGGCGATTGGTTCATGGTGTACCCTGCCCCTCCCCCAATGTCAGGTGGGATAAGCTCCAGCCCCTGCCACCCTGATAGGGATGAGCTTAGATTTGTTTAGAAGCTGCCTGCTAATCATATCCACAATCAAATCTTGATTTATATATTCACCAGCCACTTCATTAGTGCACCTGTTCAACTGCTTTGTAACACAAAAAGCTTATCAGGCAATCACATGGCAGCAACCCGATGCATTAAGGCAGGTAGATATGGTCCAGACTGCCAGCTGAAGTTCAAACTGAGTATCAGAATGAGGAAGAAAGGTGACTTAAGTGACTTTGAGTGTGGCAGGGTAGTTGGCACAGGACAGGCTGGTCTAAGTATTTGAGAAACTCCTGATTCTTTGGGATTAACAGAGAACAACCTAAATTAGAGAAAATATCCAGTGAGCAGCAGTTATGTTGGAATAAATGACTTGTTGTTGCCAAAGGTCAGAAGATGGCTAACGTGGGTTAAGACAACAGTAACTCAAATAACCCCACATTATAACAAAGTTATTCAGAAGACCACTTCTGAGCACACATCACACTTTTGAGTCTTGAAGTAGATGGGCTAAAACACCAGAAGACCACATCAAGTACCACTCCTGTCTGAAAAGAACAGAAAACTAAGGCTACGATTCTCAAAGGCTCACTAAACTTAGACATCAGGAGATGGAAAAATGTTGCATGGTCTTTAAGAGTCTCAATTTCTGTTACCAAATTTGGTTGATAGGGTCAGATTTTGGTGCAAACATCATGAAAGCATGGCTCCATCTCTCCGCGCATCAACCATTCGGGTTGGCAATGGTGTAATGGAGTAGGGGATATTTTCTTGGCACACTTAGTATCAAATGAACGTCACTGAAATGCCACAGCCTACTCGAGTGTTGTTGCTGACTGTGTCCATCACTTTTTGACCACAGTGGACCTATCTTCTGGTGGCTACTTCCGACAGGACAACACTCAATGTCACAAAGGCCAAATCATCTCAAACTGGTTTCTTAGGGTGCATTCACACTAGGGGCCCTGTCCCGGATCCGAGCGCACTTGAGCCCAAAGTCCGGTTCATTTTGGTAGTGTGAATGCAAACGAACCGCCCGGGACAGAAAGCTGACGCTGCTGCATGACATCACAGTTGTCCCTTCTCTCTTTCAACATGACGGCCAAAGGTTCACTTTGGAGCCGCGAAGAAATAAAATTCTTACTTGAAATTCGGGCTAACTAGGACATTCAAAAACATCTCAATTCCACACATAAAAAATCGGAAATTTTCGGCATTATAACTCAAAAACTACTGTCACTTGGGTATACCAGGACCACCGATAACTGCCGTGATAAGATAAAGAAACTCCGGCAGCAGTGTCACAGAGCACAGGACTTGCTACGTAAGTCCGGCAGCTCAACTGATGAAAAGGAATAGTTTCCTTGGTATGATGCAGTCTATAATATCATCAGCCACAAACCAACAAGTCAGGCTAATGTACTGGAATCGGAACCCCTTTTCCCACCGACACCGTTTACATCTCCTCCGCCATCTGATCCTGTGAGCTGAGGAGGCAACTGGTAGCCTCTTCTTTGTTCTCCTCCGTAGCAGGTTTGGTTACCAGTTACGTGCATATCACCCCCTGCTGTATCAAACAGAGTAAATACCCAAGTGGGCCCGGGCACGGTTCAATGTTGCAAGTGTGAATGCAAGCCAGCGGGGGGGGGGGCTGCGCCGCAGCGTGGTTCGAAACAAGTGAGCCTAATGTGAAAGCACCCTTAAACAATTCATGTTAGCCAAAAAATCTGCAGAAACTCTGTGGTGCTATTGCATCAAAATAGAGCAAAATCTCTTGAGAATGTTTCCAGCACCTTGTTGAATCTGTACCAAAAATAATCAAATCTGTTCTGAAGGCAAGAAGGGGTTCCAACTTGTCACTGGCAAGGTGTACCTAAAGAGTGGCCGGTGAGTGTTTGTATTATTCATTAAGTTTGTCAAGTGTACAACTCAGTGTCATGAGAGTTGACTGATTCTCTGGAAAAAACATCACTACAACAAGGACCACTGACAAGTAAATAAGAGGCTTTTAACATGTTGTAAAAAAATGAATTAATAGGATTGTCTGACTATGCAAAGTCTGTTATAGTGTATGTTTACATGATAGGCCTCCTGAAAATGTTCAACATTTTGATAATGCCATTTCCCAAAGCAGACAGGGTGTTACACTCATGCACCAAAGTTTCCATGCCGGGATTTATGCTTGAAGTAATAGGACATAATTGCATAGCATAGCATTAGTTATGCTGTTGTCTGGTTTGGATATTATCAGTGTGGGGAACAGCATGCACTGCACTTCTTTAAACAGGAAAAAACAGAAATGTATTATGTGCAACACTCATCCTGATAAATCTGCGTATTATTAAAGGAACTGTTTATTATCCTACTAAAGCTGTTTCCCGTGTCTTCAAAATGTCTAAATGGACCTGAGCCCATCTACAGAGCACAGATCATGTTTTGTATCAGCACATAGGCCAAAAAAGTCTAAACTTCAACCAAAGCTGCTTGTTCTCTCACCAAAATATTGGCCTGGATCAGGTCAAAGAGCAACATAACAAATTTGAAATATATGCTCTTTCCTCCTTGACCAGCAAGTAGATCCAAAAAAGCTTCACTCTGAGATCTTTGGCCATGCTGAGAGTAATTTCAGACTTTTAGGTGATTAATTAACATAATTAAAGATAAGGAAGAAAGATGGAATTACACAAGAGCTTTATTTTCCAACTGACTTTCATTTTTAATCCACTCTTGAACAAACAATTTCTTTGTCATCAGTAAAAAAATGCTGCATACTGCATGTGAGACGATTATTTTTGATGTATTTCTTAACAATACTAAAAGTAACATAAATAGTATTATACATTTATGTATCTTCCATAAAAACTTCCATCCGTTTTCCCTTCTCTCCTTTTCTACCTCGTATCCGATCAACGAACAGCAAAGAAAACCCATAATGCACTGCAGTTACAAGCCGTCACGCTGAAACAAAATTGCATTACATTAACACCTGCTGTGTTAAAAAAATTAATTCTTCCATTCGTCCATCCATTGCTAATACAGCTTATCCCTGTCTGGACTGCAGGGGGCTGGAGCCACTGATTTGTTGCCAGCCAATCACAGAGCCACATAAAGAGACAGACAACCATTCAGACAAGCACTCACACCTACAGGCAATTTAGTCACTAATTAACCTAATGAGGATGTTTTTGGTCTGTGGGAGGAAACTGGAGCACCCAGGGAAAGCACACATTTATGAGAAAGGACATGCAAACTCAACACAGAAAGGCCCAAGAGTCGAACCCGCAACTTTCTTGCTGCGAGGCATGTGCACTAACCTGTTGGGCCACCATGCCACCAACAGATACATTACTTTAATGAAACTTAAAGAGCACATGAGGTGTTTAAATAGCATTATCAAATTTAGGATGCAATTAACACAGTATTAAAGTAGAAGTGCACTGAGGGAACAAACCTGCTAATTTATTTCCAACATTTTTGGGTGAGTTATTGTCAAAAATCTGGATACAAAGCCTTGAAAAAATTCCTGAATTCACATTTGAATTTGCAGAAAACTGCCCTATCTGACAATTATAACAAACCCTTAAAAAAGAATCCTGAATCAGCATCCAGATTTGGATCACCAACAAAATCTAATCTGTCAATAACTTTTTCAGTTATGTCATTCAAAAACTAACAAACAAGCTAAAAAACAACCAACACAGGCATACGTATAATCTCCTGGATGGGGGTAATAATGTTTATTATAATAATGTGTCACAATATAGGATGATAGGGTTAGAGTACAAAATATATGATCCATGTTGTTATGAGTTGACCACAGAAATGGTCATAATTTTCTTCTGTAATGATGAACATTATTTATATTTTCTCTTTATACTGAATAATTTGCACCAACTTTTTCAGATGTAAAGATTTCTTTCTGGATAAATATGACAAATTAAAATTCAAAGGACTGTTGAAGCTAAATGTGAGGAATGTGAGGCCCTGCTGTGCGTGTTATTTACATAAAAAGATGATTTCCCCTGATACTGGAAGAGCCAGAGCAGTTTTACGGTGCCAGAGTCGATGCAGCATGAAAAATTCCTCCATGTTTAGTCGCTTAGCGTGGGGCCTTTAGAACCATGACCCCAGACTCACCTCTGTGCACAACGCTGAGCCCGGGGAACCCGCTCGGCCCCAATAATGAGATCATTACCAACAGTTAATTAAAAGCGATGCGTCTTCTAAAGCTGTGCCCCATATCGCAGTGTCCAAACAATTGTGTCCCTTGTGGATGCCCGAGGATGAAAGGGTGAGCCAAATGGAGGAGAACGCCCATTGTCCTTTTCCTGAGAAACTGTCTTACCTCGCTTTTTGCCTTTCAATGAATTCTTTGTCTGCGCTCTGGGGTCCGGGGCAGTCCTCCGGGTTCAGAGAGACGGGGCCATGCCGAGTCGAGCTGTGCCCAGCCTCAGCGTGAGCAGGCCGGAGCTTGGGGATGGACGGACGCCTAGTGTGGGTGGGGATGTGACAGAGAGCAGAGAGTCTGCCAGAGACTAAACTGAGAGGAGGTTTTCTCGACAGAAACAATTTAAGTGGTCAAACAAAGGTCAGCATCTCTCTTCCAAGGATTACAAACAAGTTATTAGATTTTATGCAGTTTGCAACATCATGGAAGAGCAAGGCCACAGTGCAGATTTACATCCAGGGTGTTAAATAAAACAAAAATCTCCACCAAAATTATAATGACATATCTTTGAGATGAAACTTTAAATCATAAGTATTGTGTTAAGTTTTTTGTGATTTCAAGAGCCCACATTTGATTTCAATGAATGCTACCTTATACTCACAGTTAGTATTAATAGAAAAAATATGAGTTCCCCTGATCCACCTGTATTCTCTCTCTGAGTTCCTGTCACTTTAACGCCCCTTCACCTATGCACGTGGTTTGGCCAACCAGTCTGCTCTGTGGTGATTATTCAGTTCAGTGATGCTCGGTGGCATGCTTTCAGCAGCTCTTCATTCTCCCTGTGGTGTATGCTCTGTACCAGCTACCCTGAGCCAACAGGCTGAAACTCCTGATGAAACAATGGTAGGACATCATGCTGTCAGGCAGGGGGAAAGAGCCATTTAAGGCAAATACTAGCACTATAAACAGGGGGGACGTCCCAATGTCACAGGCTTCTTTTCTTGTTCACAGAGGTACTCTATCACCCACAGGAGGCGTATAAAACACAAGTAAGGGCAAAGTTGAGGGTAAAATGCTACGAGGTAATCCATAAGAGAGCTCATCTAACTTTTTTGGTTTCCTGAGTAACGCTATACGTTAGTTTTGCAAATCAAGTAACTACAAATCAGTTGCTTTTTAATAAAGTAGCTCATTACTGAACCAAAAAATCCCAGCACAACCAAACTGCACTGTTTCTGTTTCTCTCCAATCTGTTAATGTGAAGGTAAAGACCGGCATGCAAGCAAAAGTAAACAAAAACGTGAGTAGAAATGCAAAGGTAGCTGAATCAGTTCTTGAGATGACAGAAGGGACTATAACTCACGTTGGAAATACTCTTGGTACGTTGTAGGAGGAAGGGATAAGAGCAATATAAATATGACATAAATTTAAAACTGTCTTTTTGTTCTGCCTATTGTCAGACTGTAAGCTTGATAGGAGCTGTAAATGTCTGATAATCAGTTTAAGGCTACAGATAATGGGCTGTAAAATAGGTTTTAAGGTGACAACAGAGTCCAAACATTCAAAGAAAGCACAGTCAGCTGTGTGCCATATTTGAACATAACTGAGAAACAAGAGGCTGAGGGGATTTAACTTTAGAAACCATAAGTGCTCTACTGAGCTCTAGCGCTCCTCAGGAGCAGCAAGCCACCACTTTCACATCTCTCCCTGAGTGCATAATCGTAGGACCTGTTTGTGCATGATTATTTCAGTATGCGTGTTTACAGCATGTTTCAATTATAGAGAGTAAAGACTTGAATTTCCCCATGAGGGAATAACAAATATGTCTTGTTGTTACTCTGACAGGTTGATATTTTTTCAGACATGATATGCCCTTTTCTTCTATGAAAGGTGTTTTAAATGATCTACATCATAAAACACAACTTCTCTTTGAGGTTCAGAAAAATATCTCTGGGTCAAAGGTCACCTTTTCTTTGAGTTAATCTCTAATTCTTGATAAATTTTGTCTCTGGACTGCTGGAAACACCAAGAAGAGGAGGTGGAGGAGACGTCTTGGGAGGAGAGGAAAGAGTTTAAGATAGGAAAAGTCGAGTGCGGGGCTGTGGAGGGATGTTTCAGAGGAGTGTTCGAGGATCTTATCTCCAGACAGGCCGGAGGAACGTCTGGCTCCCTCTGGGACACATCCTCTACCACTCCTATCCGCCTCACACACACCCTCATAAGATATCACAGCACTGATGTGTGTGTTCATGTGATCGCCTGAATAAGTGCACACACATGCATCCATAAAGAGAGAAGATAGACGTTCTTGCTTTTGTTTTTAACGTTTTTGCCTTTATGTGCGATGGCAGGGTTTATTCATTTCTGACTTTATCTCCTCAGGAAGCATTGTCTGCAGTCGGAGAGGGGGCTTTGTGTGCAACCAGTATTTCATAGTCAGTGCTTGATTCCAGAAAATCTGCGTTTTACAGAGATTTTCTGTGTTTGGCTTGAGGCAGGCTGGGATTGGAGCTACTGCCTAGCAGATATATTCCTCTTCAAGGTACAGGATAATGGCAAGAGAGTCGAAGTACAACGGTGGATGGAGACATTTGGCAAGGGTGATTTGTAGCTGTGTGATTGGTTTTGTTGTGAAAGTGCAGGTATCATTACAAGATCATAGCAACAGTGTGCTTGATGAGGACCCTCTAGAGAGTGATCATTTTACCCTCAAGTCAGAGTGGACATTGAAGTTTAAAGAAACGCTCTCTGTGCACTCTTAAGGTTTATGTTTACAAGTGAAAGATAAGCATTAGGCCCAAAGACCTTGACTTTTGACACATGACCCTCAGAATATCCTTGAGTCACAGTTGACATTTCTGCAAAGTTCAAAGAAAATGCCTCAAAATGCTGCTGAGATATAGTGTTTACAAGAATGAGGTGGAGGAGGTGTGTCAGGAAAGTTCCAGGACTGGTGTCACAAAAGATTTATTCGTGATCATCCACTGCGAGTTCTTGCCACAGGGCCAGACGATCAAACAGCATGTCTACAAAGAGATACTGCGGCGTTTGCTTCGTTCAGTGCGCGAGGAAGAGGCGAGAGGTGGCAGGACAAGTCGTGGCTGCTTCACCACGACAACGCGCCTGCTCACAATGCCCTGAGCATCCGACAGCTCCTGGCCGAGAAGAACTTCGCCGTGCTGGAGCAACCTCCCTACTCACCCGACCTGGCTCCGTTTGATTTTTTTCCTCTTCCCCAAGCTCAAGGGGGTCATCAAGCGGACCCGTTTTGAAGACATGGACGACATTAAAAAGGCCATGACAACGGAGCTGCGGCGGATCCCTGAAGAATCCTTCCAGGAGTGCATGAAAGCGTGGCAGAGAGGGACGGGAAAGTGCATTAGACTCCAGGGGGATTACTTTGAGGGGGAAAAAACTTGTAGTTTGGATTCTAAATAAATTTTTTCTGACACACCTCGTATGTACTTCATTTTCAGAAAAGACTCAAATATTTTTTATGCTATTCTGTTCACAAGCAAGGGATAAAATGAGACCTTAAGACATTGACTTTTGACCCTTTACCTTCAAATCTAATCAGTTTATTCTGAAGTCAGAGTGAACACCATTGCAAAGTTTGAAGAAAATCCCTGTAATCATTCTTGTATTATCAATATTACAAACACAGCATAAGCAAAAGGCCTAATGATCTTGTCTTTCAACCTTGACCTTCAATAATCAATGACTTTGAAGGCATCCTTAATAATGTTTTTAAAAATCTTACCTTGGCCAAAGTATTACAAAATATGCATTTGCACAGAAGGACAAAACAGACATAAAAACTTCTGTTATTAAAAATACCTGTCTATGTGTGGACATAGCCTTAATACACTGATCTTTGACCCTTAAAGAGGGCTCCCTCAGACTGGTTTTAGGATATTCACATCACAAGTAAGAGATGACCATGACACCCAATTAAGTTAATATTTAAATCTTGATCTCAAAACTAGTTTGTTGTGAAGTTCGAGTGGACGTTGTAAATAAGGGAGTAACATAAGACTGATTGACCTTTGACATTTAAAATCATCTTGTTTTGTGGTTGAGTCTGAAGGCTCATTTTGTATTTTGAAGAGAAGTGTTTGAAGAAATGGCCTGAACGGACAGAGAGCAGTGCACATCTGTAACAGCCTGAGACTTTTTTCATGGAGCCCACATTGAGACAAAGATTTAATTATACAGTGAGTAATAAAGAGGCAGCACCACACACCTGAAGGTCTGATGGGTGTGGTGAAAACACTGAATCAATGGGTGTGGCTTCTCTTCACAGCGGCTCTAATTATGGGATAATAGTGCGTTAAGTTTGTCTCAGCATGCTTGGTGAAAAAAGAGCAGCTGGGCAACACGTTGGCTTAAAAAGTGTCCATCACGAGTCTGCTGTGCCAGCATGTGTCTTTAAATCTGTATCCAAAAACTGAGAGATATTCAAAACACCTGTTTTGGTCCACCGAAAGATTTCATCCTCGTCTATGAGTAGGTCTCAACGTTTTTCTGGCCACACGGGAGCTGGATTAAGTGTATGTCAGCATTAAAGCTAGGGTTGGTAATTTGATTTAGATTTACACTTTTTGTTATACTGGTTAAAATGATTGTTATCACCCGATGGCAATCAATGCATGATGTGTTCTTAAAAGAGAGCGAAAAATAGCCGCTGTCTACAGGTAAAACACCAACCAATCACAGCAATTCGGACCAAATTTATTAAACCAACTAAATCCCGTACTGCTGTTCTGCCCACCTTCTGTGCATACATTTTGCCGGCGTGCACTGACCCTGATTCGATGCGCGTAGCCGAGCTGAGAGGGGTCCAAGTACCCTGGAGAATGCTTACCTGTCAAGTTTTGGCTTTGAAAATAAGGGAAGACCACTGTGAGCCTTCCCACAACCCCAACCAAGCTCCAGTATCCCTTACATTTTTAGACAGATGTACAAGAAATCTAAAATAAACACTTTGTTTTTCTTGGTTTGTTGCCACTGTGGGCTCTAATCTTGCGACAACTGCCACCCAGGCTACTGCGGGTGGCAGTTCTCGCAAGGCTTTTCTTCTTCTTCTTCGGTTTTACGGCGGTTGGCATCCATTTTGGTGCATTACCGCCCCATTCGGCTAGTGACAGAGCTCAGTTTGGAGAGGCAGAGGAATGTTGTCCCAGCCAAAACGGGAGACTTGACAGCTAGGTGGAGAATGGCAGAGAAACTACCTATATCCCAATTACCGCTCCTCCTGCTAAGCAGAGGAAGAAAAGAAAAATGGAGGATGAAACGAAAAATAATTTGGACAAAGCCAGGGCAAAAACGAGAGCTAACATCGGGTTGTGAGTACTAACTAACTTGCCATGTTTGTTTGTTTTTAACTTTACTATGATAATGTTTTGGTGTTTTCTTACTGCTGAGTGAGACATGACTTGGTGTAGTGCATAACTAAAATGTTGTGCTGAGGACCGGTTTTGATTTTTGAGAATCAGTCTTCTGGTTGTGAATCAGTGGCACTCACATTGCATGTGAGCAAGGGGCGTGGTTTTGGAGGAGCTCCGGGGGGGGGGGGACTACATTCAAATTCGTGCTGGTTTTCCAAAATTACAGACCCTAGCTTTAGGGACCCTTTTGCCCATTGTTTCTATTTTTCACGCCTGGGTAAATCTAATGGTCTGTTTTGTAGTTTCTAGCAACAAAAATGATCAAACTGGTCAAAACATGGATTTTTTTCTTTAACCAGAGCCCTCCTGAGATAAAATTTTTGATCCCTATCAGTTTCCCCCAAAGCACGGTTCTCAACTATTTGACAAAACAATGGTACAACGTCACACTGACAGGTCTATTAGGGGGGACGGGAGAACTAGCCAGCTACTGGCACTGTAAACAGGGGGGTTGGGGGAACTCCTGGTGCTGCAGGCTTTTTTTTCTTGCTCATAAGTGTTTACTTTCACATAACAGAGATAAGTGAAACACATTTAGGGGCATATAAAACTAAAAAAAACAAACATAATATGGGCTCTTCAAGGTGCAGTCATGCCCTAAAGATAGATACACACCACTTTTGTGCCCTGGGTACTACTGTAAGAGCATGTTTATCTGCTATTGCAATAATGTGAGGGCCAGAAAGATCAATGACATCAAGTAGTAAATAGGAAAGATATCTGTGCTGCACCTGAATCTGCTTTACAATAGGTTTCTTTGAGTTAACAATATACATTATATATTGTATCTTTGACTTAAGATTTTCACAGAAGTAAAGTTTATTTAATGATTAAATCAATTAAACTAATTTTAAAAGGTTTTTGAAATGGGAGGGAGGCCAATAGATTTTTTTTTTTTCAGAAAGGGCTTGACTAAGGGTAAGTTGGTTTGCTGTTAATTTGTTTCTTTTTAGGTTTAAAAAGTGAGAGTGAGAAATCCTTAACTGCTTCACTGTGATGCCAGGGGTGACTAAACGCTGACTAAACAGCATTCTTGTAGTTTTTGAAGACCAGTAAATCTTTCTCTCAACAGAATCACAAAGAAAACCAATAAAAAGCACAGTGACACTTTAAAATGTCTTGTTAAAGAGACAATGCTGCGTTCATGTTCCTCTTAAATCCTGTTAAATGCTTGCTGAAGGAATCTGAACAGCCCCGGCAGAAAAGTGAAAGCATTTGACAAATCTCATGTTTTATGTGTTCACTCTGCACAGCTCGCGGCTACACGGCTAATTCAATTAAAGTCCCTCAGTTATTCTTAACCTGCTTTTATCGCTCGATTCTGTGGCCGTGACGGGGATAAATGCGCACATTGTTTATTTTATTCATTATTTGGAGCTTTGCCAAAGAGCCTATTAGTGCTAATAGAGCGTTCTGTGGTGCATTATAATATAAACAGAATGTTTTACATGCCTATAAAGACAAAATACGAATGCTCCTATAGAGAGGCTCTAACTGGATCCATATAGGCCGCAGCAGCTCTAAAGCCGGAGCGGAGGAGACGCTGGGAGGCATGCTCAGGCTGCTTAGAGCTTCAAAGGAGGGGCGTTTCCTGGACTTTTTAAGACTAAACACAAGGAGAGCACGCAACATGGTGTGTGTGTGTGTTTAGAGTACCTGAGGGCTGCAGATTGAACACTTGGACGATGTTATTGTGTGTGTGCTTTGTGAGTAAATCAGCCTGTGGTGGGATGAGTCAGTCGCCTTACTTAAAAGACCCTTTTTCTAAACACAGCATGGTGGGCATCCGATGTCAAGTGGTAGACCAGAGGACGGAAAGAGGAAGAGTTCCTGATAAGACAGAGATAAACACTTTCAGTCAGTGACACTCACTCCAAATGTCTGCAGGCTTCATTCAGTCCAGAAGAGAAGAGGAAGAGTCCGTCAGCTCAGTTTGTCCAACCAACTTTAGCTTCAAGCCTTTTCCACCGAGCACTCCTGTTGTCTACAGGTGCCTCTTCTGAGTCAGAGCTGCAAGCTGCTGTCGAAGCAGAGGCCATGTCGACCTCCCACACGTTGTGATCTAACCATCATGAGCACTGCACGCAAACCTTCTACCACATCCGCAACATCTGTGAAGATTGTCCAAATAACGGTGGCAAACGGTGTGGCCTGAATTTTAGTGAACACAAACAAAACTCATTTCCCAGGCTGTCAATCCAATTCTTTTCCTCACTTGATAAATATTCGGTTTGTCACTTCTGACATTTCAGACCAGGCTGCAAACAAACAGAATTTGTCCCAGATCCTTTAAAGGGGTAGTTCGTGATTTTTGAAGCAGGGTTGTATGAGGTACTAGCATTAGCCACACTGACATACAGCAGCTCTCAGTCTGAGCCAAAATACCCCTTGCCTCAACTGCTTACAGTGCATAATTTTAAGAATTCTGGGTGAAAAAATAAAAAACAACATAGGTGATTACATGTTGTAAACTGAGAGGTTTTTCTCTCAGAATCAACATAATACAGTGGTGCAGAGTCCAAAAACACAGAAGTGAGTCAGCATTTAGCACTTCATGGCTTCCAACCCCTCAAGTAAATGGGCGTTAGAATACTGGTTTCGAATAAATGTCTGAAATAAGGTTCATTATGAACACGCGCACGTGAGATTTTAAATTTTTTATGGGAAATAATAAATTGCATCTGATGTTGCCTGCTTCTGAATCTTAAACTGTTGTGTATTTAAAACAGTGGTTGCTAACTCACTGCGAACAAGGACCACAAAAATGGCTGGGATCTGATGGTAAGCATTTCTGATCGCTTTAAAATAATCAATAGCTCATACACTGTTGCCACAGCCATGAGGACCAACTTGATCAGGTCTCTTGATTATGAGGAAACTCTAAAACAAGGTCACAAAAAGACATTATACGCTGGAAATATTGTAATTGCTACTCAGTCGAACTGACATGTTGTAGTTCATTATTAGCAGAATAATAGCTTTTCACTCAGCTTATTATGTTTAGCGCTTAAAACATTGTGAAAAGTAAGTTTGTTTGTTAAAATTATCACAAAGAACAGAGCACACAGGTTTTATCAGCAATTTATCAGCAATAATTCATACATGTTGAAAAATCCAATAGGCACCACTCTTTTGTTGCCATGTTTAAAGTTGACTTCGTCACAATAGGTAGTTTTTCGTGGTCCCTATTGAAGTATATTCCAGTAACACAAAAACAAAAACACTGACGTTGCCAAGGAAGTAAATGCAAACACAAAGACAATCTAAAGGGGTACACTACAAGGTCTTTCTACATGTGAAGAGATGTTTTATCTGTTAGAGACCCCACACATGGAGATAAAAAATCAGGCATTGAACAGTTTGGATTGTACTTTGTGTGGTGTGCTCCGGTAATCTCAACACAGCACAGCTAGGTCCACCGAACTTTATGTGTCAGGTTGGCCATGCTTGTTTTTATTTACAGCGGCTTCCTTGTTCCTCAGTCAGCTTGCTTCTTGATTGGCTACATTCTGTTCCACGTCACAATTCACAGAGTCATGACTCGAGAGTCGTCAGCTTTCCCCACACATGAAGAGTTTTGGTCATGAATATTGAACAAGTTCAATATTTACGATTGTCGGCCCTGACCGTTTCAGAGCTGATTATTGTGACAAATTCACTCTTAACACACCTCAGACCACAGGATAATCTTATACGATAATCTTACAAGACATAAGATAATCTGCTGTTTGCCGTCCTTGGTCAGGAAGGGGGAAAGCCTGGACAAAAACAGCCCAATAATCTTTATGTGTACCTAAATATACTTATACTTAAGTATATCTCCAGCTTAACGGAGTGTCACAGATGGACTGAGAATACAGCTGGATCAGGGGCTGTATATTTGATCAAAATCAAATATACTGTATGAATCCAAGTTGAGGTTAACTTTGACCTCTTTAAAGCTGGTAAGATGTCGAGATTGACTCCCTTCCCCTCCCCGTCTCTGGTGTCCAGCTGTAAACTGCCTGAGACTAGCTCAATCCTGCCTTGTGTCAGCCCTCCACAGGAGCGGCCCGGGCTTAATGTGAAGCAGTTAGAAAACAAACAGGGGAACAAAAAGACTAAACTTCCCTCTGAAGTCTGAATGCACCCCGGGGCAATTACATGCCTCTTCCAATCACTTTATTCCTCTTTTTTTCAGAGAAGTTGGCTCGCTCTCGCTCATTTGCTGCCAGTTTCAATTAGCCGTCTGTACAGCCGCAGCATTCACTGGATTACAGAGAGGGTCCCGGCTATATGTTGTGTGAGTCGTGATGCTTGTTTATAGAGCTTTGTTTGGTTTTGATTAAATTTAGAGAATTAATGTGGGGAGTTTTATGACAAAAGGAGAATGGTATTATGTTTGTTGGTGCCTTGTGGTGCACCGCAGAGACTTTTGTTGTTTTGTTTATTTTTATTTCTGCATCAGCAATCACTGTATCAGTAGATTCTTTTTAATCTTTACACAAATAATTCAACTGACTCGAGAGACTCAAGTATGAACTGATTAATTAAGGGTGTCCGGGATCAAAGGTCAAGGTCACTAGACTTAATTTTAGGTTTGGCTTATGAATTAAGTATCTCCGAACATAGTTGAGTGCATTAAAAAATTGGGAACAGCAACAGTAACGTTGACATTCAAGAACATAGTCGATGTTAACATTTGAACTTTAGCTGAAATTTTGACATTTTTTAATCATATCTTGCTTTTACTATGATCGCATCCTAAAAAAAAAAATCTTCAGCCTCAATATTTTCTTTTTCCTGCTTGGCTCAAACACATGTAGGGATTTTATTTTAACTTTTCAAATGTTAATTTAAAAAAAAAATGTAAAAAAATGTTTAACATTATTAAGATTTGAGGGTCAACAGTCAAAGACCCTTGGGTTTCATGTTTATCCCTTATTTAAAAATAAATAAATAAAATAAAATAAAATATATAATTCTAGAATAATTTAAGAACATTTTCTTCAAACTTCTAAACTACAAGACAGGCAGTTTCAGTAGCAGTTTGTCAGCTCTATCACATTTATTTATCAAATGAAAAACAAATATGACTGAAAGCATTTCTCAATAGAAAGGATAATTTTGCTCCACTTCTGACATGTTTGGTGAAAGTTTGTTCTATGAAGGGGCTCACATTTTGTATTTTACACCGCAGCAGTAGCTCCTGTCTCCTAAACATCTGATTGGCCCTTAATGAGTGTTACTGATGGATGGATTGTCCAATCACCTTCCAGATATACTTCTGAAAGGTTCTGTCCTCCGAACACTTTCTATGGGATCTTTCCCAGATGGACCAGTGAAATATATTGAACAGTCCATCTAGTGTGTCGGGTTAGGACTTAGTCCCTTCATGCTGTAAATTCAAGACTGAAATGTAAATATTTAGGTGCATGTTATTAAAGTGATGATTGTTTATTAGCTGCCCCATTTACCAACACACAGTCATCTGTACATTGAGATTTGCCAAATTCACAGTTTGATGTCTGCAGGTTCCTACACAGGACTGATGAGAGCCCGAATTTCAAGACAGAATTTCCTTCAAACCTTGGGTGAATACCCACTCTGACTTACGAATGGACTGAATATATTTTGAAGGTCAAAGTCGATGCGCCTTCCTTCTTTAATATTAAGAATGTCAATTTCACTAAAACAAAAACAGGACAATGACAAAGATAAATGCCACACATTAGATATTGGCAGAGAAAGTAAAAATTAAAACAGAGATGGAAAAGAAGAAGATATTAATTAAAATAATTAAAAATAAAAGGGGGGAAGTGGCATCAATAACTTTTCTTCTTCAAATAAGAATAAAAATATGAACTCAGCATAATGTAACCATTTTATAAAGCCATGAAAACAAATTTCTCCCCAATCAACTTTATTTATTCAAGGTTCAGCAAAAATTTTTATCTCCAGCTCTGTGAAATACATTTAAACACATCATGTTCTTATCTTCATCAAAAACCCATTTTACTGAGCCAACCTGAACGCATCACAATGTTAGCTTAGCTGATCAGCTTTGCTGTTGGTATTAGCATATATTTCCATACAGATTTAGACTCTTGATTAATATGTTGGACTTAATGGGCTGAAGACAAACTTTTGGAGACTCTGCTACAGTTTATTTGAAATGTCCTTGAGCAGACAAGCTGATGGCGTCGATGAGTAAACATCAGGTTAATCCACAGGTGATTCGATGTAGGTATCGTGTTTAAAGGCATTTAATCCAATCAACCAATCATGTTTTTCTGACAATCGGGGCACCTTTATGAAGAGTAATGGTGATCATGATCATTGTAGCACCTCATTTACTCTAGTAATGCACTCAAGAAGACCTCACTGAGTCCCCGAGTCTCTCTGGACCTTGATCAAAGTTCATTACGGTGACAGCAGCTCATTCGATCCTGATTACTTTCTATCCAGCTACTCAAGCTAAAACTATTTGGAGTTATCTTTAAGTTCATAACAGTTTTCTTTCTAGCCACCAGACACCCCAAAGTTACAAATTTCCTTTACTTCCTTGCATGAAGCATGAATCAAGATAATTCTCCAACAGCTCTGACGTCAGTGTTCATTTTGACAGCACTTTTAAATTTAGTTTTAGTTATAGTGTTTTGCCTAAAATAGCTTTTAGTTTTAGTGATATTTCAGTCATCTAAATTGTTTTAATTTTAGTCTAGATTTAGTAAATGAAATTTGACAACATTTTAGTCGACGAAATCTACTGTAAATGTAGTCGACTACTGTAAAGGGTAAGGCATTTGTTATGTTACCTTGAATTTCTGAAGTTGTGTTTTACACTTGGATAAAATGAAACCCTGTATTGAATGCTAGTGAAGTTCAAATGTAAAAATTAACAGAAACAAATTGAACTTTTGTGTGAAATGCAGTCACCTTTATTTAGGCTACCTGGCAGAGCATCTCAGTTACAATACCAGAACTGACAACACACAGTGAACCTGCTCTACATGAATATATCAATTCATAAAGAGAGTAGCTCTGACTGGATCGCTCCCAAACTTATCCCACCACCACCATGAAGCTAAGCTGTGATTGGATGTCCCTCTTAACTCATCCAACCTTTCCCCACAACCAAAGTAGCTGTGATTGGATATATTCCTGACTTGTCCCTACTTTCTACATGACCAAATTAGGTCTGATTGGATTAAGTCTCTGTCAAACATTTTCATCTAGTTTTTATGTTGACAAAAATGTCAGTGAATTTAGTTTTAGTTTTTGTCCATGTGCACTTGTTTTTAATAGTTACTGTCTAGTTTTCGTCAGGGGAAAAAATAAAACACACCATCCCGTCTTGACCCAGTGCTGCACTTTAACTGCACAGGGATTGTATCACTCTTGGAGACATAAAACTGCCAGGCGTGAATTTTGCATTTGGGAGGTTTGATATCTGCAGCTTTCCCTCCAAAACACACATGCACACACACACACACTCAGATACAAGGGTTATCAGTGTGTGTTTGAGTGTGTGGCTGCTTCCTTTATCTCCATGTTACTCCCTTAAACGGCAGAACAAAAACCCCGAACAGAGAGACAGAGAGTGTGTTTGTGGTCTTTGTGTGCATGTGAGTATTGTACGTGGTGAAGCTCTTGTAAGTGTGTCTCTGTGAGTGTGTGTGTGTCCTGCTAATGGCCTCAGCGTTAGTTAATGAAGGCCTCTGTCTAAACATCCCTCTGGGGGTTCTCAGTGGACAACATAAACACTGTTTACATAATGAAGAGCTGGAAAGACCCAAAGCCCCTCCGCCCGCCTGCCTGCCTGCCCTCCCCCACCCCAACCCCTACTCTGACTACAAACACAGCCACACAGCTCGGAGATTAAAACGCAGCAAAGTGCAGGATGCTGTAATTAACACACCAACACACACCTACACACACATCCTAAACACACACACATCCTCACAGCGATTCAGTAGCTGAGTGTTTGTACACAAACTACCGTCTGCTGGTGGGAGATGTTAATTGAACAGCCGCGCCCTCGTCTAAACACCCCTCGTCTTTCATTAAGCCGGCCTCCTGGGGAGTCTAGTGGACAGCGAGGTAAATATTTGCCCTCCTTCTGTCTCTACTCCTCTGCTGCTGACATGTGTGCATTTGTTAACCCCCCCCCCGCGCACACAATCACTTCCAACCACCATCCCTTTCTTCCATTTCTTCCCTTCTTTTCCTCTACAAACAGAATGAAAGACCAGAGCCGGCAGGACAAACAAAACATTTCGGGGTAAACAGTCAAAGAGCCGCTTGTTAAGCCTAAACACATGTCACACACACTGATGAACCATCAATGACACGAACACGCACACACACGCGGGGCATTGTGAGTGCAGCAGCTGCACATAAATGCAAACTATACCTCTTTGCATAATGAAGTCATCCGTTCTGGGAAATGGGACTTTTAAAGGTTTCCAAACTCATGTAAATATTCTCGTAAATAGAAGCTTTTGACTTGTATTAGAGCTTTTAGATAATAAATAAGAAACATGTCAACAAGAGGAAGTCCCGCCCACTCTTTAGGCCAGGGATACTCTCACAGGTCACACACACTGGATTCATTCAAGTGATGTGATCTCCTGCTCACAACTGGCTCACCATGCTATGGCTTTCAGACCAGGCACAACAGGTGGGGAAAAAAATCAGTAAACCATAGTGTCAGGATGTGGTATATACAGTATATCAATTACTTCTTACAGATGAAGCCACTTAACTTTCCCCACTGACTAAGCAATAAGTGATAAATAATAAAGTGATAAAGTATGATGGTAACATGATAAAGTTATCATCATAATATGATTCTTTGACCCTGAAAACCCACACCTAACAATCAGAATCATGCTGATATCATCATTAGTTAGACAGTTATTGAGCAAAAATGATTGTTCACTAAGGGTGGTTATCTGGATCACCACTAAAATCTAATCATTTTTAAGTTGGGCCATTGCCAACATCTCCTGAAAATTTCAGCAAAATCTGTCCAGCAGTTTTTACGTAATCTTGCTAAAAATCAAACAAACATACACAAGCAAAAACATAACCTCCTTGGTGGAGGTAAAAAGTAGTGACTGGTTAACGCTAATAAGAACAAGCCTTTGGATGTGTTCTTGTGAGGGAAGTACCATCAAATGGACATGATTATGGTGGACTTTGGGCACTCCCATTGGCTAGTTATTGGCTGGTAATTGGTTAAACTCGGCAAGCATCTGCAGCTGCATCTGTAAGTCCAACAATGATGCTTTTGAGGCATTTACAGGTAAGGTCAGGCGATGTTCACTGTGCAGGAGAGTTAGTAAGCAAACATAGCAGCACAGGAAAGAGACAAAAGGAGTGTACTGTTGCACTGATTAACTTGAAAAACGATATTATAATCTTACGAGAGAACTTCACGTGAAATCATGAGATAACAGGAAGAGCACTAGTGACTATACATACTCATATTTTGTGGACAGTGAACAAAGCAGCTCAATTTGCAGGGATCTGCTGCTCATGCTGCAAAGTACCAAAGCTGCTTGGACTATAGTGGGGTATTGAATACTTATCCATCCATCTATTATCTATCCACTGATCTCTTTCAGGGTCGCAGGGGGTTGGAGCCTATCCCAGCTGACATTGTGCAAGAGGCGGGGTACACCCTGAACCGGTTGTCAGCCAATTGCAGGACTACATAGAGAGACAGACAACCATTCACACTTGAGCTCATACCTAAGGGCATGTTTTTGGTCTGTGGGAGGAAGCTGGAGTGACCTAAAGGGAACCCACGCTTGCACAGGAAGAGCATACAAGCTCCACACAGAGAGGCCCTGGGAATCAAACCGGTGACCCTCTTGCTGTGAGGCACGTGCACTACCTGTTGCACCAACGTGCCATTGAGTGATTCAGTGTTGTAGAATTTTGAACATTTGCTCCTTGCCTTTCAGTCCAGCATTGTAGTATAATAACAGACAAATCACTGATACACGAGGTTAGCATTGATGTGCTTATTTATGCAGTTTTCCCCAGAGCTGCACATATAGATGTATGACAGACTGAATATTTGGGAGTGTGAGCCTCGCTTTAGTGAATAATAGATTTAAATCATAATGTGCATGCTGGAAACCGCAGTCCTTTTACATCATGTGGAAACAGTGAGCTCATGAGTGCAACCATGTCACCGTGCTGCATGCTAAAGCTTCCTATAGGCTGAGTAACAGTGATGAACATGATGTCATGCTGTAAAATGGTATTAATGCTCATACGCAGCAGAAAAAACCTGACAGAGCACAGTGCCAGCTCTATTTGTGCATTACAGAATCAGATGAACTGAGACTTTCCTCATGAAGTAATGACACTTTTTAACACGAAGTCTTCGGTGTCATGGGTCAGGACTGTTTTTCCTTAAATGTTGCAGAATGCCTGAAGGCTCAGTCCCTCTGCTAAGTTCACCTCAGTGTGTGCCTGCATAAATAGTTCTATGTTTAGAGGCATGGCCATTATGAGCTGGCGCTGGAGGAGAGCGGGAGAGGAAAATGAATGGAGGAACCAGAGGGAAGATGAGAGGTTTCCTGAGGCTGGAGCAGCTCAAATGACAGGGTGATGGGACCTACAAAATCTGTCCCAGACGCTCAAAGTGCAGCCTGTGAGCGGCGGTGGAGGAGGAGGACTGGAGTTTGTCCACATTGTGTTTGAAAATGGCATTGTCTGTGTGGTGGCACAGTGGCTATAATCAATTCTCTGTCTAACTTAAGAAAGAAAATTAATTAAAAAATTTCAGTAGAGAAATTAGTAAAAATATTTACTTTCTATTTTTAGATTTATTTCACTGAGATGAAAATGAACTAATCTTTGTTTTATGGTGTGCTGAGGCTTCTTAAGGTTGTTCTTGATGATATGTGTGACATGAAAATATCATGTTGGATGTCCCTGCCCTATTGTGATAATGCTATGACCCTTCACTGGCCAACAGTGCTGTCATGTCATGTGTAAGTCTTACATCAGCTCACTTATGGCAATCAAGGCAAAGTTGGGCTAGTGGCAAGTACTAGAAATTTTAGGAAAAACTAAATCAAATTGGTGTTCCTCATATGTTATGTTTAACAGCAATTAACTTTACCATAAAATGGATTTTATGCCATTTAATGTTTTTTATATATGTATGTTGTGCAATAAAATGCCTAAATTATAAAAAGACATGAAAATAAGCTCTCTAAGCTGTGCATTTCTTTCACTTTTGCATGTTCCTTATATAAAATTAGTTTAATTTGATTTGATCACACAGCATTTAGAATAATTTAATTTAAGCCCTAATTTAAGGGCTTTGATTTGAGGCTTGTGATAGAGAAAGCAAGTCTATTTCTAGATGTGTCCTTTTAACAAATTAAATCTAACCATGAAACCACAATAGAGCTCAAAATACAGGCTTTCTCCTTAAAGTCTCTTTTACGTCTTCATCTCAGTGAAGTCAGAAAGTCCCACAGAGCTGGTTGAAACCAGTTTTCGGGGTTAAATGACAGGTCTGAAGCTGCTGCAATTACACCGTTTGGTAGAAAGCTTCTGTTCCCGGAAAATGCTGGAAAAAATGAACAGCCATTGTTCAAACACCTCTTCACATTTATCTCTCATCCCTGTGTTAGTATCTAGAGGGAGCATCATTAACAGTCAGTGGTCATCAGGTTTCTCACACCGTGCACTTGAGAAAAAAGAAAAACACGGCTCAAACTTTGAACTCAGAGTCTGAAACCAGTTGTTCCTTGCACAGGTTCCCAGATGTGTGTCCATGAGTGTGTGTTCGTGTCTGTCACCAGGTGGATCTTCTTATTCCTTTAGTGCTGCTTACAAACACTAATTACTGTGGTAAACCATTCCCAGGCCGTAGTAGGTACACATTATCATGACAACTACTGCCTCTGGCTCTGAACCACAGAAAATAACAGCAGGGAGAGAGCCCAGTCCAGCCGAGGTGTCAGAAACTACAAAATGTTTGATTGGGCCTTTTACAAGCTCATAATGCAGCAGAGCAGCATGTAAAGTTTCCAGATAGTCAGAGAGCAAATCAGGGAGGAAAATGTCTCAGAAATAAGAAAAGAAAACAGAGACAGAGATCAGATCTCACACGTCCTCTGTGCTGAAGTCCAAGAGAATAAATCAAACCCTCCAAGCACAAATGATGTAAAATCAAAGATAATCAGGGATTAATTAATCGTGATTATCTAAACCTGTGTTCATGTTCTCTGATGGTCCATTAAAATAGTTCAAAGAGAGAGCACAGGGAGAAATGTTGGATATTTCAAGGTGCAGATTACTTTTGACTTGTCTTTTTATCCAGACTGGTGCCTGAGCGAGAACCAATTAGGTCAGGGGTCAGGGGGCGGGGTATTGTGCCCAAACAGACCTGCGTAAACACCGAGACACAAGACAGAAGACGCATGCATCATGAGAAACGTCAGCAAATGTTTCGGCATTTCTGAAAATATCTGTATTCGTTGTTCACACGGAAAAGCCAGGACAGCGTATTCAGACTTAACCACGCTGTCCTGGCTTTTCCAAAATGCGTGTAATAAATTTGTAAATATAGTCATCTAAAATATGAAGTGTAAAGTGTAAGGCGTTTTTTATGTTACCTTGAATTTCTGAAGTTGTGTTTTACACTTGGATAAAATGAAACCCTGTATTGAATGCTAGTGAAGTTCGGATGTAAAAATTAACAGAAACAAATTGAACTTTTGTGTGAAATGCAGTCACCTTTATTTAGGCTACCTGACAGAGCATCTCAGTTACAATACCAGAACTGACAACAAACAGTGAACCTGCTCTACATTAATATATCAATTCATAAAGAGAGTAGCTCTGATTGGATCACTCCCAAACTTATCCCACCACCACCAAGCTAAAGCAGTTGTGATTGGATGTCCCTCTTAACTCATCCAACCTTTCCACACGACCAAAGTTCCTGTGATTGGATATATTCCTAACTTGTCCCTTCTTTCTACATGACCAAATTAGGTCTGAACTGGATTAAGTATCTGTCAAACAATTTAGTCTAGTTTTTGTTGATGAAAATGTCAGTGAATTTAGTTTTAGTTTTTGTCCATGTGCACTTGTTTTTATTAGTTACTGTCTAGTTTTCATCAGGGGGAAAACTCCTGTCAACAGTTACATTTGCAGTCTAGTTGTGACACTGTATCTCCTAAAGTAAAAGGGTCTGCATGAGTCCTTCAGATGGGATTTCTGACACCACCCTTCGTCACATGATGTCACAACATTCTGCGGTCAAACTGCAGCACGGACCAGATGATCAGTTCAAGCACTGCTCATGAAGATTCCACACAAATATCCTATATTTATATAAATTCTCAGATATCATGATTGCAAACATTGTCCGTATGTTCTCTGTAAGCTGGTATGATCTTAGCTTTTGCTCTCGCTCTCCTAAAGCTTCAAGAATGACATGATTAAACGAAGCCCTGAGCTCTTCCACATCATTCGGCTGTAAAGAACAGAAACACAGTCGGGGCAGACATAATCCCGCTCTGCTCTGACACCTCACACATAACCTTTACTGAGTTACCAAGGCGACCTGCAGGCACCATGACTCTCTTTAAGTCTGTGGGTGTGTGTTTTATAAAAAGTACACCATACCCACCCACTCACACCCACACACTTACATTTGCCAAATCACCCACTATGTCAAATTGATCTCATAAACTCGCCTGCAATTACGCTTCAGTTTGGCGTCTGTGGTGGCAAATCACGGCATGGAATTTATACGTTGTTACTAAACGCACAGAGCTCCTCACAAACATCTCCCATCTCTGCATCCCCCTCGCTGTGTGGTGCATGTTCACCCCAGAGCTCATAAAGCTGCGGCTTCGAGGAGAAAACTCGTTAGATTTCCGAGCTGCTCAGCACCTCTGCTAATGGCAAAACATCAAATCACCACCAGGTTCTGGCGGAGCAGGAGGAGCTGCCAGCAGGATTATGGGCTGAGGATGAAGAAAAGGAGCGACGCTGCAGCTCTGGTGAGTCATCGCAGGAGGACAGAAACTTGAACTGTGGTAATTAAAAGCTATCAGTGTGTCAATATTGTGTTTGGATGTGAATTTATGTGAGGATAAAGCTGAGGACACGCAAAGGTTCTGCTGGTTTTTATCTCACTGTAATCCTACATTGATCTGACTCTGAGATCCTGGAGGAGATGTTGTCTTTGCAAAGATGTCGTCATGCGTCTTTCTTTAAGGCCTTTTGGATTTCTGTCAAAACAAACCATTTTCTTAAAGGAACAATATGTCGATTTTTCGTTATGATTTGTTAAATATACTAGGCCCATTTTAGAAACTCTAACAGCCTCTTTATTTGGTACATCTTTCTTGCAGCAGGTTGGACCCCCTTTTGCCTTCAGACTTGCTTCAGTTCTTTGTAGCACAGATTCAACAAGGTGCTGGAAACATTAATCAGAGACTTTGGTTCAAGTTAATGTGATAAAATCATGCAGTTGCTGATTGTCAGCTACACCTCCATGATGCGAATCTCCAGTTCCACCACATCCCAAAGGTGCTCTATTGGCCTGACGACAGTTTGAGATGATTTGAGCTTTTAGACAGTGCACTTTGTCCTGCTGGACATAGCAATCAGCAGATGGGCACACTGTGGTCATTAAAGGAACAATGTGTAGCATTTTAAGTGATTTATGAGCTAAAAACAACATCTACATTCATAAATAAGTCCTCATTTGTGCCAAATTGCCTCTGTCAACCATCTGAATTGTCCTCCTGAGCAAAGAATTTCTTATCTGTATTTACATAGAACGGGTAAGTCCTACAGGGGCTTCCGTGTCCTTCCGGTCTATAAAAACTATGAACAGCCGAGAGGGACATAAAGCACTATGTAGTACAACTGGCTAAGGCTAAACGCGTTTTTGCTCGGAGCCAGCATGACTGAAACAGAGAAGGAGCACAGCAAGACACGCTTGTCACTGCAAATTTGAAAGCCTAACACTGATGATTCAACGCTGTTTGCAGTTTGTTTGAAATAATGTATCTCTTTACCAGAGAGAAAGAAAACTGCATGAAGTGATAGATGGCATGTTGGCATAGCTTCTAGGCACATACCGGCTACCGTAGAGTCCAGCGGTTGCAACGTACATTTGAAAAAGCGAGAGAGCACGGCCCAAAACATCATCGGTCCCCATCTACCGAGCATCAGTGATATCATAGGTGAGGTGCCCGTGCAGAACCCAAGATACTAAGAGACAACACCAACCCCAGCCAAAGCCTGTTCACCCTGCTGCCATCAGGCAAAAGATACAGAAGTATCCACTGCACCACCAGACTGCAGAGCAGCTTCTTTCCTCAAGCTGTGGGATTGCTTAATGCACCATCTGCACTCCTCCATGCTTAATTATTTTATTTCAATTTATTATACAATCTCAACCAATCAACAAGGAACCACAACTTAATTTCATTATCCAACCTGCTGTATAATGATCATTACATTTCCTTGTGTCCTTGTTTTGAGGGATGAACACGGTCAGAAACAGGTGTTGAACAATATTTATTTTTTAGGGTCGTTATTGATGCTGATTATTGGTGTTTCATTGGCTTATTCATATATCCATCCTTTATTCATACCACTAATTTCTTCCAGAGTCACAGGGGGCTAAAACCTATTCCAGCTAACACTGAGTAAGAGGCAGGATAAACCCTGGACCGGTTGCCAGCCAATCACAGGGCCACATGGAGAGACAGACAACCATTCACACACCCCTAAGAGCAATTTAGAGTCACCAATTAAGTAAAAAAATCAAGATTTTTAATCTGTGGGAAGCAGCTGGAGTGCCAAGAGGGAACACATGCATACACAGGGAGAACATGCAAACACAGAAAGGCCCGGACAGACACAGGGCTCAAACCAGCAAACTTCTTGCTGTGAGGCATGAGCACCACCCTGATCCACAGGACCAGTAACCAGCATTTCAAACTGATATAATGTACAACAAGAGAAATCTTTCCTCAAAATGTGAATTTGAAATACAAACTTCATAACAGGACTTTGTTTCAATCCATCTGTTTCAAGATTCAGGATGCTGTGTGTTCAGAAATAATCATTTGAGTTACTGTTTCCTTCCTATCATCTCCAACCACTCTGACCATTCTCTTCTGACCTCTGGCATCAACAAGGCACAAAACTGTCTCTCATAGGATATCATCTCTTTTTTGGACCATTCTTGGTAAACCCCAAAGATTGTTTTGCATGAAAACCCCAGCAGTTTCTAGACCAGCAACAGTCAAAGTCAATTAAATGGCCTTTCTTTCCCATTCTGATGCTCTGTTTGAACTTTAAAAGGTCATCATGATCATGTCTACATGGCTGAATGCATTGAGTTGCTGCCATGGGACTGGCTGCTTAGCTATTTGCATCAACAATGGCCAGAAAATGCATACAGAACACTTTCAGTCAACTCTGCTCACGATTCTTCTCCACCCATGAAGTCATGTTGATCCCTGTTTGGAGCTGCAGGCAGCAGAGTTTATTTACTGCTCTGTTAATTTCAGTGTATCTGATCTGAACTTCTGCTGCATCGTCTTTAAGGAGCATTTCAGAGATCTGTTTCATGTCCGTGTTTATCATTCAGAGGGTGGAAAAAGAAAACATCCCTCAGCTCTCCTAAGGCCTTTCTTTCTCAGCAACAGGAAGTCTCTCACTGTTTGAAACTCTAACCAAACCCCCTCCTCCGCCATCTTTGATGAGTGTAATTGGGAGCTGGTTCCTTGGAAATGAAAAGGTAGGGCAGTCTCAATGATGTATAATCATTGTGTGCAATAAAAAGTGAGCAGGAACACTCCTCAGGAAGGGGAGGAGGAGGCTTAGAGCAGAGAGGAGTAGTTTACAGAAGAATTGAAAACACACCAGAGGAACAAAACTGTCCTGGAGAAGGATTAATCTGCTTAAAATGAGCAAAGACAGACTCTACCTCTGCATCTTTCTTTTTCTGATTCCCATGTTTGTGTTTTTGTAACTGTGCAGAGGACAGAGAGGGAGTGAGAGTGGGTAACGTCTGAACTAGAGCTGGTCGCTGCTTCAGGCTGTAACAGGATCTCATAATGAGCTGAACCTCCCGCTGGGAATTTCTTCCTGTCTCTGCTCTGCCTGAGACTGTCTACCTGAGAGAGGAAAACTGATGGATTTACCCCCATTTTCCTCACATCTATATTTTTTCTTTGGTTTTTGCTGATTCCATAACTTTTTTCTCCAGTTAGGTCCTGTCCACACATTTCTGTAAAGATGGCATCGTTTCTGTGAATGTGTTTGTCCACACAAAAACACTGAAATCTGTAGTATATATGCCAGGCCTGTAAGTGGCCTTGCTCAGAAGAAAATGGCATAATCACCAGAGCCATTTGTATCTATATTTTGCATAGACTTCAAATTCAAATAGCTATGTTAGCATGAATATGGGGGCATTGTTGCCAAAGCATATTTTAAATTACTGGAAAGATGCTCCGTCTAACTGGATGGTAGGGCACTGTATAAATGATGGGATTTGATTAACACTTCAACCTTAATATCGCTTTGTCATTATTTCAGGAAATCAACATGCTTTCACTTCTGCAGCTCATTTGCTTTCTTCTGATTCAGTGAATAAAATGCAATGAATTTGCATATTTCCTTTGGATCACTTCATCTTCACACCACAGTATTTTGAAGTGAGAGCCCAGGCTGAGTCACACAAGAGGAAAGAGTTGGCCTTACATCCTTACATCACAGCCAGTGTTTATGACTGAGTCACACTATGCATTATGGGAAGAAAAAGCAGGCTAAGCAACCCACAAAACAACTGACTGATTAATAATGGAGGTTAAATGCCTCATACAAGATTACACAGTTGCGGATATTGATCAACAATGGCACATCTTATGATATAAGTGTAAACAAACTCAATCCACAAAAAAGAGGGATTTTTAAGGCTCGTTGATGGCAACAGATCATAGAGGACACAAGATGGCATGGTTACTTATTTCAACATAACACCTCCAGAAGTATCCACGGACAAACTGCTAGCAATGTGGAAAATTAGAGAGCAGCTCTTGACTAACTTCTGGGAACTGAACCAGTTTTTTGATCAGTCATGTTGCCAAATCCTGTGATGATCCTTTCATGCTATGTTGTGCCTGTGCTCAGAAAGAGACTCTGTGGGCCCAAAACATTATTATTCAGTAGTACATTTATGGATGCACGATATTATCGGTTTGATTTTGGTATCAGCTGATTTCAGCCTAAAAAGTTAAGTATCGGTGTCAGTCGATTTTGAAATTTTTGCAGATATTTACAGCCGATATATCAGCCACACATATTGGCCATATATCGGCTGGAATATTGGCAGATTACACAAAGGTACAATATTGATGCACCTTCTCATCACTGCATGAGTACATTTAAAAATCAAGGGTTTCATTTTTGCAAGAGTTAAATGCTGTTTTACATCTGTTCCTCACAAAAATATACTGTAACAGTAAAAGAAACAAGTCCATTTTCGTTAAGTACAGACCTTGAACTCTTGACCAGAAATATTGGTATTGGCGATAATGAATTAAAAAATATCAGCATATTGGATATCAGCAAAAATCCAATATCGTGCATCCCTAAGTACATTGTTATCAGCTGCCTGGTAGTCATAATACAATTCATATTACTGTACTGCAAATGAACAGTTTCGGGGTCAATTGGAAGTGAGCTAAGACCACCTACTTCAGGCAAGCTTAGGATCGATTGCTGTGTTCTTATATATTCAAACAAAATGAGCCAAGCATGAAGTACCCACTGGTAAGACATCATGGTCATGTAGATCTCAAAAACAAACTTCAACAAAAAACTTCATGGCCTCCTGATGAAGGCTTGAAGCCGAAATGCGTTGAAGTTTGTTTTTAAGGTCTACATGGCCATGCCGTTAAAATAAGGCACTTTAGTAGTATAAAGAGAGGCCTTGAACTCTTTTCTCTTTGCTTTAATGGCTACGTATATATGCAGTCATTATCCCTTTCACAACTGGAATATTAGCAATAACCCGGTTGCGCATGGCCATGTAAACACCAATAACCCTTTTGGAAAACCGGAATATGCTCATATTCCGTTTTTTAAAAACCTGGAAATCATCCCTGAGTTACTCCTTTTCTAACCCAAATATTTGGTCATGTATACGCCTATCGGGATATCCCCATCGAAAGGAACATAAATTTGTGCTCTGCGCATGTCCTTTTTTCGCAAGGAATCTTGGTCTTTTGAGTACACGAAGTACTTGTAAAATGGCACAACTCCGGCTCCATTTCCTATTTCTTCACGTTTTCGCCTTCCATTAATGAATAAATTGACAAAGAATAGTGTCAAGTACCGGTGGTGGGTCAGTACCAGCACCAAAGCGCAAACAAAGGCGACTGCTACATGCTCCGGGCCATTCATTATCCACCATGCCACTGCAGCTGTTGTTGTTGTCGTTGCTACTGGATACAGGAAGAAGAAGCGGAAATGATGTGCATTGCGTCATGACATTCTCCGTGCGTCGAGATGTTGTCCGTGAGTTGCTGTTTTGATCGGGATACCATGTATAGAGGAATAACCCTGTTTGCTCACGCATGTAAATATGTTATTCTGAATGTTTCAGAAACCAGAATATTGACCTTAACCCGAATATTGACTGCATATAAACATAGCCACTGACTTTGTGAATCCCATTCCAAACAGCCCCTCAAACAAACACTCTTTTGAGTCCAGGAAGCTCTCCTTTCCTTTTGCCTTTTAGTTTTTATATAATTCTTCTACTCTACAAAGTGTACGAGGACAGCCTATCAGGTCTACAGCAGAAGATTTTATGTGCATTATTTGCTTTATGAGAATGTGTCAACATATTATGACACTATGAGCACTAAAGTTCTTTTCACTTTGCCTATTTAAATTAAAGGTTTATTTTAGTTAAACTCATAAAGATGATATTGTAAAACATTTGACCTTGGGCACCCTAGCAAACTTTGTTTGCCTTTTTAAAATTTGGCACAAAATCTGCTCCAAAACATTATTGGTCCTCTCCTGCTGCCTGCCTCTAATGGGCTAAATGATCTCTGGGCCTGTTGTTGTTAAAATTACGAAAAGAACATCATGATCTGTGTTTTTGCAGCATATGAGTAATATTGTTGTTCTCACTGACCTTACTCACCCTGCAGGTTTTACTATGTGTAGACATGGACGAGACCTTCCTCTCCTCATCGAGCTTTCCTCCTCCTCTTCCTGCAGCTGAAAAAAAAAAATCATAAAAAGTAAGAATATGCTCTAAAAAAAAAAAAAAAGGGCAAAACCTAAGTGCTCCTGCTTTTTATGAGAGTCAGGTAGGATCTGATTGGAGCTGTGATGTGCACTAACCAGCAGCAGACGTGGGGGGCTGCTGCAGAGGAGGGGGTCGGGGTAAAGCTACCGTGGAGACAGACATGCAGGAGAATGAGTTTCATTAGTCAAGCACTCAGCAGGCCACTGTCACTCACTGTGCTACTGGAGCAGAACAACTCTGACCGGCTAAATATGAGGGAGTCTGATCAACAGCAGGCAGTAAAATAACGAAAGTTAACTTCATTTAGAAAACCAGCAATCAGGTTCATCCATAAGGTTCACATTAAAAGGAGTCATGGGGGAATGTTTGGATGTGGAGACATGAGATGGAGTTTTGTCTCCAATTCAAAATTTGGACAAAAGCCACTCAAGTTCATTCTAGGAAATTGGCCATTAAATATTCGGTTTTATGGATAATCTTGGATGAATCAACAACAATTCTCTTAAAATCTTCATGGAGCAACACCTTTCCAGCCACCTCATCCCAAAAACCTGAGCTGTAATGGTTTCAGTGACATACTTTACTCGCCACCATCATGTGTCTACACCTCCTTCAAGCAGGTAGCCTTTGCTGAAACATATCCAGATACTCTCACTCGTCAACGACTGCCAAAATTAAAGAGAATTTGATTGGTGCTTGATTGTAGGGACCAAAAATGTTGAATAGATAGATAGATAGATAGATAGATAGATAAATAGATAGATAGATAGATAGATAGATAGATAGATAGATAGATAGACAGATACTTTAATAATCCTTTACAGGAAATTACAATTGTTACAGCAGCTGTGCATTCAATTCATTTATAGTAGAATAGTACAGCATACTAGCAGTGTTAATTTTGGTGACTAATTATTTTCGTCATAGTTTTCGACAAAAACTAGACAGTAACTAATAAAAACAAGTGCACATGGACAAAAACTAAAACTAAATTCACTGACATTTTCATCAACACTTAAAAACTAGAAATGTTTGACCAAGACTTAATCCAATCAGACCTAATTTGGTCAAGTGGAAAGTAGGGACAAGTTAGGAATATATCCAATCACAGGTACTTTGGTTGTGGGGAAAGGTTGGATGAGTTAAGAGGGACATCCAACCACAGCTGCCTTAGCTTCATGGTGGTGGGATAAGTTGGGGATCGATCCGATCAGAGCTCCTCTCTTTATGAATTGATATATTCATGTAGAGCAGGTTCACTGTTTGTTGTCAGTTCTGGTATTGTAACTGAGATGTTCTGCCAGGTAGCCTAAATAAAGGTGACTGCATTTCACACAAAAGTTCAATATGTTTCTGTTAATTTATGCATTCAAACTTTACTAGCATTCAATAAAGGGTTATTGGATGTTTCATTTTATCCGAGTGTAAAACATGACTTCAGAAATTCAAGAAACATAAACAATGCCTTACCCTTTTCACTTCATATTTTAGTTGACTAAATTTACAGTAGATTTCATCGACTAAAATGCTGTGAAATTTCATCAACTAAAACTAGACTAAAATTAAAACAATTTAGATGACTAAACTATGACTAAAACTAAAAGATACAGTATTTTAGGCAAAAGACTAAAAAAACTAAATTAAAAGTATTGTCAAAGTTAACTGCATACTAATATAAAGGGATAGTACGGGACTTCTGAAGTAAGGTCAAGCATGGAAGCTATACATTGCTGCAGATAGGGTCACCACCAATCGGTGTAAATTAAAGAGCTTTTGGTGTAAACAAGTCACATAAACCGCATAGGGTGGGGTAGGCACCTATATTTTGGCACTACTTTGGTACACGCCACAGCCATGGTGCACTTCCACCAGCAGTGTGCTTATAGTTACAGTTTACAGGCTTCACAACAGGAAAAAAACACATCTAAACTAGACAAAAGGACAATTTTATGGCAAATATGACTGTTGTTTAGTTGGGATACTTGAGAATTCTTGTGTGCATTTGAGTACTCACAGGAAAAACTTCCATAGATGGAGACTCAATAGGTGAACATGAAAACTGGGAGAAACAGCTATGGGAACTGGAGGACCAGAAAACCATGTTACCTGTTGAAACAGGTCTATAAATCATGAGTCCATGTCGTCAACTGAAAGATCAAATAAGAGTTTGACTACAAATAATCACAGAGGATACTGGCAGCTTCTATACGTACCTCTGCAGTCTGCAGCTCTCATCATACAGAGCCTCCCTGTCATCATGAACATTTATACTTGTACAGACCAGTTTCATATTTTCATGAACTCAAAGGAAAAACAAGAGGAGCTGAAAGAAATTTCATCTTCAAAGTATTTTTTTTTTTATTGTATAAAGACAGAAGCCATGCATTTGTTAATAAATAAACATGATGAGAACATAATGAATGGTTGAGCTGGAGTAATAAACTTTATCAAAATTACTTTATTTCGACAGCACGATAATCTTTAAATATTTGTACATTTAGCTAATCTTTATTTTGGGATGCATATTAGTGTACTTAGCAAAATCAAAGTAAGAACATATTTAGATCAGTATGTTGTATGTGGAAGCACGCATTGGCTGCACCTTGACCGAAGTAGAAACAACACAAAGTATTGGTTGAACATGTTTTCAACGCAATATGTAATCACCCCCCTCTGTTTTTGTGCCTTTTTCACGTAATACTCTGTGAATTAAGCAGTGGTGGTGGCCCTATCTGCAATATAACAATATACAGCCCTAGCTCTTTCTGTACAGGAGTAGAGCTGATCTCCATCACTGTGGCTAATGCTCAGGCAAATGCCTTGAACCTCATACAACCCCATAAAAACCCCAAACAACTCCTATAAACCTGCAAGATAACCAAAGGCTACCAAATGCTAACAATAGTCATACTCTGAAAAAACATTTAATATGCTTAACTTTGATCCTATGTTTATTTGGCCATATTTAACCCACGATGCACTGCTACTTGCTACTTGTAAAATGACAAATATTACATTCTCTAAGAATTCGATTACATGTACCATTAAGAAAAACCTAATACGTCCTCACTAGAAAATAATGAATTATCCCTTTAACGCAAAATGCTAATGACCCTTAACATATTCTTAGAAACACATTCGATGACTGCTGGGATTTTCTTGTCTGTAATAAGGTGGTCGATCAATCAACGGCTAGCAAAGCTTTCTTAAAAGTCTCCAGAGTTCTGTAATTACTGTAGTTAATGATGTTTTAGAGTATGAGCCAGTATAATAGCAAGTCCAGATCTCCAAATGAAAAAGCCAAGAAGCAACTTTTCAACACTTTTAGTGTGAAAACCACAACAACTATAACTGCCAATCACATCCTCATTTCTCTGTGGAGTTTATACATTATAAATCTAATTAGAGCTGCTCAGAGAAGTTTTCCAAAGGTCATGAGAAATGTCCTAACCTGTCATTCTCTGCTTCTCAAATCTAATTTATTAGAGACTGGCTGTGTGAAGCTCTGGTTTTTGGTACAGCCCGAGGCTTCAGCGTGTTGGACCACACTACAGCTCTCCTCATTGTGAAACTCCTGCACCGTTCAGTAGGAGAGTTCACAAACCTGACCGCAGAGAGGCCATGGGAACTGAAAGAAAATGTGGAAATTGATCCAGAGTGTGGTTATGAATTCATGTCTCATGTTTGTCCATTTGATGCTGTGATTCACCGCTGCAGGAGGAAAAGCTGTTGGACGGTGACACACAAATGAGAGACAAATTGTTGCTATAACCCATAATCCAGCAGTTTACACCATCAACTCCATCAAGCCCTGTCACACCCTGACCTCCACTTTACAAAGTTTCACTTTTTATGAAGCTGACCTGGAGTGATTTAACCTCATAAATGGATCATTTCTCTGAATGTGATCCTCTCTGGAGAGATCTGATGTGAAGAAGTTGAGCCAGAACAGTTTTAGGTCTGTGGTCGAGCCAAACATCAATTCTCTCCCACTCAATAACTTTTGATGATTCAACATGAAGTCAGTGCACTAGTGCCAAAAACTGCAGCTCCTAAACTGGCCACTGGAGGCTCATCTCTAAAGTGAGTCAGTCCTTTAAATCCTTGCTTGTTTATCGTAAACAGCAGCGAGGGTTTTTCACCCTGACATGTACCTGCTGGTTTCCTGTATTTTCTCCTTCCTCACCTTTCATTAACTGACAGGCAAACTGCATGGAGACTTCCAACTCTGAGGAGAGAATATTGACAAGTAGGGCTGAACAGTTTCAGGAAAAGATCTAGTTGCGATTTTTCTGGCAGTAATTGTGATTTCAATTCGATTCACGATTTTCTTCAAATCAAGCTTCAGTGCAATATTCACTAACTTACAGTATAGACAACAGTAAGGAAATCAATGATCGAAAGCACATAACACATTATTCATCATCTAATATTGATGATTAATAATCTGTTTTCATTATTTAAGGGATACTGCAAATTCTAAACAGAGGCTTTGTATTGCTGACCTGCTTACCAGCACTTCCGTAAATGCGAATTGCCCATGAATTTGTAAAATAGTATGTGTCAAATAGTTGATATAGCAGATCCTGGGTCAGTCAAATTACAGCTTTAGGGTTTACATGATTGCGTTGTCTAAAATTGTGATTTCAATCCGAAAATGATGGATCTTTCAGCCCTATCAACAAGTAAGTCAGGGAATTTTCTGCATATGTTACCCTGAAATCTCTCAAAAGACTGGAATTTTTAAGCATATTTGGTCAATTTTTTCCCTTGAAACGTAAAAAGAAGGCCTCTACACTAATGAAGCATGCTATAGGATTGTTTAGTTTTATTGGAAAAAGTCTCACTTGTAATGAATAAGAAAATCAAAGTCAGATTTTATATCATCTCAGGTCAATATATTCATTTGTGATGACTGCTATAGGTAATTGATGTTTAGCAAATAGGTCCATCATCAACAAAATCCTGACAGTTTGAACATAATATATAATAATTAATTGGGTTTCACTTTTATGTTTCTGTAGAAGTGTCTAACTCGTCTTTTTAACTGTTTCTTATGTTCTGGATGCACCAGTGGAAAAAACACTTAAATCTGAGCATTAATATATTTCATACAGTGTTTTCTGAGTGTTCTTTGAGTACAGTGGTGAAATCAAAGGAGAGGAATCAAATAATCCAACCCAAATTCAGACTAAACAATCAAACTTGCTGTGTAAATAGCAAAACACCAGCCGCGCTTTAAGGAATTGATTTAAAGGAAATCTTAAACTCAGCTGATTGGCTTAATTTATATTGTGCCTCAAACACACCCATGAATAATCAAGGCACACAATCATCCTCTTTGCATCCTTGCTTGCACTTCAGACTGTCAAAATACAGCCTTTTGTCTTGTTCATATAAGTACTCTATTCAGAAGAAACAAGTTGAACACACTAAAGGGCATATAAAACTCAAAAAAGCATTATATAACCGTTTTCATCCCGTTATTGAAGAGATAGGGTATCGGGTAGGACTGAAAACCTTTCATTTGCCAATCTTGTGTTTATGGCGAATCAAATGTTTTAAGGTCACATGCTTTTGTGTATGGCCAGTTGGTTTGGTTTCTTCATTAAAAAGTTGATTTAAGGATTTTACATAAAGCTAACAGAGGATTCAACACGGGACATTTACCTCCCAAACCACAGCTGCCAAAAAATAAATGTGTGCAATCACTTTTGAGCTCTATGACCATCTACAACATAAACACATGAGGCTGTAAATATGCAGCCTGCGATGATGAATTAGATTTTTACAGCATGGTTGTATGCAAGAAGCACCAGAGTGTAACGGAGAGGAATAACTGTCAGAGTTTGAAGTCCGTGGCAGTGACATCACACACTTCTGGTCATGAAAACAGCGAAAAGGGACGGTGAAAAATTCCTGGACACTGCTGTGAGAACAGAGAGGTCCTGCCAGCAGCGGATATGTGCGTAACACACTCATGCACACACACTAATCCACTGGAAGGGGCACATAAACACCCAATCTTCCTCTGAAAGAAAAACCCTAAATGTTAAAAAATTCACACAACCTCTGAATTAATCTGACGTCATGTGAGCGCAGCAGAGACTTTAGGGTGGACGTGTGGATCTTACTTTTACTCTTTTATGTTTTGACATTTGATTTCCGTGTTTTTTTTTCCATGACCCATAAAATGAGACACCATGCTCCAGCACTTTGGTGACTCACCTGTTAGAAGTTAAGGAAATGTCACATTATGGTAAAACCTGTTTCATACACACATGGGAGGAATATCTGCACTTCTCACATTTACAAAGCTCCAGCTCTACTTACAACTTCATTTTTACATATCTCCTGTGTCTCTGAGGCTGCCAGCCTGACCGTAGAGTCTTTCCCGTCAGCACAGCGCGGCCTTAAACGCAGCATTTTGTTTTAATAGGAGCCCATTCTTCCCATAAGCCTGCATTAAAACAGAGACAGTTAACGGCCTTCATGTTCTTTTCCGCAGAGCCAGACGGGGGCTCAAACACGGCACCAGTCTGTCAGTCAGCCAGCTCGCTGTGTTTATGGACTTATTAACAAGAAAACATAAGTGACGGTGTCCATCACTCAGTGTTTCATAAAGAAGCAGTCACTGGTTCCAAACACATGTGGGAATGTTTTTGTGTCAGACGGGGTAGATGTCAGGGACTGCAACCTAGGAAATGCAAATGTGTCTTGTGTTGAAAGCAAAGGTATGATTTATAATTCAAATGCAAAACAAATCAATTTAACTACAACAAACAAACTCTGTCCAGTCTGGGTCTTGGTTTGATGGTGACCACAATGTTTAGGGCAGCTCTAAATCAAGGGTTTGGGAATCCTTGTATTATTTATTTTTCTCATAAGCAACTTTAAGTAAACGATCCGTGAAAAAAGCAAGTGAAGAGACTGAATGTTTTATACATGTCATGATTTGTTATTAAGGCCTTTAAGCCAACAAAGCAAGTGATAGCTTTCTCATGACATCACACTTCCCATTGCATCACACTAGAAAGAAGTTAACAGTCTCAGGTGCCAAGCTCATGTTTTCGCCCGATTTTAATTTTTCTAACTAAAGAGTCATCAGAAAATTTGAATCATGCCAGAGACCCATTTCAACCTCCCTAAGATTCATAGTTAACCTTGCAGAGCAGATGGACTTGCCTGATTCATTGTCTGAAATCACACCAATCCATCTTGCCAAGCTCCAATCCTCTACAACTTCACTCGGCTAAAAGCTGAAAGAAAAGCAAAAAGTTTTTCTTTCAGTCAAAAGCTTTTCTTATGGGAAATCATGTTTTTGCTCTTCTCCCGCCTGGTTTTGGTAAGAGTTTGATCTACCAACTGGCTCCTCTGGCCGTGAAAAAGATGGGAAGGACTCCAAACCCCACTGTGGTAATCATGTCTCTGCTGGTTGCCCTCATGGACGATCAAATCAGAGAAGCCGGGAAGCTGGGGATCACTGCTGGGAAACTGGGATAGAATGTGAAAATCCTCTGGACGATGCCGGTTAGTCAATGGCAATCGTGGTTACTCAGCGATACCTGGTGAAATCTACTCTCCTCAGAAACTTACCAGGAGAACTTGGTGGGGATTGTCGTTGACGAGGTTCATGTCACATATAAGTGGTAAATGATACATCTGTGTGGTATAATTTAATGTAAGACGATAGTCTAAGAACTGAAACATAGTTTAAGCTAACGGCTACACTTTAAAAAGGTTGTTGTAAATTTTACAGTAACTTACTGGCAACAAGATGCCAGTAAGTTACTGTAAATGTCTTTATAGTAGCACGACTCAATTTTAATTTACTATATTATTACTGTATTTGCTATACTTGTTTTACTACTGTATTTCTGTTTAAGGTATCATTACTGTCTTTCATTTAACCGTTAAATTACTGTATTTTATAAAAATTTTCCTTACTGTTTTATCATTTACAGTATCATTGCCGTATTTTATTTTTCAACTTTTTAAATGTATTTTAAATTACAGTGAACTTGCTGTATTTTAGTTTATATTACTATATCTTTAACTATTTTACTGATAATTTATTAGCAAGTTATGATTTTGTAAAAATAATCACATATTTTTTTCATTCACTGAAATTCATTTTCTCAAATTCAAGCCAAAACATTACTCAAAGAAACCTTACCTGCTATTTTTCAGTTTCAGTTTTCCTGCCTGAAATTGAATTTTCTCTTGATCCATTTGCCTTCTTAGTATTTAATTGTATTGGCATTTTACAGAAAACTGATGATTTTAAGGCAAAATGCTGTTAATTTTACAGAAATCAGTATGTTTTACCGCAATCTTTTACCATTTACAGTAATTTACTGCATAGATTTTAGGTAGCCGTAGATATTAGAGTAACATACTGTTAAGTTTACAAAAATCAGGTACAGTGTAACAACAGGGTCTAGCTGCTACGTCATACTGTGGCTTGATATGGATTGATCTGTGGTGAGTGTGACTGGCAGAACAATCGTCCAATCACCAGCTGCAGTTGTTTGTGAAGGTTCTGCCTCTGAAAACATTTTCCATGGGCTCTTCTCCAGATGGACTAGTGAAATATTTTTGTGATGGATATTTGGAACTCACCGTCTGGCGTATCAGGTTAGAGAAAACCCAGAGAGGAGCAAATAGTGGATTAATGTTGTCAGTCACTATCTTTCTTTCCATCAGTCCCTGAAGTTTACAGTAGAGAGTAGGTTGATAAAGCTTCCTCCCCATCCTGACGTATATTCATGAGTCGAATTAATCAGAATATTACTCACTTTAATGAAATAAATGCTCCAAAACAGCTGATAGGGGGCCTGACACTCTCATTGGGTAACATTAATGAGCCAATGTTAGCTTTAGCGATGAAGAATTTGTTGTTTCTTTCTTCCCAAACAGCAGAACTAGAGATCCTATCACATTGTAATTACATAAATCTGCCCATCAATACATGTTTTTATCCTAGCAACAATGTCAACGAAAGGGGAATTAGCATGTCCAGATGCTACTTGCAGAGGAAAAGCCCTGAACTATCAGCAAATTAACCATTTACTTATTAATGCAATTGTTAAGTAGCTTTGTAATGCATTTTTAGTGCAATATTTGCTCTTTTGGCCTAAACTAACTCCCCAGCAGGTCTCATCAAAGCCCTGTTGTACCAGTCCCGGCCGGGCCTCCTGTCATCTAAATGGGACAGGAGTTAAGCCAGTGCTTCCTGTCAGACTGCAGGACTCTCAGGTTCCACCGCTGGTTTTAAATTATGTCTGTCTGTCCCACACTGCCACACTAACCCCCCACCCCACACCGTCATCATCCTCATACCCACATCCCTCTCCCCCTGTCACTTCTCCCCCGGCACAGGGCTGGAATAAGTACCAGATACCCGCTAATGTAGAGACAATTCCACACAGTGAAGGTAAATTACAGGGTTGAAATTCAGGCTCAGGAGGATGAATGAGAATATCAGTGAGTCAGGAAAGACCAAGTTATTTCTAAGTTAAATCGCTCATTAACAGATATATTTGAGTTTTCTGTTGGGGGTTTCAGTTCTTGGTTGGTGGGAACAGAGAGCAAATGTTTGCTTATCATGAAATTTAAAGATAATGTGTTTGTACAGTCTGAGTTTATTTACCTCAAACAGATATTTTATTACTGTACAAACATGCTTTAACACTGTAGCCTGACACTATGCAAATCATTTCTTCTCTTTCCTCTCATCTTTAAATCCTCCATTCTTCTTTCGTGTGTGAAAAGTGAGAGGGCCACTTTATTAGTTACACACTGAGTGAGTCCCCTGCAGAACTGGTGCATGATCCTAAATCTGACACACAAGATGGACCATATTTCACTTGACCGTCTGGGCAACAGCTCATAGAAAGTGTTTGGGTATGGGCAAAGCTTTTCAAAAGCATATCCGTCAGGTGACTGGACGATCGTTCCATCAGTCACATTCCTTACAACAGATCAGACCATGTAGATGGCCAGCACTACTGCCACAGCGTAAAAGCACTAAACACGAGCAACTTCAAAGAACAAACTCTCAACAAAACATGTTGGAAGTGAAGCAAAAACATCCTTTCTATGGAGAAAGGTTTTCAGTGTTGTTTTTCGTTTAATAAAGAAATGCTGTCCAGATCTCAAAACTGCTACTGAAGCACATAACACATTATTCAACATCTAATATTGATGATAAATAATCTGCTTTCATTATTAAAAGGGATACTACGACTTCTACTCCTAAACAGAGGCTTTGTGTTGTTGACCTGCTTGTTGACCACTTCCATAAATGCAAATTGCTTCCACAACAGATCCTGGGTCAGTCAGGAGCGCTGCAAAAAAATTGCAGCTTTGGAGAAATTGTATGTAAAATCACCCTGAAAACGATACATCTTTCAGCCCTACTTGCAAGCATCATTAGATTAACAGCCTAAATATGCTGTGGGGGCATTTTTGTAGTCCTAATTTAAAGTCTGTAAACAACCGTCCTTTTAAAAACACAATAATGCTTTGAAATTCAAAACGGGGCAACATCAGGTGTAATTTATTATGTTTAATGGTATGTTTGAATCTCGTATGCATGTGAATCTTATTTCAGGTATTTATCCAAAAAACCCTGTTGGCTTTCATCCTTGGGAACCAGGATCATGCAAACTAACTTACACTTTTTTTTAGACTTATTCCTAAACCACTCTATATTCTTTACAGTTTATGTGCCAGTGTCATTTTGGTTTAATGTGCTTTGTGAAACTTTCCTCAAGTCACATTCAAAAAGTAAAATAACCAACTTTGAAGGATATCTGAGACTCCCCATGAGTAAACTGCAGAAACCTCTGAATTTGTTTCTTCCTTCTCGCCCCCCCCCTCCCTCTCTCTCAGGCTGCAGACAGCAGAGGTCTGCCCAGTGTTGGTTAGACAGCCTTAATCTACTTCTCACTCTTAATGCTCCACAGATGAGGGCACCAGCATCGCCTCCACCACACAGGACGAAGCTCACCCCCAAACTAAGCCGGCCCGGGTTAGGAGCAGCGCCGTCTAACGCAGAGGCCGACTGAGGAGTAAGGCGGCGGTAAAAGCATTTTCCTGTACAACCCACGGGGGAGTCAAAGGAGCGACGGGGGGAAGGAGGGGATTATCACAGAGATCTTTGAGAGGGGGAAAACTTTTAATGTTATAAAGGTTGGAGTGGTCACATTACCTACTACTCTGTAAAAAAGTAAATGAAACCCAGAGCTCGGGCTTCCAGCTCTCAGGTTATGGAATAAAAAAGAGAAAATATGTTTAATTCAGATGATCTGCGGGCAAATCAAAGCTCAAATAAGATGCAATCTGCATAAACATGGAGGAGTAAATAAGGGTTTGTGAGGGGAAACAGCCACAGGAGGGAGATAAACAAGCGTGCCGGATGTCTTCTCCTGGAAGTCTAAATGGGTTTTAAATGTCCTCTTGTGGCTCGATCTCATGAATCGGGTTAAAGCTAGCTCCTCTCGGCCCTGGGGCAGAGGGGCCCTGTTAGATATGATCTTCAGTGTGGCCTCTGCATGCACAGGGAGCGCTTTAACAACAATGGCTCATCTGAGAGAGCCCGTAAACATGTGCCCGGGACCTTGACCCCGGCAGTAAACAGTCTCTCCACCTGATGATGAATAGCAGAGCGAGGCAGGGCGCGAAGGAGGCCGGAGGTGTTTTTTCTGTTACTTTCTGCTTCCTCTTTCATATACAAACACTGGATAGAGGCTGGAAAAGCCCTTATCGCAATAAATAAAAGTAATAAAGAAGGAAAAACACATTTAAGATTAAGAACTTTGAAATTTAAGAGTACCATAACAGTTGAGACACACATATTCTAGATCTGATGCTGCTAAGTAAACTATGTGGTTGCACTTAAAGCCTTGGAGCTATATTTTTAATCAAAAACTGATTAAAAATAGAAAATACATCAATGAGCAAAACCCTGTGATGGGGATTAAATGTGCCTTTGCTACATGAGAGGAAAATGATACATGGTCTTAAACTTTTACGATGATTTTCTAGTCTTTCTGACGACTCAAATCACACATTTACACCCATTTACTCTCACATTCATTCAATGATAGTTTTTGTTGAGCTTTTATCAAAGTTGTCCATTAGTAATAGCTAAAATCTTTACGCTTTTGTATCCACTTACACACCACTGACTCTGCAGTGAGACCAAGTTAGGGTTAAGTATCTTGCCCAAGGACAGATCGACATGTAACGGCCAGAGCTGGCCTCAAACCCCTGATATTTTGATTGGGTACCAGACCAAGCCACCTATGCCACAATCATGTTAATACAATCGGTGTATTGGACATTTGGGTATGGATTTAACCTGACAAGCAGATAGAAAATATTCTATTCAGTACATTTATCACCAGTTTATCTCAGCAACAATAGAAAGTGATTGGGGAAAGTGGAACCATTAAAAAACATATCCATAAGGTGATTGGATGATGTGTTGTGTCAATCACATTCATTACAGGCCAGTGTTTTTGTAGGCGGGCACCACAGCCACACTGTGCCGCAAATTCTCCCCAAACATGTCAGAAGTGTAGCAAAAAATGTCCACTTTATCGAGAAGTGCTGTCAGTGTTGCTATTTGTCTTTGATTTAATGACGAACGTGGTCGAGATCTGATACACCTGCTATACTCATTTCTATACCAAAGTCACTGCTGTTGGCAGGTACAGTTATTTTGCATAACATAAAAATGAGCCATGAAAGTATGTCGGGTCAAATGTGCGACTGGGTGAAAAAAGTTTGAGTGCTTTATTTTTCCCCAAGGAAGTCTCTGTTTGGCACAAGTAGGGACAAATTAGGAATATATCCAATCACAGCTACTTTGGTTGTGTGGTGGTGGGATAAGTTGGGGAGCGATCCAATTGAAGCTACCCTCTTTACGAATTGATATATTCATGTAGAGCAGGTTCACTGTTTGTTGTCAATTCTGTTATTGTAACTGAGATGCTCTGCCAGGTAGCCTAAATAAAGGTGACTGCATTTCACACAAAAGTTCAATTTGTTTCTGTTATTTATACATTCAAACTTTACTAGAATTCAGTAAAGGGTTATTAGATGTTTCATTTTTACCCAAGTGTAAAGCATGACTTTAGAAATTTTTAAAATTAAAACAATTTAGATGACTAAATTATGACTTAAGCTGAAAGATATTTTAGGGAAAATACTATAACTAAAATTATATTAAAAAGTTCTGTCAAAATTAACACTGTGACACATCAGATGGGCTGTTGGATATATTGTAGATGTTGTAGTAGGCAGGCGCCACTGCTTTGGTGTGAAGTATGACACATGAGCCAATTTACACTGCAGACCGTCATGAAAACATGTCAGCAGTAAAGTAAAATTGTATTCATATCAGTATTATTTTATGTTATTTGCTTACAGCTTTAGAAGATATGCCAGTCTCTAGTCATGTCTCGCTGTTGTTGCATTTGTCGCTCTGTCTCTTCCAAATCCATCTGCATTGCAAGGTTACGCTGCCATGAAATGCTGTGTTGTTTTATCCCATTTTAACATTCAACTCTTCCTTATAATTACAAAAACACACTGATGGGCACACACTCTTTTGTTTTAAAGGCTCTGAGGGCTGCATGAACCTCCTAATTCCTGGTTCAGAGAGCAGCGGACAGAGGAAACCCCCTGTTTGTTTGACTTGACCTGAGAGGATCAATCCCCAGAGACAAACACACATCCAAATATATTTATGGAAGTCTGCAAGTCCACTTCCTCTTTTTGTGTACGCAGGAAGGAAAAAGAGGTACCCTGAGGTCTTAACTTAAAGCTGTTTTTCATTTTTAATGTTTCACCTTCATGGAAATTTCCTGTATTTAAACAGTCAGCATTTTTGGACAGGATATTTTTGTTGAATTTGGTAGAACAGGTGTGCTTTAGTTGGACATTCATTGATATAACCTGTAAGATTTTCCAGATTTTGACATGTTGGAGTGCCTATAGTAGGAAGTTGCAATTGCTACAATAACTTAACTGGATCATATTATGAATGAAAACTGAAAATTGTCTCCAGCTGCAGCTCTCGGGACGTCCTGCTGAGAGACACACACTGAGGTTAGGATGAGGTCACTTCACACTAAAACCACGGGCCACACCAAACCTGCCTAGAAAAACAGCCAAATCCCCACAAAGTAAAGAAACAAGGCGTCTGTCCAGCCGGCCTCACCGGTCTGATCCTGCAGGTAGCTGTTGCTCTCAAACTCAGACAGAGGAGAGGAGATAAAGTCTGCACGCAGAGCTGTTTATCTGAGCCTGCTCCAGTTTCCAAACAGGACGCAGAGCTGTGAGAGCAGATTCCAGATCAACTGATGGACCCTGAACATGATCTCTGTTGACAAACTCTGAGGTCCAGTGATATATTGTGTGTCTGTATCTGGTATTAGGGTTGTTTAGATCCATGTGTGTTTATTTATGAGGTCTGATTGTTAATTTGATCCGTAATTATGATGCATATTTAGTGTTTTATTGGTTAAGAAGGCTAAATGATTGGAGATGGTTGAGGTAATTAGGACAAAACAAACAGATCATTTTATAACAGATGCAAAAGTTTAAAACAAGGGCAACATTGGAAATGTGCTGTCGGATAAAGGAGTGCTGTGTAACTGGGAAATAAACATTCAACATACTGAGAATGCATTATACACGTCTGCAATTTAAGACTTTTTAAGGGGAGCTGAAGCACTCCAGCAGCTCCTTTGCATTAATAACAAAAAGGGTATGCAAATTGATATTATCATTATATCCATCATCCATACCCATTTATCCCTTTTGGGGCTGCAAGGGGCTGGAGCCTATCCAAACTATCACTGGGCAAAAGGTGAGGTACATCCTGAACTGGTCGCCATACAACCACAGGGCCACATAGAGAGACAGACAACCATTCATACTCACACTCATACCTGAGGACAAGTCAGAGTCTCCAATCAACCTAAAGAGCATTTTTGTTGGTTGGGAGGGAACTGGAGTGCCCAGAGAAAACCCACATGTGCACGAGGAGACTCTGATCTACTCTGAGGGCTTTTACACTGGCACTGCTCTGGTTCTGGAACCAGTTCTATTCTGGATTCTCAGAACCTTGGTGCTTCTAGCAAACCAGCCCAAGTTCATACCAGTTAATGCAGAACGAAAGTGGGAGGGCGTTATTCTGTGTTACTCAGGCGGAAGCAAACAGTACACCGGCTTAATGTTGGAATGTATTGATATTCTAAAAGCGTTTGTTACTTTACTGAAGGTTTTTGTTTCATGCAGCAATCAAGCACACAACGACTTTTGATGATGAGGAGACAGAGAAGACATCTGCAGAAGGCATCTGGTCTATAAAAAGTGTGTGTGTGTGTGTGTTCCTCTGCGTCCTCGACTTCCTGCTCATTTTATCAACACAGACTACAACATGCCCACAGATGATGTCACAGTTCGCGAGCTTGAACCAACTTTTTTGGTTCCAGTCGTGAACCAACTTTTACCGGCGCAGAGTTGTGCCAGTGTGGAAGACCTCACAGAGAGTCGAACCAGCAACTGTCTTTGAAGTGAAGCACATGCCGCTGCACCACAGTGCCACCTTGTGTTAACTGTTGTTTTTATGTTTCTGTTATGATCATTATTATTGTTATATGACATATCGTTTTACATGAGGTTTCACAGTCTATGCTCGGTCTTTGGCAGGATCACATTGATTCAAAAGGGATTAGAGCTGACACTGGTCGTCTCTTAGGGGGGTTTGGCTGGTTAGGACAGGGAGGTGATGGTGATGCTGGTGTCTTGAAATTTCTAATTTACCCTTTAAGAGCATGAGAAACAAAGAGATCAGATTTTTTATACACAAAAAGTATAAAAAAAGAGAGAATTTAAAGACATCTCAGCACAGCAGTCTTAAGAATATGTCACCCAGCTAAATAAATAATTACCCCATCATTCCGATCATACAGCAGCTCTTAAACGTCATATTTAATGCACCCTGAGGCGAAACACTTAGCATGTGTGAGCTGTGTCAGTTAGCGAGAGCTCGAACATAAACAAACATATACTCATTTTGTCAGGCAGAGAGGATTCCCTATCGTTTTTATCATCCGCTGAGTCTTTCTGCGGTGTGAAGTGCTCCGTCTTCTCTGTCTAAACACACACAGGAGCATTTTTCTAAAACATGTTGGACGGCTTCACTTCAGAAAGCCAGAGTAAACATAAGATGAAGAGGAGCAGTAAAATATGTGGGGATACAGAGTCTGTGATATTTGGTCTGAGAAACATCTAACCATGTTTATGTGCAGTCGATTCAGGAGAAAGTTTAGATGAGGATCTTTAACTTTTTTAAACTCAAGTTAAAAGTTAACAGGCAGCAACAAAGTATGGTCTAATGAAGACTCTTCCTCACACAAGCCAAGCAAAGACCAAAAATTATATTTATTGTATATTGAAAAGTGCACCAAGTCTCCATATTTGAGAATTTATATATGATTAAGTCTAACCATACAGAGGTCTATCAGCCTTTTCCTGGATGATTTAACACCTCAGTAAGCATATTCTAGTGAGCTTTGGATATCGTTTTCAGTAACTTGTTTTCCAACATAAATATTATGCAGTGATGGGCAGCAACTTCACCACAAATAGCATCATTAGTGGTTTAATCCTTCAGCTCCAAGCCTCTCTCTGCTATCTTTTAGTTCACTCGATTTTTTTTGCAATAATATACATAAAACCTCACAAAACCTACTGTTTCAAGCACATACAAGTCACAGACATTCCTTTGCACAGGAAAACCTGAGCTTTCAGTATTTTTACATTGAAATAATATAGATTAATGTATTAAGTTATGGCCGGAGAGATACAACACAAATAATTTAATTTGAATTTGAACTCAACAGAACTTGATAAATATCACACACAAGGATCAATAATGAACAAGCATTTTTACATCTGAATGATTCCCCCAAGCCTTTGCTAAAAGGAGGAAATAACTAAAAGCATGCAAAAAAAAATTCGCGTATTTACTCTTATTCCTCCAGAAGCATCTTTGGCTCCAAATAGATTTTTGTGCCACTCTTGGGAGCATGTCCAGTCCCAAATATTACAAAGAGTCACATCACATAATACAAACGTCTTTTTAATTCTTTTAGGGAATGACAGGTAACTATCTTTTCTCTTGATAACCTTTGGCTGCTTTTGATTGGATGATACCACTAAATAAACAAGAAAAGGTGGTATTTAATTGGTCAGTAGATGGACAGAAGGTGTTCACTTTCTCTAATTGTCAAATTGGCAGTCTAATAATAGGGCTTCAATGTTTTTTATTCAGAAAATGTGATAAAAAAATGTGGATGTGGATCAACAAAATGTGGAAAAAACTGCTCTTAATGGCTGAATTAAAAGCTTCATAGAAGGGGCACATTTGACCTGATGTCCTACATAGAATGACAAATGAGTGAGCTTCCATATACAGTTGTTCCCATACTTTCAGAGATTTACGGGGTTTGTCAGAAAAGTTCAAGGACTGGTGTCACAAAAGATTTATTTAGAATCCAAACAACAAACTACAAGTTTTTCCCATTCAAAGTAATCCCCCTGGAGTCTAATGCACTTTCCCATCCTTCTCTGCCACGCTTTCATGCACTCCTGGAAGGATTCTTCCGGGATCCTCCGCAGCTCCGTCATCACGGCCTTTCTGATGTCGTCCACATCTTCAAAACGGGTCCCCCCGAGGACCCCCTTGAGCTTGGGGAAGAGGAAAAAAATCACATGGAGCCAGGTCGGGTGAGTAGGGAGGTTGCTCCAGCACAACAATGTTCTTCTCGGCCAGGAGCTGTCGGACGCTCAGGGCATTGTGAGCAGGCGCGTTGTCATGGTGAAGCAGCCACGACTTGTCCTGTCACAACTCTCGCCTCTTGTCACGCACTGAACGAAGCAAACGCTGCAGTATCTCTTTGTAGACATGCTGGGATTACTCTGAAGGGGAAAACTCTTATTTTGAAGTTTGGATTTTAAATAAATCTTTTGTGACACCAGTCCTGGAACTTTTCTGACACACCTCGTAAGTCGGCAATGTGAGTATTTGTGCTTGGAGCACCAGCTATCGAGTCAGGAGGGCTAGCAACAATTCCAGTAGCTTTATGGAGCTACATTTCCTTCAACAAAGACAGGAAGCAGTAGCGCAGCAGCAGAGCGTTCTGTCACAGTCCAAAAACACACTAGAGGGATGAGTAAAACATGCAAGCAGACACAACAAGACAACGACTTTAACAGATCTAGACTGTGTATTCCCTCGTGACAGTCACATGCTGTTATCTTCCAAAACTTTGCTGTGCTGCTGCTGAACCTGCTGGCAGATGAGTGCAAGAGCACACTCTGAACACTCACACAATTATTTCCAAAATTAAAACACATAAAAAATAATGAAAGTTAACTATAGCCTTAGCAGTCAAACCAGAAAGCTAGTAACCTTTCAGCGGTTTACTATGAGGTGCTCAATACAACAGCACACAGTGGACAAGTTGGATATCAGAGCAGGGAAGACAGGGACACTGTTTCTTTGTTTCGAGCTGAATTGAAGCTTTTCCTGTTGGTGTTGATTCTCATTTTTCATTCATTTTTTCATGCCTTCATATCAATTTTTCATGATCACATGAACAAAACCAGCTGAGAAACAAGAAATAGCTCCTTAATAGTCTCCTTAAAAATTTTACTATGTCTAGTCAAAACAAATCACACATCTGAATTGTGTGAACTTTGTTAGCTTTAGACCTTGTTTATAACTTCCTGCATCTGAACGAGATTATCTCCAAAACTTTCCCTGTAACTCCGGCTCAGAGTAGAGAATCTATTCAAATCCATTTGACCGACCACATGTTATTTTAGAGCATTTCCTAAACTCTGATCATAGTTTTTATCCTCCCTCACACAGACACTGTCAGAAACACACAGTCTTCTCCTCTTTCAGCCGGTAATCCCTGGATCTACGCTCACAATGAACACACATCAGAGCCAGGCAGGCAGCGAGCACCCAGGGGCTCCGCTGCACCTCGAGGTGTTCATGTCTGAGAGGTAGAGAGAGCTGGAGTGCTGCCAAACCCAATGGCTTTGTGGGAGTCATTATCTGCAGTCTTAGCATGCACGCAAGCTTTAGGAAGTGGCCACACCTCTGAGCGCTCTTCATCCTGCTGCAGATTCATGTTATTACAGACATTCAGCATGTTACCATGGATGTCCTCAGTTTACACACACAAAGAGCCCCATTGTTTAATCCATAAATGGTTTAAAACGTTAAAAGGACCGTTAACTTCCACCTGGACGAGCAATTATCTGATTTTATCCTTCTGCTGTTACTAAAGGGGAAACACACCTGCCAAGACTGGACTTTTCTGGAGGTTAAATAACAAACCTTTATTCAGATATTTAGTATGAGGCCATTTAAAGACCAAGAACTTAATGACAAAACATAAATAGTAGTTGTGGAGGGTGAATGGCTTAAATTTGTTAAATCAACCTAAATATTTATGTGTGTGGCTAGTTTTCAAATAGTTGACTTTAAAGATGAACATCCCATACGTTTTTTTTTTTCAAATTTCATAAAGATTCTTGTGGAAATAAAACAGTTAGGATTCAATAACTCCTTAAATCCAAGAATTTTACATTTACCCAGATGAGGGCAAACAGTGTGGATGGATGATGGTTGGATGGGTGGTTGGTCAGATGGATGGATGGGTAGACAAATACATAACTGAATAGGGAAAGAAGGATGGATAACTAGGGCCCTATAAAATCTGCGATCACGGAATCGCAGATTGAATCACAGAATTAGACATTAAACATGGGATTCTATATAAACAGAATATCGCTGAAATGGCTGACATTTCACACAAAAGCTTTTTTCTGACTAAAAATGAACGTATCTCTCGGGAAAATCCTCAGAGGGGGTCACTAAGGCTGCAGACAATGCACGCTTCACTTCCTCTCCCCCTTCTCCCTCCCTCATTAACGATGTCGACATGTCACAGCCGCCGTCTGAGGTGGTGTTTACATGATTCAGTTTCAGCCGAAAACAGAGAGTTTTCATCGCGTTTTCGCCTCCTGTTTACACGAGACTGATGCCCGGAGTGCCTGAATCCGCAAACTTTTGAAACCAGGGTCTAGAGTGGAGAGTTTTGAAAACGCATCGCAGCCTGGCTTCATGTAGACGGCTAATTCCAGAGTACAGGGCAGAGCAGTTTCCCAATGATTATTATGTGTCAGGAGATCAAATGTTCTGCAAATTTCATCAACATACTGTTGACTGGACCCGTAAAGATGCATGTGAGGACCACCTGAAGAGTGAGTGTGTACATTTCCTTACTTTATACTGTGTCTCGGGGTTTAATTTGCATAAAATACCAAAAACCAAATTATCAAAAATTATAATGGAAAAAAACGGAATTGGGAAAAAACTGACACAGAATTTGGGAAAAAATAACATGGATTAAATAGGGCCCTAGATTACTTTACTCATTTTTGTGTCAGTCTTAACTTTACCGTGGTTTTATCGCTGTGAATTTATTTCTGTCCAAAGATGAATGAGACTACAATCCCTGGTGAAAAATCTTTAATCCAGCCTGTTAGAGTGACTCTGTTTCAACTGATAATTTATAATTATCCTATTATTTAGTGTGGATTGCATGAGGTTATGTTTTCATCTGTGTTTGTTATTTTGTTAACAAAATAACTCATTAAGTCATAAACCAGATTTTTTCAGGAGAGCTCAGAAATGGACCAAGAATCAGTCAATAGATGTTGGTGATGATCTGAATCCAGATGAAGATCAAAGTATTTTTTAAAGGATTTGGTGACATTGTGAGAGGGCAGTTTTCCACATTTAGGCTAACAACTCATTGAGTACTGGATGGATATGGCTGAGATTTTCTGGGAATGTTTGTCATGGCAATAGGGAAGCCAAAACTGGGAATGCCGTGGGCTGAGGTTTGTGCTCTCAGAGGAGTTCTAGTTGAAACTGTGTAGCTGCCGTTCTTGGCCAGGTCTTCCTTGAAAAAGGGAACTCTGATCTCAACTGAACCTGAAGAAAATTAAAACAAAATTACATTAAAAATAGTGTATCAGGGGCAGCACTGTGGCGTGGCAGGTAGTGCATGTGCCTCACAGCAGGAGGGTTGCTGGTTCAAACCCCATGTTGATCAGGGCCTCTCTGTGTGGAGTTTGCACACAAATTGAATTGAAATTGGGGGTTTTTCAGCGTTGCATCTGTGCATAATTAGAGCATGACAACACAACAAAAGATATTTACTTCAATTATGTTTTCAACAGGCATTTAAAGGAAAAGCCTGGAAATACAAACCCAAAGTTTTTATTTATTTTTGCACATTTGTTTTTTCTCACCACAAAATTAGATTGTAATCTCCATGATAAAAAGGCTATATTTGTTTTGTTGTGATTTTTATTTTTTCAGTCCTGATCTATCCTGTGGTGGAGGAGATGAAGCAGACCATTGGGAGTATTTTGGCATTTTATGCTTATTTCTGTTTTCTAAAGAATAAATTGTGGCACAGCATCATTTAAAACTATTTCAACACAAATGCAGAAATCCATCAGTCACTCATGCAACAAATTCTACATTAACAAACTGTACATGATCTGAATAATGTGATCTGTGAGTTAATAAATGATCAGAGGATGTTTGTCTCTCATTATAGTGAAGGTTTAGGCAGAGCACCACCATCTGTCTTCAGCACATAAGGAGACAGTGATTGACCGACGAGGACAACAATAACATCCCTGAAAACCTGCAGCTGACAGTCAGTGACAGCCCGTCACCTTCTGTGGACGCGAACATGAGAGTGTGTGGGAGCCATTTTGTTTGTCCTCTCTCTGGACTTTGTTGAAAACTCCTCGTTTAGGATAATAAAAACTTTTCTTTTCTATTTACAGACTCTGACTTTTAGCTTCAAGAAGCCCACCTCGTCCTGTAAACATTCCCAACATTATTATTTTTCTTCTGGGGCAGATTTATATTGAAATGTTAACAACACGCTGGGGTAAATGTTTGGATGGGTGGGGGGAGGTATACGAGGACGGGCTCTGAAAGCGCAGATTTATCCAGTAGAAGGAAATGAACTGGCTAAATATTTAGATCTTCTTCCAGCGGATGTCTGTCACCACAGACCATGATTTGTGTCTGCAGCCAGTCTGATTTGTCAATTAAAAATCCACATTTTTTGTGTCTGCGAGGATGACAAGTGGTGTTTATTTTCTGGAATGTCTCTATTTGTTTGTGGTTTGGACAAGTAAACAGTCTGAGAGTATTGGTGATATGATTTAAACCAGGAGTGCTTCACACTCAGGACGCTATGAAAGCTTCTGTGAAGAGTGAAACAGCCTTTGCACGCAAAATGAGCCACACACAGACCCATGCTATTGATTATTACAATATCAGTCTATTTACCAGTTTCAGTCTTTTTTCAAAGAGAGACAGCAATTTAAAAGAGCTTCTACTGAGTGTCTAGGAACCTCAGATCAGTTTGTAGGATTAGGTGTTAGGTGATTAGGGAGTCCCTCCTCTTATGCCACAACCACTGGCTTCTCCAGAGACTTTCCAGAGAGCCTTCCTTCACACTCCCATCTCCTGCAGCAATCTGGACGTGAGGTATCTATAAACCCTCTGCAGTTTACCTATACCAAGCAGACCTTCACTGTCCAGCCTTCTATTGTACTTCGGCTACAAGCTCAGCATCTTGCACTCATGGGTCTTCCCCACTGCATCCTCCCAGAGCACCTTAAGCTCGGTGATCTACACAAGCTTGAGGGAGCCCGACTGCAACACAATGTCCGGCCTGAAGTTAAATATCACAATGTCCACAAGAAAGCAGAGCTTTTGGCCAAAGTCTGCCATCACCTTCCAGTTACATGCCCCACCAAACCTCCAAGAATCAGGCCTAAAGATGGTAAGACTGGCTTGGCTCTCACATGCCCAGAGGAAGGTTGTTGCTGGCCAGTCAGATAATTGGGGAGAAGTGGCATTAGTGCACGTCCACAGGGTTTTCAGCACTGCTGCAAGACACTGTAATAGTTGGATATACAGCCCACCAAAATATACTTGAGTTGAGCAGAGAGGGAGCATGAGGGGGTCTTCTTTGTATCACTGGGGAAGATTAGTGGGTGATGGCAGGACATCATAGACAGCCTTGATGATGAAGCTTGTTCTGACTGCCTCTGAGAAAGAGTGCAGCACTATGGAGTTCAATATTCAGCCATTAGGGTCAGGAGACAAATGCACAGATTGCTAATGCTTAAAGCACATTTTAAGCACCATATAAACTGAAACAAATGCAGGCCACTGTAAAAAGATACAGTTTGCATAGCAGGGCACATCCATAAAACATCTCATCTGTTATGCGCTGAAGGGGAATCAAATCATGAAGAACAATGCTGAGGAGCTGCCATGTGCCTTTCTGCACTGCAAATAAAGTTAAAATCCAAAGCTTAAGACTATTTTGCCAAGCCAAAGCACAGGATTGAGCTGGAGAAGCCCTCTGGCAGGGACAAATCCAAATCTCTATGTCTGTAGTCATATTACAGGCAGTAACATTTTCTTTTTTAATCTCTTTATGTTGCGTTTTAACACTCTTATTTTTATGAATGTCTTTTTTTTTATCTCTGTAAAGAAGAGCTGCTTGACAGATAAATGGTGGCCTACAGCAGGGGTTCCCAACATTTGGGTCCATAACCCCCTAAATCGCTATAGCAGGAACTTGAGACCCCCAATTTTTTGGTCTTAAAGAAGAACAGACCACTGCGTTATTGGTGTCATGTGCAAAATTATATTCTAAGTATATTCTCAATTTTTTACCAAATATAAACTACTTTGTAATTTCCCTGAGGGAGTCTTCCGAAGGGATTAATAAAGTTCTATCTAATATAATATAATACAATATAATATAATATAATACAATATAATATAAATCTTACCAGATAACTGTGGTTTAGTTAAAACAACCTAATTTTATGTGTGTATTCTTTAGAAACTGGGTAAAATATGCCACTCAAGATCATTTGGAAATGTTTATGTCTGCTTATGGTTTCTTTTACCTTGTGTTGTTGAAGCTTATCTGATGTACATTTACATTTTCTTTTCTTTTGTCTTGTTTTATTGTTGTTATGCTCTTTTTTATTATAGTTTTGTTTTTTCAATGCTCATTGTTGTCTTTTACATTGATTTTGTTGAATAGAGCCATACTCTTTACTATTTGTACACCTTTCTATTGAAACAAAAATCCTAATAAACAAAGTTAAAAAGAAATGAAAATGCTCATTGCTTCTTGGACTACACTCTGTTCATAACTCCAGAGCTCACTCTAGTTTGTAAATTTACAAATTTGTTATCTTGGTTGTTTTCTTACAAATTGATTTAGTGGGGTCTCAAACCTGCAAATGTCTCTTTTAATGACACATTATGATTCACTATTTAACATAAAGATTAAATATCCATGTGGTTATTTAACTAGAAATCATGTTCACTTTCAATTCAAAACAATGTTAAATGTCTCACAAAGAATATCACCCAATGTTTAGCCACTTGGCCCTTTAGACACACTAATAAAAATAATTTGTCCTTCTTGGTACCCAAAGTTCCCCATGCTTGTCATACAAGCTTAACATGATAAGAATAAAATTACTAAATTATGCAACCACCACAGAAGCCCATGTCTTACATCTACGAAGCCCTGACCAACCCAGTGGCCTCTGGGTTGCTCCAACAGTTTCACCAACAGTTACACCTCCTTAAAAATGTAACTGTTGGAGCAACACAGACTGCATGCCCTGTGATTGGTCCCCTGAGCAGCTCAGTGCCTGCCAGCCTTTAAGTGATATCTGCAGAGATAACTGTGCACAGTGAGATAGAGTCACTGAAAACTGTTTGTCAGATCTACCTACTGAGACAACAGAAGTATATTTCCTCAACCATCTCATTCAGAAGTCTAAATAAAGTCCCCATGATCAAATGATTCAGTCGTCTTATCACAAATAAAAAGCAGATCCGTCTCTGTATGTGTGTATCAAACCCGTAGACTGGGTGAGCTGGTGCTTCCTGGTGAATGCGAGGACACGGGAGAAGAAAAACCAGAAGAAAAACACACACAGATTGGGTCGGCCTGTTCTTACCCTGGGAGGTGAGCATCCATTACTGTGCTCAGGTGTTAACAGGTTCCATGTGTGTTTACACTTCATATATTGTTCCACATGCTGCTGCCTCCACAGTGGGTACGCGGCCTTTCTGCACTGTTACTGCATTATTACAGGGGGAGACTCAGAGGAAACACATTTGGATCCCTGCATGCTGTTAACCCTGCTGCAGGAATGTCACCCACCTGAGGGTGGAGGTGGAGGAGCCCTGAGGCAGCAGAGGAGGAGAGATAAAAAAAGGACGGTGGAGTTTGTGTTGGTGATCTGCATGACTAAAACCCTCTGGTGGGTGTCTGCTTGAAGTCGCTTCAGAACAAATTGGAGCTCTTTTGATGGAGGCTGGTTGGTAACCTCATTAAATTTGCATCTGAATACAAACAGCTTGACCGCCCGGCGCAGCACAAAATGGCCGACGTTAATGACCGTGTAGCCGCTGCTGGATGCTGCTTTTGTGAAGGCCGAGCTCTGACTGCTGGATATCACTGAGCTGAAAGAGGCATGGAGACACTGGACTAGTTTCTGTGTTTGGTGGTCTGGGTCATTCGATTTCACACTTTTTATCGTATAAAAATATTTGGACCCTCTGAAATGATTCTGCAGACATGTTGAAAATGAAATGCAGCGTTTGCTCCTTTATGTAGATGCAAACTTAGAAAAGTCACCATGTCACAAAGAAACTCTCCCAGAGGATAACTGGTCCATGCAACCGTTAGCCGACTTGTTTATAAATGAATTTACAGGAAATGGTGAAAAGGCATGCACTAAACTGTTAATGGGAGTATGATAGATCAATGTTTGCCATTATCAGGACTACTTTTATGTCTTCTTAACAGGCTTCCCCTTTTTAAAAGAAATTTCAGGAATAGCCCCAACAAATCTTTATTCATGACTAACGTGAGAAAACTTTAGAGTAAAAGCATTACGACAGAACTCAGGGAGTCTCTGCACATACATACCAAACTAGGCTTTTATGTTGAAAAGTACAAACAGAATGTGTATAATGTGACCATACATATCTGCTAAAATAAGGCATAGTCCAATATTTATCATTTTTGGCACTTTTCTGCAAAGTGACCCCATGCAGGTTGCTGGAAATACAGGTAAACCTCCTTTGCTCTAGATTTGCAGCATTTATCACAAGCCTAGATGAGGCACTTACTGAGGCTGAATAAAATTTTTTTTTAAATTTCCAATTATTTTGTTAAAATAGTGCCAGTGCTTAAAAGGAGCGTGAATTATACTTTAGAAAAAAAAGCAAACTTGAAAATGTTCAATCTTGTCATGTCCCATGTGACAATGGTTCTGTTGCCTGTAATGTCTGTCTGATCAGCTGAAGGACAATATTATTCAGATACCTGAATAGAGAAGGTTCAGCATCTTTGGCTTTGAATGGTACCTAAATAAAGCAGAATAATCTGTCATGTGATTCACTTGCTAGATGTGATGATGATGACATTGGTACATGGTATCATTTTTTTGTTCTATATTAAAAGCTCCCATATTTTGCTGCTTTTCTGCAGTTTAACATGGATCCTTGATGTCTTCATGAAACATTAGCAACATGCTTTGGTCCAAAAAGCCTATGAATAAAGCACAGCTGCATTCTATTCTCACATAGCCCCTCTGTTCATAATGGCTGGTTTTGAGGGTGGTCGCCTTCATATGCTAATGAGCTAGAGCAAAGCAGCATACATACAGCAGTCCTGTATACATACGAACCATTCATTTCTGCCGGTTACCAAACACAGTTACAACAGCAAAACTCTTTTCCCCCCAAACATCACAGGCTAACACACAACATGCTAACCACAGTGGGATAGCCATACCTTAGCCTACCTTTCGGGCTAACGTTAGCACAAACTGAGGCATAATTGGGAGGGTAAAGGACTGATTATATTCAGCCAACTGTTAAACTTCTCTTCATGAAGACACACGAACTCTTAATACATGCTGGTTACCAGATAACAGCAAGCTGATTCTTTTTACTGTCATTCATGTCATACCTACAGATACCAGTACACTGAAAGATCTGTTCTTAATGTCTGATGCCGATAGACCGCTGTACTTGTTTAAACACAAAGTAGTTCAGCTCGCTCAGGTTGTGTTAGAAGCTTTCCAACAATTTAAGATACATTACCAGTTGGTATTGTTAAAATGGAGAAATAATCAACCAAAATAACATTTTCACACTTTAAGCAGTATCAATTCAGTTAGCAAAAACAATTAGGATGTCCTATGTGCTGATAACAAGTAAGCAAACTAATTTTGGCTTTTTTAAGAAGAATCCTGTTTTAGTGAAACTTTTAAGTTTTATCAAGAAACAACCAGCAAAATGAAGTGATTCTGCCTTGCTCAGGGATTTTAGTGTCAACATAAAAATTAGATTTGCCCGGTAGACAAAGTCCAAAATGCAGTTTAATTTTGTTTTTTGGGTGTCACATTGATGTATATCGAAGGCTCATCTTTTTAAGACTGAAGGTTTCCATGGACCACTTTTCTTTTAATGTGCAATCATTAAACCTATAAATATAAGGCCTGGTTCTTTTCTGTACTGCTATCATATCACTTCAGTTTAGATAACGGGAGATAAAAATTGCATTAGCCTGAGTGTCTCTACTACTTAGTTGTTGTGGAAGAGAAACGTTTTTTTTTTTCAGTATTTAAGGCACAATATCAGTCTTGAAAATGTTATGATAGTTTTTAACTACTGTGTTTAAACAGCAGGTCCAATGTTACTGCCTCAATGTCAGCCTGTTTGCAAACTTCATGCAAAATCATTCATTAAGGGAGCCCCTGCATGGACTACACTCATAAGACAGTTAGTGAGTTCATGCTCAGTGTGTGGGGGGATTTCCTCCGCTCCCCGGGGCCACCTGACACCCATGGGTGAGCCGGTGAAGTGGAATCAGGCTAAGCAAACAGCAGTCACATTAGGCGGTCCAGGCCGGGGACAGTGTTTTTATTAGGGGGGTAATAGTCCTGGGGGAGGCCCTGAGCCTCGCTAATGCACGCTGCTGCTAAGTGGTTAGCTGCTAATAGTGTTTTCCTGTCCTCCTAATGGAAAGAAACGAGGGTCAGCGCTCTGCACACACACACTCTGTGAAGCGGACTTTAAACGACTTACAGGATGTCTTACTTGCGGTCGTCATGGTGACCGAGGAGGCCTTAGGATGTGAACTTTTCAACCCGAGCAACCCCATCTCGCTTTGGAAACGCCTCATAATACTTGAACTGTGTCCTCCCGTCATGGCTGCTGTGACGTTTGGAGTTTAAAAAAATGTAAATACTCAGCTTCAGTTTAGAAACTCTTGAGGAATGAGTGCGACAGAAACTTGATCCCTGACTCCAAACAAACTGTCAGAGTCAGGCTTTTAAGCGTTCTGCTTGTTGCTGTTTGGGTACACATTTTGTAAGAATTCAGCCAGAAAGAAGCACTCACCGGTTATGGTTGGGACAGTTTGTTCCAGACAAAAGTGGTGCAAAATGACTATTACAAAATGTCATCATTCTGCAAAAACGCTTTCCACCAAGTTCCTCAAAAGACCTTAAAGCCTAAAGGGTAAGTTCATCCACATTCTGAACACAAGACAGCAGGTCCTGGAGATTTTCCTCCATTTAGGCAACACTAATATGGAGAGCTGTTGGGGCATGAAATTGATATCTGTGATATCAACCCTAGTTCAGCTCTACTAGTACTCAAATTTGAGGTACATGTACTCAATTTTGGTCAACTAGTGTGCGGGTAGACTTTACTAGTGAAGCGAGAAGTTTCACTAATCTACTAGTAGACCAAAAAATGTTCATTAGTACTACTAGTAGACTGTTTTGGGTCTACTACTAGTAGTAGTAGTGGACTTTAAAATGTTCAATAGCACCTCTAAAGCTTTGAGTTTTACAAGCAGCATTTTTAAGTTTACTAGTACTACTAGTAACACAAAATTGTCTACTAGTAGACTATTTTGCTTTACTAGTAAGGTCTACTCGCTCTCTAGTGCGCCAAAAACCTTTAATAGTAAAACAAAATTTTAAATACAAGTAGTACTAGTAGACTGTTTTTAGTCAACTAATAGTACCAGTAAAGCCAAAAGATTCCCTAGTAGTACTAGTGGACCTAATGCAAACAAAGTAGGAGGGATTATAACCAAATCCAGCACCTTGATTGGTTGTAATATTTCCAAAAGTCAATGGGAAGCTTGAATTTGCTCTTCCCGCCCCCTTATTAGCATAACAGGGTTACTAATAGCACTAGTGAACATTTTCAAGTCTACTAGTAGTACTAGTAGACTACTAGTACTAGAATAAAAGTTCAAACATAAAGTCCAAATATAATGAACCTTTTCCAGCTTTCACTTAACAACATGGTGACTATAGTAGTGTTGATGCAACATTGACATAATTAATTCACAGATCATTGCTGTTTTTTAGATGACCCCAAGTCAGGGCAGGAAGTGCTCCCTGCATGGTGTGGCGATGTCAAAATGCAGACGTATACAGCATGCCAACCAAATAGGAAAAACAAGAAACACACAAAAAAATAACAAAATATACTTTTCAGATTAAGGTTGCTTTAAATATAAAGTTCAGCAGGCTCGGCTCAGTTGTTGTAAAGTTGTAATTTTGTCTAATTTTTTCACACTTATCTTCGTCAAGCAGACCAATGCCTTTCAAGTGCAGTGTTTGTTCTCCCCATTAGGTCTATTGTTGTACTAGTAAAACAAAATTTTGAATACAGGTAGTACTAGTAGACCATTTTTAGTCAACTAGCAGTACTAGTAGACCCAAAACAGTCTACCAGCAGAACTAGTGAACATTTTCAATATACTAGTAGTACTAGTGACACTCTTTGCTTCACTAGTAAAGTCTTCGTGTACTAATTGACCAAAACTGAGTACATGTACTCCAAATTTAAGTACTAGTAGAGCTGAACTATGGTAAATATCACTGATATCAATATTATGCCCAAACGACTGTCCATACACTAGTGCATTAAAACATGAACAGTTAACACCAAAACTATCCCACTGACTGGACTACTCTGTACTTTGGGAAAGCCCAAAAAATGAAACAATGGGTGCATCTGCATGGACTTTAGTATCCTGTTTATAAACTTTATCCTGGTTTTGCCCACATTCAGTGCATGTCATTTACATGTATACAGAAAACTCTTTTATAGACACATGCACACATTATAAAAAAACTAATTTTCCAGTTTAAAAAATTGCTCATAGCCCCAGAAATGTGGTGCAAATAAAGAGTCCAGTATTAGCTTCAGGAGCATGCACTTTTTCTGTCAGGATGTGTTAAAGATGAAAATTTATCAGTTTGGGGATTTTCTTGTACATTTTAAGTCAGCATGTGGCGGCTAATGGGTAAATTAAGGGTTTATGGGATACACAGTTTGAAAGTCATCCCTCTATGACACATAGGGGTTAAATTTATCAAGCTTTGGCATTGCTGTCAATGCTCTTTCGGCCAAGTCTTGTGATGAAACTTGTATTAAATTAAATTCATTACTAAAACCAGCTTCTTAAATGTAAAGCTTGATATTTTGGATAAAAGAAATCATTGCAATAGACAGTGAAGAATCTTTCCCAAACCACTAAACACTGGCAGTAAAATCATGTTGACAGACGCCCTGCTGAACACTGGCAGGGTCATGCACCACATTTTCACGGGACGTCCAGAAAAACAGAAATAAGGGGGAAGTGCTTACCGGCATCAGAGCGAGTTTAGAGTAAATAGCAGCAAAACTTCCAGGATAAATCCAGGCTGTGAGGAGAGGTAAAGAGAGGGTGGGGGGGTAAATTTATTTGAAGCTGAAAGGCTGACCTCTGAAGAGGGTTCAACATCGACTGACAGATGTGGGAGCTCCACTGTAAAACAAGGCCTCCCTGTCAAATACCAGCACGTACACACTGAGAAACATGCTCAGGCTGCACTACAACCACGCTCCTGTCATACTTACCCCTGAATCCATGATTTAAACATCTAAAACTGTTTACATTTTGCATTTCCTTACATTAACATCCCTGCTGGGTAACTGGATATCAGGTTGACTACACTTTAGTGTGTGTTCAAACCTTACATAAGCAGGAAGCCTCCAAAAATGACATTTGATAGCAAACTACCTCCAAGAAACCAGCGCCCCACAAAGTTTATTTACTAAAAAGTATTTCACCATATCCTTTTAAGGCTTTTGATGACAAAATATGGGGACAAGCTGTCGAGATTAACTGCTGGTCTCTTAGCTTGTGGCTCATGTCCCTGCAACAGTTGCCAGGTCTGCTTATTTTAAGCCACTTTGGGCTCCTCTTTGAAAAGTCTCTTGTAAATATTGGCAGTTGCCGGTTGTGTTTTTGGGGCTTGTTCCAAAAGTACAGTCACTTATTTGAGCTTGTTCTGCTCCCAGACCTAATGCTTGTCCCCCTATCAATATAAACTCACTTGGGAAGTCAGACAAATGACTCTCTCCCAATCTCTCTCTTTTACTCCAATCCATATAGCTATAATTATTTTTATTTTCAATGTACCTATTACTGTTTTCATCATAATATTCTAACCATAATACAGCTGATGAGGATCAATGAAAAACTTACAACAATAAAAAATGGTTTCATAATAAAAAACAGTGTTCCAGCTCCAGAGAAAATGATTTTAAGTAAGTACATTCAGGGCCTATCAAGGAAAAAATATCACTGATAAATAGAAATTCAATGTACATTAAAATTCAAACATTCTTTATGTAGTTTCCCCCTAAAAAGATGCACAATATATTGTACAAAAGTATATCCTTCATCCCTACTATCTACTGTATCTATTCATCATTTATTTATCAATTAGGGCTGCACGATATCATCTGACCAATTTCGATATCAACAGACTTTTGCCTTAAAAGTTGATTATTGGTATCGGCAGATATGAAAAGGTTTGTCAACATCTAAAGACACTGTTCTGATCATACAAATTGGACATAATTACGGCATTATTGGCTGTAATATTGGCAAACTTTAAAATGTACCGTGGTCTACCTCATAATTATGCCATGTCCACTTTTATGAATCAAAAGTGTCCTTTATTAAAGAATAAAATGTTGTTTTTCTTGCTTCAAATCTATAACTGACACGAGTGGAGTGCAACCATAAAAGGACTTTGTGCTCTTGACACAAAATATCAGTATCAATATTGGTGTCAGCAATGAGCTTAGAAATATCTGCATATTGGCAAAAATCCAATACTGTGCATCCCTAAAATATTTATCCATATATGCATGTGTTCAGGTTGCTTGTTTTGGAGTGGTTTTTATCAACCTGAATGCTTTATTCACAGGAAAAATCTGGCAACACTGATCCTTGCATGTTTTAATCAGTGAAGTTTGCTAATATTACTTAAAAACAAGGATAGATATGAAACATGTTAAAAGGATAATGATCCTTTTTAGGTGTTATTTCCCCTTCTCTTCTCATAAATATGATTATTAAGTGAAAGGTGATGTAAAATTTGTCAAACAAACCTTGTAGGATACAGGTTAAAGCAAAATGCAAACAGGTTATTGCATAATGAGACTTGGTTGGGAACCTTTAGCCTCTTAGCTTGTGGCTAACTTGCCAACAATTACTGTACTGCCTTCAACCTCACAGAGTATGACATGAATATACACCTAGCCATGAGCTAAGAGGCTAATGCTCTCCCTTTGACAGCTTTATTCTCTTACAGTCACATATACCTACTTTAAAAGGGAACAGTAACACACTATTTAGCTCTAAACTTAATGTGGTGCTGGTTGGTGCTAAAGAAAAATGCATTCAAAGCAAAAACATGAGCAGGCTGGATGCTAGCCTCTTAGCTGGAGGCTAATTTGCCCCAGGCCTTTAGCATTGCCAGCACCTCACCTCACAAACCATGTGGAGCAGTAGTTTGATATGTTCATTCATTTTGAAGCAAAATGTCAGCAGGTTAGGTTCTGCGAGCCTCTTACCTCTCTATTAGCCCCTTTTTCTTAGTCCTAATTAAATAAATTTGTCCTTCTTCACTTCTCCTGTCTTTCACCGACCCGGAAGTCATTGTCCCTCCGCCATGATTAATTCCCAAAACTTCACCTGGAGGGTAGAGGAGGCTTCTGGAGGAGCTCAGAGCGAGGATACACCAGTGTTTCCTCTCAGGAGGCCTTTAAACCTTGGATGCCCTGTGATTGGTTTGGCAAAATGCCACACCTTCACTCTGATCTTCACCTGTTCACACAGGTGTGTCTGACTGTGTTGATCTAATACACTTTAAACTTCATAAAGGAGGATTTTTTTCTGAACAAACTGCTGTTTTCCAAGATGCCACCACGTTTGCTCATTTTTTTAAAACAGAGGTTGTTTGTGCAGTGTGGTGTTTGACGGCCAATCAGCTGAGCAGCTCACCTTCAACACCTGATTCAGCTCAGACTGATGAAGTGAAGGATTGTGCCTCCTCTGTCCACGTGTACAGACCAGTTTTATCTGGATATTATCAATAAAAACAATTCAGATTGATGGTTACATTGAAGAGCAGTGTATCACATTATTTCTGTGTAGGTCCCATGGGGGGCTTGACTGTTCTTAGGTTCAACAAGTAGGGGCACCAAGGGGCAAAGGCCTTTGGCTTCTTCAGCCTTATACAATATTTTTATTTATTTTTTATTTATTTTATTTTGTCTATTTATATTTATGTATATTTATTAATAGTTTTATTTAGATATATCTTTCTTTTTATATATCTTTTTATCTAATAATTAACTGCTACTGATTCTTAATTTCCCTGAGGGACTTTTTCCCAAATGGATTAATAAAGTACTATCTAATCTAATGTAGTCTAACCTAATCTAATATTACAGTTATTATCACAGACAGTTTAGTGTATATGGCATACTGTTACACTGCACCACAAGCCAAGAGGCTAGAGGCACCTCTGGGCTGCTTTATTGTCATTTTTCATTCATTAACATACTTTTACAGGGGGAGAGACAAAGAGATCACAACAAGTCACCCTTTAGGTGCATTATTTTTCTTTTCCTTTCTTTTCTTTTCTTTTAATTCAGCTGCAAATTATGTGAAAATAATGTCTATGGAACCTTTAAGGGACTTTTGCAGTTATAAGAAGCAGAAGCCATTTGAAATTTCTGCAGATTTGATAAAATGTAGGCTGTCAAGTTTAGCTGTGTGTTGATGAATTTTTGAAGTCTTAAGTTTCCAATTTAATTCCAATTTATCTCTCAAGTCTATTTTTATTAATAGAGATGCACTGATGGACATCGGTATTAGCTGATATTTGCCTTCTTGACAAACATTGGCCATCAGAAATACTACACGATAAACAGATGTCAGTTTCAGCTGTTTCTTTGTTGTGTCACATCAATTTAATGTCAACATTAAGACCACCTAACTGATGATTTTAAATTACATTTCTTTCACTGAGCAGAAAAAAGTGACCTGTTGGACCAAGTGTTATCAAATATACGAGGCAGCCGGCTGCCCTGCTCTTCTTTCCCTGGTTCGAAGTCTATCCACTGTCTCCCACCTTCAAATAATAATCTTTAAAAAAGGATAATTTGCGAGCAATTTGACTTTTTTATACAATGTTTATCTAGGCTCTTATTTCCAAAATCGCTGCAATACTTTTTATTAGTATTGCTAGCAGCTTCACTGTACATAGCATGTTGGGATATACAGCCATGAGAGGCTAGAGGCACCTCTTTAACAGCTTTGCTTCTTCATTTTCTTATTGACATGCTTCCTAAAGTAACAATGATATACAATGGGGCAAATTAACCTTGTGGGGTATGGTTGGAAGGGAAATGTTACCAAGCTGAGCACTTCTAGCATTTTAACTCCCTAGTCACAAAATAAAAGGGCTAGCAATGCGTCTCTAACGGATGCCCGATTGTCTTTGGTGCATGTCAGTTTGCATGAGAGTCAACACTACCAAACAGATCCAGATGAAGATCACCTCTGTATGAAGTGACAGCATCGCACATTTTTTTTCGCTCTTAAACAAGGTCTTATTTTTTGGGTGCATATTGTACACGAGCACAAGCAAAATATGTCAAATATTTTGTCTTGCCAACATCGCGGTTACAACACTGATGCAAAAAGCCAAAATATTCTCTTTCTCTGTGAAACGTTACTGCCAAACTTCTGTAATTCTTATAAAACTGACTGTTAAACTGTTCTAATCCAATATTTTGGGTCTTAAGTAGTTTACCTTTGTGTAATGATCGTGTAATTCTCCGTGTTACGGTACTGCGTGTAAACACACTGGGCGCTGCCATCTTGTGAGCAAGGGGACCAAAATAGATGTGCTCTGATTGGTTGAAGACATCGCCATGTTGATGGCTGCGCTCTGATTGGTCCGCACACTACGACTGAGCATGCTGGGATGTGTAAAATATGATATGACATGAAGTCATTGCTTCAAGTACCGTAGGATCGTCAGCAGGTGTCGTCTGGGAGAGAATAATAGTACAACAGTAAAATACCATCGAAAATGTCGGCAAAAAGAAAGTTGCCCAGCAGCATTCAAAAGAAAGGTGATTGAAGTGGCTGAGGCAGTGGGCAACAGAGAAGCTGGTAGGAAATATGGCGTGAGTGAAGCTAACATTCGTGGTTGGAGGAAAAAGAAAGCAGAGATAATGAAGGACAGACCAACATCAAAAGCTTTTGGGCTTTTGAGAGAGTAAGGTTTGGGCAAAGTTTGGGTGCGTGATATATTTGAGCACAACATTCTTCCTGGAAAAACGCATGAAACATGGGGTGCGTGTTATATTTGAGAAATTACGGTAGTTCAGAATAAAAACAAGAATGAACCATCAAATAAATAAAAAGTCATTTTAATGGAAGTTTTCTTTCACACTCACAATCAAGCTTATAGTCTGATCACAGAGAGATGTTGGACATTCACCCAGAACAAGACACACAGCGGTCACTTTATCAGACAAAAATATATATATTTAAATCTTTACAATAAGCTCGAATCATGAAACGTACACAGAGGAGTGTGCACACCTACAGTCAAAACACTGATTCTTTTTTAGTTTTTTTACTCCTCAAGAGAAACAAGTCCTTTTTGTACCCTGGTGTCAGTGTAAAATTCTTGTTTGAGCAACAACTTTTTTTGTTTTTTACAAATGTGCAAATAAGACAGATTTGGAATCCTTCAGCGCTCAGTGTTAAAAAAAAAGTCCAGGATCCACCAGAGCAGTCAGTCCTGCCCGCTCAAGTTTAAATACAGCTCCATCGTTGCTTTGCTCTTTCATTTTCAAGTAAAGTGCTCCTCTAGCAAAAACCACACGGCATGAGATCAGTCTCGTATTTTTTTCGCCTCTGGTTTAAAAAAAACACAAACCCAGAAGTCCAATGGACAAAGAAAGGGAATGTCTTTTTAAGTAAAAAGGCAAAACCAACGATCAGAGGCAGTCCTGGCTGTTTGTCCCTGCAGGAATCATACAAACTCCAGCTTGCCATGTCCGCTGTACATCCCCCAGTGCACCAGACTCAGGATTTTATCGTTCCCCAAGTCGGCCTGCCTCATCTTATCACAGGTCAGGCAGCAGTTCTCGTGTCCCGTCACTGGAACCATGCACTCCAGGTCCAGCTTTGCCACGTGGCCCTTCTTGGTGTGGTGGCCGTGGAAGCTGTAGTGGAGCCGCGACAGCATCTGCTGCCGCTGGTCCTGCAGGCGCTTGTTCTCGCTGCGCAGCATTCGCAATGCCAGCATGATGAGGAGGACCAGGATGAGGCCGCCGGCGATGGGGACGGCGATGACAGCCGCCCGGAACCACACCTCCTTCGCCGAGGCCAGCTCCTGAACTCTGGTCACCAGGTTCCTGTTGTTGCTGTCGGGCTGATATCGGCTGTGATCTGCACAAAGGAGAGAAAAATCATCCGTTTAGCTTCATGCTGCTTTTTATGCTCCATAAACTCATCGTCAGACGCATGGATCCTCATGAGAAGCTTCCACAAAGTTTCTTAACATCCGTGCCAGTGACCACAAAAAAACAAAAGAGGCAGGGGTGAGGAAGTGAGACGGAGCAGCAGATCCAAAAACTAATGGGTCACATAAGGCTGGGCAATGTGTTCAGTTTCTAGAGGATATTTATACACTTCCATAGAGGATCTGGGGTGAAACTATATCTCCTTTATTGATTGCTTCATAATTTGATGATAGGACCATCACACTTATCCTTCATGGCAATGTTTAAAGCAGCTGCTGGCACCAGAAACACTGAAGGGAGTCAGTGCCTTTCTCGAGGCATGTTAGACACTAAAGGGCAAATAAAACTCAATAAAAGCATAAGGTAGGCTCTTTAACACAACATGGACGACCCCATTATGCGAGTACATTGCTGACACTTTTATACAACCCAGCATCATAAAGAACTTTGGCTGCAGTTTGGTTAAACTGTACTTAAAACCCATATAATACTGAAACTTGTTTAATAAAATAACAGCTATAAAAGAAGTCCCAAACACCTTTTGCTGTTTTTACAAACCAAATTTGACCTTAAACTCCTCAAACTTAACTAAAATACATTGGCAACATTTGGAAAAGAGGGTGTAGGTAGTGAAAAAAGCTAACTCTTGCTGTTCTTCCAACTTTTTTAATTGTTGCCAACATATTTGAGCTTCTTAGACAATGTCCTCTCTTTTAAATAAATGTATAACTAAAGATCATTAAGTTTCTGTACCTTTTGAAACCACTGAACATAAAAATGTAGATTTTTCTTTTACAACACAGGAATACTAATGTGTTAATTAGAGTTTGAAGGAGTTTTTTGTTAATTAAAAACAAAAAATTCTCAACATTAAGAGTCTAGGACTTCTTTTTCTGTTTCCTCTTTGTTTTGTTGCAATCAGGCATCTATATTGTATGATTTTGACTGAAATTATGATTAAGTCAAGTCAAGGGTGTCCAAACATTTTTAATCAGGGACCACATAGAAAACACATCCGGATGACTGAACCACACTGACATAACTTTAGTATTGTAGATTTAGTGAACCCAGTACAATAAAGGTGAACACATGCCTGATAACTGAATATGATTTTAGAAACTCTGAAATCACAGCCCATTAACAATAGCTGCTGAGGCAAACAGCCAATCATTGCTAAGGAGGTGGTCAATTAAAATTGCAAGGGGCCTTAGGCTACTACTAATACCTACTACTGCTATCAGTACGAGTACAGTGCTCTGTGCAGCAGAGATGCTGATGGCTCATCTCTACATTCAGACACAAAACAAGAGCAAACTGCCAAACCTTGCAGAGTGTTGGTGCTAGATGATTGGCACGTTTTGATTCATAAATCCAACCATGAGACGGAAAGATTTATGATTTGTGCTGCTATTCAATGCTGTAATCAGTTTGACTTCATTCATCAGAGAGCACAAGCTTCACCTCTCAGTGAAGGCCACATTTGGAAATCGAACCCAGGCCGGCTGCGCAAGGCATGGTTGCTACCCACTTCGCCAAACCAGCACCCCCATCATTCTGATTTTTGATTTTTCTACGTATGTAAAACAAATTAAATCAGACCTTTAGCCCAATTATCATTAAAGCCACCCTTAAAAAAACTCAAAAAGTCCTCTAAAAGCAGGTTATTGTACATGTTTGTTCATGGACTGTACAACTAAACTTGAGGCTTGCAAATATTTACTTTAAGTGCAATATATTCAAGATTTCTAATGGGGCTGAGAATCACATGGTTGCTTGTGATTCTACACAATTCACGATAAATTGTCTATACTGATAATATCCCCATACAGCAATACCTTTTATCTGCAGATAACAGACAAACTCTGCATGCTCTATTGTCTATTCTCTGTATAAGCCTGATGGGGATTGTGGACGATCTTTTTATTGTATGAAGTCAAGGAAACAGGAACATTTGAGGATTTGGTTCCCCATCAAACAACAGGAAAATAGCAGCTTGATGTGCTTTGAGTCATGTGATGGACACTGCACTGATGTTTAATTACATTTGAGCCATAGTTTGGACACCACTACCTTCAATAATACAAACAGAAAAAGAAAAAGTACAGAGTTGAACTCCGTATTGCCAAGCAGCTAAAAATTGATTTATGGAGTTTTAATGTTTGTTTTAACTGTTCTGGTGTAACTCATGGTGTATGGTGTAACTGTTGCTTATAGATTTGTTCGAAATAACAGCATGAGCTCAAGCTTTAGCCAAGTGGAGCAGAAGTATGTAGCGTGGACTATTTGTTAATGCTGATCAAAAGATGCTAAATGATTTTTGGTCCATATCACCCAGCCCAATGAGCCACCTTGTCCCGACTCAGAGCCAGAAATTAATTTGAGCTCATACACGGTTCAGGGTCACACAGAGTCTCTTCAGGACAGCTCTGTCTCTCAGTGCTCCTTTCATAACCCTAAAAAGCTTTTATTCCTGCCCAGCTCGCAGCCTTGTCAGGGAATATTCATTCTACGAGGCACATTCCTCCTCAGTGGGAAAATTACATGGTGCACACATAATAAAACGAGGGGATATATCTGATCTCTGTCCAAGTGCTTAAGGTAAACTGGCTGCTCCCTGCCTTCCAAGGCTCAGCGCTGGAGCCCATTAAAAGTCAAATTGAAGTTCTGTAAAGCTGGGATGTAGAGAAAAAAGAGCAGGGGGGTAAGGCTGGGCTGCATGTCCATAAACAGCAGAAGTGTTTGAAGAGCCCTACAGCTCAATGTATTGCTCCTGGAACAGGAAAGGGGGAAAATATTGAATATTTGCTGAAGAGGAATCATAAAAATCCCCCCAGAGAGTCAAACGGTATTAAAACTAGTCAAACAGAATTTCATATTTCAGTTTCAGTGAAAAGGCAAACATCCGCACAGCCAGGGATTCAGCTCTGTGAGGTTTCTTCTTTACCTGTGGAGTCCCTGGTGTGAGCCAGGTCGTGCAGGCCTCTGTAGTTGCACATGTCGTCGTGGCAGCACTCCAGCGTCGCAGCCGGGGCTCCTCTGAGGGCGTCAGAGACCCTCGAGCTGCTGCTGCTGCAGACATCAGCCGCGTTGGCGATGGGGTCCAAGCACCCGTGGGTGAGGGGCGAGTTTGCATTGAGAGGGTCCAGGACCTTCGTGAAGCAGGCGTTCAGTTCTGATTTGCACATGTATCCGGTGGCTACACAGTGCGGCGCGTCACAGTAACACCTTATTTCTCCTGGAAATGTGTGGAGGGAAAAAAAAAAAAAAAGAGGCCGGGTTAGACAAACTTGAGAGAGAATGAGACACTTTATAGCTTCAAATCGAACTGTACAGGGTGTGATTTAATTTGACAGATTAACATTTCAATGGCTGCTTGTCCAAAGCAGTGTAAATTTTGTTGACTGATTATTTTTCGTGATAGTTCTTCGCCAACAACCTTTTTTCCCCTGACAAAATCTAGACAGTAACTAATAAAAACAAGTGTAAATGGACAAAAACTAAAACTGAACTGGCATTTTCATCAACAAATAAAAACTATATTAAAATGTTTGACAGAGACTTAATCCAATCAGACCTAATTTGGTCATGTAGAAAGTAGAGACAAGTTAGGAATATATCCAATCACAGCTACTTTGGTTGTGTGGAAAGGTTGGATGAGTTAAAATGGACATCCAATCACAACTGCTTTAGCTTCATGGTGGTGGGATAAGTTGTGGAGCGATCCAATCAGAGCTACTCTCTTTATAAATTGATATATTCATGTAGAGCAGGTTCACTGTTTGTTGTCAATTCTGGTATTGTAACTGAGATGCTCTGCCAGGTAGCCTAAATAAAGGTGACTGCATTTCACACAAAAGTTAAATTTGTTTCTGTTAATTTATACATTCAGACTTTACTAGAATTCAGTAATGGGTTATTAGATGTTTCATTTTATCCAGGTGTAAAACATGACTTCAGAAATTCAAGGAAACATAACAATGCCTTACACTTTATACTTCATATTTCAGTCGACTAAATTTACAGTACATTTTGTTGACTAAAATGTTGTGAAATTTCATAAACTAAAACTAGACTAAACTTAAAACAATTTAGATGACTAAAACTAAAAGATATTTTTGGCAAAAGACCATAACTAAAACTAAATTAAAGGGGCTATCAAAATTAACACAGATTGGATGCAAACATGAATTTGAAGACTCTTAAGGGGTCATGGTAGGGTTTTAAAGGACATTAATAATGGCTCATTGCTGGCTCCTTGCTGGTAATACTTTCCTTCCTCTGTGCTTTTCACAAGTTATTCTCACTTTTTATGAATGACATGTTGGTTTTTTGGGGCCTAATCCGAGGAGTTAAAGAGAATTTCACTTCTTCCTTGCCAGAACCAAACACTTTCTCACACTTAGTTGTGCAGTTAAGACAACATGACAAAGATCATCAAACTGTGCATACTGATACTACCAATCATAAAAATAATGGCATGTTCATCAATTTGAAACATGAAGTATTTAAAAGTGTGAGATTTACCACTGTTAGTGTACAGTTTAGATCTAAAAAGATAGATAACTATTCAAATTTGATGCCACAGCAACAAAAAAGCCAAAAACACCTGATCTAGACTTATTCATTTAGGTTTTTAAGGGAATATTGCACACTACAAATGGTTTTGATCAGTTTGTAAAAGTGGCTGGAAATGACAAGGACCTTCACCCATTCATCAGATATTGCTTACTTAATTATTTGTGCAGTTTAGTCAGTATTGACTTGTTGCTTTCAATGTGAGAGATTGTTTGTGTAAAACAAGAAAAACATGAAAAATGAACATCTTGCTATTGAAATGTACCTGTACAGTGATGAGGTGAAGCAGCAGGGTACATTTGTGTATTCTGCTAATATTACTGCTGATATATGGAATATATATAGCCAGCATGTATGGCAGATATATCAGCTGTACATATTGGCAGAATTTATATATTGGCTGATACCAATATTCCATGTTTTAGGCAAATATCTGCTGATATGGTACCGATAATATTGTCCATCCATCATTATAACTAATTCATTATTTTGAAATTGATTGTACCAAGGTTTTGGCACAATTAAGTGAAAAAGAATGAGAGGGTTGCCTGCATTTTATTAAAACAGTAGTTGATATTTTTTAAAGATTTATATCAATATTGCTGTGATATTACCCAAGTGGCATTATCATTTAACAAATATATGCATCTAGGGCTGAACGATACTGGGGGAAAATTATATTGCAATGTTTTGTCCTCATATGATACGTATAATAAGATTTTTTAAGGGGTATATACACATAAATACTGTGTCCTTGCTGTGCCAAATCTGTCTTTATAAAGTGTCCTCTACATTTTATGTGAAGGAGCCTGAAAGGTTGTCCCAGCTAAGATGAAGACATATGAAGATATAATAAAGAGACTGAGTGTCTTAACAAATGCCTCTTTGTTTAGATGTTCATCAGAAACATATAACGGCTAAAGAGGGCTAAAAACTACAAGAATCTGGAGGTCTCCATCTAACATGGTCACAAAATGAACATAGTGCATGCTGTGAAGAGATTAGCGCATTTATTCTGAAAATGTTGCAGTGATTTAGCCCTTCTGTTTTCCTTTAATGATAGTTTTACTGTGTATAATAATTGTGTTTTAGTGATTTAATACAGTGTACAACGGTTTCTGTCACTCCTTAACAGTTTGACCCACTTTTCTAAATGCTGTCAAAGTATTTATGCAATTAAAACAGCCTTCTCTCTTTCTCTTCTCTTCTTAGTTTAAAGATGACTGAAGATTGTTAAGTGTTTGCACTCTTAGATGTCACACTTTATCAATTTAAAATGCAAGGCGTGCACAAAATTTTGGCAACCTCAATTTAAGGAAATGTTGCCAATGCTATTATGCAAGTTAGACAGTGAGTAGAAGTTTGGCTGCTGTAAATGAAAACCAAAAGTTTCCCAACTTAGGTGTGGACCACTTCTGATGTAGTTGGCATATTCTCAAACAGTTATCAGTAAGCTTAGCCACCTAGCAGTACAGTTCTTCTCCTCTGCTTCTTCTGCAGTTATGTTTTTATGACTAACATGTTGGTATTTTAGGGATTTTTTTGCAGCGAACTGCGGCCCAGACTTTCATTTTGAAGTGTTTGCTCATTAAGTGCCCGCTCTGCCCTGCAATAAACAGCCAGGTAACTTTAAACACCTCATGGGAACGTTCCTCTATTGCCTCTATTCAGCAGAATATTCCTTCAGTTGCAACCTTCTCATGAAAAATGCTCCTTTTTGTCTTGTATTTTATAAAACAGGAACCATGTTCAGCTTATAATTAGTGGTTTGTTTGCCAAAGTCAATTTCTTTCAACCCAATAGGAAACTCGTAAAGAGAGAGGGAGAGGGGGGCCGGAGCGCGGTGCAGGAGTCTCCTCTCCCCCTCCTTTTTAGCACGCAAAGCTTTACTTGTGGTCAGGAGGAGAGCCTGGGGTTGGAGGGTGGGGGCGGAGGGTGCTCTGAGGTCCCATCTAAAGAGCTCCCAGCAACCTTATCATTACGGCTGCCTGCTTTGACACGGGCCCACTCATTACTTCATCCAAGGCTTCTATTTTGGAGGAGAAAAATGTGGGCCAAAGGGCTGCTCTTAAGATACAAAGATATGGCTTCAAGAGCTTCAAATATGTGAGCTTTATGGACGAAGTTCTTATGTTTACACAAGAACAGATACTGAAGGACTACTAGTCAGGGAAAAATGGGAATTTAACATGTTTTCGTCAGTGTTTGGTTGCATTTTGGTTTGGTAAACACTGACTGTTCTTACGTTTCCACTGCCAGTCATGTTCTTTACTTTCGGTGCATTATCACCAAGCAGCTCCAGTTCAGTTTGACATAAGAAGGGCACAGTTATTTCCATTTCCAGGGTCTGAAGTTGGAAAAGGTAACAAAACCACCAATCCAAAATCCTACTACTTTTTTGGCTTTTCTTGTACTCTTAAAAAATTGCTTTAACTGTTGTCAATGTCATTGGCAGCATATAAACTTGTCAATGTTTGCATACATGTGGGTAAAGCTGGAGCCATGTCAGCAATTATGCAACATTTTACCATAGATGACGGTGATAAAAGATGAACAGTCTGCAAATTAAGCACTGATAGACTGTCAAGAGGAAGGAAAATCAAATAGATGCAAAACAAACTTCCAAAAGGGAATGGCATTTTTGAGTGTTCATATTTGTGCTTGATTTATCTTTATGATGCTGAAATGTTAGTACATCGATTTGGTCTGAAAAAATGGTATTTGTGTATCAATAAAAGTGACCTTTTTAGGTTCCTGCCTGCCACTGTGGATTAATATAATCTTCCAGTTCCTAAAATTTCTCGCTACAACCTACTTTATTTCTTGCATTTGAGTGATGCCAAGTTGCTGCTGATGTGGTTTTACCAAATAAAGGCCCTGTATCAACATACAAACGGGTTCTTTTGTTATGAAGAAGTTCTCAGACTTGTACTGCTTTAAAGATTAAAATATCCAAATATTAACAAAGCTATCATCATGTTGAGGTGACATCTAGTCAACCATTGCAGCAAAAAGCCCTTCCTTTATACACACTTATAATAACAGAGGAACAGTAAGAATAATGCTGGGATAGACCGAGCAATAATGTGGCATTCAATTACCTGCCACATGGGCAAGAAGGTTTAGCAAATCTACTTTTTACTGTAAAAAAACAGCCACATTCAGCTGGTGGCTTGGATCAGTTTAACCCCACTACAGGCTATTGGCAAATAATGCAGAATAAACAAAGACCAATTGTTGAGGTTTATCTGTCGTGTCATTCCAACTAAATACAAACATAGAGCACGTCTAACTATATAAATAGAGAGGCTTTAGTACTGTGTAGAAGAAGTAAACTGTTTGGCAGACTCAGCTGTGTTTTCATGATCAAATATGAGAGAAATGCTGGCTTTGTGGGGCGATTATGCCAAAAAACAAGAATAAAATAACACTAGTTTCTGCTCAAATAATTTTTTTTTAAACATTGATAAATGTATCGGCCCTCATTTTCACAACCAGTGCACCACTACTGGAAGCTGGTGCTGGTAGTCACACTACATTCTACCAAGTAAATGTACAGTTGGTTGTGGAAATATAGACTAGATATTGGTTTATCAAGCCAAATGTAGAGGAAAAAACCCTGCAGTGTGTGCAGGGTTGCTGGCTTCTCCATTTAATGTAGACCAGTAGCACTTGGGACAAAAAAAAGGATTTAAAAAGGAAGAACAGTGCATAGCTGGGTTATTTTGGTACCTTTCCCAACTTTAGAGGTTTGACATTTGGAGCTTAATTGACTGTCTAAGTGGTATTATTGGAGGTTTTTCTGTTAAAAAAAAAAAAAAAAAAAGCAGTGATGTCCTTTGAATGCAGTGCAGGGGTGAATGACTGGGAACTGAAATAAATCAGACTGCTTGGCTGAAACTCATCGTTAATGAGCTTTAACCGTCTCTGAGGTTTTGCTGTGTGTTCATGACGCTTTCACAAGCACATACAATGTAGGAAAGCTGACTATTCTGCAGGACTACAAGTATTTGGAGGTATAGGTAATTCGTTAAATAAAAGGGTAAAAAGTTGAGTCAAATTCTACCCACATGCTTCCTTAAATGCATCGAACCCTGAAATAAAAATACAAAGTTTAGTCTAAAACTTTGGGTTGCATGCCTTCTCTCTCCTGCACACTAATGTCCTCTGAACGCACCAACTCACAGGGCAGGAGCACATTCATCAGATCAGTGTTTTCGCTGTGAATGATTGGAGCAGCAGGGCCCGGGCAGGTCATTTGGAGAATATTTCATTAGAAAGGAGAGGCCCCTTTGTGGGCTGCAGAGGGAGGGAGGGAGAGAGCGCGGCAGAGAGCGAGGCTTTTTAGTCCTGTAAAGTATCCTATGAATGGCAGCTTGAAAGCTAAGTTTAAACATGAGATATTTAAGTGGAACATAGAGGCTAAATGACAGCAGGTTTGTGTATTTGAGAGTTCTGGAGAATAAGAAGCTTTGTTTGACGTGTTAGTTGTAACTTTATTGGGAAAAAAGTCTACACTGAAGGACATAACTTTTCCTGACATCACTTCATCACCACAACAATGACTATGTTTGCTTTCTTAGAAGCTATTTGAGGATTTCAGAAATACGTAAAAAGCGAAAAGTTATTTAAAAAAACACTTTCATAGACATAAAATGCAGATAAGAGGATGACTAAAATGAACTTAAATAGAATAAAACTAATGAGCATATTACTTTACTTTCTGTTTAGACGCGTCATCCAATTAGCTGGACTCAAGTGATCAATTTTGGAGGAAAAAAATATATTGTAAAACATTTTTATGCTCCATTTATGTTCCCTTTGCTACTTCATGACTGATGAATGAAAGCTGCTCTTGCCAAATATTTAGACTAATCACCAGGTTACCACATAAAGGAAAGTAATTTGGGGTGTAACAGTGGGAGAAACCTGTTTATTTTATAATAAACTTGATTTTGCTGCATTGTCCGAGCAAATAGCTTTAAATCAAGATCAGCACTTTTGTCTTGACTTGATTCAGGCTGTCTTTGTTCTGATTATCTTGGCCAAGTAGGAGTTAGACATAACTAAGGTACATTTGTGCACCATTGGTAAAAGGTTGTGTATATTTTGAGTGACTCACTGTGGAGGATAGTTTGTTTGAGTTTGTAATCGATGACCCGGTTCTGTTTTCGTTTAACTTTAATTTGGCAGCACCTTCATTGTTTTTTTCACTACAGCCTTGCTATCCCCATGAGCTGAACAAAACCTTCTACCAAAATTAGAGATTTAATTATGAAATTACAGCAGAGTTGACTTGTGGATGTACAGACAAACTCATGTTTGCAGCATCAATTGCCCTTAAGCAATGCTAATATCATTTTGCTGTCTAATTGCAACAATTAACCAATTCCTAATTGATTTTTGGATCCTTTCTATGTGATGTAAAATGTAAAATGAAGGATGATTGTCTATAAAGACAAAGGCATTAAGGCTGAAGGAAAATCTTATTCTTGCAAAATCATCTAAATGAGTTATCTGGATTTTTTTTATTTTACTTAATGGTCAAAATTGCGATTTTACCGTGTGTTTGTTAGAATTTAAATCATCTTTGATCCAAAAAGAAAAGATTCAATCAGTTACTGTCTAGTAAATGGGTTAAATTCACAGAAACTGATGTTTACCAGCACCGTCCAGTGAGTAATTCTGAAATTTGTAAGTTCATGTCTTCATTAGTGATGTTTTCTAACAGTTTTCTATGACCATTCATGTATCAATGAGTTACCATGCAGGACAGAGAGTACATTGAAGGAAACGTGTATTAAAATGAATACATTCAGGTTTGAGGATCATCCAGTGCTGCAAAAAACTGGTGAAAGACCCTGTACAATTTAAATTATGTTGTAGTTTAACTGTGTTCTGATTGATCACAAACCACATCTAATAAATATCTACCTAGTGTCTACATTTCTGCTTCAAAATGGTAAAAGTTTAAGCTACAAAAAGAGAGAAGGCTGTGATAAAAATGGAGGCATTATTATGAGAAACTGGTGTTGGCATCATCATTCAATTGAGCTGCTTTTGTTTTGCTCTATTTGATGGGTAATACCTTAATTTTTCTCTCATTTCTTCTTGGTTTTGAGGACTTTAAACTCCTTATTAAGTTTGTTCTTGCAATGTAGAATTACAAAATGCACTGAAGGATTGTAACTCGAGGTAAAAGTGGGTAAAGTCTGAATTAGTGAAATCAGATTATCACTTTCTACCTGTTTGGCTCTACCATTTTTAGTAAATGTTAAAGATTTGTCATTTCTGTATATTAAACGTGCGATGTATGACAGTTAAAATCTCCCAAAAAAGGACAAGTAAGTTGGGTAAACAGCTCTACACATGTTAAAAATTTCTGATTAACAATAAGGCAAAAAGAAAAATATTAATGAACTTGCATTCAGAGCTGATTCTCCTGTTTAAAAAAATCCTTAAAGGCTTTTTAGGAACAGAAATGTGTTTTAACAGAGAGTTAAGTGGAGGACAGTGGAGCCTGAGATAAAGTTGAGTGGGGTTTAAGTTCAGCCTTCTTTTATCGCTGGTAAATAGAGTTCATCCTGATTTGGAGACGTTAACAAACACTCCCAACCCAAAGACCAAAGTCTATTCACCTTTAGTGAGAAGAACAGCCATGGCACAAAGTTCCAGTTGAAGCCAAATGGAAATGAAACTGGACTGGCGATCCATTTACACCGAATTACTGCAGAGAGCCCGTCCTCGGTGATTAGATCCAGTAGCAGCAGGAGCAGAGTCCGCTGGGCGACAAAAAAGATTTACATGGAGCTGAAATGAATCATTCCTGCCCTGAAACACGACAGCTAACAATCCTTAGAAACACAAAAGGTGTTAAAAACGACTCTGAGGTGTCTCCTTTCCCTCATGAAGACTTTAAAACAGGTCCGACATTTCTGGAGCTGGAGGACGAAAATCTCAACGTCTGCTTCTTCAGGGGGGGAAACGGCGGATATACTCCTTCAGAAGAGATGAACCGGGAGATAGAGCTGTCAGCTGCGGTCCTCCTCTGTCCCTGAATGTGGACGGACACGCTGGAGCATCACTTTTGTATTCCTGGACGGAGAAAAGTCTGGAAAAGTTGGACTACTCCGCCGCAGCAGCGCTTCACTCAGACTCCGAGCAGACGAGGTTTAGCTGGAGAAATAGCTGCGGTCTGAGGAGGCCCCGCCCCCTCCGCTCTGATTGGTCAGAGCAGCGAGAGAGACATACGCAGGTTACGTTGGACAACTTCATCCGGTAGTGCCCTTCAAAATAAGAGAAAGAAAATGTGAGCGCGCTGTCAGATAAGGAAAAAAGGAAACTAAGCACAACAGTTACTACCCAAAAAATAAAACAACACAGAAAATGCTTCAATTATGATGATTTACACAAAATACGAATGCAATATCTGCATTCTAGACAATTTTAAAAAAGACAGTAACTTGAAATATATGAAGTTATAACAACTTTGACTTGCAGTTCCAAAAACACCTTTAACGAACAAACAGAACGTCAATTTTAATCCCTCAACTTTTAAAATAATTTCATTGCCAGGTATCTTCGCCTACATGTTATCAGTATGTACAAGAGAAAATGTAAGAGAGCAACTTTAAGTATTACATTACCCCACTTCCGGAAGTACTACGTCTGTCCCTCTCTAGCTTGATGGTTACTTCATGTCATGCCAGTCTTTTTCATTCATGATGCTTCATTTCCATAATACCATATTCCATATGTTATTATTGGATTCCATTGGACAGGGTTGCAGTCACTCCAGAAACGTCGCTTTTATTGTGAAGAGTATATAGACGTACAGATTTAGGGATATATAGATATATGATTCTGTTTTACTTTATTCTATTGTGCTATGTTATATAACTATTTGCTTTCAGATAGATAGATAGATAGATAGATGGAAACACAGGAATTAATTTTGTTTTAAAGTCATGTTGGAAAAATGTTTTAGGTTTGGCCTCACTTCATTTCTCTGAATTTGCCACATTCCTCTTCTGTCTTATTACTGGGTTTTCTCTGGGTACTATGAGGACCCAAAATATACTTGCTAGGTTAATTGGTGGCTATAAATGGCTCCTGGGTGTGAACATGTGTGTGAATGGTTGTTTGTCTCTATGTGTTGGTCCTGAATTTGGTTGGTACCTTTATTTGTACCTCTTACCCAGTGACACCTGGGTTAGGCTCCAGCTTCCAGGAACCCTAAAGGATCAAGTGGTGTTGATAACAGAAAACTGGATGGATGATTGAGTGACATAATTTTCATTTTCATTTTATCGAGCCCTTAATAAGCGATGCTCATCAATGGCTTGATGCCTGATGCTCAGTTGAAATATTTTAAAAACAGTGTACTATTTAGAAAATAAATCAAACAAAACAGGTAATCAACATTTTATTCATGCCATTTTATTGATAGAGCATTTTTGTTTTGTTTCTTCATAGAAAAAGAAAATAATACAGTAAATTTATTTTGTTTTGTCTTGTTGCCCAGCCTTAGTAAAAGCACAGAAAATAACAATTCTCTGGTCTTTCATCGGTGCAGCTGTGGGTTTTGTTTTTTTGGTTCTTTTGCAAAGAATAAAAAAAGATTATTGCTCCCTTTAATACATACAGGTCAGGGGTGGGCAACTGGTGGCCCAGGGACCACATTAATTGTATTAATTGTTTTATTTTATTTCAGTATGTGTATCGAGAAATCTAATAAAATAATTCAAACTGATATTCAAAATAGCAATATTACAAGAAAATGGAGCTGCAATTGGACACGATAGCTTCTATCTATTCTATATTATGCATCTGTCAAAATACAACTAAAAATGAAAAGTAAAAATCATTTTTAATAACTTGTAAATCCTCTGTAACTAACATTAAAAAAGTGGGTGAAACTCTTGAATTCTGTGTTCAGCTCATTAGGTTAAATGTCTCCAATCGTGTTTGACTGTGGATTTAAATAAATGATAATGACGCAAAAAAAGAAACAAATATATATTTGGACCTCTGGCAATGAGGCCCTTTTACTAAGCCGAGTTACCCATCCCTGACACAGACCTGTCCTGCACGTTACGCCTGCAGAATTATGATCGAAAAAAGTGACTCAATAACATGCACATGTCTCTCCGAGCCGTCCTTAACCTCATGCATGTCATGTTTCTCCATTTCACATAACCAGAATGTGTTTATCAGGGCCCTGCGGTCCTGCGCCCGCAGCAGTATTTACCTGCAGCGTCACGCGCAGGCAGCCAGGTCGACGCCGCGCGCAGCCGCTTCCCTTCAGGCTACAGACTGACTGCTGCTGACTGCTGCAGGGAGGAGCGGACAGCACGAATTAGCAATCCAAAAAGGCACATGGCGCCACCGAGACGACGCACGAACACGAAACACAACACGCGCGTGCACGCACACAATTGCCCTGGAACAATTGGTAATGCAAAATAAGACGCGCACGCGCGATCTGTATCAGCCACAACCCCTATATGACCAGTCCCAAACACAAACACAGATAAACACGCAGGTTAGTCCCCCTCGGTGGTTTAATGACAGTAAATATTTTAATAGACTTTTTATTAAATGTAATGGGAGCAGAGTTATAGCTGAATCACAGAGGGTCCTGACTGACAGCATCAGGATACCCTGAGGGGGGGTCAACACGTTAGACCGAGCCTGTCTCTGTCTGTTAGAGTAAACCCTCTGAAGGACTGGACAGTCCGACAGAAAACAGGATGAGCATTCTGCTTTAGGGAAAAAAGAAAACGACTCTTTGTAATTACCGTAATTACCCGTAATTCCACAGAGGCGCCAGTCCACGACGGGCGATACATCCTCCATCCACAGACCGCTGAGAGCAGCAGAAAAAGGTGGAAGTCACCAGAAACTCTGGTTTACAGTTAAACAGAGATCATCAGGAGAAATTACCATACTTACTTCAGTTAAAGTCAGTTTCTGTGAAACTAGGCGTGGGTCTGTTTGTCAGTTTAATTCAGAATAGACTCACGGGATCGTGTTATTAACGGGGCATCAATTCAGAGTTTAAAATGACGCATAACGGGTTTATTATCAGATTAAGAGCATTATTTGATCCGCAGAAATAACCAAAACGCACCTTTTTCAGCCTGGGAGCTGCACCCTCACCTGGTGAGCAGAGGCGGCCTCACGTGCAGTAAATGGGTAAATATCGCCACCTGGTGGTCGACGGTGGAAGGTGATTCAGGGATATTCAGACAGTTTTGATTCTCTATCTTCTTTTAGCTTTGTTGCCATAAATTGAAAAAACAATTAAGACATCTTTGTGACATTAAAGATGCCACATTTCTATTTCACGTGAGAAGGAGGGTTTTATCATGTTCCAGGAACTGTCGACATTTTTGTGAAGCCAAAAGTTGTGACAATGTCAGTTGTCAGTGATAATTAGTGCAGGATGTAATCACTTTAATAAGACCAGGATTTAAAATGTATTACATTTTCTCGGTCAAGCTCAGACATGTTCAGAAAAGCATTTCCACTATTCGACTGAGAAAAGCCCGGGTTACTACATCAATCAGTAATTAATTACTGTTTTATTTTATTTGTTGCTGCTGTTCTCTCTGGCTTATATCTTGTATCATGCTCTGGATCGTTGGTGTGGGCAGCCATCTGCTGCGGACCTGCATAGCTTTATTCAGGTGTAATTACAGTTCCTAATATTAACCTCAGAATGATCAGTCAATTAAAATCAACAGTAGTTCCTGCAAATATCACATATTTCACTGTAGATGTGACTACCAGCATCAGCCCTCCCTCTTCATAATCATTACAGCTGCTGATGTTAATATTAGAACAATCTCTCAGTCCATGATTATTTTGATAAATCCACCACAATAACTATGTTTACAACTGTATGAGGGGGACCCCACCGAAAACAAGATGCCCCATCTCAAGGGGTTATCTTCTAATACATTTATATTAAACAAGGAAATATGAGAAAGACAAATTTATGTTTCATCTCTCTATCTGTCAACATCTTTCTAAAAAATACAAAATAAAAAATGAATTAAATTAAAGTAAGAGTATGGCATTTAGTTGCTCTATTTTGAAGCACCTTGAGATATTTGGTGCTGTACAAATAAAGATTGATTGATTAAACAGAGATTAATTCAAATATCCATCCATTATCAATTCCATTTATCCCTTTCAGGCCTAACAGCCGACTTTGTGCGAGAGGCAGGGTACACCCTGGATTGGTTGCCAGCCAATTGCAGGGCCAAATAGAGAGACAGACAAATCATTCATGTTCACACTCATACCCAAGAGTAACTTGGAGTCACCAATTCACCTAATGAACATGTTTTTAGACAGTGGGAGGAAGCTGGGGTGCCTGGAGAGAACCCGTGCATGCACAGGGCCAAAGGCCATGACCGCCCAGGGGATCAAACCGTTGACCTTCTTGTGGTGAGGCACGTGCACTACAAGCTGCGGCATTGTGCCACCCAATCAACAGTCCTCATTATAAATCAGTACATCCCTTCAGATTTGTCAGGAAACCTTTAGTTTCCTAACAAAATCAAAATGTTCTATGGCAGACTGTACCACAAAATACTCCCCCAAATGTGGGCCATTGATTGCAAACAAGATTTTTTAAGTTGCACACAGAAAAAGTGTTTTTCTCAATTTAAGATCAGGATGCAAAAATGAGTACACCCCAATCAAAGTTTTGGGAGCAAAACTAAGTTTTAGTTATCATATCACCCTTATATTTATCTTATAGTAAAAAAATGTTATGTTAAACTCAGCTTTGTCAAAACTTTGGATTTGGAAAATATGATGAATACATTACTTTTAATGGGGGGTGTACTCATTTATGCTGGGCACTGTATATACAGTATATATACAGAGGGATTTTGAGCAACTTCCTTCAATGATCATATGAAATATTAAAGAAATGTAAGTCAAAGTACAGAAGTCGGAAGCTTACAATGTTTGTAATTGAGACAGTTTTAATTTTGCAGTCCACTTTAGTTACTTGGGTCCATTTTTTTAAATCAAGTCCTGATACCAAAATAATTTCCATACAGTCTGTTTTTTAGCACCCTGGTTGGGTATCAGGATCTGGCCCTAAAGGGGGGGCTCAAACACCCTGTAGTCTACCAGGTAAGCTACAGTGGGTTGTGTTTCTGTTTGATACTGGACTAGATGAATCCAGACTGCCTGGTGGAAACTCATCATGAACCCTCACAGATGAGTGGACCAGACTTTGTGTGTCAGAAATCTGTGGACCTTTTTGCTCTCAGAGACTTAGACCTGATCCTCATCCTGATCTTAGGTGGACCTGCTTCCTGTAGCGGACAGACAGAGGGACGTCAGGGTCAGAAACTAAACAGTGAGTCTTTTCATGCTGAGAGGATGAGCGTCAACAAGCTCTCAGCTCAGGGGAGGGGGTCTTTCAGGGTCCAGGTAGTGTCTGCTTTCACACATTAGGAGATAGCTGTAGGTGTGACCCGGGACAGACAGGAGGGGGCCGTGTTTAACAAAAGACCCCTGACGGCTCGTCGCTGCTCTGATAACAAGACGGGAGGAGGAGGTCAAGTCTACCTGAGAGGGGGCGTCCAGGGGTGAGAGAGAAGTTAGTTTGACCAAAGTTTAACCAAAGGAGGCGTAAAATCACTGCTCTGTGATTCTGAAGACTGAGTTTAGACTGTTATATCAAAGGGGTTGAGGGTTAAAAAGCAAAATATGATCGATTCTTAAATGCAGCATGTTTGAGACTAAAGTGAACAAAACTGCAGGTTTTGGCTGATATTTGAAGTCCTTCTCTCGCTCTTAAAACCCGCTAAATTTGATCTTTTTTTACCTGGCAACAGATACTAATTATCTTAATGTAAAGTTCAGAAATTTACCAAAAATATATCAAAGGGGCTGAGGGTTAATAAGCAAAATGTGATCGATTCTTACAAGCAGCATGTTAGAGACTAAAGTGAATGAAACTGCAGATTTTAACTTTTATTTGAAATCCTTCTTTCTTTCCTAAAATCTGTTAAATTTTGATCTTGTTTACCTTGTAACAGATGTTAATTAATTCATAGTAAAGCATGGAAATTCTCCTCAAATATGCTTGAGTAAAGGTCAAATCACTCATTATAAAAATGAATTAAAAAGTGGATAAAATCACCTCAATAACAGAGATGAGAGTGAATGTGAACAGCAGCTCAAACAGAAGAAAAGAGCCTCCTGTAGATGATGTTAAATGTCTAAGTCCTGCAGAGACGTCTCCACTTTGAAGCCGTGATGGTCTCCTTGACACATGAGGACCCTCTCGGAGGCAGACGGACTTCCTGTGACACCTTCCTCTCAGCTTCCTCCTCCTCTCTTTGAAGTGAGCGCTCTCACAGACAGGCAGACTGCCTCCATCCATCGTCTTTTTTTCTTCTGCTGCAGATAATGGAGCTCACAAACACACTCACTGTGAGGAGGTGAAGTGGAGACGTGCAGCTTTGAAGTCACAGATTAAGTTACAGACTCGGCGTTCATGCAGTTTATCTGGACAGGAAGCTGACGGCCATCTTTGTTTTTACTGGTTTTATGTGCAGAGTTATTCAGCAGCTCTCATATCCACAGACAGATAGAAATAATGTTTTTTTGATCGTCAGGAGACTTCGCCCTGTCTCTGAAAGTGAAATTATATCAGAACTGTATTGAAGGAAAGGTTTTGGAGAGATTCATTGGGAAATATTTATTTATGTTTGTCAATATTTGTGTCTGTGGAGTCATTTTTCACAGTGGCCAGGGGAGCCTGATATGGCCAAAAGAATTATATGCAACAAAAAAACAGCATAGTTATTTACGAGAAAGAAATGAAATAAAATAATTTTAAAAAGGAACCATTTGTGCATTTTAGTGTGTTTTAAAGTTGATTGATTGATTGATTGAATCTTTATTTCGAGCATAAACACAAATACATACATCAATAAAAGCAAGGGAATAAATAAAAACAAAACAAAAGCAAACACACAAAGCAAAATCCTCAAAGATGCCTAATGAAACAAAAGTCCAGAAAGTTAAGTATGCTCGAAAAGGAGTAGGAAGTATCTTCTACTATCATCGTGTTATCTTCTACTCCTAAACAGAGGCTTTGCTTTGTTGACCTAGTTTCGCAGTGGTTTGCACTTGAGAGGTGACGTTCGCGAATGAGTAAAGTCTTTTGACCAGCTCTTTTAAGTGAATGATACGAACCGATTTGCAGTTGTAAGCTGTTCGTTTGTGAGCCATTCTTACATTTGCAGCCAATTTGCATTTAGATTCAGTTATTTTATTATTGTCACTTAAGATGTCACAGTTAAGGTTTGGAGAAAGGCTGCAAAGTCCTATCTCTATTTTTCTTAAATCACAAACACAAAAAAATGAAAAAAAGCGACAGTACATTTGAGAATGCAGGGTTTCATTCAAAAATTTAGAATACCTGGAGATTTCGGCTTTTAAATTTCAGTATTTATATTTTCTCAGTGTTTTCCATCATCCGTAAGAACATGATGATAAAGAGGAGATGCACAGAGAGAACAGTTTGAGCTTGGTCCGTCATACTCAAGTTATTTGACTGCTCTCTGTTGATATGAGATCGAACAACTAAACTTCTTAACCATCATTTTGTAAACTGCCTGCAGGCTAAGAAGGTCTTAATTAAATCTGAATTTAAAACGATTCTTTATTTACTAAATCACTTAATCAGACAGGAAGTCACTCTTTAAAACAGACGTTTTATACTTTAAGGTGTTGCTCGTCACAGTTTTGTTGCACTGTGGTATAGGAAACTTCTACTTGTACCAAGAAACTGTTACAGGTCCCAAAGCTAAGACCACGAATACAGTTAATAATAAAGTCTCTGGTTTTTGGTGACACTGTAAAATAATATGAACAAAAGAGAGGCAGAGACGTCATTGCTCTTCAGCTCTCAGAATACATTTTTTATCAAACACATTTCTTCACAGTGACTCATTTAATTTTTTATTTACATTACTGAACAAATGTCCTTTTGACTTAAATGTAGAAACTCTTTTCTTATATTGTCCATACTGTAAATACACAGGTATTTTTTAATTATTATTATTATTATTATTTATTTACTTACTTATTTTAATGTGCAAGTTGTTTTTACTTTTTAATTTTGATATCCTGTGTTCTTTTTCACCTGTTTACTTTATTCAGTGCTGCTGGAATCTTAATTTCCCTGAAGGAGTCTTTCCAAGGGACCAATAAAGTTCTATCTAATCTCATCTAATCTAATTTATTATAAAGGCTCTATTCTATTCTTCTATCAACTATCTTCACTACTTTTCCCTTTCAGGGTCATAAGGGGTGGAGCCTATCCCCTTCTGACACTGGTTGAGAGACAGGGGCCAATTGCAGGGCCACATAGTGAGACAGACAACCATTCATGCTCACACTCACATCTAAGAATAATTAAGGCTCCCCAATTCACCTTATGAGCATGTTTTGTTCTGTGGCAGGAAGTCGGATGGCCTGGGGAGAACCCACACATGCACAAGGAGAACATGCAAACTCCACACAGAAAGACCCGGGGATCGAACCGGCAAACTTCTTACTGTAAGGCATGAACTTGTACCGGAAACACATCTGAGAAAATGTTTATTCCTACAGTCCTTTCTCAGATTTGATATTTCACTTTCCCAACTATTCTGTTTTAAACATCTAAGATTTAGAAATAGCATTAGACCCTGAATCACTTCTTCTATTATTCATGTTTCATGCCTTCATTAAACTTTTGAACTCTTTCATGCATGGTGTCCACTACAGATATTTGGAAAAAATGTTATACCCTTTAGATTGCAGTACCATTTTCGTACTATCAGTGGTAAATTCCCAAACCCTTGTCTTAAGTTTCATAAAAATATTATCTTTGCACATTTTTATTATATCAAGATATTGCATCATAAATCCAAAATAGCTGACAAGGGACAAATTGGGTACTATGCTTGTATTCAGATTTCACATAATTTTGTATTTTTCATTTTAAATTTTGGTGTAATTCACAAGTGGGCAGCTTGATAAACAGCAATAATAGGCTCAGATTTTGCTTTTTCTTTTTTTTTTACTTTTAATAAATGTTTATTAAAGACATGTGTTGGTGGATCTTTATTAAGTTCCACCAAATTATTATTTATACTGTTGATAACTCCCTCAAAGTATAACACTGAAAAAGTGACCATGATTTTTCACTTATTTGAAAATTAAAACAAATATTTAAAAAAAAAAAGTATTCCTTTTTGAGTTAATAATTCATGCATGAAAGGGTTAAGATCCTCTATTGGCAGGGACTATAGACGGCCATGGTAATGCAGGAGAGTAAATAAAAAATAAAGTACTGGATCAGGCACTTGCTTTGAGAGTGTAAACAGAACAGGAATTTAATCAAGTTTACCACTGAACACGTCAGATTTGCTAAATATTTTTGTTTCGTTTCATGTTAATCATTATAAATGGGCCTGATCTTTGTCTCGTATTGACTCTGATTAAATTCTCTGGAGCTGCTAAATGAGGCCCCTTCAGGTAATAAAGCATCTCAGATCCTGCAGTCCTCACAGGATTTTCTTACAGTCTGTCTCTGTGTCCATTATTCTGTCCAAAATGTTGTTCCTGTGAATTCAGAAGAAAGTTTTCTCTGCATGTTGGGACAGGATGAGGACATACCAGGAGGATAAACCTCTGATCTGATAACATTAATCTGAAAAACAAGAGCCGGTCTGCGTTCCCACAGTCTGCAGAGCAGCACCCACAGAAACCAGCAGGGGGCAGCACAGGCAATGGATACATACAGTGGGGGCTGGATTTGATCTTTTTACCACATAAAATACACAAAATAGACCATTTCAAAGGTTAGCATTAAGTAAGGCAACAAGGACAAATATTTTAAACCTTTAACTTTAAGTGAGTTTTTTTTAAATATGATTTAATATGACATTCAATCATTAAATCACACTCCAAATTTAAGGAGAAAAAAATAAACCCACAATGAGAAATTTATTCACATTTCTCCAACAATTCAACCTTGTATCCAAATTAGAAATAAAAATTGACTCTACTTAACATTAAACTTCCTAGAAAACAAAGGTAACACAACAAAATTGTTGTCAATTCTGTCATTTCCTGACAAATAACATTATTTCAACCTGGTATTTAATCTCAAGTTTGTTTAAGAGCAACTTCCTCATGTCAAAGGTCAAAGAGATATTTTAGAGATTATTCCCCATCACTGCTCATAGCTAAAACAGGAGTACATGTAAAATTATATATCTCATACTCTCTGTTTTAAAAAGGAAGTTCAGAAAAGAAAAAAAGGTAATGAGGATTTGTGGTTGAAAACTTCAGAAGACATTATAGTTTCTTTGATTAGAGATTTTTAAAGAAAAAAGATTTTGACTTGATTGCATAAATGCCTGGAAACAAGTCAATCTGAATATTCCTGTATGTCACTACATTGCTTATTTAGTTATTTATTCCATGTTAATATTTCCAAATGTAAAAATAAATCACCTGAAGTTCACACAAACTTTGTGTTGAATATATTCATTTCTTTCAGTTTCGGCCAACCATATCAAAACTTAGCTTGAATTTTAATGTCTTAATTGCTAAAATGTCTTCTGTTTATGATGTTTCACTTTGTTTTCACTCTAAAAAGCCAGAGGAATGACGAAAGTGCTTTATAAACAACCATTTCTTGTATGCTTGACATCAAGGTCATTGTAACTGCATATATGCAAACTTTATTTCTGCAATTACAGGGTAATAAAATCAAATTCAAGAGCTTTAAGACTTCTTTCAGCTCAAACTTGGAAAAATTAATATTGGTTTCTACACTGCTGTACAAAGAGCACTCAGCAGAGAAGCAACCTAGAATTCGGTTTTTCATATAATCCACTAAAATCCAGATTAATTTCAATTAGATCATTATTGAACTTGAATAAAACAAGCTCAGCTTTAATTATCCTTTGGTAGGATGTTGAGGAGCATTGATCCGGAGTGTGAGAGAGACTAAGGTGAGCAAACATCTTTTTTAATGCAGACTGTACAGGGATCTAAATCTGGATATCAGGGGGTGTTGACAAGAATCTGGTGATTCAATACATATTGCTGATTTGATATGTTGTGTTACTATAAACAGGGCAATACACCACACTTTTTTAATCATTTTATATACAGCATCATCCCTGCAGCATTATTTAACTGTTAAAGGATCGCAGGTATATAAATAAATGCAATAAACATTTAAGAGTTAAAAGTTAAAATGGCTGAATATCTGCTGCAAACACACGAGACTGCAGTAAATCAATAATGTCCTAAATTTATATAAATCAAGCCATAAAACATTCCAATATCGCACTAAAAAAAAGATAAATAGCACAGCAAAATATGGCAATCCATTAGTGTATCAGTATTTTCTCACACCTCCAGCAGCCACAAAGTTTTATAAAGCAACCAAGACAAATCTGAGAGGCCAGTGAGATTGAACACATTAAATTAAGACATGCGAGACTTCATGGCTGCAACTTCAAAATAACTCAGTCTGAGGCATCAAGTTTCTAAGGATTGTTAACAAAGAAATAAAAACTTTAAAAAAAATGTACCGCAGCACTTACTTCGATTTTTTTTCCACTATGTAAAATTTAACTTGTGCCTGATTTCAATGTTCCTAAAGCATTAAAAAATGAAATATCATAGCTGCACTCGTTTACGATTGGTCAGACCTGTCTGCTGTTTTAATGTTTTATTGCCTTTTCTTCCTTACACAGCATTTTGGTAATTTCAGAAGTGAATTTAAAGAATTAGAACTACCTTCTTCTTTCAAAGCCTGACCTGCATGGTTGAAAATGCTCCCTAGACCATAAATGTCTGACGTTTTAAGATATTTTAAATAAAATATTGTAATGAGTCTGGAATGAAGTATTTTTTGTCAAAGGATAGAATTTGTCTACTTCTGGAAAAATCACGAGTCCCATATTTCAACATTTTTAAGGTCAAAGCAGAAAAGAAAGCAAAGCTTCAAGGTCCATCAAACACCAAGAACGACAGGTCCTGGAGAGGCATATTTTATTTTCATTTGTCAATATACTTCAGGAAACAATATACAAAGCAATGATGTGGTCACCTTTACTGAATGTGAAGCTGTTCAGTTCTAGCATGGTGGAACAAAAACAGGCCGTGTTGCAGCTGAAGACCCTGCTCTGACTGTCAGGAGAGAAACTGAAATCAAGAGATGAGACGTGAAATAAAACCTTGTTGAAGATCTTTTTCCAGACGGGATCGGAGACGATGTGGAAGTCTACTGTTAAAACCAAATATTAAGACTTTCAACAAGGCACTAGCGTCGGAACCAAACCAATGAAATAACCAGCGCTCACTGTAGTTGAACATGTTTATTACAATACATACATTTCACATTTGAGCTCGTGACCTCTGCCGCCCTGCTCCGACACAAAAAGGTGATCCACAAACATCCCAAAGACCACTCCTAAAAAAGTGTGGATATTGTGATTTACTGCTCACCACTACAACTCTTTTATATAAATAAAACCTTTTTTTTATTCTGCGTCCTCTTCTTAAAACTCCACCGTTTGTTAGCGACTGTACAAAGGAATGAACCAGGAGGGAGAAAGAACAAAAACAAAAAAACATGGGGGAGCGAGGTGTTGGAGTTTGAGGGTGGGGCAGGGCAGAGGGGGGGAGGGGCAGTGGGAATGGTCCAAAGCAGCACGCCATCACATCTCGTATCTCAATCACTCACTCCATCACACCACCAGGCACTGTTTTATTTTCAGACTGGGACATGCAGGGCCGCCAGAAGCTGCAAAGACGACGCCGAGCGTTTGAGAGTGAGGACCTGCGGGGGGGGGGGGACGTTTGATTGGCCTGAAGAGGAAACAGAAGGGCTGGTTGTACCTTTCATTAGCATCTGTTTGAAGCATTCAGAGCCAAGATGGCTGCACTATGATGCCTTAAGAATAAATCCTCAGTAACAGCCTTCTACTGGGACTCACTTTCCTGTTACTGTAGCTCCATTTGACATTTCCCCCCCTACTCTGAAAGCCTGGGGAGAAATACTGAAGGGTAGAAACTGACCCCCTCTCAAGAGGTAGTATCAGAAGCATGATATTGGTGAGAGGGGAGCACGGGGATTCAGCGGGGGATGGTAACCCTGTATGAGTGTGTCTGCCTTCATGTGTATGTGACAGTCATCTATGGAGCTTTGACAGAAATTCCACGCTCTTGCAGGATCAATTTAACCGTCTGGAGGTGTAACAATGACAGCGTTATTGTGGATCTTTTTTCTGAAATAGAAAGAGCTTCTGTCCAAGCATAACACATCCTCAATGACAGGTACGATCTACCCTCCATGCCACTCCCTCGCCCTGGCAGGCACTTCAGAGGGAGCTTTAGCACGGTGCCTTTCCAAATGCATGAGTACTGGATCATTTTGTGTTCACACAGAAGTATTTTCAGTCCATCTAACTTGCACAAAAGGCCCGAGTCAGTCACTGCTAGCATTGTTTTGACTATGAGTCTTGCTGTGCATCATGGGAAAAGCTATCTGGCTAAGCTAACCACAAAACAACTCATCAATCAACAGCTGAAGTTAAATGTCCGATGTAGGATTATCCATCCATCCTCTATACCACTTGCCCTTTCAAGGTCACAGGTGCTGGAGTCTATCACAGCTGACACTGGGCAGGAGGCGGGGTTCACCCTTGACCAATTCCAGGACTACACAGATAGACAATCATTCACGCTCACACTCATACTTAAGGGCAATTTGGAGTCACCAATCAAACTACTGAGCATGTGTTTGGTCTGTAGGAGGAGAACCCAACCATGCACGGGGAGAACATGCAAACTCCACACAGAAAGGCCCTGACTTAAACAGGGATCAAACCAGCAACCTTGTAGCTGTGAGGCACGTGCACTACCTGCTGCACCATTGAGCATATTTATCAATGTGCGATGAGCCTTATGAGAGAGGCGTAAACAAGGAAGAGGGGCTTTAACGCTCACCGGAGTCTACAGTAGACCATGGAGAACACCAGATAGCATGGTAACGTATTACTACGTAACACCTGTGGAGGTGGCAGCAGAGAAACTGTCAGTGATGTAGAGAAGTGTGGAGCAGCTTTAAAAAGGATGAATTCTCCTGTTTAAATGAGCTGGACTACATCCTGGGAGCTGAAGTTTTTGAATCAGTCCTGTGATCTGCTGCAGAGGCGGTGAGTGATGTTAACATGTTGATATCGTCACGGTATGTTGTGTGTGTGCACAAAGAGCGACGCTGTGGGATCCAAAACATTATAGTTAACTCATACTTTTCACCAGAAATGTGAATGTCAATAATCAGACTTGTCAATTTAGTTAAGGGGCAGTGTGTGGTCTATAATGTGGTCTACAGCTTTCATAATTCTAGCTGGCTCTCAGTCTGTGGCTTTTTGTCACAACAAGAGGAGGAGTTTGTTCCAGTGGGTTCATGCAGTTTGGGAATTCATACAGCAGTAATGAATCGATGAGCACAGGAGGAGCACCCTCCTCATGATGCTCCAAGTCAGTAGTTGGCAGTGTTTCCACATCACATTTTAACTCTCTTCGAACCTTCCTGAGGTGATAAAGAAAGATATAGCAGGTGCTAAGTCTCATCAAAATACAAGAAATGAGCAGAGTTGATGTAAGTCAGGGCAAAACTGTGCCAATGTCACATATTGGGAATGTTACTGGGTAGAGCCAAATGCTCCAGATCTCTGAAGGAGGTGAAATTCCCATCACCTCGAAAACGCTGGATAGACAAAAATGAGCCGCGCTAAAGCTTCCTGGTACGCTAACGGTCGATGAGGCAGTTCATGCTTGCCAAACCAAACTGTGTGAAGGCATCACTGACCACCTTCGTCCACAGTCCAGGCAATCTGATACTACGATCTTTTCAGCGCACTTCGAGGTCCGTTCAGCTCGAGCATTAATGATCACAACCATGTGTCTGAATGCCCAAAACAGATGTTAATGCGAAAGACAAGCAAGGTCTCAGTTTAGCATTTTCTGATAGGGAAAGCTACCTGTGTGTTAAAACTTCTGACGAGTTTTTGTCGGCTCCAAACACCCTCATCCAAACCCCTGCAGGTCACACACTCGCTCTCAAACAGCTCAGCGATCGATGAACTGACAGAAATGAAGCTTGAAGTCTGCAGACGAGTTAACATGAAAGAAAGGCTAGCTAATGAACGTAGCCGCCTAGGCGTTAATTAGTTTGGATGTCAAAAGCTTTGATAGGCATGGCTTTCCATGGCTTCAATCTACAAAACATATTTACAACATAGATAATAACATCTACAAGAAATCTACATTTTTTTCCGCTGTGGTTTTCTTTTTTACAAAACCGAGTCTTGTAAAACCACCCAGACTCCTCCCTCGTTCTCCTCTTCCTCCCCCGCAGCAGCTCTTCTCGTCTCCCTCTCGGATCTCGCAGCCCAAACGGTCCAAAGAAAAACCCGCCCGCAGCTCCTGTGTGTGTTAAGACTGGGCTCAAGAGGAACCGAACAACTGCTCTCCCTCCAGCTTCCAACAATGTGCAATGGGTCTTCCTCCCCTTTTTCAGACTCTAGCTTTGTCTCGCAAACAGAAGTCCTCAGACCATGAATGAATTCTGGTTCTTCAACTTTTCAAGTTCTTTGATTTGCTGTCTGAGGAATAGTATCCTGTGGGAGAAACAGAGGACAACAATTAGTTAACATTACACTTTAACTGAGGTTTATTAAGCATGAATCTAGAGTATTTAAAAATTGTCAGAATCGCTCCCAAGATATTAAAGACTGCTTTCTGTGCACTGATTTTTCTCCTCAACATAGCAGACAGGGCCAACAAAGCATCTGAACACAGAAAATGCTCAATAAACAGCACGCCACACCATCAGGTTGCTTGAAGAAAACGTATTGCTACACGACACAAACAACTAGAAAGCACTCAAGAGAGTGCAAGCCTCTGCCAAAGTAGCTCACATATTGCTGTTACACCTATAAGCAATAGTTCCATGATGAACGTTACCATCATAATATGATTCATGACCCTGAAAACCCACACCTAGCATTCAGGATCATGTTGATATCATTATTAGTAAGACAGTATCTAGTTGTTTTTAAGTTTGGCCATTACCAACATCTCCGGAAAATTTCAGCAAATTCTGTCCAGTAGTTTTTACATGATCTTTCTTTCAAACAAACAAACAAACATACACTGGCAAAAACTTTACCTCCTTGGTAACTTCAACGGTTTTTGAACATACCAAAAATATTCAGATATTTTATCCACTGGCACTTGTTTTTGTAGCTTGGTATCATTTACGCCTATATTTCCCACAACATTTTCGATAATCACATTTTGTGCTAAATTTATAAGAAATACTTTGATATTATCTCTGAGGAGGTGAATTAAACATATTTTGTTCTTTAGAAGCTTTACAGTATTTCAGTTTTTTTAGTTTTAAGTAGAGCTTGGAAACTAATTGAGTTTTAATTTCAATTACTAATACCGCTTCCCACAACACTGAATAATAGTGATTATATTTACTGTACAACAAGACATTTTGCACTCCCCTTATCTTCTTTCTATCAATCATTATTTTTGGATATTTATATTTTTTTACATACATTGTTCTTTAATGTTATGAATGAAAGTGGTGAGAGTGTTCAAGTTCACTGATTGCATGTGGTATTTATTGTAAAAGCAACGTGTAATCGTGTTTTACAATCGTGATCTCAATATCTATCAAGATGATGGAAATTATGTTTTTGCCATAATAAAGTAGTTTCCAGTAAGAAAGGTCATGCATGAGGTGTATCTACAAAAACGTTAAGGACAAGGATGAAATGAATTTGGAAGGGCGTATCATGACTAAGAGGAAATTCTGAGCACACAGAAGTCCACGTCCTTGTCATAACATCTACCTCTCTTATGTGTTTATTACAACGTGTGCTGCTGACCTCTTGGCCAGGTCATCCTTGTAATTGAGATCCGGATCTCAATGGGCATTATCTGGTTAAATAAACGTAATATTAAAAAAAAAAATGTTGTGACCCCAAACCAAAGATTAAGTCTTCTATCCCAAAAGTTTAAAGGGAATTACGGTGGTGAATAAGTATAGGCTCGGCATGAATGTGGTAAAACTTAAGGCATTTTAAATCAGAGTATTATTGATGTGAATGTGGCCTAAAATAGAAATACACCCTTACCTTTGCTCACGTAATGTTGCTTGTATTTCACAGACTCGGACCAAAGAGCGCAGGTTTTTGAGCTCGGTGCAGTTCTCAGACATACAGATACTCCCCATGGTGTGAGCCTCTTCACGTAATCTCGATGCCTTCATCAAACACACAATTTCATTTTTCAGTGAGTTTTTATAAACAACATAAAAATCCTGTCACAGTAAAGGATAAATGTGAGCGGGACAAACCTGTTTCTCTGCGTGTTCAGCGGGCCAGCCTTGTACATGTTTGATGAGATTCTCGTTGAAGTGAGCAGCAAGGGTTGGGGTGAAGGAGCAGGCGGGCCGTGCTGCTGAGGCAGCCGGGGGAGCCGAGGTCGAGTTGGGGGCGTTGCTGTTGTTGCTGCTGCTGCTGCTGGGAGCGACGTGGTTAGGACCAGGAGAGGGACTCCTCTGACTGCTGCCATGAACACAGGAACACAGAAATGAGAAACATTTAAAGAATACCAGACTGATCTTAGGCAAAAAACTCACATTTCCTCTCCAATCATCTCCTCATTTTCTTCACTACTACTGTCTTACAAAAAGTGTTAATTTTGACAGCACTTTTTAATTTAGTTATAGTCTTTTAGTTTTAGTCATAATTTAGTCATCTAAATGTTTTAATTTTAGTCTAGTTTTAGTTGATGATATTTCACAACATTTAAGTTTATGAATTCTACTGTAAATTTAGTCGACTGAAATATGAAGTGTAAAGGGTAAGGCGTTTTTTATGTTTCCTTGAATTTCTGACGTTCATGTTCTACACTTGGATAAAATGAAGCATCTAATAACCCTTTATTGAATGCTAGTAAAGTCTGAATGTATAAATGAACAGAAACAAATTGAACTTTTGTGTGAAATGCAGTCACCTTTATTTAGGCTACCTGGCAGAGCATCTCAGTTACAATACCAGAACTGACAACAAACAGTGAACCTGCTCTACATGAATATATCAATTCATAAAGAGAGGAGCTCTGATTGGATCGCTCCACAACTTATCCCACCACCATGAAGCTTAAGCAGTTGTGATTGGATGTCTCTCTTCACTCATCCAACCTTTCCACACAACCAAAGTAGCTGTGATTGGATATATTCCTGACTTGTCTCTACTTTCTACATGACCAAATTAGGTCTGATTGGATTAAGTCTCTGTCAAACATTTCGGTCTAGTTATTATTTGTTGATGAAAATGTCAGTGAATTCAGTTTTAGTTTTTGTCCATGTGCACTTGTTTTTATTAGTTACTGTCTAATTTTAGTCAGGGGAGAAAAGGTTGTTGACAAAAACTATGACAAAAATAATCAGTTAACAAAATTAACACTGATCTTAACTGATGATGACAAACAATCACAGTTTTATCAGTTTTGCTGTAGAGTTTTCAGTGTACAGTAAGATGATCAACCCAGCACACCACACTGACAGACTCATTCAACAACAACCACAGCCTCTACACTTTGCAGTTAACCATGACGTCAGTGTAAACGAACACGGTGAACAATGAGCAGGAGGAACTGGAGCTGAATGTGGTCAGCAGTTTGCTTCCTGGGAAATTTATAACTAACTTCAGTCCAACTTCTCCTTATCAGCTCATGAAGGTATTTTACAGCTGTGGTTCCTGAACTTTTCTCTTCTGAGCAGCCACAATTGTACCATGAATACCCCTGCCCCTCCAGAAACCCACGCAAAACAATATTTTAACGATTGCCTATACACTAACTCCAGTGGGCTGGCACACACAAGAAAGTATGACCTTAGTGTGTTATCACTGTTTGAGATTATATATGATACCTCCGTTTTGACAACTTCACAGCTGACTACTAGTACCCTGATAGTTCTTGGTAATACACAATAAGTCACTTTTTCAGGTGGATGAAAAATAAAGCCAATATATTATTTGGCTCTTCGAAGGCAAACGGGCACACACCAATGTTGAAGGGGAAAATTCTCTTTTTTGTTTACTGCTCACACATGACTCATCTTTAATTTCTTCAACTGATCATGATTCAAATCATTCTGCCATCAGGTTCACTTATAATCTATATTTCAGGTATGTTTCACATTCATAATTCATGTCTCAGTCTGACTTTATAACCTTACACCTGTCCCTAAGCACTTAAGTTACACCCAGGTGACTCTCAAACACAGCTTGAGTCCAGCTGGTGCCCAAGGGGACGCACATGACATGACATGACGCATGTCCAGCTGGTGCACAGCTCTTCATGTCTTCTGCTGAATTCACCTCTTGTAATCAGTTGTTATTTAGTTTGCACAATAAGGTGGTAACCTTTACACCTCTGACATGCCAGACAAATGGTCTTACAAATCTTAAAACAGATACTGCCATACTCTCCCAGGGCTTTCGGATGTGGGTGCAGACTGAGAATGCAATAATACACTGAAATCACAGCTCAGCATGTACCTCAGGTTTTTGGTCAGTGGTTTTCTATTTATTTAGATGCTTAATTATGAAAATATATAATTCAACTCCATTGTGAGGCAAATTTTACTTTAACTTTTCACTAATAATTAAAGAGAAATTTTCACTACTTATGCAATTTGTTTGTTAGCAAAAAAATAAAAATATTCTACCCTTTACAAACATCTGTATATCTATTTTATGATATTGTGAAAACGTACTCAGATCATAAGGGTCAATAAGCAGTATTGCATGGCTCAGACATTGTTAATTATTGCCACCCCTACACCCATCACAGATTAGAAGAACGAGGTTTGCCCAAATTGTTAGTGTGGCTGCAGCTGCCTCTTGTTGTTGCAATCGCAACAATAAATGAAAGATGTTTACACATAAAACCAAATATACTGGAATTCACACGTGGGGATTGCACCATAGATATCAGTTCAATATTTTATTGAGAATTGTTGTATCCCTCGTGCTGACTGATGCAAAACTTGCCCAAAGCCTTGCTTGGCTGTTACAGTGTTGTCAGTCAAATTAACACTGCAATGCTGTTGCTGATGAACAAGCTTTGGAGCAATTAATGCAATTAGCAATTGGGCGGGAGTAGCTCAGTCTGGAAGGACTTGGGTTGGGGACTGAAGGGTGGCCGGCTGACTTCCCGGGCACTGCATAAGTGCCCTTGAGCAAGGCACTTAACCCCAAAACTGCTTGGCAGCACCTCTTTAGGAGCAGAAAGCCATCACTCTGCCATCTCTCCATTAATGCATGATTGTAGGAGCTGTTCGTACATTTGAGCCTGTGTGCGTGCAGCATGTTTTAACAACAGAGCATAAAGAAGAGAATTTCCTGTGAGGGGTTCATAGAGTATGGCTTCTTCTTCTTCAATTAACAACTTTGAAACAAAATCAGTAACCCTCCCTCAAAGGTCCCGTCTTATTGTGTGATTTGGTACAACCTACAAAAGCCACACAGATGGAAATGCAGTCCACTGAAGCTGCTTAAATATTCATTATTCAGTGTTAAGCATCACTACAAGATTTTAAATGCAAAACTAGAAGAAGTGATGACCATAAACCAAGGTGCAACTACACACATATGCCACTTGTTTATCCCTTAGTGACCAGCAGATGGCGCCACAACACAACACACTGAGGACTGTTTACATTCAGGACTTCATGAGTAGCTGTAAAATCTTCATTCATGAGCTGCTGTGAATGAGCTCCAACAATAACATCACAAGAAAACTGTTAAAGCCAAAGTGAACAACAAAACACTCCATCATACCAAAGCTAATAACAGAGCCCACAGAGCAGAGTGGTTTCACATACCCTTGGCGCTGCAGGGTGCGCGGTGACGCCGTGGTGGCATCATGGCTGTGCTGCTTCTCGCTGGGGAGGGGCTGCTGGGAGGTGGGCTGCGGATGAGAGGCCTGCTTCACCGACGACGTGCTCACCTAAACATACAGATATTATCAACACCAATGTCAAACTATTCTGAGCAACAAGCTTTCACATGAATAAACCTTAGCCCAAAGCCTCTCTAACTCTTAGAACATGCAGCACTCATTTCCGAGGTTTTTGTTTGTGTCCCTGTTGGTATGAATCTCACTTTCAGTTTTAAGTGCAGCGAATCGAGCCAAAACAAAGTATGAATGTCCTGGCTGAGATGAGAGTGATTCAGTTAATTACAAAACATCATTTTGAGGCTGCATTCATCTCACCTGCTGATTCACTAAGGTATACAGATTTACTGAAATAAGCAAAAACAAACTCATGGAAAACAAAAAATCCAAAGCATGGGATGTTTTAAAGGTAATCTCTTTGCATGATTTGAAAAGTTCATCTAACTTATCAGACTTTCTTTAGCAGGTACAAAACTTCAAATGCTGTCCTTCCAAATGAATAAACCCAACAGTCTCAGGTGTAGAGAGCGCTGGAGTCAGTCATTCAGCTATTACATAACTTTCCCCCACACACAGAAACTGTTTCAAATGAAAATAAAAAACAGATTAGTCTACGTTTGCTTTTATCACTGCTAGATAAAATTCTGAGTGTCTAATCAAAACCTCTGCATGATTTAGACACAGGCATAGAGTTTCAGAACCTGTCAGCCACAAAATAAGTTGTTTCGACTCTTTTCATGTGTGATAGTGCACAACAAAAAGATCAGTCTGGGATGTCTCATGGCTCCACGACAGAAGCTGCTTCTTCAAGTGGATGACTAACCTGACAGAGCTGACTTTAAGACGACAGCTGAAAGTTCTGCATTTTATTCCATCTGCCGCAAACAAAGTAATAATCCACGTGGAAGCATTAAAGCATTTACTTCAGATCATCCCACGGTGGGCAATTACAGCTGTTTCCATTGACAAATAAGGGGAAAGACAACAAAATAACTCATCGGTGCCATCCTATCTTTGGCACCCTACTGATGGGATGCCAAGCGTACCTGGAGCTAAAAACTCTGCAGTCTGTTGATTGGTTGCAAGAATCGTCCCGTCCAACAACAGCCAAAATAAAAACACAAACTGCACCATGTTTAAATCTCATATGGACTGAAAGCAAGGCAAATTGTTCACTGCTTCTAATGTAAAGGATGTCGGCATGAAACAACGCTCCAGAGTACTGGAAGTCCTCCACCAATTCAGCTTGTATACAATCACCCTCTGCTTCAGCTTCCATCCCCACCCTCAAGTTAAGCATGGAAACACAAGCAAGATCAGGACTGACCGCTCCAAACCAGACCAAACTGTACCCCTCAATGGAAATGTAGCCTGAGAACCTTAAATCTTTGTAGAGTTTTAAAAAAAACTCTGTTTATTCTGACAAACTGCACAGCATTTCAACATTTACAAAAATCTTTGTTCCTAGCCTCTACAGACATGAAATTAATCACTTTGTTTTAATTTTAAATCACTGCACTGGCCCTATGATTCATTAAGAGTTCTTAAATAATTTATCAGTCATATAAAATTCATCAACATCCTCCAACACACTGCACCGCTGTTGCATCAGATCTTAAAGGTACACACAAACATTATATCAAGTCTGCATGTGTTACTAAAAGTCAGCCTCTAAAAATTAGGTCAAGCTCACTGAAGGGTCCTCGAGTTAAATTCTTGTGAATGACATTTTATCATTTAAATAAACATTAAATTATCACCTAACTCACGCATGGTACTAAACCAACAGTTTTGTAAAGAAAGCCTGATCACATCAGAGCAGTGTTTGCTTAATGAAAGTTTTCACTCCTACAAAAAGCTAAATGCAAGAAATTATCCAGGTAATGTTCTCCATTTTAGTTAGCCAACAGCTCGAAGTGAGACTGAAAAGACACCTCAATGATCTCTAAATGAGCTGGAAGCTTTTCCCTCAAAAGAACTACCAGCCCTGTTCCAAAAGTAAAACACTTTGCCCCTATGGCTGCTTTTGAGGTTTCAGGGCTGAAGCAAAAAAAACTGCCAACATGAAATTAAATAAAGCACACTGCAGGTTTCTACATTGATGTGAAACAATTATGAACAAAAACAACTTACAACAGCTTAACCAACAAAGATGCACTCAGACAGAAATAAACTGCACTACAAATCACAGACGTTTGACAAATGTGTACCAAACAAAACAAAAGAAAAAGCAATGGCAAAGGAACTGAAGTCTACTTCACTGACAGATTTTTCTTGAACAATATCCTCTCTTATTTTTAACTTTGCAGTTCATATTTTATCACTTGGTCAGACAATTTCCTTTCTGAATCCTTGGCATAAAAATAAGAGGAGGCTTATGTCTTGACTGGAAACTTTTCGTCCTAATTCAGGCCAATCACTGATTCTTTTTCCCCACTGGAAAGAGTTTGTTTCCAGTAAAACCAAATCAAAAACTCCCATCCAGCTGGCCATCTTCTCCACATGATAATGCCCAGAAGAAGTTTACAGACTTATTGTTACTTACTTTCTGCTGTGAGATGACGGGCTGCGTGCTGAGGAGGGGTTTGAGGGGGCCAGCGTTGGTCTGTGGCGTGCTGATCCTCGGGGAAACGTAAGACCGAGGCGATGAGGCGTCCGATGTTAACGACATCGGTGACTGGTTTGATTGCTGAGCTGCTTGGGGAAGAAAACAGAGCGAGAGTTTGAGATAGAAAAATCTCCAAATTCTTAAAAAATCCATTGTTTAAAAGTATTTTCTGCAAGATGGGAGCAACTCTCTCAAGACTGCTTCGAGCCTTTTATATCTGCACACAACACTGAATAGACACGCTCCTGCACAGGCTTTGTTTACCTTGGTTGGAGAGTTGAGCAGCTTGAGAGAGGATAGTAGTGATATTAAACGCCGACGGTCCAGCAGTGAGGATCTTATGGAGCATCGACTGTAATGAAGCTTGTGTGACAGCAGCTGTAAGAACTAGAAAAAAAGACATTTCTTTAAAAGGTGCACTGATTCAACAAGTCCTGACACTAAAGTGATTAAATTTAAGAGTAAATAAAGTTTAACATTCCATATAAACATGCCTAGTACAAATCAATATGGCTGGAAAATTGGCATATGATCATTTGTTTACTTTATCCAGCTTTCAATCCTACCTAATTTCTGAAGACAAAAGGAAAGGAGTTCTACCTGGGATTCACACAGTCAAGTGGCAATTTCTCCCTTTAAAAGGGTCGACTGCAGCCTAGCATCTGTTTGCATGACTTCGTGATGAAGGCTTGATGCTGAAATGCGTCAGTTTGTTTTTAAGGTCTACATGACCATGCTGTTAAAATAAAGGCATTTTAATGGTATAAAGAGAGTGCCTTGGAGTCTTTTCTTTTTGCGCCTACCTAATTTCTGTTTCAGTGATATAGAAATTAAAATAGGGGGTGAATTATAAAGAAATACTACCCAGTTTCAATGTCTTATAGGCCTGCACGACATGAGGAAGAGATATGAAATACAATAATACTGTTCAATAGTGCAATGATGATAATACTTGTGATGAATAAGCATGTGTGTGAAGTGTAAAGCTCCGAGGTTTGTGTAACTTTCTTTCAAGCTGAGCCAAGCACTGTCTCGTTTTTTAACTAGTTTATCTGTTAAAAACGGAGAAAGCTGCATTCATACATAAAGCTGCTAACATGAGAATAGCCCCCCATTTAGTTATCCTACAAGAAAAAGCAACAAGTCTGGCTAACAAGAGCCCCTGATTACACATCCTGTTTTATCAACCATCAAAGACAGAGCCTGAAGACCAACCATTAATCAAACAGCCACATGCTTTGAGCTGAATGTGACACCAGCTGAATACTGGTGTGTATGCCGTGAACATTTTTCTTACCTTCGTTGATTTTCGCCATGTCTACGCTGGCGTTGTTGAGCTGCAGAGCAGTCTGAAGTGCTGGGAGGAGCTGTCGCAGCAGGGAGGGGTCCTGGAGTAACGGAGGTGCGGGGGACTGCAGGACCGGGGAGACAGGTACTGTGGAGGCTGACGATCCAGGAGGACCTGAAGAAGTGTTCAAGCTCCCCGAGCCTGATGATGAGGACTGGGACTGGGTGGCTGCAGGTTTCTCCACCGGGGCGGACTCTGTGAGGGCAGCAGAAAGGAGAAAGTGCTTTATTTTTTCAAGATTTTAAGCAGGTAATTTTTGGAATTAAATATGTAAGAATAGAGGCAAAGTTATAAACAAATGAGGAAACATGTTACAACTTGAACCAATTCCAGTTGCCTTTTAAATTATGTGAAGATTCTACTTTAGCTAGATTTCTTTCCATCACTAACAGGGTGTAACCTGACATGCCAGAAGGGCAGTTTAATAAATACTATCCACAATATATATAATCTGTCCATCTAGGCAACTGTCCATAGAAACCTTTCAAAACCATATCCAGAAGGTGACTGGACCAGTGTTAATTTTGTTGACTAATTATTTTCGTCATAGTTTTCGTCAACATCCTTTTTCCCCTGATGAAGACTTGATCCAATCAGACCTAATTTGGTCATGTAGAAAGTAGGGACAAGTTAGGAATATATCTAATCACAGCTACTTTGGTTGTGTGGAAAGGTTGGATGAGTTAAGAGGGACATCCAATCACAACTGCCTTAGCTTGGCGGTGGTGGGATAAGTTGTGGAGCGATCCAATCAGAGCTCCTCTCTTTGGGAGGAAGGGCAGTTGGACGGTTTTTGATGCTGTGGAGAACAAATTGCTGTGTAAAGTATGTGGCATGATTATGACCAGTAAAAACACAACAAACTGGAAACTACATCTTCAGGCGAGTCATCCTGACATCTATGCAATAGTGTTAACGTTACGATCCTGCCTGTTCGTGTATTTTTACTCAGCTTTGACCCCGTGGCAGTGCTAATGAGGTGATAAAATAATGACACGTTTCATGAAAACGTGTTTATGAGAAACATATATAAATTTATCAAAGTCTAAAACATGACTTCAGAAATTCAAGGAAACATTAAAAAATATCTTCCCCTTTACACTTCATATCATGACTAAAACTAGAAGATATTTTAGGCAAAAGACTATAAGTAAAACCTAATTAAACGGTGCTGTCAAAATTAACACTGGACTGGACTATTGTGCTGTTAATCACGTCATTATGGGCAAATCTGATGTAGTAGACGGGCGCTACTGCCAATCCAAAGGAAAAAATGTGAGCCACTTTGCACATAGTGTTATTTGTTTATTCACAGTGTGATATGACATGGATGCATGTGACACAAAGGCAGAGACACTCGTTCACAGCACTCCTGTCTATCGCTGATCCTGCATTGTAGGATTGAATGATTTTAGGAAAAGATCTAATGGCAATTTTTCTGGCAGATATTGCAATTTCAATTTGATTCATGGTTTTCTTCAAATCAAGCTTCAGTGCAATATTCACTATGTTTACAGTATAGACAACAGTAAGGAAATCAATGATCAAAAGCAGATAACACATTATTCATCGTCTATTGATGATAAATAATCTGTTTTCATTATTTAAGGGATACTCCAACTTCGACTCCTAAACAGAGGCTCTGTGTTGTTGACCTGCTTACCAGCACTTCTGTAAATGTAGACTGCCTTCAAATTTGTAAAATAGTATGTGTAAAATAGTTGACACAACAGATCCTGGGTCAGAAAGGAGCACTGCAAAAAACTGCAGCTTTGGCAATCACATGACTGCGTGGTCTGAAATTGCGATTTCGACCCGAAAACGATAATTCATTCAGCCATACTGCATTGTCCCTCTCACTAATATGACACCTCTATAACTACCTCCCTCTGGAGACGGAGCAGACGAGGGTCCAGATGGGGGTCAACTCACTCCCCCCATTCTGTCCCTACAGCCCGATCCACGGTGCCTTCACACAAAAGTGCTGCATCGACGTCTCACTTTATTTACATCTAGAGACAGGTACATTGATACCGCAAGGTCATATCTGTCAATCCATGCTGCAATATGGCATATACCCCACATCACACGCAGGGGCAGAGATGCCCACACGCAGCGCTCCTGTCTCCCGCCGAGTCTGCTTGCCTCCCTCTCCAATATCACGGCTCTGATGGGATGGGGGAATGAATTGACCCCTCATTGTTCGAGGACGTTCACAGTGGAGGCGAAACATGCACAGGGGTAAATACTACGCCTTGAAATGGCAGTATGAATTAAGCTTGTGATGTTCAGAGTGAAGGCAAAACCTCACAGGGTCGCTTGAAACAGCAGCATGAACTGGACTGCTGAAAAACAGTCAAGACCCCCTTTGCCTCTGAGGACTCATAAAACCAACAGCAGCTCATAAACTCCATGATCCGTGCCATGCTGTGTTTCTACAAACACTGCCTCAATATGTAACATTTCAAAGCAAATGCAAATTAAACCAAGATGTAATTGTCTTCCTTGAGTGACAGAAATACAAAGTCAATAATAAAACACGACTTGATAAGTTTAGAGTATTTGTAAAATGTTTCTTTTCTTATATCTTACATTCAATTGCATTAAAGCCAGTGAACATCGCATATTAAATCTGTTAGACAGGGAGTGTTTTTTGAGTAGACAGGCATCAGAAACTGGTTCTCCATGAGAGCACAAAGATGTAGTAAAAGTTTCACAATATTGTGACATGAACAGGTTTGTTTTATTGTAACAAAGGGAAGGCATTACCTTAAACTGCCCTCCATTCCAGATTTTTTTTCTCAGTATGCAGCTTTTAATAATTTACAAGCAGACGATATTAAAGTTTGCTGAAGGGCTGCACAATATATTGTTTAAAGATAAAAATGTGTTCTACTGCACAGGCCTTTTCACACATGCAACCCTGATATTCTCAGGAAAATGTCTGGGTAGTCCACCTGGGTAATTCCCTGACATGGTTGTTCACACTTGCTTCTCTCAGCATGGAGTATGCCCTGCTGGACGGGGGAGAGGTGGTGGGACAGGGGGATCGCCATCGACACGTCAAAGATATGTGGCGGAGGTCAGTGTTCATGATAAAGCAGCAGAACTTTATGCTATAATCATAATTTATGTCCTAACTTTATTGACACATGGCAAAAAGTGTATCAGCAGCATCGATTAAAGGGCTGAGAGGAGTATTTGTAGCACACAGAAGTGAATATGAAACAGGGTCACTACATACATGACAATCACAGAAGAGAAAAAGAGCTGCAGAATTTTATCTCTGTATCCAATAGCAGCACGAGAAGGCTCTGTGGATGTTGGAGACTCGGAGGTGATCGTTTTTGAGCAGATGTTCTACAGAAATTTGATGATGTGCAGTGGAAACAACACTTCTGATATCCAGATCAATATTTGAGTCAGTGGTATTCTCCTAGTAACCAAATGCACTTCAACCGCTACAGTGGTTGTTTTTATCCGTTCTGTCAAGTCTCCCTTTTTTGGTTTTGCGCCGGTTGCACAGGATAATGTCCCCACACCTCCCCTCTCACCTTAGTGAATTACCCTGATTATTTCACACTTCAGCTCACTCAGTCATTACATGGAAAAATATACAAGGTGGGGGCAAGGAAATCACCTGGGAAAAGCCCGGTGAAAAACTTGGCTGTTTGCGTTCACACATATGACTCACCAGAGTAAAATCAGGATCATTTTCGGGGTTTTTGCAAGTGTGAATGAGGTTAATCGGTCATAACGCAACAGTACTCTGTTGTGGAAAAATCCCCAACACAGGCTTGTGGCTGTTTGTGATCAGTGCCTAATTAATTTGGTAACTTCTCGTTTTCCATAACTAGTCTACAAAACATCTTACTGATACAAATCAATAAACTGGATTGCAGCTTCATTCTTACATACTATATATATATGGTGAATTTAAACAAGTATTTTTTTTTTTTTTTACAGAAAACAGAATCTTAGCTCAACCATCATTAATATGATGATGAATTTTTTAACAGAGCTGAATTTGTGGGAGTAATTGGAATTTCATTTGTATAATTATTTGTATAACAGCAAATTAAGTGTATTTCCCCAATATCATGAAACCCTTGGGTTTATATTCCCCAAGACAGTTTGCGTTTGTGTGCCAGCACTGGAAATTTTTACAGTTTCCTTACTTCTTATAAATCTGCCCCTAACACCTCCACGTTTATCAGCACGGAAAGTTTTTCCCTAACTCTGGGGATTATATTTTTGCTGTTGGAAACATGGAAACTAAGAAATACAATCTAAGACATGAATCCAGGCTGAAATTCCCTATTATTTTGGGATACTAGCTACATCAAATAACAGTAGCTTTTAAACAAAAGGCATCTTGCCACAAAAAGCTAAGCCCCAGAGATGCCAGAAACTTCAGCATCAACTGTAGAGACCTTTAAAGTACACATCCACCAAAGATGGGTAACAGATAAAAATGAATATCTGCAAAGCATCCCCCTCAGGTGAAAAAAAAAATACCTTGAGACCAGACACCTGGAACATAATAGCTTTTTCCACCAAGATGCACATGGTTTTATTTAGAGTTGACAGCAAAACAGATGCACATACTGAACTTTAATACCTGTGAAACACTTTAACAATAAACATGCAGAATTTTGTTGATGACAGCATCCAAACAGAGAATCTCAACAAAAAAGAAAGTCTGATTTTCTGACTGATGAAACAATTTTGCATGGATAAGTTTTTTTTTTAACTTGTATTAAAAGTGGATGAACAGCCAGGGGCAAAGAAAACTCTGCAGCGAGCTGAACATCTTTGAGAGGTGAACTGCAGGTGAGATGATGCTCTGTATCGAGACATCATGAACTAGATTTTATACCTTCACTCAACACACTATAAATGACTGTTTGCCACAAGCTCATATTAAATTTATATTTAATCCTGCAGATATCAATAATAATATTAAATAACAAAGTGTATTACATAAGAAATATTAACTTACTAACACAAATACAATCCTCCCATATGAACGCTCAGTGATGAATGACACAAAGAGGGGATTCACAATATCATCGGCGCAACACTGGTATCTGCAGATGTGACCATGTTTGCGGATATTACAGATGAAATTTTGTGGGTACAAATTGGTGAAAATATCTTATTTATTGACTGCGACATTGGCAGAATTAACTAATGTATCACCATGGTTTAGCTCATAGTCACTGAATGTCTAATTTTATAAATCAGAAGCCTCTTTTATTGAAGAATATATATATTTTTTGTTTTACAACTGTTTCTAACACAACTGGACTGTAACCGTATAAGGGAAAAGTCAGTCTTGGTTAAGGTATCTAGGTATCAGCTATAATGCAGCTAGAAATATCGGCATACAAGATATTGGCAATAATCTGATATCATGCACTCCTAAAACAATGATACTTCCAACTAGGCCTGGAAAACACAAAACAGACTGTTTGTAACCAGTTCCAAGCTTAGAAGAATCAAGGATTTGATTAGGGATGCACAGTGAGCTCCTCTTTTTGGTTCCTAACAGGTACATCAATATTTTTTAATGATTAAACCTCAGTGAGAATACTGCCATCCATTTAGTTCTATGTATCTTTAAGGACCTGCTGTGTTGCTGAAGCATTACGTTTTTATGCCATGCACGTAAAGAAACTTTTGGAAAAGGATTGCAACACTTAGTTTACAATTTTAATAGTTTTTCTCTCTCTCTCTCAAAAAAAAAATGATAAGAAAATGTGAGACAAAAATAACATGAATCAAGTTTTGCCTTTATGTTATCAAATATATTCCCAAACCAAACACAATTTCCCTCTTTAAATTAAAGTGCATGTCACAAAATGTTGATTATGTAGTTCAAACATAGGCGATGTTGTCTACATAAACACTGAAAGCTGAGCTATTTTCACTGTAATAACATGGAGCTCTCTGATCAATATTTAATCTAATTTAAAAAAACAAATACAGCCTAAAAATGTGTGTTTGAGCAAATCCAGAAAAGGCCTACCACCATAAAAACTGCTAATTTTCAGTATTAATATTTTCAGACACTGCAACATCTTACAGTTGAAGTAAGTCAAGAAAATAAATTCTGTTTAATTTTTTTAAATCTTCTGCAGAAATTAATTTGAATTAATTGATTTAAACGATATATTGCCCTAGTGAAACTACGTTAAAGCCATAATGACAGCTCTTGGAGTAAAAACTCTTTGTAAAAGGTGGTGCAGTAAAATGGACATGACAAAGCATTTCCTTAAGTCTGAATGAGACAGTATGCACCGTGTTCTGTTTGTTACAATTTACCACCCACACCAGCCTCTATATCTCCAGCCACAGGTAGTGGTAGCAGCTGTGCCAATGTCTTTTGATGCACCGGTAAAAACTCAGCTGAACTCACATTTCTGTTAAGATTTTAAAAAATGTGGACAAAAACTTAAAATACTTCATGAAGATACCAGTTCAATTTGTTGTGGCAACAAGGCTTGGATGCATGCCCCACTATGTGCCCCACTATGCCCATGAAGGCAGATAAAGTCACTTGCGGCACTCCTGTCTCCAGCCGAGTCTGTCTGCCTCCCTATCTTGCCTCTGTCATGACTAGGGGCCGGCCGATTAAATTGGCCGATTATAGCCCTTTTCAAAGTATTCAACATCGGCCAGAGTTTTGCCGATGTAACGCCGATATATTCTTAGTTTCTCATAAAACAGTAAAATGCTGTTCCGTGTCCAAGCTGCGCAGAATGATGACGTTGCGAAAGATGGCGGCGCGCGTTGTTGCAGCGGCTCTGAGCTCTCTACTGATGCCGTATGTATGGATGACGGAGTTTAAGGGGCAAAACTTGCCTACACTCACACGGAGTTGCTGAATGATGTTTTGCCTGCAAGTCTGACATTGCGAGCGACTTTCATTGGTCGCACAATATATCACTGGACATAGCAAGACCACTGGGCTCTCTGCTAGCTCGGCTACGGAAGCAGCCTCACAGACTGGCACTGCCGAACATTTTCCTGACCATCTGTCGTTCACAAAACTGACGAATTGGACCTTCTGATGGCAGGGGGGATCGGTTTATTCGTGACTGTTCTATGATGATTATTACGGAAACCTGGTTTTACCTGCTTGTCCCCCGACGCTGCAGTTGAGCTAACTAGCTAGCTAGCTAACTATGCTAGCGTTAGCTTAGCTCCCCCGGAGCTCTACGACGTGATCAGCTCATCCAGGGGGAGCCTTCATCATAGCTAGGAACTTTAATCGGTCCTGTTTAAAGAAGTTTGTGCAATATGTGCAGTGTCCCACAAAATAGTTTGATTTCCTCACAGATATTTCCTCATGTGTATCATAAAAAAGTGGTTCTACCTGCATGAAAACCTACTTCTGATGCACTCTGGGACTGAAAGGCAGATGTGGCAAGACAGAGTTCATAATTCATCTATATATTTACATTATCAATAAGGTTATTTATTTTATTTTTTTCAGGAATTGACTGCAGTTTTGCCCACCATTTTATTTTATACTTGAAGGTTCTTTGCTCTTGAAAGTTGTAGAGTAGAAAAGTAAAAGAGGCTTAAGAAAAAGTTGTTGTTGCTTTCCTCTCAGTGACCTGTTTATAACTTTTTAAAAGTTGTTCTACCTGTACTTTAACCTACCTCTTATTTTCATCAACAAGAAGTACAAGATAAAGAGTGACTCTATTTTAAGGTTATATAATTAATTTCCCAGCAGTTTGATGATTTTTTGCATGTTTTTGTACATGAAAATTACTCTGTTGTAAAGTTAAACAAATACTTTGTGACAAAGTATTGTAAAATAGTAAAATGTTCTGCCTGTAATTCATATAATCATTGTTGTAAGTGTTTTGGGACCACATTTTTAAAAAATTCACTTTATATTTATTTTTTAAATTAATCGGCCAATTAATCGGTAATCTGTATTTTTTTCTGCCAAATATCGGCATCGGCCTCAAAAAATCCATATCGGTTGGGCCCTAGTCATGACCTCTAGAGAGGTAAGAAAGAGGAGGTCAACTTGTCCCCACCATACCATCCCTACAACTTCACAGTGAAGGCAAAGCAACACACGGGTTTAAATATTATGGCTTAAAATGGCAGAGTTAGTTGGGCGAATGTCATCCTTCTCTGTTCCACCTCTCATTGTCCGATGTGAGAAGATACTTTGACAGAGTCAAGGTCCATAGAAACAAAAACATACATCTGTTTTTATAAATACAGATCAAAGAGTGGAACAGTGAGGCATTTACTGTTCCATTTGTAAATTAATTTATCATGTTGCAGTGTTGCATGTTCAATATCAATATTATTAACAGGTTTTATGACCTTTTTACATTAGCTTAGTTATGATCCTCACAGTTTGTCAAAATACCAACAACATGCCTGCCCTACATGGTTGACCTGTGGTACAATGTATGGAAATAGGAGTTTTTAAAATGGATGTTGAGTTGATTAATTTTATGCCGATCAAGACTAAAAATGGCGGCAGACAAATGGAAACAGAGGAAAGTGAATGAAGGAAGAGCATAAATCATGGAGGGTTAAATGAGAGGATGGGAGTGTTTGGAAAAGAGAACTGAAGGGATACAAGGCCCAGTAACTCATGACATTTCTGAGGCATTCTGAAACTTCAGTTAGCAGCTATAATCTTCCACATTGATTCTGAAATGCTTAAAGGTTTGGCTTTTGGCCTTAAAGGAAACATCTGCTGTTAACATTCTTAGCTCAAGATGGCATTAAGTCATTCATATGAGAAAAGAATTATACATTGAGACTGTAAGGAGGCAAACGCTCCTACTTCAAACAACTATTACAAAAAAAACTACTTCTTAATGTTGTCTTTGGCCACATTAGCATGTACATTTGGTTATTTGTAGTCTCAGTCTTTTGGTAAGCTTAGCGTTCATCAGCAGAAGGTCAGCTCAACAATAGTCATCACTGACTTACCAATAACAGAAATGTTTCAGCTTTAGGCTCAGAGATAGAAAAAAAATATCCTTGAAATTTCTGGCAGTCAAGACACGGAAAAGACAAGAAGTACAGTCCTCGGGTTCCAGGCCTTGGCCATCAAGTTGAGTCTGGTCAATACCAATCAGAGCATTTCGAAGAATAAGGGTATAGCTGCAGCCAGGAAAATGGATTTATCTCATTACTGATTTAAACCTGATTCACCCAAAACCAAATATTAATCACAAGGGAGACTAGAAAACAACTCCTTTTTCTGCAGAGCCGTTGATTATCAGTAGACTCATTCCACAAAAAGAAATCAACATGTTCTGTAAAATCCAAAATATATTGGGTTTTTCCACTAAGTGGTATGTACTCGACGCAGCTTGACTTAACTTGATTGTTTTGGGTTTCCACTTGGGATTGTATCTAATAACCAGGGAGTTTTTCGTATCATCTCTAGCGGGGCTTCAAGTGAAAATGGAGAAGGAAGTATCCAAACCATGCAGAATTGAGCTGAGTTGTGCAGATACCACATAGCGGAAAAGTTGCAATAGGCTGCTCTCTATTTTTTGGGTCTACGGGAGAGAAAATGGCCTTTAAAAGTCTTTCTGCGAAAAATATTGACTGCCTTAAGCAAAGTCCACAGTGTTTCTGTACAATTTTCCAGGTCTAATAATATCTTCTTTTTCTGACATGGACACTGAACTCCTGCTACCTACTGTCGTAGCAGATAAACTCTCAGCCTCCATCAAGAGAGTCAGCTGTGAACCATCAACTGACATGGTATGTATACTTCACACTGTAATTTCTTTTTAATGCAATTTCATGACATAATGATGAAGAAAATCAAGCAAAAAGGAAAAAAGTAAGGCAGCCCCAGACGTTTCTGTAGCTCTAAGCATAAATGGACACTTTGAAATGTAAAGCAGCCTCTGTAGAACAAAAATAACCGGGGCTTAGTTCAATAGCATCAGGCTGCTTATCATATGCTGTAGTCATCGCAAAGCTCTTGGCAATCTCTGACCCATAGATGCATGCACATGGTTGACTGAACTGGTTAAATTCAGCTGACAAAATAGCTGGTACCAAAATTACAGGTCAGTTAAATTATTTACTTGAAGGTGCAGTGTGTAAAAATTGGCATTTTAGCTACATCTAGCGTTTAGATTTTGGAATGAGCCCATCTATTACTAAAACATCACATCACTAAGCGACAAGAGCCGGTGAAGACCAAAAAGGATTGTGAACAGGGCATCATTTACAACAGTTACAAACACTGTGCCATCTTCTTCTCTTGTAATACCCACTCTCTCTCTCTTCTTCTTATGCCATCCACGTAGATTTCAGGACTGGTGGCCAGACTCGTATTCAAAAATCGCGTTTCGCTCTTTTTGTCCCCAAAACCCACCAGTAGACAACATGGCAGATCGTTATGTCAGCCTCCACAAAGGGGAGACCCGCGGTACATAAACATAAAAAGCTTTTTCTAACTTAATAAAAAGAAAAAAGTTTTATGGGGATGATTGTACACCTATTTTGACAGACTTTACATACAAACAGAAACATTCCATCCTATATTCACCGTTTCTGTTCGGCAAAATGCTGCCAATTTCTACACACTACACCTTTAATTATTGTCAATGCAGGCCTGGAAAAATCCTGCCTGATACTGATAAAAACTGAAAATATCAGAAATGGGTGCAGCCTTGCAGTCAATTTCCCTCTGACCTAGATGAAAACAAAGAAAATTGATTGGATGCTATCAAACTACCATAAAGCATCATTATTAGCCCAATACATACTGCTGTTTCAAGGCATAATATTTACCCCTCGGTGATGTTTCAACTCCACTGTAAAGGTTGTCGTAGAGACAGAATGTGGGGAATGAGTCGACCCCCTCTTTGTTCCCTCTCCAGAGGTAGGAACAGAGGCAGGATATTGGAGAGAAGGAGGCCCGCAGACTCAGCGAGAGATAGGAGCGCTGCAAGTGAGCATCTCTGCCTGTTTGTGAAGGAGGGGGCACGCCCTGTCGCTCACATCCAAGCTGTATTTCAGAGTAAACTGACACAGATGTTGCAACCTCGCAGAATCAATGTGAACGTCTCTAGATGTAAATATAACGGAGCCTCATTGTGGTGCTTTTGCACTGTGAATTGGGTTAGCGTTTCACAGGAACGCAGGGTTTGGCTGCATTTTGAAGTTATTTTAGGCTGTTTCAAAATCCACTCAGAAGTAACCACTCGACCCAAGCAGCTAGCATCCATATTCACAATAGAAATGGAGATGTTGAACTGAAAGGAGAGGAGAAAGCAAGCTGTGCTAGCATTGCTAACATTGGCCACACTCCTCTATGCGAACTCTCTTGCTGCGTTCCACTGACATCGAATCCGGGAAGAGGGATTGGGAATGACGTCATATCCAAGTTATCAGCGTGCCAGTTACAAAGTCTGAAGAAACTTGCCGATCGACCAGGCTATTCTTAGCCGTTGTTAGCGCGCCCTACGTTGTAGTTAGCACATACTACATGAAGAATGTAAATAACACTATAGCAGCATTCCCATATATGTACATCCAACAATACTATGCATACGGCTGATTTAGTGTGACTAACACTAGTCAGAAGTGCTAATAAACAGAATATTACAAGAGCTTAATCACTATTTACACCCGGGGCAGCAATCTTCGATTATCAAGTTGGGGGTGGTGAGGATCTGCCCACTTCCCAGTAGGAAATTCTGACCTCAGAGGGTGTTAGAGTTGAAATTTCCCACTCGGAACTTGGAAATTCTGACTTCCCAGTACAACTGGAAAGCAGAATCTGCATTTGATCTCGGAAGTTGGATTGTCAGAGTTGCCAATTAGTTACATCACTGGGTGCGCCCCCTTCGGTTCGAATTTTCTACTGGAAAGTCAGATGATCTTCAAGTACCTTTAATTTACCAGCTCGTAACTGGAAAGCATTTAACTGGGATGTGACATCATTCCCAACTCCCACCTCTGAGTTATAAGGTAAATGGAACTCATTATTTAACCCCTGATGTCAGGATCGGTGGTAAATAAGGATGGCTCAATTTTTAACTATTTTCTGAGTGCCTTATCAACTTCATAACAAGTCAGATAAATGTGATTTTAACTTGCAATTAGACAGATATGTTGTAATTCCTCATGTGAACATGCTGTCTCTGAACCCACAGGCAATCCATGCTCATCATCATCCGATGGACACAGTCTATCAGACAGGTAAGTCACATTAACAACACTTTCTACTATAGATCAAATTCTGTTGCAGTTTCCCTACTCATCTCTTCCACTCTCAGTCATTGGTGGCCTTTGATCCTTTCATCATCCGCTCACTGAAGCCATCTTACTCCACAAAACTTAATATGAGCATATCTTCATTCACCAGTTTAATTATTAGCAGGCCAGTCATCTCAACTCTGGCACCAAGACAACAAGAAAGCATGTGGGCCAGTGGTAACAGGGCGAAGACGGCGTCTATTCAGTCTATCACCGCTGTTTTCTCTTTGTGCGCTAAGCTCATTTTTAGACGCTGATATAGCAATTTTCAGAAATAATCACTATTCTTATATTTACCCAGAAATCACTCTTCATGTTGGCAACTGCAATCATGCATGTGCACTTTTACATACTTAGTAGTATGACCCTTGGACTTGCCGCATATTCCATAAAGCAGTTGTAAAGAAAGACTTCTTACAAGCACTGATAAGATATCACTACAAAAGACTGGATTAACAAAACTAAAAAAAGGTATCTGACCAACACAGACAAATGCTTTTTAATTTAACTCATAAAAATCTTATAATACTCCCTTGAGCTACAGCTAGAAGAAGTCATCGATGGGAACTTGTTCAAAATAAAGTGAGTAAAGACTTTCCATTGAACACAAAAAATAGAGACAGCATCTTCGTCAGCCTAATCGACATTTGTGCCAAATTTCAGCACATTTCCTCAAGGTCTGCCAAGGATGGGGCAGACAGAAAACTTCATAATAGATAAAAAATGCCTCTGAGTTCAAATGCCTCCTGAACAGAGGCAGAGACACAAACATGCGGTTCTTTTGGATCAGTTGCAGCAGACTCTTGGGGATAACATGTTGCAACACTGAATGTCACACTTACTTGCACTAGTAAAGCCAGGGGCTGCCGTCGCCTGCATTGCCTCCCGTCTGTAGTCCCTGTCTTTGGGGAAACTGTTGACGACTGTCGTCTTTGTGGCCTCTTTTTGCCTCTGCTCTCTGTAAAACACAATCATTCAAAAAGATGTTAGACGTCTTTCACCTTTATAGTATGTGATTGTTACAGTAGATTTGCATATGAGAAGTATATCTACCTCTCCAACCACTCTTTGGGCTTCTCCCATTGGGACACCTCTGTCCTGCAGTTATAGTAGTACTTCTTTCCAGATGAGCTGATGTGCTCCGACCAGTCATCTCCAGGTTCATAAGGCTGAAGGAGAAGCAGATAGAGAGAATATTTTAAGGACAGAAGGTCAGCCAGAGACCGAAGTGTGAGAGTATGTGTTGAGGGGGTTCTGATGCAAGAGCTTGAAATGTAATCTGAAAAATACAAAAGATGCTGGGGATGGCAGACTGTTCTAGCTGGCTTGTTTTCACCAAAGCGCCTTAAGTGGGTGGAGGGCATATTTCTGAGGAAGTTGAGGAACACAAGGTTACTAAAAGTGACAGTTAAACACTTTTTTAACTTCTGTCATAGTCTGACAAGGGTTTGAAAAGCAAACAGTTTTCCGTTAGCTTTCATTCTGTTATAAACAACTCCTCTTCAGTGAACAGTTCCTCTTTACTGTGTCAATTAAGTTAAAATTAAAAGTGCAGAAAGATTTAAGCTGATTATTTGACATTCAACAGATGCCTTTGCTTATTTACAGATAAATAATACTGTTCAATATTGGCAAACTAATTGCTGAAAGCAGTATACTTGATACATTCACCAAAAATGCATCTGAACTTCAAATTAGAATCTGTTAAAAGCAGTAGCACTATAAATTGAGTTTGACTTTAATATTTTATCAACTATTTTTGACAAAAACAGGGCCTTACCAAATTCTGTTAAATTGATCCAAGCAAGAAGGTGTAAAAAATGATGGGTTGTCATAAATAGGGCTGCACAATATATATCGATTAAATCAATTAATTTGAATTATTTTCTGCAGAAGATTTGAAAATTAAAAATTGAGATTTCTTCTTGACTTACTCCAACTGTCAGTTGTTGCAATGTTTGAAAATATAAATACTGAAAATTAACAGTTTTTATGATAGAAGGCCCTGTCAGGTTTTGAACAAGCACACGTTTAGGCTAATATTTGTTTTTTAAATGAGGTTAAATATTGATCAGAGAGTTCTCATGTTAATATGCTGTGAAATAGCTCCGCTTACAGCGTTTATGTAGACAAATCTGCCCACGTTTGAACTACATAATCAACATTTTATGACATGTACTTTAACTTTAACAGGGAAATTCGATTTGGTTTGGGAATATATCTTGACAACATAAAGGCAAAACTTGATTCATGTCATTTCTGTGTCATTTTGAGTTCTTTTTTTATGAGGGAAAAAAATCTATTAAAATAGTAAATCAGGTGTCGTGGAAAAAGAAAAACAGATTAATTTTTTAAGGCCATATCGCCCAGCCCTAGCCACAAATAAGGCAACAAGGGAATATTTAACAAATACGTCTCAGGACCTCGTGACCAAATTCCCAAAGTTAAAATCATCATGTGCCGTTCCGTGCAGGTTCTTAAACTCAACATTATCCAATCCCTCCAGGAAATTGCGATTTCACAACTGCACCAATAAATGCAAATTCAATCAATCCTCACAAAATCATTTCAGCCTCATGCTTTTGTCCAATCACCACAACTTTCCCTTTTCTACTTTCACTATTCACCCTCGCTGTTTTCCCTTCTCAGGCCCACGCTGATAACAGCCTGACATCCTTGTTTGCAGCTGAGAGGGCGTGCGTGATAAAAAGAACACAATAACAAACAAAACCAACACTAAAGTTTATAAGAGCAGCTTCCTGAAGACATGAAATCAGGAGCAAAAACTTTGAATTTTGTGGCGCATTACGATTGATCTCCAACACATAACAAGCTCTGTTTTACTATGAAACACATTCAGGGGCGGATGTGTGCATGAGCACAAGTGTCAGAGACAACCACGTGTGTGTACGCCATGGAATAGAAGGCTGTGTGTCCCTTCATATTTAGCCATTATGAGCTGAGCGTGGCGTGACGTCCTGGCAATCATAACAAAGGGCATTATACTTCATAGATTAAATACATTTAATGTGCTCTTGTTTTGTTCCAGCAGAGCGCTGATGCCTTTCATTCGCTTTACTTTCCTCAGTAATGCCTCCACTCTGCTCCTCTGTTTCCCCTGATGGTAAATTCTGACGTGATCAGTGGTTCACACAATCATACCGCCACAACATTATCCCTAATGGTATGGCCATGAGAAGAATCACGGACTTCTGGCTGCACCTTAAAGCATAAAAAGACTCTTCCTTTACTTGTTTTATACATTTTAACGGTTATACAAGCAGAGCTAAATACCATCTTTCTGATTGGGAGGCCCAGTCTGCTTGACGTAGGCTGGTGTGAGACCTCACTCGAGTTCTGATGCAGACCAAAGAACTAAACTCTGGTCCGGATGAAAACAGGTGGTCTCAGTTCGCTTCCAAGAAAACCAGAGTTCAGCTCACAGTCTGTGAGAAAGCCACCTGAACCAAACAAGGACCAAACAAGGCAAGCAAACCAAAAACGGTGAACTGTTGCTTGCATTAGGCCGAATATCACAACAGTAAACAAGCTAATGTAGCGCTTTCCAACAATATTAAGCAGAGTGAGGCTAACATTAGCACTGCCAGTCTTTGGTCCTCTTAACAGTTTAACATCCACATTCAGAGTGAAATACTGTTGCACAAAGCTCCAGCTGATACGGACGTACCACCTGACACAGTCAAGTGGATCTTTATGTAATAACTGGAGATTGTTAATTCTATTTTTATTAAACTTAAATTTACAATTTTCAAAGAATAAACTTAAATAATTCAGAATTTTAACTTTAGAAAAAAAGTTCAAAAACTTAAATTCATTCAAGGAAATGTAATTTCATTAAAGTTAATTAATTCAACCAAGAAAATCGTTTTGAGTTCAGGTAACCAAATTCTTGTTTAATTTTTCGACAAGGAAAATTAAATTCGATCTATTTCTATTAAAGTTTCAACTTTATTTAAATGGGACATATTACGCAAAAATAAAAAACAGTTTTCAAGGCTTTTGAAAACGTTTTTGTGTATTTGGCCATCCTCCCAGCCCATAACAAGCGAGAGTAGACAACAAAACCTGTATTTAGCAGGCTGCATAAATGTAAACTCATGGTATCTGGCAAGCTGTTGAGTCTATGGATATACTGTCACGTAACAAGCATTTTATTTGCATAAGCCTGCCTCCCTGGCTTGAGAAATTTCTAAGAAATGCAGCCATTGTTGTTTCCACCCTTAGCAAGCAACTGGCTTACACCATATCTAGACCCAAAACCTATCACTGCTCGGTTGTTGGCTGTAAACAGCCACATATATCTTCACATATAGGCTACCAGCCTCGGAGGACCAAAGGGCCCAGTGGATTAATTTCATTTTTGAAGGGAATGAGCAGCTACAGTCAGCTAAAACCTGTGAGTATGTGCCAGTCACTTCACGTCCGACTGCTTCTTCACCATCAGTCAGTTCAACACAGGACTGGGAACTAGGTTTTTCCTGAACAACAATCAGTCGCCAAACCTGATGATGGAAATTTGAGTAATTTAATGCTGTGTAGTTTTTATTTTGCTCATTGCTACAAGCTAATGCTAACAGCAGGGTGAAGTGAACCAGAGGTTACTGCACAACATGTTCGTCAATGTTCACGTTAATTGTTGAAAGTCTGAAGGATAAACTTCAATGTATGAGCGTTCTTACATTAGTCAAGAGAAGTTTAACAGTTGGCTGAATATAATCAGTCCTTTATATCCACCCTACCACCTCTCCGTTTCAGCTAACGTCAGCCCAGAGGGTAGGCTAAGTTGCAGCTGTGTACCGCTGCGATGACTAGGCCAAGGTTAGCATGTTGTGTGTTAGCCTGTGATGTTTGAGGGAAACGAGCTTCACTGTTATCTGGTAACCGGCATGAATTTGCGATTTGTGTGTGTTTAAGACTGTAAGCTGTGCGTGGCTGGAGTGGCAGTGCACTCTGCTTTGCTCGAGATACGCTGCAGGTCTATCCCCGTATGTTACTGTGTTGGCCGCTGCTATGCTCTGGCTCATTAGCATATGAAGGCAACCGCCCTCAAAACCAGCCGTTCTGAACAGAGGGGCTATGTGAGCGTGGAAAGAATGCAGCTGTGCTTTATTCATAGGCTTTTTGGACCAAAGCATGTTACTAACGTTCATGAAGACATCAAGGATCCATGTTAAACTGCAGAAAAGGAGCAAAATATAGGACCTTTAAATGCTTAGTTGACCTAAATTAAATTTAATTCAAATATCAAGGTTCAGTTAAAAAAAATATGGCTTTAAGGGGAAAACAATATAATTTAACAAACTTAGGTCCAACTCAGGAAGCTCAAAATGAATGTGTGAAATCAGGACAAACACAAAAATGAGTTCAAGAACATAAATTATATTATACTTCAGGTTTCAACAGAGAAATACAATTCAATTCTCAATTTTATGGCACAGAAGGTTTCCAAACTGCCTCAAGCTGAACGCTATTATTACTTGAAGACCGTTGTGTTTTTGGCTAAATTACACAGCACTTGACAGAGTTTGGTCTGCCTGACAAAGTGCAGTGTGAAAGAAAACCAAACCAAGTGAAAAATTAAACAATGCTGAAACTTTATCCCCAAAACCAAATCTGGCTCACCGAACTTAGAGCATGAAAGTGTCCTTTGAGACCGAAACATGTCCAAATAGAGCAAGGATACAACATTTGAAAATCTCAGTCTAAACATATGAGAGTTACAGGAGCAGAGACTTAAATAATAGAAAACTCTTGATCTTTGCCTGTGACGGATGAAAACCTTTAGGACCACATCTCCTGAGCAGCAGTGTTGCATGTTCCTTTCCAACTTGACATAATCAGAAAAAAGCAAATACCTGAACTCAGAGCTGTGAAATTCCAAGACCAGCCACTACTAAAAACTATTTCAGCCAGTGCTGGTGGAAAAACCATGTTTAGTCCATCATCTGCCCCCATGATGAAGCAGAGGTTATACTTACTGTGTCTGAGGTCTTGCTGGGGTTCGAATGTGAGTTGGAGCTATGAAGGGAACTGTGGTTGTGAGAATTTTCCTGTGGAGAATAACTGGTCCCTGCAATAAAACACAAGACAAGGGAAAGACATCATCAGTAATAGCCAATAACTAGACTGTGCCAAGTTCACAGGCATGACTGAAAAAATTGGCTGAGAACTACAAAAAAACAGCCCAACGCAGAGCCAGAGGCAATTTACACTCAGCGTTTGTTCAGGAAACAGAGGAGGTGATCATATATCAATCTCAAACACTTAAACATATGTTAAGTGAGAGAACTTGCAGCCTAATTTTAAATTCATGTTGAAATGTCTTACAGCAAATGCAGGAGATGCAAAAGGTAAAAGATAATCAATACCCTAATACAATCCTGGCTAAAGCTGACATTATGGTTCATGCTAGAAGGTTGCCTTGCTCATTGTGAATTCCAGGAATGTATCTAAAATATAAGTCGACAGGTTCACATCATTTCACATATCAAAATCTAACAAGACAATAAATACAAGCTTTGGTCCTTGCAAGGGCTTTTATAATTGAAGAGTGTGATGGTGAACATGTGAAGTAAGCAACAGCCAAAGAAAAGGACCTGAAATAATTTGTAGTTCCTGCAAAAGAACAATGCAGCAAAATGGTATCCAAGCAGAAGGATTTCATCTAAGGGTGATCCTAGATGAAATCCTACTAAAAACAAACTCAAGACCTACCTTTCTTAGCCTGGCTTTTACCCCAATTACCTTTTAGTGTTTTTATTCTTATTACATCCTTTTATTATTATTTTATATCTTACTTCATTTAAATGTATTTTATGATATATTTAATTTTACACTTTAACATAATTTCCAGGGTTTACTCATTTTAAACCTTTAAGATGGTGTTTCCTCGGTGTGTACTGGGTATAACAATGTTCCTGTTCAACTACTGTCTTTTTATTCTTTATATTTATAATGCATTTTACCATTACTGTGTATAGATTGCAGGGTGGGTGGGTTCAGGGGTTGGCTGGAGTGGGTCATACTTCCTTTTATCTTATTTTAATTTATCTGTCTGTTTGTAAAGCACTTTGTGCGACGTTTTTTACTAAAGTGCTAAATAAATAAAGTTTGATTGATTGATTGATACTGAGTCCTAAAAATCACTCTCTGAAAAATCTGCTCTAAAAACAGTGCTATGTCCACACATATGAAAATAAAACGTATGATGCCATGGCTTAAAAACTATCCAACAATTAAATCCATCGCTGACAATTTATGGAATTGAATCTTGCCGACTAATCGACTAGTTGTTGCAATCATATTTCACAATGTTCTGGTCAATATGCCACTTAAATCAAATGCAGCCTACATTCTGTGTTTTAATTGTTTTTATTTTCTGGACCAAAGCACTGCAAAACCTTAGTACCTTTATAAAATGCTAGCTGTATGGTGTTCTTGTTTACATCCAGGTAACACAGCAGGAAAGAGGCAAAATGTCTTCTCAGAATCAGAAATTTTGAAAATTTGCTCCCGAACTAGAGAAAAACATATACCTTGCTGTTTGAGCAACATTGTACCGTCAAAAAATTTGTTGAATTGGTATACAATTCTTGTGCCAACTAATCAGGTTGATGATGGTCAACACTTTGTCAGCTACACACACATCCCTATTACAATTATCTACTCCAGTCTCCTTGGAGGTTTCTTTTTATCCCAAAACAGGTCTGGAAAATATGAGAGAAACATGTCATGTTCCACAACATTTTTCACTATAATATCTATATAACAACAATGTTTAAAAGTTATAGAGGACATGTAGAGAATAACTGAAGCAGACTTCCCTTTACAGCTCAGCTGCCAATCCTGTGACGATCTGCTGTTGTGATGTTGAGTAACATTTACCTGTTGCTTTTCTCCTGCCTGTGAACAGACAGTGACTCTGTGGATCTAAAACATCATTAAGTTGTACTTTGCCTGGTTGTCTGGTAGCTGTAATACAATTATGAATACTACTAGGGCTGCTTTTGCTACCACGGCAGAGTGATACATTAACCCGTCACCCTGTTTGTGATGGTTGCTGGGTAAATTATATCCTAACTAAAAATGAACCACTCCTGGGTCAACTGAAAGCAAGCCTAGACCACTACTTTCAGGTGAGCTTGGTGCAGTTGTTTGTGCCATAACAGAAAACTGATTATTGTGTTCATCAACATTGAAATGAACCAAGCTGGCAACAACCACTTGTATCGGACAACTCTCCCAAATGATCTAGGACTGTGAACTACCTTGGTATTATCCCTGTTTTATACAATGCTTGCTCCAGCGCCTTCCTAAAAAATCAAAAAGAAATCCATGAAACTTCTCCAATAAACTGACACTAATGCATTTAAAAGGTAGCTTATAGCACCTCTAGCCTCATGTGACTGCATCCAAAGGTGTTAAAGCTGGACTGATTTGCCACAAAACTGTTTGACCACATTAAAAAGTTGCAACAAATTCAGAATGTTGCAATGTGTTCACTGCAAAGGCTCATATCGCAATAACAAAATAAAATTGCAATTAATTGCACAGACCTAATACAATGTTAGAAATTTAGAACCAAGCTACTAATAACCAACAGTTTCAGACACCATGATGATGCTGATCTAAAAATCCTTGGATGAATCAGATAAGCTGGAAAGAGGAAAAAACACAAAAAACACGAGCTTCACCTTTCCAGATTGTGCCCAAGCAAAAACAAATGTGGAGTTTAACTTGCTGATTCAGCCATATGCTGTTCAAAAGAACATAAGATTTTAGCATATGGCCAAGATGTCTGAGCCAAATGTGAGGTCTCTTCATATATGCATCTCATTATGCTACAGAACCTGTATTAAATCAACAACAAAGCACCAGCTGCTCTGAAGTATTCCCCTAACATTTATATGAGACTCCACAGGATACAGGCACAAAACATTTAATCTATACAAACTTATGTGCTCTCAGGGTCCAAAAAAGTATCTGTCATTACCAAAAGAGGTCAAAATTTAATTTGGGTAAGTTGCACCTTCAGTATCAATTGTTTGCTTAGTTGAAAGCTACATTTTGTTTGACAACGTCTGCAAATTGCAAGGGGCCAAGGCCAAAATACTTCAATAACTCATGGGATATTGTGTGAAGTGAGTACTTATTTGTAAGTCTTTCCACAGAGCATTACTGATGGTGTCATCTAATTTTAACTTAATAGTAAAATTGGTGATTTAATATCACAAGTAACCCATTTAAATATCACTAAATATTGGGCTGCATGATTTTAGGAAAAGATCTAATTGCGACTTTTCTGGCAGGTATTGTGATTTCAATTCGATTCATGATTTTCTTCAAGTCAAGCTTCAGTGCAATATTCACTGTGTTTACAGTATAGACAAAAGTAGGAAATCAATGATCAAAAGCACATAACACATTATTCATCATCTACAAAACCAAAACCAGTGAAGTTGCACGTTGTGTAAATCATAAATAAAAACAGAATACAATGATTTGCAAATCCTTTTCAACTTATATTCAGTTGAATACACTGCAAAGACAAGATATTTAATGTTCGAACTGAGAAACTTTATTTTCTTTTGCAAATAATCATCAACTTAGAATTTAATGGCAGCAACACATTGCAAAAAAGTTGACACAGGGGCATTTTTACCACTGTGTTACATCGCCTTTCCTTTTAACAACACTCAGTAAACATTTGGGAACTGAGGAGACCAATTTTTGAAGCTTTTCGGGTGGAATTCTTTCCCATTCTTGCTTGATGTACAGCTTAAGTTGTTCAACAGTCCGGGGTCTCAGTGGTTGTATTTTATGCTTCATAATGCACCACACATTTTCAATGGGGGACAGGTCTGGACTACAGGCAGGCCAGTCTATCACCCGCACTCTTTTACTACGAAGCCACGCTGTTGTAACACGTGCAGAATGCGGCTTGGCATTGTCTTGCTGAAATAAGCAGGGGCGTCCATGAAAAAGACGTTGCTTGGATGGCAACATATGTTGCTCCAAAACCTGTATGTACCTTTCAGCATTTATGGTGCCTTCACAGATGTGTAAGTTACCCATGCCTTGGGCACTAATACACCCCCATACCATCACAGATGCTGGCTTTTGAACTTTGCGCCTATAACAGTCCAGCTGGTTCTTTTCCTCTTTGGTCCGGAGGACACGACGACCACACTTTCCAAAAACAATTTGAAATGTGGACTCGTCAGACCACAGAACACTTTTCCACTTTGCATCAGTCCATCTTAGATGAGCTCGGGCCCAGCGAAGCCGGCGGCGTTTCTGGGTGTTGTTGATAAATGGCTTTCGCTTTGCATAGTAGAGTTTTAACTTGCACTTACAGATGTAGCGACGAACTGTAGTTACTGACAGTGGTTTTCTGAAGTGTTCCTGAGCCCATGTGGTGATATCCTTTACACAGTGATGCCGGTTTTTGATGCAGTACCGCCTGAGGGATCGAAGGTCATGGCATTCAATGTTGGTTTTCGGCCTTGCCGCTTACGTGCAGTAATTTCTCCAGATTCTCTGAACCTTTTGATGATATTACGGACCGTAGATGATGAAATCCCTAAATTCCTTGCAATAGCTCGTTGAGAAATGTTGTTCTTAAACTGTTCAACAATTTGCTCACGCATTTGTTCACAAAGTGGTGACCCTCGCCCCATCCTTGTTTGTGAATGACTGACCATTTCAGGGAAGCTGCTTTTATACCCAATCATGGCACCCACCTGTTCTCAATTAGCCTGTTCAGCTGTGGGATGTTCCAAATAAGTGTTTGGTGAGCATTCCTCAACTTTCTCAGTCTTTTTTGCCACTTGTGCCAGCTTTTTTGAAACATGTTGCAGGCAACAAATTCAAAATGAGCTAATATTTGCAAAAAATAACACAGTTTACCAGTTCGAACATTAAGTATCTTGTCTTTGCTGTGTATTCAATTGAATATAGGTTGAAAGGGATTTGCAAATCATTGTATTCTGTTTTTATTTACGATTTACACAACGTGCCAACTTCACTGGTTTTGGGTTTTGTAAAATTGATGATAATTTGCTTTCATTTTTTAAGGGATACTACAACTTCTGCTCCTGAACAGAGGCTTTGTATTGTTGACCTGCTTAACAGCACTTCTGTAAAAGCAAACTGCCTGCAAATTTGTAAAGTAGTTAACAACAGATCCTGGGTCAGTCAGGAGTGCTGCCAAAAATGGCAGCTTTGGCGATCACATGATTGCATTGTCCGAAATTGTGATTTTGATTAGAAAACGATAAATCTTTCAGCCCTACTAAATATTTAAATGTATCAGACAAAAATATCTTTATTTTGGTTCCAATTTACAGATGACATTTCAAACGTGAATCTTCTGTAAACATCCCTACGAACCTAACTGTAACAAAAACAAACTCGTTAAATGCTCTTGAATTTGACAACACTTCCTAAACTTACTTCTTAATCTTGTCTAAAAAAACATCCAGAATTCAAATCCTCTGTACCAGCACCAGCCTGTTTCCTCATCTAAAAACAGCCAGCAGCACTACAGGTAATACAAGAGAAGCAATCACATGGCAAGACTGAACCTGCTTTTACTCATCTTCTCTACCTCTTCCACTACAGTTAGATTCACGAATGTAAACAAACGCAACATTTTTCGTTTCTTTGCTGTGTAATACTGGTGTTGGTTTACTGTGCTGCTCTGCAGGAGTTTGAGGGAGCATAGCAGAGCATTCACACTGCTCTACACTCCCCCCAAGGCTCTGCGTGCTCACCTCTCTCTAGCCCATTACGTTTCCATTTCAGCCCATGTTTGTGCCCCTGTGACACTTCCCCTCCACTCTGAGTGTTGGGATGAGGTATCAGAGGCATAATATTGGAGGAATGGGAGCACTGTGAGTGGGTGTTTCTGCCTTTGTGTGTATGGGGAGCATGCACCATGTCATGCACATTGAAACCGTATAGCACCATAATTAGACACAAATATCACATCTTCACAAAATGAATGTGAATGTCTCAATGTGTCCGTTGTGCCACTTCAGCATAAAATGCAACAAGTCAGAGGGAGTCCTGTTACACCTCTGTCCATGGATTTCAACAAAGTCCACCTGCAGAGCATCAGGTTTATGCAGCAGCTTTGCTTTGACCAATGGTTTGCATCCTCGCAGGTCTGGAGGCCTGAAACACGAGATCATAAGATCACAAAAGAAAAAGAATTCCACAAGGTAGTTTTAGATTTTACAGGATAACAGGAAGAGGAACATGTAAACAACAGGTTATATTTCCTGCCTGATGTTGATTTGCTGTGGGCATCGACCTATATCCACTATTCAACTGTATGTTGAAACGACCCAGACACTCTGAGCACATGCAGAAAATATGAGTAAAGCAGCAATCAAGGTTCCCACTCTTTTCTAGAAATCATTTTTCAGGACTTTTCCAAGACGTTTTCCAGATTCACCCACAGATTCCAACGTCACAAAACAAACTGAAGTTAGAATATTGGTGTGGGCAATTCTCAGGTTAATCTAGCCTTCTAAAAAACAAGATTAAAGCTTGATGACCAATATCTCTTGCTAGCTCCACAATATGATTTTGAACTCAAAATCTATTTCTAACTCTCAGCCATGAACATTGTCTGCTAGCTGTCTTTTTAGTCTGGCTTTTATTTAGTGTCTTAATATTATAAATTTATGGTTTACACTTATTTTTTATCTTCATTTACTCTGCTTTTTTATCAATATATTTTGTTCAAGTAGCCTAAATTTTATTTTACCATGATTTATTATTTCTTTTTGTCACCATTGTTTTGAGTTTTTATTCCTTAACTTGCATTATTTTATCTACTCATATTTTACGGCTAAGTGTGCATTAGTTACCAAGTATATTTTTACTTCATTTCCTATGTTTGATTTTTGTTCGCTAACAAGATAGAAGGAAGGTAAATAATTTTCCAGGACAATTCAAGCTTTTCCAGGACATTTTACCCTTTTCCCTCATTTTCCATATGTTTTCCATGACTGGAAAAATGGTCAATCATTTTCCAGGTTTTCCAGGACGCGTGGGAACCCTGAGCAATGAAGCAAGTGAATAAGCTTTACCAATGGTGTTGTTGGTTCTGATAATACTCGCTTTTTCCATTGCAGTATAGTCTTGGCACCTCTTTAAGGCTGGTGGAGTCTCACTGCGTAATTAGCGTAGCAACCTCACAAAAACAAAGGACACAGAGGTGATAGAGCTGCTGGCCACTGTGTGGCTTTTTCACAGTGGGAAGTTTCATTTCATTGCAAAGATGGTCGCAAGCAAAAAAAAACAAAAAAAAACAACATACAGCCTAGGGCAGAGGAGAGTTTGGAAAATCATGAAGCGATACAGATCAGACAACAGGAGGTGTTTCATTTCCCCTGATGGATACCCACTGACTCATGGAGATACTCCGACCATTCAGAGGTCAGCATGCTACATTAGAGAGGCCTTTCCACTACATGGTATCTGCTGGAATCAGTTCAACTTTATTTGGTCATTTTGGTTTCCATTGGGGATTGCACCAAGTACCCGGCACAGTTTTCTCGTACCACCTCCAGTGGGGGCCCAAGCAAGCTGAGCCGAGACTTAACGTGATGTGGAGACGATGCTGACGTGGTCAGAATGAACAGAGTACCACCATGAGATGCAGTATTGATGAAAGACATGAAACACTTAAATTAGAAAGAAAAAAAGGTGCGCAGGATTGTCATAAAGTAGCAAAGTGCAAAACTGAAATGGCATCCTCACAAAAACAAGGGAGGAAACAGATGTAATAGAGCTGCCGGCCTCTGCATTGCTGTAGTTGGTTGCAAGCAGCAAATCAACAGAGTAAAGCAGAGGAAAGTTTGGGAAGTCATGCAAAATTGCAAAGAGGCCAAGGGGAGGTGTTCCACTTCTGTGTCGGACACGCCTGACTCGAGGCGATACTCTGACCATTCAGAGGTCAGCCCATCCCCGACTCCGTTACAACAGTAGCCCTGTCAGCAGAGCCAACATGGGGAAAGAGACAGAAGCAACTTAAGGGGAAGAGGTTTGATGGTAAATGAAAACAGTGGCTTGAGGGTTTGATCCAAGATAAGCAGAAGATTGATATTTTTTTCTAAGAATGCCACAGAGGTGGCAAAAAAGCTTCAGCATGACAAAGCTTTTCCAAATTTCACATAAGCGCAACAAAGTTCAATGTGATGACAGTGCAAAATGGTGAGCTGCAGGCCCAAGCCTCAAGTGTTCATCGCCCTCAGTATCAATATGATCCTTCTTTAACCTGAATTTCATTAACCTGATTTCTCCTAAACTATTCATCTGGAAGAACAATCTCAAGTTACATGTATAATATCACCATTAAGACAGAGATATATGTGGAATATTGCCATTTTGATTAAAAGAATAGAGATTTAAATTTTGGTCCATTTCGCCTTACTTTGCAGTGTAGATGGATCAACCTGATTAGAGATATTAAAATCAGGAAGATCCATCTTGCCAGGCTCCAGTCCACAACAACTGTGAGCAGATTGTGACTGCTTGTGCAGAGATTAGTATTAATGCTAACAGATTCAGTGGCAGTTTTTTCAGAGACGGACCGCATTTCTTTATTAAATGAAAAACAAATAACACATTAAATTTTCTTCTCCACTGTTTGTTTTACGCTGTGTCTTCCATTCTGTCCTTCACCCACAGCAGTAGCACCTGCCTACTACATTATCTAATTGGCCCGTAATGAATGTGATTGACTGAACAACTGCCCAATCACCTGGTGGATATGCTATCGAAAGGTTCTGCTTATTCCCAAACACTTTCTATGGGCTCTCACCCAGATGAACAAGTGAAATATAATGACCAGTCCATCTGGTGTCTCAGGTTACATTTCACCAAGGCAAAATTGAGGTTTAGAATATTTCACATAATAACGCTAACTTTGTTGCTGATACCCTCTAACATCATGTCTAGTCTGTACATGGTATCATCTGATGCATATGCAAAAAAAATATCAAATGTGTTCCATCACCAAGACAGCAACAACAGAAGTATTGACATGGTTCCTGTTTTCATTTATAGAAATTTGTTGAGTGTGAAAGCTTTCTAAACCACACAAATGCAAGCAAAAAAGCAATTTACTGTGGCTTGACGTTTACTGAATATCTCAACAGTAAGCACTAGGGGTGTAAATCACCAGTTTCATGACAATACGATATCCATTCTTTGGACAACGATACAATATTTGCCGATATCACAAAGTCTGCCACGATTCGATTTCAATTCGATTCAATTCAGGGGCCTTCGATCGATTTAAGACGATATTATGTACACATTTAACACAATCAACTACATTTCACCTAAAGCAAGAAAGAGGTTCTTGATGTTTTGACAGTTTTATAACTGAAATGTGAAACGATGTGCTGACCTTTGGGTGTGATAGTTTACAGAGGATTATAACCATCTATATGAACTAATCATGTTTAAAATTTAAATTGGGTTAATTAGTAGTCAGGTGCTTTTTTGCCTCCACAATTACCAATTATGGGTGTTAATGTTACTTTGTGATGTTAGTATATTATATCAAGTAATGATGCAAAACAATTATACATATTATTGTATTCTTTTATTTTTATTATCATTGACCTCCAACATTTGACCATGCTCTTTCAAACTAAAATGTGCAATTTTGATTTTAATTAAAGTCAAACATTTCTCATGTTCAAAGTAGAACTATCAACTAACTCAACATTGATGATTTTGTTTTAATGTGATGCCTGCTAAACACAGTTTGTATGTCAATGTGATTAGACTTTGCTTCACTGTTTAATGGTAGGTGTGGAGGAAGAATAAGAATAAGATCTCACTGTTTTCCTTTTTCCCCATAAATAATTTCATTAATCCGTAGGCTACAAAATCAAATGATGAGATAACTTACTGTACTTGTGTCATTAGGCACTCTAGTCGTGTGCGTGCAGTATGTATCCTCTGTGGTCAGACTGAAAGTATCTTACCCCGATACAGCAGTGCTATTTACTGATTGGCTGATGTGTAAAGCTCCCTTTGAGTTCTGTGATGCTCAGAGCGTCTTGCTACGCGTTCCAAAGCACATATAGCAGTGTTACTTGGTGGGCGCTACGTAATAAATTTTAATGCGTGAGAAATACCAGTTGTGGCGTGTGAGAGAGCAAAAAGGTTCCAACGCGTGTGTCACACGCTAAAGACGCTGACACTTGAGAGCCCTGGAAACTTCTGGACGAGGCGCAATTCGACAGAAGCTGTGAAGCGGATATCCGGTCGGAATTTCAAAATAAAAGCGAATCTTAATAATAACAATGCTGATCAATGTTTTGAGTTTTGATTGGATTGTTGCTTAACCAATCGATGGATCGATCCAGATCGATGGATCATTACACCCCTAGTAAGCACGCAAACATAGCGTTCGCCAACAATATCAAACAGAGTGCAGCTAGCATATGCACTGCTAATGCTGCCAGTATTCAATCCTTTTCACAGACTAATGCCTACAAATCTGTATGGAAGAAGGAGACACAAAGCTCTATTTAATATGCAAGTGTAATCTAAAACAGCCTTAATGTGGCTTTACCTTTACATTATGGCACAGGATACTTTTAAGCAGCTTGAGCTACACAATGTTACTGCTCAAAGCCAGTTGTGCATTTCTGGGTTAACCCTTTCACTTCCAGATCAACTGCTTAGTAGACCAAACTTTGAGTAACTGTATCTTATTCATAAATGCATCAAACTTCTTAAATCTGATTAGGACATTTATATTTCGTGGCGGTTAAACTTAATGCTAGAAAAAAGCACTATGTCTTATTAATGTCTCATTAAAGAGGGGAATTTCTCAGATAGGTAAACCTGATATTACAATAATAACCAGTAATAAAAACCAAAAATGGCATATATGAAATGAATATGACATCCAAAAGGTTAAGTGCTTCTCAAAAAAGGACATTTTACCTGATTTTTGTTATCTTTTCACTTCTACAATGGAATTACTTCTTTGATTATGAATGATTTCTAAATATTTATGGCTTAAAAAATAATAATTGTTGCATCAGTGCCCCAGTTTGTCAAAAAAGATATTTTCATGGGTATTTTTTTGTTTAAGTTAAAAGGTTAAAGTGCAACAATGTGCCGGATGGCACAAACCAGCTGCAGCTACAGCCCTGACTAGTGGCAGGTGGGTATATTCCTCATCATTTGACAGACTTTGGTCAACCTGACAAAAGTGCAGTGTGAAAGAAAAGCAAACCAAGTGACAGATCAGCAATGCTGCAACTTCACCCCAGAGCCAAACCAAGCCCAACTAACTTTAGATGTGAAAGTGACCTAAGCCTCTGGTTCTTCCTTCAGAGATGGAAGAAACAGAGGTCAACTTGTTCCCCACATCCTGTCTCTGCAAAAATCACAGTGCAGGTGAAACACCACAGGGGCATAAACAAAACAGCTTGAACTAGAACTGTGGATGGGGCTAAATACATATCAAACAAAGTAGACTTGGACAGCTTTATTTGAGAATATTCTGGTCAAGCATGACACAGGCATTCAATCTCTGCTTTAGGCTCATACACTGCATTGTGATGTGACTGAGCAAACTGGGTTTCCTGACAAAATTTGTACACTTAACAAATTCAGTTGAGTTTTAAAGGACTGACATCAGCAATATGAAGCAGCATCCACTTCTTCTGAGATTTCACTAAGTACCAGCTGTCGAAAAGGCTGCATGCTCCATTTACCCACTAACCACAAATGCAGCGACCTACAAGTGAACCTCACTGCATGAAAAATAACAGCAGTCAATAGTAAAATCTGGAAGGTCAGTGGGTAACAACTGGTGATGCAAGAAGAGCTTAACTGAGACTAAGAAATGCTGAAAACCAGGCTGCATGTTGTGATGAAAACAAAACATCTGAAGTACTGGATTTTTTTGTTTAGAAAAATAAATGAACTGAAGGAATGTGCTCCAGTGGTTTGACAAATAACCCACAGCATGCATCCACATGGACCAAGTGTTATCAAACGGAGTTCTCCAAAAGAAAACTGCTCATGTTTTCTATAATACAGTTTAAAATTTCAGTGTACTACTACAATAAATACAATATTCATGACACCTCTGTTGTCAAGCTAGGAGCACTAAAAGAAAGTTATTCTTCGTGATTTTGTTATCAACAAGAATATTTCAGGCACAGAAAGTCACTGTACACTTTCCAAACTTGACTCACTTCTAATGTTTTTAGCAATGATAATGTTTGACTACAGAAATACTTTTCAATTAACAAATACTGTTCAGAAACATGTGGAGTACCTGTAGAGGAACTATCCTCTGTCTACAGTCTATACTTTAAATTTCCTCACTGTGATCTGGTGTCAATCATTGGATGCCAGCATGTAGCTCACAGTTACAATCAACAGGCAGGAAAGAGCACTGTCTCTCCACTTTGCTTTAAAACTGCAAAAACCTGTGCATCTTTACGAGATGCCAAAGAGACTTCATAGATTTCAGTATTTTCTGTTCTGTGAATGAAGGTAGGCTGCTGAGACACTGCCGCAGAAAGAGAAGGTAAACACAGTGGGTAGGTGGAAGCATGGCTCGGGCTTCATTAAAACAAAATCCTGCTGCTTCCTGCTGAGTTGTGCAAGATAAAAGTGAAAACACTTGGAAACAATCAGAAATAATATTATATACATCTGATGCTGCTGTGACAGATGTGTTGAACGTGCGCTGTATTTTTAATGCCCTGAACAGCAACACGTACTCACCTTTGTGAGATCTGACTCGAACAGTACACACTGCTGTTTCAATATTTACACCTCTGTAATGTTTCTCTTCCACTCTGAACATCATTGAGTAGGAATGGGGGCATGAGGGCATGAATTGACCCCCATAGAGTGGAGCAGAAATATCAATTTCACACTTCTGGTTCCCATGTCCCAAAGTCTGAGGATTTTAGAATACCTTTTCAGATGAATATCTGAAATAAGGTCCACAATGAACACATGTATATGTGACCTTGCTGTTTCATTTTGCAACAAACAATACATCTGATATTACCCAGTAGGGCTGAAAGATTTATCGTTGTCAGATCAAAATTGCAATTTCAGACAACGCAATCATGTGATCGGCAAAGCCGCAATTTTTAGCAGCACTCCTGACTGACCCAGGACCTGTTGTGTCAACTGTTTTGCAAATTTGCTTTAACAGAAGTGCTGGTAAGCAGGTCAACAACACAAAGCCTCTGTTCAGGTGTAGAGTTGGAGTATCCCTTAAATAATGAAAACAGATTATTTATCATCAATATTAGATGATGAATAATGTGTTAGGTTCTTTTGATCATTGATTTCCTTACTGTTGTCTACACTGTTAACACTGAATATTGCACTGAAGCTTGAGTTGAAGAAAATCATGAATCAAATTGAAATATTTGCCAGAATAATCGCAATTAAATATTTTCCCAAAATCGTTCAGCGATATTATCCAGCTTCTGAATTTTTAAGTGTTTTTTGTGTTTTAAAAAGGAAGGCAACAATAACACATACACCACAGCCACAGCCATGGATACTAACATGATATTTGCCAATATCTGATATGCTGCTGTTAAACTCATTATTAACCAGTTTTTAAGGACTGGTTGGCCTAACCTGTGATGAGATTTACCTCAGGGCCAAGCAGCAGTGTGAAGACACCGACTGCTTATCTTTAACCAGACACAAAACAAGAGCAAACTGCAAGAAGCTATCAAACTTTATCTGCTGTTGGTGCCTCAAGAGGAATAGCACCATATGCTTGGTAATCTGGACCTTGGGACAGCATATCATAATCAGTTTATTTATTTAATGTTTATTTGTATGGAGACAGCATGAAGCAAGAGAATGTTACCACACACTACAGCACTGATAGCCTGAGCCAATTTGCACTCCTGTTGGTTACATTTCAGATGAATAAACTGTTCATTAAGTTTGCCTATGAAGATTATCATGATGAACCAAACAAGCAAGTTTTGATAACGTCTGTTAGCCACAGAGCTTATCATCAACATACACTTTTAGTTGAGAGAACTGGAGTGATGCCAACTCCTGGGTCGGCCTACAAAAATACTTCACCCCCACATCACTCATCTGCTGCCTCCTAAGTTAGTATCAGATCTGTATTATTGATGAGAGGGGGACACATGGACTCAGCAGGCTACAGGTGTGCTGTGAGTCTGTTTCTCTGCCTTGGGTGTACAGGAAGCATTCACAGCATTCAAAGCTGAATCACATCATAAATTGACACAGGGTTTATGTCCTTGTCTAATTAATATGAATGTCTTGAGGTGTTATGATGACTAAGCTTCATTGAGTCACTTCTGCTTAAATGCTCTGTGAAAAGGGCTGATGTTTTATTTCCACCATCTCAACTTTGCATGCCAGCCTATCAAACATTGGCATTCTAAAAATATCAACAATTCAGCGTCAGTGTCTGGCTCTCTTCCGTCTCCCCAGTAGGCGTGTTGCATTGTGTATGGACACAAATACCATGTCTTCACCAAAATTACCCTGACTGTCTCTTGATTTACAATGGAGCATTGTTGCAGAGCTTGTAAGTAAATGCTTTTTAAACCTGGAAATGCCCCCATTCTTGCTGCAGCTTCAGGCATCAATATTTCCCCAACTGCAACGTTCTACCTCTACTGTGAGTGTCGTAGACAAAATGTGGGCAAAGAGTTAACCTCCAGTTTGTTTTGTCTCCAGAAAGTATCAACAAATTTTATATCGGGGAGCAGCAGACTCAGTAGGGGACAGAAGCACTGTATGTGAGTCTGCCTTCATGTGTACATAAAACTAGCACAGTGTCATGCCCTGTCTCATTCTTCCAAAGCCTCAGTGCGTTGAGAATTGACACAAAATTAAGTCTTCAAGGAATTTGTGTCTCCAGACTTAAAGAAGGTGGAGCTCAGTAGTGGCATTCTTGACTTTGTGCACTGTGAAAAGGGCTTGTGTCAACAAGGTGACTTCATGCAAGGTGCTCTTGGACCACATTTTCCGCCAACAGAAAGTGTTTGATGAGGACAGGACCTTTATAAAACAGATCTGGAAGGCAACACTCGTTCTACCAATCGCATTCATTATGGTCAATCGGATGTTTGAGTAGCCAGGTGCTATGTTGCAGAGACAACAGTGCAAGCTACCTGGTGCAGCAAACTCTAACCAAAACCTGTCAGAAGAGGAGCTCAGATATTTTTTCCATCAAGAAATGCTTTCAGAGATGTTCTGTTTTCCATTTAATGAAGAAATGTCCAGGTTTGATCAAAAATGCTTCTAAAGCAGGCAGTGTCTATGCTTATCTTTGTATGAGCAGCCAGTGTTGACAGGCTTGTAGTCGTCTCTTGCTGTCGTCACCCTTGAAGCTCCTGCTTCTTTCTCATCAGAGGATGCTGATAGGGCAAAGCCTCTGCAGACTGAGCTCAATTGTTCTGGCCTGGTTCTTTGCAAGAAGGATCTGCCTGATAACAGACGTGGAATCAGGCAGGCTAAGGTACACCGCAAGGCTATTATGTTGCTGCAACACAAAAAAAAAAAACTTTTTTTGTCTCAAAAGGAAAAATCCAGTTTTTTAATGCCAGAAATTGGAAAAATAAGCCTCTAACTAACAGCCAAATTAATTTTTAAGAGCTTCAACCTAAAACACTGACATTTGCTGTTTGGTGAACATTATTTGACAAAAGAGTAGAACTAAAGTGCAAACCAAATATATATTTATCTTTTCATGCAATAGCTTCTTAACAGCATATTTTAAATAAAATACATCAAAAAGCAGCAGATCATAATAGTAACACTGATACTATTACTATCAGACTACAACTACTACAAGAAATAAATAATGGGAGTCTTTTTACAGACTGAGGTAACAACAAGCTGCAATGAATTGTTTTATAACTGAAACGGTGACTCATCTGTTGTCATTTGAGATTCAGCTCTGCTTTTAGATCCAATTGTATATCCCTGCAGATAAAAGCATCTTTTCTAAAATCAATAAATATAAAAATAAGCCTGAAAACCTTTTAAACAGGTGCAGCTATTCAGGGTAACCAGTGTGTCTATTTTTGCTTTATTAAACTCTTAAGAGAAGAGACAGCTGAGTTTTGACTTTGGATAAACTTACATTAACATCACAATCATTTCCTAAATGCCATCCATCTAACTGAAAATTAACTTAAAGCTTAAACAAGGAATGGTGCCAAACAGTTTAATGTTAAAAATTGAACCTCACAGCTCGATTTCAGACACCTAAATAACATCAGGAGAAATCTTGAAGCACTCTCTCTGAGCTCTCTATAAACTGCAAGCAATGATGAATTAAAGGCTTAAATACAAGTTATCCTTAACTTTCACAGACTAAAAGTTAAACATTTATAACGGCTGTATATATTCAGAGGTTAGATTTTAGTTTAACTATGTAGATATGATGCTGGAACAAAGACAAAGATGAGTTGTAACTGCAACAAGTCAAGTATCAATACAATCAATACAACTCACAGGCTGCTGCTCCTGTATTTCTTTTATTCTGAGATTTTTCACTAGAAAAAAAAAACAGTAGGTGTTGATTATGTTCCTGTCAAAGACTATTTACAGACCAGTGCAAGTCCAGGGTCAGAAATTTGCTTCATGACTTACCAGCCAACATGGCAGGTAGATAAAAAAATTTCCGGTTTGTGAATTTTCCAGTAGGTAACGATCCAGTTTGATCCCATTTCTGGGTGTCACAATGTGATTCAGTATTGATTTGCTATTCAAAATCAGTTAAAGACTCAGAATAAGCTCTCTATTTGTTCAAAAAAGGTGCGTGTTTCAGGATCTGCTTCTGTCTACAGTGCACAGAGAGGTTGGTACGATAATCAGTCAGAAAAAGAATGATAAAATGTGTTCGAGATACACAGCGTGTGTATTTTTAATGTCTACAGACCTACAGCAGACAGCACAAAACAAAAACATAAATGCTAAAACTGACAAGCTTTTTAACGTGAAAGCTAGAATGATGCAGCCAACATCACCAAGTGTGCAGAATGAAATGATGTTCTGGGCTGCTGGTGAAAATGGACTCAACATAAAGGAGAGACTAATGTGCATAAACTCTTTTCATGGACATTCTTAATGGACTCTGAAACTTTATGGATATGATTCAATTTGAATGCGAAACTTTCTTTTGGAGATACAGTATACATATAAAAAAAGTTACGGGCAAGCAGATTTTTACCAGCCAAAACAATCCATTTTACATTTGTGTCACATACATTAGATAGGGATGCACATCATAATCAGAAATACAGGCAGATAATTGCCAAAAAAAGTTGATTATTGGCATCTACAGATATTTTGGCAGAGCATGTTACCTCATCATTACGGAATGTCAACTTTTATAAATCAAAAGTATCATGTTTCAATAATTACATGATGCTTTTTCTTTCTTCAGGTCTTTTTCTAACAACTAGAGTGTCACCATGAAAGAAACAGGTCGATTTTGCATTAGTGGAGGCCTTATGCTTAGACAAAAAATATCAGTATTGAAATCAGCTATAAGTTTGGAAATATCTCAGTATTGGATACTGGAAAAAAAAATCCCAAATTGTGCATCCCTAACATTTGTTTCAGTGCATTTAATTTGGTTAGTGCTCAAACAAATCTGAGAACAACTAAAGCTGTCAAAAATGTATTTACTCAGAATTTATTTATAAATGTCTGTTTAGATATAAAGATTTACCTGCCATTTAGCATATAAGCCTGAGATTTACCAGACAAACATGGACTTTACCTGCACTTGGTTCTTGGTGTGTATTAATTAGGACCCTGGTTAAGTTTATGTTGAGAAACTGAGTTCATCAGGTTAACAGTTTCAACTCCTTACAAACTGAATATTTTGTACATTCATTATCTCCTCTGGACCTCCACTAGATTGTTTATTATTCATTTGCCAACAGAAATATTCTGAATAAATGACAAAAGTGCCAGCTGCAGATAAACATTAGCCTTGGTAAGTGCTAAACTGCATCACAAACTACATTAGCTGCATAAAAGACGGTCATTCACAATCAAACAAAAGCAACAAAACTCAATGTTCTGATGTTTCATTCTCATCTGCAATCTTAAAGCAAATACAGAACAAATATGTACGACCAGGCCACTTAGCTACACCTTACTTTAGCGCATCAATGAAAAGATTTTAGGGTTAAGGGGTTGCCATTTACTTTTTAAGAGCCCCTGATTGGCCCTTCCCATGATAACTTTTAGGTAAAGAAGAGAACATCACTGTGCGGCAGAGAGGGAAGACTTAACTGCTTATCTCTAGCCCAACACAAAACAGAGCAAACTGCAAGAAGCTGCCAAATTTTGATGGACTGTTGAAGATTGAGTAAATAGTGCAGAAAGTGAGCATGAGCAGTCTTTTGCTGCTGTGACCTTATTGTTTTTTATTTATTCTCTGATTTGGGGACCAATTCAAAATATACCACAGGATGCATTTGGCACCAGGGCACAGTGTAGACAGCCCTGGCTCATCATTTTTACCAGTTTCTACTTCTCGCCACATGCATGACTCAAAGTATACCTCTGACATTTAAAAGCAAAAGAGATTGTTCTCTTCTGTATATGCTACCGCTGGCAAAGAAGCCCTGCCAAACTAACTGTGCAAGACTAAAGACCTGTCACAAACCCATTGTACAATTAGTCAACATTTTATTTAAAACCACATAAAAACTTTTTAAGTATGACAATGATCTAGACATGAGCCTCAATCTAAACACAAAGGAAGTCACTTTTCTGAGTCATTTGAAGTGTTTAAGAGTTCAAATTACAACATAAACATTTGGGTTTGTGGTGACTTTCACTAAACCCACAATGACTGTCAAATCAACTACCAGAGGCTGAGGTTTATCCAAAAGCAGAACAGTTCTCCGCTGAAAAGATGCTAGTTGCTGCATACATATTGCATTAAGTTCAAACAACATCTAAGAAACCATTAACGTTGAGACAAAAGTGAGCATAAATAAGGCAGCACTGACACCACAGTGGATGTAAATTACAAAGCTTCAGGCATTCTCTGTTAAAGCATATAGCGTTAGCTGACATAAACATAAAGCATTTCTCACCTCCATCCCTGTCTCTGGCCCGGTGTGTGTGGACAGCCTTCGCTCTGCTGTGCCCCGTGCTGTCGATGTGTTTGTTCTCAGGACTGTCAGACCTCCGGAGCATTTTGCAGGGAGGAGTGACATCTGAGGAGTCTCGCATCTTTTCATGTCGGTGGTCCCCTCCCGGATGGCTCTTGGATGAGTATTTGAGAGTCTGTAGACACAAATCAGACACATCACAACCAGCTGATGTCTTTTTGATAACATCCTATTTCATTGTGGGCTTTAAAGGGTCTTTGGAGAGCTGTTATCTTCTTAATATCAGATTTTTGATGTTCCATGTGCTGTAAAATCAAAGTTCTTGTGCACTGATTTCATGGGGCTTTCCAGAAGCACCTGCTGCCAGTCAAACAGCTGACTAGTCTCTCAATTACAACGGCATTCTTTTCCCTATTGTTGTTAAATGTTGTATGGATGTTTTTGAAATTAACAGCTGTTTTCAAATGCATATGAGATGATAAAACACAATTTGGCCCTTACTTTCAAAGCATTATAACTACTTTCTATTCAGTCCATACTTACAAGGACACATTTCCTGTTACAGTACACATTTCTACATTTTTATCAATCATTTCATCATAACGAACAAACTTTTAAAACTTTCTATGAGCATTTCCAAACATCTTCCAATGATGTTGTGTGTACAAGGTTTATAGGAAAATCAGCTATTAAGTATTTATTCAAATATGCCAAAAATGCAAGGAATATTTGAACAATACAGCAAACAATGACCCATCGACTAAATACTTTCATCCTTAACATTTTGGAAAGAAAGAAAAAGTTAAATACTGGGTGTTAGACAGAAAAAATAGAAGCAAAAGAAACATAAGTTCTGCACCCCAGATGCTGCTCCACAGTAAATTTGATAATGTTAAAGCCAAGGATGTAACGTTTCAGGTCCTTGCCCTTCATCAGACATTAACAGGTGAAAATGCACACCTCAATTTTTACAATTCAGAGGGTCACCTGGCCTGTCATGTGATGATCCTTAACATTTTGATCAGCAACAATGCAAGACAGCAGTTTGAAAGTCTGACAAATGATGGGGCTCCATCAGTCAAACATGGGTACCATGATGAATTCATCAACTTGACCTGTTTCTTGGGGGATTTTTGCCAAAATACATTTCTCAACTCATTTTTGCTAATACCAATATAAAGGCACCTTTATGGATAAGAGTAACAAGCCTCTCCTGTACAAGACTTATTTCTCTTACTGTGACAGAATTTGTCTTTAAGACAGATTTACACTGGGACTAAAAACATTTGATTCAAGTTTAGCAGCACTCCACATCATCAGCTCCATGATGCTGTATCACTTCACAAAGTCCTCTATTTAAATTGCATGCTGTTTCTGCTTGCAGCCATCGTTGGAACAAAATTAATCTCCTTACTGTTACAAACAACCAAATGGCTGGCAGCTCCATCATCTTAGTTTCCTCTATTTTGGTGAGGATGCCACCAAAGTGTTGCACAGCCCCACTGTGACCGTCCAGCCTACTTTTAACAGATATTGGACAAGGGCCAACCACATGGAAACATACTCAGGCATATCTGCAAAACTTTCTAATCGTGTAGGCAGATACAGCGTTTTTGGTGCCCAGATACACAGTTTTAAAAATGGGTCCCAAATACTGATAGCTGCAGAAACAATGGCGTCATAGCCCCATCTCTCCCTTAACCTGTGTGCTAACCCTGACAACAGAAACAATGGCAGAACTCAGTGTTGCTTTGTGCTGCAGAAGCTCCTGAGCTTGTTTTGGCTTTAACAGCAAAATTTTCTGTTCCTCAATAACCGCCTTGAGCAACAAGTGGATATGTAGAACAGCAGACGCCAGAGATTGTTTACATTTCTCATGATGTATGCGCACACTCCGTGTCTTCTTCTCTGGTATTAGTGTATGTCTACATCAGTGTTACAGACCCATATACTGGCCTGGCATATTAACTACAGTGTTTTCATGTGGACGGATACATTTCTTGAAATGATGTCGCCTTTGCCGAAAATCTTTTCAATACAAAGCCATTTTCATCTCTGTGAAGACAGGGCCACAGTTTATACTGTAATGGAAAACAGAGCAGGTAGCATCCAAACTATACAGAGTCAAGTTGAGAAGATTTTGTGGCACTTTGTTGGTGGAACCTATGTTATTCAGCTATACTTAATCATCTATACCTGATGACAGGTTTTCAAGGTAGCTGTCTGAAATAATCTTGACAAAGTGCTTGAAATAATATACCTGAAAAACTCAACTAAAGTGCAACTAAACTAGCTGAAGACCAGACCTAAAATATCATCCTTGGACCTTGTTTTTAGTATAATCAACAAAGATTAAAAACACAAACTTAGTCTGTTTAGCTCTCGTGGTGTTGTTAGTTTTAAGTAACACCATGACGCTTGATGTTTTTTCCAATGTGAAGCAAAATTCTGCCAATACAACAGCTGGACATATGGGCAGAACATAACATCTACAAATATTAGAAATTGACCTTTAAAGAAATAACCTGCCAGTGTCCTGTGAATCTCCTCATTTGTTTGATTGTTCTTTAAGATCCTATTATGTTTTGAGAAGTAATGCAGCCTGGTGGTAACGTTTCAGCTGCTAGAAAATGATTGTTTAGGGGAAGCAGACCTACAATTATCGATTTATTTGGTTGAGCACCAAGGATTTTCGTTAATAGCTGAATTGGAGTAAGTCTAAAGCAGTTTTTCACTTCAAAACATGCGTTTTAGAGCAGTGACCCACATATGCTGCTTGGAAATTAAGAAGTAAACACAATATTATCAATCAATTTGTCATTAGCTTTCATTATGTTAATTGTGAAAAATTTGCATATAGTTGGTATTAAAATAGTTTGTTATATAAATCTGGAGCACTTTGGTGTTTGGAGAGCTTAGCTAACTGTATCCTTAAAATGACAGATTGCGGTCAGGCCCTAATCGGACTGGCTAGCAAGCAAAGCTACATGCTATCATTAGCTTTGAGCTGTAATAAAACTCGGCTACAGATTTCCAAAAACAGTTTAATTCGACGAATAAATTCAGTCTTTATGTTCTTTACCTAGTTATAGCTACGTTGGGGCTCGTTTAAGTTGATTAAAATGCATTTTCAGTCACATTTATGTACTTTTCACGTTATTTTCCGCACTGGCTGAGGCCTGCTGTGCTCTCCACAGCCTGAGCTAGAGTGTCCATTTTAATCTTATTTGCTGCTAGGAAGCTAACAGGCTAAGCTAACAAGTACCTGATAGGGCTGAGAATCTCTTCGGTCGCACCTGCAAGCGCAGAGAAAACATTAGTTAGAAATGAGCATCAAATGTCAACGTGAAGACATGGATAAAAAGTACTGCAACAGCTGGACGTGCAAGTTTCCAGACACTTATTTTGGTTTCAATAAAAATGGCGGATTGTCAAAGCGTAGCTACGAGGAAAAGGAAAATGAGAAAGAAGTAAAAAGGTGTTTACCCATCGCCGAGTCTCGGTTGTTTCCTCGCATACATTACCATCAATGCCGTGTTAGTGTGTTTGGAGTGGGATGTGAAAGACTGATAATGCTGCTGCTGTTTTCTGGTTGATTCAGAGACCTGGAATCGTCAATTATTTCAGCCTAGCTTGTGGGTATTTCAATGCTATCGGCTGCACTGGTGGAAAGAGCGCCCTCACTCAGTCCATGTCCCACTCACACACAGCAGCGTCTGGATCCGCACCGAGAACCAGGCTGTGGAGCTGCGACGGGTTGCCAAGTATTTGACATTTACCAGCGTCTTACAAGAAGACAAAGCAATAAACAGAAAAAGTCGGAGGCTGGTTGTAGGGATGCATGATATTGGGTTTCTATGTCCAATATGCCGATATTTTTAAAGGCATCATACCGTCGATGCCGTTATCAATGAGATCAAAAGTATGAACATTATTCTTCTAAGTTAGTTTAATTTGAATTCCTAGTGCAAAGACCTTTTGAAGTATTTCAAATAAAGAGCACAGATATGCATTTTTGGAGATAGATAGATAGATAGATAGACACATCCAGTTGCAGTTCATATAGTGCACACAACATGGCAAACACAGGATAGATAGAATTTAACCAAAAAAAAAAACAAAATAAAAAAACCCTTGCACTCCAAGAAACTAGAGCTGAAAAAGAGCAAGGCTTATGTACAATATATAAGACTTTGCCACTGGAAGATAAAATAAATAAGAGAATAAAATGAAACAAGACAAACAGAATGGAATGAAATAAAATATAATAAATCAAAGAAGAGCTCTCAAGAGCACAAAGTCTCTACTTAACTAACTGACCTATTGTTTTCATAGTGACAGTCAATTTGTGTTGGAAAAAGATGTGACGCAAGAAAAAAAACTTTTAACACTTAAATAAGCTAGATTTTGATTTATAAAGTGGACATTCAGTGATGATGAGATCCTGGTACAATTGTATATTTTTCCAGTATTACAGCCAAAATATATGATTTTTATGGCAAGGTTTTATGATCATAAAATGAACTGTAGATATCAGCAATCATTGTCATGTCTATCTGCATTTCTGATAATCAACTTTATAAGCAAATATCTGCTGATACCTTTTTTGATCCAATAAAATAGTGCGTCCTTAATGTTTTATGAAAATACTCGGAACTAAATAACTTCTTGCAAAGGAATCAATGTTTTGATACTGCAGTATTGATACCTCCATTCCTACTAGGCACTGCTTTCTCTCTTATTATTTTTGATTACTTTGTCATTTACCAACCTGGCAACCTTGACTGCAACCCCCATTTTCCTCCTCCCCCTTCCGATGGCAACATCCGGGACACACGGTGCTTGTCGAAGTGGAGCAGGGTTGAAAACTTGGAAACATCAGGAGTGTTACAGCTGCGGGAAAAATGAACTTTTTGGTAAAATCTTTAATCTTTAAATGTGATGTAAACTGATCAAATAGTCCATAACTGGGCTTAGACCCGCTGTTTGGTCTATAAACAGCCGACACTGAGTAGTGGCTTATTCTCGCCTGACATCTAGAGGTTATAAAGTGACAACGCAGATCAAACTAATCCAGATCAATAAAAACATCCTAAATTAAAAAATAATCCGAATCTTTTACTGTAATGAATTAAAATTATTACAGTTATGTTATTTTCACCGATATTTGTGTTTACGTGTATTTGACAGTACAACTGTGTGGTCCATAGCTTCTTTGGAAATTGGAAATCACAAGTTGTGATTGGGTTGTCGACCCTGTTACTCTCTATCCATCCCCATTACTTCTCTGATTTTAACTTTTTTTTGTTGTTGTTGTTGTTTTTTTAACAAATTTGAAATATCATTTGTATCGATGTGAATAATGGGCAAAATGCAATCAAGGTAAAACGTTTGTCAAATCCCACTGAAATAACATTTTGTTAAAATATGTTTGATTAAATTACATTGTATTTGAAATTAGAACAGATCTTATTTTAACAAAAAAGCTTAAACTAAGAAAGTTTTTTTAAAATGAAATCTTGAGATGAGGAACGACATTCAAGTTCTTTATAAATATGTATAATAATTAAAGTACTTGTACATTCAAAATAAGTTAGAACCGGGGTGAAAAGGTCTGTAAACACAGTGTTTCCTGAAAAGAATTATTAAAAATAAATACACTATCATTTTCTGAGCTTGACCTGTAAATTTTCTTAAAATTAAACAAACCCTCTTTTGGATGGCATTATGAAATTATGGAATTTTTGACACTTTTATAGCAAACCTTTCACCCTGAAATGGCACTAAACGTTAGGAATGACTCAAATAACAACAACAATAATAATATTAATATAAATAATGATTATAATAATTATAATCTGAATCATAATGAAGAGCAACAATGACAAAAATCCACAAGAACCATATTGAACTGAGTGATCTAATTATAAAAAATGTGAATGATACAGATCATATGAATAAAAATCATTTTAATCATATAAAACATTATAATTGTATTGCTAAACAATTACTGTTACTGTGATTGTTATTGATATATTATTTGCTAAAGTCAGTTGAAGGTCATGTTAAAATGTACAAACTCTGAATTCAGGGTTTGTTTGTGAAAAAGAAAATTGATCACAGATTCATGTAAAAGAAAGACAGACCTAATATTCAAAAATCATGAAATACAATTAAGCTTTAGGAAAGAAGAGCTAATATTAAGAAGCACTACGTGGATTCATTTGTGTAGTAAAATGAGCATGTGTGAATCAGCATCACCTCATGAGGCTTTTGAAATAAAACACTCAGTTCCCTCTTCAAACTGTGGTTTTGACATGGCTGCATAGATGGTTGAAGAGTGAGTATTTGTCAGAGGAGGGCTGCAGGGCTCCATTGTTCCCAGACAATATATCCCACATCATATCCCAGGCTGAGGACAAAAGGAGCTGCGGTTCAGCGTTTTGTCACACAACACACTTTAATGTGGGGGCAGTGGGGCATAAAGAGGGGTACTGCTATTGTTAGCCTATCTCTAGAAACTTTTTCCACGCATTGACATAGTTTTTAAGTTTATATCTTTTATTCTTAAATGAATTTTTCTGCATTTCAATTAAAAAAGTCAGGTTTTCTGGTATGAACAGACTACACATAAACTGTCCTCGAAATGCATTAGCTTTAAGTTTTTTATTTATTATTTTGGAAGAATATTTAGCCACAATCAAATCAGAGTCTTTTTAAATGGCATTCATATAAGTTCAGCTACTTGTTGCTTTGGTATTATTTTGACCTGTAGAGGGCGCTATCGAACCACTTTTACCACTGAAGCAACAGACTCGCCGGTGATTTATTCATACATACAACATGAAAACTATAAATTCTGTGAGAAAAATAATTAAAAAAATATAAAAAAGGAGAAAAACAGACCTTTTCCAATTAGATTCTAACCTGAAACGCCAGATAAACAATTCAGTATTTACTTTTTAAGACATGGAATCAGGTCCATCCAGCAGCACTGCAAGTTTAAATAGATACAAACATAAGTTAAAATGAGGGAAATATTGCTTATTTTGGAACCAAAGTATAAAGAATTAAAAAGAATACATGGTAAGAAAAAATAATAACGTATGTGTATGTATACTGAATATGGATGTATCATTTTTTTTCTTTTAAATTTAAGGTATAACTAAAGTTTAAATAGAAAAAGAAATAATATGCAGTAGTCTATATGAACAAATGAATACCTAAAATAATTTTCTCAGAAGTAAGTACTGGGCATTATGGATCATAAATCACACATCTATGTTTTAGTTAAGAAGTTACACACAACATATGTCTTTGTAAAACCATAAATTAAGTCAGTTTCATGTCAGATACACATGCTTAGTGACAAATACACTTTGAAAATGCCAAATGAATAAACTGCTAGTTTTGAAAATAATAAAATCAGAGGAAAAGAAGATAAATATAATGAACACCACTTGGTTAACATATGTCAAATGTATTATCTTTGTTCAATAGTTAGTTTGTCAATTATTTTTTTTTAATTTTTCCATGTGGGGAAATATGGTTGTGGCAGGAATCACAAGCATTGTTAACAAAATTCAGTTAAAGTGTGTAAATTCACAGAAAAAGGAGTAAGCATATAATTTATAGAACAGATAGTTGATTTAACTTATTCTATCATTTTTGTGATTCAACACTTTTTATCGTTCATATTAAAACATGATAATGTAGATATTTAATGAATAACATTATTGTTATCATTTATATTACTATTATTATTGATAATGATAATAACAATAACAATAATAACACCAATAATTACAACTTTAGCAACTACTATTGTCTTTGTTATCATTGTTTTGCTTCTTCTTATTATTATCATTCGTAGTAGTATTGTCACTTTCATTTACATCATTTTTATCCTAATTATTATAATTATTATTATTATAATAATTATTATCATTATCACTCCTACTACTATCGTTCCTGCTTCTCCTTTTTTATTTATTTCCTGAAAGTTCACAACGGAGGCGTTAGCTAATGATTGACAGTATTTTAAACCAATCAAAACAGAGGACTAAGTCTTTAACCCCGCCCTCCTAGGACACTGACCAATGAGCGAACGGATTAGGAGGACCGTCTGAAAAATCCGTGCGCTTAGCAGATCCCAGAACAGTTTCGTGCTGACGTATCCACTCAGTGAAGCGGTGTGCTCTCAGTCCACCTGTTCCCGGATCAGCGCCTTGAGAGGACACTTGATCCGCCGTGGAGAGTGGCACGGCTGTGCTGAGGCGTAACATTTTGAAAGGCTGTGTTCTGTTGATAACCACAGAGAGCGGGGATGAGAGACTTCTGGAGGCTTTGACGGAATAATTCACGGGTTTTAAAGTGGAAACTAAAACAAGAGATACGTTTTTATTCTCCAAGGAAGCGCTGGAATACACAAAGAGCAAGACACCATTCAACTCCCACCTCCGATGCAAAGTGAGTGACATACGTGTTGTGTCTTGCTTTAAACTTAAGTGATGTCAAGCCTCCAAGTGGGCATTTTATTCATAAAAAGCTGCTTTTGCTGTGAGGCATGTGGAGTATACTGCTTTAAAAATGCGTGGACATGACTGAGCAATATTTCAGACTTTGTTCAGGGCTGCTGCAGCCAGACCTGCCAGACGTCAGCAGCAAACTTGTGTTGGTGCAAACATTGAACTTGGTGCATGTTGTTCAACATATCCTGCAGGTCTGTGTCGTTAGGGGAGATTAGGGGAGACCAGGGGTGGCACTGACCCCTGGAAGCTTTGTTGCAACCTCCACTGATGAAAATGAATCCAGTGCTGTAGTACCACAAACCTGCAGTTCTCCAGGTGTCCACTAGAGGCTGGCTTCTGTAGCACCATGTCATATATACTCTACACACAGAAACACATTTTTAATTGGGCTGTCATTCTTTCCATAAATCAAACATGATTGTTTTCCCATCATACATGCTAATAACTGGCCCGGCTGCAACACATCCGCAAAGCATTTCCATCAGATCATTTTACTGTTTACTTCTCCAGAGGCCACACCGGTGGGCATGTGAATCTTGAAATCTTCTCCATTATGGCTTTTTTTCCACACCTGTAGCAGGGGGACAGCCGAGGAGGAGGATGTCACCAGGCACCGCTGGACTGCGGTGGGTGGTAGGCTGATAGAAGGGCTCATGGGTTTGTTGTGGATGAGGAGTGGGCCAGCTGCTTTGCATGTTATTGAGACACAGCCAGGGCTTTCTTTATTTTGCTACCAGTGTGGTGTGGAGCCCATGGCGTTTCCAGGAGTGACTTTGCCTGTCCCTTATTTTCTCAAGGTGCACTACCTGTTGTTGAATTAAGAGAGCAATGGACAGTTGGGCTGAAGTGCTGTATATTTTATAATTTGAATATATTTACAATTTGAGTCTCGATTTTTACCCCATACCCGAACGGCTATGACATTACCTTGAACAGGGGGACAGCCCTTATTTCTAAGGTAGAAATAAACATGTTGACACTTGAGTCAAAAAAACACCTGCTTTCTCCCCATCATGTTGACTGTATCTTAATTCAAGATCGTGTTGGCAGCTTTTTGATATCGCATCAATGGGGAATTGACTTTGAAAGTTCTCTTAAGAAATCAAACAGCTTTGTCCCTCAACTTTCATTCAACATTTTCTACAGCCTGCACTGACCACCTCTTGGTTATCTCTAAATCCTTAAGTCAGGATTGACTTAATGCTTAAATTAGGTGTTTGAAAGTGCTTGGAATTGAGATTTTATTGAATGCCAGCATTGACAGTTATTTTACATGGACTCAACTAGGCTAGAAAGGACATAGATTTCCTTTTACACTTTGGCTATAGTGAACAAGATTTAAAAAATAAAGTTTTATTTTTTGGCTTGTATTTTATCTTTCCTCAGCTGACTACTATTGGGATATTTCTCTGGCATTAGTACCTTGCATAGTATGATTGGCCTTTTGCTTAGCTAGAGGTTGAACTTGAGTGAAAGCAGCTTTCCTTCCATGTTAAAGTAGCTTGTTGCTCGTTTGTCAGTACATGAGTACTTGTTATTGTTTGTGAAATACTTTCCATTTAACAGATGAGAAGAAGAGCCATGAAAGTTTGAAAGCAAACTTAAACACGCTGTCTCACTCGCAGTGAACAAAGTGCAACATTTTGATGCACAGGGATTGTCAATAAATATATTGCATTTGCAGATTAGCATCGGTTTAAAATCGGTTTTGGACAATATCAACACTTTTGCCAAAGCACATCTTGCATGAAGGTTTTGTCCGGCACGTTCATATCAGGCCAGTTAGAGATGATTGTAGGTACCATCTCTTTCACCTAGAAGGATGCCAATTGGTTCGGTTACTGACAGGGATGCACAATATTATCAATTTGATATTGGTATCAGTAGATATTGGCCTAAAAAGTAAAATATTGGTATTGGCTTATTTTACAATTTTTGCCGATACTTACAGCCATACAGATTGGCCATATATTGGCAGTAATGTCAGCAAAATACACAAATGAACCATAATGCTTCCCCTTATCATCACTCTATGGGTGCATTTAAAAATTAAGAGTGCAATATTTTCAAGAGTTAACTGTTGTTTTTCTTGTATTACATCTGACTTGGTGCTCTCGATGAAAAATCAGTATCGTTTTCAATTATATTTAGTACAGAAATATCAGCATATTGGATATGGGCAGAAATCCAACACTATGCATCCCTAGTCATGGCCTGTCCAGTAACAAATGCATCAGCTTAAAGCTATGCAGGATTGATCTGCCTGATGACTGTCAGAATCTGCTTTGCAACATAAAGTTTGACTGATACATCTCTGTATAATTTATCAAATCAGTTCTCTCTAGTTCTAGTTCTAGCATTACAATAATGTCCTTTGTGTGTGTTTGCTTTTTTTAGATGGCAGTTTGATGCATTTAATGAAGCTTTTGCAGCAGCCTGTAATGCTTGCATTCACAAACCACAAATAAGAAGGAGAAGATGGATAGAACACATTTAAGGGACTTTGGCTTTAATGGGGAAAAAATCAGTGACTGGTAGAAGAGCCAGATTATGGCAAAATACACAACCATGATTATTTTTGCTAGCTATTTAGATCATGATTACAAAACATGATTACTCGCTGATTTTACAACACACAGCTGATGCAATCATTAATCTTAAGCTTTAATATCAGTCTGAAGTTTGAAAATCAAGCAATAAGTGCAAATCTTTGTAAAAATATAAAAAAACAACAACATAAAAATAATAGGTGGTAAAAAAAGTGTAACATGTCATGTGGCACAGTAATTTTCTCTATTAAGTTTTTTTGTCAGGGAAGCAGTCATTGTAATTGAAATTGAAACGAGGTACTGTCAACAATGATCATAAGTAGGGATGGGAATTGAAAACCAATTCCAGTTGGGAAATGAAAACAACTCCCTCAAGGAATCGATATTATTAGATTTTCTGCTTATCAATTCCCTTATTCATTCCTTACACTTTGTTCTGCAGCTCTGCAAATCAAAGACAACGCGCTGTCATCAGACGCAGCTAGCAGAAATGATAACAAAGAAGTAACAAACCATGGCCGACAGGAGGCAGAAGTGTCAAAATTGAGGCTTAATTTCTGACAAAAAGTCCCTTATTGCACAACTTTGAAACACCAGCAACTTGCAGACACATTCATTTATGCAGCTCAGCATTGAATATCAGGAATGCCATGTCTTTAATGTTGCTGACACTGAAAACCTGTGCAGTCCAACATTTTGCCCATAATCAACAGGAAAGAACATTGATAAGCTGAATTGTTAGTGGCATTGGTATGAATAAAGTCTTATCAATTACAATGCCTAATTATAAGGGGACCTGTGAAGATGCAAAAATGATGGAAAACTGTAGATTAAAGCCAATGAGTTCCACAAAATAGCAAACAAACAAAATAAAAAACAAACAGAAAAGTGCAGAGTCTCTGCACTGCAAATTTACTTTAATTTTCAGGAAGCAAACCTATTATTTTCTTTTTTTAGTTTAATAATTCAATAATTTCCCTTAAGAGTTTTTCCAAAGGGATAATAACAAACTCAAGTCCAGAGAACAAGAGGAAGTAATTGTCAAGGTATGCTCCTGTGTACACAAACCAAAAATGACAAAACTTCCTCGTGTCATAACACTCAGCTTCCACAAAACACACCCATTCACCCTGAGGCTCCCACTCTTCAGGAAGTACAGTGTGTCTAAATGAGGCATCATGTGTTTGCACAGACAATACAGATCCCTTGTGCCCTGCAGAGTGCACGCTGTGGTGGCACCGAGCTTGTCACTGGCTGACAGCGCCAACCCTCTGAGCTGGCATCCCTCTGGAGACTCAGCACTTGGCCCTCGTCCATGAGACCCCATATAAACCATTTCTTTGACCCCTGTGTGAATGTCAATGTCCCACCCCCTCCTCGTAGGTATGGCATGATGTGAAGAAGCCTTAATCACACAGTATCCTGAGGCTTTGCACGTCTTCTAACATGACATTGTGTAATAATAACCTTTACTAAAGCCATAATCTTACCCATTTCGTGATGTGGTCAAAAGAAGACAGGCTGAAGATGTCAGTGGTGGTGACATGTAAGTGGAAATGTCATTATTTGGTTTCCTTTGAGTCATTTTCTCCCCTAAATCAGACTCAGCAAATTTCCTGAAAGCACGCACATCCTTCATTCATTAAGCAGATTTATTCAAACCCTGGTAAAACAGTAAATTCACTGTGACACTGGAGAACTTCTTTTGAGAAGCTCTGCACTGGTTTGTTGGTCTCATAGTTTGATTTGATTAGTAGGTTGTGTCTGAAAGTGTTGAATCAAACAGCCATCATTCTGAGTCTGCATCATCTAAGTTAAGTTGTTTTCTCATCTGCCAGCCTTTTTGTCTCCCACTGCTGGTATCTATGCAGAACACTTGAAAGCTATTCGCACTGCTTCATTTCTCACCCACAGCTGAATTGTGCAATAAATAATGTCACATCACATCAGACTACACCTGTAGACAGGAGGATAATAAAGCCTTCATCAGCTTGTAAACACCTGGACCCATTTAGTTATCGCTAGAATCTTTTGTAAAAGTTCAATGTGAAAACCTTCCAGAGGGTTGAAGTTAAAGGTCTATTTAACGCAGGGCTGTCCAAACTTTTTTCTTTGCTGGCCACATTGGTTTGTATATTGACCTGCAGAAAGCCTTTGATATGATAGACCACAGACAGCTGTTGAGAACATTGGAGAAGTATGGGGTACAAGGTATTGCTTATTCTTGGGTGGAAAGCTACTTACTTTAGTTTACTTGGTTTAGTTACTTAGGTAACAGACAGCAGTGTGTACAGATTAATAATTCAGTTTCGGAACTAAAGAGGGTCACCTGTGGAGTACCCCAAGGATCCGTGATTGGTCCAATATTATTCATTCTGTATATCAATGATATTTGCAGGGTCACTAATTTTTTCAAATACGTTATTTTTGCAGATGACACAAATTTAGTTTGTTCGGGTAAAAATTTAAAAGAACTATTGACTGGCATTGAACGTGAGCTGGAAAGTCTCGAAACTTGGTTTGATATTAATAAATTATCTCTTAATGTTAAAAAACTAAATTCATGGTTTTTGGAAATCAAAATGAAATATATGGGGAAATTCCAATTAAAATCAGAAATATTTGCATAGAAAGAGTTTTCCAAACAAAATTTCTTGGGCTTGTGATTGACAATAGGTTAATATGGGAAAACAACATATTGATTTTATAAAAGGTAAAATTTCAAAGTCAGTTGCAATTCTGTCAAAATCTAGATATGTTTTAAATTATAAAGTATAAAAATGATCCATTATTCGCCTATTGTTCCTTACATGTCTTACTGTATAGAACTGTGGGGATCTACATATACAGCAAATATAAATTCAGTAGTTGTTTAACAAAAAAGAGCCATACACATCATCAATAATACCGATTATTATGCTCACACTGATCCTTTATTTTTAAAGTCACATATTATGAAATTTTTTGACTTGTTTTATTGTAAAATAATGTTAACAATTACTGCGAAACTAAACTCCCTTGCAAAAGTTCTTCTCAATTCGGGAGACTCAATATGATTTTAGAGGTGTTTGCAAGTTTTCTGTTCAGAAAGCTAGAAAAGGTATGAAAAGGAGATGTGTTTCTGTTGTTGGGGTTAAACTATGGAATGATGCAAATATAAACTTAAAAACCTGTAATTCATGTTATATCTTCAGAAAAATGGTCTCTAAAGTTATTTTTGAAAATTATAAGTGTTGATTATGTAATGTTGTTAATGTTGTTGATTTCTTAACCTTTGGTTTTTGGTAGCTTAATTTTGTTAAATATGTAGGTTAGGCTCAGATAAACATTTTGCTTCTACCTATGCCTTTTCAGTTACTACATAACACAAGAATTCTGTTTTGTTTAAAATGTCTGTCTTGTGACAAATATTGTACAATGCATGATGACTGAATAAAATCCTACCTACCTACATGCTGTTAAAAAAAAGTCTGACAGGACCACTTTGCTACACCTCACCTCTGAAGTATGAACATTATGGATTTTGGTTTGGCCCAGATTTCAAGGTACCCGTGGGCTCCTGGTCAGGATGAAAACAATCTTCATGTTTAGACAAAAGACAAGAGCAAACATAAAGTGTTAATATTTTAATGAATGTTGATGCTTGAAGATCTTAGCACTGCTACACACATTGGATCTTGAGACTATGCAGGTACAGCAAATGAACACAATTTGCTGACATAATTTGTTCCTCTTATTTGTCTCTTAACCATAAACTTCATACTCTAATGTGAGTCAAATTTAATTTTACATTTTTTAAATTGCTGAGGGCAAGGGTTTTTATTGGCTTGTCTCCGACTGGCTTCAGTGAGAACGTCACACCCGGTCAAGCTGCTAAGTTACGGATGACGCCGGCGTTACATGCTCATGGCATAACATCGCGCCCGTCCCCTCTGTCTGTAACTTACGTGACTCTTTGCCATCTCAGCAACAAATTCCATCTGCCTTTGTATCATCAGCGCCAAGTTTGTGCATTTTTAAAGAGGGACAAAAGTACAAAGTACAGAAAACCGTATCCACGGCGTCCATGCTCTTTTCCATTGTTTACGTGGTCGTGTTTTGTCGTGCCGATGACGTCATCAACGTGATGACATCAGCTTGATGCCCCAGAGGAATAAAAACAGCCACGCCGCTCGTCTGCTGCTGAGTAGACCCGGGTCTGCTGGCAGTGGTAAAGGAGTCACTCCCGGGTTAACCCGAGTTGAAAAAAACAGTGTTGACCCGTGGATTTTAGTGTGAAAGCGGTATTAGAAACCTAGACTTATAATCAGAGATGGGAAACTGGTGGCCCTGTAGCCTTATGTGGCCCTCCTTTTTAGTGCGGCCCACAAGTCAGTTTGTGATATCAGATAATGTATTTTCTTAACAAAAAAGGACAAATCTGCCATGACAGCATTAAAGTTATCATTACTTTTAAGAAAACAGAGCTGTAATCGACTCTAATAGTCTCTTAGAAACTCCCTTTTTTAATCATATTTATTCATAATAGAATTAAAATTGTAACTGAAATATACATTGCTAACCAGTAAATGCTCTGTTATTGCATAAAACCTAAACTCGGTTCAACTCATAAGAATAAGTAATGCTAATTGCCTTAGTTTAGATCTTATGAATGTTATTGAACAGGGATGCACAATATTATCGGAACAATATTGGTATGGGCAGATAATGATTTTACCAAACAATCAGTTTCAACTTTGCTTTCTGTTGTTCATGGACTCAAATGTGGTCTTCAGCATTGTTGTGGTCTTGGTTAAAATGTGTCCTCATTGTTCTGGAAATCATCCGTGCACGTGATGGAGGGACGTATAGTGCATGTAGGGGACATGGCCTCAACGACCCTGCAGTCGACAGTGTGCTATGTGCATGTGATTGAGGAATAGCAGATTTATTCTTAACTATACCTGCATGAAATCTGGTTGTTGGAATCAAAATTATGCTAAAAAACATTTTCTCCTACAATAATTAAAATCCTTGTTAAGAGTAAACCTATAGTTTTGTAAATTTCAGGTTTATTCTTGTTTATTTCAGCAAATACCTATTAATCCCCATGGAAAGATTCCAACTTTGAAAGTTCCCGGAATTTTGCAACCCTAATGAAAACTAAATAACTTTTTCATTACAGTTGATGAAAGAGATAATCTGGTCCATATCTTATTTATTCTCTTAGACAATGTGAATCAAACTCTGCACACTGTCTGAATGGCACAAATATGTTGAAAACACGCTTTGTTGCTCGGTTGTTACTTTGTTTGTTCTGTTTAGACAGAGCTCTCTGTCTTCTACTCCAGAAAACTTCTGTTCAAACACATCACTAATAGTGTTTGTTTTTTTAAAGCTGTGTTGCTGTCTCATCATATCACTGATCAGGATAACAGAGATCATGTTCTTCTTTAAAAGTGCATCAAAAGTATTCAGCTGATTCCCCGATCGTTCCCCCATCATTCATGAATCCACGGTCTGTTTTTCCTCTTAGTAACTGTTGTGTTGGTCGTGCAGTGAGAAAAGCACAGACAGTATTAGGATGACCTTCTTTCTGCTGTACTTGAATGCCACAGAGGGGATCTATTCTCTGGAGAGCAGACATTTGTCTGTGTAAACTCAAAAACCTCCACCTTTGCCAGCTCTCTGCTCTCTCTGGGAACGGCCCACTTCTTCTTTTAAATCCTGCCTAAAAAAGATGGGAGGCGACTTTTCCAGCTGGGCCAGAGGGGTCTCTGAGGAGATGTGGATTAAGAATTATTTTAGTTCATTTTATAAGTTTGCTTTATTAGGAATGCCGGACATTTAAACAAGGCCAATGAAGGATTTATTCAAAAAGAACAGTGATGATATAAGCACCAAAGTTTAGCTCCAATAAAATATTCTTTGGTAATCACTTGGTGGCAGTGTTTGTGACTCCAAACCCGTTAATATGATTGTTATGATGTTAGAGTTTTAACATTTCTTACAACTTAATTAGTATCTCAATTGACTGATAGCTGATGGGGACTAGGGATGGGAAGATTTTATCAATACAATGCCATTGCCGGTTCTGCCTATTGATTTGATTCTTTAACTCCCTGATAGATTCCTTTGGATTCTCTGTGTGTAAATACTGTAGGTGGGCCTACATGAGTTTACAGTGTCAACAACAAACACACGGCACTCTTGATATATTGATGCTAATTTCTGCTGTTTCCACCCGTTCAGGCAACTTAATTTGAACCTGCTGGTTAATTTTTGTCATATATTTATATTTATAATTTTAAATAGTTGGTTGATTGTGTAAGTTCCTGATGTCTCTCATTTGTTCTGCACTTATGGTAGCATGCAATGACAATAAAGACTACTCTACTCTATTCTGTTCTAAACCACACAGACACAGAAACTGTGTGCTATGTGGTCAATTTCCTTTCTGTTAGATTGAGTCATAAACTGGAATACCTATCAGCCTGTCTATCTGCCATGATCAAACCTTGTACCTCTTTTTTTGTTGTTTAGAACATGGTGTCCTTAAATTAACAAGGCATGCAGAACAAATTGGAGAGACTGAAAAGGGAATTGTTAAGCATAATAAACACACTGAGTTATGGATTATCAGCTGTTGGTTTTCGATTCCCAACTGTAATGGGGACTGGTCTTACATTCAAAGGCTAAGATGCACTCAACTTGGAAAAAAAATAAAATATCAAACTAATAATGTAAATGATTCCAAAGATATTATTTCCTTTTATTAAAACATTTGGAACCTCGTTGTGAATGTCAAGAAAAAAAGGGGGTCTTTGTACTGATTTGGTAGAGTAGACTAAGTAAAAATATGACTGAAGATACTTTCAGATTTTATGGATCAATAATTAACAAAAAGAGTGTCATTTTAAAACACAAAAACCATCACGGTCAAATTTGGACAGCCTAATGTGGAGGCGGCTGGGGTCAGGGTGGTGTTGGATGTTGCAGCTCAGTCGCAGCCCGCTGTAGGAGGCTTTGCTCCGTGTTGGCTGTCTGGACAGGTGTCTCCGAGCTGCAGCACTGCATAGCTCACATTCCCGGGGTTTTGTTCTTGCTGAAGGGGGTCACACAGAGTCAAAGGAGGGAGTTGTGGGAAGTAAGAATGCTGTACTCGCAGGGCTCGACTCCCAGAATTGACCTGAACAACCTGCCGATGGAAACAAACGCTCCCTGTCACCGCGGCAGCTCAGCACGTGTTGAGGAGAAACCTGTCAGCAGCTCATTGGGCCGTCATGACGGAGGACACACAGAGCAGGCTTCCTGGACTGCATGTCAGCAGTGGTAGCATTTTCTCGGGGCTTAAGGGTGTGTAGGATACAGTGGTTTAAGATGCCTAATCCCAGCATTAGTGGGGATCACTATCATCAGCTCCCTCACAGGAAACTACCTCATCAAGCAGAGGTGTCTCCCTTTCAGGACCATCCTCTGTTTCACTCACCTACCACCTCACTGTCGACACCAGTAAATATTCATCCTAATCCTGCAAAGGAACTCAGTGAATCTTCTTGTTTTGGTCTGTGGGCATGCAGGTAGCAACAAACTCTGATTAAAAATCTGCAGAAAACAGTCATTTGGTAATTCTGCCCCCGCAGGAATGCAGTAATTCTGGTAAAAAGGTAAAGCAGCATGCAAGCAGCAGGCTAAGCGAGTTGACCCAGACGTCCCCCTCCCCAGCAGTGTTTTGTAGCTCCTCCTTGGCAATCATAAGGCATTTCCAGGCCAGAGGGGATGTATAATTCCTTCAGGGAGTCTTGGGTCTACTCCAAGGAAAGCTGCAGCACCAGAATTTTGAATTTCAATATTTCTCTCAAGATATTAAAAGATCCCACTGCAACAAAAATGACCTTTTGGACTCTTTGGAATGGTTATTAAAGAGGTGGTATCATGCTTGAGTTTCATATGCCTTTAAGTAAGGTCAGGAAAATAATCAAATTTTGATCTAGATTACAATTACAGCACTCCACAATTATGAAAACTAAGTTATTGAGATCCCTGTGCCACATATGTCGAACTTTTTTTCTTTTTCTATTATTATCATGAGCATTATATTGAGGTACTTTTACAGGTATACTTCTATGTGCTGCCCAATCATCAGCATTGAAATGTAAGTGTCACAAGCATACGTTCAATGAAAGCATGTGGTGTGTTTTAAAATCAGTGAGTAACCTTGTTTCAGAATTGTGACCTCAATATATATTAGAATAATTGTGATTATGATTTTTGCCATAATTAAGCAGCCCTACCTTTAGACTAGATTAGATTATTCATGTATAGGGATGGGAATTGATATGATTTTGTTGATATCAGTGCCATTATCAATCCTGCTTACCGATGCAATTCTTTATTGGTTCCCTCATCGATTCCTGTGGATTTTGTGCGCCAAAAAAATTCAGATCAACAGGTTTTCAGGGTCAACTACACCAAACACATGGCTGTCCTGGTATTTAGTGCTATGCAGCCAAGACAAGTGACTTGGCATATTGGTGGTGTTTCCACTGTTGATTGACATCCTGTTGGATGTTTTGCAGTTAGCATCATGTTGTGTAAGATTAAGCCAGTGTTTTGACTGCTTCAGTCTCCTGTCTGCCATGATTACTTCTCTGTTGCCCTTGAGCTGATTGCATCTGATGAGCGCATGATGTCCTCAATTTGTAAGGCAGCCAGATCCTTGTGAGAGGAATTGATAAGGGAATCACCAAGCAAAAGGTCTAATAATATCGATTCTTTTAGCTATTTAGCTCTGTTATCGATTCTCAATTGGAAATGGTTTTTGATTCCCATCCCTATTTAGATAGGACTCTCTTAGCCCCTTGGGAAGACTTCCTCAGGGAAATTAAGATTCCAGTAGCAGCATTACATAGGAGAAATAAAGATATATAAATAAGATAGATACAAATAAAAATATTTTAAAAATATAAATAAAAATAAAAATATGGCTACTGGCTAGCTACTGCTCCTTACCGTCCTCTGTCTTCCTGTTACTCTTCTTCCCCCCTGAGTGAGGAGTTGTACAGTCTGATGACCTGAGGGACAAAAGAGTTTTTCAGTCCGTTTGTCCTGCACTTGGGAAGGAGTGTGTGTGTCTGTGTTTGAGTGTGTTTTGTGCTTTTATGCAGAAGACAACAAAGTCTACAGTATGTCCATCTCCTCCAGTGAAGGCTGGATGGGGTGAGGGGTTGTTAGTTGGTCTTCTCTGGCCGGTCATCATTTTGTTAACTTAAGGGCCTCCTGGTGGCTGAATTTGACATACTGTAAAGAATAGTTAGAAGATCACCGTATTTTCCGGACTATAAGTCGCTCCAGAGTATAAGTCGTATCAGTTAAAAAATGTGTCATGAAGAGGAAAAAAACATATATAAGTCGCACTGGACTATAAGTTGCATTTATTTAGAGGCAGTTGCGTTGCATGAAGCAGTAACACCAAGCGGGCATTTATATTCATCTCCTTCACGACTACCAAGGCGTGGAGATGTAACTGCATCGTGGACAAGCCTCTCCCAGGAGCACGTTGTTCAAGCTCCTATCTGTGGACTTGCTCCTCCAGCTCTGGCCATCTTGATTTCAGCCCCCGATTAGCTGTCTTTGTTTTCGGCTGCACATTTTACTACCTCTAGTTTCTGTAGAATCTATAGAATAGGATTTTCTTTTGGGGGGCATTTTGTTTGTGTTCAGTCTTTCTCACTTGTCTTGAAGTTACTGTTTCCGTTAATTTTTTCAGTGGTACAGGAGCAGCATATTTGTCGCAAGCCTAGAGCGCCATCTTGTGGCTATAGACGGTAATGGTAACTTCTTGGTTCATGTCAGTCAGTATGAATTAACATTTAAAAACATGTTAAATTATATATATATTGATATATAAGTCGCACCTGATTATAAGTCGCAGGACCAGCCAAACTATGAGAAAGTCGCAGCTTATAGTCTGGAAAATATTGTAGTAATCATGCTTAATATTCATGATCTTAATATCAAGCAAAACAATTATGAATATATTTTTTCATAATCAAGCAGCTCTACATATTCTAATAACGAATAGGGTAGGTATTGGGAATCGGGCAGTGGCTTGAATTGAAAATCGGCTTTGAATCAAATGGTGACCCCAACAACTAGAATCACATAGAATACAAGCTGGGGGTGGCACGGTGGTGCAGCAGGAAGTGTGCTAAGATCTGTGTGGAGTTTGCATGTTCTCCCTGTGCATGCGTGGGTTCTCTCGTGACACTCCGGCTTCCTCCCACAGACCAAACACATGCTCATTAGGTTGAATGGTGACTCCAAATTGCCCTTAGGGATGAGTGTGAGCGTGAATGGTTGTCTGTCTCTCTATGTGGTCCTGTGATTGCTTGCAGCCTGTTCAGGGTGTACCCCTGCTTCTTGTTCAATGAAGAGCTGGGATGGGCTCCAGCCCCCTGTGACCCCAATAGGGATAAGCGGTATAGATGATGGATGGGTGGATTGAAAGAAACTGACAGAAGATCCCCCAGTGGACAGATGTTTTTGAGTAAAACTGTAAAAAGCACGTGCATGATATGAGACTTTAAACCCCAAACCATGAATAAATGAGGCAGAGGATTAAATTGATCAGCATCTACTCCAAATAGTGACTTTGTTTTGTGTCTCCCTGAAAGCCCCCCACCCAGCTTGAGATGTTTGGTGTTTTCTCAGCTCATGTCTCTTGAGTGCTGCCTCCTGATATATCCAGCTGAAACTACTTTACTACCATTGCTAAACTTGGCCTCAAATGAAATATGAATACAAGCGTGAGGTTTCAGTATCTTAATCCTGTTATAAATCTTTGAGCAGATGGATGAAAACATGACTGTACTTTTTCATTTGGATGCTGCATGAGCGTGGAAAATTTAGTTTTCCCATGATTAACTTTAGTTGTCTGTTTTGTAAAATTAACTGCAAAAAAGTGACAAGATTATGGAAAATTCTAACAACAATGTTTAAAGGGATACACCAACATTTTCTTTGTTTTCATGTCTTGCCTCACTCCCGTCCATTCTTAAATTTAAGAATGGCTCACAAACAAATGGCTCATTCACAATGGCGAATCAGTTCTCAAGAGCTGTTCAAAAGACTTGACTTGTTTGCGAACATCACATCTCAAGCGCAAACCACCGCGGAAGTAGGTCAACAAAACAAAGCCTCTGTTTAGGAGTAGAAGAAGATAATATGACGACAGTAAAAGGTAACATGGTAAAAAAAAATGAGTCTCAACAAACACACAGAGCTGTTCAGATCTGCTGAAGAGTTTATCTGATGACTGTAGACAGAGGCAGGCTAACACTTCCTATGGACCCCAAGTGTTTGAGCTAAGCTAATTAGCAGTGGGTGTGCTTTGTCCTTGTCACTGAATGCAGAGTCGAAAGAATGGAGTCTATCGGCTTGTCATTGCCTTGGGAGTGAGGCAAGACATGAAAACAAAGAAAATGTTAGCATATCCCTTTAATCACTGCAACTGCCTTGATTTATTCCAGCCTAAAGATCTTGTTATTATGTCTGTTGACTTGAGCCGCATAAATACAGAGAATAAACCATCTATGTGATGATGTAACCATCCAAACAAGCACTCACACATCTGTCTCTCACTCACTCACCTCTCCATTCACATAAACCCTCTTTCATTCATTCATTCATTTGTGTAATAACTCAGCTCCTCCCCTTTTCATTCATCCATTTATTTATCCATCCATTCTGCTATTCATGCTTAATCATCGTCTCCCTGCATAGTATCCCTAATCTCCTGTGGTGATTCCGCAGTGGACCTGTGAGCGCCCTGCTGCTCCGCTGATCCCAGACTGGGAGATTAAATCGATGTACTTGGCAGGGTCTCTGGCAGGGTCACGGTTGACGAGCATCACTGGGAGAGATTCTGTGTTGTTTAGCCGCTGCTGGCCCTGAAGACGTGTAGAGTTTCTCTGAAATCCCAAAGCCTCTGCAGGGCAGCAGGGGGAATGAGCCCACCCAGCACATGCCAGCTATCAGACACCTGCATTGGATTTGTTGAACACCGGCTGCGTTGCTGTGCTCACCGTGCCGGTATGCTGCTGCCCTGACTCACTGCGGGATGTTATTTTGATGGAGAAAGCAGCGAGGATGATTGAGTGGTGGCAGCATTATTAACAGCCCGGGGTGTGGGAAAGCTAGGCAGGCTCCAGACCCTCAGGGGGAAGGTTAAGCTGAGATATGTTACTGTGTATATCAGAAAATGAAATAGTTTGTCAGTCCATGTGGGGACTTTGGGAAAGCTGAAAACCCAAGTGGTATCAACTAGACCTGTAGGATCTGATAAATATCCTGCCACCTGTTACATTTAGCTGTGTTGCTCAAAGCTTAAATGCAGGATCCTTACAAGCTGTACCTCGTTGTGAAGGGTACTAATCAGGCTTTCCAGTGATATAAAATACAACACCAATTGGTATTATTAGAAAGGAGAAATAATCAACAGAAATAATGTTTCCAAACTTTTTTGAGGAGTACAGCTGTAGGTGGAAGTACAGTAAGTATACTGTAATTAAAATGCAGTAATGAGTAAAGAGTAAAGGAAAATAAATACAATAAATAAAGACAGAATAAAATAAATATGCTGTTACTGCAAATACAGTAATATTAATGAGAATAGAAATACAGGACATAGACTGTTGTAAATAATGGAAATATTATGCTGAATATTAAGACAGTAATGATATACTGTAAATTCAAATTCAGTAGGTGTACTGTTATTGGTAATATACTAACCGGAAGTGTTCATATAGCACAACCCCTACCAAGGCTTTCCGACATTCTTAGCAAAGTTATCAGCAAAAATGTGAAAACTACCCTGTCTTGCGATGTTGACAAATTGTTGGATCCACATCTGATTCAGATCACTGCCAAAATCGTATCACTTCTGCCTTGTGCCATGACTAGGGCTGTCACTTTTCTCAAAATCAAAACCAATGGGTTTTCGAGCATAACTGAAGATATTTGGTTATCCGAGTGTATGCTCAGTCCCTGGACTCATTACACTTTACATAGCAATCTTGTTCACGATGGACAGAGGAGGATGCAAAAGCACTGGTCATTTCACAAATGACCACTGGACAGCAGTGGGTTAAAATCCAACAAATGGGTCTGTGGGTTTGTCATAGTTGGCCATCTACTTTACACATTATGGACACACTGTGGAGCCCAAAGTGCTTCCACACTCCGTACTTGTTTCAGTGTTATTGTTGTCTGCTCTGAGTGTCTTTGGCAGTACCTCCATTTCATTAAAGTGTCTTCTTCATCAGTTTGTTTGAGGCAGACATGAAGCAACTATTGTAGACGTCAAGATAGCACTGGCCGAAGAGGAGCGCCCTCTGTTGGTCCACTGCTTCAGGCACCTTAATGTGCTGTTGAGCTGCTTATTTAATATTCAAATGTTTATTTACTCTTTGAGTACCAATTTTCACCCCCATGCTTGAACAAATATTCAAGTAAAAAGGTGACAGCCCTAGCTATGACTTCGAAAAATTTAATCCAAATCCCTTCATAACTCTTGGCAGTACTTTGTCCTCTCTCTGTCTCTCTTCAGTTTGAAACAATTTGGCCCAAAAGTTAGAACTACGTCAGGGTGGCCCTCACGGTCCCCACAGTCGCCCATCCCTGCCCTGTACTTTGGCAGAGTGAGCTCAGATTTCAAAGCACATAGTACTTTTTTTGCTTCATCTGTTGCATAACTCTGTGGTTACTTTCAAAACCTCTGAACTTGTACAACACGTTATAGTTGTAAACACAACATGCTGTGATCATCATCTCATAATTATAGGTTTGGATCGTTTTGTGGATCCATTGTTTAAAGGAATTTCAGCACAGCCAAGTAGATTCATACAGTTAGTCCAACTGCTTGTGAGCAATTTGTCAGCTGTCAGTGAGGCTATAGTCTTACATGGAGAGGGAGTGGGTTCACTTGAGTGACCCCAGCTTGTTTGTCTGTTGTTGTTTTATTTATGAGGGTTCTCCATGCGTGGCCTCTACCCAGCAGTACTACGCCTATCCGCCTTATGGCAGCGCTGTGAATAATTCAATGAACTTTAAGTGAACAGAGCCAAAATAGGCTGAAGTTTTTACTTGTTTGTGGCTCTGTCCAGTAAATCACAGCGACCACACTGCATGTTTATAAGTGTACTTGGGGAACGTATGCTGGTGAAAAATGTATCTGAGGAACTCCCCTGAATGTACATGGAGCTTACAACCAAGTGCAGTAAGTTTGAAGGTAAGGCTGAAGAGGAGGTATTAGATGCCACTTGGTATTTTTGCCACCTGACCTCACAGCTTCCATTTTGCAGAATCAGCATGAGAGGATCTGTGTCGCCTGCCAGTGTGGAGGATCTAGTGCTGTATTAATGGACCGTGAGGGTGCAATATTCATGTAGCCTGTGTTGATATTTGGAGCGCTGTGGGACCTAGTTACCTACACTGCTCCTGAGAAACATGTTCCCCCCCATGCCTTGATCTCTAAAGATGACAGTGACAGTAACTCTACCAGGACCACAATATTTAAACTGTAATTCATCTCGCAGACATGAGAATTCAGGTATGCTGTAATACACATACTGATGTCACCACCATCTGCCTGTGCTTGTTGCTGTGAGAGACTTTATAAACTTATCCAGATGATATGTATGCAGGGAGAGATTGCTTTTCTCCAACCTAAAGTTACATTTTCTCAGCATTTTTGTTTAGGTTTGGAAAGTAGCACCTGCCAACAGTTTGATATGAGCGTTTTTGTTCAGTGTCTAGTGAATTTACTCATTCTATCTGAGCATGGTGATGCTTAAATAAAGTAAATGAGTTATTTGTGAAAGATAACAGCAATTGAATCCCAGAGCCAGAAAATATCTACCAATATTTGCCAATCACAGGGCTCAACCTCCTCCTCATGTCAGAGCAGGTGTCAGCGCTCACAGCAGGCTTTGGTTAGTTAAAGGTCCTGTGTCCTACAATATCAGTTTTCTTTGCTTTGAAAGAGGCTTGGAGAGCAGAAGAGCATGATATACCTTTAATTAAACCCTCATTTGATAGAGAAATGTGCTTTGTCTCTTTAAAAAAAATGCCCCTTAAAATGCTCTGTTTTCACCTCCTGGGATTTATGATGTCATAGCTATACAGCCTCCACCTACATGTGTGTTTTCTGTTGTCACAGGCAGATGCCATGACTGTTTCATCAGTCTGCTTTGTGGCCTGTATCCCCTCCTCCCCCCTCCCATCAGACATCGTTTGGGCAGCCAATCAGGGCAGAGCTCATTACCACAGCCCCGCACTGGAACTGATTTATGTACATTTTTGTATTTTACCATGTCTACAGTAAAGTACTGTAAAAAAATATATACAGTAAATTACTGTAAATGGCAAAACGTGGGAATACTCTGTTTGTAGTCAAATTAACAGCATTTTACCATAAAATCTACAGTCACTTACTGTACAATGTCCATACAGTAAATTACTGAAAAGGGTAATGGATCAAGAGAAAATTAAATTTTGCTCAATAAAACTAATCAATAGCTGGCAAGATTTCTTTTAGTACATGTTTTACGTTTTCAGGTGAAACAAATGTTTCAGCAAATGTGTTTTTTTGGATAAAAATTGATGTATATGTTTATTACTTATTTATTTTACAAAATTATATTTTGCTATAAATCATCAGTAACATAGTTAAATAATTAGGAATATAAGCTAATGAGTGACACTTTTTGCTTCACTAGCAAAGTCTACTTGTGCACTAGTAAACCAAAATTGAGTGCATGCACTTCAAATTTGAGTACTAGTAGAGCTGAACTATAGTTGATATCACCTTTATGCCCAAATGGCTTTTCATTCTCTTAACAAAAAAAGGTTTTCATATCATTAAAGTTCTCAAATCCTGTAAAATCAGACCATGGGCTGAGTCTTTGTCAGTAGTAATTACTTCAGAAAACTCCAAAATGGGAAATTTGAATGCAAACCAGGACACTGAGCTTGAGACTCATGATGTCTCTTCAGATAATCCTTTATTTTCTGTCCCTAGAGTGAACTAGGGCTGAACGATATGGACAAAATTTCATATCTCGATATTCATGCCAGATATCTCGATATCGATACGATACGATACGACTACAGGTTCGGTGAAAACCAAGCATTTTTCAGAAAATAAAAAACATCATAATACAAAAGAATGTGGAAAGTGCAGTTTTAGCGCGGGGGAAATCTATATCCTTTATATCATTGCTTTTGGGTATAAATATCTTGAATGTTCATATCTCGATATTGATACGGTAGCGATATATTGTTCAGCCCTAGAGTGAACTACACTTAACCATACACTCCTCCTGTCCTGGCGAGTGACTTCAGTTAGCATCAAGGTTACAAATTATCTAACAGAACGTTTGAAAGACAAAATATAGTTTAACTAATAAAATGTTTGTTTGCTGTCCTCAGTGTCACCCCTCTGTCTTCCAACATTATCTCTGGTCACTGTATACAAGCGTGTTGTCACAGCATGAATATTTGAGTCTGCGGTCTTAATTGACCATAGAAAGTTGTGAAGTTTGACCTCGGCATAAGTCTAATGCCTTAAATGAACTCTGTGGGTGTCTGCATTCACTTAATCCATGATTCATTTTCTCATGTCACTCAGCCTTGACCCCCTTGACCTTGCTACTCTATAACCAATGACTGGCAGAAGCCGAGCGCTGAAGTCACGTGATTAAATACTTTGGTGTCTTGAAGCACTGGGTGGGGTCTTGCAGAGTCCCTCAGAAAAATGCTGATTGGACAAAGAAGTTTTACTCCAGCTGCCTGTTGCCTGTTTTCTTTAAGTTAGCAGACATAAGCGCTGGTTTTCAGGGGTTTAATTCCCTCTTTGTGTGTTTGGCGTCTGGAGAAGTTGTCAGCTGCAGCTCTGCACACTTGAAGCTGTGTCTCCTGTCACCTCCATCTGGCTGCAGACCCCCTCAGGCAGCATTTTCCTCTGCCTGTTAACATTGCGGCCTCTCTAATTTGCCTTTCGTCCACCCCACAACACGTTAATGTTTGATCTGAAAGAAGAGGTCTGTGTGTGAATGCATGCTTTTGTCTCTGAGCTTGAAGGCATGTTTGTGTGTGCATGTATAGGACAGGCATTCATTCTTCTATAGCTCACTTGGCACACTCAGTGTATTCCCTCATCCCTCATTGAGTGCAATTACAGCGATTTGACTGTGACTGCCCCTCCATAACAGACTTTTAGAAGCATTTACTTTGTAATCACCACTCTTTGAAGGCTCTGAACCATTCAGTGAGTGTGATGGTTGATAAGGAGGGAGACAGGGAGCTGTCTGAACCAATGGGACTGTACCCTGTTGTGTAAGAGGGTCCCTGAAGACAAGCCATGGCTTAGAAAGGATGCACCAAGATGGCTGACATCAGTGCTGGACAGTTGCCTTTATGGCTGTCTCCTTATTCTTGATATTCTGTTCGAGCGTGAGGGTAAAAATCTGTGCTCAAACTACTACTACACTTGGATTTAAAATATAAAATGTAGCAGGACATTAGGGCTCCCAATAAGACTGCCCTTTGCTCTCTAGACCTCAATGAAGAGGAAGTAAAACTTGAGAAAATGAATAACAGGCAAAGCTACTTCTTGGAAGCACTTTGGGCTCCACACCACCGATGGCAAACCAGAAAACAAAGACTGGGCCATGTGTCGATCATATGCAAAGCAGCTGGCCTCCTCCTCATCTATGACAAATCTGTGGGCCCATTTGTTGTCCTTCCACCCAGTGCAGTCCATTGGCCCCCAGTGCTATGCAACCACATCCTTCCTTGGCAGATCCCCTGCCAGAATAGAGGAAAAAGGCCATCACAGGCAAGATTGCAAGTCTCATATGCAAGGGCACGCGGCCCCCTGGTGTGGCCTTGTGACAGGCAAATGGTCAAATGGTATGTGTTGCAGGAAAACTAGTGAAGTTCAGGGTTTTGGGGTTACTGGTATGCAAGCTTGAAAACCAATTGAGTCTAATTTTGAGATTAGAGACAGCCCTAGCTGCTTTATCACAGACAGGTTGTAGTTTCAGTCTCATCTTTTACATGTTTCCCCCTGATACTCTTTACGTCGAGAGAGGAAGACAGACACATACACGGACCAAATGGCATTTGCTCACCTTGTGTATAACACTTTTAATATTAGAAATGAAAGTAAATTACTGCACAGCAACCAGGTAAACATGTTCTCATCACTGCAAGTTTGATGTCTGTTATAACTGCAGCTTTCAGTGAGCAGTCTTGTTGTGGTTTTCACATCACTTAAATAGTGCTGCATTGATTTTAGTCTGTATGCAGTGTGTAAATCATCATGGTACATTTGTGTATTCTGTCAATATCTCTGCCAATATTACTGCCACTGTATGGGATGTACATGGCCAATGGAGAAATAATCAGCTGTAAATATTGGTAAAACTTTTATTACTGCCAATACTATAATAATATTGGGGTAATGATATTGTGCATCCCTAGTAAACTAGTCCCTAGTGAACTACACACCTGTTTATTATATCTTTTCCTAATCCTTACATCCAGAAGTCAACTTAAATCTGAATTCTTATTACTATGTGTTACTACCACAGTGTGAGCCATATGTGTGACAGACGTGATTTGCTCTTTATTTAAGCAGCATCTTAAGGTTAAAACAGCTGTAATCACTCTACAGCCTGTCATATGGAGCTGGTATATCAAAGAACAGCCTCGCCGGCTAACTCACCCCTCAGCTCACCATAATTACTGAGTAACCCTCTGAAACCACCTCTGAGCTGAGGTTACTGACTGGTGAAATCAAAGTGTGATATTTATAGTTTTCTTTGGATTGTTCAGCCTCAATAACAGAGGGCACAATGTGTTCATAGTATTTGACTTTGTCTGGAGTGATTGGGACTCTGTTATGGTGCAGTTTGTCGAGCACTTTAGATTTGAATAGAGTTTGAATAAAGACTACAGGAGGGAGGAAGGTTTGGTTTGTTGGTTCGCTGGGTCGTAGAGTTAACTTATCCCATTTCGTGTTATGTTTTAAAAGGCCTGATGTGTTTGACGATGTTGCAAGACTAATTCAAACCCAAGTAGCCATTGTTCAGCTTTACTTAAAGTGCCACAGACCTTCCAAGCACTGGCAGAACAACCTTTATGAACAGTATGCTAAATGCCAATTACTGTTGGATAAAAGAGCTGTGGTGTGTATGTTTGCCAAAACAGAAACAAAAATGAAAAATAGAGAGACATATTTTCCCTAATCCAGCTGATTTGTGTGCCAGCAGAGGTGGAATTTGGCACCTGCAGGTTTCTTGGGTCAGTTATTCAATGAATCAAGTCACTTTTGGGGAGATTTATAGAGGTTCTTCATAAACTTTCCATAGAAGTGTATTAGAAATAGAGCTGTGGCAGGGAGGTGCAGCCACAACACAGAACACATGGTTAAAGCCCTTGTGTCTCAAGTCAGAGCTGGGACCTTAATCAGCCACACGTACCGTGTGAACCTGATATTAGTCATGTTATGGTTAGACATAATCACCAAGTCAGCAGCAGAATAACCAGTTACTAATAAAACACAGGTATAATGTTGACATGTCTGTAGATAAAATTCTGTCATGAGGACTTTGTGCTGGCAGTGCAAACACTGCTAACAATGGTCGCAGTTTACAACTTAATTTTAATTTGCTTAGCCACTGCCAGTTTCAGATGAAGTGGACTTGTTTTCAATTGTATTCTAAGTTTTCTTAAATTCAGACTAGCTAGCTTGTCTGAATTTTACTTCCCATTTACTAAGCAAGAATTTGTTTGGTGGAAACTTTCAGACAAAAACACTGACATCCTGCTAGGAATGTAAGAAAATATACCATCTTACAATATTTTGTGGGGCATACTGTTTTTGATGGATGTATTATTGTGCATTTGTGATCCTATAAATTAGTAACTGGTAATTATTATGTGAGCATGACTTCTGTATTCACTCGTATGTCCATGTTGATACTGGACAAATTAATGACAAAACCTCATTTGACATTGACTCACCGCATAGGCACTGTATTTTTCTAAACATGGAATAAGCACTTCTACCTTTTAATGAAATTTCTGTAGATCTGTGGTAGGGCTGGGTGATGTGGACCAACATTATATCTTTATATTCTTTAGCTGAATGTCAATATTGGATACATATCTCAATTTTCTTTTTTCCCCAGGTAAATTATTTTATAAATCACAGGCTAATGAAGCTTAGATTGTTTTGATGCAGAAGGCCACAGAAGCCTTAGGTTTTGGGCTGCAGCTCACTATTTTGCATCGATGCCACGTTGCACTTAGTGTCACTTGTGTGAAATTTGGAAAATACAACGCTCAAGCTATTTTTGCCACCTGCTTTGGCATTCTCATCATTGGCTCTTTTAGTGCACCAATTATATTGATATAACCAATACTGTCCAAACTTATATCTTGTTTGAAAATATATTGATATTTTTTAAAAACTTGATTTGTCTTCCAGTCCTGGTCTATGGTGTGTGAGCCAATAAATCAGCCGTATATATAAAACACATCAAAACTGTAAATTCAGCAGAAAAAAAGCTGAATATCTACATTTAAAAGTCAAAAGTATCATTTATTAAAGAATGATATCTTGTTTTTCCTCTTTCATATCTGTTTCCAACACAACTAAGTTGTCTCAATGACAGGAAAAGTGATATTTTAGAAAAGTAGAGACTTTGCATTCCTGACAAAAAATGTCAGTATCGTTGATGAGTTCTGAAGTATTCAATATTTTGCACCCCTACTGACAATCTCAAAACTTTATCTGTGCAGCTTTGAACAATATGAAGCTTTCAAATTTATCACAAGAAATCCTGTTGCAGTAAGCTGAATATTTCTCCTGTCAGAACGTTTCTCCTGCAGTTTAATCAGTTCCTGTAACCTGGTCACACATGATTGATGCATGACAACCATCAAGATGCTGCCACTTTTTAGTGCTCCTCTCCACTCAGGCTCATAACAAAGGCTCTTGTGCATCGTTTTTGTGTCCTCCCAGTTTCCTCTCTTACTTCCCGGGTCGTCGGCTCCAGAAAAAGACAAAGCTTCTCTTTCTTTGTCTGCTCTGAGGTTGTCCCTTCAGCCGCTGGATGCTAATCTGACCATCAGGAAAGACAGAAACAGAGAGACAGAGAGTGAGACAGATAGTAGGGGCTGGGTGGCATGGAGGGTAATGACTGGACCTTTTGGCATCCGCTGAACAGAGGAGTATTGTGTGCCAGCGGGCCACAGAGAAACAGGCCGCTTCTTCACAGGATGGGGGGGCACTGAGCGTTAAAGGTCCAAAATGATGTGGAGGAGATCTGCAGAGAGGACAATCACTGACCACCACCTGAGAATGACATGTAGAGTTCAAATGGAGTGTAAATTCAGTTTATCTATTAAAACTGAACATAAATGCATGAATTACAGTTGTTTCTGTGACTCATGCTGTCAGTCCAGCAGGAAACCAGAGAGGAAATGTTGGTCATCATCTGTCTGAGAGGATCACGCTGGGTGGTAACTGAACAAAGTCACATTAAGAGGTCAGCAAAGGTCACAGATTTAGAAACAGAGTTTACAGAAGAAAAGACAGCATTTTTACCATCTCACATTGATTTTTCATCTTTGCCTCTCCTCTTGATATTGTTTTATTGAGGAGGATTGAATCTTCTTGTCTTGGTAACCAGCTGTAGACCAGACAAAAAGATCTGTCTTTGGTTTCATTCTCAAAAACAGTTCCATCTACTTTGGCTTTCTGATTGCGAACATTTACAAAATGCATAAAAAGAGGAAACAGTAATAACTGGACAATGATAAACTTTGTTAATGTAGCATTTCTCTTAAAGTAAGAATGTGTTTCATGACAGAAATTCTAAAAATCTAGATGAAAAAGTTTGATAAAGACACACAAATGCATAAAAAGGATTACATTTTTAACAAAACAAACTCAAAATGCAAACAACAACTCATCTATTTTTAAAAATGTTTAAAGCAATAATAGATCAACCAAATGAGCATGGGGTTCATCCATGAATGATTAGTATTGGTGACTAGTGACATTAATTTTTATCGAAGGATCACATGATTTTAAGAAAATATTGTCCTATATTGATCTGTAGTTATTCAATTGAGGCACTTCTAGCTTACTATTAGTTAAACAGATATGTAGAACTTGCATCCCTCTTTTTGCTTATTACAGGGAAAAGGCAGCAATGATGCAGTGGAACATTAACACAAGCACTTTAGCCAGATATTATATAAAATTATATTTATATTTCTGTGTGGACATAAACTCCAAATCCTCGTGTTGCGACCAAAATTTTTCACCCAAAATATCCAAGGTATTTAATCATATTTTACTACTGCTTTGTCTGTTTTGTTTCTTTCATGTTAATGTAGGCTTGGCAACCTTTAAATAAACTACTACTACTCTCTCTGCGACTACAATCAGTTGTAATTACAGCCTAATAGCTAAATTGGTAGATTGCATTTTGGGATTACGTCCTGTCTTTCTTTGTCTGTGACCTGGAGAGACTGTGTTACCCTGTCCTGAAATAGCAGATAGTAGTAGGCATGTTATGTCATACTACTGTTAAAAAATAGAAATAAAGAGGCTCTTACCTCGCTGCAGGTGGTCTGGGTTTGATTCAGACCTGTGTCCTTATTCCCACATGTCTCTCCATCATACCCCTCTATCTTGCCTCAATTTTTTTCTGCAAAATGCTGATAATAGGGGAAAATAACAGAAAATATATATTAAATAATTACACAATATCTCCTATTTGTAATCAGTTAATGACTGTTTGGATATTTGAAAATATTGCTTCTCCTAAAACAATACCAGTCTTAATACCATGGTAATATAATTCATAGGTTTCAAATATGCGGCAGTTCCTTGTTTTTAATTCCCAAAGATCACAAGCAATTTCCTTTAAATTCCCCATAAATTTATCATTGGGAACTGGGCTTTCCAACTTTTACTTTTGGTGGCTTTTGGTGAAAAAATTATCTGAATGTGGGAATGATTTTTGTAATAGTAAGATTGTATCACTCTAAAAAATATAAATAAATATCAAAGTATTGGGAACTTTAAAAGATACTCCTCTATTGATCTGATATGCAAAAATATGATCTTGGCAGGAAATTGTATATTTTTTCTCAAACATCTAATTCCCCCACCAGCCAAATAGACCTACCAGTGTGACATCATACCATTGTTTGGTTGTAAGTTTAAGCCCATTGACTCACAGTAGTAAGTCCACTGCAGAACTTAGATGTTAGAATGAATGCAGAGTTGTTGACAATATGGCACCCAGCAGTGCTAAGCTGACCAATTACCACAGAGCTGACCTGTCAACCAATCAGAGCGGACTGGGCCCATGAAGGAAAAGGGCCTTAAAGAGGAAGGAGCTCTAACAGATCATCTTAGAAAAAGAATACAGCCCTATCGGGGGGTTAGTATGTGAGTGTTTTTACATTTAGTGAGCATTTGTGATTGTGAAGAGTGATCTAACAGTCTTCAAAAATGAATTTATGCATGAACCTGATAGAAGGCCAAAATAAGGTCTTAATATTACACTTCAGATATGCCCAAGCCTGGGTGTACAACATGGCCTTTACGAGAGGAAAGCAGTCAAACAGCTTGAGATATGTGTACACTGTAAATCTAGGAAATGTCAAAACTAACCTGGAGCTAAAACTCTGCAGAAAGCATAAACAGAGCACCACCATGCACTGAAATCCAAGTGCTTCTCCAAAAGATCAATCATTTTACTTGCCTTCAAGGCAGTGACCCAGTGGGCAGCTCCTTGTCTCCCCAATGCTTTAACTCTCTACAGTTAAAGAATATCTCATTAGGCCTAATCAGCAACCTTAGGGAAGGGTAAGATAGGGGTCGAAATGAGGCCAAGAGGTCAGCTAAGCTTGGCTCTCAAACTATTTAACAGCGTTAACCTCATTAGTGATGCTTCTCAGTTATCATAATCCAAGGCGGTGCAGATTTCCTCCAAACAAACGTTGCAGCAGCAGAGTCTGCTGAGTAGTAAAACTTGAGGCAGAGGGACGGACTTTAGAGATGTTAGATCAGCTGCTGTAATGTTTGGAGTAACAATAAACAGTCTCTGACCACACGGTACAAGCATTATAGATTATAGCCTGCTCAGACATCTCTATTATGGGCTGGTTTTGTTGGAGTTGATCTTTGCTGAGTGAGAGTTTTCTTGTAGGACCACAGTGAAATCCCGTCTCACAATACACATACTGAACCATACTCTTTGTGTGGTGTAATTACTCTGTGTTGTGCTCAAGCACGGTTCACTTCCCCGGCCCTGACACTTTTGAAGCAGGTGGACTTTGGCTCTTGATGCTTGCACAGGTGAATAGCATCGACTGTAGAAAGAAACCACATGATACCTTTGGAACATTTGTTATGTCATACTGTATGTGCCATCTCAACCAAACTTTAGTTCAACCTGCTCTCACAGGAAGAGGCCGTATTTAAGCGGGAATAAAGCTGTCTGACCGGTAGCATATCCACGGGGGACTTGTATCCATGTCAATCATGTCCTTATTTCCCAAACCAGCTATCCTCAGTAAAATTAAATTGTGCAAGTCCAGTCCTAAGTGGACACTGAAGGAACTACAGCTTCTGGACTTTCCCATGGGCCTGTTGCTGCGTTCCAGTTGTACTGGGAAGTCGGGATTCCGGAGTTCCAAGTGGGAATTTTCAACTGTAACACCCCACGAAGTTAAAATTTCCTACTGGGAAGTCAGGAGATCCTCACCACTCCTGAGTTGACAATTGAAGATGACTGCCCTCAGTGTAAACAGTTATTAAGATCCTGTAATATTCCATTTATTAGCACTTCTGACTAGTGTTTGTTGTACTAAATCAACCGTACATAGTATTGTTCTATGTTTATATATAGAAATACTGCTAAAGTGTTACTTGCGTTCTGGGTGTGCTAACAATGGCTAACAAAATAGCCTGGTGGATCAGAGAGTGTTTTTTCTGATTTTGTAACTGGAACGCTGATAACTTGGATATGACGTCATTCCCACTCCCCTCTTCCCAGTTCCGATGTAAATGGAGCGCAGCATCTTTTTCAACCTCAAAAGTTGCTGATTGGTGAATACATGCAATGAGTGAGCTCTGTACCTTTGATAGTCTGTTATTTGTAATTGCACAGGGGGTCTGATGTAACCTTGCAGTGCAGCTGGATCAGGCTGATTCAATGTCTCTAATCAGGTGGATCCATCTTGCCAAGCTCCATTCTACAACGATTGAATTGACTGCGCATACAGGGATTAGCTTTGATGCTAACAGCTACAGTAGCAGTTTTGTTGGATCAGAATTTCTTTATTAAATGAAAAACAATTAACAACACTGAAAGAATTTCTCTATTAAAAGAATATTTTTGCTCCACATCTGAAGTAACTTACATTTTGTACCTTACACCTTGACAGTGGGGCCTGTGTACTACTGTATCTCAGGTCAGGTTTGGGAGCTCATACCAGGCTGGCACTATGCCATTAATCACTCCTGACGACTTGTCTGCACTACCAGCCATGTTAACCTACATTTTTTGCAGAAGTTTACATGCGATGAAGTTTAAGGGCGTAACCCTGCTGTAAGTCTCAAGACTCCCGAAGGGACGCCAACCCCTGTAAGCTGCGTTAGCAACTGCTGTTACCAGCAGCAGTGCCCCAGGAAGTCAGCTTTCATCTCCTCAGCTACTAAACCAACTTCCAAGTAAGGCTGGGTATTTCCAGCAACCTCATGATACGTTACATATCCCAAAACTGAGGGCACGATACGATATGTATCCCGATACACATAAATTGTGAACATTGACTATGCTGTTAACAGAATTCCTGACAAGTTTTGTTTTTTTATTATAAGAAGAAAAAGAACAAGGATGAGTTTTAAATGTTTCTACAACTTAAGAAATTTAAATTCAGGTCCTCAAAGATGGTAGACCTCGGTTCAAATTTGGAACATATTTTCATCATGTACTGTAGCTTGGCTTCTACTTTGAACTGTGCCAATGTTAACATTACCCAAAGAGTATTGACCACAACTATCAAAACATTGAGGCCGTATTGATATTTTGAGCACAGGCCTGCTTCCAAGCATGGTCCAATCAGTACTTGCACCGGCCACCCTCTAGTTCCAAGCCCAAGCCATTACACTCTGAGCTACATGCTGTCATTATCTGATTGGTTGCTAATTAATAGATTAACAGAATGATTGTCCAATCATCTGCTGGATATGCTTTTGAAAGGTTCTACCCCCTCCAAGTTCTTTCTATGGGCTGTTGCTCATACGGACTAGTGAAATATATTCAACAGTTTCATTCCTTCATGAGTCTGGTTAGGTCTTGCTGACTATGTATTTAATTTAGCAAGTAAAAATTCTAGGACAAAATAATCAGCTAACATGTTTGTCAGCCTGATTTATAGTCAATGTGGTATTACTCTCAGCAGAGCTGCAGAATTTTTTGTTCAGCTTGAGCAAAGATTACCATGTAAAAGTGCAAAATATTATATGATAATTTCATCTTTTATTGAGGCCATGATCATGCAGCCTCATCTTCCATCCACTTCAGTTACTTTGAATGTCTCCTTCAAACAAGTGCCTCTGTGTGGATCTTGCAAACTTGACATCAGTTTGATGAAGAAGGCACAGCGCTGTGTCTGGTAAAGCTTCAGTATATTCACTCTTTGCACATGCAGTAGTCAGAAAAGCAGCCCCAGTGCAGGATTATTGTGAAATGTTGATATGATTTGTCTTGGAACTCAGTGTGACTTTTATTTATTGATTTGATTAAGATAAACATTCCAATGATAAAACTCGATTAGAGAACATCTGCTCAGAGTGTGTTTGGATTTCATAATGGGGGGATTTCTGAAGACTACTGGCAGCTCTGGGTTTAAAGATAACAACAAGAAAACAAAGTTTGATGGAAAAGCAAAATCAGAGAGAACCTGCAACTCTTAAGTTAGACCACAAAATACATTTAAATGAGTAAATACAACATTGATGTCTTCCCAGTCTGCGCTGTTGTAAATAAAGAGAATGAATCATTAGATTCAAGATTCAATACAAGATTCAAAGAGTTTATTGTCATTTGCACATTGAGAAACATGTTTCCCTGCACAATGAAATTCCTACTCTGCTGTCCACAACGAATGCCAACAAAAAAAAAAAACAATAGACAAAAATAACATTAGGTTCAAATAGCAGCTCAAAAAATGCTAATAATAGCAGCAAAAAAGAGATACTGTCAAGATAACGAGGCTTTTTTGACCTATCAGTGCGACATAGTGTGCCTTGCACTCAGTCCTGGGACAGGGACCATTTCAGTTCACAACATGTCAAGGCCACTGTAGGGACAGGGGCACATCAGACAAAACAAGACGAAGATGGATTCTGGTATTTTCATGTATGACGATGTTATCACTATTAAGGAGTAAACTTTAAGCTACTGATAATTTTCTGTACATTTCTGAAAACATGTTGTATTGTGCAAGACTTAAAGTGCAAGAACAGTTAAGGATAATAAACAGAGCTTAAGTGATAAGTGATCTTTTTCCCACTTTAATCTCATACTTCCCTGAACACAGGTGTTAGAACTCTTCTGCACCGCTTACTCATCTCTTTGTTTTGCACATGGTGTTAAACCTACTCAAAGCTCAGACGTCCTAGGACATTCACACAGCAGCCGAGTGAGGTTTTATCAGAGCTAGAGTTCATAGACTTAAAGAGGATCCTGGCCTCAAAAGTCATTTGCATTCTCGAGCAGTAGCATTTGCATTTTTTGTTAAAGCACATGAACGGGTCTTTGTCATGATGTGAAGCACTTTTTTCTGCAAGCTGCTTTACACTCCAACATTTTTTATGTGTTCATATCCTGCCTCACTCCTGAGTCCATGACAAGCAGGTAGACACCATGCTCTCAGGTGTGCAGTAACAAGGAAGAGACGGGCAGAGCTCGCCCACCGCTAATTAGCTTAGCTCAAACACTGGGAGTCAATGGGTAGTGTTAGCGCAGGAAGCATGCGCAAACCACTGCAGATGTGCTTGTAAATAGGTCAACAAAACAAAGCATGTCTGAGGTGGTTTACGCATGTACTCTGCCTTATAACTTGGAATGTATTTCTTTCGAAAATTACATTAAGTGCTAATCTTAGTCCAAAATTAGACAACGTATCATAACACGGTGAAAATAATGAGTCACAACAAGCACACAGGACCATTTAGAGTTGCTGAAGAGTTTATCTGATGACTGTAGGCAGAGGCAGGCTAACACTACCCACTCCCAGTGTGCAATGGGTGAGTTTTGCCCGTCTCTTCCTTGTTACTGCACGCACAGTTGAAAGAATGAAGTCTATCTGCTTGTCATGGACTCATGAGTAAGGCAAGACACGAAAACAAATAAAATGTTGGCGTATCCCTTTAATGCAACAGCAAATGATCTGTGGTGAAGCTGCCCCTCCATGTGTCATTCTGTACAACTTAATATAATTATTTAGGATCTCTGCTGAAAAATTAAACCTTATTTCTGTATCAGTGTGAGGAAAGACTTAGAATAATAGGCTGGAAGAGTGGAATGGTTCACCCGTAAGATTGGTACGGTAACTTTCACCGGTAACTCCATCTCCAGTTTGGGGACTTTGAAGCATAAATGGGTAAAACTTCCCAGCCAACAGCTGTGTTGAAGTGACAGAGACAGAAAGGCTTGCTGTGCAGACAGAGTGTTGAACACCTGGCTGTATTTACACTGAGTGTTTGGTTATGCTCAGTTTGTCAGTCCTTATGTTCTCTGTTTATAGGAGACCTTGTTCTGAACCTTAACTGAAAAGGATCAATATTACTCTTGAGTTTAAGTATTGGAAACCAAGCCACATTTTCCCATATTTAGCTTTACATTCTACCTTTGACATTCTGTACATAAGGCACATTAATGTCATTGTGCCAAATTACAAGTCAGTGAGTTTAATCAGACCTTCTTTGTACCATTTTAATCCTTAAAAGCCTCCCATGGACTGGTGTTGAAAATTAGCACTGTGCTAATACCACTTACAGCAGTGCATTTGGGACCTGTGTATATTCAAATATCACAGCATCAAAGTTACTGTGTGTCCATGTCAAATAAACAATAAATAAATAAATAAATGAATAAATAAACCAGATGCCATCAACCACATTTGAACAAGGTACAGCTTTTTTTTCTTGACTTGCACTGCAAGGACTGCATTTGTCACTAACTTAGATATTGGTATGTTGCTCTAATTAACATAATATAAGTTTAATATTTGATTTTTTCCAAATTTAATGTATCTTTGACTTTAAATGTGAGATCACTCCCTATCACCCATTCACCTGCCAGCCACAGGAGGCCCGTTAAGATTTACTGGTGCCTTCAACCATCTTGTCAGTCACTGATATTGGCTCTAAAACATTCCTCGGCTTATATTGGCTGGTAGACTGTGGATTTCTGTAAAATGGATCAAACATGAAGACGTTCCTGATAAACTTGTTCAGTTGCAGTAGTTTTGGGGGTCATACTTGTAGGGACAGAACCCACTAAAGCCTCGTTTCCACCAGAGGGTTCAGTTTGGTTCGTATCGGTACGGCTCGCTTTTTGTGACATTTCCATAGCCTAAAACTGGGACAGGACCCCTTATAAGCGAACCGTACCGTCCTACTTTTTGGGACCCTTTTGTTGGGGTGCCAAGCATACCGATCCGACCCCAGAAGTTGGAGCTAGAAACACTGCAGCCCGTTGATTGGTCGAAGGAGACCTCACTTCTCGTGCGACAGCGGTAATAAAGAACAACACAGCCCCACCATGTTTAAATCTCCACTCGTCTTCGTGAAGATAACTCTCAAGGCTTTTTTGTTTGGAAAATGGCATCAAGATTGAGCGTCTCATGATCTACTGTGGAGGTGCAGACCTTCCTCAGTATTCTCGGTTAAGAGAATCGTTGCTCTTTATTTACTGTGTCGCGTTTTCTTCTTCGTTGTATTTAATAGCCGGGTACACTGTGTCGCGCTGCTATGACGTCATGCTATCGGCATCCGGCTTAGACGCCGCCTACCAAGTAGGGTACAGCTGGCTGTGGAAACGCAACCAGGATCAGGCTTTACCGATCTGGCCTGAGCCAAACCGTGCCGATCCATACCGGACCACTTGGTGGAAACGGGGCTTAAATGAACCCTTGGAGCTACAACAAGCTTTTCTACCTCCTATGGGAAGCTGTGGGGGGCCAGATTGGGCACCCAGGGGGCCCGTTGATAATCACTGCTTTAGACGTTTGCAGTATAGATGGCAGCTCTCCAGTCGTTCAGAAATCAAAGGTAAGTTGTTGTGTATTACAGCGTGTCAGTGAAGGCATCACTGGTAGTGTACATTACAGAGGATGCACCGAGTGTCAAAGTCTGAGCTGGCACCAACATCAGTGTTTGAAGAACCCTTTGTCCAGTCACATAGTGCTAAACTGGTGTTTTTATCCGTCTTTTTATGGAAGACATTTTCCCTTATGTTTGACTTGCTTAATCATTATCAAAATAACACCTTATTAAGCCCATATTCCTCAAAATAAGAGCCTCTTCTCTGAGGCCATTCTTACACAACAGTTCAAGGCTAAAGAGAGATCACTTCTTGATCTGCTTTGGTTGTACTCCTGCAAAGCTGTATTGCTCCCTGAGTTGAATATCACATCCTTGCTGAGTGAATGTGAACCTTTGGAGACTATCCTCCAGTGGAGCTTTGTTCAAATGTCCATACTTCTTCTTTGTTTCAGTTTTTGTTCAGCACAACACTTAACTTCTGTCAGCTAGAGGTCATGCTCTTCCTGTAAATACACTGATTTGGTGCTATTCTCCTTTTCTGTTGTGGCTGAATATCAGATTTCTACACGTCAGAGAAGTGAAAGTGTCCACTCCACAGAAAAGTCTCTGCTGACAGGACTGTGAAAGTTCTCACAGTTAAAAACCGTGTTACCTATTATTAGGGATGTTACCATACATGCAGCCCAATGTTTGGTACATACCTTTGTTATTGGTCCAGTTTGGTTATGGGCATCTTTCACTATATGAATGCTTTTAATTATTTTTATATTATTTTTCTAAAATTATATTCCATTATGAGGTGTGTTTTTTTTTTTTTTTTTTTTTAACCAATTTTACCAGAACAGCAAGGGGTTATTTAGGAGAAAAATGTTAGTTTTTCATTCCAAAACAATTTCAGAATTTTGCTACTGTGCAAAAAATATAGATAAATAAATAAATAAGAAAGTTTATGATACAAAATCTAAATAAAGCAAAAATAATTTAATGGATAAATCTTTAAAGTTTTTACAACTTTTTACAACAACTTCAACCTCCACAACAACAGTTCTTTAAGTTTTTAATCCAAGACAACATTTTCTGTTGTTGGAAAAATATTGAGCACTTTGTGAAGGAATTTTATGAATTTGCCTAATTGTCATTTTTCAGAGCTGTCGTTGAACACAAAGTCTGCCTGTTAAGGCTCATTATGACTCATTAAGTTTGTTTCTAAATGTTATCCTGCCATGATCAGCCAGAACATAAATGGGTTACATGCTTAAACCAATGGGTGATTTTTTTGTGGCTGTTTTGAGCAAATGAGGAGGATTTTTTCCTCTGCAGTGAACACCATCGTGTGAGACTGTCGTGAAGGTGTCAGAGTTCCTTATCCAAGGCCAGGTTGAAAAGACATGATATGTTATGCTTAATTTGATGCCCAGTGATGTGCTTGGAGTAGGGATGCAACCAATGACTCTTTGTATTATCTAGTCATTGACTATTGAGTCAGTTAGTTGACCTGTTAGGTGCTGTTTTTTGCCCCTCACGATAACCTAATGGTCTTATTATTGCTTCTTGATGTTAGTGTTATATTGTATCAAGTAGTAATGCAACATAATTATAAGAATTAGTATTGTTCTTCTTATGATAATGATTTACCCTCTTGACCATGCTCTTTCAAACTAAAAATGTGCAGTTTTCATTTTAATTACAGCCAAACATTTCTCATGTTCTAAGAATTACTATTGTTAACTTTTTCTTTGTGTGTGAGTAGGGAGTGTGTGCTGTATGTGGATCGTGAGGTGGGGTAGGGTCTTGTATTTTCATTGTACTAATTTTATGTTTTTCTTTTTTTTCTTTTTGTTTTGTAAAACACTATAGATTTTGTATGAAAATGGCAAAAGAAATAAAGTTTGATTGATCTATTGACTGATTTTTGTTTTAATGTGATGCCTGGTCTGTGGATGTTGTCCTGAAAAATTCCGTATTTCCTTGAGAACTGTTGCATCCCTAGTTAACGTGCACAGAATCCTTGATTCTTACAGTTTATCTGTGTAAGCTGCATGTTTGAATGCGAAAGTTCTTTTTTTTAAGCCTGAATTAACCTTGAGTTTCCCCTGTTTTTTCTCTAGTGTTCTTTCCACTCACCTCTGACAGTCAAAGTGAAGGAAATCTTTCTGCTGCAAAGTACAGGTTTGAGCGAGCAAGTCAGGACATTTTCTTGGCAGGTCACCCTTGAATTTTAAGGGATATATCAGGTTTTTGTGTGAAGGGGTTAAGAATCTATTGTCAAGCATTCAGTGCCCTTTATTTCTCTTACGGCGTTCATCTGTGCCTGACCCTCTCTGTTAGCAATATTCGCTGCTTGTGTATTTTGGTGGCATGGTCTTCTAAAATAAAAGCGTGAACTCAATTTGTGTGTTCACATTTTTCTGAAGAAGAGATTAATTCAGTCTTGACATTATCTTATTCTCCATGGAGATAACAGCTCGTTCACTCCTCCACTGACTCATCGTTGACTTCTCAGCCAAGTGATGAGGTAAGATCCAAGAAAATATTATCTTAGGACGCCTCTGAAGCTTTCAGTGCATTACCAACACGCCCTCTCCCTTTTTGCACCTGCTTGTGTTGGAAATACACAAAAAATACTTCAGTTTACACGAGACTGAATCAGCAATGACATTACATGTAGATATTGTCCCTCCTGAGCCAACAAACTGATGATTCCCAGTCTTAAAAACTTGTTTATTTAGCATCTGCAGAGTTCATGATCCAGGCGTTCCCTCTTCACTTGTGCAGAGTCAGAAGATCCTGGGATATAAATGTGGTTTCAGGTCAAGAAAAGCAGTGACACTGCGGCAACAGTCGACCACGCTTTGGTTCCATTTGTGACCAAAATGACATTTTAAAGCAGAGGTTGGTTTGCTGCAACAAGCTGGATGCTGGAATGTAGAGGTGGTGTGCGTGATGTAAGCTGTTTTTATTCTGTTGTTCACTTCTGCAGAGCTTTACTTCCCTGAAACTTTAGATGGTGAAGTCTTCAGAAGGTGAAAACTTTAATCACCTTTAATCAGGCATGTCTCCATTGAACTTACTTTGCTTTCTCTAACTTAGCGTGAACTTGTGAATTGGCTTCCCTTCACTGTTTTTAAGGGTTTTATATTTTATTCCAGGTTTGACAAACTCCCCTCCCAGGTCTCAGATTTCCCTGACAAAGCAGCCGTGCGTTGAGAGACGGGCTGCAGCAGAAAAGTGATACGAGTGCTCGAGTGGAGGAGGAAGTGCAGGCTGTGTGTCATTGTGTGTGTGTGAGGAATGTGCAGTGCAGTGGAGATAAGAGTGCTTCAGTTTAGAGTGAGCACTGATGAAGGTGTGCAGAATTAATGAAGAGGTGTGTCTGTGTGTTATTATGTGGCTGCAGAGACACTCTGAGAGGCCGTCATTGACGACAGAGATCAGTGTTGGCAGGACGTAAATACCTTTCTGCTCAGGCAACTTCAGATGGAAGTTAAAAAGAGGATCCACATGAATGAGTTGGCAGTTATCGACATTTAAATGAACAGCACATAAAAGAAACACAAGGACTTTTTGATGCCTCTCACTTGTTCAAAGGGGAATTCCTTCATTTGTGTGGACCATACTCTTTTATCACTTTTGAATGCTAAATGGCAAAAAGGATTAAGTTTTACATCAACTTTTGAGATTTCTGTCGCAGAAAACCAGGCAGATACGACCTCAGTACAGTCTTTGATAGGAAATGCTGCTGATTAATTGCTTTATCTTGTAAATTCAGATGCAGATATTTTTATTTTAAACATTCAAATGTAAACAAAAAGGAAAAAGAATCATTATAAATTACTGGGAATCACGGTGTTGGATTTTTGCTGATATCTGATATGCCAATACATCTAAACTCAGCATTGCTCATACTGATATCGATTCCAATATTTTGTGTCAATCAATCAATCAATCAATCAATCAATCTTTATTTGTATAGCACCAGTTCATAACAAGTGTTATCTCAACGCACTTTACAGTAGAGCAGGCTGAAGCTGTACTCTTGATTTTATGGATACACATATATGCATAGATGCAAGTATAAATCGATATATTTGTAGATACACATACATGCATCCAGAGATGTATCCATCCAGTCAGAGACACTAATAGTAAGAATTTATGATAGCGACAAACCCATGGACGCCCAGATCATAACTCTGTCAATCAAGAAAACAACATTTTATTCTTTAACAAATTGTGCTTTTGATTCCTTAAAGTTGACATTGTGTGATAATAAGGTTAACCATCATGGTGCATTGTACATTTTGTCAATATTACAGCCAATATATGTCCTGTTTATGGCCAATTTGTATGGTCAAAATTTCAGCCGTAAATATCTGCAAAAATGTTTATATCTGTAGATACTGATATTGGTCCGATAACATTGTGCATCCCTAAATTGTAATATAAAGTGAAATTGAAGCATATCTTATTCTTACCACAGGCTAATCTGTTAAATAGCTTACAGTAGGTTACATTTTTTTCTTGTCAGAGAATAAAACTTTCTTCCAACTTTCAGTGTCCTATGTTTGGTGCTCCCCTGCAAAGTCTAAACGGGCAGTTTCGTGGCGTTGAAGGAGACGTGAACTTTGAGGAGGTTTTTTGGTCTAAGCCCTTCCCTCGCAGATGCCATCTGATGGTTATTGAGCTTCAGTCAGCACCAGTAACAGCCTTCATTTGGGTCGAGGATCGTCCCAAATCAATCAGTCTATCTGGCTCAGAGCTGGTGAATTTTTCTTTGATCTACCACTTGACTTTTTTTGCTCCATAACCCTCAGTCCAAATGACTGTCTTACTGCATCCAACCTCAGCAGCGAAGGTGCTGCAAGAGGCCTTCCTTATGCAGCTCAACAATCCTACCATGATCAAAGACAGAAAGATTTTCTGCCTTGGCCATCAGGAGGTTGTGGCAGTGTGAATACCAGACAGAAAATGACATGGATGCCACATTTGTGTGCAGATTTTAGCTTTTAAAGGCTGTGGTCTTAAACTTTTGATCATCTGACAAACACATGTTTTGGTTTAAATGCAGGGTTGCACAAATTGCGTACTCAGAATTCAAGATCCAACAGTGAAAAATATAAATTCTTGCAATTTTCGAACTGGTCTTAAGTTGTTGATTGGGAGTGTTTTATGGTTGGATGTTGTCAAATAACATTTATTTAACTTACTATTAATATTTTATTGATGACTCCTGGTTACCTTTATTATGTCATGCCTTCTTGGTGCTAGCTTTGTCAACCAGAAGTCTGGTTGGTGGGCAGAATGTGCTGTCAGTGTGTGGCCCTGCATTTATACAACAGTGCCATGAGGAAGCTCAATAGGTCACTCTTTTTGATTCTGTAACAGTGTAATATAGATGCCCACAAAGTCAATGGCAGATCAACAACCCTCATGTGTGACCGTAGATTATGTTGTCAGTCAGATGTGGATGCCTTGAGTGGAGCGATACAAAGGCTGCTTCTTTGCAGCATTCTTTCTGTTTGTTGTCCAACACATTGAATAAAAATGAGCCGATTAGTGTCAAATTCAGGCTCTTGTTTTGAACAGACTTTGATTTACTCTGTCTGCCCGGATCCCTGCTTTAAAAACTTATGATATTTAAATGAGGTGAGTCACATTCAGAGTTTGCGACGCCCTCTGAATCGAAGCATTGTTTTTATATCCCCTCCTTCATGCTTTATCCTAGCAACCTCAGCTCATTGAAAATAAAGAGGGGCACCAGGAAACGGGGTGACACACAGCCATGTTGTTTCCAGTTATCAGACTACCTCGTATTGTATAGTGAGGAGGAGGAATGTGTTAATTGGCGGAGCTTGTTGAGAGATAAAGGCTGAGGCCCCTGATATGATAATTCACGACACTGGTCATTAATCTGATGGTATTTTTATGCTTCATCATACTGCCCTCTTTTCAGCCTGGGTGATTTCACACATGCTTTTAAAGAGGAGGTTGTGGAGCTGCTGTACCGCACATAAACCTCAGCTGATCTCTCTGTCCAACCTTCCTGTTCTTCATTATGCCTGAGCTTCATGGTATCCCTCAGTCTAACTGATAATGACATGTAGTAACTCGCCCACTGAGGGTTTTGTTCTCATTCTCAGGAGTGCAGAGCTAAAAGCTGTCTGTGACATTATAACCTCTGCTGGTCTGGAGTTGTGACCAGATTCACTTTCTTGAGAGACTGATTCTGGTGGAAGATTTGGGATGGTATGATATTTAATATTCAGTCTTATTAGTCTTTTTATTATTATTAGTGCAATATTATATAATTCCTAATTCCTTGGTAGGGCTGAACAATTTCAGGAAAAGATGTAATTGTGATTTTTCTGGCAGATATTGTGATTTCAAATCGTCACCATACACAATTTTCTACAAATCGAGCTTCAGTGCAATATTCACTATGTATACTAGGGCTGGGTATGTCCAGCAACCTCTAGCAAATTGCTGCAAATTTGTAAAATAGTTGACACAACAGATCCTGGGTCAGTCAGGAGCACTGCAAAAAATTGCAACTTTGGCGATTCACATTGTCTGAAATTGCAATTTTGATCCAAAACAGATAAATCTCTCAGTCCTACTCTTTGGTGACTAGAATATGTAAGACACAAGCCAATATTAGGCCGGTTTCACACTAGGGCTGTCACCTTGTTCAGGATATTTGAATATCTGTTCGAGCATGGGGTTAAAAATCTGCTCTCAAACTGAATAAATATTTAAACTGATAATATACAGTTCTGCAGCACATTAGGGCGCCTTGAGCAGTGAACCTGATCCAACAGAGGGCGCTCCCAGAACAAACAAACACTCATGTTGGTCTCTCGACATCAGTAGACAAAATAAATGAGTGAAGTACGCCTCGAGAAAATGGTGGCTGTGTGTTGATCAGGCGGCAACCTTGGGTGCTGTAAATGGAGTCCCATGCAAAAGTGATAAAACCTGTAGTACCCTGAGTGTCCACTGGAGGCTGGCTGCAGTGACCTAAGTGATTGTATGTGGGGAATTTTTTTTTTTTTTACTGCTTTAATACATCTTTACAGCCTGGTTAAAAAACTAAAACTGTATTACATCTATGTGCTCTCCCTCTAAGAGGGTACATTTTTGTATATCACACCCATTGTTCTTTTACTAAGGATTTACTGAGGATTTCTGGTTTTGGAAAAGCAGAGTTGCTATTGGTGGGATGGCCTTTAGTCCCGCCTCAACACTGCCTCTCTGTCTGTGAGGAGGTTGAGCTAAAGTTTAATTGAGATGACACGCTTCTTTAAACATTAAAGGTCTGAAGACAAATGTGCACATCTGTGGAGGTTTAAATATCTCCTTCTATTTTTTGGGAAAAGTTACAGCCCTGATTCACACTGGTGGATGTGTTTGCCAAGTTTTGTGCCTAGTAAGTGTAGGAAGAATCACAATAAACTGGTCCACAAGTGATCTGATACATTGAATAAGAAGAAGTAGATGACGGGGATTCTCTCTGATCTTAAACTTTGAGAGGCACAGACAGGAGAGGCAATTCTGTCTTGTCTGTGACATGTTGTACTGCTGTGGACTTACATACCTGTTGGAAAAGGGTAAATTCAGCTCCATATTTTTCATTTACTTGTCTGTTTTGGCGTAAATGTGTTCAAGTCTATCAGGTAGAAGAGGAAAGCCCCTATTCTCTGGATTTTTTTGCCCTGGATACATGCTGGCAGTCTGAAGGCTCTGTCTTGATAACATCCATCCATTATTTGTACTGCTTATCCCTTTCGGGGTCGCGGGGAGGGCTGGAGCCCATCCCAGCTGTCATTAGGTGAGAGGCGTGGTACACCCTGAATCGGTCACCAGCCTATTGCAGGGCCACATAGAGAGACAGACAACCATGCGTACCCAGAGAGAACCCACGCATGCACGGGAAGAACATGCAGACTCCACACAGACAGGCCCTGCCCGACCCGGGGATCGAACCAGTGACCTTCTTGTTGTAAGGCACGTGCACTACATCGTGTCACCCACGTCTTGATAACATATTCTGTGAAATAAAGATATTCACGCCACGCAAGTAAAATGCACTCAGTGTGAAATGACACTTATTGTTGTCAAACTACCAAAATGTAACTTTTGTGGCATTTCCACAATGTGGTATTGAGTTTGCCCTGACGTTACTATTTTTCTTGTTTTTCTATCAGGGATCAAACCTGCTTTATTTTTGAGACTCACCTTTTGCACCTGATTCAACACCTCCTGTTGTTCCAGTGGGAAAAACTTCTCTCTCAGTCTTCTACAACAGACTCTGTGAGAACACTATAACATTTTTGGGCCGTTATAAGCTGCTGCACAGTGACATGTACCTACATGCTGTAACTTGAACTATGTTGTTCTACTCTGCTATCAGAGATTATAATTGATTTTCATCTATGGAGCAAATCCTGCAGAAACAGACATGATATGACACAACATGGACCCTCCTGTCTGATCTTGAAATCATGCTGATCAGAAGATCTTCAGAGTGAAAATAAGATGTTCAGATCAGGTTATAATCCATTTTGTCTTGTTCTGACAGGCTCCGAGGAGCCCCTGAGAAAATAGATTTTCTGTTCAGGACTCATCTAATCGGTAACCAGGAGTTCACGTTAGGGCTGGGTGATATGAAAAATTCTGTCTACATATTTTGGCTGAATTAGGAAACTTGATATATCTGCTTATTTTTTAGAAAGAAATAAAAGTTTCTCACAATCATAAAACTATTTTGGTATTAACAATATTGTCTTTCCCCATTTATCTTTTTTAAACATACATAAACATATCTGAAAAAGTTGATTTACTGCCAAACCCAAGTTTATGTACAGTCACAGCACCACCATCAGCCCCATCTTCATTTTAGCTCACCCTTTTTTACTCTGCAACCCGACTCTGAAGCTCCTCTGACTCTAAAAACAGACCAAAGTCTGACCACAGAGCTCTGCTTGACGGCCTTCCAGACCCTTTAATTGGGAGGCGATAACCTGGGACTCATTACACTGTGCTGCAGGCACATCTGCCCCTCCCTCTACTTCAGTCTTTCTAAAAGCCTTAACCCCAACCTTAGGCAGCAATTTAATCACAGTTTTTGATGGCACAATATGCGAATTTTGGTGCTATATTTTCTAATTTCAAAGGAACCTGAAATGAAAAACCTTCATTTAGAAATCTGCTGACCTACAAAATGTGAAATCACCCAACTCAGTCTCATGTTTTCAGTGCGAGGTAGGGTGCGATCTCACTTTTGTTCCAGATTTCCCACTTTGTAAAAGTTTTTTTAATCTCTGGTAGGGCTGGGCTGTATGACCTAAAAATGAAATCCCAGATTTTTTTTTTCCACAAAGCTCAATGAACAATTTTAATTGATTTTTTTCCCTCTAAAAAAAACCCCCAAGTGACACAAAAATTACATGAATCAAGCTTTGCCTTTATTTTATCAAAATTTGTGAAAGAACTAAACAGACTTTCCCTGTTACAGTTAAAATGCATGCTTTATTTTATCATAAAATATTGATCATGTAGTTCAAATGTAGGGAGGCCTGTCTACATAAACACCAAAAGAGTAGCTAACTTCACAGTATATTAATGTGGACACATCTAATCAATATTTAATCTCATTTAAGACACAAGTAAAGGCCTAAACATGTGCTGAGCCTAACAGGGCTTACCATCATGAAAACTGTACATTTTCGGTATTTATATTTTCAAACATTGCAACAACTAATGATCGGAGTAAGTTGAGAAAAAAAAATCTCGATTTTTCATTTTTAAGTCTTCTGCAGAAAATAATTTGATTTAATCAATATATTTCCCAGCAACTCTTGGTAGGGTTATGTTTTACTCTTGCCTTTGTTCTGACTTAATGCATTTCCTGTGTCCATTAGTAGATGGCACCTATTATAAATAATAGCTGTTCCAAACAGGTGTTTTGGGTGTTGAATAAATTGGTATGCATCCCTGTGATATGGTTACAGATCAATGAAGGCTATAAGCAGACAAATGACATGCTTGAGGCCAGAATTTGTCAACACTAAAATGAAACTGGCCAACAAAACATTGCATGTACTTCAGACTACAAAATTAATGGGACAAGCCTGGAAAAGAAAGATATATGATTCTAGTTATGAAGATAATAAGCACTTTGTTGTACTTGTGTTGGCACAGAGACGAGTTGAGTGAGAAGAAGACACACAACAAAACTGAGCCTTTTGTGAGAGGCTGTTTAGAGCTGGTTTAAAGGGAGTCAGAACTTCCTCTGCTGATTGGTTCATTCATGTTAATTCCTGTTTTGGGAAGACCTGCTTGGCAGATGTTGATGCAGGTTGAAGTGGCTAGAAATAGACTTCCCACGTCTTTACAGTGAACCAGGGCGGAGCTGCTGGTACATGCTTGAGATGGATAGAGGGGGATTCAGGTCTCAGGAAAGAAATCCTTTTATTTCTGCCAGTTGAGTTGTTTTTGTATGAACCACCCCTTTGCCTTTTGATGAATGATAAACAATGACGGAGAGAGGCTGTTAAATGTGCTTTCACCCATAAAACATAAACATTGGCTCGCTTTTTAGTATAAGGGGCCGTTTTTACAAACTAGGGACCTCAATTTCAGACAGCAAGTAAGCAGCAGAGTTGGGTGGAGCTGACAGCATGTCTCCACATATCATATTTACCTCTGCCAAGTAGGTTGTGTTTTTGCCGTGTTTGTTTGTCAGCAAGATAACAAAAAACAACAGGACAGATTCTGCTGAAAATTTCAGCAGATGTTGTTAATGGCCAAACTTAGAAATTATTAGATTTTGGTGGTGATCCGGATCTGAGTGCGGATCCAGGAATATTTTAAAGAATTTGGTAGCAGTGCAAGATACGGCAGTTTTCCATATTATAACAAATAACTCATTAAGTTCTCAATAAATTTAGATGACATTTTCAGAGAATGTTAGTCATAGCACAAGAGACAAGTGGCCACATTTTAGTGGTGATTCGCCATTAGTGAACAATCGTTTTTACTCAATAATTGTCAAACTAATGTTGATATTAACATGATACCAAAGAGGTAGGTTTTCAGGGTCAAGGAATGAGATTATGAGGGTTACTTCATCACAGAACCATTGCTTATCGGTATAACAGCAATATGTGAGCTGTCTTGGCAGAGGTGTGCGCTCTCCAGTGCTGCCTAGTTTGTTATTGTTTGGATTGAGCGCCCCCTGGAGGCAGAAGTTATATACTGTGTGTTTGATGTCTTTGATGGAGCTGCTGTATCAGGGTGGTGGTTGGTAGAAGTGTCACCCTCATAGGCTCACCCCTCTGTGCCTCACTCTCAGTATTAAAGTGCAGGCTGACCGGTACTCGTGGGTAATTTGGGAGGTGCTGATCACTAACACTTCATTATGGCTGCTGTCAATGTGCCAGAGCAGAGCTACGATGACACTCTGATTCTGACAGAATGTGAATGTGACGCTGTGGAAAATGCAGTCTTGCAGTCTTGTAATTTTCAGTCTTCAAGGTCAGCCCGGCCGTCTGCCTGGATATTATGACTCTGATTTGACAGGATTGATTTTTGTGGGTCCATCCCATCTGCTCATGGCAGCTGTGATTGTGTCAGTGTCCTCTCAGGGATAATAAAATCTTACAGTGTGTTGTGATGACAGGATTATCATACTTACACTCATTTTTACAAACACTAGAGGAAATAACTTATCTCTTTGTGAAAGGATGTATGGAGGGTTTATTCTAATCAGTTATCAGATGTGTAAAGACATTATCAGGTTTTCATGTGTGTCCACATTTTGCTACAAGAATCCAGCTCCTGCTTTGCCTCCTCTTTGCAGGTTTACATAAGAATCTAGAGATCTTTTAATGAGAACAGAAGATGCTTTGATTACACAACCTGAAAATTCAGGGCACAGGAATATGTATTTTTATGTCTTGACGAGCATGTAAATAAAAGACGGAACCGTGGAAAATAAAAAATCACAACAGATGAGAGCTGACAGGACCTGAGGCTGTTATCTCAAGAGCACTTTCAGAGATAATGTTCAAAGTTTGCACAAATATCTGCACTGATAAAAAGGTAAAGCTAGAAAGCACTCAAAGAGCGCAAACATATGCCAAGATAGCTCACATATTGCTGTTACATCTATAAGCAATAGTTCCATGATGATGTTACCATCATAATATGATTCCTTGACCCTGAAAACAGACACTTTGCACTGAGAATCATGTTAATATCATTATTAGTTTGACTATTATTGAGCAAAAACGACTGTTCCCTAATTGTGGTTATCTGGATCACCACTAAAATCTAATCATTTTTAAGTTGGGCCATTACCAACATCTCCTGAAAATTTCAGCAAAATCCATCCAGTATTTTTTGCATAATCTGGTGAACAAACAAACATACACCAGCAAAAACATAACCTCCTTGGCGAAGGTAATGAACAGATTTTGGAGATCATAGGTCAAAGGTCAAGGTGATGGAGTCCATAGTTCATCTCTTGCTTTTTAACGCAATTTCTCAGGAATGCCTCAAGAGATAATCTCCAAACTTTGCACATCAATCCTGTGAGATTAAACGATGAACTGATCAGATTTTCAAAATAACAGGTCAAAGGTCAAGGTCATGGCGTCTTGTGCTCATCCCTTGCTTGTGAATGTGATATATCAAGAACATGATCAGGAATTGTCTTCAAACTTTGAAGTTATAACCACTTTGTATGTATACCGGCAATAATCTTTCAACTGGATATGTATCGCGATACAAAGGGGACACTACAGTATATCAGGATACATCATGATGTCATAAACAGGGTCATACATCAGGATTTTTTTCACTTAATGTCTTTTTTTAAGTTTACTAAGAAACCAAAATATTTTATGTGTTAAAATACATTTTCTAATGAGCGCAGTGTTAATGTTGACAGCACTTTTTAACTTAGTTTTAGTTATAGTATTTTGCCTAAAATATCTTTTAGTCATAATTTAGTCATCTAAATTGTTTTAACTTTAGTCTAGTTTTAGTTGAAGAAATTTCACAACATTTTAGTTGACGAGATCTACTGTAAATTTAGTCGACTAGAATATGAAGTATAATTTCTTATGTTTCCTTGAATTTCTGAAGTCATGTTTTACACTTGGATAAAATGAAACATCTAATAACCCTTTATTGAATGCTAGTAAAGTCTGAATGTATAAATGAACAGAAACAAATTGAACTTTTATGTGAAATGCAGTCACCTTTATTTAGGCTACCTGACAGAGCATCTCAGTGACAATACCAGAACTGACAACAAACAGTGAACCTGCTCTACATGAATATATCAATTCATAAAGAGAGGAGCTCTGATTGGATCGCTCCCCAACTTGTCCCACCACCACCAAGCTAAGGCAGCTGTGATTGGATGTCCCTCTTAACTCATCCAACCTTTCCACACAACCAAAGTAGCTGTGACTGGATATATTCCTAACTTGTCTCTACTTTCTACATGACCAAATTAGGTCTGATTGGATTAAGTCTCTGTCAAACATTTTAGTCTAGTTTTTATCTGTTGATGAAAATTTTAGTTAATTTAGTTTTAGTTTCTGTCCATATACACTTATTTTTATTAGTTACTGTCTAGTTTTCATCATAGGAAGAAAAGTTGTTGACGAAAACTATAACGAAAATAGTCAACAAAATTTACACTGCATGAAGTTATTTGTTTAGAGCCTGGTTCTCTTTACATAGCTAAACTTTGTTTCTGTCCCAATGAAAGGAACAAAAACAACAAATGTTACAGAGAGGTGAAGATGAAGAGGCAAATGGCTGAACGTCTGCTGGCAATGAGGGGATGGAGATAAAAATAAAACAAATAAATATAAAAAAATAAATAAATATAGAAATAAATAAATAAATAAATATAGAAACAAATATAAATAAATAAATAAATAAATACAATATCACAGTTCTGCTCTTGAAACATCAGTACAGTATCGCACCACAAAATCTTATGATGCATCAGTTTTGTCTTTTACCCCTGTTAACCACTCTTACTGATAAACTAAATAGATTTTTGAGGTAGGGCTGAGGTTCCTAACCCTTACCATTGTGTCACAGGTATGTGGATTAATATGACAGGAACAAGTGTTCGAGCACTGTAGGTACTGTTTAATAATATTCTTCACATGATGAAAAATCCTGCAGCCTCCTCACCATGGCTACCCCTCCTGGTTTCTATTTTCTCTCAGAGATAAGCTGTCGCTGTTTGTTTATTTAAAGATTAAGTGCTCATCCATCAGTCAACCACATTAAAGAAATATCACCACAGGGCACAGATGGTGAGCATATTTTGCATTAACCTCTCTGTCTTTATTGTTAAGTTTATGTTGTTAAATAATGCTCCTTAAGTTTGGAGCCAAGGTTTACTGATTTTAAGTAAAATATTTAACCATTTTCACTGTGATTAACATGCAGATTTTCCTTTTTTTCAAGGATGTTAGAGAAGCCTTTGCTTGTATTTCTGGTGACAGTTTGGTGCTGTCTGTGCTGACCATCACAGCCCGGCTGACAGTCTGTTTGCTCCCACAGGAGCAGCTTTAGAGCAGCTTCTGCTACCAGAGAAACAGCCCCTCACTTTCACCACATTACACTGTTGTCCCTGTCACAGTGTCCCCATCTGCTGTGGAATAAGTCAGGCAGCAGAAACTGTTTGTGTAGCCTCATTACTGACACTTGTCTCATAAACCGCCCCATTATTTGGATTACAGTCTATGAGTGGAAACGTGATAAGAGATCCACCACCTTTCTAAAAAAATGGATATTTGTTCGGTGTTTAAGAAAAAAAAACTATCATAGCTCTATACCTTTATATATTGCATTTAAAACAAGAGATGAACATGAGGTTCAATGACCTTGACCTTTGATTAATGACCTTAAAACTGTACTTGGTTTATTTTTGAGCTGACATTTGTGCAAAATTATAAGAAAATCCCCCTGAGTGCTCTGTAGATATGGCACTTATGAGCAATTGTTGAACACAAGGGTCAGTGATCTTGAACTTTGACCTTTGGAAAAATCTAATTAATTCACTTGATTTGGGAGCTTTAGAAAAATCTGTTATCACTACCTTTAGATATTGTGTTAACATGCAAAGGGCTATATCAATCACTAAAAAAAATCTTCATTTATACAGCACTTTTCATACAAATCTTGTAGCACAAAGTGTTTTACATAAAAAGACATAAAAAAATGACAAAAAAATAAAAAGTAGAAGATTGAATACAGTGATCCACATACAGCACACACACAAAGATATTAAGAAAAAATTCTAACAGAAAACAGAATTAGAGGACTGAGGAAACAGTGTCTTGAATTAAAAATGAGGAAACACAGGAGCTAAGACTAAAATGACATAACAGAAAAAAATCATGATAAGAAATTCGGTAACAAATACTTTAGGGAAAAATAAATAAAGGACTAAAATAAAACAATTTAAATTATAATATTGGAAAAATGAGATGAAAAACACCAAATAAAGTAATAATTAAACCTGTTAAATCAAGATAATTAAAAGAAAATTGATTGACATAGAATAAGATTCTGACACAATAAATCTGAACTGAAATGGAGAATTAAAACAGATTAAGAGGATTAAAATAAATAAATATATAAGACTAGAAAAGCACTCTGGAGCGCAGACCTCCGCCAAGCAGTTTCAGTCCACTTTGGCGAAAATGATCCTATCTGGTTATGTTACAGAATCCTTTAAAAAAATTCCTGGATCCGGATGGTGATCCCGATCAGTCCCAAAGTCTAATCATTTCTTCCTTATCCCATTCCACAAATTTCCTGAAAATTTCATCCAAATCCGTCCATAACATTTCAAGTTATCTTGAACACAAACAAACAAACAAACAAACAAACAAACTAACTAACCAACGCTGGCAAAAACATAACCTCCTTGGCGGAGGTAATGAAATAATAATAGTAATTGACCTTGACTGTTGACCTGTGGACATTTCTTTTTGACTTTATTAACACTTGTTTGTGTGGCACTCAAAGAGATGGATAAACTTGTAATGATCATCCTAAACATTGACCTTTGACCTCCAAAATCGAATCAGTTCATCCTCGAAAGCATTCAGTGAAAATGTTGAGGAGAATGTCGCTGAAGGACAGATAACATAAGGACATCATGCCTGGCTGCTGGCCTAGAGGCTGACTGTGGTCACAGTGTTGTGTGCAGCAGCTCGATGTTAACGGATGGACGATGGCGGTGAAAATAATCCCGGCCCTCAGAGTGAAGTTTTGTCCTGCACGTCTCCATGCAGCGTGTTCACACAGGCTCAGCACAAAGCTCTGTGATGGTATTAACTGATACTTTGACTGTTCTTACTTGTCAGCGTCGCCCTCAGTGGACTGAAGTTCACACCTCCTCTCTGCTCGTTCACCGTCAGTATGAATTGATAATGATGTTTGACACACAGCTGCATTCATACTCCGCAGACGGAGCGGCTCAGGTGTCGCTGCAGCTTTAGTGTCGAGTTTCATGTGATGGTGTTGGGCTAAAAGAGCAGAAACACACCAGAGAGCACGGCCTGCAAATCCAGGGTGATGATGTTAAAACCTCTATGTCTCACCTGAAATGTCTACTTTATTTTCATTGAAAGAGGTAAAACCTTAATTTAAAACAGAAGTCTGATACCAACACTAAGTCTGTACAACTCCTCACTCAGGGGGAGGAGGAGTAACAGGAAGACAGAGGACGGGAGGGGGCAGTAGCCAGTAGCCATATTTTCATTCATATTTGTTTTTATTTATTTATAGTTTTATTTATATCTATCTTATTTATACATCTTTATACATGCTATATAATGCTGCTGCTGGAGTCTTAATTTCCCTGAGGGAGTCTTCCCAAGGGATTAATAAAATTCTGTCTAATCTAATCTAATCTAATCCCTAATGTCTCCTGGTTTATTTTACATAAAAAGCCGGCAAACTCATGCACGTAGCTTCATTATTGTAACATCGTTGTAAAACCACAAAAGTATCTTCTAGACAACTTTTTGCATCAAGACTTTGCAAGTGTATTTTTGCAGTTTATTTCTCCTACTCACTGCAGTTTTTGATTCAAAACAAAACTGAAGAATAAAGGAGATTATATCATATAATTATGACAAGCTGATGAAGGTGTTCTCAGTAACTTGTCTTTCTCAGTATGTTATCAGGCCTGAGAGCAAATATTGCCAGCAGTGTTTGTGTTTCCGAGTTCATCGTTCAAAAGGTTAGAATGTAAGATTGACCACGGCTTTTCCACAGAGTTCTTCTGGATTATTTAAGAAATGTAAATCTGCATGGCAGTTTTGAAACAAACTAATGTAGGAATAACAGAAAGAAAACACAACTTCATGCATTACTTCTCCCACAAACTGTTCTTCAGTCACTTTTTAAAAAATTACAACTGATCATGTTCAATTTTATTTATACTCAGGATTTATGAATCAGTGCAACATAGGCCTACATGTTTTATGTCGTTGTTTTATTTGTATTTGTATTGATGGAATAGTAATTTATGACAATGATCAAATCATGTCTCAAAAAAACTGCATGTTGCTTAAGTTTTAATGGTGGAATACCTGTTAAATTTATTTTCTTTGGACTGGGACTTAAAACTAAAATCACTTTCAGATCTTATGGTCCAGAGTCTGGGTTTCCTTGACATGCTTTTGGTCAATGAAAAAGTCCAATTCATCAATGTTACGTATGCATTGTAGGAGATGGTTGACTTGATATCAGTATTGGAATTTATTCTTATTAATTTTTATTGGATTTTAAGACTATACATAAAAAGAACCAAAAAAAGGACAAGAGGAAACTTGAATCTAGGTTGCAGTGAGCTTCACTTAGTAAAAAACAAAGAAAAGATTGAACTTAAGTTACACAAGATCAGCGTTACATCTCATAGATCCACAGCCCATTCCTGAGATTCCTGACTACAGACGAGTTTAATTGCTTTTTTGCTTGCAGCTTGTAAAATCTGCATTGGTATTCAAGTACCAACATCATATCAGTCTGAAAAAGTCTTAAACATTTTATTGTTTATTTCTATAGAGGTGGCATATTGTTAAATGTAATTGCTCCAGAGTAAACAAACAGCTCATTTGCATCTGTTGTATCTTGGCAGAACAATAATACTTAGTAGGAGATGCATGATGTAAAGTGACAGAGTATGCTAAAAGTCCATTTGTATAAAATTAACACTTCATAAGACATTAAATTGAATCCATAAATATAAAAATGCACTGTATTAAACATAATTAAATAAAAACATCCAGTAGTATTAAAACTACATCATCACAATAAACAGTACGGACCAGTCAAATGTGAGTGATGACAATTTTGAGCTGATTTGCAGAACAGAGACTGTCAATGTTATTTTTTTCTAAAAAATAGCTTGGTATATGCTATTTAAATTGTTTTCTGCTAAATAAACCTTCATATTAGCAAGACATGTTGTTTGGATCAAGTTGACATTCCTTCTATTTCCACTATTTATAAAATGTGCAATTTAGTTGACCGTTCTGACAACAAGCCTCTCTGTTTAATGAAGATCGAGCTGAGATTGGTGTTACATCAACATGTCGAGTTAGCCTGATATGTTTCCTGACCTGTACAGTACTTCTCTGAAACTTCTGCCAAGATTCCAGGTTCTCCGTCTTTCTCTTATTAATGATGGAGTATCAGCAGAGCGATGCTGCTGACTCTGTTGGTTGGCATTAACTTGAGCTTCCTTGGTGTCCCTCTGCTCAGTGTGGGGCTCAGCTGCCGAGTGCTGCAGTCCATCTGTCTCTCTCTTCAGTTTGTCCTGGTCAGGGTCAGGTCCGGGTCACCTCCAGGACGCCTCATTACTCTCTGGGGGATCAAGTGTCGCAGGGAGAGGGGAGTGGACTGGTGAAGAATGGAGGACAAAGTGGCTGAGGCTTTATGAAGGAGACAGAGAAGATGCTCAGACTTGGACCATTTGTCTTGTTTGTAGGACGAGACTCTAAGACACATGGGCATTGTGTTTGAGAGAGTTTGTTTGTCCTTCTACAATCCTGCTGGTCGGCTTTTACATGTGATTGCTTTTGTTTTTCTTTATTGTTACTGAGAGACAAAGACCACCACCATCATGATGTGAGCAGGTTAATTTGAGCTCAATGTGAGGACAGCTGGAGGGGGCATGACTGATTTCCAGACCACAAAGAGGTAAAGACAAGGACATGAGGTTAAAGCAGGCCTGAGTGGGCACAGCTACAGCTGAAACGTGGTTAGTTTTGGAGAACAGTTGGAAATATTTGACATAGGGCTGTAAATATTTTGTTTTAACATCACAAACTGCAATGTGAGCATGTGCAATAGTCATATTAACCTGGAGCTGCCTGATTTAATGTCTATAATCAGGGAAATCCATCTTGCCAAGCTCCAATCTACAGTGATTGTGAGTAGCCCATAGCGGGACGGTCCAATCAGAGTCTGTCAGAGCAGGAAGAGGAACAAACTACGAGACGACAGCAGGAAGTGACTGCACTTACAGGGGTTAACAGAGATGCTAACAGCTTTAGCAGCAGTTTTATCAGATCATGTTTTGACAAGAGTTTTTCTTTACAATGTTCTGTAGTGCAGTAGCTCCCGCTCATGACATTCTCTGATTGGCCCATAATAGATTATGATTGATGGAACGATTGTCCAATCACCTGCCAGATATGCTTCTGAAAGTTTCAGTCCTCCTCAAACTCTTTCTTTGGGCCATCTGGTGTGCCAAGTTATAGTCCTATCAAACATCAATGCCAGGTAGGTGGCTCAAAGCACATCACGTTGCTATCTGTGTGCTATTTGAAGGACTTCATCATCAGATTGGCCATTAATGAATGTGATTGACACAGTTGTCCAATCACCTGCTGGATATGCTTTTGAAAAGTTCTGCCTATTCCCGAACACTTTCTTTGGGCTGTTGAACAGAAAGACTCTTGAAACATACTCTGTACAGTTTATTGAATTTGGTGTGTCAAGTTAGTTTTCCACACCTTCGAGAATTACTCGGCTAAAAATGTCAAACATGTCCCTGCAGACATTAGTGCTGTCTTAGCACTTCTAGTTTTCTTTCTGCTGCCTTCTTTTAATCATAATTTTAACTGAAGGTGCTGTCCATCCCATCTTCAACACTCTGGGTCAGAATATTTATATCTGCAGATGAACGTCTTTTCAATTATTTTAAATCAGCTTTTTCCCTTGAAGACTTTAATTGCTTTCAGTGCCAGTCTTAAATGAAAGTTATGACAGAAACTTAGAAAACTGTTAATAAAGAAGAAGTTGTGTGCAGTATGGGTAACCTTGACTTTTGAAATCCAGTCGGATTAAAACTGTAACATTTACAGAGACGGTGTGCTTTCTCCTAACAGTGCATCTTTGTCCAGCCTGAGGAATGTTAAATACCTCCTGTTTCTTTACACTTTGGTCCATGTAGGTATTCAAAAACTCTCTCTGCTTTCTGTAACAACTCCCTAATTCACAGACGCAGACATAAGTTAAACCTCCCCTCTTAAGAAATGTTACTTCAGAGGCCTTCAGTGTTTATTCACCGTGTGGGAGTGCAGAGGAGTGTGATGAGGACGAAGCAGCATGGAGGATGTTCTCTGGTATTCTGCTGCCACAGTGATGAACAGTGTGGATGGTAGAGCTGTCTCTGCTGCTGATTTACATGCATGTTTGTTGTGTGTGCTGGAGGAAGTGACTCAGTTTGGTGGCGTGGTGGTCCCCAAAAAGACAGAGGACGTAGATAATGGTCGAGCTGATTGCTGGATGTTAAATGTGGTGTAAAAAAGCCGTCATTGTGTGACTCAAATTAGTTTATCCTGTTTTTGAGGAGGTTGTGGATATTTGTTTTCTTTCCTTGTGAAGCTCCAGCTCCAGCAGCGTGGCTTCATGATTACAGCCGTACTTTTTCTCTTTTATGTATCTGACCTACAACTGTTGCTGTAGCCATCATATTGTTTTGTTATTGGGGTCAGATTTGACTTTAGCTGAAGAACCTTTAAACTGTTAGTTGTACTTGCAAACAGTTTCCACATTAGCATGCCAGCATCCTTGGTTTAACTACAAGATTCAACTCCTAATTTCGTATATTCAGTTTTTCTGCCCAGGCTCTCGGGGCCCATTTACACGACAACGAAAACGTCTGGAAACTGAGAGTTTTTTTGGGTTTGTGCCTTCCGTTTACACGAGAACAGTGTCTGGCGTGCCTGAATCTGCAAATTTTTGAAACCGGGGTCCAGAGTGAAAAGTTTTGAAAGGGGTTTTGTTTTCAAAACCGTGTAAATAGAAATCTCTATTGTCAGGGAAAATGGAGATGCGCTGTGCATGCGCAGTACTCTTTCAGATAAAGGTTGCCTACGCACCTAGGAACAAGAACAACAACAACAGCTATGGCCGACTACTGGGCAACGTGTGTGCTAATGACTCTGCTGGGTTTGTTATATTCCTCCAACAAAATGTGGATTTGCTGCATCAATACTCTGACCACTGGTAGACACATTTGTTATATTCGCCAAGGACACTCCAGACTTACATCGCCAACTACTGGCCTGGCATGCACGCTGCCGCATTTTCAGTCGTCCTTGCAGATCTGTGTGAATGCGCATCATTATCACGTCTCTGTGTGAATGCGTTCCTGGTGACAATGTTGTTGTGTAAACAGACCCTTAGATGTGAGTGTGAAAGGGCTGCAGCCCCCCGCGACCCGAGCAGGGATAATATAGATAATAGATGGCTAAAAGTTAGCATTTTTTCTCTTCCCTGCACAAACAAATGAAAAAGTCTGATATTAAATAAAGACTTTAAGTTGACTCCTTCCTGAATTTTGCTTTGCTCAGTATCAATTACTCCATCTACAGCTTCAAATGAACGGACTCTCCCAGCAGGGAGTTTTTTTTTTTAACACGCTGGACTCTCTCTCTAGCAAACATGATCCCACACACCACCATCTGGGTGCCATCTAGTAATTGTTTGTTTTCTATCATAAGCAGCTTAGCAGCAGGATTATCAGCCTGGACAAGAGATGTTTTCTGTGTCACAGCTGGAGGGATGGAGGCCTGTGTTGCATTTTTCAGAACATCTATGACTGGGCATTATTTACTCTTATCTTTATACATGTGTGTCTGAATATGAATGTACAATCTGTGATGGAAGGACAGGATGTTGGTATGGATTTTGGTCTCAATTAAGAGGAGCTGTTGCATTAACCAAAATATCATCCTTATTAATCAGTGTTTACCTGCATAGACATGAAAATAACACTCTGATCTACCATCTTCAATTGATAAACAATGACCAGTCTATTAAAAGCTGTACAAAAGTGTCTGCTTAAATGAAATTGTTGAACTTCAACCTCCTTTCACTTAGACAGCTCCTGAGTTAAATCAGACATCAGAATAATTCACCCAGTGGAAGTCTGTGCTGTTGGCTCATGTCTCAGAGTATCGCTCTAGTGTTTATATTTCCATCCCCTAAATGTGATAGTGTGTATATTTGGGGTCTTTAATGGTGTAACCCAACAGGGGGTCTTTTTTAGCCCTGACTGGAGGGCTGCTTGAGAGCAGAGAGGTCAAAAGTGTGCTTAACAAACTTTAGACCATGTAAGTGAAAACATCAGCCTTAATTTGAAGAAGTAATGAGGAATTCTGACAATATCCAATATGGTGATATTTCCAAACTCATTATCACCGATACAAATACCCAGTGGTTCTTGAATGGTGTGACTGGGGGGGTGGGGGGTGGCTCCAGGCAAGTCAATGTGGGATGGGAATTGATTTGGTTTCACCGAAACCAGTGCCTTTACTGATTCAACTTAAGTATCTGATTCTTTATTTATTCTTTTATCAATTCCTTCTGATTTTCTGTTGTGGAAAAGAGTTGGCCTACATAAGTTTTCAGCAGCAGCAATGTCAAACACATGACACTCTTAGACAGAAAGAGTCTTTTGTTAAATATTACGACTCAATTTTAACAACTTCTGGTCTCATCTGAAAGGTTTTTGACTTCTTTATCATCATTTCTGCTGGCTGCCTATGATGAGAGCGAAGTGGGAGTAAATCAATACGGGAATTGTTAAGACTTGGTATCGATTCCTTAAGGGAGTGGTTTGATCCTCAACTGGAACTGGTTTTCTATTTCCTTCCCTAGCCTTGGGAATATGTGTTTCCACAATGTATCAATACAACTGTAGAAACAACTAATGAAAAGGTTCACTCTGGATATAAATGTTGGATATTTGATTAATGGGATTCTAATAGTAATACTTGTTTTGTCATGTTTTATGAGTTAATTGTGGAAATTAAATATATGAAACGGACTGATATTAGAACAGCCATTCATGAGGCTTTTTTGTTTGAACCAAAGAGGTGTGCCTTAAGATTTTTCCTTGGTCATAGATGTGCCTGTACCTCATGCTCTTGTAGGTGCTAAGATGGAGAAGAGTAACACAAGCGAAAGTTAAGATAAACATCATTTTATCAGTGTTTCTACATGCAAACATGTTCCGCAGTTTCTTGTCGGCTCAGTTTTAATTCAGATGTATGATTAAGCAGAAAGTTTCTTGAGTGGGTTTGCCAAATCACCAACCAACCCAACCTGGAAACTGATATGATTTTATTGATGCCAGTGTTGTTATTGATTATGCTAATCAAAGCAATTATCTAACAATTCCATTATTGATGCTGTGGATTGTCTGTGAGCAGTGAAAGTTGACCTGTAAAAGCTTTCAATGGCAACAATGTCAAACACATGGCACTCCGGATTTTAAATGGGTCTTCAAGTTGCTTGTTTCCACTCACTTGATGCTGTTTCTTGTTGGCAAAATTAAGCAGCAGTTTTGATCATTTCTGCCTTCTGTCGGCCATGATCACATCGTTGATTTCTTTGTTGTCATTTATGCTGACTGCCTCAAATGAGAGTGTGACGTCCTTGATTTACAAGGCATGCAAAACAAATTGGAGGGATCTGATAAGGGAGTTGTGAGAAAAAGGCTAATGATATTGATTCCTTGAGCGAATTGTTATTGATTCTCAACTTGAATTAAGTTTTGATTCCACTCCTAAAATTGACAGTATGAACAATGATGTGAAGTTGTGCTGTGAGTTTGTTTACAGCTTAATTAGATCAGTTTTTCACATCCTTTTTTCCTTTGAGCCCCCTCTAGCTGTACCGAAGAAAAGTCAAGCCCCCTGAGGACCCATCTGAAAAAAAGAAACAAGTCTAGCTGTCCAAAATTAATCTCAAGTTTAATTGTTTTTGTGGATAAAATACAGATCGATTGAGCCTGAAGGTTCATAATTATCAAGATATCCTTAAAGGATCTTTTCATTCAGTATGTAATAATTTAATGTATTTTTTTTGCTGAACATATGCAAATATAATTGTGACAACTTCAAAGCTGACATAGCCTCTTGCCATGTTAAGTTCCACTCAGTCTTTATTTAGTCCTGCTGCATTAATGTGTTTGCGTGATATGACCACGTTGTCAACAGTTTTAAAGCAAATGGATGTTCATAGTATGAGGGATTATTTTTAGTGAAGTTATTTTTGGTCTTAAGTGAAGCGTGAAGCATTAAAGTTCTGTGGTTGAGTGCTGGGATTAAGGAGAGACTCATGGATGAAGTGATTCAAAGTTTTTTTCTCCATTTTTTATCTTTTTCAAAACTTTTTCTCCCTCTGTATACAATTATTCTTCTGGATTTTCTTTTCATTCTCCATCATATAACTCTGCATCTTTCCTTCCTTTACATTCTCTCCCATCTTTCACGGCATCCTTCCTCCATCTTCATCAATAATGCATCTGTCAGCGTTCTTCCTCCTCTTCCTCCTGCCATCTCAGAGGTGTGTCTGCGTGTTAACATGACAGAGGAGCATGCACACTTGCCCCGCTGACCTCTGTTGCATCACAGCGTTTGTTCTGATCTGTTTGATCCCAGCTGTCCATCTGTCTCCTTCCTGTTTCCGTGTCTCTCTCGCTGCAGGTAATTCAGCGGAGTAATGACGGCTGAGGATGTAGGTTACTCTGCTGCGCTGGCATTTAGAAAGGCTTCAGATTAGCGAGGCTTACAGCTACCTGCTGCTCTCTTTGTGCCTCTCTTTGCTATTTGGAGCTTAAATCGCTCCTCAGACAATTGGTCATCATCTAATTAATGTGTGAGGGAACTTCAGGGGAGAGCAAAGTGAATGTAAAATGCTCAAAGGGAGGATTAAAAACACTGAATTTCCTGCCTGTTTCATTTCATTCATGGTTGTTGACTCCTGCAGAGCTTAAATAAGCTTTCAAACTCCCTCATCAATGATATTTTTCATTAAGCAAAGTGTTTTCCCTACATGCCGCCCGTTATCCCCTTTCTTTCGAGTTTATAGGGCCTGGAGGTCTGGATAAAGGTGATGAATTACTTTTATATAAATTTCAGATTTATTATTAACCTTGATGTTGATACAAGAACTTTTTTTAATTCAAGTAGGGATGCACAGATGCATCATTTTAACATCGGTATGGGCTGATATAGACCCTTTTTTTCACAATATCAGCCGTCGATAAATGAATGCAGGATGAACAGATCACAGTTGTAGTTGTTAATCTGTTGTGTCACAACAATTAAGTGCAGACATCAAGCAAAGCTAACTACTGATCCAGAGAAGAAGTTTCTCATGAGGCAAAATAAATGGCCTGTTGGGCAAACTGATCTGGTTGAAAGACGTAAGAGGAAATGTTGTTAATTTTGACAGCACTTTTAAATGTAGTTTTAGTTATAGTCTTTTTCCTAAAATATCTTTTAGTTTTAGTCATAATTTAGTCATCTAAATTGTTTAAATCTTAGTTTTGTTTTAGTTGATGATATTTCACAACATTTTAGTCGATGAAATCTACTGCAAATTTAGTCGACTAAAATATGAAGTGTAAAGTGTTGACGTGTTTGCTGTGTGTGCTCTGTATTCATACAAGTCTCCTCATGTATCCAAAAACAAACACCAGTCTAAAGACCTGAAAAGACTGCAAAATTACATCACAGAGCAGTGGTTGTTTTTCCTCTTTTGAGCCTCCTTGTAAATGGCTGATCTTCATGCTGTCTGACTGATGTGCAGCGGCCTGTTTAGTCCAGTCTATGGTTGTTTTTTTGTTTGTGAGGCTTTTTAAGGCGTCCCAACTCATTTGATAGACATTGTTGTTCCATGTTAATGAAACTTTCTGTTACTTTAGTTGCTCAAAAATGCATCACTGTAGTAATGATTGCCTAAAATTCATCATAGTCTATTGACAAGTACTTTTTTTGTATACAAATAAGGAGAGAGAGAGACATAGATTCATAGACAGAGAAAGATAGATTTAAATATGTAGATATATGGTGTATATAGGTAAAGCATAAGTTTATGTGCGTGTATGTGTGTGTTGAAAGTCAGTGCACAAATGTAAAGAAATCAGAAACTCCTTAAATGTAATAATTAAGGCGGTTTGTTTCTTTCTTTCTTTCTTTCTTTCTTTCTTTCTCAGTTTAGGCTATAATTAATTGTGAGGCTTTTATCTCCTTGATTTATTTAAAAGATGAAGGTGTATATATTTTTTTTTTTAATCATTGACTCTCCTGGTTAGTAACATGCCTGTACTTTCTTTTTAACAGACAAGAAGGTTTTTTAAAGGTATGAACTGCAAAACCTTGTCTGTTAAAAAAGAAAGTACAAGCATATTATCAGCATGGACATTATGAACCTTCTTGGACTAGTAGATATGTATTTTAAGCTGCTGACACATTCAGGTGGTCTGCTATCATCTGCCACCCTCTCTCGCTCCTTTATCATAGCAGTCTTTTTTTCCTTTTTTTGCATTTATATGTTTGACTTCTTCTTAAGTTTCAGGAGCTGTTTCTCATTTGGAGTAAAGTGTTCTGCAAGTGTCTTCTCTATTTGTGATCAGGAAATCTGTGATGTACCTCGTGGTCTTGTGAAGAAAGCCGTGAACGAATTGTTATCTGAATGAGTTACATTTGGCTTGACCAGTCCGCACTTTTTCAGCCTGGATTGGCCTTCGTGAAACACACAAGCCAGCAGAGACTTGGTCAAGCCTGGCTTTTGTTGGTTATCCTGGATGTCTTAAGTCCACTCGGGTGAAAAACCTGCCTGGTGCTACGATTCAAATGTCTGCATATGAAATGAATGAAATAAACGAATGAAATAAAGTTTTTATTATCAGTCAAACTAAACATCATTAAAAGAGATATCTTGTGTTTATCAGCATACCACTGTTGGTGGTCCTTCCTGTCAATCATCTTGTTATTGATAATAAGACCTGACTGTTTTTCTAACCTTTTCTGTTGATGTTACGCTGTCCAGCAGTCAGGTAAAGTAAAAAAAGAGTAACAATATTATGTAGTAAACTGCATCAGAATAAAACACTGTTGTCATACCAGCTTTCTCCTTGACAGCATCGTTAATTTAGCCATTTTAAGTTTAGAGTTTCCATGATAATCAACCACACCTTTGTGACCCTGCATGCTGTGAGTGTGAGTGTGAATGTTGGTGTGTGAGAAAGAGATGGAGGAATGTGTGTGTGCAGACTGATAGTGGTGGTGGTCTCGTCTCTCTGTGAGCAGGTCAGATGGAGACAAAGAGCTGTTGTGTCTGTATGGGAACCAGAGATGGGAGACAGGAGGGACAAAGACGAGTTAAGATGAGGAAGTAATACAATTTAGGTCGACATCCAACTCAATTTATTTAAAATGAATTAACCGTATTATGTTATTCATAGGAGACCAGTCTGAATTAGAGGCTTTGAAGATTTTTATCAATGGTTCTGCAGACCAGGACTATTGGACAAGGAGTACTTTTCATACACTTTTCAAGAGAGAACAGTTGGAAATTTTGGTAATAAGTCAGGCATTAATGAGAGAAGTCTCTGTTTTATTGACTTATATGCCATAACTTCATTTAATTTCATTGTGCAACCTGTTGTATAATGACAATTAACTATCTTTGTATTCTTGTTTAATTTTGAAAGTAAATTAAAGTGATTAAGGTCACCTTAATACTTAGATTTTAAATTTAGATACAGTTCTGAGCCCTGTTTGATGTCAAAGCAACAAAAATCAGTTAAAGTCAGTTATGATTTTTATGTGCAGATATGGCTCCTCCTGTGTTAACTGCCTATAGTTTGTTGTTAGCTTGTACGCTGCGTGCATTCAACTATTGCCATGCTATTTTGCTATTTAATTGTATGTTGTTAAAGGGATACGCCAACATTTTCTTTGTTTTCGTGTCTTACCTCATTCCTGAGTCCATGACAAGCAGATAGACGCCATTTTTTTCAACTGTGCGTGTAGTAACAAGGAAGAGACGGGCAGAGCTCGCACACCGCCAATTAACTTAGCTCAAACACTTTGAGCCAGTGGGTAGTGTTAGCCTGCCTCTGCCTACAGTCATCAGATAAACTCTTCAGCAACTCTAAACAGTCCTGTGTGCTTGTATTGACTTGTTTTTTATCGCATTATTTTATGTTATCTTCTATTACCATTGTATTATCCTCTTCTACTCTTAAACAGAGGCTTTGTCTTGTTGGCCTACTTCCCCGATGGTTTCGCTTGAGATGTGACGTTCGTGAACGAGTCGGGTCTTTTGAACAGCTCTTTTAAGTGAATGATGGGAACCGATTCACAGTTGTGAGTGAGCTGTTGGTTTGCGAGCCCTTCTTAATGAAAATTGCCTCAGAATATAAGAATGGCTTGTCATTGAACGTCACATCTCTAGTTTGTCATGGATTTGGGAGTGAGGCAAGTCACGAAAACAAAGAAAATGTTGTAGTAACCCTTTAAGTCTCAGCCATCTTGGAACACATTATAGGGACAGGCAAACAACCTCTCCTCATGGCCTCCTGTAACTGAAGCTGTGTTTGAAACTGTTCACTCATTCACTCACTCGCTATTCCCTATATAGTGTTAATGAATTAGTGAACTACATAGGGAATGACCGAATGAGATTTCGGACACTACACTGAAATTTTCTACACATCATTGCGTCAGTAGATGCACCGGATATTCCTGTGACGCAAGTGGATGCGCCAAGCATCACCTAAACAAACCGGGCACTCAGGAGGACAACAGTGGTTGTATTGATGTCAATGAATTGTTGAAATGTCAGTGGTGTGGAAGTTTGATTTTGTCATCTACGGTTTTGTGTCTCGATTGTGAGCTGAAATGGCCCACGATAACTACAGCTACTTAGATTGAGCTAGCGAAGTAACGGTTGGTTGTATTGAGCTTACAGGCTACGAGTTAACACCCCTATATAAACAAAAGCAGCGCCAATTTGTGCCGTAGCAGCCATCTTTCTTTTCTTGTTCTTCTTCTCCTCTGGAAAAACATGACTACATTGCATTGTGGTATACTGGAGTACAATATAGGGTACATCGTATGTACACTCACATTTGCTGTGCATTGTGGGTATTTCACAGTGCACTATATAGTGAATGAAATTAACTGCTGGGAATTCTAACAACACTACAAAATTGTGAACACACTATATAGTGCACTATATCTGTGATAGGGAGCGGTTTCGAACACAGCTTGAGTTTGAATGTTAACAGTGTGCACTTCTCATGAGATGGCTGTGGCTCCCTGTCAAACTTACATAGTGCTATATAAGGACCATCGTGTTCTGAAAGAATGGAATAAAGTCCTCTTCCTGTTAGATCAACTCAGAAACTGAAACTTATGATTTTAAGTGGAGACATTACATGCTGTAGCCCTATCTCTTAAAAAGAAGCCGCATGTGTATGAAACATCCCCTGCCAGCCTGAGAGGCCCCTCTTCGGATTTAATGATTGTTTTGCCCTGCAGGCAGAGAGTGTTTGAGATCACTGGAGCCCGTCTCTCACCGGCATCCTGAGGACTGTCAGGGTTCAGGACCAGGACACTGACAAATGCACAGAGTGACACTGTCTGCTTCTTCATGAAAAACTTCTCTAACAGCAATGACGGTGCGTGATTAAGGGTTTCAGTTTCAATGACAGTTTTAGCTTCCATGAAAATAAGATTATCAGAATCACAGGGCTGCTGTTTCTCTCCCTGTGCTGAATGTCCTCAATTTTGTTTATTTTTTGGCTTGCGATGCATGATATTGCTTTCTTTTATTGATAAAAATCTTTTTTCAAAGTTTATTTCAGCTGGTACCAATGTGGACACTGATATGTGATCATGGTTATTTTATGATTTTGTAACATTTGGTCTTTGCAGTGTCCTTGATATATGGCTTTGGCTTTTTATGGTAGAGTTTAAGTTGACCTTGTAGATGTAAAGTGGAACTGTGTTTACTGACAATGGTTTCCTTAAGTGTTCCTGAGCCCACGTGAGGATATCCTTCACAGAATGGTGTTGGTTTTCATTGCCACCTGAGGGATCAATGAATGGCCTTGTTGCTTCTGTGCAGAGATTTCTCCTGATTCTCTGAATCTTTTGGTGATATTATGGACTGTAGCTGGTGACATCCCTAAGTTTCGTGCAGTTGTTTATTGAGAAACGTTGTTCTAAAATTGTTGGACTATTTATTCACACAGTTGTTCACAGTGTGGTGAACCTTTCCCTATCCTTTCTTGTGAATGACTGAGCCTGTCAAGGATTCTCCTTTTATACTTAATCATGACACTGTCCTTTTTCCAGTTAACCTGTTCACCTGTTAAATGCTCCAAACAGGTGTTTGTTGAGCATTCCTCAACTTTCCCAGTCTTTATTGCCCCTGTTCCAGCTTTTTTGGGACATGTTGCAGGCATCAAATTCAAAATGAGTGAATATTTGCAAAAAAATAAAGTTTATTAGTTTGAACATTAAATATCTCATTTTTAGGGATGCACAATATTTCTTATTTCTTTTGCTGATATCCATTATACCTTCATTTCAACACTCATTTCAGCTGATGTGGATTTCAGCACTGAAATCACTGATAGTATTTTTTGGACTAAATCTAAATTATATGCAAAATATATTTGGAAAACTAACTCATTAATTCATTTTCTATACCGACTATCCCTTTCGGGGTTGCGGGGGGCTGGAGCCTATCCCAGCTGTCATTGGGCGAGAGGCGGGGTACACCCTGAACCGGTCGCCAGTCGATTGCAGGGCAACATATAGAGACAGACAACCACTCACGCTCACACCCATACCTAAGGGCAATTTAGAGTGACCAATTAACCTAATGAGCATGCTTTTTGGTCTGTGGGAGGAAGCCGGAGTGCCCGGAGAGAACCCACGCATGCACGGGAAGAACATGCAAACTTCACACAGAAAGGCCCTGCCGGACCCGGGAATCGAACCGGGGACCTTCTTGCTGTGAGGCACGTGCACTACCTGCTGCGCCACCGTGCCGCCCTGGAAAACTAACTGTAAAATCTAATTCATCTACCCTTTTAAGAGTTACAAAAACAGTTTACTTATCTGCTTACACAAATCAGGTCATTCTTAGATTATATGTTCAGATTGATATTGATCAGCACAAAATCTACAAAGTTAATGCTGATATACATGACCAAGTATCTGTGGTTAAAATAGGCAGTAATTTCATCTGCCAATGCCAAGATCAGGCTGATACTAATGTGCCGCATGAGCTCATGCGGGCAAAATGCATTTAATTATATATATATTTTTTTCATTTTCATTCATTTATGGTCTAATAAACTACTATTTAATAACTCAAGAAATACATCAGTACAGATGTTGCAAAATCACAAAATAATTATGATGTCATTATCAATCAAGTAATCATGATTATGGTTTTTGCAGTGATTAAATGTGCCCTCTGTTTCCCTGATGCAGAGACAAGTAATATTTACTGAGCAGACTGCGCCATCTAGTGGTCATAATCTGTCACTACATTTCGACTGGATTCAATGAAATAAACAATAAACGCTCTTTGGACTTTACTGAGAAAAATGAATGTGAAGTGGCTCCATCATTGATAGCACAAGGAAATGCACACTCCTTTAGTCCAATTATGTTACATTACAAGATAAAATAAATCAACTTTCTAATTCAAGATAAGCATTAGAGAGGGAAAACAAACCTTAGCTCATGATGGAATAAATAGAAGAAGGTAAGTATAGAGTTTAAATAATCTTAACATAAATATGGCCGGCTAAAAAGCACAAAACTAAGTCATGCATTCATTTATTTTAAAGATTTTTTTCATGATGAATTTGCATTATTTTTTCTCCAAATATTTTCATATTCCTTGTACAACCTGTTTTAAACAGTCTTTGTTTTGTTACTCATAAGAAATAATCTTGAAACCTTTCCCAGTCAGAATAAACACGTTTAGCAGCTTTATTTCACATTTTGAACCTTCAAAATACCAACAATAAAGGAGATTAATGATCTCTTTATATCATGGCAGCTGTGTTTCTCCAGGTCACTCTGGTTTACACTCTTTTGTTTACTATGGCAGTACAGTGTGAGGGTAAAAAAGAGGAGGTGGAGCATGCTGAGCCTGTGAGGAGGAAGAGTAACTTGACTTTCAGGTCTGTTCAGGTGAAACACCTGGTGGGCGGGGCTTCCTGTACGGAGGATTTGGTTTGTGTGCTGTGCTGTGTGTGGTGGGAGTGCCCGTCGAGTGTGTGAAACTGTGTTGCTGTGGCAGGAAGACGGTGTCCTGGTGAGTCCCTGTGCTGTATTTGTGTCTGTTTTATGATTGTTTGAGTGACCAGCGTCCATTCTTCTTCCTCATTTGTCACATTAGATTGTTTCTGTTCTGCTGTCTTGTGTTTGTGCTACAACAGATGACTTTCACTATTGTCTCTGCATCAGTCTCTGAGTGAAGGGAGAGCCTGAGGACAAAGTGCCTCCTCCTGTCATTGTTACTGGCTTTAAATATGAAGAATGCTATATAATTTTCCATTTACCCACTTCATCTTTATAGAAAACTTGCAGGGAATGCTCGTATTCCTGGTAGCCATACTCATGATTTTCTGTTTTTCCTTTTACTGTTTATGTTGTTACTTGCGCCCTCACACACATTTTTAATAATGTTTCTCGGTGCTGCTGCAGCTGATCGGTTCACCCAGGAGCCCTGAAACAGGCAGGTCATGGCATATTACACAGTCTATTAACATCCTCTTCAGATTCTTCTCTCAGCTCACTGAAATTTTTATGCTCAATAGCTTTGGCTGTGTGCAAATCAGAATGTATCAAAGTGAAAATAGACCTCATTGCAAAGTAATAATGCTTATTTTTCAACCAGAAAAGGCCATTCAAATCTCCTCAGGCTCAGTGACGGTAGGACTACTTGCAGCTTTTAAAGCCTGATTACTGCTGGCCCCTCTCTGCAAGAATTAATACAAATGGAATTGCAAAAGATCGGCTTATTAACGGATACACAAAGTCAAACAACATCACAAACAACTGCCAGATTTAGGAGCTGCTGTTCATTGTTGCAAGAAAATTACTGGTTTGAAATAGTATACATGCTAATGAAGGGGACAGGATGGATGTCTTAAAGGCTGAGGAGTTTCTGATTATCTCCAGATGTTAAAGGAACTATTTAATTATTTCCAAAGCCTTCAGCAGGAGTTTATTTAAAGGAAATCATGCTTTGAATTAATTTTTTTTCCGCTCCAAGTTTCAAAAACAAACTGGTTCACAAACTGTCTCGTCTCTAGGCTCACTGCATGTGAAAAAAAAAATGTAAGTCACCGTAAATGATGTATACTGTCTGCACAGTACTGTCTACATGTCTGTCCTCATCCTTCTTTTCAACGGGACACATATACCGACCTTAGTGACAGCAGGGAGAGTTTAGTTTTTGCTGGTCTGAGCTTGTGTGGATCAGAACACCAAACTGAAGCACAGTACAGTGCATGCAAGATGTATGTCTGTACCAAATGGCCTGTACCAAAATGGTTGTATTAGAATCTAAACACTGTGGTTTGAGATTTGTTGTCTAAAAAATGAGACCATATGCATTAATGGACTTTTACATGTAAATACATGGGATTATAGTAGGGTTGAACGAATTTAGGAAAAGATCTAATTGCAATTTCAATTCGATTCATGATTTTCTTCAAATCAAGATTCAGTGCAATATTCACTGTATTTACAGTATAGACAACAGGAAGGAAATCAATGATCAAAAGCACACAACATATTATTCATCATCTCATATTGATGATAAATAATCTGATTTCATTATTTAAGGGATACTCCAACTTCTACACCTAAACAGAGGCTTTGTGTTGTTGATCTAGAGTTCGCAGTTGTGAGAAAGCCATTCATTTGCGAGCCATTCTTAAGCACAGATTGCCTGCAAATTTGTAAAATAGTATGTGTAGAATAGTTGACAGAACAGACCCTGGGTCAGTCCGGAGTGCTGCAAAAAATTGCAGCTTTGGCGATCACATGATTGCATTGTCTGAAATTGCGATTTTGATCTATAAAAGATAAATCTTTCAGCCCTAGATTATAGCAAAGTGGCCATTTTCCATCCTCAGTCTCATTAGCAGGTTGGTGTCAACTTATAAAACAAAACAAACATCAATAATAGGAATAAAAGCCCACAGAGCACACATATTACACATATTAAAAGACAAGCAACAGACATAAACCGTGGACACCCTAAAAGACCTACAGTCCCAAACATAACGGGCCGAGGGTGGGGTACCATGAGAATTATACAATATAAATTACAGAGTGCTGGAGTGCTAATTAAAGTGCCATGGTGCTAAAGTGCCTTGTTTTAGGTCTCTGCCCCCTGCCAACTTGGGGAGTCAAACCAGCAACACTCTTGCTTTGAGGCATAAGCACTGACCTGCTGCACCACCTGCAGCCATAAAGAAGGTTCCTGCTTTAAGTCAAGGCCAGTCCATGTGGAGATGGTCCTCATTTACGTGTGTGGGTTCCTTCTGGGTTCTCTGCTTCCTCCTTTTAGTCTTGTTCGCAGTTTCGATTCAAGTCACAACATTTTTACACTTATGACATTCTGCCGTAAGTGTGAACACTGCTGAGGCAAAATGAGGGTTTGAGGTCTCTCTCCAAAGCCAGAATTATTACTAGTATCAGGGTTTAGGCTCAGTTATCCACTGCTGTGGCATCATGATGTGGAAACATTCTGAGTAATTATGGTCCATTCAGATCTCACATAGCCACAAACAGATATTCTCCCCAACTGTAGGGGGCAGTGTCCTCAAAAAGTTGCTTCCATAGCATGGTTTACAGGAAGTCCTGGAAGAAGAAAGCTTGTTGTTACTGGTTACACCTAAGAAGAAGAAGAAGAAAGATTGTGTTGCTGGTTATGCCAAAGAAGAAGTTTGTTGTCAAGAAAGAGAACCATGACGACGAGTTGCTGTGTTTGTACTTGTTATCGTTCTTTAATTGAAGAGTCAAATAGTTTCTGTCAACACTTTCTCCTCATAGTTCGCCATTTTTTCTTCTTCTACTGGCTGTTGACTAACAACAAATCAGTACATTTTTGATCTTGTTGTCGTCCACCTCTGTTAAAATTCAGGGGATATATGTAGCCAGGTGAAAATCAAGCCGCACGGACCTCTGCAGGGGTGGCGTATATCTTTGCATGTGACATCACGCTCGCCATTCGGAAACTTTCAAACTTGCAGATGTGTCAAGCTTGAAAAAGGCTTCCAAGGGGCAAAATTGGGCAACAAAGAGCACTCCCCCAAAGCCTTCACACTGTTAATTGACACAGTATCACATCTGGAAACTAGAAAGCACTTTGAAAACGCAAACCTCCACCAAGGTAGCTCACATGTTGCTGTTACATCTATGAGCAATAGTTTCATAATACAGTTATCATCATAATATGATTCCTTAACCCTGAAAACCCACACCTAGCACTCAGAATCATGTTGATATCATTATTAGTTAGACAGTTATTGAGCAAAATCGATCATTCGCTGATAGCAGTTATCTGGATCACCACCAAAATCTAACCATTTTTAAGTTGGGCCATCACCAACATCTCCTGAAATTTTCAGCAAAATCTGTCCAGCAGTTTTTGCGGAATCTTTCTTTCTTTCAAACAAACAGACAAACAAACACATGCTGGCAAAAACATAACCTCCTTGCGGTGGTAACAATAGGAATGATTTGCTCAAGGCTTCATATGGATGGAGTTATGTTGCTTCCCTTTTGCATAAAAGCTCTGCGAAAACGCCACTTGATCGGCGACCCCTCATTCTTGGCATAGTTTTGAGTGTGAGTGCCTGTTTTGCTCTAAATGTCATCTCTGTGATTGACTGATAGGTGACCAGCGCCCTCAAAACCTTCGACGGGATAAAGGTTTTGGATTCCACTCTGTCCACGGCTTTATCCTCTGCTTTTATGGCTTAAAATTCCCCCCAAAAAATCGTAAAAAGAAAATAACTCTACAGGCCAACATCACACATGCAACACACAAAACACTCAAACAACTTTGTTGTGATGATCTTCCTAAATCACAAACCCACACATCTTATCCTGAAGATGTGAGAAACAGAAGACAGCAGAGTCATAAAGCCTTGAAGCGAAATTGACACAACCAGCAGACGTTCATTGTCGTCCTCTGTCATAAATTTGCTACACTGGAGACTCTTAACGTGTCATCTTTGATTTTCTCTGAGCACCATGAGTCATATTCTTCCATATCCCTGAAACATCTTTCCATCTCACTTGTAAATAGACAGATCTCTATTAAATGTTTTTTAAAGTACAGTTAAAGACTCCAGAGGGTGTGTGTGGAGGCTGCAGAGACAGATGGACTCTGTGAGTGTGGATGGACAGTTTGACCTGGATACAGACCTGACTGTGCTACATACACAGGCAGGTGTATTTAATATGGAAAAAGGTGACAGATTATGAGTAATATGTGGAGATTCTGACCTGTCAGAGTCCATCCTGAGCCTCAGACTTCACGTTCCTCCTCTGGTCTTTTTCCATCTGCTGTGTATTTGTAATATCAGTCAGTCCAGGAGCCTCGGCCCTGCCAGGTCCCTCTGAGTCTTACTGTAAGCAGCCACAATCCCTCGTAAAGCTAACGCTTATTAGGGAGTTGATGTATGGCACACGCCTGACAAACACCAGCCTGTCCCGTCAGCATCAGGCGCCCCGCGTTTAATGGGGATCGACATGGGGACAATCTGGCAGCGCTGCCCAAATAAAGGAGAGAGTCCCTAATCCACAGTGTGTGTGTTTTTGTTTAAAGAAAGTAGGGATGGGAAGGACATGGTGGTTTGAAAATATTTCTATCTATGTTTTTTGGGGGCATTTTTTGTGCCTTTATTGATAGGAGGGAGAAACAGTGGATTGGTAAGAGAGAGTAGGGGAGGACACTCTGTGAACAGGCCACAGGCTGGACTCGAACCCGGGTCGGCAGAATATGTATTGGGTCGTGCCTGGTTGCTTACCACTAAAGATGATCAGATACCATTTTTTTCCTCTCTGTACCTATACTTGTGCTGTGGGTATCGGCCGATACTGAGAACCGATCTGACACAAGTGTGTTATAAAAAAGATATCAGACTACACCTACATGACTGTGATGTGACTGTGACATATGATTATCCTTGTGGTAAGGCCTGGCTCAGGTTAAACCCTTTGTAAAACATGAATAAATACAGCAAATTCAAGCCATTTATTTTAAAATATATATTTTTAAATAGAACAGTATAAAATAACATTGGTAGAAATGCAATTTGATTAAATAAACCTAGGAATAGTTATTTAACAAAACTGAAGTGCAGCCACAATATTTTTAAATAAAAAAGGCATTTAAATACAACAGTATAAAAACAGTTATGCAACAGCAACTTAGATAAATAAATCTAGGAATATATTTTTTAAATTAAAGTGCAGCCACAATATTGTAAAATGAAAGCATGTAAATAGAACAGTATAAAAAATAGGTGCTAAACAGTAAATAGATTACTTATTTAATAAATTACGTGGTATCGGATGGTGCCTGGACTCCAGTAGTCGCTGATAACGATACCAGCATTTTCTGCAGTATCGGAGCAATTGCCGATACTGGTATTGGAATCGGAACAACTCTGCTTACCACTCCACAAAACCATTACCCCATATATATTTTTAAAAAAGGTAATACATTATACATTATTCTCATAAAACCAATTTTATTTTGTATTTAAGTGAGAAATTGAATGAGTGCATGGCAGCAACACTGTCATGTGATTGACTGATCAGCTATTTGCGTCGTTGAGAAGTTGAATAATAATAGTAAAACAATACATTTTATTTGTATTGCACTTTATATTTTTGAAATCTCAAAGTGCTAGAGGGTAAGATAAAAACAATTAAGATTAATGCAGTTAAAACAATTTGTAAAAAAAAAGAGTCAAGATAAATAGATTCTTTAAGAAAGGAGAACCTATAAAAGAAGTTTAGCAAAATGCTTTTTTAAAAAGATAGGTTTTAAGATTTCTTTTAATCTGTAGATTGTGGGTGGGATGTAGAGTTAATCTGTTAATGGTTTTTAATAATCATGATCTTAGTCTTAGTCTAAGTACTTATGGTAATGAGTATAACCATAAAACAAAAAAAGAAAGAAAAAACTCCCCTGTGCTGGAGTTTGTCTGCAGATTTTCACAATAAATCAATTAAAAAATGAAAAAAAATAAAATAAAATAGAAGATAGAAAATCAAGTGAAAAGAAGGTAATACAGTTCACACCAGCTCTTTTGTAATTAATGCTATACAAATACAGATAGTTTGATCAATGACGAAGAGTAATAATGCTAAAAAGTTTATTCATTTATTTATTTGTTGCTGTGATATTAAACAGACTTTGACAGCTGTAGTCGTTAGAGTCATTGAAAAAATTAATTTCTTCTTTTTCCACCAGCTATTTCTTTGCAGATTTAAATCAAGTTAGATGTTGGTCTTGGGGATTCCTTTTTTTAATTCCTTTATTTTCTGCTTTTTACGTTATAAAACAGACATACACAGCATAAAAACATCCATCTTAAAGAAGAAAACGAAAAACTTAACAAAGAAATAAAAAAAAAAAAAAAGGTCACCAAACTAGACGGGGTCCTCTTGCCTTTACTCTGCGTTTGCTTTTAAATATAATAGTGTTGTACAAACATAAATCTATAGAAATAAAAAGAGCAATTACTACTAAATGAGCAGAGCAATGAATGTAGGGGGGAAACTCCAAACATGGGGATTCATTTACATGAAATAATATATCATATTATTTTTGGTCCTTATTTCCCAGCCCTAAAAGAGTCAAAAGCAAACAGCTGCCTGTGCTGTGCTGGCATTTAACACCATTTCTTTTTTTCTTGTAACAGTTTTACAATCTTAAAATGTCATTTGAATAAATATTCCTCTGCCCACACTTTAATACTCTGTAATTATACACAGCCCATTGACATGCAGCTCCACTGTGAGCCTGTGTGCAGATGAATGTCGGCCGTTACCACAGCTGGATACACTTCAATTATGCTCTTCTGATGGTGTCATGTATGTGTGTGCGCATGTGGCTGTAACTCTATCTCCTTCTGTCTGTCTGACTCTGCACTCTGTGGTTCCTACAAGCCAATATGATGTCGAGAGGCTAAAATACAAATTGATTTTACATCCAATCTGTCTTCACGGTCGCCCCTTACCAATACCCTAAAGCCTGAGCTCTCCAGCGGGGATTGAAGTAAGAGAACGAACATAGTTTTCCATAAAAGGAACAATTATTGCATTTCTTTTAAATCCTCATGGACGTGCACCTCCCTCTTTCTGTCTGCTCAGTCAAAACTCCTCTGTCTAAACAGCAGCACAAATATTTGCCAGAGGAGGACACACAGTCTTCTTCATCGAAGCATACAGGAACTCCCACTGATGTGACCTTTAATGTATCAGAACTAATAACACAGTATTGGATTAATAACTCAGCATGATGGTGCTTATACATTATCTATACTGCCTGCACCTTCCAAGGTCACACAGGACCGGAGCCTATCCCAGCTGACATCAGGTGAGAGGCAGGGTACATCCTGGACCTGTCGCCAGCAGATCACAGGGCCAACATGTAGAGACAGACATTCATTTAACTTATTCTCCGACACCTAAGGGCAGAGTTTCAAGAGAAAGTTTCATATATTTTTCTTGTTTGTCTCTGTTCCTCACGCAAATAGACTCATGCATTAAAAGCAACAAGTCCATTTCCTTAATGTGAAGAATTTCTGCTCTTGATGAAAAATATCGGTATCAGCAATGATGCATTTGGAAATATCAGGTATCGATCAAAATTAGGGGTGGGTAAAAATATCGATTCATCAATGCATTGCAATATTTCCCCCCAATTCAATATCGATTCAGCAAATCCTCTGAATCGATTCACCTCCTGGCCAGTGGGGGGCACTGTGGACTTTTTCAGTGTTTATACAGAACTGTCATGTTTTTACTTTTGTACTCCATATGCACAAATATGTTATTATTGTGCACATTTTTATTTTCAGATGCTTTATTGCACAAAAATAGGACATGACTTATCACATATATTCACATGAGCATGAAAATAAATATTTAAAAAATGTCAACAGGTAGTCCAATTATTTGTGTATTTCTGCTTTTTACTGAATTGACAGCAAAGCATTTAAATCATATTTAATCGAATCGCAACCCAAAGAATCGAAGTTGAATTGAATCGTGAGGTTCTGAACAATACCCAGCCCTCATCAAAATCCAATACCTTGCATCCTTAGAAAGGAGCAAAGTCTGAAGTCTCTATTCAACACGGTCGCTCTTTGAAGCATTACACCATTGCATCTATGATAAGCATCCTCTGTGGCTTATACATTTTAAGTTCTGGTGACATGATGACTCTGACAGAATTTTATCATACAAAGTTGAGGAAATGAGGAAAGTTTCATTGCTGATTGAATCAAGCGACGCACAAATGCCAGCAGTGATGTTTTGAGTCATGTGACTGACATTTCACATCCACTGATGGGACTGTTAAACTAAATTGCAATTGCGGTGTTAACTCCCTCGAGGAATAGATATCATTAATGTTTTTGCTTAACAATTCCCTTATCAGTTCCTTCTACATTATTTTACGTGCCTTGTTATATCCAAGGACATTATGTTTTTGCCGGCGTTTGTTTGTTTTTTTGTTTGCTAGCAAGATGACACAAAAACTACTGGACAGATTTTGCTGCAATTTTCAGGAGATGTTGGTAATGGCCCAACTTAAAAATGACTCGATTTTGGTGGTGATCTGGTTAACCGCCATTAGCGAACGATCATTTTTTCTCAATAACTGTCGAACTAATAATGATATCAACATGATTCCAAGTGCTAGGTGTGTGTTTTCAGGGTCAAGGAATCATATTGTGATGATAACTTTATCATGGAACTATTGCTTATAGATGTAACTGTAATTTGTGAGCTATCTTGGTGGACATTTGCGCTCTTGAGTGCTTTCTAGTAATTAAGTATGTAATGCTCTTCCTAGAAGTAGTCAGCAGAAACTGTGCAAAGGCATAAGGAATGTAATCATGGCAGAAAGAAAAGTGGGCAATACTGTGGCTTAAATTTTTGACAAAAAGAGACTTATTGCACAATAGTTAGGATATGGAAACACCAACAACTGGCAAAAGTATCCACTGCAGCACAGCATTAAATATCCAGAGTGACATGAGTTTGACATCAATGCCAATAAAAACCTATTGAAGCCAACTTCTGTCCTTGCAAAAAATCCACAGGAAACAATCGTGAAAGAATATCAATAAAATCTTATCAATTCCCATTGCTAAACAGAAATGCACTCATCCATAATATCATACTCCATTTTCCATGACAAGAAAATTCCACTTTCTCTTCAGATCTTGCCATTTTTTTTTTAAATCTTGTTTATTTCTGCCGTAAAGCTGAATTTTAACAGCCTAGTGGACACTTGAAGTACTGCGGATATTTTGCACTGTTGTATTAGCTTCATTAATTAACGCTGGAGGTTGCAGCTTGGTCAAGACGCTGCTATGAGAGGTCGAATGCAGAAGTGCAAATATCCTCAAACACTTGAACTGGATGTGTTTTTGGCTTTTCTTTTGTGTAAAGTCAGTGGAATGGTCATTTAGTCCTGTGTAGACCACGCTCATGTTCAGAGCGTCCACAGCCGATAACACAGCTGTTTACTCTTTTCCTTCTGCTTGTGTGCTGCTCTTTATCGTTTCCTTTCACATATTTAAAGAGGTGAGCTCTCAGTTATGTCCAAATCTTGAGAATGAATCAGGAAACAGTTCCCAGTTGTGGGTAACATGTGTGAGGGGTCAAGTTCAGATAATGTCCTGACCTGATTCTCTGGACATGTTCCAGAGTTCTCATGAGGAAACAGCTTTAGATAAGTGCAGAACCAAGAACTTTCATTATCACTTTACACAAGGCAGAATAGGTAACCTGATCAGGTGTTTAACAGCCTGGCAAGCAGATCTTCTCCGGTCCCCTGTAGGAGGCTCCAGTGTAGATAATCTCATTATAATGAATTACATCAGCAGGCGTAAAGATGGTGGACAACTTCAGATCAAACTGGCCCTCTGAGCAGAAACTAAATCAGGTGTGACTCTGGTGACTCTGGCTGGGTGTCAAACATCAGAATGACAGGATCAGTGTAATTCTTGGTGGCCTTGTAAAACACTGGTCCAGTAGCTGGAGTTCCTGTCCCATAATGTGTGACAATTAAGGATTATTAAATCCAGCTTCTATACAGAACCTCAGGGAAATTTAAGTTGTTGGCTGACCTTGGTCAGGTCCTGTTCTGGTACTCACCTTAAAAGACACATGGCGGCAGTGTAAATGAAGAAAGGTTTCATTCAATGAGTGTTGCAGATACTTAGGAGTATCATAATCAGGATCTTGTTGCCAATGTTGCATGTGGAGTCCACTTTAAGGACTGGGGCAAAAATGTGTATTATGGGTTTACCAGATTTAGAATTCTCTTTTCATTTTGGATGTAGCTGCTCAATAAGTATTATAATTCCACAGTTTGTGCCTTTAAAAAAAATATCTTGGTTACTCCAAACTCACACATCAGCTCACATAAGTCAACAGTTTTGCCAGACTATAGACTTAAGCTGGAAACGTACTTGCTGTCAACTATCTGGATCGGTTGCATCCCTTGCATCGATTCAGTGCGCCGGTTGTGCACATCGTCCAGAATTAATGCAACATGTCAATCTACACGTAGGACCAGTGTAGAGGCAGAGCAGAGACGACAAATTGATTAATTCAGCAGAAACAACAATAACAGAAAACTTAAAAGACAAACTGATAAATCAAGACAACAATCATCAACATCTTAATAATATTTGAGACCCAAAAGACGAACATGTTTGTTTTTCCGGCTGATAACAAATAAATTCTTCTTAATAAGTTGGGGAAAAAGGAAACAAGTTTGATGTATTAATTCAAGTGGTGACCGTGTAGATTGGTCACTTGGAGTTGACAACATGGCTGATTTTGTCTGTAGATATGTTTGTGTTAGCTTGGCTGTATTTTTTCACATATAAACTAATAAAGAAAACTTTGATACAATGAATAATAGAAGTGAAGTATTGAAGGGGGTCTGCTTTTTCCAGTGCTTTGATTAAAGTATCTATCCAAACACTCGCCCGTAAGTAATCAGTTAACATGGTAACTAATTACACCCATACACCAGACAGTTTAGTGCACAGAGGAAAGCATTATAAGTATCATAGGTAGAAGTGTGTTTAATTTGTTACTTTAACTGTCAGAATTACCACCATGTTTGCAGTTTATGTCTAACGCAACAGGTAGTTACATACAGCCTGAGATCTTTTGCGTCCACAAGTGGTGTCCTACAGTAAGACAAGTCACATATAAGGATACAAGGAAGTTTGTTTGTCACTTTGCAAACGGTTGCACTGTGAAATTAAATTGTGAGGCAGGCAAGTACATAAACAAAAACGCTTGTGACGCCACCAGATGCAACGCAGGGCCAAACTGAAAGTATCTCCGGCTTTAGATGTTCATTAGACTTGAGCATTTATCTGCTTTCCCAGATTCTTGCTGTCACCCGGCTGGTGTTGTATTCAGACCATGGACTCTAATCTTTGGTTAAGAACATTGTAAAGTAATTTGGCACCTAGAAATGAGCTTTTGGTCAATGATTACAAGAGGCATTTACCAGTTACATTGCCCTTGCTCTTTCTACAATAATGCAGAAAAAACTCGGGAGACTTGATTGAAAAAAGGTCACCAGGGGGTTTCTTTGACCTATAATTTGGGTCTTGGACTTTTCGAGAGCAGTCCCTCTGAAGAGTTAAACTGTTAAAGTCAAGGTCTAAACTCAGCACACTCCATATTTGTTGACAGAACCTCAGAAATCTGAGGTCCTGGGTTGTTTTTCACTGTCAGTCATTCATCCCCTGACACTATTATTCCTGTCGCTAACCTCATCAACACCCAGCTGAGACTCAGACAGCTCCGCCCGGGCTTCACCCCTCAGGCTGGACGGACAGGCTTGTTTTTGAAATGTAAAGAGGAATAACAGTCTCCAACACCTCCCTGTTTCCGTCCTTCCACCTATCAATCCATCACCTGGAGGTATTTTCTCTTTAAATAGGGATTCGACCTCGGGTTTCACGCTCTGACAGTGTCTCCTGATGTTCATTCAAAGACGCCTGCAGTGGAGGAACTTCCCACTAGATGGAGGCAGAACCATTTGGAGAGGAGTCGTCTCAGCAGGGTTAGAAAGAGGAACATTTCACTGTAATTAGGCATATCCCATCTCCTGTCCACATGGCAAAGTGTCCCTCTGCTTCCCCTCATGACCATCTGATATCGTGTGATCTGAACAGGCGCAGTGAGATTATTCTGACAGTGAGGAATGTTTCTTCAGGTCCGTCTGTTACAATCCATTTGGGCCTTTTAAAAGAGTCCCAGGTGTTCCCAGCTCTGCGACATGCATCCTGGCCATCAAAAAGATCCTCAAATGGAAAGATGGATCCTCGTAGGGCTGGAGATATGAACCAAAGCCAGATCTCAGGATTTCTCAGCTGAATGGTAATGCAGAATATATATCTTGACAGTCTTGTTATGAAATATCGAAGGGGTGTCACAGCTTTGTGACTGACTGGCGACTGGCGACTGGTCCAGGGTGTGCCCTGCCTCTCACCCAGTGCCAGCGGGGATAGGCTCCAGCCCCTAGAAGGGACAAGTGGTAGAGATGATGGATGGACAAAATCTAAAGATCTTTAGTCACAGTTTAACTCAAACAGAGGGAGCTATGATATGAACTGTAGAAATACCTGGGCATCACATGGAAACTTTATTGGAAATTGTCATGATCACCAACTTTTCCTTTAATTGACCAAGTATTTGTGCAAATTTAAAGAGTTTGCAGGAGTTTGCCTGCTTTTTTTTGTCAATATAAGAAGATAATATATCCAAGAGTGTGTGTTTAGACTTCATTTTCTGCTTCTGTCATATCAAAATGGTATAATAATGATGATACATTTTATTTAAAAGTGCCTTTCTCAGCACGCAAGGACACTTTACAGAGAATTAAAAGCAATTTAAATCACAATTCAATAAATAAAAACAATAGACAAAAGTGACAGTTATAATGGATGTGGAAAATTAAAGAGAATATGCAGCTTGGAGCAGATGGGTATTGAGTTGTGATTTGAAGCATTGCCCATTAAGTTGGTATCAGTGTCACTACCCACTTTCCAAATACTGCCAACATATTTTTTCAATTTTGACAAGTTTTACTGTTTTGGTGAAAAAATGGATTTTCATACTTATCCATAATTTAGTTAATTAAATTTTTTGAACACATGGCGTATAAAAATGTTGACTTCAGGGCATAAAGGTGCTGTCATTTTTTGTGTTATTTGGACAGTTTGGGGGAGGTTTTATCCAAATTTTGATAATGAAATACACAAATGCCCCATTATTTGGCTTATTTTTGGCATGGATGTTGATATTTAAAACTGTTTGTGGTTCTTACTGTAAACAGTATCTTCACTGAAACTGAAAGTGATGTTTTCACTGAATTCAAATGTATAGTTTAATATGTAGTTGCCAGTGTAACAAATTAATATTTCATCTGACTAACCTTGACTGTTTCCTGCTGTGACAAACAGGAGCCGTTTGAGTTTTTCTTCCCCATTCTTTTGAGTTGAGCCCACAAATGTCATGAGATTAATTTGGATTCCAAGAATCTTTCAAATATCAGGTTTGCTACATTTTATATTCCAGGAAATGGTATGGGTTTTCTAATAAAAATGTTCTAATTAATGTTGTGCACATACCCACCTCTGTATGCCAGCTCCATCTCAAGTGAGGTTCTGCCAGAAAACTGTAGAACAAAACTAATGGAAACATTTTTTGGAAAATAATCAAGAAAACACAGAAAATAAGACAGGTTCTTGGAAATGATTTTAGCTGATCAGGTATGAGAGGATATGCTGGTTCATCACCTGTTACCTACATTTAAAGCTCTATACCAGGGATGGGCAACTTTAGTCACCATGAAGTCCTTTAAGTTTGTCCTCATTGACTGAGGGCACAACTGTGGGATTCTCTTATTTTTACAATCACATTTACTCAACAAGAGAAACATTAAAGCTCTTATAAAGAGGTTTATATCAAGATTTATAAGTTTTGACTCAAATGCAAGTAGAGCTACTTCATTTAATGAGCTAAATGCATAATTCAGGACAGATTCAGCTACTTTTTTACTGATAATTTCAGTATATAGTTCCTCGTAAATGAACTTTGTAATGCATGTTTTACAGAAACAGTTTCAACTGACAACAGCTCGACTCTACAGGAAGTAGAAGTGTTTCTAATGTTTTCAGATTGTGTCAAGTTCACCACATAATATTATTTTTCATATTGGAAACTCACTGGCAGGCCACATGGATGGAGTAAGCAGGCCGCATGTAGCCCAAGGGCCGCTGGTTGCATTGAATCTTGTGAAAACATTACTAGGCTGGACATCTGTATTTTTATATAACTGGTATCAACATAACGTAGATTGATGGGCTACAGGGACAAGTGATGGTAGCACACCAAGGTTTCAGGATCAAATCCAACAGGACAGTTATGTGTTCTGTTCTCCCTTTGCATGCATGGGTTCTCTTTGGGTTCTCCAGCTTCTGCACATTAATGCTTATTGGGCATTTTGGTAACTCAAATTTGCCCTTAGGCTTCAGTGATGATGTCTGTTTCTGTATTTGAGTGCTGTAACTAATCTGAGACAACTCGGGATCAGCTCCAGCCCCTGTGACTCCACTCTGAAAATGCAGCAAAGATGATGGTTGAACTATATTTATTTAAGCTTTATTTTCTTACTTTATATATCATTTGGAAATGTGTCAATAAATCTCACAAACTTGAAATACTGCCCAGCCGTAGTGCTTCCTCAGGTTGCAGATGTATGCTCTCTCTCCTTCAGAATCAACAAAAGGCGGACGTTTGATATTACAGCTCGACATACCTGCTTCATGTCCCTTGTCCTTCCCTCTGTCTGTCATTCTAATCACAGCGTCTTATGACAAAACCGTGCTCCGTGAACACTGAACTGATTCAACATGGGTCAGTTCTCTTGGCGTGAGCTCAGTGGCTGTAAGGTCCCCTGTTCAAACCGGCCTGCTGGAGAGATTTTGTGGTCAGTGCTCACGGCGCCACTGCCCCTCTGAACCCCTTTTATTGAAATATGCAAAGGGTTGAACAGCCCTGATCTCCCATTCCAGCAGGTTTTTCATCTGTCCTTCATGCACATGCAAAGCTCATGCAAACGCCGCTCGGATCTGGCATGACAAATCTGCGCTGGCGTGACATACTGGCAGGATTTAGAATTTGTCTCCCAGATCTCCTCGCGTTGGAAAATCGATCCTTTCTTTAGAGGAGTTTGATGAATGCACCACATTTTGTACATCTCAATCCAGAGGAAAAATATTCTGTCTCTGATATCCTCTCTGCAGCTTTGCTTACCTGCTTGCTCAGGCATCCTCTGGACTCTATTGTCTCAGATGTTTTTTCCACAAGGCTCCAACTGGGGTCTGCCGGGCCCCGAGGTGAGTTCACATCACAGTTTATGTCAGACAGGCGTGGTAGCATTTCGCTACGTGGGCTGCTGTCTTGGCAGGTTTATGGTAGGGCTGGGTGATGTAGACCATAAATCACAGCTCGGTCTTTGTGGATAAATAACAATACATGAGCTCTGTCTTGGTTTTGTGTTTTCTGTTAAGATTTGATTATTGATGGTCTTAATGTCAGAAACATCACCTTTAGTATGACTTAAGTAAAAATGCCAGTAAAAACCCCTTTTGCCTTAAGATCTGCCCTTGAGCTTTGTGGCATTAATTCAACAAGGGGCTGGAAGCATCCATCAGAGATTTTGGCCCATATTGACCAGATGTCATCACACAGTTGCTGCAGATTTGCTGGCTGCACATCCATGAAGCCTGTTCCATCATATCACAAGGACGCTATATTGGATTGAAATCTGGTATCTGTTGAGGCCGCTGGGGTCAGGTGAACTCATTGTCATGTTCAAGGAACCAGGTTGAGATTATTTGATTTTTGTGAGGGCAGCACGGTACAGGTAGTGCGCCTGCCTCACAGCAAGAAGGTCACCGGTTTGAGCCCAGGGGCGGGAAGGGCCTATCCGTGTGGAGTTTGCATGTTGTTCCGGTGCATGTGTGGGTTCTCTCCAGGCACTCCAGCTTCCTCCCACGGACCAAAAACATGCTTATTACAGTTATTTCCGGACTACATGCCGCTACTTTTTCCCCACACTCTGAACCCTGCAGCTTAAAAAATGATGCGGCTAATTTAAAGTTTTTTTACATTACATTTAGGCTTGTCACATCAGATTTAATTTAGAGCTAAAAAAAACTTTCTGTGTAACATAAATGTGTGTAAATATCAATCAATCTTTATTTGTATAGCGCCAATTCATAACAAGTGTTATCTCAAGACACTTTACAATAGAGCACAAAGCTCTTCATATTATGGATACATATGCATAGATACATATATACATATATAAAATACACATATACATATGTATACAAATATATACATACATCCAACACCCAACATGAATCCATATAGCCAATCATGAATCCCTCCATCATGGCGGCAAGAAAAAACCCCTTTTGGGTGCTTGCTGTTCATCATGAGACCCCAGTCTCATGATGAACAGCAAATCCACACGATGCTGTGTTGGGTGTGTGGGCAAAGGAAGGGAAGGTAAGTGGAGACAAGTGGACTTAAGTAAGAACTAAAGTTAGTGACAGATCAGTGGACCAATCATAGACCTGTCGTCGTCAAATTTGTTTCTGCTGAAAACAAATTTATTAGAGGTTAGCCTCTTGAGATGCTACATCTTGTTTTCAGGAGGGTCCTCATGTCTGTGTGGTTGTGGTGATAATTTTATAGAAGTATAATCAATGAAAGTCTTACTGAAAATAAGAATTTATGGTAGTGACAAACTCATGGGTGCCCAGACCACAAATGCATCCCTACCATATTTGTCTCCGTTAAGTATAAATGTATTAAAGGTAGACCTCTTGAGATGTGACACCCCATTTTCAAGAGGGACCTCATGCCTATGTGGTGCTGGAGATAGTTACTATAGATGTATCAACCCTGGATAGAAAGATCATGCTAATATCTACATTAACTGCTATAATGATTATGAACTGGAATAAAATGGCCAAATATGTGTTATGTCTGTAACTGTAGTTATTGAGGCTTCGAGACTCTATAGCAGCAGGCAGTCTCCACCAAGGATCTCAGGCCACCTGCAAGACAAGAGCCAGAGACGAGTACAGGAATATCTCGTGTTACAACATTGGCAGAGCACACAGAGCTGTTCCTTGCGCCCACTCGTCCACTCAGAGGGGATGCACGTCGCTCTGCTCACTAACCCTCCACCTTCCACTCAAATTTCAACCCTTCGGACACATGGTGTGAGCGGTACCGGAGCGAAGTTGGAGCTGGAGGGAGCAAAAGATAAGGTGTTGCTCCAGCTTGTTAGAAAAAAATGCTCACTGCTCTGGCCAAAGTCCTTCTCCTCCTGCAGCTTATAGGCAAGTGTGGCCTAGATGTACCATTTTTTTTTTTTTTTTAAGATTTAGTGGGTGCGGCTAATATTCAGATGCGCTCAATAGCCCGAAATTTACGGTAAGTTGATTGGTGACCCCAAATTGCCCTTTGGTATGAGTGTGAGGGTGAATGGTTATTTGTTCTCTATGTGGCCCTGCGACTGGCTGGTGACCAGTTCAGGGTGTACCCCGCCACTTGCCCAAGTTCTGCTGGGATAGGCTCCAGCCCCTCCCGACCCTGAATGGATAAGTGTAATACTTAATGGATGAATGATCTTTGTGGCATGGTGGGTTATCCTGATGGTCAGCAACAACACTCAGGTAGGCTGACATCTCAGTTGGAACTATGTGGCCCAAAGTGTGCCAAGAAACTGTTTCCCACACTATAGCACCACCTCCAGCCTGAGCTGTAGATACAAGGCAGGATGGATCCATATAATGCTTCTGCCCAATTCTGACCCTACCATCTGAATGTGGCAGCAGAAATCCAGACTCATCAGCCCAGGCAGCACCTTTCGATCTACTGTTGTCCACTTTAAGTTAGCCAGTGCCAATTGCAGCCTCAGTATCATGGTCTTAGCTAACAGGAGGAGTAACAGGTGTGGTCACTTGCTGCTGTAGCCCATCTGCTTCAAGATTCAACATGTTGTGCATTACTGTTAATGTTGCCTTTCTGTCATATCTAACCCTCTCCGGCTAATCTCCTCTGACTTCTGGCATCAATAATGCAGAGAGCTCACTTGAGATATTCTTTCTTATTTTTGGAAACAAATCCTAGAGATGGTTTTGGTTGTAAGTCCCAGTAGACCAGCAATTTCTGAAATACTTAGACCAGCCCATCTGGTACCAACAACCATGCCAGGTTCAAAGTCACTTAAGTCACCTTTCTTCCCCATTTTGATGCTCAGTTTGAGCTTCAGCAGGCCATCTTGACCACGTCTACATGCCTAAAAGCACTGAGTTTCTGCCATGGGATTTGCTGGTTAGCTGTTTGCAATAACAGGCAGTTAACCAGATGTAGGCGATATGGCACGGCAGGTGCCTCAGAGTAAGGTGAGGCACGTGCACCACCTGCTGTGCCTAAATCTGCAGTACTTCAAGTGCCCACTACTGGCTCTACCTGGAAGGTTGCTGGTCAATCTCCACGTCAGTCAGAACCTTTCTGTGTGGAGTTTGGCGTTTTTCATGAAAAATCCCCAGCGATGGAACAAGAAAGAGGTAATACTATTCTGGTGATGTTCTGAATCCAGATGCGGATCAAGAAATTTGTTAAGTTTTTCCACATTTTTAATAAAAACAGTGTCAGAGATGCCTTGGCGGAGGTTTGTGCACTTCGAGCACTTCAAGTTTACAAGTGGATTCAACGTCACACTCAACCCATGGCAACAAAATGTCAGAACAAATTTCATTAAGTGCTAAATTTCCCATCACTTACAGGATTGTCTCACCCTATGTCTCATTTGGAAACATATTGTCATCTCTTTAAACTCAGTATCTGCCCTGTGGGTTGTCATACACACATGCAGCACACTTGGCCAGGAAATGCTCACTCTGCATGTGTATTTGTGGGGGCTGAGTGAGAAATTCATAAAACACACGCAGAAAACACATTTGTAATGACAGATGAAGTCACAGAGATTCAAGAATGCTCATCCTACGCCACCCGAACAGTGAAGGGGGTCCCAGTCAACTGGAAGCCTGAAGGTGTGACTCTGTCCTCTGCCATGGCCTGTTTACACTGCTTGTCAACATGGGAGAAGCAAATTGCAGCTTATCTCACAGCAGGTGTTTCATGTGAGAGCTTTCTTCCAGTGTAGGAGCACCCCGAGGCTCCACAGGCCTGCTCAGGCTGAGTCACAGCACATGGGAGCTGATATATCATGGATCATTAAGCTGTGGCCTGTACACAACTGGAGGCTGAGCTGGGATTGTTTTCCATTCTCTCTCTCTCTCTTAGATAAAGCCGTTGATGTGGCTGTTGTTGTGGCAGATGGACTCAATGACCTCTTTTGGTTTGACCTCCATTAAGAGAAGTTATTAGGAAAAAGGGCATCTAATGAGTTCCAGTAGATTTCAGCTGACATGGTTCCTTTAGGATCTTAAGTAAACTAAATAATACCTAAAGTACTTTGTAGTCCTGGGTTTCTTTTCACACCCTGAACATGTAGAAACCTCAATTCCAGTGAAGTTTGGACAGTGGCTACGTTTACATGAGAGCTTTAATTCCCCTTTAAGTCAGAATAAAACTTAATCCTCTTTAAAAAGATTAAAAATGATCTTGTAAACACCTAATTCTGAATGAAAATGACCATTCCGAATTAAACTTAATTTGAGTAGGTAGCTGGTATATTCTGATTTTAAATCCAAATTGAATAATTCCTCGAACATGTATACGTTCATTCTGCTTTAAATTAATTCTGGTCGTTCTGCTCATGCTTGTTCCCTTGTCTGGTCGCGATGACGCACATATTCCGCGCTGACGGGAACAGGATGGCCGCCTGAAGCAAGCGTTTCTTTAATTAGAGCCTTAGAAGGTTTGGAAATAATGAAGAGTGGATGGACGTAAGCATAAAAATGCCGACCTTTTAAAAGTTGTAGCGTCCAAGTTGGACAAAGTTTCCCTGACAGAGACGCTGGAGACGCTGAACTGGAGTTTGTTTTCTTCCAGTAGACGTAAATACGTCACGTCTGCCCCCTGTCCAATCAGAACCATTCCCAACCCCCAGACCTTAATAGAGGCCATAAACATTCCTGAATAGAGGCCATAAACGTGTTTTCCATGTAAACCTCAATTTAGAATTACTATTTCCATGTAAACACGAAGGAGAATTATTGAATTCTGAATACTTAATTCCGAATTAAAAAACATCATGTAACCGTGGCCATTTTGTAGAACATAAACAAAAACAGAATACAATGATTTACAAATCCTTTTCAACATATATTTAACTAAATACACAACAAAAACAAGATATTTAATGTTCAAACTGATAAACTGTAAGTTTTTTTTTTTTTTTTTTTTTCAAATATTCACTCATTTTGAATTTGATAGTTGCAACACCTTCCAAAAAACCTGGGAAAGGGGCATATTTGCCATTTTACGTCTTCACCTGCTCAACAGGCTGGGAGCTCTGTTGTGGAACTTTTCGCTTCATAATGCGGCACATATTTTCAGTGGGAGACAGGTGTGGACTGCAGCAGGTCAGTCCAGTTCCTGCACTCTTTTACTCTGAAGCAACATGAGTCTTCATTGTCTTATATAAGTCCCTGAAAAAGACGTCTCTTGGAAGGCAGCATGTTGCTCCAAAACCTGTACGGACCTTTCAGCATTAATGCTGCCTTCACAGATGTTCAAGTTACCCATGCCATGGGCACTTACAACCCTCTGTACCATCACTGATGCTTTTGACCTTTGCTCTGATAACAGTCTGGATGGTCCTTTTCCTCTTCAGCCCGGAGGACACCACGTCCATGATGTCCAAAAACAGTCTGAAATGTGGACTCAGACCACAGCAGACTTTTCCACTTTGCCTCAGTCCATTTCAGACGAGCTCGGGCCCGGAGAAGTCGGTGGTGTTTCTGGGTGTTGTTGAGCACTAGCCCGCCTCGGCAGAGCAATAGCCATGGATACAGAGCAGCCCCTCAATACCCACTTCAAACTTTTGCCATCAGGTCGCAGGTACAGAACACTGAGATGGAGAAGAGCACGCTTTTTTTGGAACGTGTTGCAGGCATCAAATTCAAAATGAGTGATTATTTGCAAGTAAACAATGAATTTTATATTTTTAATATCTTGTCTTTGTGGTGTATTCAATTGAATTTTGGTCCAAAAGAATTTCCAAATTATTGTTTTCTGGTCTAATTTATGTTTTACATAATGTCCCAACTTCATTGGAATTGGGGTTGTACAATTAAAACCACAATAGTAAACTAAGAAAGAAGACACAACAGCATTGTGAATAATTACTTTCACAGTATTAACAGTCAAACCCTTCCTTCATCCCTGTCCCTTGTTAAATCAGACATTTGGACCTCTGTAATGTTCTCCTGTTGTGACTCAGGCTTTTCTTTCACACTCCTCCGTGTGCAACAGCAGATTTAAATGAGCCACAGATTTTTATTTGTGTCCGACATCCTCTCCCCTCCTGAACCTGCTCGATCTGGCTTTCCAGTTGAGCGCCGTTATTTACGAAGCGATGCTTTTCCACGCCTGTTTGATTTCTCACAGGTTTGCTGCATTTGCTTTGCTCACTCACCCTCAGCCGATAAAGTTTCCCCGTTTCCGCTGGAGGATGAATAAAAGTGTGGGACAGCCGTGTGCGTCTGTGCATGTGTGTTTGTGCGTATGGAGGTCATGTTGGCTCGTGCACAAAGCGGGATGTTCAGCAGCTTAGGGAAAAAGTGTCGGGTTGTAAACACCCACGGTCACACACACTCAGTGACTCATTCTCTGTCAATCGCTGGCTCACCTACACACACATCACACACACCTGAGATTATGGCTGGTGTTCATTTCCATGACGACAGGCCGCTAACACTCACCCTCAGCTCAGGATCTGACTGACACGCACGTGCATGCGGCCGTCCTGCCATTTGACAAGTATCCTCTAAAATCTTCTTCTCTTGCAGGGCTCCATGGCATAAAGCCCGTCCTCGCATTCAGACGGTCCCTGCGGAGGAGCTACAGAGGAGCTGCTCTGACGCCCCGCTGCCATTTTCCACAGCCTGAGGGGAACCAGGAAGCAGCCGGCAGGAGCCATGCCTGCGCTGGCCACCGGAGCCGGCCACGAGCCAGGTACAGTCCAGCAGCCAAGAACACGATCCGAAATATAAAACCTGTAAAATACACTCGTAAAGGAAGTATTTTAGTACTTTGGTACACTTTTTAATACCCACAATCAATTTCTATCAGTGCAAACCTTGTTTCAGACCAAGGGTCCAGGTAAAGTATGGGACAAATGTGGAAAAATCATGCACAAACATAAGAATGTAAGACAGAAATAGATCATCGCCTCTTGCAGAAAACCACATCTTTCGTGCAGCATCATGGTGACCGCAGAGGTCAAAGGGGTTGTTTGTCCATTAGTCTGTTTGTCTGTACACACACCAAGGCCATTCTTGTGATCGTGAAACCTCAAGAATTTTGTTTGAAATTTTCTTCAAACGAGTCACAAATTTTCACTCCGACTCAAGGATGCACTGTAAGACTTTGGAAGTAATAGGTCAAAGGTTAAGGTCAGTAGGATGGATGTTCTTCCCTTGCTTGCGAGGGCATCATCTCAACACTGTAAGGGACTTTTTCACTTCTTTTCAACTTTATGCATCGCTTTAATTCTACTAATCCCCTCCTCACATTACTGTAAAACTCCTCTTAATGGCCCATCGAGTTTGGGGTTGGGGATTCTGAAATCTTGAATATCTGGCATCACTTCAGCCTGACCATTAATGCTTTTTATACTAATTATTTGAATTCCTGTCTTTGCTTCTTCTGTTAAATCCCCTTGTCAACAGTAAACACAAAGTATTTTTTCATTATGAATGCCTTTTCATAACATTAATCAGGCATTCAATCATTTTTCTGAGTCCTGTATCACAGATTTGTGACAGAAAAAATGATGAAAAAACAAAAAGAGCAGCATAATTTTACAAGATCAACAAGAATATAATTGAATATTTTAGCCCACAGCTTATCAGTATGCAACATAAAGCATGAACTGTTTTTTAATGTTTTTCTTTTCTTTTGGCATGGTTTGCATTTATCGTTGTATGACCTTTCTTTTGTGTTGTTTTTTTCTTTCTTTTTTAAATAATTAAGATAAATCTATTTATTCATTCATTCGTTGAATCAAGAACTTCATCTACTTTTTTTTTGGAGGGGGCGGAGACATTTTTGTGCCTTTATTGACAGAAGAGAGAGACATAGTTTGGATTTGAACCCGGGCCGGCAGAAGCGTTTATGTGGGTTATGCCTGGTGGCTTATCACTCTGCCAAACCAGCACCCCCTATAATTATTAATTTAACACTAAAACTAACTTTTTAGATCTACCTATCATCAAAAAATGTTTAATTTCTTATATTTGACAGCTAAGTTACTCTGACCTGTAGCTGAAAGCATATCAGATCAAGTCAAATATTAACATCCCCAATAAATCATCAGATCACCAAACAGTTGCATACTGAAGGCCTGAATTCAAAATACTGCACTAAGGCCTTAAAGGTGATCAGGGTGAACAAACTTTATAGTCATAGCTCCAAGAAAATTGAAGAGAGAAGAAGCTCTCTCTTCACTCAGTTGGGATTTCAGAAGCATTTTGAACAGTGTCCAGTGACCTAAGATTGTGCGTACAATCCTTAGAGATAATAAAAACAGAGAAAAGCATCTCCTAATTGTTCCAAAAATGACTCATATTGGAATAAAAGGACAGGCAGGACCTGTTTTTGTAGTAAAAACCCAGAAAAACCTACAGATTAAAAAAAAACAAAAACAAAAACATTCTGGATGTACTCCCAAATAGATCAAGATACCATCAAGTACAATCCTGAAGTAATTTACAGAAAACTCAGTTACCTGCCCATCCTTAACCCTTTAAAGACTGAAAACACATATTATAGCTAGAAAATTCTCATTTTTCGGAGCTGAAATGCTTATTTCACTTTCTGCTGAAATCCAAAAAAACGCAAAATGTCCTTAAAATTGCACATATATAATCAATGCACACAAAACTGATCTTGAATTAAATCAGAAGCATGTTGAGCATTTGCAAAAACACCTCGTGGAGGCATAACTGCAGTTAATAACAGTGTCATCGGCATAAGTAGAGCATGAGGATTTTCCATGCTCCTGTGATTTATTCTGGAATATTTATTGCTACTGATCTTGTGGGACTCTGAAGAACATTTGACAGAAACGCCTACGCGTTAAAGCTGTAAATCTGTTGTCATTTAGGCTTAACGTGTCTGTTTTGTGCTGGTCATGTGTGACCAAACGAACAAGCAGAGGAGTCATGCACACACGTAGACTTTAAGTCTGCCACTCACATAAGGCAAGGACATTGACTGGAATTCGCATTAGAAATGATCATGTTCACAATCAGCTTTATAACTAAGTAGATTAAACCACACAGGGAATTTGTTGCAGTGCGTTTGATGCCAAAGCTGAACTTTAAAGTAAGAGGATAAAAATAAGAACAGATTTCCCTGTTCAGTGCAAATTTTGACTGTTTCTCAACAGATATTCCTGATCCTAAATTTTTCAAAAACTTACAAAATAGACTTTTATAAATGTTCCCTGTCCTACAAGCTGCTTCTGTGGGATTTCCCTTAATCCAATTAACATTTTCATACACAGAAAACCCAGTTATATAAAAACTTCTGTTCCTTCTGCTCTGATCTGAAGTGTGTGTGTCTCTCGGTGTATTTGTGTGGTTGAGATTGTGGTGTGGAAGCGAGCAGCACGTCAAGCCTGTCATCGCCAAGACAGCTGCCAGAAATCACCAGCCCCCCCTCAGAACACTATCCTCCTCTCAGACAAGCCTAATGGCCGACTACATCATCACACACACACACGGGCATCCAACCACACACACCAGAGGGCTCGACCCCGCAGAGCAGGATCGCAAAAGGACAAAAGGAGGACAGACATTAAGTCCGGCTCTAATGGATAAAGAGTGTGTGCAATCCTGGTCCAGACTTTTAACAGAGTAACCGTGGCCCCGTCATCCTGGAAATTCGTGCAGACAAAGTAGAAAGCCAGACCGTCAATTACGATTAGAGTCATTTCGGGCAATTACCGGGGAGGGCTCACGTTTCCAAATAAAACACGTAAAGATTCCTGTGGCCCATCTCCTCTGCTCCCCAAAGTGATGGTCCTGTGAAGCTGTGCAGGTGAATCATGATGAAGATTATGGACGAGCATCAGGGTGCAGATCTGCAGGCCGCTGGAGTCACAAATAACTGTGGCGAAGTTTACGCTGAATACAGTACATCACATATCTTAATAATGGAGTCCAGTCAGGGGATCGAGTTGGTCTGTGTGATGGAAAATCTGTTTTATGTAAGCATGAAACAATAGAGAAACAATTCAGCTGCATCTGCTCATGGTTGGGTGGTTTGTGCCTGAGATTATGGCTCCTTAAAGGAACACTGCAACATTTTTGTTGTTTTCATGTCTTGCCTCACTTCCGAGTCCATGACAAGCACAAAGACACCATAAATTTGCAGGCAATTTGCATTTAAGAATGGCTCGCTTAGAACGGCTAATCAGTTCTCACAATTCACTGAAAAGAGCTGTTCAAAAGACTCCACCCGTTCGCGAACGCCGCATCTCTTGCGAAAGCCACCGCAGAAGTAGATCAACAAAACAAAGCCTGTGTTTGGGAGTAGAAGAAGATAATATGAAGACAATAAAAGATAATGTAACATAAACGTAAACAAGTCACAACAAGCACATAGGACGGTTTAGAGTTGCTGAAGAGTTTATCTGATGACTGTAGGCAGAGGCAGACTAACGCTACCTAATGACTCCCAGCGTTTGAGCTTAGCTCACTAACTGTGGGCAAGTTTTGGCTGTCTCTTCCTGCACGCACAGTCGAAAGAATGGTGTCTATCTGCTAGTGATGGACTCGGGAGTGAGGCAAGACACGAAAACAACAAAAGTGTTGGCGTGTTCCTTTAAGACAGCAGCATCTGCTCCCCTTTTTTTTTCTCTTTAGTCACAGTTATGTACCTGTATCTATATAATATCCATTATAATATCTAAATACACTACAGTCACCTGATGAGTCCAGACAAACATCATATTTCTTAATAAAAGACGCCACACTTTGCATTTTGAGAGACGTCTCAGTTCAAGAAGTTTACCATAAAACCCAGATTATTACTGCTGCTCTCATTCCAGGCTCCATCGCCCTTTATCACGATAAAGCACTGTGGCCATCCAACCTCAGTTTTCCTCTCACCTGTACTCACAGAGGTCTTTCACACCGGCACGGCTTCGTGTTGGTTCTGGTTCCTGAACCTAATTTTGAACCGGCCGTTGTGTTCAGACCGAAAAGATATTGGTTTGGAACCTGAAAGGTTGATTCGTGGCTTAAACTGTGACATCATCAGTGGGCCTGTCGTATTCTGTGTTGATAAAATGAGAAGGAAGTCGAGGACGTAGAGGAGAGGAGAGAACACACACACACACACTTTTTACATACCAGATGCCTTCTACGCATGTCTTCTATGTCTACTCGTCATCTACAGTCGTTTTGTGCTTGATTGCTGGATAAAAACAAAAACCTTCAGTGAAGCAACAAACGCTTTTAGAATATCTACGCGGTGTATTGTTTACTTCTGCCAGAGTAATACAGAATAACACCCTTTCATTTTTCTTCTGCTTAAACTGGTAAGAACGCGGGCTGGTTCGATAGAAAACACCAAGGTTCTGAGAATCCAACACAGAACCAGTTCCAGCACCAGAACCGTGCGGGTGTGAAAGCCCTCACAGTGCTCCAGCCACAACAGGACCAGAGCCTGTCTCCATCATCCCATCTTAATATGACACACAGTTTACTAGAGTCACCCTCTCAGGGCCCTATCGTAGGCCCGGTGCAAAGTGTTTTGTCGTGAAGCACAGGTGTTTTCTCTAATTTCCACCTGACCCAGCTGTCATTTATATGCCCAGCGCTCACACTGTTGAAAAAGCAAATGATCAAATTGCTCCCATTTGTGCCAAAGAATGTGTTTGTCTGAAACTGAGGAGTGTTCGGGTGCAAAGATGGAGTGTTGCAAACTTGAGGACACAGAAAAAGACTGCACTCTAAACTTCCTTAAGTCTGGTCTGAGGTCTAAAGTCTGTGGTGTGGTTTGTTATTGCTATTTTCATATGTTTATAGTTGTCTATATATTAGATTAGATTAGATTAGATTAGATAGTACTTTATTAATCCTTTAGGAAAAATCCCTCAGGGAAATTAGGATTCCAGTAGCAGTTCAGTACAGATAACAGATATATATTTACATAAAAAAAGATTAATATAAGCGAAAATGTAAATAAATAAAAATATAGATTAATATAGAAATAAATTAATATAAATTAAAAAAATAATAGAAATATGGCTACAGTCTATACATATAAGTATGTATGGATAGATTCAGTATATATGCACATTTTTATGATGCTTTGGGGCATTTTTGGACATATTTACTTGGAAAGGGGGAGACAGTAAGGGAAGACACACAGCAAATGGGCCTTGAGCAGGAATTGAACCCAGACTGCCTGCATAAGGCAAAATTTACCAACCCAGGATTTGTGATAGCATGCCTCTAACATCAAATTTTAGATCAGTTGTTGAAATTTAGTTTAACATTATTTTAGTAGGATACACCACAAGAGGCAGTACTCTGAAATTTTATGCCATCTGGCAACCTTTCTTAACTTATATAGACATAATGGATAGTCAGGGTATCATAAATTAGAGCTGGCGACCCCACGACATTCTTGGTATTTATTTATTTATTTTTTTAAAATCAATTAATTATTTTTTTATTATTCATTGTATTATATTTCTCAATTTATTTGTTTTAATTTGTCTTCTTACAATTTATTTAAACTTCTTCCTTTACTAAGTCTGTAGTGTACAATGGTTAAAGGGGCTCTGTTGGAGCTTTGATGGGGGACTTTACTGTTCAAAAATGAGACACCACTGATGTTCATATGTTGGTTTTGTTTAATTGTTAAAAAAACAATAAAAGACCTTGACCAAAAATATATATTTACTGTAAATATTTACAGTGTAGTATGTCTCAGTGTAGTATGTCTCAACACTTTTTCCTTCTATTTTGTTCTCTCAGGTTGCTTAGATCAAACTTGTTTTAATGAAATAAAAGAAGAAAATAAACGTGGCTTTTGTGGCAGCTCATAGCTCATTGTGAGACACGTACCAGTGCAGATTTCTTCATAAGCTGCCTTGAATGTCATTGTCTGCTCAGGGCTTATGATGATGATGATGATGATGTGGACTTTCAGCTCTAGTTCGTCCACATCAGCAGCTGAAGAACCGTCTCAGTAATCCTGTAGATCTGGCGTTTGGCAGTAACACCTCAGGGAGCTGCATGAATCCTCAGAGGCAAACAAAACCTCCTCCATGTGCCGCCTGCCAATGATCACAGACACGTTACATTATCCAGCCAGCGCTGTCTGTTCTTTGGATGTGCACACTCAACACCAGCCTCACCACACACACTGACATTCGTGTTTGGGATCTTAACATGTTGGGGAAATATTATCGTTAATATAAATATTCTGTAGCAGCAGCTCTCGTATTTCATCAGCAGGTTTGTGGACGGTGTGAGTGTAGATCGTATTAAAATGTTCATTACTGGAGTGTTTGGAGAGCAAACACAAGGGCAGACAAACGCAGCGAGCATGTAAGATCATATCGTCTCTTTTCTCTCTGTTTCACTCATTTTCTTTCTCCGCCTCGGCCCAAATAAACAAATCAACCTCTGTGTGAATTAGATTCTAATAAATGAAAGTGAGAAAAATAAACTTAAAAAACAATAAAAGGTTGGAAAAGTGGCTTTAAATATGACCGTGGGGAACGTTGGAGAGGCTGACCCTGTGATTGGGTTACTGTCGACTTGTTTTACTGCAGTGTGACTTTTTTAATAAATGATTTGGAGGCAGATTAATGTCAGGGTTTGAGCTGATGATGCTGGCAGAGCTCGTGGTGTTTGAAACAGTTTGTCTGTCCAAGAAACACCACCATCCTTCAACATGTAGACAACACTGCATCACATTTAGGACGCAGTTATGAGACACTTTACTGGCTTTCTGTTCTCCAAGTCTGTTACACAAACACATCAATTCTAAAGGAGGCCAAAAAAGGGAAGAAAATTAGCTTTTTATTCAGCAAACACCTCAAACAGCTGATAATAAGGAGCCTGCACCGACAGACATTTATGCAATAAGTCAAACATTAGATTAGCCCGACAATATATCAGGTTTTTAAGATATATTGATGGACTGTCATGGAAATATAGAGTGAGACTAAACTGTTGACAGTAATGTTGCAGTTTTATGTTAATATTCATAAAAACAAAACTCACATAACATTACAACACAGTATGATTGATTTGACCTCAAGATCCTCTTCCAAATGTGGAAACAGTCTTTCATTTACTTTGGAAACTTTTATATTGTTATTAAAAATCCAATTAAATTAATATTCGTTTAATAAGAAAACAAGAAAAACAAAAGTCCCATGCAACCAATAGTTTGTAATCTATTGTTCCTTATAATTAGAAATTGCCTGCAAACGTATGGATGTTGTCAGAGTTGCACAAATATTTTGATTTCATTTCATTCTAATTTCATTAAGAATTAAAGTTACCTTAATTTTCGATAATACTAAAAGCCATCAGAGGTGGGCACAAGTCATTTGTTGCAAGTCCGAGTCAAATCTCAAGCCTTTGGGTGGCAACCACAAGTCAGTCAACTCTCTCATGGTTTAACATGGAAACTGAAGTGGTGAAAATACTTTATATACAAAATATTGCTACCAATAGTAACAGGATCATGTTATAATCATTATTAGACATACTAACTGCATGAGTTTGAGTACTTTATATCTACAGTGGGTCATCAAAATGTACTGTAAATTAAAAAAAAAACTTTTCTAGCCCTTCAAACAGAGTTATGATAACAAATTAAGCCTTTAAAACAATATCACATGGTCAATAATATACATATCACCTTAAAATCGTCTTTGGATAGTGACGTGTATTAAGGCATTAATAGATATTACTCTGTTTAACGAAGATATCATGAAAGATTTTGGGTGATCAGACGAACTGTTATCATCTTTTATCTAATATAATAAAATTAAAGAAACACAAAACTGTGTACTACTGAGCATGTGCTTCATCTTTGTCTCTCCATCATACACAGCTGTCAGAAATATTGCCAGAAATACTGTATCGCTGATCATACTTCATGTTATAAATCAGCCGTTATTAAGAAGTTAAGGCATAGGGCTTCCCAACCTTCCTGCTTCTAAACATTTGGATGCCCTCATCTGTTACTTAGACTTTCTGAAATGCTGTTTGAATGGCTTATTTAAAACATTGAGGGTTAAAGGTCAGATCTGAGGCAGCTCTCCCCTTGAATGTGGCGCCCACGTCAGCCCCCTGTATCAGTAATGCCTCACGCCTGTGACAGCTGCGGCTGCTTCGCTCTTCTCTGTTGAGGTTGGCTGCACGCACACCAGATCTGGAGAGTGACGAAGATGTGAGGGAATTATTTTAATTTACAGTGAGCCGGACCTACAAAAATAATGATTGAGTGGCTTTGAGAGAACTTCTCTCTTGCTCGAGTCCACATCTCTGAAGCCATGTGTTTCAATATGAAACTATTTTTATTATTTTGATCCTTTATGTTTATATTATGTTACAATTTAAGTGTCAAGTGTTTCAACAACATAATGATTTTCTGTTAAAGGTTAAATAAACAGCATGAGCGCTGCCTCAAATGCACAGGGAGATGCCTCAAACAATCGAAAGCTCACCAATCTTCGATGACATATATGAAAAAGCACGGTGGTGCAGCAAGTAGTGCACGGGCTGGGCATTGTTAAGAACCTCATGACTCGATTCGATTTTGATTCTTTAGGTGGCGATTCGATTCACTATCAATTCAGTAAGAAGTAGAAATTCACAAATAATTAGAGTACCCGGTGACAATTTTTTAAATTTTTATTTTGATGCCAATGTGAACACATGTGGTCTGTCACCTCATATTTTTGAGCAAACATCTGAAAATAAAAAAATTGCACAGTAATAACTTATCTGTGCATATGGAGTACAAAAGTAAAAACATGACAGTTCACACTATAATTATAAATGTCCACCGGGTCTTTTTTGTCTTTTTTGTCCATAAATGTGTCAGGAATTGTCCTTTGAATACATTTTTTCACCCTTTTTTCACAAGAAATAAAAGTAAACAATTCTTGCAAGTATTTGTCATTATTATGTTATAAATGCTTAAAACAGTGTGTAATTACAAGAAAAGAATAAAAATGGCTTTGGATTTTCAACAGGATTCTCTTCATAAACAATTGTAAATGAACATGTAGACATTTTCTGAGATGACCAAAAATCACCTGTTTTACAGAAACTCAAACATTTTTGTTTGCCTGCAGCATTTAGTGTCCATGTTACAGCCTGTTCTATTAGACCATGTCCAGACGCTTTTTTACTGATGATAATCCCTGAAGCAGTTCCTGTCAAGCTGAAGTCAGAGATCTCAACATTTCTTCCTCCAATATTTCTAAAATTACTATTTATGGAATCCACAAAAAACGAACTATGATGAAAAAGACGATCAATGACAAAAAAAGACGGTAAAACACGTGGAAATAGGTCGGAAATACGGCAAAAGAACGAAAGCAAACACTCCAGAATGATGCTAATGCTATTGTGTTTAATATTTTACATTATTTACTCAGAAAATACTGATAAACTGCTGTTAAATCACTCTCATGTTCGGCTCTCAATCCTATCACTATGCAAAGCATGTCTTCTTCTGCGACTGGCACAGCGCCCCCCCACTGGCCAGGAGGTGAATTGATTCAGAAGGTTTGCTGAATCGATATTGAATTGGGAGGAAAGATATATCAATGCATTGATGAATCGATATTTCTACCCACCCCTATGTCTCACAGCAAGAAGGTTGCCGGTTCGATCCCCAGGATGAGCAGGGCCTTTCTGTGTGGAGTTTGATGTTCTTCCTGTGCATGCGTGGGTTCTTTCTGGGCTCTTTGGCTTCCACCCACCGTGAGTGGTTGTCCGTCTCTAGGTGGCCCTGTGATTGGCTGGTTATCGGTTCAGGATGTACTTCCTCTCGCCCAATGTCAGCTGGGATAGGCTCCAGCCCCCTCGCGACCCCAAAAGGGATCAGCAGAATAGATAACAGATGGATGGATGTGACCACTGATGAAAATTAAAGCGTTCGTGTTTGCCTTGTTAGGATCATATCAAATTCTGTAGTTCTAGCATTGTGGCAACCATTTTTTAAAATGTTTTTATTTTGACAATGGTACAATGACTGGCAAACAAACTTCCAGCATGATCCCTGTTTTAAGTATTTTTTAAGCATAGTTTTCAATCATATCATAGTGATATGAGATACATAAAACCAAAGCAATGGAAAAAAAATAAAGAAAAAATAAAGCAAGAAGAGGAGAATTAACAACATATAATTACACTTAACATTTGAACATGGGGTGTTTCTTATCTAATTAAACAGGAAACATCTTTTCAAACAAGTGTCTGTAAAATAAATATGAATTTAAACAAAAGAGGGGCGTTCAGGGAGGATAATGAAAACTATTTTTTGAGAAACAGCACATCTTTGTATAATCCATGTATTGTCATCCAGCTCTAGAACACTGAGGCAGACTTTGGTCCACATCCCCCGGCTCCAACTGCAGAACTGAAACAACCTTGACCTCTCCAGCACGAGTTCTGCAGCTGCTGTTCAGTCGTTTCTCCTCCTGTTCAGATGTTTTGTGGTGGACTCTCTCGGTAGGGGATCGATAACTGCTCCGCCTCCGCTCAGTTTGGCTCGACTCGTCTCGGTTTATTTCAGCTCCCACTCCAGGATCTTCAGACAGACAAACCGGGCCCACTCCCTCTGTCTGTTCATCAACATTTATCTCCCTGCTCGACTTCACAAGCTGCAAGGTCAGCTCTCCGGATTACTGTCTGCTCCGTGTGAATGCAGCATTTACAGTGTAGGTGTGCCGAAATCTATACATACGCCCGCAGCATCACAGGACGTCCTTTTAACCTCAAAGATAAACCACCGCCCCCCCACCACAGAGACTCATAAACATGGACAGAGACATAGTAACACTGATGGAGTCACCAGGAAGGAGAGCTAAACTCCATCAGATGTCTTATTTTAAAAGAATGATATCTCTGTTGTCTGACCTGCATATGCAGCAGTGTTAGTCATATATGAATGCTTACTGTTAGTCATGTCAAACTAAAAAGTTTTATTTTCACCAAAGTTGCCTTTAAAATAATTTTCTCCCATTTTCAGGGAAAGAATCTCAGCATTTCTATATAAATCCAAAAAGAAATACAGAAAAGAAAATGAAAAAGAAATTAGTTGTTGAAGCTATTCATGAGATATTGCCTCATATAAATTTAGTTATTTATTTAGCCGTGATCTTGTTTAAATATGATTAGACAATTATGTTCATTATTGCCAGTTTGATTGTATAGAATATTTGGGCATATTAAGGCTTTTGTTTTGATGGGTTTAGTTGCTTGGCACTGGGTGATATAGATATAATTGGGCAGGTAAAACAGGATAGACGGGCATCGAGGATGGTGAATGTTTTTTTTTATCAGGAAGTCAGGATGACGGGAAGCAAAGAGTGCACCAGGACGCCAATTTGTTTGCAGTCCTTAATAAACCAAACAAAACTGTATCTTGTGGCTTGAACATTGACATTTTTTGACCCTGCGTAAGATCCACCTGTGCCACTGTGGCCGTTTTAAGATTTATAGTTGTTTTGGAGTTGACAAAGCCAAATTGCTGCTACAATAGTAATAGGCTTTTTGTTTCGGCGCCCAGCAAAAGTCTTAAAATGCAGCTACACTGTGGTAAACCCTGCATGATGCTGTTCCTGACTTGCACAGCTTTCATCTGTTGACAAATAAGAGGAGGGAGGAAGTGACAAAAATCCCATTTATACAGCTGTTTTGACTATATTTACGCCCCTGTGATGTAAGACGTATGGTTGAGTCTACCCCCCTTTTCTCCGAGTCCAGAGGTAGTATCAGAGGCAAGATGTTGGTGACAGGGGAGGATGTGTACCCAGGGAGAGATACTGTGTACTGTGAGTGTGTATGTCAGCCTCTGTGTATGTTAAACTGCATCATGCTCTCTTGTGTGCCTCTTAAATGCAAGCAAAGAAGATGCTTCCAGTGACAGTGTGTCTCTCTGCTGCCACAGCTCTATCTTTCGATATCACCCCAATAACTAGCCTCTATTGAAAGTTTAGGGAGAACCACAGTAAATCTCCCTTAAAAGGACCTTGATTCACTGAATAACTGACCTGAAACCTGCAGAATGAAAGCATTTTGATGAGAACAAGAAGGAAAACTGAACCTCTCAGTCTGAGAGGCACTAAGAGGGAGAGAAAATGGATTGTTGTCATCCTCTGTGACATATTCTACCGCTGTGGACATACAGATGGAGCCACTAAAATTTTCCCCATTTTTCCCAGCAGAGTCTTAGCTGGTCCATGACAGGAAAGTGCTACGACCTGTCCACCCCTAATGGTTGTTTTGGGATCCCCCAACATTTACATGATAAACATGGAACCCTTACCCCCCTTATTCTATCGGATATATAAATGACAATTTTGCTTAGCAAGGAAAATGACACTATGTATAGAAATTGAGAACAAAAACAAACAAAAACCTCTTGTTGAGACTCCCAGTGGCGTTTCACTGGGAGGGGAAATTAAGGACCTGCATCTGTACCAGTTTGATTAAGGAAAAATATACCTCTGTAACTGTTATTTTTGTCCAGGAAAATCATGTGGCTCGCAGAAAAAATAGGCAAGCCTTCTATTAACCAGACGCTGTTGATAGGTGCAGCTCGGGCTCGCAGTCTTAATGCTCTGACTTGAAAACATGCAAGTCGAAATGAAAACAGGCGTGCACTGCTACCATCATGCGAGTAAAATGCTCACAGTGTAAAACGGCCCTAAGATATAATGTCCATGTGCATTTATCCTGCTGTTTTTGGACAATTGTTGAATCTAAAGGGTTGGCAGAGTTGTAAGCAACCAGGCACGACCTATATACATGCTTCTGCTGGTCCAGGTTCGGATCCAGCCTGTGGCCAGTTTGCAGAGTCCTCCCCCACTCTCTCTCGCTCCCCTTTCACAAGCCTTGTCACTGTTTCTCTCTCATGTTAATAAAAGGCCTTTAAATGCCCAAAAGATAAAAGGACCTTGATTCATTGAATAACTGACCTGAAACCTGCAGAATGAAAGCATTCTGATGAACAAGAGGGGGGAAACTGAAAAGAAAATGGATTGTTGCTATCTTCTGTGACATATTCTACCACTGTGGACATACACACCAGCTTGATTAAGGAAAATGTGGCTCTCTTCTTGTCATTTTTTGTCTGGGAAAACCATGCAGCTAGCAGAAACTAGGGGGACACTGGTGATAGGCACAGCTTGTGTTTAATGCTCTGACTTGAAAACAAGCGATTCAAGATGAAAACAGGCACACAGTGATGCCATCATGCGAGTAAAACGCTCACAGTGTGAAATGGCTCTTCGATATCATGTTCATGGGCATTCATCCTGCCATTTTTTGTTCAAATGTTGAATCTAAATGCTGTTACATAAGCAGGAGTTGTGTCTCTGGTCTTTTGATCAAATCAAACTGATTAAATTGGCTCTGAGCTGACAGCAGTGCCACATGTCCAGACTCAGACATACTTTTGGTCTTGGTATCAGTTCAGTATTAAAGTGCCCAATCACTTGATGACGACTGTACTGTAATGGCAGCTCTCTGTCTGCAGACGATGAGCTCTCTCAGTCGTAACTCCTCTGCAAAACTCTGAAACACAAAACATCTGGCCTGTGCCATTCAGAGGTCAGTGAACCTCCTGGAGAGAGAGAGAGTGGGTGTTTGCTGCTTGTAGCTCCATTTCCGCTCTTCTGCTGCACTGATGTGATTCTAGTTTGGTTGTTGAACGGTCAGTTTGAGGGGGAGCAGTGGAAGTGGTTCAACAGCAGAGATTAAGAGCTGCAGATATCGAGGCAGACAGCGAACTGTCAGTCTATTTGGGATATTTATGCCATTCTGTCTGCATTTCTAGTTTTTACTGGGAGAAGTCCTTCAGTCAAGTGACCTTTAACCCCTATAACTCCAAGCATATTTGTGATATTTTTGGCCGACATGGCTTTTTTCTGTAAAAATGCATGTGAAACTTTAAGTACAATCAATTTAAAGGACAACCTGGGCATTCAGAATATTTTAGTTAAAATGTCAAATGAATGTAATTAAGGTCCTATCTCCTGCTAAATCAATTTCTTTGCCTTTAATATTGTTACTTTTCTTTAATTTTTGTTATAAATATTTCTCTAATCTGTTTTAAGTCCTGAATCCCCCCTGTCTTTAGTTGAAACCCATGAGCCAGGTTTGTGACAGATGCTACTGATAAGAAAACAACAGGATCTGATTGGTTGAAAGAGTGACTGGAAGTTGTTGTCACTTCCTTTGAAATTCAACATGGAGCTCTGACAACATCCCAGATACTTTTTTTGTTTAAGAAAATGTTGAAAATAATCACAAAATCAAGGATTTATCACTGTTGATTTGCAGTGTATAAATTCTAAAAGTGAAGTTGGGTTGTGTCAGATACATGGCAATAGTCAGTAAAGTGGCTAAAAGGGCCCAGCAGTGTTGTACTTTGTAGAAGAGCAGGCCCAGACTACTCGTAAGGTACACTGCTGTTGGCGGCAGTGTTTTGTTTGTTATTATGTGAGTTTTATGTAAAAACAAGCCATAAAACTAAGTTGGGTTGAAACAGGTCAGACAGCTTTATTTTTCCTCCAGTAAATCTCTGTGTTTGTCATTATTTTATGATGCAGCAAATGGATATATGTTCTTCCTGGAGAAAGATAAAGTGCTCTTGAATGTTCTGCCCAATCATGCATTCGACCCATCATAGTTTTGTGGCTTATTTATACATGAAACTCACACAGTTACTTCAAAAGTACTGAAATATCCCTTCAAGGTTGGATTAAAAATCTTCTGGAAACAATGCATCTGAGCTGGAAACAAACAATTTGACCTTTGAAAGATCTGTTGCATGGTCAGAGATATTGTTAACAATGTGAGATGTTTTACTTTGGAGTTACAAGGGCCGATAGCTCTTTTATTCATTAATGCTGACACCATTCAAAGGGTCAAAAGATCCAATGTTATGAGATACATCACCCAAATAACCACTATTACTTGAGTGAATGATCCCGACATTCACTGGTGGGATTAATCAAGCCTGTAATTTTAAAATAAGTTGGTTTTAGAGACCGCTCTGCCCAAAGCTGTGACTGATTTAACTGCGCGCTGACAACCCCCCCGGTCCATAACTGTCCCAGCATGGTGCCACTTTAACCATACACCCCTGACCACCTTAAACCCTTACACACACAAACGCTCTCCTGCAGGCACTTCTGAAGGCTGCGGTGCCCTTTTATTAACCTTATTAAAGTTAACTGTGTTATTGTAGACCGTACCTGCGTGTCCTGTTGAGGTTTACGGCCCCCACTCTGCACCTAAAGATAAGGGTGGTTCAGTCATGCACAGCTGCGGAGGAGGCGGCGACACTCGCATGAGAGACTACACATGGAAATCTTTTGAAAGGGGACAACTCTTTTACCAGATACACTAATAACTTACTGGCTGCATGTGTGCATGTTTGTGTAAGAGTGATAGATGAGCGATTCCAGCCTTATTTTCCTCCCCAATCTTTAACCCCACTCCTGTTGGAGAAGGTGATGGCTCTATAATGAGTCTGAGTAATGAGATGCAGAGGTTTCTATGGACCCCTCTGTGACTTCATCATTGCCCCCACACTCTCTTTTGTTAGAAAAATGTTCGGATAGAAGTGCAGGTCTCTAAATAATACATACCACTTTGTAAGAGTATGATCACATCTTCTCTCGGTCATGGTTAAAAGTTTATTTTTTATTCCAATTTCAAGCATCCAGAGCATCTGGCCTTGGCAGAGTTCACCTGTGGGAGAAGTTAAGAAGCTTTGGAGGAGTGCTCTGCCGGTGTCGGGAGGTTTGGAGGAGGACCGTGCCGGTGTCGGGAGGTTTTTGGGTTGTTGTTCCTGTGGGATCTTCCAACCATTTGTCGTGGTCTCTGGTGAATAGCCAGCTCTGTGCCGCAATGATACAGTACTGAAACACGAGGATTTGTTGCCACTGGAAGGGCTCCCTGTTTCCACTTACATCAGAACAAAAATTTCCACATCATTCTATCTAAAAAAGTTTTAAAAAATCAGGGAAGCAGATGTAAAAGAAAGAAATCCAGTGAGTGAGGAATCATAACTTTTATTTGTTTGATTTTGAGGAATTCTTTGCTTTTTGTGAAGCTGGGATGACGTCTTTGACTTTTGCCGTCCAAAGCACACAGGGTACTAAATCGGTCATTGGCAGACGGGGCATGCTCACTTTCATTAGAAAGGAGCTGAAAACAGTTTTACAGGCCCTGTGCTGTGTTGATCTCCAGGCAGGAAGACAAAGAGTAATATCCTGAGAGTCATAACAATGTGGTGGGTTTGAGAATAAGACCAACTTCTTATTGAGAGCTATCTTTGTGGGCTGTGCAATCACTTAGCATTAGCAGCTAATGCTTTCCCTATTTTACAAATGTACCAATTTTATAGACACATTGATTGTAAATATCAGATATGATGCTGCTCATTTTTTTTAGCGATTACAATTTAGCCTTTACTGTAGCAGATAAAAAATGTCTTATTAATTATTTTGGTGTAAATCTAACCTTGCATCTGTCCCCATGTCTGTAATCAGGCAGATCCATCTTGTAGGATTCAAGCTGAAACACTGAGCTTGGTCTGAAGAGGCAGTGACCATTTAGCATCCTGTAAGGAGAAAGAGGCGTGTGTGATCCAAGCCTGTAAACACTGGCAGCTCAGATAGGAGCCCGATTCACGCTGCCGTTTCAAGCCACAATATTTACGCCCCTGTGACGCTTCGCCTGCACTGTGAACATCACAGAGACAGAATGGGGGGAGCGAGTTGATCCCTGATTTCCTCCATCTCCAGAAGTGGTATCAGAGGTGTTATATTTAAGAGAGGGAGGCACGTGGACGCTGAAGCACTGTGGGTGAACGTTTCTGCCTTTGTATGTATATGGGGTAGGGCTGTCACCTTATACCCGATATTTGAACAACTGTTCGAGCATAGGGATAAATATTCGTTCCTGAGGAGTAAATAAATATTTGAATGTAAAATATTTAGTGTAGCAGCACATCAGGGCACCTGGAGCAGTGGACCGTTTCATCCAACAGAGGGCGCTCCCAGCACAGCTTGATCGTCAGCCACATAAACTGCTCTCTTGACCTCAGAAAACATGGACGTACCACTCTGAGCGGACAATAACAACACCAAAACATTTGAGGAGTGCTGGTAGTATTTTGGGTTCTGCATCATTGATGGCAAACTTAAAATCAAAGGCTGGGCTGTATGTCGGTTATGTGCAAAGCAGCTTACTCACTCGTCCTCCACATCAAATTTACAGGCTCACCTGTTGGCTTTTCATCTAAGTTATGCAGTTGAGTGCAGCAGCGCTTCATCGTTCAAGTGGGGATTAGATAGTCTCTGTCCTTTACTACTGTCCGGGGGGTGTAAAATAACCAAATATCTTTGGTTATTTGCGTGCATGTTTGAAAACCGAGTTTGATTTTGAGGAAGACTGACAGCCTTAATATGGGGGCATGCACCTCGTTGCAGGCATCAATGTCATCTTGCTCTGTGAGTGACCTCAATATTGCAGCCTCGCAGAATTATTGTAAAAGTCTCGAGGTGTGAATATGACAGCGCTTTGTTGCGGTGCTTATACATAAAGGCACTGTAAGAAGGGCTAGAGATCAGCATGGACACTGACAGCCTTACAAGCAGATTTGTGAGAAATGAACGACATTGAGTCATTAAATGAAGAACAAAAACAAAGTTCTTCAATGGTATACTTATGCTCTCGATTTAAGAGGTTGTTGCAAGACTTTGATAAACTAACTTTCTTACATTATTAACATACTCAGCTTTCAGCAGAACCTGCCCACTACATCATCTAAATAGTATAGATTATCAGTATTAGATCAGATATGCAAATACTTTGTTATTGCAGATATCAATATTTTTGTCTAAACTACCTTGTTTTCATTATAGCTGACTTGTTCCTTTAACTGGGACAGTAACTGTTGTAGAATAAGAGAAACATTTCATTCTCTAATAAATGACACTGTTGTTAGTTTAAATGTAGACTTGTTTTAAATGTAGACGTGATATAAAGTGAATCATCATGGTACATCCATGATGTACATTCTGCCAATAAAACGGATCCAGAGGCAGCTGCTTCCCCTTTCAGCCAAAAGACTGCCAGCTTCCAGCCAACTTCCAGCCAACTGATTGTTTCCCCACCTTTCTAGAAGTGTCTTAATTCCATCATAAACACACCCATTCATACAAAAGCAGGGTGTCCCATGAGATGGCGCTTTCCTAACAAGCACATACAGTGGCCTTCAATCTTTGCCCTCATCATAGTAACAACTGCACTCGGGTTGGCAGGTTTCAGCATGTTCCAGTCACGGTCCAGCCAAGACTCAGTCAAGGCAAGTAGGGAAAATTTAAATGGCTTCATCCGTATATGTGGCTGATATGTCGGCTGTAAATATGGGCAGACATTTTCATATCTGCCAATAATGCTAATCTCGTTTAATCTCGATAGCACTGCTCACTCCTAATCTCAGTGTGTCAAAAGCAGTCATTGACTTTGTCAAGCAATACAACATCCTAACATTTTATACTTAAAAAGACATCTCAACATATCTATGTCATTAAACTGTTATTTTGTAAGACCAGTTTAATAGTTTTCTTACAGCTTTGCCATTCAAGTCTGGTCTTAATCTATCTTGCTGAGATGATCTAAGTGTTTTGACTCAGTCATCCTCATCCTGCTCAAAAGTTTTGAACAGCAACTTGAGGTCTTACCAGGATAAAAACCAAGGACTGGACAACTTGTTCTTTTTTAAATTGTATTATCCTTTCTTTTCATAACCTGATTTCAAGATTGCTTACAGTCTGATGGTCTTAATTCTGTTTGACCCTTCTGTGTACACCTAAGCCTAGAAGATAAAAAGTGAATTTAAAAAAGAAAATGCTTTGCAGAACATTTGGCTGCCCTGCCTCTGATATTTCTGGCGGTCCCGGTAAAAATAAGTATCTGTCCGTGGCTTTGGTCAGGACTTACATGCTCGTCTTCAAAGCTTCTGCTGCTTGTTTGCCATCATAAGCAGAAGTGGCAGATTATTTGGATCTGGCTTGCTGGTTGTGGCCTCTGTGTTATGTCTGCCATGTTTGAGTTGATCTAAGATTAGTCAAAATAAAAAGAGCCGAACAGAGACCTTTCATCGCCATCGTCACCACTGCCAAACTCAGCCTTCCCACAGACTCTGGGCCCTTCAATCCCGGTACCCGATGAAGACGACTGGCACTTTTGGTTACTGTCAAACTTTAACAACTCATTCATTTCTCTTTGCCCTTGATTCTGAATCTGTCATCATCGCTCTGTCTGCTTTGATTTTCCCATGTCACTTCTTCATCTCAATGTTAAATTTCTGTCTCTCTGTCTCTCCTTGTTTTATTTCTATGCCTCTGCATTGGCAACCGACATTATGATTTCAGGTTGTCTCTCTTTCTGCTCAGATTCTGATTGAATTATGTCTTGGTGAGTCTTTTAAGGAATTTTCTTCATTTCGTTGGATACAAGGATGACCTGATCAGAGGTCATGGTCATGGGTCAAATATCAAGACCTTAGATTTTTGTCATCATAATATCTCAATTCAGCTTGAAAGAATTCTCGTCTAACTCTGTACACATCTAGTCTGACTTAAGGCGGAATTACTTTGAATTTTGAGGCCATAGGTCAAAGGTCAAGTACCTAGCCCTGCATGTTTATTCTTAGCTTTTGAATGCAAATCTTTGGAACTCAATATTTCAAGAACACATTGAAGGATTTCCTTCAAACTCTGCAATAAGGTCCACTCTGAGTCAAGAAGGAAGTGGTTAGATTCTGGTGGTCACAGGTAGAGATGGGTAACCAAAACTGTTTATTTTAAGACTGGTGTGGGGACGGTCCGTGCTGAAATTTGATAAGCTCTCAGACAAATGGTGCCCTGTTACCTACACAGAGGAGGTCATGTTTTTGACAGCTTTTGGAAGTTTGTTTGTTTGTTTGTGAATAGGATAATTGAAACTATTGAATGAATTTGGATGTTTTTTTTCAAGGAGTTTTCCACATTTGGCTAATAACTCAATAAGTTCTCAACAGATTTTGATGATACTTTCAGGGATTGTTGGTCATTGCTTAAGGGAGTAGAGTTTACATTTTGGTGGTGAATTTGTAAACAGTGAGAGAAAAGGTAGTTTTCCACATTTTTGACAATAACTGGCTCAGCAGTAATGAAATGCCTCACCGCTTCTTGTTGCAATTTAGATTTACTGTCCATCCCTACAGGGCCTTCTTACAGTGTGGCCTGTCAACCTGAACAGAGAGCCTATCACATAATCACTTTTCTTTTCTCTGTTGTTAAGTCTTTTGAAAACCACTTGGATTAAAATATTGCAACCTGTTTTAATGTACGTTTGGAGGCATACACCTGCATTTCAAATCAAGAAAGTCCATGTGAGTGTTTGTATGCTTCCTGCCCCTCAGTGTGTGCGGAAGGGCAGCAAAGACAAAACTTCTGTTTGATAAATACGAGCACCATTATTGAGGTGAAAGAAGAGGGATTCCAGTTAATGCCACAGAGAGGGCTTATTGTCATTGAATGTAATGACTGCTGCACCATCGCACTGATTTTACCTTGTGTTATTCTCCAGCTTCTTTTAACTCTGGGTGATGGCTTGTAAGATAAGCAGTAAAATTTTGTTTTCTTCATATACAAAATTCACCCTCTCTTGCTTTTAATGAAGAAGGAACGGGATGGATTTTTCTTTGCTGCTCAATACAGAAACATGACAGACACAGAGCTCTAACGGGCTAACTTTAGTGGCCCAGGCAGCTAGGACCAGCATGTAGACCAACAGTACAAGCAGCATATAGATGGAGCCACTTGAATTTTCCTCTGTTTCCTTGGCAGAGTCTTGGCTGGTCCATGACAGGAAAGTGCTCAGACCTGCCCACCTTCATGTCTCTCCCCACCATGATGTGATAAACATGAAACTCTAACTACTCATATTATACAGGATATATAAATGAAGTTTTTGAATACCGTGGAAAATTCCACCAAGTAAAGAAATTGAGAGCAAAGACAAACCAAAAAACACAAAACCTTATTTAGACCCTCATTGGCTGGAACTCGGCTGGCATTTGGCTTGGACGGGACAATTGAAGTGGCTGCATCTGTATTTGTGGGTGCTCTAAACAGGATGACAAAAAACTTTTTAAATATCATTTTTATTTATTTCTATCAATTTCGGATTTTAGAGGGTAAGAATCGTGATTCTTGCATAGATCAATTTTTTCAACACCTCTGATACCTATCCCCGGTCATACGTCAAGAGTCAAGTTCATTAAGAGTCTCGGTCATCCTTTACTTGTGAAGATTATTTATCAAGAACACTGAATTGAATTTTCATCAAACTTTGCACAAATACCCACCTTGCCTTAAGCAAAAAAATATTCATTTTTGCAGGGAACGGTCAAAGGTCAAGTTCACGAGTCTTATCAACAAACTTTGCCAGTGAACACAATCTTATTGGCAGTATTCTTGATGAAATATTCATTAAAGTATTGACTTCAAACTTTGCAGAAGTCAAAATCACAGGTCAAGGTTGATGAGTCTAAGACATCTATGAACTACTCCACCACAACACCCCACCTCTTCCTCTTGACCCACCACTGTACACGCAGTGTTCACCTTATGAAGGCCTAAATCCACCATGGTGGTTGTTCAAGTTGAAGGGAAGTTCATACCAGGTTCCCTTTCCTACCAGGTTGCTTCACTCTTCCTCTGCTGCAGGTGCTCCCACTCAGGCCTCACTCCTCTGCAGTGTGATTGTTAAATCTGTTGTAGCGTAAAACACAACCAGCTCTTTGGGCTGCTGACTGATACTCCAGACTGCATGCCTTTAATTATGTTGATTAGACTTGTCCTTTTGTCCTGGGCTCTGTTTTCAAGGTGCTGACAGCCCCTTTGAAGCGTTAAGGTGTGTCAAAGCTTCGAGCTGGATGGGTGAGGCACTTCCTACAAATATTTGACCACATGTTGAAAATAAGATCAAATTAATTCTAAAAAACTTGGCCTGTCCCAGCTCTTGAATCCATCTTTGATAAGATTCATCCTGGTTTCTTTTGTTCTTTCCTGGATGAAGCACAAGGCCACAGATTCTGCAAAGGCCCTTAAATGACACAGCCAGAGTTCAGTGTAGTGAAACAGTCGATATATGATCGGAGGGACGGTTGATTGCACCTGGACCGATCCTCTGCACTCGCTGAAGTCATTTTCCATGCCGTGGAGCCCTAACTAACATCTTGCAAAGCCACTCTGTGTTTTTTTTCCTCCTCATGAACGATGGAGTCATTCAGAGACCGTGACACGGAAATGTTCTGGATGCTGATATTGGAGGGCTCAGTCCTCTGACCTTTTTAATGTGGAGAAGTGGTTTGGTCTTTGGAACTGGTAATGGGAGGTTTGTGGGTTTGAATGGAGCGCAGACTGTTATGTTCTTAGGCCAACCTTAAATATTATCCGTCCCCATGGTCTATCACTGTTATTTCCCTTGTAGGACACTGCTGGATTAATTGTAAGTTATGTTGAAAGATTGCACATCTGCTCAGCTAATACATGGGTAATACTGTGTAATTTGATGTCTGGTGGACGATGCTGCACCAGTTAAATGGTCTCATCAACCAGACCACCATATTTTTAAGACCAGAAACCAGGATTTTATTTAAGAAGTGCCTCAAGGTGTTTTCACGAAGATTGGCAACAAGCATTTCAGTGATGGCCTCACTTGTCAAGCACACTCCACCGTGATGTTCAATAAGTGATTCGGAACCCAAAAGTGGGTCAGGGGGCTTTTTTCAGTGGGTTGTGCATGTGTGTCTGAGGAAGAGTTGTGGCTCTAACATGTACAGAACCCCTTAGCTTATGAACATCTGCCCATGATAGGTACACACTACAAGATAATAGGCCAGAATTTTGGCTTGGATCCACACTTCCAACCAAAGTCAGTAAGTGCCAAGTTATCTGGTGGTCCTAAAGAAGATGATCATACCTGATCACCTTCTGGTGGAAGTCCCATGATATGCATTTTACCATTCACAGTTGTCATGGAGAAGAATCATGGGCCTCCCAACTTGAAATCACAAATGATCGTGTTTGATATTTACAATCAGAAAACCTGATGTGTTTGGAGTGCACAGAGGACAGCCAAGCTCATCAAAGCCAGTCAGGGAGCAGGCATGCCGAAGCAGGAAGCAAACCAGGCCATGTAAACAAGTAAAAGGAAATCATAAAGTTAGATGGCTGTCAGAAATGGAGGGTGGGATGGTTGATTTGTGGCAAAACATGGCTTGTTTTTAAAATATGCCCCAGGCCTTATTTAACTATGGAGTGTTCAGGCTTTTTTTCATCAAGGGCCACATGCAGAAATGTATAAGGATGACTTGGCCACTTTCATACACCTCACTTTAAGTGATCAAGGGTTGGATTTTGGGCTGACCAGTTGTATTTCAGAGGTCCTTGGTCAGCCCTGGCTCCAGAGGGACCCACCCTTGGTCACCCAGAGACAGAGGCTTTGTGAAGCAGAGAGAGGAACAGCAGACACCTTATCCACATACTCAGACACAAAACAAGACCAAACTGCTTAAAGCTGCTTGAGTTTTTGGTGTGATGGTGCTCAGAAATGATTAGACAACATGATTTGTAAATCTGACCTTGATATGGAGCAACAACAGGGGACATCCAGCTCTCCAGTACTCCAATTGATGATTTTTGTGACCTTGACATAGGTTCCTTGTCTCCTTATTTGATGGTGGACATGCCCGTAATTACGTACTTTACTGAGCTGAACTGTGAACCAGACTGCTTTAGCTTAAAAGAGCTAAAAGCATCAAAGCCCTTAATGGTACCAAACCAGTGAAAACAAGCTGTAAGAATATTTTAAACCATGAAGCTTTAGAAGAATTTAAAGGACCCTTCTTCAAAGCATTATTGTAATTAGACAAACAGGGTGCATCGTCACCTTGCAAAGACAAGTGCTCCTTCACCCAAGCATAAGAAAATCCAGAGAAGGTCAAGTGCAGAAGATGAATAGGAGCAGTGGGCTGATGATGTATTCTCCCCTGTCGTTGGTTAGCTGTGAACAAGACTCCGAACACTTCTCCTTATGTTTGGCACCTGTTAACACACCCACCGTCTGTCTCCAGTTTCTCTGTTGGAAAGAAGGTGTTTACATAAGTGAAAGAATCATCACCGTAATTGTTATTTCTTATTCTTGTAATCCATCAGTCTCTGCTCTTTGATGCTGCTCAAAGCTGCGGTCTGAGCAGGTGTTCGTTCGTAAGTTCTCGGGTCAGTGTGAATCTCAGATGTAGTGTCGACTACTGGTTTTGCAACTTTCCTCTAAGCTTGTCCCAGCGGTTTGAGCCCTCTACCCAATATTGTTGATTAAATCTGTGTGCTGGTGTTTCTTTAGCTGCATCACTTTTACAAAATGAGTACAAGTTCAAGGCTGACCTGTCACTGTTGTCATCAAGTCTGAAGTGGGACGCATATTGACTAAATGAAATGTTTTCAAACCAGCTGCTGCTAACTTTAATCCAAGCAGCCATGATTTCATGTTCTCATGGAGAGCAACGTGTACCCATCATCCTGCCTCATTTAGCTGGTTTTATAAGTTTCTTTGCCTCATTTTTTTTATCCTGTTGTATTTTACAGAGTTAATTGCATTGAAAACTTGGTTTCAAAATTGGGGTTAGACATGTGGTCTTGACTATATATTGGATTATATGAGGTATTTGACAATGATCAATGAAGTGCATAAAACGGCTCCCAGCAGCACTGTACCTTTAAGGAGAACAAGCCCAGACTACCTGTTCCAGTGGTGGTACAGTTATTGCCATAGCCAGAGTATACAGAAGAACAAATTCTTCAGAACAAGATTCATCAGGCAGAGAGCTGTTGGCCCCGTGTGCAGCAATACATGCTGGTGTTCAGTTTGATCTCGGAAGTTACTGTGGAAGATTGAAACTAGAAGTGCTCAGAGAGCACAAACTTCCACCAAGGACATTTCTGACACTCTTTGCCTTTTCTCGCAATGTTAAGAAGTCCTTGAAAAAAAATTCTGGATCTGCATCTGGATTCAGATCACCACCAAATCTAGTCACTTCTTTCTTGTGCCTTGATCAACAATTTCTGATAATTTCACCAAAATCTGTTCCTAACTTTTTGAGTTATCTTGATAAAAAGCTGACAGACTAACAATCACTGGCAACAACATAACCTTCTTGGAAGCAGTGGATAGATACATCACTGGAAATGCCCCCTTTGGTCTGAATTTCCTACTACAGCAGTTGGATGGTATTCAAATAACTTGACTTTAGCAGCTTGTAACTGGAACGCATTTAATTCTGATGTGATGTGATTCCTGCCTATCATTTCTGAGTTACGATGTTAACGGAGCTCACCAATAGCTGTAGCTTCCATGCCGGTTCTTTCTGTACAGAGGTAGAACTGATCTCCGTCAATGCGGCTAGCGTTTCGGCTAAAGTCCGCATGAAGCATAAAGACAGTTTTGATCTGGACTGGACTTGAAATGTATCATTCATAATATTGTTTCTGTACCTTCATTACTTTTTCGTGTTTGATTATTGCATTTAATGAATATACTTCGAGCTTCTAACCCACTAATCATTTAATCTTATTTTACTTGAAACTCTACCACAGCTATAGTCCGTTCTGTCCTTTGTGGCGCTCTCGGTTCACACCTCCCTCCTCTGGGATACGGAGCACAGAGGTAAATCAAGACTTGAGTGGGTTAGCCACAGTCTACAGCTGCTACTCTTGCAGTCACCCAAGTCCATCACCCTCTTTTCTGCACAGATGGCTCCGCAGCATGTTCACAATGTGGTGTTTAAAATACTGACCTGCTAAGAAAGCTCCCACATGTTGTCACAGCTCTCTTCCTGCTGCAGCCTTTCACACATCGGGCTCTCTGCTCCCTGAAGGCCACACGAGGGAGGTCAATAACTCATTCAGCACCTGGGAGAAAGTGCAGGCAGGAGGAAATTGAGTTGAAACCGAGCATTCATTTCCTGAACTCGAACATGTTCATTCTGAACAGACAGACGGACAGTTTGTCTTTATGCATGTGCTTCGGTTACAAGATGTAAATGGGCTCCCTCAGCATCTGTGCTGTACAGTCAAACATGTAAAGTTATGCACAGACTGATAAATTGGTCTCCAAGCAGCCCATGTGGTCCGTGAGTAAACACTGTTGGAGCTACTATGTCACGTCGAGGGTCATATTTTACGAGCATGTGAACCGTGTGTTGTCAGATTAGCCCCTGTAATTTCCTCGTCTTGTGAAAAAACCCCCGAGGTCGCTGACCTTTGTGACTAGCAATTTAATGCAGATCATGTTTAATGCATTTCATTGTCTGGGATTTTTGTGTAATTTACATAAAAGCGATCCGTGAAAAACACTGTTATTTTCTTAAACCATGATGGAGGTGTGGGCGTGAGACAGGAAGTGCTGTTTGGCAGTTAAAGCGCTCACTTCCTCCGTACGGGAAGCTTCTGGAGGCCCATGCCTCTCCGGTTTCTCTGAAGACTGTCGGCCATCCTGCACAACATCATGATGGTCCTAAGGAGCGCTGGGCTGGGTCAGTCCACGACCAGCCACAACAGAACCGAGTGGTCTACGACAAGAAACACTGCCAGCTCCGCAGAACACAGCCGCCACACGAGAGGGTCCGGAATAGTCCGGCCAAAACAAATCACACAAAGCCAGGCCAGCGCTGCAAGAAACAAGTCAATCCACCCTTTAGCGGTGACGGTTTGGCGTCTTCTTTCTTCTTCTTCCCCCTCTCTCATTTTGTCTCCAACTGTCTGTGCTGGACACGCTCTCTGATGTTACATGCCCATAATGCATCCATACATCTGGCCTCAGGGTATATTTCCCGTACTCTTTTATAGTGTCCACACACTGATTTCACCACCACTGCGGTCACTCCTTGGCTCATGCCCTCCCTCTCCCTCTGCCCTCCGCGCCTGTCCACCCATACTTTCTGATATGTAATTTCAGCTCTGCAGAGTCTTTGTTTAGCTCCTGGCTCCTCTCTTTGTTGTTGTTTGAAAACTGGCTTCGCTCCGGTTCACGAGGTTCAGCCTGACACAGTGACCCGAGAAGGCGAACGCAGTGGCTGCCTCACTTTTATCTTTTTTCCCCATTATGTCATTATTCCTGATCACTTACTGGAGCTGATGTGTTTTCCATCACAAGGCCTGTTTAGGTTTCCCAGCGTGGATAGAGAGGAGTTGTTGTCAGAGGGAATAAAGAATTGAATCATTGAGAGTGTAGACAGGAGGGGAGACTTCGCACCTGGGGAGAATAATGCTTCGGGACTCTCTCCCTCCCCCTCCCCCTTACTCGCTCCCTTCATCTCCTCCTACCAGTATCTCAGCTCTGCCAATACTAATGACAATACCATATCTCCTCCCCACCCGTCATACACCCCTCACCTCATCCCCTGTCTCTTTAAATCTTTTCTAAAATATATTATGTGAGATGTTCTGTCCGGGGTTCCAAGTTGTAAATGGCCAAGCCCTCAGGCCGGCCTGTGGTAGCTAGAAAAGCTACAACTTCTCTGGTAATGAGGAGTGCAGAAACAGACATTGAGTGATCACATACCTCAGAGAATATCTCACACTGAGTGTGTGTAAAATCACGGGGGTCGCTGTAAAGACGGGTGCACATGTCTTATATAAAAATAAGATGCTCTGATATCATTTTTGGCATCTGGAGCAGGATCCTCAGAGCCCTCATCAGATACTCAGTGATGATCCATGGCTGTGATATGATGTGTGTGTCTGCCAGGAAACAGGATAAACCAGTTAACTTACAAATTAGAGCAGAAATGTCCTGATCAGTGCTTTTGGCCCCTGATCCTGATCCAATTTTGTTTAAATATGATTATCTGCCAATAATACTGAGTCCTGATCTGATACTTACATTAACCTAGACCAGGGGTGGCCAACAGGGTGCCCGCGAGCACATGGTAGCCCACGGGGACGTCCCGTGAACAACATGGAGCTTAAAATAGATAGCCATTTTTAATTTGAATTTCATGTTTTGCAAACAAGTCATGCTTATACCAACACACAAAAAAAACAAATAATATGTGTGTCACATTTTAAAACTGTCTATTTTCTATTCAACTTTGACCTGCAAGGGCCAAAGTTTACATTTTTTTGGTGCTGTTCTAACCCTGTGTCTCTTACACCACTGGTGCAAGCTAGAGCCCTTAGTTTAGCAGATAAATTACTAAAGATGAATGTAAGTAAAATGATCTTATATCATTTAATAATAAATAATAATAATTATTGAGAAAAATCATTAAAAGTAAACAGTGAACATACAGCTCATGTGTCGCCTATTGTGCATTTTATTAAATATTTTAAGATAAACTATAAGAAAATGCACACTAGAAACAATAAATCAAATAAGTAGCCCCCCATTATATTTCTCACCTTTTTGGGAGCTCTCTGGCTCAAATCCCATTGAACGCAGTCCAACACAAGCCATAGTTGTCATCTGTTTGAGCAAAATCTGGGCAGAATGTGGACAAATATCAATAAAATTTCAGGAAAAACCATTTGGTTGGTGCTGCTCTGGGTCAAGGCCTGCAATCGGAAAATGATATTGGTATCCTTCAAGGATGCAGAACAGAGGTAACAAAATTTAATAATTTGAAAACTCCCACAGATGTTGGTTGAAGTCACATCTACCTTCATTTAGATCGGCGTTTTGCACAGTTGGAACACAAAGACGAAAAAAACAGTCCTGCTATGGGACACTAGACCTCACTTATTACCTGTCACAGTCTTCTATGACTTTAAATGAAAATGCCACAAAATACACGGGTGAGGATTTCAAAAGCTTCAAACTCAAAACAAGATACAAGAAAGTTTATTTGTCATAAAAAATTAATTATTATACATACATATAGTACAATTAAACACAGACATTCCTGCCAAAACCTGAAAATATAGACTTTCTGACTTTTTTTTATATTATTCGCCAGGAGCACAAGCCTGCAAACTTGATTGGGATGGATTGCTGCCCTCCAATATTTACAGTATTACCTACCAAAGCATGGTCATACCGTATGACATATACACAAGCATCACCAGCACAAAGTAAGCAGATACATCATAACAAAAACTTTCAGGCAAGAACATACTGTATTTCCTGTCTGTTTATAAATTCATATATCATATATTTCCCGATTTAAGAACACAGTACACATATATGCTTACCAGTGCCATGGTGACTTTAGATTTCTTGACAAGACAAGAAAAACAGAAAGCTCTAAAGATGGGGTGTTAGTGATTGCAGTTGTATAATTAAAATATCAAACATGTCAGTAATTAACTGATGAGTCAGGGCAGCTGATTGGGCTGTGATCTGCCATGATGTCCCCTTGCACACAACAAATGCAACGGATCACGCTTGAATTTAGTCTGACTTCAAAACCAGTCATACAGCTCAAAAACTGGCCTTGAAATTGCTAATGTCTGACTTTACTTACTCTAAATGGTCCTTTTGGCAAAAAATGGCTCCATGTTTTTGGCTAAAAAGTTGAATTTTCTTGACTTCTATGTGAACCCAAAACCAAAAGCCACATCCAACAGCAGCAAAGACGAGTACCTGGCAATTTAGCTTAAGCCTAAAAAGACAATGGTTTTGCTGATAATGCTTTTTAAGTGGCACGGACCAGTTTACATCATCACAAAAAGCCCAATCTTGTCAGTTGGCATGACATGATAACAGCCCTTTGACAGATATTTCCTTTTATTTTAGGGCTAGGAAATGTTAGTATTTGTTTGGTTCATACACTTTGATACCCAGTCCTACATTTTAATCCAAATCGGAAACCCTGTGTAGGACTTTCCTCCTGTTCGGTGGCTCTTTCCTCCCCTTTGTTCTCCTTCCCTCCTTAACCTCAGACCTGTTGCAGCAGCAGTGAGCTATGAGGTGCTAACACTGCACAGAATCTGCTGTGAGCTGAAGAACAGAGCAGGATATCATGTTGATGTATCCTGTGCTTCTGCTCCGAGATCTCTCAAACCCCAAATCACCTCCAAATGAGAAGCAGAGGCTTTAGAGGTGCAGATGACACTCCATCGATCTGACGGCCCAGAAGCAGCAGCAGGAGCGGGAGCAGCTCATGACACGAGCTGAGTTAGTCAGCCCCGGCTCTCCTGCCAAACGGCCCCGAGCTGCCAGCACACACTCGCTCTAACCCAGTCAGGGAGCTCGCCAGTTCATCCAGTCAGTGGTCCATCCAGCCAACAACGTCGGTCGTTCTTTTCAATCAATCATCTTTAGCCGAATGACTCGGTCTGTGGTGTTTTTTTTTTACTCCTCTCTCCTTCCTCTCCTTCACTCTGTCTGCTGATGAAAGACGCTCTCAGAGAGGTAGCCAAGCCACTCCAGTTTGTTTTGACGTTTGGATGGCTCTGCTGTGAATGTGTTTAGAGTTCCTTCACATGATCAGAGTTACATCAAGGCGTTTAAACACCGTGTGGTTGTGTTTGAGTAACTCAAAGCTTGGGGGCTGGACTCTGCTGGGTTTGTAAAAAGAGTCTGCGAGTCCTTTAACCAGGCATGACTGACCTGTGAAATGACCTGACCTGGGCAAGAGTGGTTTACTGAGATTTGGGATATACTGATGATTTTTTTTTAATGAGATATAAAAAGTACTTGAGCTTGTTCAACTCTTTCATAGACTTTCTGACATCTTTAACCATATTTACACAACTGGACACACCAGCCCAATCACACCCATTCAAGCTCTCATCCATGTAGGGATGTAACGGTTACCGGTATAATGGTAAACCGCAGTAAAATTTCTGACGGTTAGTGTTACCATTTCCTATTTTTATAACCGGTAAACCGAGTTTGATTACCACACTGTGTCAGTAACTCACAGTGATGCTGCTCATTGCCTGGAAAGGCCGGAACTTTGTGTCTGCTCCTCGGTAAAGCAGCCGCGGTCCCTCACAGACAGAGGTGCGCATGCAGTTTGCAATGTTTGGCCTCTGAAAGCAAAAGTATGGCGTTTGGTGCCCTCACAGATACTATAGCGGAGATTTTTCCCCCTCGAAACAGACAAAGTCAGAAGTCTGGTTGAATCTTGGATTTTAAAAGGGTGCCAAGGGGAAACTGATTGAAGACGGTCACCCTGTCTAAAACAAGAAGCTGTTGTCGGCGACAGAAAAAGACGTGCGTGATTAAAACTGCTGTAACTCCTCGAGTAAGTGAGCTGACTGAGGTGGAGAGAGTGAGAGTGAGAAGATTCAGTGAGCCATACCTGAGTGAGTTATAGGTGGTTTATCCGTATTTTCTTTCTAAACAATGTATACATGTTGTAAATAATAGCATTAGTGTAATTCTGGAGAGTGTTCTTGCCGTTCTTTTGCCATTTGTTCGCCGTATTTCGTAATTGATCCTCTTTTTCCATCATAGTTTGTGTTTTATGGATTTCATCAATCATAATTTGGAAATATTGGAGGAGGAAATGTGGAGGAGATCTGCCAGTGAGAGGGGAGACCAGAGGAGGGTCATGGAAGGGGGCTCACTGGACAGGAATTGCTTCAGAGACTATCGTCATTAAACAAACGCCTGGACATGGTCTGATATAACGAGCTGTAACATGGACACTGATGCTGCAGGCAGACAAAAATGTGTGAGTGTATGTAAAATAGGTTAAGTTTATTTTTGGTCATCTCAAAACTTTGAACATGTTCATTTACAGTTGTTTATGAAGAGAATCCTGTTTAAAGTTGTTTTTTTTTCTTTTCTTGTAATTACACACTGTTTTAAGCATTTATAACATAATGACATATACTTGCGAGAATTGTTTACTTCTATTTCTCATAAAAAAAGGGTGAAAAAATTTACTCGAAGGACATTTCCTGACACATTTATTGACGAAAAAGACAAAAAGACCAGTTATAATTATAATATTAAGGGGGTTAAATGATTTCAAGTGTGTGTAAAAGTACTTTTTGAACATTTTGAGCACACTGCAACAATACCACGATAATAATGATAATTTTGGTCAAAATAACTGTGACATGAAATTTTCATACCGTAACATCCATACATCCACGCAATGATGGTAGTTGAAGCTGGAACATTGTGCAAGATGATAATCAAAAAAGTACAATGATTTTTAATTTCTCTTGGAATTAAATTAAATGTAATACACTATAAAAACTTGACATTCAATGTTCAGACTGATAAACTTCATTGTTTTTTGCTAATATCCCCTCATTTTGAATTTGATGCCTGCAACATGTTCCAAAAAAGCTGGGACAGGAGCAACACATGATTGGGAAAGTTGAGAAATGCTCAAAAACACCTGTTTGGATCATTCCACAGGTGAACAGGTTGTTTGGAAACAAGTGAGTGTCGTGATTGGGTATAAAAGGAGCATCTTTGAACGGCTCAGTCATTCACAAACAAGGACGAGGAAACTTTGTGAACAACTATATGAGCATGTTTCTCAAGGCACAATTGCAAGAAATTCAGGCGTTTTATTATCTACAGTCTGTAATTGCGTCAAAAGATTCAGAGGATCCAGAGGAATGTCTGCATGTTAGTGGCAAGGCTGAAAACAAACACTGAATGCCTGTGACCTATGATCCTTGATGAACGTTGGTCCTTTGTACCTGAATAAAATATCTAAAGTGTCTCGAGTGCTCCAGCTGTTACTTTAGAATTGGCCTTCTTTTTGGTAATCCAATGAAGTGGTTTCTTTCACATGCTTTGGTCCTGCTCTGAGAGCACAGACCTCCATCTGTGGAGTGGCTGAACCACAAGAGACTCCTACCTGATCTGCCCACAAGAAGGTCTTTATGAAATATTGTAGTGTTTATTTGTAAAAATGTACGATGACAACAAGGGATGCAACAATTCTCAATAAAACATTGAACTGTTTGAATGAATGAATGCTTTATTTCGAACATGCAAAAACAAACATGGGTTGTCACCACAAACAAACACATGCATACACCAAAAACAAAAGTAAACAATCAAGGTAAACCGCTGACAACATCCTGCATTTGCAGCAAGTCCTCATGCTTGAAAAGGAGTAGGACGAAGTCTAAACTTATTTAATCCTTCCCCTTTTATTACCACTTCCTACCGTGATGTTTTTAATTTCTACATATTTATAATATCAACAAGATTCAACCACCTATTTAGGAACCAATGTTCTTTATAATACACTGACTATAAAATGTTATAAGCTACTGATATACAATTACAAACATAATATTTCACCTATATATATATACTTGATTTCTATACATATAATACACCCCTACTCAAACACAGAAAAAGACATTACATAATCAAGACAATATATCTATACTTTCTTTGACTCTGTTAAGACACTCATATTTCAAAGTGTTTCTGGTTTTGAATACTTAAAGCTGTTATATTAACTCCTGCCCTGTGATTGGCTGTTGATCAGTCCAGAGAGTTTCCCTCTCACTCGTAGAGGCTGCAGCTACCTGAGACCCAGAAAGGATTAAGTTGTACTGATAATGAATGGATGCAGGGTCTTTGAAGGTTTGTAACTCTTGTATTGTGACCACTGTTTATTTAATAGAAGCCCAGTGCTCTACTGAAGACCCTAAAGGACAACCAAACATGCTGCTCCTCCTGTGTGTGTTGTGGTCCAGGACTCTGCTGTGCTTGGAAATAAACTTTGCTCGCTCACCTGCTGGTTTGAGGACTTTGCATCCCTCACTGTTCAATCTTGAAGCCATCATCTCCCCAGTTTGTTTCTTTGTAAACTGAATTTGATCTCATTCTCATCTCAAGCCAAGTCTTTAGGTCCCTACAGGAGACTTCTTTCATCCTTTATGGTCCTGAAGGGATTCAGAGTGAGTGGATCCATGCATCGTGTTTGTCTCACAGTCACCTTCAGACTGAGCTCACACTGGGGTGATGAGCTGTATACGGGCCACAGAGGCCTTCAGTCCACTCACCTGTGAGCTCATGACAGCTGGTTAACAGCCAAGATTGTTCTCTTTACTCAACCTTTTATATAGTTATTATATAGAAAAGGTTATTTCAGAACACATGTTTCTCCTTTAGACTCCAAGGTCAACAGTAGTGTCAGGAGCAGCACTGCAGAAAATCAAATGTAAAGAAATATGGCGTCCATATTAAAAGAAGATATAAAAGGAGGAATATTTAAATAGAGGTGAAACCTTTGACCTTTAATGTGGACTTTGGTTGGACTCTCTTTTTCCATCAGAACTGCTGTAATTCTTTGTAGCATGAATTGAACAAGGTGCTGGAATCACTCCCTAGAGATTTTGGTCCATACTGACATGATGGCCTCACACAGTTGCACATTCATGATAAGAAACTCCTGTTCTTTCACATTCCAAATGAGCTCCATTGGATTGAGATCTGGTGACTGTGAAGGCCACTGGATTACAGTGAACTCAGCATCATGTTAAAGGAACCAGTTTGATTTGATTTGACGTTTGTGACATGGTGCGTAATCCTGCTGGAAGTAGCCATCAGGAGATGTGTACACTGTGGTCATGAAGGGATGGACATGGTCAGCAACAATACTCAGGTAGACTTTGGTGTTTAAACCATGCTGTCTTGGTACTAAGGGACCAAAGGCGCGCCAAGAAAATATCTTCCACACCATCGCACCAGCACTGGTCTGAACTGTTGATATAATACAGGATGGATCCATGCTTTTGTGTTTTGTGTCCATTTTAAATTCTGACCTTTCCATTTGTACATGACAGCAAAACCCAGACTCATCAAATCAGGCAACATTTTTACAATCTTATACCATTCAATTTTAGTGAACCCATGTGAACTGTAGCCTCAGTTTCCCGTTCTTCGCTGACAGGGGTGGCACCAAGTATGGTCTGCTGCCACTCTGGCCCATCTGCTTCCAGACTCAACATGTATGTTCAGAAATGGTCTTCTGCACACATTGGTTATTTGATTTACTGCTTTTTTATCATCTGGAACCACTTTGAACAATTATCTTCTGACCAAACTGATGCTAACTGGATTTTGTACCCTTTTTTAGACCATTCCCTGTCAACCCTAGTGTAGGTCAAGTGTGAAAATCCAAGAAAATTAGGAGTTTCTGAAATACTCAGACCATCCTGTTTGGCACTATAAACAATACCATGCTCCATGTCACTTAAATCACCTTCCTTTCCAAGTCTGATATTCACTTTTAGCACTTTGAGCAGGTTGTCGTCACTTTGTCTACATGCCTAAATGCACTGAGTTGCTGCCATGCAATAGGCCAGTTAGCTATTTTAAGGAGGAATGAATGGGTATATCTAATGAAGTGGCTAGTGACATTACTGTATGACAAAGGAAGAAGACAAAATTTAATGCATGAACAAGTGCTATAACTCAAGTTCTTATACCTTACTCATGTCAGTGTGTGAACAACAGAAAAGGTTGTTTTTTTTAAATTTTCATCATTTATTATTATTTGGTTCAAAGTCTGTTATGCTGGGCTCTTGGTGTGTTGTATCTTAATCCAGGTTGTTTCAAGTATTGTTACTCTAATGTTGAGCTGTTACTTGGAATACTCTAATTCCTGGTTTGGGTGTTTCAATAGAAAGCATTCAAACAACACAGCAAGTGGAGACTTTGATTGTAGAGACTTTGTTGAGTATGTTGTAGATTTTGGACATTTTCAGGTGTTTTAGAGCTTTTTGTGGCAGGTTTTCTTACCTCCATAAAGTCAGTAAAGAAAGAAAACTTGACCCAAATGAGATGCTCAAGAATAAAATGTCAGGAAGAAACAAAAGACAGACTTTACTGCTTGATTGAGAATGTTGAATCTCAGTAAGATTTTAATTTATTCAGTCCAAGTGACTCCTCACAAACTCATTTAACAGAACAACAGACTCTTCTCCTGATCGATTGCAGATGAGAGTGTGTGCAGTGAGGCTTGTGGACAATCTCTTACACTGGAAAATAAAACCTGCACTGAATTCTTAAATTGGTCAATAATGGTTACCCTGATTTGCTTGACATGCAGCATTTGGAGCGGTTTCTGATTAGGGACAACAGTCAGTGTTCCTTGAACAGCAAATGCTGGGACAATTGTAGGAAGTCCAGACTTGGGACAAAGAATGTCTTATTGCCGCTGCATTTCCTTTTCCTTCCAGGGACAAGGCGAGAATTTCTTTTGCAGCTCTTTTTCCTCTGGGTTTTTAGATATACTTCTGCAGTACTATTAACTGATTTTAAACAAAAAGAGACAAGAAGCCACAGTTGTTATTTAAGTTTTTTTTTATTTCATGCCATGTGAACCTGTGAGTCTAAACCTTTATTATTCTGTTAACATGTAATTTCTTATGTCTGTGTGATGAAAATGAATGTACTCTTGGACCATCACCTTCTTTTCTTCTAACCATTTAGTTAATATACCAGTATGCTAATAATCACCTCCACTATCTGTGTGGCTGTGCGATCCTGAACTCATACCTCCCTCTGTTTCCGTTTCCTCGTCTACAGGTCTCTACGAGCTGCTGGCCGCTCTGCCCTCTCAGCTGCAGCCGCATGTCAGCCGTCCCGAGGACAACGCCTTCCTCCAGGACATGTTTGGAGAGAGGGGCCTGCAGTCGCTGGTCAAGGTAAAACAAACAAGCCCTTTCCTTTAAAGATATTTGTTCAAGATTTGCTGGATGGTTCATGTGGCATAATGTATTTACTTGCTTGTAATGCTGCTGTTGTCAAAAAGTAAAGTTATGTCAGTCAAACTTAACTTCCCTCAGAGAAAATTAACATTGCAAAATAGTGATCAGTAAGAAGTTTTATTCATAGTTTATCACAGAAGTACCTCACACTCAACAAAATCTCAAGTCTATGCAAGTGTTTTGTTTAATATGTTGTTAAAAATATCTGCTGACTCTTGCTGCAAATCTTGTATTACAGTAGTTCTGATGGAGCAAGCAGTTTGTCCATGTGTATTGTATAAAATGTATTACTTGATAGTTATGGATAGTTTAGTTATTGCTAAGAATTATTTTACATTTTTTATGTGCCCAGTTTGCTGATCTTTAACTTTTTGGCAGTACTGTCCTCCTTTTGTCGGTGTGAAGATGTTACATTAAGGTTCTGATGTGAGGCTATTTTGCATTTTTCTTACTGTATTTAACAAGACTGCACAATATTCTTGGTGCAGTATTCATATTCGCATACATGAACGTTTCTCTACTTACTGCAGATAGATTTATATATTAGCATTACGTTATCATGCATGTTGGATATCTACAAAAAATCCAATATTGTGTATTTCTAATATCGCATACTGCAGCTTCAACAATATCTTCCACCATACATTATCTCTGAATGCACTGTACTGGAAATTTTTCTGATTTTGTTCAGATAAAATGCAGCTTTCTGAAACAAACACAGTCAAGCCAACAGCCATGTTCAGTGTTTTGATTGTAATGCACGAGGCAGCATGGAGTGCTTTCATTGGCCAGGTGTGGACTCACCAGAAGTGAACGTTTAAAAAAAAAAAAAACAATATCCAGAGTTTCACTAGGTGAAATAATGTTGGTTTTGTTAGCCTCGAGAAGCAAGAGTTCACTGGCCAGCCTCTTGGAGGTGTCATGGGGATGATCTCAGTGATGTTCTGGCTCCAGCTGCTTGTTAGTGTACTTGTTTGGTTGGTAGGGTAGGCAGCACCAGCATTGTCAGTACGAGGTGCTTGCACGTATGAAGCTTGCAGCAGTTGAAGGTGGAAATGACAGAAAGGACCATGTGGTAGATTATGTGACTCTTCTGTGGTGTTTTGGGATAGAAGTTCAGTTAGGGGTTACCTCACTGAGTGCTCATCCTTTAATTATGGCACAAGCACCTTGAGTTTCTTACAAATCTCAACTTAAGTCAGACTTTCTTGCACAACTTCACCAGCTTTCAAGATGCATGGAGAAGAAATCAAAAAGCTCCTTGACCCTGTTGAAGGTCTGAAGCTGAACCCTGTCATTCTAAAAGAAGCTGTTGGAGCTTTGCGTTACCACCTTTATGGTGACATCCTTTCTCACCCAGGCTGGGTCAGAATCTGAATCCCTGTTCCTCTGCAGACCTCCCAGTTTACATAAAAAACCCACAATTTCACATTTTCCTCTACAATCTTTTATGTGACCTCCTCCTTTGCCTTCTCATCCCAGTGTTACAAAGTTTATTGTCATTCTTACTGTGAAACCCACCCAGATCGTCTTCTCCTCTCTGCCAGCATGAGCCGGCCTGTGGTCCGGATCCTGCCCGTTAAACCAGATAGCTGCAGAGTTTGAGGAGAAGATGAGCAAACTTGATATCTTTATATGCTCACAGGCAGACAGAAATAATGAAAGTAACACATTTGGTCTGTCTGACTAACAGTAAATTTATCTTCACTTGGGATTCTCCAAAAGCAGTGGATCTTCTTTATCTCCAGCTGGTTTAAAGGGTCACGCTGGGTTCCCGTTTCTGCTATTAAAGATATATGCTGTATATAAGGGCTATAAGAGTCAGAATCTAGACAGGCATATCAAATTTGGTCAATCAGCCTGAGGCCTCTACTGTATTTGTTCTTTTTTACAGTCTATTGGTGAATTGAACTCAAACATAAGCCTACAGATCTGGACTTTTATCTCTTAAATGTGTAGTAATGATATTTTCCCACTGCATGGTCTGTCCTAAGGCAGTTTAACCTTCCCAGCTGTCAACTTTTGAAATGTTTAGTCAATAAACCCTTGCTAATCATTTATCCAAATTAATGGGTATGTAAGGAAAAATTAATGGCAGCTCGACTTGTGGCCTAAAGTACCAATGATGAGATGTTTGTAGCTAGATTGGTGTGAAAAATGATGTCTTTAGTGCTCTCAAAACAGAATGACTCTTCACAGCTTTTGATTCATCAGTAAATCTGTGTACCAGCAAGTAAAAAAAGTTCAAATGACTTTAATATAAAAAGCGCCTGGGCATAGAGAAAGGTAAGAGCTTGGACATACAGAGAGCTTGTAGAAGAGCTGTTGCTCCTTTGCATTAAATGAAAACAGTTCAGGGTAGAGCAGGAAATTTCCGCTTAAATTATGATACAACAGCCACACACGTGGACAAAAATGTTGGTAAGAAAGAAAAACCCACAATGGTCGCTGAAATAACTTGAAACTGACAAAAGTAATAAATAAAAAAATACTGAAAATTAACTTATGAAAATCAGACATTGCTTTTGAATTGTGGTTCAACAGAATCATTTCAAAAAACAAACTAATAAAACTGACCTGGACAAAAATGATGGTACCCTTAACTTCATATTTTGTTGCACAACCTTTTGAGACAATCACTGCAATCAGCCGATTTCTGATTGCTCAATGAGACTTCTGCACCTGTCCACAGGTATTTTGGTTTCACTCCTCATGAGCAAACTGCTCCAGCTGTCTCAGGTTTGAAGGGTGTCTTCTCCAGACTGCATGTTTCAGCTCCTTCCACAAATGTTCAATAGGATTTAGATCAGGGCTCATAGAAGGACACTTCAGAATAGTCCAGTGTTTTGTTCTGAGCCATTCTTGGGTGTTTTTAGCTGTGTGTTTTGAGTCATTATCTTGTTGGAGGACCCATGACCTGTGACTGAGACCAAGCTTTCTGACACTGGGCAGCACATTTGGCTCCAGAATGCCTTGATAGTCTTGAGATTTCATTGTACCCTGCACAGATTCAAGACACTCTGTGCCAGATGCAGCAAAGCAGCCCCAGAACAAAACTGAGCCTCCTCCATGTTTCACAGTAGGTACAGTGCTCTTTTCTTTGTATGCTTCATTTTTGTCTCTGTGAACATAGAGCTGATGTGACTTGCCAAAAAGCTCCAGTTTTGTCTCATCTGTCCAAAGGACATTCTCCCGGAAGCTTTGTTTCTTGTCAATATGCATTTTGGCAAATTCCAGTCTCACTTTTTTATGATTTGCTTTCAACAGTGGTGTCCTCCATTTAGTCCACTTTGGTTCAAACAGCAACGGATGCTGCGATCTGATACTGATGTACCTTGACCTTGGAGTTCTCCTCTAAAATCTTTGGAAGTTGTTCTGGGCTCTTTGGTTACCATTCGTATTATCCGTCTCTCCAATTTGTCATCAATTTTTGTCTTGCGACCACGTCCAGGGAGGTTGGCTACAGTCCCGTGGACCTTAAACTTCTGAATAATATGTGCAGCTGTAGTCACAGGAACATCAAGCTGCTTGGAGATGGTCTTATAGCCTTTACCTTTAACATGCTTGTTATAATTTTCTTTCTAATCTCCTGAGACAACTCTCTCCTTAGCTTTCTGTGGTCCATGTTCAGTGTGGTCCACGCCATGATACCGAACAGCACAGTGACTACTTTTCAGCCTTTAAATTGGCAAACTGACTGATTACAAGTTTGAAGACACATGTGATACTAATTACAGGACACACCTTAGTTTAACATGTCCCTATGGTCAAATCATTTTCAATCCTTTCTAGAGGTACTATCATTTTTGTCCTGGCCAGTTTCATTATTTTGTTTTTTAAAATGATTCTGTTGAACCACAATTCAAAAGCAATGTCTGGTTTTCATTAGTTAATTGTCAGTAATTTTTTTTTGTTATTACTTTCCTCAGTTTCAAGTTAATTTAGTGACCATTGTGGGTTTTTCTTTCTTTAATGGAAAGGTACCAGCAATTTTGTCCATGTGTGTATCCCGATACAAAGGCCATGGTACATGTCATGCTACTTATAAATCATGAAAAATGAAAAATGAATTTGTGTTCTTTTTTGTAAAAAAAAAAAAAAAAAAAAACTCCCAGTAAGGACATGGTTGAAAGGATAATATAATTAAAAAAACAACTTAAATTTAAGGTCTCTATTATTGAAGGTGTATTTTAAAAATGCTGTCACAGCATTTGGGGCCATATCAGTTCTGTAAAATCTGTATTGATACACAAATTAGCAAGGAGTGTGAGATGTCGTGTATTGCTAAATCCAAGGTGTGACAAAGATGGATTAAATGGATGGATTTGGAAAAGTGGAAGTGAGTGGATGAATGGATGGAGTGGTCAATCGTTAGTTTGGAAATTAGATGCACAGATGATTGACGTTTTTGGATTGGATGGATGAATAGATGAAAGGATGGACTGATGGATTTGGATGGATAAATGGGCTGATGGACTTGCACGGATGGATGGATGGCTTGTTATGGATGGATAAATAGATAGCTGAATGAATGGATGAAGATAGTTGGATGGATAGATGATAAATGATACCCGAATTCAAATGGATCGATTTTTAAATGTTTTAATTGATGCATGGATAATAATAATAATAATAAAAATAATAATAATAACAAGTAATAAAATAATAGTAATCTTTATTTACACAGCACATTTCTAATAATTTAAAACCCAATAAAACATACAACAGAACACAGCAGACAGGTTATAAAATTATAAGCAAATAAATAATCAAGAAAAAACCCAAACACTTTAAAACACAAGATTGTTTCAAAGAACTATAAAAGATGGATAGATGGATTAGCAAAGATATGGATGGATGAATGGATTAATTGATTTACATTAGATGGATTTATTTGGATCATTGGATTAATAGATGGTGGAATTGGAATGATGGGCAGATATGGATGGATGGACAGATTGGCAAAAAAAAAATGTGCTGTTGATGAATGATGGATGGATAAATTGATGGATAATTGGATAAATAGGATGAATGGAAATAGGTAGAAAGATGGGGTGATGGATTCGAATTGCTCTATTTAAGTACTGATGGGTAGAGGGATGGACAGATAGATGGATGACGGATGGATTGGTAGACAGACGGATGGATTGGTAGACAGACGGATGAATGGATGGATGGGAAGGTTTTTTGAAAAGATATGGATGGATGAGTGGATCAGTTGTTGATAATATTTAGACTGATGTATTTATTTGGATGATGGATGATGTATGGATTGGATAGATGACAATTAAAAAAATAGACAGATAAATGGATGAATGATAAAAATGAATAGTTTGATTGGTTGATCATTGAATAACTGGATAGATTGATAGATGGATGAACTGGGATAGCATAGAGATGGAATTGTTTAGGGAGATTTAGATTGATGGATTCATTTGAATGGATGCATTGTGTTAGATGGTGGAAGACTGGTAAATGTCTCTAATAGAGTTGGTTGAATGTATGGCTGCCCAAAAATAAACTAGTAGCAGCTCATTTTTCTATTACAAAGCAGTGCTGAAGCACAAATCCATCTGAAGGTTCTTTCTTTCAGTGATTTATTCAGCTCTTTTTCTCAGACTCTAAATGTAACTGAGACTGCTGTAAAACTCGATTTACAAGAAAAACTTCCATAATTGTTCAAACCGCATTTGACTGAAACCTTTGTATATTGTCTTCTTTTGAAGGCGCGCCCAACAGTGTTTTCATGTGCTGGCCTGAACTGTTTCCACATTTGGTGGTCTCACTTTCTCTCCAACAAGAATCATTATGTCACAGAGACGATTTGAGTGAAAAATCTACATCATTTCACCCCCTCCCTCTCAGGAAATCTTCCCTGTGTAAGCATGTTTGTTCAGAATCAAGTTAGTAACATGCCAATGTCAGCTTGTAGGAGTGCCTGAATTGCTGTATGGCACACCTCAGACATTGAGGTTAAACTCTGATGTCGGGCCTACAGGAAGCCAGAGGGGTTTCATTTGAAGCCTGGATTGTTGTAGATGGCTGAAGAAAAAGGCGTCTTGTACATGGATAATGATGGGCAGGTCCAAGCTCTCATTCTGACCGGCCCCAAAGAAAACACAGCGCAGTGTGGGGCAGAGAATATGATGCTAATGAAGCTGGCATTATGTTTCTGAGATATTTTGCCAGACTTTTGGGTGGAGCTCCAACAATTCACCTAGACCTCTAACTACCCCTGATTAGCCACATTTTTAACAGGGATCTGAACCAGAGAACTGTAGGTGCTGTTTAGACAGAAGTCCCAGGTTCTTTAAGGGTCTTTACGTGGAATACAACACAATTTGTACCAGTTTCTTCAATGATCAAGGTTCCTACACGTCCTGGAAAACCTGGAAAACCTGGAAAGTGGTTGACCAATTTTCCAGTCATAAAAAGATATGGAAAATGAGGAAAAAGTAAAATGTCCAGGAGAAGTTTGAATTGTCCTGGAAAATTATTTATCTTCCTTCTACCTTGTTAGTCAACAAAAATCAAACATAGGAAATGAAGAAATAATGTACTTGGTAAGTAATGCACACTTAGCCATAAAATATGAGTAGATAAAATAATGTAATTTAAGGAATAAAATATAAAAGCTCAACACAATGGTGACAAAAAAGAAATTAAAAGAAGTATGGGGAAAAGTCCTGGAAAATGATTTCTAGAAAAGAGTGGGAACCCTGAATGATTTACCCTATACTTTCCCTCTGCTTATCAGTTAGGCATTTATCTGCTGCCAAAATACCCAACCACCCAGATGTAAACATTCACTTATACAGGTGGCAGCACAGAGGTTTAGCTGTACTGATCTTCAAAATGGAGATGTAGTTGTCTGTTGGCTGAACCAGGTTAAACTGGCATCATTGTATGATGGACTGTATGGGTGGATCTTAGGGGGCAGCAATCGCTTGAGAGTGTCGGGTCAGGACACTATATGATGTTTATGTGAGCAGGAGAAAGAGGCGGAGTCAAGGCTGATTGTCTGTCTGTTCTGTTCTCTTTTTTTCTTGTACATGAACAGTATATGCATTTGTTTGTGGGTGTGTGGTTTCTGCAATACAATAAAAATAATCCTGATTAGGAACATATTCAACTCAAACATATCTGACAGATACAATGTAAATTCTATATCAGTCCCAACTCAAATGCTAGCATTCATCAACAACACAGCACTCATATAATGGCTATGTATATAGCTAGTGAATTAGCATGCTATATGAAGGAAATTAGATGCAAACTACTGCTAAGGATTCTGAAATACACCCAGAGATAAACATCAACATCAGCAGAAAGTAACTTAACTTAAAAACAGCATAATTTACGGTCTTATGGACGCACACACTCTTGGACGATCATCCCCGTTAATGTCTGACCGCATGTGCAGGCAATGAGGCATTCAAGGCCCACATCAGGGTTGGACATAACAGGAGCAATGCGTTCAAGGCACAAAAGAGAGTGGGACATTACATACACAACTGAAAAATGCGACTTTTTGTACAATCATGACCATGGTAATGACTAATTAACACTAACATGTGAATGCTTAAGTGGCCTCAAACCCCAAATTTTCACCTTGAATGTTCTGGAGGATGGGTGGTCTGGGCAGAAGTGTGACTCTGAGCAGTTATAACACTGAAGAGATAATAACACATCTGCACATGCCCAGTAGTGCACAGATTCTTTTATGTTAAAATATGACATGTATGTGTCTGGTACTTACCAAAGGAAATGTAAAAAAGTGTTAAAATTGTCACCTGTCATCCCAAAATGTTTAATACTAACAGTGTTATAGTGACATTTTAGTATTTTTGAAGTTGTACCAAAGGGAGGGACTGTGGCACAGCTGGTAGTGCACATGCCTCACAGCAACAAAGCTGCTGGGTAGATCCCCGTGTCGGTCTGGGCCTTTCTGTGTCAAGTTTGCATGTTCTCCCCGTGCATGCGTGGGTTCTCTCCAAGCGCTCCACCTTCCTCCCACAGACAAAAAAATATGCTCATTGGGTTGATTGGTGAGTCCAAATTGCCCTTAGGTATGAGTGTGAGCGTTAATGGTTGTCTGTCTCTCTGTGTGGCCCTGCGATTGGCTGGAGACCACTTCAGGATGTGCCATGCCTCCCCGGTAAGGTACACTGCTGTTGGCAGGTCCAGTTATTTTTTTCTAGTTGTGTGTGTTTTACATAAAACTGATTAATTCTGCCAATCTGCTGTTTTGCTCTATGGACTCAAGACTATTGTCAAGTACCTGCTACAACACAACTTCAAAAATACTGCAATATCCCTTTAAATACAGAAATACCTTATAACTTATAGTACTTAACTCATTTAAAGCATTCAAAGGCAAATTAAGGAAACAACTTTATTACAAGTACTCTGCTTGAGATGCTTGATTCATAGCATATTACAGTCATTATTTACTCTTATAGTTAGTGTTACATGTCTAGTAAGGCTAACAATATGTTCCTGTGCCCCTGAGTAACATTACTTTATATGCATTCTAACCATTTACAATATAATCAAATCAACAAGAGACTAAAGGGTCTCGCCGCTGCCCCTTGGAGGTGTAGGCTTGCCCTCAAAACCTTCAGACTTGTCCTTATACCTGCTGTGGACACACGAAGTAGAACCAAAGGCTTGGGAAACTGGCAGTTTGAACAAAGCAGATCAATCTCTCCCATGTTTAGACACACTGAGTCAATTCTGATGGTTTGTGATTGTTGGCTGGGTGTTCTGTTATTTATTTGTTTGTTTTAATCATAGTTCCTGTCAACTAGCCTGAATAATATCTGTGTTTATATACAGAGAGTCTATCAGTTGAAAAACTAAAAAAAAACTCTTGGACCTGATTATCAGCTCCTCACACACCCGCTGGCTCCACTCTAATGCCAGTGTTTCCTCTCAAAGTCTAAATTGCTCTCAGACAAAAGCAGAAATGTTCCCTGGATAAGTGCTGATGTATGGCTGGAAAAAACAGGAACGAGATGTGTCTACAATACCCACCCTAACAAATGCAAAGCTGCAGCGAGGGAAGCAGATGTGTGCATTAAGGGTTTAATGGTAAAACCATCTCCCTAAATGCCATTATGAAATCTGAATTCCACTTTGTTCATGTGCCAGCGAGATACCAAGTGTCTCCCACTTTGGGGCCTGTGTCAGTGCAATTCACGCAGTATCGCTGACGGCCTAAGCTAATGTTACCCACTTCACTAATGCTACTGTAGCAGAATAATTCCCCTCATGCATTAGAGTTATGACGTTTCTTGCCAAGAAAGCCACAAAAGCAATCAAATCCGTCAGCGTAAGATGAAAGAACTCCTTTATTTCTCCAACAAAATGAGCCTTTTCTATTCTTATTCTTCCTTTTTGTTTAATGGAGGGAAACCGAGCTGCATTTAGAGTCTCTTATCGTTAACATAGAGGCAGAAATGGAAACTGCCCCCGCCCAGACAGGCACAACTGTGTGTTTCCTCCGTTTTCTACTTGGTACTGAGATGTGAGCCAGCCTGTCAGCCGCTGGGCCAAATGGATGCAGAGGCAGACTTCGAAACACACTGAAGCACAGAACAACCATCTCACCTTACAGCGCTCAGACTCAGCGCTCAGGTGAACATGGCTAACATCAGTGGCACACCATTAATAAAACCTTAATTGTCTCCTTCCTCCAAAGCCCCACCACCAAACCTCCACATAACTCCACCCAGGCTGTGAAGGGGAGACTTTGGGAATGGCTAAGCGGCGGAGAGAAAACACACACATCATGTTAATCTGACAGGCCCGGCGGGTTTGCTCGCTCATATGGAAACGCTCAAAACTCACCTGGGTAGTTATGGAGCATCAGTTACTGGTCAGTCTGTCTGGAGGGAGAGGACGCAGAGGATGAAGTGCCGTGAAAAGATGGACAAGAGAGGAGAGACAATGGAGACCTAGGGACAGACTTACACCAGACTGAGGCCTTTAGCTCCTCATTTGCTCTGATCTGATAGTCGGGACAGCCTCTCACACCCTGTTTATAATCTGCATGAACATCAGATCAGGGCAGATGGATACTAAATGATGGTCCCCAGTAGTGCTGGGATTAGGATTCAATGCTTTTATTTGTCAATTCTCCAATCGTGCATGACATACAGAGTCCTTGAAATGGCGTTTCTCGCTTCTGTCAGGATGAGAGTTCAAATTTAAAACAATTTCCTGACAACAATCAAAATTTCACAACAATCGAGGTATTTCACGGCTTGTCATACACAAGCTCTCAGCACAGTGAGAGGAGTGGGGAGCAGTGCAAAGATGTAGTAAAGTGCAAAATGGTTATGATATGGTTATATCAATAATACAGACCGTGGGCTTTAAATAGAGAGGCAGGGGAAGATTAATGTATTTACAGCATGAGATGCCTAGCTCTGTGTTGCCCTCATTTTGTCATGTGTGGCAAATGAAGTGCACCCCCCTCACTTCAAGCCTCACCTGCTCTTGGTCTGCACATGCTGAAATGCCACGTCATTTTTTTTTATAAATAGTGAATTACACAAATACTTCAGTTTTTTTAATCATGAACAAATCCTGAGGATAAACACTCTGAAGACAGAAAACAAGTGTTTCTGCTTCACAAATTTCAGAGTTTCAAGCTGTTTGAAGAAACACTTTCAGAGCAGCAGCAGGGCTGCCTTATTATGGCAAAAATCATAATCATTATTATTTTAATATAGTGAGATCCTGATTCTGAAACGTGGTTACGCTCCACTTTTAAAACATGCACCACATACTTCCATTGAACATATTCGCTTTGTTGTTGAATGTTGAAAAATCAATGGGTAACCATTCTTAACGTCATGATCCCAAAATCATTTGATAAAATCAAGAACCTCACATTTTCCCAATGATTGGACTGCCCTTGTCCTGAATGCTAAATTTGGATATTACTCGGTACATCACTTCTACAAATGTCACTGTAATTTTACAGTAAATTATTGGCTAATAAATGTCATGAATCAACTATATTGTATAGTTGTTCACAATAACAATGCTGAAATTTGTGTAAATTGTTGTTTTTAAAGCAACCCTGACACTTAAATGCAGTAAAAGTGTTGTAAAATCACTGCAAATTGGTGTGAATCCACAGTTAAATGAAAACATATTACAGTACAACTATATGATTTTACACTTAACAGTATTTTAACAGTGACCAGGAACAATATAACTGTAAAACTGTAGTCAATTATTGCAATATTACAGTATTATACTATAAAAATACTACAGGGTGTTATCGATTCACAACAAATTACTGTGAATTGACAACACTTTACTGTAATTTTACTGTACCTGTGATCTAAACATGCATAACTGTAAAATCCCAGTGTTCTCTTTGTTAAGTTTCACTATGGTGCTGTTTAGTGCTCACAAAAGTTACTTGTTACTAAACATCACCAGTGTATGATCACAGCAACTCAGTAGCCAGTAAATTCCTGAGTTTACAGAACGCATTGTAAAATTAAATACTGTAATCTTCCAAATACTTATCTGTTATGTACAACAAAAGCCTTCCTACAGAAATATACAGTCGAAATTTACTGAAGAAACCTGTGAAAATAAGGTGATTTTTAACAGTTGTGATAAGGATGATTTTATATTAATTGTTTAGACTAAAAGTGGAGGTAGACTAGAATGCCCTCAACCATTTTTGCACCACAGGGTGGTTCTTTTTATCTCAAATCTGTCATATTGTTTTTGTAGAAGAAAAAAACCTGTTTACAGTATGAAGATTAACTGAGATCAATTGTTTTTGTTTTTTGTTTTTTTGGAAACTTAGGTCATGAGTCCTCATTGTTGAAGTGGAGGTTGCTAAAGCTAGACCAGTTGAAAACATCTGTTTAAAAGAACAACAAATGAAATAATTTCAATAACCAAGTGAGGGAGAAAAGCTGTGAATGAGACACTGCTAACCTCCTAACTTGCCAGAAACTGACCCATCTTTGGTACAAGTAAGGAGAGCTTTTTGGAAAACATGTTGTGAACCACTGCACTACAGGATATATTTCATGAGTTCAACCACCCATAGAAAGTGTTGGGAAGGTAGAGCCTTTCAAAAGGAAGTGCAGGAAGTGACTTGACGATCGTTCTGTCAATCACATTCATCATGAGCCAATCAGATAATAGAATAGGCGGGCACTACCGCTGCAATGTTAAGTGCACAACACAATTCAATTCTTAGAGCAAATTCTTGCCAAAACCCGTCGTTTGAGGGTTGAGATGATCTTTTGAGAAAAGTTCGCACTGTTTTTCATTCACTAAAGCAGGGAGCATCCATGCTAATCTTTGGCCATTGTTTATAGACAGCAACTTCTCACTGCCGTCATGCTTGTAGCTCCTGCCTCTTCCTTCTCAATAGATGCTGATTGGGCGGTGCCTCAACTGTTCCACATAGGACCTTTGCAAGATGGATCTGCCTGATTACAGACATGAAATCTTGCAGATCCAGCTGCTGGCAAGGCTACAGTTAGGCAGGGCAGATGTAAACAGACCACAGTAAGCCTGATAGCCATAGAAATGATGTATGGGCTTTTACTGCTGCCAGTTAAGTTCTGATTGGAGGTCTGCACTGAAGACGTTTTGATAATATATTGTTCATATGGACTAATTGCAGTCAACTTGGTATCCAAATGACCGAAAAGGATGCCAATACATGGCATGTACAAGTCCTTAGCTTTTTAATCCTATTATTTCAGAAATGAAGCAAATATTTTTCATCACCTTTAAACAGAGTCCAGAACTCCGGATTTAATTAGGCAGACATTTCAGCTGTGCAGATCAAAGCTGACATGATATATGAGCGCTGGCGTGCACAACGAGCATCATTATAATGAAGCATACAGTTTCCCTCTTTTCAATTAAAACAACTTACTTCAGTATAGTTTAAATAAAATACTGCACACTCACTGTTCCTCTGCCAAGCTTCAGCGCCACTAAAAGCCACAGGAAATATAATACAATATTCAATTTCCACCTGCCACAGGTGGGGCTCTCCTTCCAGACCAAGTATCTGTCAGCAGGCATTTAGCCGGTCCCTGAGCTCTGTCTTATTGTGGTCGGTCAGTTTTCCTTTCATTTCTGCTTCTGTTAGGTTCTAATAAGCTTGGCACTTGAGTCCTTGTTACACAGCATTATTGATGCAGGCCTGCCAGTTTGTTCTTAAGCTGGTACCAAAGTGGAAAGTTTCAGCTATTTTTTGACAAATGAGCTCACTTACAGACAAACTGGACTGTATTCATTGTGTACCAGACTTGGTGTCCCATGAATAACTGGATCAAGATGCAGGTAGCTTTCCAAGTTTAATGACTAGCCCTGTTTTGTCCATCAGCTCTACTCCTTGAAGGTTACCAAAGACACAGCCTTTGGATCGTGGTTTTATTCTTTCCAATATATACTGTGCCTTCTCCTCCTCTCTGTTACAGAGGAAACACACAAAGGAAATTGTTTTGAACCCCTCACCCTGCTGCATCTGATCTCTGTGAGACCCCCACCATACCCTGTACCAATAATAAAACTTGTATACTGTCTCTGGTTCAGGACTAAGCCTGTAAATCCATACCACCTTAGAGATCCACCTGAGCTGTCTGCGGTTCTGTGCTCTGGTACCCTCAGGGGTTTTGATATATAACTTCATTGGGAACAAGATCTCTCCAAAGAGGTGAGAATGTACCTGCAGGTTGGCCAGGAAAACAACAGTAGCAGCAATGGCAGTGACCCTTCATCAGCTCTGACTGGTTCACAGACCCACCAATCACGGAGCCCCCTTTTATGGCAACTATTGCTGCTTCAAGTTAAAAAAACTTTAGCCTCTCGGCGTTATGGGGTTAAACTGGGACCTTGATTTTAGAAGCACAAGGTGGTTAAACACACTGGTTAATACATACATGTATTGGATGAAGCTGCAGTACTACTAAATAACCCTTTAAGCTCATTGGTTTGAACAATTCCTGTGATACTGAGAGGACAGGAGAAACCTTTTTAATCCCCAATAGTCCCTTTCCTATAAATCATACGTCTGTACTGGAAATTAAGGAAATCTCTGGAGTCATCCCTGACTATTAGTCTAGGTTAGCTTGGTCAGCCCCCATTTTGTGTTCTGCAAGGGGAAATGAGGCTCAAAGTGGAACCAGAAGGTCTACACATTATGAAAATAATCTTTATGGGAAATGGTGCATAGAGGCAGTACATATAAGAATAACTTGGTCAGTAATGCCATATAGTGTATTAGTGACTCCCTCATGGCCTGCTAACATCAAGACATTGATCACTGAAAGCCTTTTAAAGTAGTACTGACAACTTATTACTTCTAAAAGCACTCAAAAGCTGATTCATTTTTATTATGGCATTAATAAGTCTTAATATGTTTAAAAGGGATGATGGCAGCTTTATAGGACCCCCAGGAATCCTTTGCATGCTCTCGTCATCTCAGTAGTCTTTGGTTCTGGGATAGATAGCCAACCTGTGAGTGCACAAGCTGACATGTTGACCAAACTGTTGCTGAATATCCTGAAAACTGAGAATTGAAACTGACAGAAATATTAAGTTTGTAGAGAGAACAAAAACATTTCTTACTTATCAAAGTTTCAGTGCAAACCACGTTATACAAGTCCATATATATATAAGTTCATGTCTCATTTTCACATGTAATAAAAGGTCAAGTCAACTGTGATCCATTCTGTCTCAGTAAAATCTTTAATAAGGCTTCTCCACTTAATGATATCAGCTTGACTTGGCTTAATTAACCTGGCATACATGTTTTCTGGTCTGTGAGAGAAAGCTGGAGTTAGATTTGGTACACAATTATCTGTGTTTTCACTGTAAAAATTTGCTAAAGGCACCCAAATGCCAAGCAATGTTAATTTTGTTGACTAGTTGTTTCCGTCGACAACCTTTTTTCTCCTGATGAAAACTAGTAAGTAACATAAATAAAAACAAGTGCACATTGACAAAAACTAAAGCTAAATTAACTGACACTTTCATCAACAAATAAAAAATAGACCAAAATGTTAGAGATTTCATCCAATCAGACCTAATTTGGTCACGTAGAAAGTAGGGACAAGTTAGGAATATATCCAATCACAGCGGCCTTAGCTTCATGGTGGTGGGATAAGTTGGGGAGCGATCCAATCAGAGCTACTCTCTTTATCAATTGATATATTCATGTAGAGCAGGTTCACTGTTTGTTGTCAGTTCTGGTATTGTAACTGAGATGCTCTGCCAGGTAACCTAAATAAAGGTGATTGTATTTCACACAAAGGTTAAATTTGTTTGTTCATTTACACATTCAAACTTTACTAGCATTCAATAAAGGGTTGTTGGATGTTTCATTTTATCCAAGTGTAAAACATGACTTCAGAAATTCAAGGAAACATAAAAAATGCCTTACACTTTACACTTCATATTTTAGTCGACTAAATTTACAGTAGATTTTGTCGACTAAAATGTTGCGAAATTTCATCAAAATGTAAAATTTCAAAGTTTTTTTTAGTCATCTAAAACTAGACTAAAATTAAAACAATTCAGATGAGGAAATTATGACTAACTCTAAAAGATATTTTTGGTAGAAAACTATAACTAAAACAAATTAAAAAGCTCCCTCAACATTAACACTGATGCCAAGTACCAAGTAAACTGTATTGGCTCCTTTTTTGTCATCCTTCCATGTGGGTACCAAATTTAATGATCTACCCAATCGGTGAAGCTCATCATCCTGCAGTCTGCTTATTGGTCGAAAACTTTCTGATCCTAAGTCCAAGTGTCATTTCCCAGACTTGTTTGTATTTTCTGGTTGTATATTTCCATGCTGCCTGTAACCTCCTGTCAGAAAAATATTTATTTACTATGTGATTTTCAGCCATATGCCAGGGAGAAAGATCACAACTTGATGCTCAGCCATTGTTGCACTTCTGTCAGTCTTTGTTTACTGTGTTGTGCCACCATGATTCCAGCTTTCCCTCCTGCCTTAAGTAAAGTACAGCTTGGGCTAAGAGAGATCTGTGTTTTCTCCTTTAATTGCCAGATTAAGCCACAAGCATCTTGTGTGCCAGCACTTGCTAATGTGAAGGATTACAATATTTCCTCCATCTAAACCTCATCCACTCAAAAAACATCCCACTGTCAACATAGATATATTTTCCTCATCAGTTGGATCAGTTCAGATTTTTAACAAATATACCAAACCACTGGATGGTGAAAGACAGACAAAAAAAGCAATCACGAAAACCAAAATGAGGTCAGAAATGTCACTCTGCCCACCAGAGTGATTAATGCTTACTCCTACAATAATCATAGTCAGTGACCTGAATCAGGCTCTTTTCCTTTTTCAGGCATTGTGTTCAGGGTTTTTAAATGTCTCATGGAAATTGCTGTATGCACATGACTGAGTTTTCAGAATTTGTGGCGTCTGCAAAGGTGTGTCTGGGCCTCTCTGTTCCTTTTCTCCAGGACCTTTAGGAGGAAACGTACCTCCATATCTAAATGATGTGCCTGTCATGGTTGTTGGCTCTCTGCCCTGCTCTCTCTCCCTCTTTAACATTGGATATGCTGCTGGGTCTTAATTAGCTGTGACGTTCTCCAGGTCTTTTACAGAACAATAGAGGGACATGCTCAGAGTCCAGACCACTCTGAGAGTTTTTGACCACAGGATGTTTCCTGCCAGAGTGGATGTGTGTGAAATCTCTCATAACAATTAAAAGAACTCAAATGCTGGCACATTTCCCCATTATTCAGAAAATACTGCCCATTAGCAAGAGCCTGCTACGAGCGAAGTGTAAGGCCTGCTTTATCAGCTACTGCTGACCATGATGTTACCAAAACTTAACATCAGCTATCCATAACCCATCCATCCATCTACTTACCCATTCATCTTTTCATTTATCTATCCCTCTGTTACTCCATTCGTCTACATTTTTACTCATCCATAAGTTCATTCATCCATCCAATAGATCAGTCATAATCTAACCATCCAACAATTTATCGATCCATTTTTCATCCATCACTCCATCCATCACTCAGTTCATCCATAATTTTAACAATCCATCCATCATTCCATTCACTGACCCATCATTCATTTATCCATCTAAGTACCCATCAATCCATATATCTATGCAGCTTTCATCCTTTCCTCCAATCCATTTATCACCCTATCCTTTCAAGCCAGCCTGTTGTCCATTCCTCTATGCATCTCGGCATGCATCCATCCAGGCATCCATCCATACATTTTTCTTTTCTGTCATCTGTCTTTCTGTTCATCCATCATTTTAGCTGGCCATTTATCCATTTCTTCATTTATTACTGCATTGATCCAACCATCCATCATCCAAACTTTCGTCCATCTACCCATCAGTTGATCGTTTCATGCATCCATCAGTCCATGTTTTCACTAATTCATTCAATACATCATTTCATTCAGAAATTCATCCAAACATCCATTCATATATTATTCATCAGTCCATCCAAGCGCCTAGCCTATTGTCCAATTTCTCCATCCATTCATCCATCTATTTATCCATCTATTCATCCATCTATTCATTTGTCCCTCCATCTGCAAATTTACCCACCTGTTTATCAATTGATCCATCACTGAATTCATCCATTCATCCATCTGCCCCACTATCATCTATCCTTTCAACCAACCACCCCTCCAACCATCCTTTTTTTCAGCCATCCAGCCTTCCAGTCAGCCAGTCCATCAGCCCATGAGCCATCTATCTATCTATCTATCTATCTATCTATCTATCTATCTATCTATCTATCTATCTATCTATCTATCTATCTATCTATCAATCTATCTATCTATCTATCTATCTATCCAGATAACCATTCAGCTATGAAATCATCCATCTCATATCACATATCACACCCCCTGTCATGGTGTCATGATATGTTGAATCATTTATCATGGCACCACATTGTTTGGTATAGTACCAAATCAAATTGCATTGTAACTAATTGATTTGGACTGTATCTAATAGTGTCCTAATGTTTGACATTTGACCTTATTGCTTTTCATCGTATATTATTATATCATATGGTTTTGTGGACTATTTATTGAATTTAAAGCCCATTCTCAATCATCCTTCAATAAAGTGTTATCAGTATTATTTACAGCTGCTAACTCTCATCTTCAGAGTCAGAATCAGTAAGAAAAATCTCAACTTAATTCTTGAGTCCTGGCAGTGGCTTCTTGATGACACCAGGTTCAGTTTAGTTCATACCATCTCTGGATAATGGTACTGTCATCTGCAGAACTGTTCATGAACCCCATCACAAAGTCCAGGACCTGATGCCATCATACCAGGGTAAATGCCAACTCCTTAAAAACTGATTAACTGTAACTGAAGACAAAGCAGATCTTAACTCTTCTTGAGTAAACATATCATGTCACAGCTATTCTAGTTCCAACCCTGCACGTCAGTCTACACCCCTCTCTTCCTGTCGCCTTTGCTCAGTCTAGTCTTCTCTGCCATGGTGTCTTGACGAGAGATCAACCTGTGGTGGATTAACTGAGGCCTGATACTGGATCTGCTCTGGTAGGTTGATACAGAAACAGCAGTCAGGGAGAGATCGTCAACCCTAACCATTCTGACTAAGAGTTTTCTGGGCAGTGGACATAAACCAGAGTCCTGGAGTCTCCTTACAGAAACACAATCCAGCCCTGTGATCTCCGGACCTCTCCTTCTCCCTCCATCAGTGCACCTCTCCATCTATCAGGCCCTCGTTCTCCTGCATGCTCTCTTCTTTATGGGCTAGGTTTCTCAACCTACAACGGGACTGAAAAAGGTTTTAAAGCCTCTCCACTGGTGATCACCAGGGCTGGATGTACACTTTTGGGTTGTCAATTCAAACTCCCAAACTCCATAAAATTTCCTCTTATTGGGACATTTTTGTGAACACAGTTTTAAAAAACAATGATTTTCTTCAGACTTTGCACAAATTTCCATTCAGGCTCAAAGATAAATTCAAATTTTTAGGTAGAAGGTTATGATGGTAGTGTCTTATGTTAAGTCCTTGCCTGCGATTGTCAAACCTCAACAACACTTGATGGATTTTCCTCAGATTTTGCACATTCTAATAATTCTAACTCAAGGATGTACTGATTCTAGATGGACTAAAGTCAAGGTCTTTGGGTCTCTTCACCAGTCCTTGCGTGTGAACATAATATCTTAGGAACTTTTTAAGGATTTTTGTTTTTTAAACTTTGCACAAATGTCCACTCTGACTTAAATATGAATTTGACTTTTTGCCCCACATTCATCTTTTCTTGTTTAGCAGATATCTCCAGAAGACCTCAAACCTTATACAAAGACGAAATGATCTAATTTGATCTTGTAACTAGAACAAGATTAGATTTATTTGCCCTTTGGTGTGTTTTATAGGACTCCACATGATGGAGTACTTCTATGAACAAGGCAAAAGTCAGTTGCACCAAAGCTTCTCCCTCTCCACCTCTTTATGGCACCACTAGCTCCCTAAAAAATCTGGTGAACAAAACGACCATACGATAAAAAACTTTGCTGATATGCCTTAACTCAGGCATCACCAAATGGCGGACCTTGGTCCGGATCCGGACTGAGTGATGGTTCTGTCCGGACCCTTGACCAATCTCTGATAAATTCGCAGTGCTGATACTGTTTAATTGTCAGGGTCATTCTCTAATTGTTTACTAATCGATTTGATCATTTGTTCGTGTTATTTTCATATTTTCATTTTCATTTTTTCCTGCTTGTTTGTTTTTGAACGTTTCACGTTTTGCCAGCTCTAGCAACCTTGTTGTTTATTTATGCGAGTGTGGGTTCATGCCATACGTGTAGCGCTGTTTGACGGGGAGAAAGGGAAAGAAAGAGAGAGAAAGACTGACAGAGAGAGAGAGAGTGAGTTAAGGACAGAGAGAGAGAGAGAGCAACATCCAGAACCTGCGCAAATAAAATATTTATCTTCCTACCACTTTCTTGTTATAGTATATTACAACAATTCAGTGGAAAAGCAGTTACAGATGACAGATGATTGTTCTTTTAAGTATATTTATTGTTTTCTGAAGATGTTGATTTTTTTCAGAATAAAGAAGAGAAACATTTTTAGTCAATGCTCTATATGCTCTAGTTTTTTTTCTCAGAGGCGCCACCTTTTATTTATTGTATTTTGAAGATGTTGACTTTTTTACTTGAAGTGTAGGCTTTCTATTCCTAAGGCTGTGACCTCTTTAATAAGAAGAGAAAAAAGGGTTATTTGGCTCTGTTTGTACTTTTGTTCAATTTTATTCTGAGGGTTTTGTTTTCTGTAATCTGAAATAAAGGCCCAAAATGTATTTGCCTGGGACTACTTTTATTTATGGTATAGAGCTAGCTGTGCACTCAGTAAAACATATCCTGCATTGAAAATTGACAATAAATATTGTTGAAACCATGAAAATGTAGACATAGGGGAAGGCTATAAGTCACAACTGGACTTCAGTTCGGACCTTTTACTGGAGGAAATTTTATTAACTGGACCTCAGTGACTTTTAATCGAATACCCCTGCCTTAACTCATATCTGTGATGACTGCCTCAACATTTCAGTTAATATATAATTTTCTAATCATCCCTTCTTGATGGCGAAGGCCTTGGGAGAGTTATTTGTTACTTGCTGTTGTATGGGCACCAGTTCAGTTTGAGGGATTTAATTTTAAACTAGAGTTTCTTTAAAGGTCTCCAAGGTGTCCAATCTTTAACCTTAAGAGTGACACTGAGCAGCCTTCAGGGTTCTTATTGTTTCTGGATGAAGATGAATGTTTTGTTTTTTCACCAGTCGGCCCTTGTTAGAATTCCTTCAAATCATTTCCCTCCGTGTTGGTGTTTTTCTTCATATTTTTACTTCTGTATGTTGCCAAGTTTATTTTAAGCCTGTGGGGTATTTCTGGAAGCAAACACAACTTAGTCTGAGGCCTCATTGCAGACAGACGCACACTGCTCCACTTGTAGCATGGTTTTTTTCTACGTCTCTCAGTAAAGGTGCACATTCATTCATCTTTTCTCAGCCTCGACTCCATGAAGCTTTCCTCTTTCTAATTCTCAAGCATTTCAACCATGAGTCGTCTTCCTTGTTTTACATAAACCTGCCACTATATTCCTCATTAGAGAGGCCGCAGAAGCCCGCTCTTTGATTTGGTTGTGTCTTAAGTTGCAGTCTGGTTAAAGCTAAGCCCTCTTTGGCTGCAGCACACTGTTTTCACTGTTATTTTTTACTCCACCTGGCTGCTCCTCTCTTCTGCCAGGAGCTCTGCTGCCTAACCGAGGGGACAGAGAAGGTGCTTAGCAAAAAGCAGGGTAATGACTTTAAAACACATTTATGCGTCATGGACAGGCATTTGGAAAGCGTCCTGAACTGTAAATAAAAGCATTTCAATCTTACATTTGCTCGCCGAGCGGAGCAGAAATTCCACAGTAAGTAAGTAAGGCGAGGTGGCGGAGCTGCAACTACCTAAGCAGATGTCACTGGGACTGCGGTATGTTGGAGCGCTGGAGACAACTGGCAACCTCTCGTCTATTTCATCTGTTTTCTTACAAAGATGATGAGGACGGATGAAGTAACCGGAGCTGCCTGCCTGTCTTTTTACGGGCTTCTATAGCAGGAGAACAGACGGAGGATTCAGAGCTCTGGGTGGAGATGTTGGGACTTCATGAACAGAAAAAAAGCAACTCTTCAAATATGACGTGGCTGTGTGAATTTAAACAGATGGGCATGAAGATTTCCAGGAACTGCCCCAGAGTGGCAGACTTGAATTTGATGCCATGAAACATGGAGCTCGCTGACAGCAGCTTAACTCTGTTCCTCTTAAAGTCCAGATCCTGCCAGGGTTTCTGACTTATTTTGTTCTTTTCCTATCAGAGAGCGGGGTTGTCATTAATAGTCGGATGTTACCCATTATTGCCATAGCAATCAAAATGTTTTTCCAAGAGCACTGTCAGTGAAAATTATATTCAACTGAAGGATTGAACTGAGGGGAAATTCTCATTGGGTTTGGCTTTTGGGATTGACCTCATCATCCTCATCTTCTTCATCACTAATGAACAAATGGAAACACGTTACCAACCATGATATTTCCTGAATCAAACATAGGGCTCTATAAAATTCATGTTATTTTTTCCCAAATTCCATATTAGTTGTTCCCATATTCCGTTTTTTTCCCATTTTACTTTTTGGAGAATTTGGTTTTTAGTATTTGAGGCAAATTTAACCCCAAGACACAGTATAAAGTAATGAAATATAATCACTCACTGTCCAGGCGGTCCTCACATGTATCTTTATGTGTCCAGTCAACAGTATGTTGATAAAATTTGCAGAACAGTTGATCACCTGACACAAGGGCTGGGCATTGTTAAGAACCTCACGATTTGATTCGACTTCGATTCTTTGGGTGGTGATTCGATTCAGTATCGATTCAGTAAGAAGTACAAATACACAAATAATTAAAGTACCTGTTAACAATTTTTGACTTTTTTTTTTTTTTTTTTGATGCCAATGTGAACATACATGGTATGATACCTCATATTTTTGAGCAAACAATTTGAAAATAAAAACTTGCACAGTAATAATTTATTTGTGCATATGGCGTACAAAAGTAAAACTTGACAGTTAACACTATAATTATAAATGTCCACCTGGTCTTTTTTGTCAATAAATGTGTCAGGGATTGTCCTTGGAGCATATTTTTTCACCCTCTTTTCACGAAAAATAAGAGTAACATGTAGAAATTTTCTGAGATGACCAAAAATAAACTTCACCTATTTTACATCAACTCAAACATTTTTGTTTGCCTACAGCATTTAGTGTCCATGTTACAGCTTTTTGTATTAGACCATGTCCAGGCGTTTTTTTTTTACTGATGGTAGTCCCTGAAGCAGTTTCTATCAAGCTGAAGACAGAGATCTCGACATTTCTTCCTTGAATATTTCTAATATTACTATTTATGGAATCCATAAGAAATGAAATATGATCAAAGAAGCAGATAAAACATGAGGAAAATACAACGAAAATATGGCAAAACACAGAGAAAATACAGCAAAAGAATGAAAAGAAAACACTCCAGAATGATACTAATTCTATTATGTTTAATATTTTACATTATTTACACAGAAAATACTGATAAACCGCTGTTAAATCACTCTCATGCTCGGCTCTCAATCCTATCACTCTGCAGGCATGTCTTCTTCTGCGACTGGCGACAGCTGGATAAACACTGAAAAAGTGCACAGCACCCCCCACTGGCCAGGAGGTGAATCCATTCAGAGGATTTGCTGAATGGATATTGAATTGGGAGGGGAATAACTGCAATGCATTGTTGAATCGATATTTCTGCCCACCCCTACCTGACATATAATAATCATTGGCAAACTGCTCTGCCCTGTGCTCTGGAGTTAGCCGGGATTTTCGTAGCTTCTTTGCCGACTTGTGTGCCGCTCGATGTCGCTCGGTGTCGCTCGATGTCGCTCGTGTCGTGCAGTTCGTTGCCCCTCGACACCAGTGATCATTGAAAATGAATGGCAGTTGGACGCCAAGGACGCTCGGATCGCTTTGGTGTGAACATAGGGTCAGCCGGTGTCTCAGACTGTCATTGTGACATGTTGACATTGTTAATGAGGGGAAGACGAGGGGGAGAGGAAGTGAACCTTGCATTCTCCGCAGCCTTCACTTGAGGGCAGGGATGTGAACCAGAAAGTAAGGATCACACTGACTACGTTAATGTGTGATGTCAGAGCTGTGCGACACAGTGCAGTGCGATTGTAAACAAAGAGCCACAGTGGAGGTCGTCCATCACTCCGGTTCTCCGTAGAGCATTGTTTTGCTCTTTCATTCTTCATAGCAACAGCAGAGGACAAGTCACTCTAAATTCACGGCTTGAACATGGCAAGGACTGTGTTTTGATTTTAGCTCCCGTCATATGGGAAATGATGATTTTTGTGACTAATCAACAGATCCCTAAGAGGAGTGCGAAAAAGTGGGCACCTTTTCTCCTTATCCGACTTTGGAAACACCGTAAATACGTGCTGTGCATGTATATTACAGTGCTATATTGGATTTTCACCTCATGATTTTTTGCACCAGCCTTGTTCTCACTTTTATCTCTTTCCAAAGCCTTATTTTGTCACCCGTGCAAGCTCTTCAATCCACTGATATCATTGCACATTTTCTTTTTTGTTCTGTCTCCATCAACATCCCTCTGTCTTTTTGTGGGGTCCCCCCAATCTTAGTTTGTGCACTCCAAGGCCAAACAGAACAACCATCTGCCTCCCTCAGTTCTCCAGCAGATTACCTCCATGACACGCCTAATGCACCATGTTTTATAGCCGAGTAATGTCGGCTTTACGCGGGGATTTGAACCCCTAAGCTGACCTTGAAACATGGCAGCTCTGTTGGCTGAGTCACAGTCCTAACTGGTCATGATTTATAACAGTGGAGTGTGCGGATAAGTCAGGCTGAAGTGGCTGCACCTGTTAAAGGTCGACTGTGGAGCTGAAGTTTGATGGGGCATACAGCACATATCCCTGGAGGTTTCACATTCCTCTTTTTTCACTCGAAAATATTGGAAATGCTGCATGAACGCTGCATTTACAATCAGTGTTATGCCTTCTCTGCTGATTATCAAAGACAGATGATAACTTGAAAAGAGTCAAATGAACTCATCTGCACATGTGTTTTGCTTAGCAGAGCTTTAACTCTTGCAAAAGGCCAAAACACGTGAAAAGCATTTCCTGTGAGGATGTCATTAGAGGGGACAGATCCTGGCCTGTGATTGTGTCATCTCAAATTTCCCTCCATCACGCTGGTATTTGGAGCAACAACAGTGATACTACTGTGGAGATCGAAACATGAGTTTTGTGGAGAGGACGAGATTCATGTCTGACAGTCCTGAAACAGATGTTTTAATTACACACATCTGCAGCTGCTCACAGCTTGACAACAAATATTTTGCTTTTCTTGTCACGTCCTTGTTTTTCTGATTTATTTTCAGGCAAGTTAAATTGAAACTGCTTCATCGACAGCTGAACTTTATTAGAAAAAAATGATTTGCAATGTGTTTTTCAGAAGATATAGACTCACTGTCCACTTTATCAGGGACACCTTGCATTCATTGGCTCAGACCCCTTTTGCCTTCAGAACTGCCGTAAATCATCAGTGTAGATTCAACAAGGTGCTGGAAACATTCATCACACATTTTAGTCCATATTGACATGATAGCATCACGCAGGTGCTGCAGATTTATTGGCTGAACATCCATGATGCTAAACTTCTGCTCCACCACATTCCAAAAGTGCTCTATTGGATTGAGATCCTGTCATGATTTCTTCCTGTTCTGTTTTATTCTGTAGGCCTTTTGTTTCCCCTGTGTTACTTGATACGCTTTTTGTCTGGTGTTTTCTGTTTTGATCCTGTTCCTGGGTTTAGTTAAGTTTTGTTCTTGTGCCTGGTCTTGTCCTTGTGTTTCCTGTTTTATTTTGAAAGTCCTCCTGTCTCCCCTTATCGCCATGGGTTTTGCTTCCTGTCTCGTCCTGTCCCACCTGATCTCTGATTGTTCTTCTCCAGCTGTTTCTCGTTTACCCCAATCACCTCATGTATTTTACCCTCTTGTTTTCCCCTTGTGTTTGTGGGCTCATTACCATTTCATCTTCCATGGATCCTTGTCTTCAGTGTCTCTGTGTTCTTCAGTTTGATCTCCAATTCCTCCAAAGTCAGTAGGTATTTTTGGTTGAGACTTGTTTTGTATTTTTGAGCTTTTGTAAAGGACTGTTTTTGCGTTTGGACTTTTTTGTTCAGGTTTGTTTTTGGAGTTTCTGATCCTGCTTTTAGTTATTAAAGTCTTTTTTGGTTAAATCTGCATTTGGGTCTTCACTGTTGTTTTTTTTGTTAGTTTCTGGGTTTACAACTGTGACAGACCTTGTGATTTTCAAGGCTGCTGGAGTACAGAGAAGTCATTGTCATGATCAAGAGACCAGTTTGAGAGGATCTGAGCTTTGAGACATGACACAGTTCACTGTGGTCAGCAGCAGTAATCAGGTAGGCCCTGGTGTTTAAATTATGCTCACTTGGCACCAAGGGGCCAAAGTGTGCCAAGAACATATCCTTTATCGTATTATACAACCGCAGCTAGCTAATAAGCCCATCACATGGCAGCAACTCAATGCATTTAGGCATGTGGACCTGACTTAAACTGTGTGTAATTACAGGAAAAGAAAAGAAAAAAGGATTTGTGCTTTAAACAGAATTCTCTTTATAAACAATTGTAAATGAACATGTTCAAAGTTTTGAGATGACCAAAAATAAACATAATCTATTTTACACTGTTGTTTGCCTCCAGCATTGGTGTCCATGTTACAGCTTGTTATATTAGACCATGTCCAGGCGTTTTTTCACTGACGACAGTCCCTGAGGCAGTTCCTGTCCAGTTAGCCCCCTTCCATGACTCTCCTCTGGTCTCCCCTCTCCCTTGCAGATCTCCTCCACATTCCCTCCTCCAATTTTTCCAAATTGCTATTGATGAAATCCATAAAACATGAACTATATAACTGTCTTTTTCTTTCGCTGCAGCTTCGTGTTTTAGACAGGGTGACCGTCTTCAATCAGTTTCCCCTCGGCATCCTTTTAAAATCCAAAATTCGACCAGAGTTCAGACTTTGTTCGTTTCGAGGGGGAAAAATCTCCGGTACAGTGTCTGTGAGGGCACCAAACGCCATACTTTTGCTTTCAGAGGCCAAACAATGCAAACTGCCGAGGAGCAGACACAAAGTTCCGGCTTTTCCAGGCAATGAGCAGCATCAACGTGAGTTATTGACACAGTGTGGTAAACAAACATGGTTTACCGGTAATAAAACAGGAAACAGTAATACTAACCGTCAGAATTTTTACTGCGGTTTATCATTCTACTGGTAACCGTTACATCCCTACTTGTTGAATATAAATTTATTAAAGGTAAGCCCATTGAGATGTGGCATGTCCTGTTCAAGAGGGTCCTCATGTCTGTATGATTGTAAAGATAGTTACTATGGATGACTAATCAATGCAACCATGGATAGAGAGATCAATCTAATATTAAAATTAATATCTATAATGAATATAATATGGAGAGGACTGATGTTGATTAAAATAGCAGCATCTAGCTGAACTACCATTAAAATGGGTTTAACTGGTCTAAAGGTAGGAATTTATGTTAGATGATGTTATTTCTGTTTATAGTTGATGCAGGAAAAACGAGTGCCAGCACAACATGGTATGACATGGCCTCATTCCTGCACCACTCTATTGAAATTCCAGCCATAAAATCAAATTGAATTAAGCCCCAGTTCCAGCACTGTGTTTGTCTTATCATCCATTTTTGTGCCGTTGTTGCCCCTCGAGCCTCTCTGTCACTCTCTTTCAGCCTTAGGGCTCTCTGTTAAACCATCCTGCTGAGATCTCCAGCTGGAGGCTTCAGGATCACAGCCCAGCTATCACTCAGTCCCTTGGCCCGGCTCTTCTTCAGCTTGTTGGGGCTTGAGAGAGAGTTCGGAGATTCTGTGTGGGAGGACGATCGTTCCTGTCCAATCTCTGATGGGACCTGACGGCGGCCTGTATGCTGTCAACACATTCCTGCACAGCTGCTCCTTCATCACAGAGGGATAACTGTCGTGTTTTGCATTTCTCTGTGTGTGTAGCCTGCAGGATAGGCATAGAACCGTGTGGGTGCAGGCCTGTGAAGAAATGATCCCTCTGTCCTCTGATTTTGACTGATGAAGTGTTTCTGTGAGTGTAAATGAGTTTTTCAGCGAATCCCGGCTTCTTTCCACTTTAGAGCCTCTCCAGAGATGCAGCTTTTGTCTCTCGGCGTTGTGCAGTCGTAACGCTGAGGCTGATAAGGAAATGTTTAGCCAATTTATCCAGGCTGTTGAAATGATTTGGACTCCTCTCCTGGCCACTCGGGTGTATCAAATGCAGGGTGGAAAACTGGATTGTTTGTACAGTGGATAAGCGAGCTGAAACACTAAGAGGCTGTCATGTATGAACGAGCAGTGTGAGTGTGTGTGTGTGTTTTTACCCTTTGATCTGCTGAGAGAGTGTGTGAAGGTTAAATATGGTGTGGATGGAGAATGGACATGCTTTCATACATGTGTGCATACATGTAACAGTGAATGTGTGTGTGTTTGCTCAAGGAGGCCTTGTGGTGGCCTCAGCAACCCAACATTGAACTCCTCTCTTTTCAACCCCTTTTTTTAACATCCAACTCTGAGGGCCTTGTTTCGATGGCATGTCTAGAGCCCGTGGCACGTGGCGGTTTAGGGTGTTTAAGTCTTTATTTTGCTATTTTTATGAAGAACACAAAAAAACTGTAGGAAATATGTTAATGCCCAGATTAAAGTGCTTAAAATGTTTTTTCATTGAAGCATCCAGAGCATAAGAAATGATCCAAAATTGAGTCGGACACTTCTGCATGAGCATAAATTCAAAACCTCATTCATTATTAAAATCTCCAGTTTAAACTGACAAGATCAGGCAGGTTTTCTCTTTATAATGGATCTGTTTACTTAACATCAAATATCTGTTGGCTGTAAACAATTTATTTTCTCATTTTCCTGCAGAAGTCCTCCGCTCTATTCTCTTTTGTGTCCGTAAAATACACTGGACAGCCTGTTTTATTATCTGTTAGCATGATTATCAGAGGAATTTATGAGTGATGTAGCTCCATGTTGAGTGAAACTCTCTAATCTCTCGTGTGTTTTCATGTTTCTTGGAGTATTACGTGAGCTGGAGTGCAAGGGAATAGCGCACTGAGGAGCGCTGGAAAACAAGCCAGGCAGCCTCTCAGATGTCCGTCCCATTATGAACCTTTCATTTTTTTTTTTAATGCTCTGATATTAGATGAGTGCTACTGTAAATCCTATGTGAGTAAAACAAGCTCAGTAACTTGTGTGTTTTGATCTTACGTGTCAGGCTCTCTAATGCGTCAGTTTCTGCGTTATCAAGTGAGGAACAATCCAGCTTTGCCCCTGACCACTCCTCATTTTCAGACCAACAATCCCCTGGGCACAAACAAGAGTGCATGATTATTTGCTATTTAAAGAGCCTAAGGGCTTGGCGAAATAATGACACCTGCATCAGGTGGAAATTAGAGAAGGTACTTGTGCTTTATGCTAAAAATCTTTGCAGTGGGCAAACAATAAGGCCCTAAAAAATCTCTAAAGAAAATCTTAGTCCAGGGTTTCTGGTAGCTTGGTGGTTAGGACTGTACATCCCATGTGATGTTTTTGTCCTTGGCAGCATTTGTGGCTCCTTTCCAGCAGTTCATTCCCACTTACTTTTTTCTAGTTTCAGAATCATTTCACTGTTCAATCTCTCAAAATAAAGGCACAAAAAGTGAAAAAAAATCATTAACATAAAAGAAATTTAAGAAAAACCTTCCCTGATACCGTTGTTAGTAGGGTTAGGGTTAAGGTTAGGGTTTTGGGCTAGTTATTTGACTTTTAGGGTTTATTTTTCTCTCTATCAAGGAGTTGTTTCTTTTTTATGTAAATATTCACACTGCTATTTCAAGGCATGATTCTTATGCCTTATGTTGCATGCAGTATAAGATTCACAGAGGCGTAAAAGAGGAACGAGGTGATCCCCAGTCTGTGCTGTCTTCAGAGGAAGTAACAGAGGCAAGATGAGATCAGTGTAGCCAGTGGGGGAGCACAGACTGTGAGTGTAAGTGGAGCTCCAGTCTGGTGGTGTGTTAAAAGTTTCCACAACACTGCACTGCGCTGTGAGGTAACAGAAAGCGACACCAATAATTAAAAACGAATATCTGTTGGTGTAATGGCAGCAGAGCTTTGTCATTACAATGCAGTGTGGTGAAAATTCCCAGTGCAAACACCTTCTCTGATTTCTAACACTCTCATTAATGGATACACTCTTCCCTTTCAGATCCATGAATGGCTGCAGAAATATGAAGAGAGCAAACCCTCACCGGCCCTGGACAACGCTGCAGCTCTCGCACATAATGTAAGTTGAAATGTGTGAAAACATTCAGACCAATTTAATCAGTCAATAAATTATGGCTTGCACACTGGAGGGATAAGCTGTTTAAATTATTTGTTGCACGCAAGTGATTTTTCAAGCTTTGCTGCTTTGGCAGTGCTCTAAATGTCATTATGATGTAAATCAAATTAAAAAAAGACAATTAAGCATCTCAGACTCGTTTCAGAGAATAATTTGTTGCATCTTCAGGATCCTTTTTTTGACTTTTAAGAACATGATAATTTCAAAAACTTAGTGTAACTCATGATATGTTGAGCAGGGTATTAGAGATCCTAGATTATTTCTCATAACTTCAGATATATTTTGTTTTATTTATATTACAGTGGGGACATTGTTGGAAAATGAAGATGGAGAAAGAGCTTATAATTGTGGTGATTGTCCATTTGTTCTATATAGGTTTTCTTTTCTCCATTTTACACCTTTTCATTAGCTTTTGTGTTGCCAGCGAGAGATTTCTGACTGGAAGGCTGAGCATGATGATTAAATACCAAATACATTTTTAGAAATAAGGCTTTTAGGTTAGTCCTGAGTAGGACTGAAAGATATATCGTTATCATATTGATATCGAGATTTGAACACCCAAGATATTAATATCAAAAAAGCAACAATATAAACGATATAGATTTCCCCTGCGCTCACCCTGCATGTACAGCTCTGGAAGTCACAACAAATTTTCATTTTTACGATTGCCCTTGAATGCACCGCTAAGGCCAGCCAACCACAAACCTTTTTTATTTTCAAACTGTTTTTATTTTCCTGAGAAATGCTTGGTTTTCACTGAACCCTTAGTTATATTGTATCGTATCAATATCGAGATATATGGCATGGATATCGAGATATGAAATTTTGTCCATATCGTTCAGCCCTAGTCCTGAGTATTTGTTGCTTCATCCAGGACTATTTCATGAAGCCTGGGTTTGTCAAGGGTTCCTTTTTAGGTTAATTTTTATATTATAGAAATTATAAAACCATCATAAAGGGTTTCAGAGAAGTCATGTATGAGTGTAAGTCTAACTCTGTAAGCATATTTGCAGGTGTGTATTTGTAAATATGCTTAATGAATGGAGTTTCATTCTTTATCGTTGTAATTGTGAGTGCTTGTACACATTTGAGATGTAGATAAATTACCAAATGTCTATTTTTCACCCACTCACGGTGGTTTTATCTGTATATTTTCATCTGGTTTTATATCTGTTGAAAGTGTTTAAATTCATGTTTCTGCTCTCATTAATCTCAGTTTTCCCTCCATTTTTCACCGCTCTCTGCACACATTACTCTGCTCTGACTTCGCGTGCCCTGTCTTACTGTTAGTGTGCAGCAAACATGATTTGTTTATAGTCAAATCCTCAGAGTCAGGCTGGTAATTTGTCTTGTTCTAGAGAACAACAGTTGATGCAGTGCAGACTGAACTTTAAAACTTTACATCATCAGTGCTGAGAGTCGTATACAGACACTCAACACCCTCCTCAGTAGCATGCGAGAGGCTGGAAATGAACGTCTTCCAACCTCCCACCCTGGAGTCAACTCTGAACTCTTACCCTCTCAGTTTGCTCTGCTGTGCTCTCCCTCTTTGAAAGTGCTGTAACACCAGACTGAACAGTTACTGCACCTGTGACCTCTGCCCTCTCTACTGTATGTCCACATGAACCAAACATCCAGGAGTGCAGGAGCAGACAGAGACGTCCACTCATACCAAGGCCGAGCGATATGACAGGTTTTTGAGACATATCAGAATATTTACTAACGAGATATAGGGTAGGGGGCGGCACCGTGCATGCGTGGGTTCTCTCCAGGCACTCTGTCTTCTTCCCACAGACTATAAAACATGCTGAGATGTCAGCAATAGTGTGAATGGTTGTTTGGCCCTGTGATTGGCCGACGATAAGAACAGGGTGTACTCTGCCTCTGTCAGCTGGGATAGGCTCCAGACCCTCAAAGCAGTATAGATAATAGATGGATGGATGAATCAAATAATATAGATTTCTGTTTGATACCATTGCGTTGAAATGAAAGTCCTTCATATATCAAGCGTCTATATCAATGATATATTGCACAGTTTATTGTAGATAAACTTGTAGAATGTACACAAAAATATGTAAATATGCATCACTTTTAATGTAAGACTTAAACAATCATCTCCAAAATGTTTGGATTTTGATGCTGTTTATTCACATCCCCGTTGGTGTAATAAGGCCTTAAAGGAACACTCCAACATTTTCTCTGTTTTCACGTCTTGCCTCACTCAAGAGTCCATGACAAGCAGGTAGACACCATTCTTTCGACTCTGCGTCCAGTGTAAGTGTGTTCACTTTAAAGAGCTGTTCAAAAGACTTGACTCGTTCGCGAATGTCACAACTCTAGTAAAAACCACAGCGGAAGTAGGTCAACAAAACAAAGCCTCTGTTTAGGAGTAGAGGAAGATAATATGAAGATAGTAAAAGATAACATAACATAAAGGGTTTAAAATGAGTCACAACAACCACACAGGACCGTTTAGAGTTGCTGAAGAGTTTATCTGATGACTGTAGGCAGAGGCAGGCTAACACTACCCACTGACTCCCAGTGTTTGAGCTAAAGCTAACTAGCAGTGGATGGGCTTTGTCTGTCTCTTCCTTGTTACTGGACGCAGAGTCGAAAGAATGGTGTCTACCTGCTTGTCATGGACTCTTGAGTGAGGCAAGACACAAAAACAACAAAAACGTTGGCGTGTTCCTTTAAGTAACAATCATAATTTCTCATTAATGAAATTCATAACTATTGCGATCTGTCTTTAACAAACAACCAAACCAAACAGAAGTGCATTGTAGAGACATTTGTTCTGCATCTTGTTTTTTAATATTTGTAATTTTCTAATGTTTTCTGTAACTGTTTGAAACTAAAAAATGTTTAATAAAGCAGTCACAGCAAGGCATGAGTTAACTAGACTTTATTATTACCTCAGAATGTTCCTGCAGGAGAGCAGAAAAGAGCATCGAACAGCATTTTTCTCTCAAACCACATATTTTAATCAGCTCTCAAATGTCCCCATGCACTCACAGACCTAACTTAAGGTAGTTATGCAACATTGGTCCATCATTTAGATTTACAAAAACCAACCTGAATACGCTCCTTAGATCACTCTTACTAGCCTTGCCTTCCTATTGGCCAGACCAGAGGGTGCTTTAAGGGACAAAATCTCTCCAGAAGCTTCATTTTGGTCCCACAGCAGCTGAAAACATGTGAACCCACCAGTAAGGAACGCTCTGCTTCTTCCACTTACACTTGTGGTCTGTAAAGATCAGAAAATCCAGTCTGGACCACGAGACAGCTTTCCTCTGGTGCATCTTCGAGGACAGTCTGAACTCTTTCCTCATTGGTCTTCACCCTAACTGACTGTAAAAGAATCAGCTCCTCTCTCTCCGGTCTCTCCTGCCTCAGTACTAATTAGGATGATGTATGGTTGTGGTCTTTTTGGGAGGAGGTGGAACAGTCGGAGGCACTTTGATTACAATAAACAGAGCTGCAGATTTCAAACAAAACCACACACCAGCTCAAAGGGCTTTCCCTCCTCTCCGTCCTCTGTGCCAGGCTAGTTTTAGGGTTTACACAGGTGTGTGTGTGGACTACATGCTCTTATGAACTCTATGCTTGTTGCAGATACACAGTACAGTAACAAATGTCAGGATGGAGGAGCTTTACTGTATTAATCAGGCTAAAGTTCTTTCACAGCTTGACGAGCAGAGCAGAGCCAGCGGAAGAAAATCCTCATCAGAGCTGCTGTTTGCTCTATCACTGTCTGTGTGATGACTTCTCATTAAGTAATGAGAGGGGCTGCACGCGAGGGGCAGGACTGTAATCATGTTTCATGGATATTCAATGTGTGTTGCTCCCCTATGATTACATATCCAAACACATTTATCAACAATCACCCAGAGTTTGTCTTCTGTGGTCAGTTCTCCGTCATCCATCTTTAGCTGTTTTAGAGATAGGGCTGGGGATTGTGGACCAAAATGAAGAAGCTACATGGTGAGAATCATCAACATCAGGTTACATTTTCAGGATGGATGCAGTGCCAAGGGAGGAGATCTCGGTTACAGGCTCAAGTGGAGCTCTGAGTGGAGCTGCAGGACTTACTGTCTTGGAGTGACAATCCCACTTCTTCAAAAGTCGCCAAAATATATGTACAAAATTTACCTGCAGACTTTGAGACTTTAGAAACAAAGACCAGATCACGTCTATCCTGGATAACCTCTGGAGTTTAACAGCAAAACAGAGTTTTATCTCAGTTGCTTAGTTTGTTGCCTCTAATCTGGAGTGTTGGGCCCAGTTTGGACCAAAGAGTCAAAATGAGACCAGTTAAGCTTGTGACTAACCTCACAAACATGATGGACTGTACCAGTCTATCTGGGAAAGAGCCCATAGAAAGTGTTTAAAAATGGGCAGAACCTTTCAAAAGCATATCCGGCATGTGACTGGACGATCATTCCATCATCTTCAATCACATTTGTTACAGTCCAATCAGATAATGTATTAGGAGGGCGCTACTGCCATAATGTAAGGACAGAATGTGTGTTACGGCTAGTTCTGGTTTATATTGTATGCTTTTCCCTTGTTTTCCTTGTTTAGACCTCTTGTGTTTCCTGTTTTTCTGTCGTCATCCTGTTCTTGGTCTTAGTTAAGTTACCCATTTTGTGTTCATGTTTTGTGTCTTGTCATGTGTTTCCTGTTTTATTTTGAAATCCCTGTGTTCCATGTGGTGTTTTCCTGCCCTCCCCTCTGAGTGCCTCTGATTTTGATTCCCTCCACCTGTGTGATTGTCTCACCTGTGCTTGATGTTTCCTCAGTGTATGTAGTCTCTGTGTTCCCCTTTGTCTTCATTGGGTCATTCATCCTCCATGTTCCACCACGTCTTCCATGTCTCTGTGTTTTCTCCAGTGTTCCTTCAGTGTTCCTCCTGTTTTGTAGGTAGTTTCTGTTTTTTGTTGAACTTTTCTCGTTGACTTTGATTTGCATTTTGTATTTAGTTTCTAACGTTTTCTTTCTTTGTTTGACGAGTGTTTAATTTGATACATTGTAAGAGATTTTGTTTCGTATTTTCAACTTTTTGTAAAAGATTAACTTTTTGGACTTTTGATCCGTTTTTGTTTATCATAAAGACTCTTCTTTTTTTCTGCATTAGGGTCCTTCACTTTGTTTTTTGTTAGTTTATTTTTTCAACCAACCCTGACAGTGTGAGCCACTTTGTAAAACAAGCTCTAGGCAAAATATGTCAGAAGTGGAGAGAAATATGTTTTCTATAGAGAAGTTTGTAGTGTTTTTTTAAATTGTTTTTCATTTTATAAAGATATGTGGTCAATGTGGTCTCGTCTTTAGCTCCCACTGTACAGTCTATGCTCACACCTCTTCCCAGCCCCATAGGACTCTGATTGGGCCAGCCTACTTTGGGCTGCACACAATTGTTGTAGATTGAAGCTTGACATTGGATCTACCTAATCACAGACATTATATCAGGCTGATCCATCTGCACTGCAAGGTAAGCTTGTGACTGTTTGGAGCAGGTCAAAGCTCTGCAACGTTATATAAGCCTGTCAGTTCACGTCAGTGCAGCTGAAAGACTGCAGCCTCGCTTTGGCTTCTGGGCTACAGGCTTGTCTTGTTGCTGCTTCGTGTTTGACATGGATGAGAACAGTGACAGTGAGTTACTTGATGGAGCTACAGTTCTACTCTTGTCCAAAAAAGCATAGAATATAAAACAGCAAAAGGATCAAGACTTTACAAGCCATCCCACTGTGCTCGAAGGAGATACCCCGGTGGATTTGATTTTCAGATGTTCTTGGATAAAGCAGGTTGTTCTTATTTGACAAGATTAAGAATTGGACATCTCTCCATTGAATTAGTTGTGAATTATGCAAGAGCTGCACAGTGGCAAAGCGGGTTCCTGCTATGGGCTCTGGGAAAGAGGGTTCCTGGTTTGAACCCTCGTCATTGTCTTTCAGTGTTGAGTTTGCATGCCTTGTACTCTCCAGGCCGACCAAAAAAAACAGTTGTTGGAGTTGTTTGTCTTTGAGTGTGACTCTACCTTTGAGTGGCAGTCAGTCCAGGGTGAATTGGGCCTCTGAATAAGTGGAGGAGCTTATGTTAAGAAATGCATACATGTAGCATTACCATTATGGAGAGGGTTAGAACTTTCAAAAATTCACAAACGCCGATCTTTATTCTTCTGTAGGGAGAGTAACAGATGTTCTCTGAGGTGATCGAAGTCCTACAGACTTTCCTATCATTATTTTAGCTTGTATAGGGCCCTATGAAATCTGTGTTATTTTTTCCCAAATTCTGTTTCTTTCTGTTGTAATTTTTTGAGAATTCTTTTTTTAGTATTTTACGTAATTTGACCTTGAGACACTGTACAAAGTAATGAAATATAACTACTCACTCTTAGGTGGCCTTCACGTTTGTCTTTACAGGTCCAGTCAACAATATGTTGACAAAATTTGCAGAACATTTGATCGCCTGACACATAATAATCGGTTGGGAAAATGCTGTGCCCTGTACTTTGGAGTTAGCCGGGAGTTTTGTAGCTTCTTTGTCAACTTAGCCGGTGTCTCAGGCGGCTGCTTCATCGTGTTTGCATTGTTAATCAGGGGAGGAGGAGGGTGAGGGGAAGTGAAGTGTGCATTGTTCCCAGCCTTAGTGACCCCCCCTTGGAGCATTTTCCCGAGAGGTCCGTTCATTTTTATTCAGAAAAAAAGCTTTTATGTAAAATGTCAGTCATTACCGTGATATTCCGCATTCATATTGAATTCTGCTTTTAATGTCCAAATGGTGATTCCATCTGCATTTCTGTGATCGCAGATTTTATAGGTCCTACTTGTAATGCACCAAAGTTCTGATAGAACAGCCAACAGAGTGTGAATGACTGCTTCTGAAACTCTGTCCTCAGTCTGCTCAGCCTCTGGGTTCATGGCAAAACGCCACAGACTGTTCAGTAGACCCCCAACTATCAGCCTCAATCTCTCCCTCCTTCGTTCAGGTTCTCTTTCTCCTTCTTTTTGTCAAATTACAGACTTTTAAATTTATGCTTCCTGGTGAATGCCCCGCAAAGCGTCTCTTCGGAATTATCAGGTATCAGAGTAAATCTTGGAGACAGTGTATCAAAGCATCTAACAGCACACCGCAGTCCTGAGCCCCCCCATCTGCGGCCGCTATAAAAAAAAGAAACACCCCTGACCCGGAGCGATGCAGAGTATTTTTAAAGCAGATTGTTTTTCAGCCATGTCACCGCTCCAAATGAACACTCTTGAAGTGGTGGCCGAGGTCTGAGGTGCAACAGGAGAGATCTACAGAGAGATGAAATTCATTTCAGGCTAAGGTTTCAGGGTAATGGACGCTTAATTTATTGTCCAACATAAAACGACACTTCAGCCCCCGTCTGCCCCCGGCTGCACTGTCTCGCTCGCACAGCAGGTGACTTTGCCCCTGCTCAAACCCACGCTCACCGCCAACGCTGGCTGAAACACGATCGATCCGGAGCCCGGGGAAACGGTGCAGCGTTACATCCATATAGAGACGTGCTGCTGGATGACTGCACACACACTTTTATGGATTCACAAACACATTTATTACAGTTTGTCTCCAGCTCCTCATTAAGAATGAAATAGAAGCGCTATTGCCTCATTGTGGAATGAAAAGCAGCACATAACATTAATCAAAAGGAGTAAATCATCCTAAAACGTGAAGCATGTAAGCTTCAGTCTGCTGTTTCGATCTCTGAGCTTTAGGAGTAAACGTTGTCTTGTTAAAGATCTGCGTCCATCACTGCGGCGGAGGCTGCAGGGGCAGACTTGTATCCTTTCAACCTTAAAGCAACTCCTTTCCTCTCTGGCCCTTGTCCACACATCTTTATCCTCACAGATGTCCCTGCTGTACTGGGAGAGCCCACTGGGTGACATCAGAGAGCACCAGTCTGCCGTCTATAGCTTGAACTGGGAATGAGACAAAGGCAGAGAGACACAGAGATGGAGGAAGCATCAGTGTCTGGTGGCTTTTTCAGAATTATACGGTATTTACCATTATGTTTGAGGCCGTATCTTGTGTCACTTGTAGGAATGTTAAATAGTGTTTAACACAACTGTCAAAACTAGCGTTACAGGCTGCCTAATCAGAAGACAATAACATCTAAGACAGGGGTCACCAACCTTTTTGAGCCTGAGAGCTACCCTAAACATGAGGAGTATTGTGGATGGCTGCTTGCTTGATTTAATGTTCTTAAGTAATAAAAAATGTTGTAATTTAAAGTAAATTATAAATATTATTATTTGATAGGCTACATACACCGTTTGTTTATGTTTTTACTTTTAATTATTCCTAATAATAATTTTTGCCATAGATTATTACATTATATGAGACCAATAATCTTAGATGCATCTTCAATTATTTATTTTTCTGTCATCATCGATGTAAACTTTGACCCCATGCTGGTCAAAGTTTAGGAAAACAAGGCATTACAAAAATGTAATTTCCATGTTACATTTGTTATTTTTGTATGTATTCAGTGTGATTTATTAGCAAAACATAAAATTGTAATTTAAAAAATGTAGTTTCTGTGATGGTAGCTTGTATTATTTTTTTAAATGTTCCTGAAAACACCACATTGGCTCCCTGCGGGCTACCAGGCACCTTGTTGGGTACCCCTGATGTAAGGGATGTATTACAGGCAGATACTGTATGTTAAGAGTTCCTGAGATGACTCAAAACAAGGCTGATACCAACATTTTTGGTACCTTAATACTTTTTTGATACTACAAGACCTGATTTAAATAGGGATGTACCAGTTGTGAAAATCAGGGCTGATGCTCACACCAGTGTTTGGTACAACTGTGAAACTGATCTGACCTAGCAAAGCAGATGGATTATGTGTAGAGTTTTTTCAAGTATAAAGGAGCTTGTAGCTACCACAGTGAGTTAGCTGAGCTGAGAGCGTTAAGTGTATGGAAGCCTCTAGCTGGCCTATAATTAATGTGGCGGATAAAACAATCAAAACAATAAAAAATAAATAAATAAATAAATTACATTCCAGTTTTTCTTGGGAAAATCTGCCCTTCCAGATATGAGATGTTGCCCAGATGGACTTGTCATACAACCCATGGATATATGAAACAGTCCAGCTGATGTGTGATGACTGATGCTGCTGATACAGATATTTTTAAAATTTCTTCTTTCACTGCAACACACCCATCCATCCATTATCTACACCACTTATCCCTTTCGGGGGTTGGGGCCTATCCCAGCTGACGCTGGGTGAGTGGCAGAGTTGAACCAGATGCCAGCCAATTGCAGGGCCCACATAGAGCGATGGACAACCATTTATGCACACACTCATACCTAATTGGAGGCACCAATCAATATAATGAGCGTGTTTTTGGTCTGTGGGAGGAAGCCGGTGTGCCTGGAGAGAACCATGGGGATCGAACCAGCAACCTTTTTGTTGTGAAGAACGTGTACTACCTTCTGCGCCACCATGCCTCCCAGGTTTTTGCCTGCAACCTTCCAAAATAGCACCATTTTTGCCATGATGTGCAAACTTCCAATTTCAAGGATCCATTTATACATGATCTTTACATAATGGCTATGATTGTAGTTAAAATCAAACAACTGTCCTGTTTATATTCTAGAGATAAAAGGCATAATGTAACTCCTAAATAATGTGAGATTTGTCTTTAGATTTTGAAGAGCACCTTACGCAGTCTGACATCACAGTGATAGACCCTGGTGGGTCAGTTTTGCTCTTAGTATGTGAATGACTGCACTCGAACAACCAAAAGGTCGACCATGTCAGAGATCCATCCAACCGTTTTGGAGCTTTTGGTCAGGCTGTGATCCACCATTGTGTCTCTATGTACACTGCACAATAATCAATGCATAGCTGGGTCTAAGTTTGACTTCACTACAAAGGTGGTCATACAACTCAAAATTTGGGTCAAAATCATGTTAAAATTACAGAGTGTATGCACAGCTTTTAGGAGGTCTTAAAAAATGTGTGTGAACCTTCCCCTCATCCTTGATGCTGTGTAAACTTCAGAGCTAGTGTCCATGTATACATGCATTGACCAGTACATCACTGCAGACCTGACTTTTAACAAGTACAACACTCACTTTTTTAAATTTAATGTCATAATGTCATATTTGCCTTAAATCAAGGTCAGATGTTCATTTCTGATGACTGCTAAGGTGTGTTCACAATGACCTCAAAAAACAAATAGTTTTCATATACAGAGTAAACCTAATAGTGCTAAATTCTGACTTTAACTGTTGATGTAACAATGGAATTTTAGCATATATGTAACATGTCTGCTCATTACACCACCAAACCCTCCACCCAGCTTATATGTTTTTTTATAATGTAGAAAAGCTGAAAAGAGTGAGGCAGATGATACACTTGATTCCCTTGTCCTTTTTTGAGTTATTTAGTTGGAACAGAGCTAACCATTTAAAATACCAGAGTCAAATAAAAATACAAACAGGCTAACAAGTAATGACAGCTGAACTTTTACATGGAAAATATTTAAAACAAGCCTGCTTGGAATGACATGAAAATAAAAGAGTGAATGAAAAAGATAAATAAAATCAACAAGAAACAATTCCAAACAAAAGCATAGTTTTACACTCAGAGGTGTCAGATACAGAGATAATGATGATAAGACGTGAGGCAGGCCAACAACCCGTCCTGAAAATAAGCGTGAGACAGAAAACTGGAAATTCATGAAGGACTCTGAGACCTTGAGTCTGTCTCAGTCCTAAATAAGGATACAGTGATTAAAGCAATCCAACATTGTTTATGCTAACCCGAGACTCCCTTTGCACCTTTTGCTTCTATTATTCAACTCCAATTTTCTTGTCACATAATAAACTCCCATCCCTTATATCAAAATGATGCTGAAGAGCACTGGGCTACATACAGTGCTGTCCAAAGAAATAGTTGGATAGCTTAAGCATATCTGTAATACAGCACCAGAAGTCCTAATATGTATCAGGAAACTCGAAACCCATTGGCACACGACTGGCTCTCCTGAGTATGGATGTCTTGACCCAGCTGCTAGGCCTACAGACCTGAGAAGAGGAGCTTATACATACTGTGTCCTTATCTTTGGGGCAAACTGTCTGTTGATCTGAGTTCCATCCCAGCTGTCTATATGAGTTAAAAACAAACCAAAAACACCTCAATTATCCCAAGCCTGCTGGTTACTCTTGCCATTAGTGGATGTAATCACTCCTGTAATTCATCGTATGCACCATGATTTCAGTAGTTGATTGTCTTTGTCTCTGTGTCTCTGTGTTGTGTCTGATGTTCCTTGGACAAGACGAGTCACATCATTGAGGCCAAAGTCTGTAGAAGGAGATTTTTGCTCTGGCAATGCCCACAACCTCAGCTTTAGAGCACTTTTACCATCACTTCTTGCAGCTATAGAGCACTTTTTACTTCTTGTTGCTGGTTACCAAAGATTACTTCTGCTTTTCTGAGGTAAGGCCTGGCAAAATGAGCTTGAATTTATTGGTAGTTTTTTGCTCATTGTAGTAGAGCTGTGCATCTTCACCTGTCTCACAATTTGATTTGATTCCAATTTATTAAGTCGACAATTGAATTCAATTCGATTTCACGGTGCATCACCATGCAATGCAGTGAGTAGTGTCCTTGATTTTTCATATTACAGCACCAGACTACTTTATAAATAAAAAAATATATATCCACTTGTCTCTGCCCACCTCCCTTCCTTTGCCCACACACCCAACACAGCATAGTGTGGATGGCTGTTCATCATGAGACTGGGATCCACATTCAAGATTTCCTGCTGCTTAACAGAGGTTTTTCCTTGTCGCCTTGATGGATGGATTCATGTTTGGCTGTATGGATTCATGTTGGGTGTTGGATGTATGTATTTGTATAAATATGTACATGTGTATTTTATACACAGATGGACAAAATTGTTGGTACCCTTCCATTAAAGAAAGAAAAATTCCCAATCAGACTTGATAACTCCTCACTGCTCCGTCAGGCCTTTCCGTTAAAGAAAGAAAAACCCACATGGTCACTGAAATAACTTGAAACTGACAAAAGTAATAATAAATCAAAATTTACTGAAAATTAACTAATGAAAATCAGACATTGCTTTTGAATTGTGATTCAACAGAATCATTTTAAAAAACAAAATAATGAAACTGGCCTGGACAAAAATGATGGTACTCCTAGAAAAGATTGAAAATGATTTGACCATAGGGACATGTTAAACTAAAGTGTGTCCTGTAATTAGAATCACAGGTGTCTTCGAACATGTAATCAGTCAGTCTGCTGATTTAAAGGCTGAAAAGTAGTCACTGTGCTGTTTGGTATGGTGGTGTGGACCACAGTACACATGGGCCCCAGAAAGCTAAGGAGAGAGTTGTCTCAGGAGATTAGAACGAAATGTTATAGACAAGCATGTTAAAGGTAAAGGCTATAAGACCATCTCCAAGCAGCTTGATGTTCCTGTGACTACAGCTGCACATATTCAGAAGTTTAAGGTCCACGGGACTGTAGCCAACCTCCCTGGACGAGGTCGCAAGACAAAAATTGATGACAAATTGAAGAGATGGATAATATGAATGGTAACCAAAGAGCCCAGAACAACTTCCAAAGAGATTAGAGGTGAACTCCAAGGTCAAGGTACATCAGTATCAGATCGCGCCATCCGTCGCTGTTTGAGCCAAAGTGGACTTAATGGGGGACATCACTGTTGAAAACAAATCATAAAAAAGTGAGATTGGAATTTGTCAAAATGCATATTGACAAGAAACAAAGCTTCTGGGAGAATGTCCTTTGGACAGATGAAACAACACTGGAGCTTTTTAGCAAGTCACATCAGCTCTATGTTCACAGAGACAAAAATGAAGCATACAAAGAAAAGAGCACTGTACCTACTGTGAAACATGGAGGAGGATCAGTTTTGTTCTGGGGCTGCTTTGCTGCATCTGGCACAGGGTGTCTTGAATCTGTGCAGGGTACAATGAAATCTCAAGACTATCAAGGCATTCTGGAGCCAAATGTGCTGCCCAGTGTCAGAAAACTTGGTCTCAGCCGCAGGTCATGGGTCCTCCAACAGGATAATGACCCAAAACACACAGCTAAAAACACCCAAGAATGGCTCAGAACAAAACATTGGACTATTCTGAAGTGTCCTTCTATGAGCCCTGATCTAAATCCTATTGAACATTTGTGGAAGGAGCTGAAAATGCAGTCTGAAGAAGACACCCTTCAAACCTGAGACAGCTGAAGCAGTTTGCTCACGAGGAGTGGGCCGAAAATACCTGTCGACACGTACAGAAGTCTCATTGAGAGTTACAGAAATCGCCTGATTGTGGTGATTGCCTCAAGAGGTTGTGCAACAAAATATGAAGTTAAGGGTACCATCATTTTTGTCCAGGTCAGTTTTATTATTTTGTTTTTTAAAGTGATTCTGTTGAACCACAATTCAAAAGCAATGTCTGATTTTAATTAGTTAATTTTCAGTAAATTTTGATTTATTATTACTTTTGTCGGTTTCAAGTTATTTCAGTGACCAATGTGAATTTTTCTTTCTTTAATGGAAGGGTACCAACAATTTTGTCCACATGTGTATATGTATATATGCATATATGTGTATCCATAAAATGAAGAGTTTGTCTTCAGCCTGCTCTATTGTAAAGTGTCTTGAGATAAAACTTGTTGTGAATTGGTTCTATACAAATAAAGTTTGATTGATTGATTGATTTCTTTTAGATGCCTGTTATGCCCCTTCTAGGAGTGGCCTGGACAAAACATGAATAGCCTGAATCCACCGATTCCCAAGCAGCCACTCGAGTTGATATAAAGTTTAAAACCAAGGTACAACAACAAAAACCAAATAAAAACTTACCTCAAAGTGACTAATTCGCCTCTACTTTACCATCCCACTAAAAATGGGCTGTACAACAAAAATACACGATTTGGAACAAGCTGGCATGGCCGGTTGGAGCTCAGTCGAGCTGGGGATTTCCTCATCTCTGTGGTGGCATCAGTGATCCATTCAAATTGGGCCTTCCTCTCCTCCACAGCCAATCGTAGGTGTCAGCGTGACATGAATCCCTCCCCTCCTTGATTTTGATTGATTCATGGGGTAGAAGGGACTCTAAAAAGTGTGGCGCTGCTTCAAAAGTTTAACTTTCTTCAACTTTAAGTGCTGTGAGCACAACAACACAGAACAGCTTATGCAGACTGGGACTTCAAGTTTGACAAAGAAACTACAATTTTAATTTCAATCACCTCTGTATAATATTGGGATCTTCTCTTTTTTCATGCTTTTTTAAGATCTGAATTTTTATATGGTTTCATTTAAAGTCTTCTGGACCTGACAGGTGTTTTATTGATCAGCTAGAATCCAGATCAAGTCAAATGGAAAACATCCATCATTTGAAATCAACGAGACCAACTGAGATCAAATATTTTTCTTCCTGAGAGATTTTGACTCAGTAAAATCTTTAAATGAAGTCATCCTGATGTATCGTCAGTATTTTATCAAAGCAGTAAGTCTTCAATCTTTCAGGGTCAAGGGAGCACTATAAACCATCACTCTGGGATCAAACTTCTCCAAACAGCACTCAGCCCGCCATGACATTTTACAGATGAAATAAACAACGTCTCAGAGGAGGACGGCACCATTTTTCTCCCTCTACCTTCATCCTTCTCTGTCTGTGAATGTCTGAGGATGGAAAATGTGACGCTAAGCTGAAGGTAGATCAGAGTCAAACATGTCCCATCTGTCCTCCATGCTGAGTTATGGGACAAGGTGTCTTAACAAGACAATACGAGGGACTGGAAATTTACAGTTCTGCAGATGCGTTTGCCTCATCTATGTCTCTGTATGATTCATGGTGATGAAATGATACATGGAGCTGTATGAAAGTGGGAGATTTATCCTCTGAAGACCCTGACTCTCCTTTATCTTAATCTGTCTCCTTCCCTTAGTTCCTCTGTTTCCATCGTCTTCTTTGTCACATGTGCTGCCACTTTCTTTTCCAACTTATGCCTAAATAAGTTTTCATAAAGAACAAATATATTTTAAAACTTTGTATTGAGTGACTTACCATACCATACCACAATCTTTCACATATTTGTGGTTGGGTCGCGGGGGCAGCAGCCCAGAACTCCCTCTCCCTGGCCACTTCGTCCAGCTCTTCCTGGGGGACCCCAAGGCGTTCCCAGGCCAGCTGAGAGACATAGTTCCTCCAGCAAGTTCTGGGTCTTTCCTGAGGTCTTCTATTGAGTGAGATATTCTCCAAATTTCTTGAACCATTTCGAACAATCAAACAATCATAATTCAGAGCATGTGTCTTCCTCTAATGACCTCAGAGAATTACACTACCTGGGCAAAAAAAAGTCCCCACCTGGATTTAACTAAGCAAATAGGTACGAGCCTCCTATTGGATAATTACTGCATGGGCGATTATCTTTCAGCTGGCAACAAGTTATTTACACCAGCTGATGCAGTAAATAGCTTCTCATTTCTTCAACAGCCATGTTAAAAGACACATCCTGTGGTCGTGGAAAAGATGTTAGTCTGTTTAAGAAGGGTCAAATCATTGGCATGCATCAAGCAGAGAAAACATCTAAGGAGATTGCAGAAACTACTAAAATTGGGTTAAGAACTGTCCAACACATTAATAAAAACTGGAAGGATAGTGGGGAACCATCATCTTCGGGGAAGAAATGTGGTCGGAATACAATCCTAAGTGATCGTGATCGGTGATCACTTAAACATTTGGCCAAATCAACTTGAAGAAAAACAACAGCAGAACTCAGGGCTATGTTGAACAGTGAAAGTAAGAGCATTTCCGCACGCACAATGTGAAGGGAACTCAAGGGGTTGGGACTAAACAGCTGTGTAGCCTTAAGAAAACCACTAATCAGTAAGGCCAACTGGAAAATAAGACTTCAGTTTGCTAGGGAGCATAAAGATTGGACTCTGGAGGACTGGAAGAAGGTCATGTGGTCTGATGAGTCCAGATTTACCCTGTTCCAGAGTGATGGGAGCATCAGGGTAAGAAGAGAGGCAGGTGAAGTAATGCACCCATCATGCCTAGTGCCTACTGTACAAGCCTGTGCGGGCAGTGCTATGATCTGGGGCTGCTGCAGTTGGTCAGGTCTAGGTTCAGTTACATTATGGCCCAAAGAATGAGGTCAGCCGACTACCTGAATATATTGAATGACCAGGTTATTCCATCAATGGATTTATTCTTCACTAATGGCACGGGCATATTCCAAGATAAAAATACCAGGATTCATGGGGCTCAAATTGTGAAAGAGTGGTTCAGGGAGCATGAGACAGTATTTTCACACATGGATTGGCCACCACAGAGTCCAGACCTTAACCCCATTGAGAATCTTTGGGATGTGTTGGAGAAGGCTTTGCGCAGTGGTCAGACTCTCCCATCATCAATACAAGATCTTGGTGAAAAAGAATGCAACACTGGATGGAAATAAATCTTGTGACATTGCATAAGCTTATCAAAACAATGCCACAGCGAATGCATGCTGTAATCAAAGCTAAAGGCAGTCCAAAGAAATATTAGAGTGTGTGACCTTTTTGTTTGGTGGCGACTTTTTTTTTGACCAGGCAGTGTACTTCCTCGTGTAGGCCTTTATATCGTTATATCTTTATATCCTTTTCTGTAGGAGTTAACACCAAATATGTTAAGGGGCCCTGCCAGAAGTTTTTGGCCCTCTTAAAATATATCACATTGGGCCCTATCCATTTTTTACACCACACTCTTGCACTGTATTTTTCTCACACCCTGACTTTTTCCCTCTGACCTCCTCCACGTTCATGTTTCATAAGTTTGATAAAGTGAAGCAGTCCACGTTTGACTGAGCTCCAGCCAGAATAACCTTGACCACTGGGACTATCCATTAGCAGGGTCTCTCTCCCTTTTTTTTTGGGGGGGGGGGGGGTCAAGGCTTATGGGAAACAATGAAAACGACCCCCTGGACTAAAGCATATATTCCTCTCTTCAGGTAAAGTGACATTGCTCCCTCGCTAACCCCAGTCTGACCCTGTGGCCCCCTGCTGTTACCTCCACCTCACCTCTGTGGCCTTATTCCCGCTCCACAGGGGTCATTAGTCAAGCACACTGTGGGTTTCTCCAACCTCTGTCATCATCTGACTTTAAGTAGAGCGCTGAATGTTTTAGAGATTCTCGCAGTGCAGTTTTATCAGCAGGACGATGACAGGAGAGAAACCAAAGTGATCCATGAGTCTCTTCACGCTGCTTTTCTACACTGATTCACACTTACCACGTACAGTTTCGGTCCATTATTCAGTGTTTAGCAGCTCTGTGATGACTTTGGAGACGACTTTCTCTTTATTTTTCATTATTTGTACGTAAAGGGGAACACATTATTCCCTTAGCTCCAAGGTTGTCCAAACTATGGCCAAGGGTCCAATTGTGGCCACTTTTACTTGGCAGCAAATTCTGAGCATAGAATTGAATTTGTCTGACAAGAGAACATTAAGTTTATGCTCGACTGATCAACTTTGACAAATGGATTATGGCATTAAATAGCAGCACGAAATGCACTCACATGCTCTGATATCTGCTCCATCTCAGAGTCATGCTAATTCTTGATTCCAAGAACAAACACTTCCACAAAGTTTGGCAGTCTGCTCTTGTTTTGAGTCTGAATGTGGCATAACCCATGGCCAACCAGTGTTCCCTGAGACTGATCGGCCATCCAAAAAACCTTGACTATTTGCATAAAAATTGTAATTCAGACTTTTTTTGGAAGCATAACTAAGCAAATCTTAACCTAACTTGGGTTGTGTTTTTCTAACTTTAATTTAAGTTAAGTAACAAATTTGGCCCACTTATCCATTTTATCCATTGTATGTGGCCTTCTATTAACAAAGTTTGGACATCCCTGTCTTTAAATAATACTTAAGATAGTCTTTAATATTGATGGGTTTTTTTACACTAATCCTTATTTCTGTGATCCAATCAGGGTGTGCTCCGACCCAACTCTCTGAACCTTTTAATCCTGACTTTCTGTCAGGTTATTCAACCCATGATAGCTTGAGATGCTCCGTCAGAGCTCCTGCCACTCAGAGGGTCTCTTACTCACATGCATTCATTCCTCAGTTTGCTGTGCAGTTGGCTTACCCCGATCCCAGGGGCTTAAACTGCAGAGGAAACAATGATGGGACGTCATACTAGCCTATGAATGGCCATGCTATGGCGTTGTATAGAGGGGGAGAGAGAGAACTTCTTTTGCCTCAGACTAAATGAAGCAGGGGTGTCTGTTCAGATCAGATTTGAAATTCTGACAGAACTGAGGCTCATTTCTCTGATAAGACGAGTGTGAGACTGAGACAGCTTAGATTGTTGCCTCTTTAATACCCATTTATACGCCACTGACACAGCAGGGGGTACAACTTAGGGTTGAGGTTTCTTATAGTAGATTAAAATAGTAATTCTGACTAGTCTTTACTAAGTCAAGAGTATTCTAAAGTAAGTTATCTAGTACACTCTACTTGATTGTTTTAGTTGCTTAAACTAATTTTTTTTCTCAAAAGTCCAAAATGCAAACAGTAAGATTTTACTGATTGAACTAAAAATAAAATTTAAGTTGGTAGAAATGTCTTTTTAGTACATTTTCTCTAATATATTTTGCTTACGCATCTAATTTATACGAACAAATACAATTAGTGATCCATATTCAAGGTTGTTTCTAGCAACAAGATATCAGCTGCACTGCTAATTTCTTGATTTCGATATAGGTTGCATGGTGGTGCAGCAGGTAGTGCACTTGTCTCACAGCAGGTAGGTCACCAGTTTGATCACTAGTTCGATCCCCAGGTTGAACAGGGCCTTTCTGTATGAAGTTTGCATGTTCTCCCCATGCATGCGTGGGCACTCTGGCTTCCCACAGACCAACCAAAGGTCATTGGGTTGATTGGTGCCTCCAAATTGCCCGTAGGTATGAGTGTGCCTGTGTGTCTCCCTATGTGGCCCTGCAATTGGCTGGTGACCGGTTCAGGGTGTACCCCGATTTTTGCCCAATAAAAGCTGGGATAGGCAAAGGGATAAGCAGAGTAGATAATGGGTGGATGGATGAATTATCTTTGATATTTTATGGTAGATTTGGTCATATGTCCCTGCATCTTAACATTTAATTGATCATTATTGATCTTGTCGGCCATATTGAGTAAGAGGGAGGACCACATTTGGCCCCTGGGCAGCATTTTGTCCATCCCTAGTTTGATTCATCCCCCCCTGCACAAACAAATGCATTGCTTTTGCCTCATGAGTGCATTAAAACCAAACGTATGTATTTTTTTTTAACATGCAGTTGCCAAATCAGTACAGATAACACTGTGAATATTGATTCACCACCAATCACTTAATGCAGGATTTTCCTTTGAAGAATGTTGACAAGCATACCTGCTCCCTCCTGAGTCCAGTTTAATGAACAAACATGAAGTGAAACATACAAATAACATCATGTTTAGTTTGACCTCTGGGGGAATCATGACTGAGCATGTGTTTGACTCTTAGCCCTCTCCTCACACCACAGTCTGTGACCTCCTCCGTCTCTTTTACTTGCAGCCTCTGATCTTGTTTCAGCACAAAACTCGTCTTTATGTGTGACTCCTCGCCTCTCCTCTCCACACTCACACCACGTCCAGCAGGATCACCCATAAATCAGAGCCCAGACGGAGGAGCGTGGCCTGGCCTTTAGAAGCACAGTCTCTCTCCTCAGAGCTACCAGACATTCATCACCATGGCGGTCCAGCTCGGTCCCTCTGCTGCGAGACACTTCCAAGACAAATCAGACTGTTTTGTCTTTAGTACCTCAGATTTTTCAGTGAAACGTGATTCTGCTGAATTATAAATTTAATCAGGAGGAGTGTGGATTTAAGACAGAGTGACAAGATGTGACCTCATCTCGCATCATTAAGATGCTTCAGATTTAAGACAGCATCACCTTTCGCGTCCCGTGGACTCTCACTGCTCACTTAAGATAAGTCAAAGATTACCTCACCATCATAAACTCCTATTTCAGACTTTGTTTCTTCTGTTTGTGTCTTTTACTGCTGGTTTTGTTCTGGACTAATCAATATTATCATGTTTTAAGCAAATGTCATTGATCTATAATTTAGGGACGCAACAATTCTTGGTAAAATGTTGAACCAAGAAGTAAGACATCCATGGTTCAATTCATGCATTTGAATGATGGTATGTTCACTTTGCTGAATGAATAGCTTTCACTCAATATCAATATAATCAATAAGTGGGAGCACAGATCTTTTGAACACAGCTTTAAAGTCAATAATGTTGAGCTTAACAATACTACCATTAAGGCTTGTGGTTCCTGAGACATAGCATCAATATATCAAACAGCTGGTGCATAGACATTTATCTTGCTTGGGGGAACATAAACTCCAAGCACATCAGCATTGTTCATTGTATTAAGTCAGACTCTAGCCTTCACGTCACCGTGGCTTTGAAAGTCACGGTGACTTCTTAGCCAGAAAAATCCTCTTCACCCACTGAAACTGATGTGAAAAAACACCCAGACTTTGTTGAAACAAGCAATTTGTAATGGTTACATTATGATGTGTTCAATGATCATACAGAAAAGTAACTATTGTACAAACAAATTAAATGTAATCATTTTGTGTTCAAATCTGTAACAAGAAAATAGTTTTTGTCGGAAAAATTGAAAAGTTGAAAAGTTCTGACCAGATTTGGATGAAATTTTCAGGAATTGTCAGAAATGGGATATGGAAGAACTCATTAAATTTTGGGGGTGATCCGGATCACCGTCTGGATCCAGGAATTTTTTAATGGATTCTTTAACATTGCCAGATAGGACCATTTTCGCCAAAGTGGACCGAAGCTGCTTGGCGGAGGTCTGCACTTTTTTTACTGCGAAGGCTCAAACTGCAACAAAGATTAAATCATGATTAATTGCTGATTGATATAAATGATAGCCTTCTATCATTTATCTTGTTGTTTTTTGTGACCTCTGTTTTCAGATATCTGTTGAGCTGGAGGTGAAATCAGCAAATGAAGATGTCAAAGAACTAATCCAGATTCTGGAGAAACCGCACATCAAGGTGAGTTTGGCTTCACAGCATCTTTATGAGCTTTATACTTTATGTTTACGGCATCTGTTTGGGAGCTAAAGGCAATTTCTCCCTGTCAGGACCATCACATTTTAATCAAAAGCTTTTTTATAGATGCTCACTCCCAGTAATTTATAGAAAAGTCCTCAAACAAGAGCTTTACAGGGCTAATCTGTGAAGCTGTGAGTGCAGATATTTGCTGTTCGTAAACCTCAGTGCTGTCATGATCATGCTGCACTCATATCATAAAGTGAGACTCCTGCTGTGAGTGTTTCTTTTCTGCTCGTCTTCTGGGCTTCTCATCTCCTCTGGCCTCGTTATCCAGACACAGACAGCCACAAAATAAATTTACACATTTTCATTTCAAGAGTGTAACTCTGGTCATCCATCAGGCGCTGCAGGTGTCTCAGACAGACAGGGCTGACTTCACGATCGAGTCGGGACACGAGGAGAGCTGGACAGGCTCCTTTTTTAACACTCTGTCGTCATGCTTATTAGAAACCTGCCAGAAACAACAGCTCAGCATGAAGTCTTCCTCCCCGTCCCACCACAGTACACTGACACACACAAAACACTAAACTAACACAAACATCTGATGGCAAACAGAAAAACAGAAGGATGAATGTGACATATGTATTACTCATCACATACAGTAAAGCTCGAGCATATGGGGATCTTTCTAAATTTAGCACCCTGAATTTCATCAATAACTTCATTGATTGATAATTTACAAATACAGTGGTGAAAAGTCTTTTGACTGGTTATACCATCAAACTAGGACCGAGTTATATTGCCAGAAAATTATTACTTATCAGGGTGTGGCTATCAAAAAAAAGACTAATGCTGATATACAATGTTGTTGGAAGTAAACATTTTTCAGTGTCTTCCTCCTTCAGCCTCCTCTCCTTCTGCATTGCTGCATTCAGGTCTTCTCTGATCAGAGCAGTGCAGCAGGTCTTCTTCAGACAGTTGTCTCAGAGCCTTTGTCAATCTTAACTTCTGACACAGACTCAAGACCCCTTCCTCTGAGCACAGATTTGGTCTCAGGAAAAGGAAAAAGTTGCACTGTGTTTGATCAAGTCCACAGGGAGGGTGATCAGCTCTGTGATTTGTTTTTGGGACAGAAACTGCTTTACTGAGAGTGCAGTGTGAGCTGGGACTTTGTCTTGATGAAGAATGAAGCCATTTCTCCACAGCTTTGGTCTCTTTCTTCAGAGTTTTTCTCCCTGTTTTTCTAGAACCTGTTTGCAATCATGTTGATTCACTGTTAACCATTCTGGAGCCCACTCTCCCAAAATAATCCCCCCAATGTCCAAGAAAACATCAACATTGGCCTTGAGTTTGGACTTTCTTTATCAGGCTTTCTTCATCCTTGGTGACGATGATGTTCCCAATGCATTGACTGCTGTTTGGTTTTAGAATTGTTTTGGGAAATTTACGTTTCATTGCATGTAATCACTCCTTTTGAAAACTTGAGTTTCCTTCAGTTTGTTCCAAAATTTCTCTGCAAAGTTGCTCATGTTTTTCCTTCTGATCAGGAGTCAGATGTTTTGGAACAACTTTGGCAGATGCTTTTGTCATGTTCAAATTTTTCATACCTCTACCAAACTGTGTCTTTATCAATGGAAACTAGGGATGTTCGATACCACTTTTTTTCATACCGATCCCAGTACGAGTACTCACTCTTGAGTACTCAAAAATACCGAGTACCAATACCACTAGTACTTTTGATACATAAAATTTCAATTAACACAGTGACTGATAATTTTGGTCAAAGACCTTTCTTTTATTTCTGAAAAAAGGCAGCACAGCCACTCTGCAATAGAGAGTTAAAGATTTTGGACTGTAGTCCCTAGTCTGGCTGATGAGAGACACTGGACTCACGCTGCTGCTCCAGATATCAGTGGTGAAGCTGAAGGCCGGAGTGTTGCACAACAAGCTGCTAACATGCTTTTTAACATCACAGTTCTCACAATTGTGGCTGAGAAGGAACTTCATACTTTGGCTCCACAACCTTCATGAACAGTTGAAATCCCGCGTTATCCACATTCGGATTGGTGCTTTTCAGTTTCTCTGTCTTCTGTAGAGTTTGCTGTAGGACTTTCCTCTTCTCCAGCACAACAGCTTCAACCTCTCTGTGCTCGTTCTCGTGTTTCACCCTGAGGTGTTTTATCAAGGTACTAGTATTAAACAAACTACTCTTCGTACCACCTCTTGCAAATTTTGCATTTTGCAACGTTTGGGCCATCTTCGTTTATGTCGAAGTATTTCCAAGCCGGCGAAGTTTTGCCGAGAGGAACCGCCATGTTCGTGGGTTCATTATTGTCTGAGCTGGATGCGATGCGCATGGTGATTCGCCGTGGTGTCAGACTGCAGCAGTGTAGTGCCAACTACTGGCGAGGAGGACTTAGTCGACGAAAGTTTTTTTTTTTTGCCTTGAGTATTGGTGGCTGGCATCGGCAGCCTTCAGGAGTACTCCATACATTGAAACAAGGCCAGCATCAGCCCCGATACCAATACCTGGTATTAGTACTCGCCCATCCCTAATGGAAACCATTTCTTTTCTCAGTCATCGATCATTTTGAAGAATGTGTTCATTTTGTTGGAAGTTTTTTAGCTGTTTTTGATGTGAATGGCACCCAGCACATTCATCATCTTGGACATCCTCTCTGCTTTCACAAAATCTTTTGTTCCATTCAGACACATGTGCTCGTGAAATGCAGTGTTTCATCCACGCTTCAGTTAATGCAAAAGATTTGGCTGCTGTTTTTGTTCAGTTTCTTTAGAAATTTAGAGAAGCGTGTTGCTCAACTTTTAAGTGAATCATTTTCCGATGCCTTAGTAACAACTCGAGCACTTCAATCAGTAGCTAGTAGGAAACTGAAGACATCACTTATTGGAAACTCACAGCAGTGGTGCCTGAATACCTTAAATATTTAACACCTAGTGTGACTGCAAACCAAATGGTTTATCCTAATAAGTCTTGTTCTTTAATAGCTACACATTGTATTTACTTAAACAGAAATAAACTGGTCTTGCCTTATACCTTGGTTAAAAAGTCTTGATGTGTCTTGAAAACTTGATATATTCCCCAGCTCTAACTCAAACTCACACTCACACAGCCTCTCTACTGGAAAAAAATGGGTGCCATCTATCACTGCAGGCTCTCCCGCCTCGCTTCGTGGGGACGCTGTGATCTCTTTAGTCTCTGTCATCCTGAAGTGAAACGCTCTGACAAATGACCAGCGGTCTCGCCATGATGCATGCCTGTGTCAGAAACCCTGTGTTTATTGTTTTAACCACGCTTACTGAGCAGATATTTGGCGTGGCGAAGGATCGATCCATCACAGCACAGAATTTCTGAGGGTCATTGATCAGGGAGCTCCAGAAGGTTTTAACTGATGAGTGGAGAAGAACCAAAGGCCAGGTGTAAACACTGAGCACATTCAGCAGATGCAGTTGTCCTGAACGACATCTGAGAACAGGTACAACACAAGCAAGGCATCATAAGAGAGGAAATATTTTAAGAAGGGCTGCAGCTTTAAATCCAAATGGACATAAATGTGCCAAGGCAGTGCGCATATGACATGGACACGTTTTTCTTTCTTGTGCTTCAAACCATCAACATAAACCCTCTCTCATCCCTTACAGTAAATTTCTCTGAGTGTTACATCCTGCGCTAGGCCATCAGCTCAACCGAAGTTCAGTAAAAGGGGGCTGATGGGAAATAAATCTGGTTGAAGTCAGGGTGAGGATTAAAGCGCAAACATACAGCTGACCCAAAAATTAGGTAAATTTTCTGTTTTGTGCTTCATGAAGGTCTGATATTTCCTGAAGAAATAAGAATAGGACCCAACTGTAATGGTAAACCGTGCTGCCCCACCACAAGGGAACCATCTCTTTGTAACTTCTGTTTCTGCTCAAAGCAGCCTCTCCAGTGTTTACGTGTTTTCACTCTTTATTTATTTACACTCTCTATTAAACCCTGTCGCTCTGTTCTCCACACGCTGCTCAGCAGACCTCCACTAAAGTGCAGAACGAGGTCAGCCAAACATTTCCTCATCAAACAATGGAAAATATTCTCAGCTACTGCTTCACTCACTGAAGCTCAGACACAACCCAAGCCAAGGGATGCAGTTTAAAGTGTTTAATCAGTGAACCTGGGTTCAAAAAGAAGGTTTACTTGTCACATTAAAAGATTTCTCAAGTGCTGTTTTCTTTCTTTGCCTTCATAGAAGATTTACTGACACAAATGATCATGCCATGGGTTTTCTTGGAGGTTTAGTTGTTGGTCAGTCTACTAAGCTTCTCATCAAATCAATTAAATGTAACCACTATACTAGTATTAATGCAGCTTCGCTTTTCAAATCTATCTAACCACTCAAAGAGACTTTCCAGTGTTTGGGTCGTCAACCAATCCAAGGTGTACCCCACCCCTTGCCCATTGTTAGCCGGCATAGGCTTCAGCCCACCATGACCCAAAAGGGTTAAGAAGTGTAAAAGTTATAGATTGACGTCACAATTTGTGTGATGGACTGGCAGTTTCACTCACTGAGTGAGAACAATTTTAAGTATTGATATCAGCGGTAAGAAGCAGTGAAATACTTTTGTTCAGCTGAAAAGTGCTGTAATTTTAGTAATTATAAGTAGGCCTTTTTTTTTTTTATTTTGTCCATTACAGAAAATGTGGATTCTGTTGGATTTACGTTTAGAAATTACCAAATTAAACTTGGGGATCCATAAAGTTTCATTAGAGATGCACGATAATAGGCCTGAGTTGAAGAATAATTCAAAGTGAGATCAGTGTGTCTAGGCTTTCTCTTGGTGCACGTTTTTAGCATCTTTTTAACCTTTAATGCTACTTTTAATACCTACTTTTAATGTGACACACACAGGCCAAATACTTTTATTTAATGAAAATTAGCTTCAATAAGCTTCCACTCTCTTGTGTTGTCTTTGACCATGTGCATTCCTTCTATAGGTGATGGATGGATGTTTTCAGGTGAATGACTGAGCAGCAGAATACAAGTTAATGTACTTTTTTCAAGCTGACATTTAAAGGCTCCAATTTGACTTGCAACCAATGTCAATGTACTAGGCAGTACACTTGGTTCTTTTGGTGGCCTTTAGCATTAACTCCCATACTTATTTTTAATGAAAATTTGGCTGACAGTGATCAGTCCCTGCTCAGTCGGGTTAACTCTGGTTTAAATGCTTAAATATTTGCCTCATTTTGCCTCATAGATGACTCATTTTGGGGTTTTGGTTCAAATTTATGCACCTGGACGTAAATGGCCTTGGACAACCTTCTTGAACACTTCAACAACAGATTAGTTCCACTATTCAAGTAAAGAGGCCTTACAGCCACTCTTGACATCATCCAGTCTTTGCATCATTTCATCTTTAAGACTCAAATATGAAGAATCTCCATCTCATCTCTTTTCTACATCTGTCCTCCAGGGCACTTGATACGGTACCAGCCAGCCTCAGTGTAAATCACGAGGCCGGGGGTGTAAAACACAAGCAGATGGCTGCTGCCTTTGAATGGCGTCTCTGTGCGATAGTAACTGTATCACTCTTAATTATGGCTGAAATGATCCATTCCGAGGGTGGGGATATAAATCAGCCACTTTAAAGCTCCCTCCTCTCTCTTGCTTTCCCCTCTGTGCCTCCAACTTTCTCTTTTACGATTTACACATGAAAAAACAACTTTGCAGCATATTAGCCCCCCTCAGAAAGACCAATATTGACGCTGATGAAAGTGCCAATTATGATGGCCGCCTGTTTCCGGCAGCGTGTATGGAGGTAGGTGTCTACATGCTCGCTGAATGTGTTTGACTTGTGGAGCCGTGTGTTGAGGTTCAAGGCTCAGAGAGGGTTGGTGTCAGATCCCAGCTGGTTCACAGCAGCGCCTCACGCTGTCTCTAGGGCTGGGAAATATATTGAGTTGGAAAGTGATATAGGGCAAGCCAGTTCATGCTTTATCAACTTATGGTATGTGGATTTGGATTTTAATTTAAAAAAAAAAGGCCTGATGCTCTGTGGAAGGATTGATTGCAGCACTGACAGTACTGATATGTGTAGTGAAATTATCAGTTGAGTTATTTAATTGTATTTTTAATGTTAATCGCCAGAAATATGTCCAGATGGTTAACAGTAAAAGTGCTGTGTTGGGTCAAGTAGAAGGACCGTGGAGGTCACTGTGGTTGCACATGAGGCCCTATGACTTTTGTCATCAAAAACTTTTTTTATTGTGGGCATTTGTGCAACGTTTGAAGCCAATCCCCCAAGCATTCTTGAGACATCGGTTCACAAACAAATGAAAATCATGAGGTACATTAGCCTCGAACTTTGACCTTCAGTTCATTTTGTAGTCAGTGTGGACAGTTCTGCAAAGTTTGGAAAAAATCTCCAAAAGCAATGGGCCAGACAGAAGGACAGAAAGATGGACTTTTTCAAACAAAATGCCTCCAACCTTTGCTTATAAGTCGTAAAGATGCCCCCCATGAAAGAGAAATAAAAGAAAACATAGCAAGGCTGTGAAAAGCTTTTGAAAGTTGAGCTTGAGAATGGGGAAGGACTTTTAGGAGAGAGGCTTTAGGTTGGATTTGGGCCCAGACTGGACATCCTGACAACTTCAGCAATAATAAAATAAATAAATAAATTACATTTGAACCTGCTGGACCTACGACAAAGACTGGAAGTGCTTTTCATGGATGTTTTGAGCAGATGAGGATTATTTTTGAGCTACATGGTTAAGACATGTTCTGCTCAGTTAAATGCACAATGCTGATGTTCTTGGAGTTTGTTACTCCTGCAAAATCTGATGATACTTGTATGTCAGTGGTTTGAAAAATGATTTTGTGTACTAGAGCCAACATTTGTCAGTTAAAACGTTATTGATTTCAGGTTTGGCAAATGATGAACTATTTTTTTCCCCACTAGATTACAGATTAGAAGAATGAGGGTCCCTCATGTGGCAAGTGCGGGAGCATATTGCTGCCTCTTTTCTCGGAGGAGTCTGGTTTCTTGGCCTGCTTCTTGAAGCAGGAGTTTACTGACCCCACAGCTCTGACTCATGGGCCCCAATGCAAGAGCTCATCTACAGAAGGAGGACACAAATAAATGGAATTTGTCTGTACTTAAAATGGAAAATATCGCAAATGTGAACATGGTACCAAGCGGTTCAATATATTATTGTGAATTCTTGCATTCTTAATAAGCAGAGGAGGAAAATAAAGGTTTGACATGTTTGTCATTTAGTGAAAGGTACCTAAGTAATGCACATACATTTGTGTCGTGATTTGATTTGGTAGATATTGGATGTATTGGTGTCACACTGGTACCGGATATTAGTACCCAATCTTACTTTTATTTGCTTTTTTTTTTTTTTTTGGAATGTTTTCTCATTAAGTTTCCAGTGCTTACTAATTGAACCAGTTGTTAAAGCAGTGGAAATTTTATTATTTCAAGCAGATTAATTAAGAGTTTTATTATTTAATGGGTAGCACAAAGGCGCCGCAGGTCCTTGTGTCATCCTGTGTGAAGTTTGCGTGTTCTCCCCGTGCATGTGTGGGTTTTTTCTGGGCAATCTGGCCTCCTTCCACGGACCAAAAACATGCTCTAAATTGCCCTTAGGTATGAGTGTGAGTGTGAATGGTTGTCTGTCTCTCTACATGGCCCTGTGATTGTCTTGCGACTGGTTCAGGCTGTGCCCTGCCTCTCGCCCAATGTCAGCTGGTTTAGGCTCCAGCCTTCCGTAACCCCAAAAGGGATAAGCAGGGATAATGGATTGATTTGTTTTTACTTATTGATAACCTTTACAAACAAAAATGTTGCCAGATTTTTTTGGACAAAGAAGGTTTAGAGATTTCTGCAGGTTTTGAGACTTCTAACTTACAAAAAAATGCCCATTATTGGATGTCTTGGTCTTCTTTTAGTCTCTGTGGTATCAAACAGGATGTATTATCATTTCTGCCATACCATTTTCATTTGAAATCATGTAAAAATTCTGGTGTTGTGAAAGCCATAATTGCAGAGATACAGTGTACAACACCATCAAGCTTAAAGGGATAGAGATGAGATTTTTGGTCCAACTTTGCCCAGCCCAAGCTCTCAGCAGGATCCGTCCTGCCTGGGTAGACCTGTTACCCCCCACAGATTGAGTCCTGCCGGCTGAAAAATGAGCAGGTCAGTGACGGGACCAGAGGGCTTTAATGAGAGGCCGATGTCAGGAATGTACACTCAGGTTTATTTAGTCAAGCTCGGTGATCTGTTTTTCTAGGATCCATATTATGCCTAATGAACACAAGCGCACGAACTGAGGAAGAACGGGATGCCTGGAAAACAGGGGCGGTTTCGCCTCCCTTCATGTTCCTCTCCTCCTGAGCTGCAGGGCCAACACAAGGGTATCACTCCAGATTTGATTAGGCTGCTAACCCACTGACACCGAAGCATAACAAGACCCACTGACTCATATCAGCACACTCTACCTGTGTACTTGTGCTCATATGTCAGCGGTCACCAGGCCGGCCCTGTGCCATGTGCTATCTATTAGCATACAGCTGTTTTTGCTACTTCCTAGAAAGTTTTTACAAGGAATTAGCTGTGGCTCTGTTACGGGTTGTTAGGCACGGCCGTGGGGGAGAAAGTGGTGGTTTGGGGGAGCTGTGCCAGATTTAAGGAAGTGCCACAGACGAGAGGACACTCACAGGTCAGGATATTAGTCCTGATGGATGGAGTTCAGAGGAAGCAGCAAGAGGCAGGTCAGTGGAGGAAAGGTTGAGGTGAGCTGGAGAGGGGCATGTGGAGAGAAGACTTGTGTTTTTTCTATGTGAGATTTCATAGTTTTGGGACTTTTGGGGCCTGTTTACACGACAACGAAGAAGAGAATGGGAACGGCGCCCGGAGTGCCTGAATCCACAAACTATTGAAACCAGGATCCAGAATGAAAAGTTTTGAAAATGTTTTCATTGTTGTCTCCATGCAAACAGGAATCGCTGTTGTTATGGAAAACAGGGACACGCAGTGCATGTGCAGTACTCTTACAGATAAAGGTAGCGCATGCACCTTGGAACAACAACAACAACAGCAGCAACAGCTACTGCCGTCTATCGAGCAACACGTGTGCTGCTAACTGTGCTCGGTTTGTTATTGCTTCTCCAACAAAATGTGGATTTGCTGCGTCAATATTCTGACCAGTGGAGATGCATGTTGTAACACCGCTGTTTCACTACAAACTTATATCACCAACTTCTGGCCAGGTCCATCTCAACTACTGCATTTTAAGTCGTTCTCGTGGATCCTTGCAAACGTGCATCATTATCACACTGTTTCCGTGTGAACATGGAGTGCTTTGAAAACACTAACTGAAGAACATTTCAGTTTCCGGTGACAATGTTGTCGTGTAATTTGTACTCTCTATTTCCTGAAGTCAACATAAGGTGGTTTTATGTCTTAAAGAAATCTTTAAGGCCCATTGATCCGCCCTTCTATTTTATAGTCCACATGCAGGGGAAGATTTTTTCATTACCCAACATTACTTACTTTGCTTAAAATGGACTCCAAAGATCTTTTCCCAAGAAACATCAGAACGGGCGCCCCTTGTGATTATCCTTAGTCTTCCTGACTTTCACTGTCCAACGAATGGTGTGTCAGGGGTCTCAGGACGCAGGACAATGTTGCAGACGGCATAAAGGGATAGTTTGGGTGTTTGAAGAGGGTTTGCTCGCAATCCATGGCACTAATTAATATAAATGCCAATAAAGCAACTAGCCAGCTCTGCCCCTGTGGGAGGTTAGCTGGGTCTGGATGCTAGGCCATACATAGAAGTCAATGGTGCCACTGAATGCCTTGTAATACCCTACTCTTTGGGTTAAACTACACAAAAATGTTAGCTCAACTAGATTCTACAGTAAGATTCTTCATGGTATTTCACTTTTCCTCTAAAAAGCCCCTGAACTGTTGTTACTTTTTGGAAATTGACAGGCAGGCTGAATTAAATCAACCTGACACACCAGATGGACAATTCAATAGATTTCACTTCTTCATCTGGGCAGCAGCCCTTAGAAAGTGTATGGGAATGAGCAGAACCTTTCAAAAGCATATCGGACAGGGCCGTTGTAGATTGGAACTTAGCAAGATGGATCTGTCTGCACACAGACACTGAATTAGGTGGATCCAGCTGCTCTGCAAGGTTAGCATTAAATAAGGAGGAGGTCAGCATGTGGCCCACCCCTGAAGAGCACGTGAAAAAAATAATTTAGCAGCAGGTTTCTAAATGAAAATTATTGAGACTTTGTGTCAAATGGATTGATGTCCAATAGTTTCAGCACTTTGTCAGTCTCAGGCCAAACTCATCACAGCCTCATCAGAGTTATTGTACTTTCTCTCTGTGTCCTCCTGCTGAGACGATGATGGACGCCTGGATGACCCTCATGTTGTTGCGACTTGGATCAAGTGCTGTGACTGGCAGTCGAACAACATAAAGAGAGCCACAGCGCCACATGCATCCAACCTCAAACTCAACAATATTGTTTGCTTTTGTCCAAGCTTCACTGTCGCTGAACAGGGTAACTTTCACTAGAGGATGTTTTCAGGAAACTTGATCCAATACCACATTAAATTTGGACTTTTAGTTTCTTTGTGGGAGGAAAAAGATGGCTGCAAAACATCCCTCTGTAAATATTTGCCCTGCAGCCGTGAATGGAGCTGCATTCATTCATCAGGGTTAGCTCTGTTCAGGTTTAGTCTAATGCTACAGTTTTGATATCATCACAACCTTTGGGCATCCATGAGCTCTCCATCCTTTATCTGATTACTTGACAAAGTGCTACAGTAAGAATATACAGTCTGTTACATCAAGCTTCCCTCCATTGACTACTTTTTATCGCCCTCATCTGCAAACAGTTTTAGTTTCTGGCTTTCAAAGAGAATACTGTAAAATTATGCCGGCAGCGTCCTCCAACAAACAACACAACGCAGATAAAATCCAGGAACACGTGTTTAGCTCTGCTCTGAGAAATGATCCTGGAAATACTTTGGTAAAAATCCATAAAAGATAAAAATGAAAAAGAGCAAACAAGGAGAAAAAAAATAGGATCAAGGATAGTCCAGATAAGTTTGGACAGCAAGGCCAATAAAAAGAGAATTTTAGTGGAAAAAACATGTGAAGGAGAAAAAAAAAAAATCAAAATTAAATGTGTTTACTTCTTGGAATATCTGACAATCGTTCTGTTTTAGAGTCACAGAGATGAACTGCATCACTGGGCCCCTTTTGTTCTCTTGTGATGCCAAGGTCAGACTACATGTAAAATCTAATTAAAATTCTAATGCATTTTTTTTCTAAATTTCTAGTATTTTTTTTACAGTATTAGACTGGCAATCACAGCTGCCATTTTTTTAATTCACAAAGACAGGCTGATAATACATTATGTTTTTTACAAACAGAATCCTTAAATATATATTTACCATAGTTTTTTTTTCACTGTACATTTCAGTAAAAATTCATTTACAGTAGATCTGTTTTGTCTGTACTTTACTGTAAATAAAAAGCAGTTTGCAACTGTAAGATTTAAAGTTGTCACAAAATAGCCCTGTAATTTCTTTTCCAAATTTTCGGGCAAACACAGCTGCCAGATTTTCTACATTGAAAAAAAATAGATTGTCATTTAGAAATGTGGAAAATGAAGGTGTTTACAGTTAATCTGTTAATCTGTAAACTCTTTTAAAACAGGTCTTAAAACATTTTTATTTCCTACTGCCTTTTCATAAGTTCAACTTGTTATTTGTATTCTCTATTTATCTCCTCTGTTCTTTGTAGTTAAAAATATAGATACTTCTATCTTACATTTCAACCTTTAAATTCTCCTGTGTTTTTATTTTGTTGTACTGACTTTTTCCTAATTTGATGCCTTTAATGCTCTAGATTTTATAATGTCTTTACTTTTAACTCTGTTAAACACTTTGACTTGCTGTATGTAACAAGCGTGTTCTAAAAACAAAGTTGCCATGCCTTGTAAAAAAAGAAGTTTCCGCTGTAAATTTTACAAAATAGCTCTGTAATTTGTTCTGTAAAAAACAGGGTAAATAATTGTCCCATCCCTACTGTGTATTTTACGGGAAATTTTGCTGCAAATAATTATCTAATTTTCTTAATTAAAACATTTTCCCAAATTCTCTGTAATTCTTTCCAGTAATTTAATGGCATCCACAGCTGCAGACCTTTGGTAATTTGTAGATAGTATTTTAACAATGTGTCAAAGAAAACATTTTTCTTTTCATGCTAAACTCATTATAAATTGCTGCTGTCATGATAAGCAGCTTTCATAAAGGGGCCTGATGAAGCTCCTCTTGCAGGCCTGAGGTCTGTCGGTGTGTTTGGACGTCTTCGGTCAGCTGGTCTCAGTGGGTCCCGTCCACAGAGCCTCACTTGTGTCCCCTCCTCTCATCTGCTCCCAGTTAGCAACATCTTGAACGCTGTACTGCAGCATGCTCCCATGTCATAAAAACACACTGCTGCTCCTCTCTCTCCTCTTCTCCTTCCCTCTCTCTCTACATCCGTCTGGCACATGGTGTGGAAGATGTTTTTCTCACTTTCCTCCCCCCACCTCCCCCCTCCACCACCTCGGAAAAAGCAGCACGCGTCCAGCTGCATCTCGGTCCTGGACATGGAGTCGTTAAATACTTTGAGAAATGAAAGTCTCAATGGCATCATTCTTGTCTGCGTTTCGTCTCTTTTTTATGTCTGCTCGTGGACGTGTGAAATATCTGAGGCAGCTGAGAACTTCATTTCTTTGAGCTTACCGCCGAATCGTGCAGAACATCACCTCTCAGAGTGTTCACCGATGTGTCCTGGAGAGCATTAGGAATACAATGGGCGTCCAGAGTTGCCACCCTGCCCCTTTTTTCCTTTAAGTCTGTGCTTAGCATCAGTCTGGGGCGACTGCCTTTAATCACAGAGATGTATGGAGGGAGAACATGCGCCTAATGACAATTAACCCATGTAGCTTCAAGTTCTGGCTCTGAATCCTTTAAATCCATCACCCAGCACCTAAAGGAGACACCCCAATCCATAACCACGCTCCCTGCAGTCTCTGCTGTTTCTCTGCCCTGCGCAGGCTAAGACATGATCCATTGATTTCTTAATAGTGTGTTTTTCTTCTCTTATTGTAGCTACTCAGACCAAAGCAAAGCAAATACCTGTCTGATTTGACTGATAGCCTGTACCTGTTGTTTCTTTTCTTCCTGCAGAGCCTTTTGTCCGTCCATGACACCGTCGCAAAGAAGAGCTACGACCCAGAGCTACCTCCTCTGCCTGAAGACCTCGATGATGACGAGGATTCAGTGAAAATCATAAGACTTGTCAAGAACAAGGAGCCCCTGGTAAGTCATTTTTACTGATTTGGGTTTTTATGATTGGCACACATTAATTGATTCAGGTCCTAGAAGTCTGAAAGGCGGTTGTGGAGCTGCTTGACCTGCTCTGCATAATCTAAAATGCAATGGTGTTTTGATGATTTTAAAGTGATGAGTTTAAAGAAGAGTTCCAGAGAGCAAACTATTGAAAATGGTGCCATTTTCAATAGTGTTTTCAAAATGGGGACCCCTTGCACATGCACATCACTGCCTTAGATGTCGGGTTGCTTTCAGATGACGTCTCTTCACAGTAGGGCTGAATGATTTTAGTGAAAGGTCTAACTGTGATTTTTCTGGCAGATATTGCGGTTTCAATTTGATTCACGATTTTCTTCAAATCAAGCTTCAGGGCAATATTCACTATGTTTACAGTATGGACAACAGTAAGGAAATCAATGATCAAAAGCACATAACACATTATTCATCATCTAATATTGATGATAATCTGTTTTCATTATTTAAGGGATACTCCAACTTCTACTACAAAACAGAGAGGCTTTGTGTTGCTGACCTGCTTACCAGCACTTCTGTAAATGCAAATTGCCTGCAAATCTGTAAAATAGTTGACACAGCTGATCCTGGGTCAGTAAGGATCACTGCAAAAAATTGCAGCTTTGGCGATCACATAATTGCGCTGTCTGAAATAGCGATTTCAATCCAAAACGACAAATCTTTCAGCCTACTTCACAGTTGGGAGAACCCAAGATGGTGGCAGAATAGAGAAGCACTGTCTACACAGTCATTTGTAACATTCACCTTTTTGCCAACTGTTAATATTTGGTGAAATTTAAGTTCTAACATTAGCAAGTAAACGCTCCAACAATACCTGTAAACAATACATGATCAGCTGATCAGAACATATGTATTTAATCACCAAACTAACTACTTCATACCGACCCCTCAGGATGTCAACAGCTCAACTGCTCATCCACTTGTCTGCTGCTCCGTCATCCCCTTAAAGGAACTGTGGTAAAATCCCCCAAACTTTGTTTTAGTCCTTCAAATCAAAAATATTAATCAAATGTTGAGTTCTGTTGAAACTGATGCTTTATTTATTTATTTTATTTAACCAGGTTAGTCCCATTGAGAAAAGCTAATCAGCTAAGCTAAATAAGCTACATGTTACTAGATAACATACGCACATTATGACGCATTTGAGGTCCAGTAAGCATAACATTATGATTCATTTACAATGGCTTGGTAAAATGAGTGCTTGACAAAGTAAGTACATGATGTGTTAAGAGGTGATTTAAGGTGTTTGACATTTAGATTTTGGCCAAGCCTTGAATATAATGTTGAGTTGGGGTGAATTTGTGGTTTCTTATCACTAGCTAGACTCCTCTTGGCTGCTGTCCCTGAACTGAGGAATGGATTACCCAACTCCATTCGATCTGCAGACTCAGCTGTTCAGGGAACACTTATGCTCTTAGTGTGACTCTCCTCTGCAATGTCCAATGCAGAGCAGAGATGCTACAATGAATGCAGAGTTGTTAATAAGGAACTGAGCAGTACTGAGGTGACCAACTCCACAAAGCAGATTGGTAGGCATGGGCTGGACCCATGTGGGAAAGGGGGCCTTAAAGTGGAAGGAGCATCCCAATGGAGAGAGAATACAGCTGGATCAGGAGTACTCAATATATGAAAACTAGAAGTTTTTTTGAGCTTCAGTGATTGTTAACATGCTTTAACAGTCATCAACAAGGATAATTAAACCAAAGTTAAAGGCAAAATGTGGGCACATTTAAGGAACTGTGGCATAAATGCACTTCTTCATTGGCTTTCTTCATGTTATGTCCATTGTGTTGAAGGCTTTTTGCATGTTGCTCCTCATTTTATCTTTTACTTTTTGCTGTCAGTGGAGCTCAGGAATAAACTCAATAACATGATGCTGCTAAGGCATGGCTTATTCATCTCAAACATCTATGATACAAAGTCCTCACCTGAACCCCCCCATCTGCTGCTCATCCTTCTTGCTCTTAGGCCACTAACTGTTTAGATGAAGTAATCCTTTAGTTACAAGCTTTATTCATTTATATATAATTTTAGGTTTAGCTGACTCTTGTTATAGTCAATCACATGGTAGGTCAGAGCCACTTTATCTCTTCTGCGTCTGATGTCCAGCTTCTCACACTCCCGCAGTCTCCACATTCTGATGTAAATGTCTGAGGTCCAGCTTCTCACAGCTTTAATTGTGGTCTACATTGCTGCTATGTAGACTTTGTTTACAAATTTCTGACTCTGCCATGCTGCTTGAGTCAAAGCAGCAGTCACACCACAAGTCAGACCAGCACCATACATGCTCTTGAGGTTTTGTGCTTGTGGGAATTTGACCCACAACCTTGAAGTTGTAATCGCACCGAAACCGGCCGCAATTACCCGCTCTTGGCCATGAGTATTTTCAGCCAGTCTGGGCTCTGTGTCTGCGAGCGGCTTCCTTTCTCTATCCTGGTCAATGTCGCTTCCTCATTGTAACATGTTTCATGTCCACACTCTGAGACATCGGCCTAGACGTCAACAGCCACCCATTTGACCCCGCCTGAGGCCCAAAGCTGTACGTCAGTGACTTCTAGAGCAGCTTTTTCATTTTGCCTCCACCCTCTCTCACCCACTGTTACCGTATGTGTCGTCTGATAGAGGCCATTCCAGGGTCTCTGGTCTCTTAAGCTGATAAGGCCCATTGAGCGCTGGCTTCACCAAACCAAATGTTGTTGTGTTGTGGTTGTGTAGACGTGTGACGATGTGGCGTGTGTCGAAACAGGCTTTAACGTTCATTAACTCTCCAACATGCCATTTTATCTGATATCAGCTAAAGCCTATTGTGGCTTACAGCCACTAAACAAGCTTCAAACATGCATGAGGAGAACATAGTGCAGATCCCCCCGCGATGCACCACAGAGCGCCACAGGAAGTCCTTCCTGCCTGTGGCCATCAGACTTGATAACTCCTCACTGCTCCGTCAGGCCTTTCCGTTAAAGAAAGAAAAACTCACATGGTCACTGAAATAACTTGAAACTGACAAAAGTAATAATAAATAAAAATTTACTGAAAATAAACTAATGAAAATCAGACATTGCTTTTGAATTGTGGTTCAACAGAATCATTTTAAAAAACAAAATAATGAAACTGGCCTGGACAAAAATGATGGTACCCTAAGAAAAGATTGAAAATGATTTGACCATAGGGACATGTTAAACTAAAGTGTGTCCTGAAATTAGAATCACAGGTGTCTTCAAACTTGTAATCAGTCAGTCTGCCTATTTAAAGGGTGTAAAGTAGTCACTGTGCTGTTTGGTATCATGGTGTGGACCACACTAGACAGCCACAGAAAGCTAAGGAGAGAGTAGTCTCAGGAGATTAGAAAGAAAATTATAGACAAGCATGTTAAAGGTAAAGGCTATAAGACCATCTCCAAGCAGCTTGATGTTCCTGTGACTACAGCTGCACATATTATTCAGAAGTTTAAGGTCCACGGGACTGTAGCCAACCTCCCTGGACGTGGCTGCAAGAGGAAAATTGATGACAAATTGCAGAGATGGATAATACGAATGGTAACAAAAGAGCCCAGAACAACTCCAAAGATGTTAGAGGTGAACTCCAAGGTCAAAGTACATCAGTATCAGATCGCACAATCTGTCACTGTTTGAGCCAAAGTGGACTTAATAGATGACGACCGAGGAGGACATCACTGTTGAAAGCAAATCATAAAAAGTGAGACTGGATTTTTTCAAAATGCATATTGACAAGCCACAAAGCTTCTGGGAGAATGTCCTTTGGACAGATGAAACAAAACTGGAGCTTTTTGGCAAGTCACATCAGCTCTATGTTCACAGACACAAAAATGCATACAAGCATACAGAGAAAAGACACTGTACCTACTGTGAAACATGGAGGAGGCTCAGTTATGTTCTGGGGCTGCTTTGCTGCATCTGGCACAGGGTGTCTTGAATCTGTGAAGAGTACAATGAAATCTCAAGACTATCAAGACATTCTGGAGGGTACCAACAATTTTGTTGTACCCTTTATTAATCCCTACTTGTCCATCCCAGCACAAGTAGGGATGGAATGATTATCAATGACAAGGTTAGTGGCGGTTTTAACAGTCACTCCTTCAAGCTATCTCTTTTCCGATGCTCAACAAACAGACTGGAACCTTGTTTCTTTCACATTGATTCAGTAATTTCAAGGATAATGTGAAAGCAGGACTTCAAAAAATAGCTTAATAAGCATTCATGGTCTTGCTGAAACTTTTCAAAATAATCGATCTAATTGTGAAACTAAGATTATTTCTTTGACTATAATTTTGGGTACAAAATTCCTAATTTAACCATCCCTACGGTGTAAAAAAACAACTATTACAGATTTCTAGTGCAGCTTAGAAGTCCACTTGCCATCATTTACCAAAGTAAACCTTTGCTTTGCCATATTGACTGTAAATACTAGCCACAGAGCGGGCTACTTTCGATGTCAGATGAAGTTGGTGCACCTGGTGTCACTTTGTTTATGGTCCATGCTGGTTGTGCGGCACCTGAGACAAGGTTCCTACAACCAGTTTGATTGTGGGAAAGACACAGCATCGGCGAGCCTTAGGTATTAATTTACAGTGACACCGTGTCATTTTCCCATCCCTAGTACACAGTTATTTTGTTTTTTTTCTGTCAATTTAACTACTTATTTTTTCTGATTGACCTCAGTGTCCTGAGAAACTCGCAGTAATCACTCCACACGAGGACTCCATGGCCTTTCAAAGACCTCCATCTGTCATCACACCACTTTGTTGTGCCCTGAGGCCCCGCCCACCTCTCATCCACACTGGACATGTCCTGGCCCCGGCGGCCGCTATTTTCATTTTGTGGTCCACACTCCAGCCATCATCTTGGCTCCAGGCCGGCGCTCCCCTCTCACCACACCCCGGGGGGAAGCAGAACACACCTAAGCCATTTTTGGGCTCCTGCCCTGTTGCATGTTCTGCGGAGCTGCTGAATGTAATAATGTGGCTTGGAGGAATTCACGCTCCCTCTCACAACGCACTTTTGTCGCCGGCGCTTCCTGCTCATGCCTCTCCAGAGTCTGATGTTGGATCACATTCCCTGAAACCATAATGTGATTTACACCCGCCCCGGTCACTATAATTATCTGCCTGGTGTTGTTCCATTACACGACTTGATTCTTTCTTGTCTATGTGATTTGGCTCCAGAGAACATCTGAAACACACATTTACGACGTGTGATATTGCATATTATTGTACAATATTGAAGGTGTTAATTATGTAGGATGTATTTTTGTAGTAATGTAGCTACTCGCTTTATGGGCTATGGTGCACAGTGGTAATTGTGTGCTCCACAGTCGCTGCACGTGAACAGAGAAGGTGCTGTTCCTCCAGTGTGACCCTTCTGAGGGTCTTTGTCAGGTTGGTCTCAAAATATTCACCCAATTTAAAATAAATTGATTTAATGCCACTTTTCAAACATCATATTCATCTTTCCTCAATATTATTTCCATGGCTGTTTAATTTCCTTTAAATATACTTCAGTCTTGGCAACAATTTAGAGTTATTTCAGGATATCAGCCTGTGAATACGTTGCCTTAAAAAACATATTTGATTCATAAATTTAACACCCAAAGTTAAATATTTCCAATGCAACTTACTGCACAACAGTTGGAAAAATCAAAACAAAACAGGACAAAGGGTATATTAAATTTGGAAGAACGGGGAAAGTTTTAAGACATGACCATGGAGCTCTTTTGTTATTTTTAAGTTAACACCCGTACCAATTCATTTCTTTTGGGGGACCATACACCATAAAATCTGTAATTGTGTAAAACTCACATCACTGTTAGTGCTTGGTTTAAAGTCTACCATGTAGTGAAGTATTTCTTCAGAATCAAAATTGTATTTAATGCCAAGTACATTTACAAGGAATTTGACTTGGTAATTTGGTGCAAAAACAATCAACATATAATTTAAATAAAAATAAAACTTAAGGTCTGGAGGAATAAAATGAAAATTAAAATAGGTAGAAAATAGTGCAAAATTGACTTGGGTATATATCAAAAATATACAAACTAGAAAGCACTCAGAGAGCGTGAACCTCCACCACGGTGGCTCACATATTGCTGTTAGATCTATGAGCAATAGTTCCATGGTAAAGTTACCATCATAATATGATTCTTTGACCCTGAAAACCCACACCTAGCACTCAGAGTCATGTTGATATCATTACTAGTTAGACAGTTATTAAGCAAAAACGATAGTTCGCTAATCTTGCTAACAAACAAACAAACAAACAAACAAACACCAGCAAAAACATAACCTCCTTGGTGGAGGTAAATATACAAAATATACTATAGGCACAAAAAAAGAACAAAAACTCTTGAACACTTATGTTGAAGTTTGCTTTTTCACCATCTTTTCTGTAAAAGCTGAGCCCCTAAAGTTAAATCCTAAAACCACCCCTGGCTTAAACCCTCCAAAAATCCAATATCAAAGTTTTGTTTGCCATGAGTCCATTTTTTATATTCAGAGACCCTCTGTAATAACAGTGATCTGGACTTTAACTCTGCCCCCTCATAATTTGCATCCTGTAGGTCTGTAAAGGTAAACTGAGCTAATGAACACTTAAACTGACATTAAGTAAAGAAGCTTTGGGTCAGAAGCTCACGGTGAAGTCACAGCCAGTCCACTTAGCAACAGAAAACCATCTAATTGTGCCGGCTCCTCATTCACTGGCACACCGAATTGATTTGGATGTGCCCTTTAACTCGCAATTTCATATAATCAGCCTGAAATTCTTTAACTTGACATCATAGCAGCCTGGCTGAACAAGATCTAATTTCCTCCACAGGTCTCCTTACTTTGCCCTCTTTTATTTTCTCCTTCTCTTTCTGTCTCATTTTGTGTGGATGTCCTGCATTTAGCACGCAGGCCTCTTTCTTCATGACGTATCCATTCAGTTAATTGTGATTAGTTGAGTCGATTGAGTTCAGTAGCTCTGGTTAATTGCTGTAATTCCTCACAGTGTTACTTAATACAGCTCTTTAGTTTAGCTTTAAAAACTCTGTCTGTTAGGGCTAACTACATCCTCTTACTTCACCCCTGCTTTTTTTTCTGTTGAACTTTCTGCACGCTCTCCTGCTGCTCCCTTAGTCCGACTGATTTATTTGCTCATATTCCAGGGCAATGAAATAATTAAGGAGCAGCATCAACATGTGTGTGCACACAGAAACATCAGCCCAGCCATGTATTCTTATTAACAGACTGTGCTGCTTTGGGTAAGGTTTCAGAACACCTTAGTTAGTGGGGGGCTAAATTGGAGAGTTTAGGGGGTCACTGCAGTGCTGAGTATGTGAGGTTGTAGCTGATTTACTGGTGAGGTTTGCCTCAGGTTAAAAGGGGCTGAAGTGCAGACTGACTAATAGGTGAACTTTAGATAAATAGTTGGAGAAAGCCAGAGTTCACTGATGCTACACAACTCAGGTTACCCCATCAGGAGCTCTGAGGACTTCCAGAGGTCATATGTAGTGACTTAAATGATCTTACCTAATACCCTTTGACCTGATATATGGCTGGATAGTTATAGATATTATTTTTCAATCTTATTTTTCTTTGTTTTTAGATTAAAGCAATGTTCCTGGTTGTTACTGGTAAGGATTAGATGAGATTATAGTCACCATCTCGAAGTGGGAGGACATTTATAGAAATACTTGCATTTGGAGTGCATGTACTCAATTTTGGTCAACCAGTGCACGAGTAGACTTTACGAGTGAAGCAAAAAGTTTCACTAGTAGTACTAGTAGATTGAAAAATGTCTACAAGTACTACTAGTAGACTGTTTTGGGTCTAATAGTACTACTCGTAGACTTAAAAATGTTCACTAGTACTACTAGTAAGCCTTATATGCTAATAAAGAGGCAGGAAAAAGCAAATCCAGGCTTCCTTTTGACTTTCGAAAATATTACAACCAATCAGGGTGCTGGATTTGGTTATAGTCCCTCCTACTTCATTTGCATTAGGTCTACCAGTACTACTAGTGAATTCTTTGGCATTACCAGTAATACTAGTGAGATGTTTAGAGTTTTCTGGTAGTAGTAGTAAACGAAAATGTTGTTTTAGTAGTAATGGTTTTTGGCGCACTAGTGCACAAGTAGGCCTTAAAGCAAAATCACCTACACGATAATTTTGTGTTACTAGTACTACTAGTAAAGCTCTGAGTTTTTACTTATAACGTTTTTCATAAAGTTTGCTCGCGCACTAGTTGACCATCATTGAGTACATGTACTTCAAATTTGAGTACTTGTAGGGCTGAACAATGGTTGATATCACCGATATCAATTTTATGCCCAAATGGCTTTCCATAGGACATGGGTCCCTGCTGAGGAAGCATGAATACTTTATGAAAAGCTCTATCTGAAAGGCAAAGACTTGTTGAAGTTCTCGATATTTCCTCTCTCGCCTCACTGACTGGTGAACCGAATATCTCATGACTTCTCAGTGTTCTGCTCGCTCCAGGTTTAGAATAAATTGTTGTGCCAAGTAATTTGTGCATCTCAGGGATTCCTTGAATTGAAAAGATCATCCTGGATTTGGGCAAAATTATCATGTCAAACTTTCATGGGAAAGCCAGAGCTCAGCTGAGAGAAAGAGCCCTTGGATTTAGTTTTACCATCAAATTCACTTTCCATCAGTAGCAAACGGATTTGTTTTTATGATCCTCAATACAGATCCAAAAATCAAGCTTAAAATGTCTGGTCGAACTGATGAGAGTGGAAAATTCATAATTGGAACATTTCTCACTGTGAAGATCCATCTGTCCATCCTTATCTATACTTCTTGTCCATTTCTGGGTCAGCAGGAGGGCTAGAGCCTATCCCAGCTAACATTCAGCCAGAGGCAGGACCAGGAATGGGGACTGATAAGATTTTATGGTACCAATGCCATTAATGATTCTCTTAGACAATACAGTCCTTTAATGATTCCCTTATTGATTTCAGTGATTTTTCTGTGTAGGCAAACGTACTTGGACTTCAGTGGTAACAATGTCAAACACATCACTCCTTATGTTCAGTGGCATTCTGCATAGATAGGTGCCTCTGCAACTTAGAGGTGTTTCCACCTTCTGAACCTTGTGCCGTCAGAGTTGCCAAGGGGCAGAAAATTTCCAGTAATTGTCCAAAAACATTTCATAAAATTGGAAACTATCCCTGGGAATTATGGGAATTATTAAACTGACACACCAGATGGACTGTTCAATGTGTTTCCCTCATCCATCTGGGAAAGAGCCAATAGAAAGTGTTTGTGAGGGCAGAACCTTTCAGAAGAATATCCAGCAGGTGATTGGGTGATTGTCCCATAAATCAACATTTACTACGGGCCAATCAGATAATGTCGTAGGTGGGAGCTACTGCGCTACAGAATGTGAGCCACTTCGTAAAACAAAGTCTTGTCAAAACTAGTCAGAAGTGGAGTGAAAATATCCTTACTTTAGAGAGCTACTAGTGAGATGACAGCAGGAAGTGACTGCTTGTACAGAGATCAGCGTAGATGCTAACAGCTTCAGTGGCAGTTCTGTCAGATCTGGACCACAAGATCTTTATTAAATGAAAAAGACAGATCAACACTTCAGACTTCTATATATTTTTATACAATGCATTTCTTCTCCAATTCTGAGATGTTTACACTGTAACAGTTTCCCCTGTCTGCTACATTATCTGATTGGCTTGTAATGAATGTGATTGACAGAACGATCTTCCAATCACATGCTGGAGATGCTTTTGAAAGGTTCTGCCCATTCCCAAACACTTTCTGTTGGCTCTTGACTGGTCCATCTGATGTGTCAAGGAGGATAGTGCAAATTGTGGGAGACATAAGAAAGATAAAAATATGAAGTAGTATTTACAAAAGGCCCAAAACACAAAGGTATATGCAGATGATGCAGTGGAGGAGCTGTGCAGATGTGCAATGATGGATGCAACAGTGGTATGTTTCTTAAACATATGTTCACTGCATGCTGAAATGATAACATTTCATCTGGTCCAGGATCCATTCAGAATGCTCCAATTGGAGTTGGAAATCCCTCTAGGTCAAGGCTGATGTGCGAACTTTACTAACCAGCCACAAAAGTAACCCAGCCCTGGAAAAAGTCTATTGATTCACGTGCAGCAGAGTTTATGCTAAAATTTAATTTTTATCATCAGCATTTCAAAGGCTGTACGTCAAACACCTTCTTAGGGGGCATATCTTTTTTTGGGGACACACATCATCACACTAAGGAATTCTCAAAAACCACCCAGAAAAAGCTTTAAGTATCTGTAAATCACTTTGACCTCCCACTAAAACGTTGACCACAGCTGCTCAAACTGACCATCGCTATGGAGTGAGAACATTAGAGGCTAACAAGCCTGCTGTGGCCGCCTGTTTCCCTCGTTTGGACATTGTTGATGCCCGATGCAGATGTAGAAAACAGACTTTGAGATTCTTGTTGTGTGTGCCCCGCTGTTTTCCCAAACGTTTTATACATCTCTTGTCGGCTCGCTCAGTTGGTGCTTTCTCTCATTGCTGTCAGAGAATCTTAAATCACGTTTTCTACATTTTCATCTTTAGCCGTCCGCCTACACACCGTCTTTCTCTTACTCAGACTCTCTTGCCTCCACTCTCTAACTCTTTCATCTGGTTTAGCCATCAGGACCGTTTCTCCAGTCATTCTTATGCATTCAGATTTCTGGTAACACATTTTATTGGACATGATGTAAAACATTTAAGGTGTTTAAGAGGTTAATTATAATGCATTTCTCTGTCCTTCAAGACTCATAGTAAAGATTTTTCCTTCCTGCCTTCTCTGCCATTCATATACATGGAGCTGTATTCCATGACTTAAGATGTGTTCGCAATTTTAGTCCAAAATTTCTATTAATGCTCCAAAATTGACGCTCTATCCATCTTTTTCCCACCTTCCATACCAGGTTGTTAGGCATCATTAGCATCCATATTAGCTCCACTGCCAGGAATGTGACATGATCACTGTCAGGCTCTTTTACTTTCCTGTTTCTGTCTCTGTCTCTGCTCCGTGTTGTTTCTCTCACAGGATTGTTTTTTCCATTAAACGCTGGTGTCACTGGATGCAACTACTGCTGGGGAATATTGACAAAATAATCATATTTATATCTTTTCAGCTGAATGGACACAATATATAGTTAATGTTGATAAAAAAAAGAATGAAAGAGAGCCCACATCACTCTGATTTTTAAGTCTCTGCTTTGGCCTCCAGTATCTTTTAGAATTGATTTTAAGGTTCTTTTATTAGTTTCTAAATCTCTTAATGCTCTTGGTCAAGGCTATTTATCTGATTTGCTTTTATCATATGGGCCTGTGAGAGCCCTCAGGTCTCCAGGTTATGGTTTTTTAGTCATGCTGAAAGTGGAACAACTTTCCTGCAGACCTGAGGGCAGCACAGAGAGTCAGCATTTTTAAGAGTCGGCATTTTTTATTTGATTTTTTTTCCTTAATTTGTGTTTGTTTGTTCTTATTATCTTTATTTAAGTTCGCTTTGCATTTGTTCTTTGCAGAAGCACAGTTAGAAACCTGAAAGTATTCTTGTGCCCATCAAATCCTTTTTTCCGCAAGAGAATCAAAATATGCGTTTTTTTTATTGCTTGAACAGAAAGTTCAACCCTCCAATGAGCACCCCATCACCTGCAGTCCCTGCACATTAAAGGGAGAAAGAAAAGTCATGAATATGTGCGCTCCACAAAACAAATGATGAAAAGGTGACACGTAAGTTTAGCCTCCAGCAGGGCTGCCCACAGACAGGGCTGGGCCCCTGAAAGGCCTCAGAAATGGGCCCTAGGTCATGACAGATCCACCCATCCATCCATTATCCACATCACTTATCCCTTTTGGGGTCACGAGGGGCTGAAGCATATCCAAGCTGGCTGGTCGAGAGGCAGGCACACCCTGGACTAGTTGCCAGCCAATCACAAAGCCACATAGAGAGACAGACAACCATTCACAAACATACCTATGGGAGTCCCCTATTAACCTAATGAGCATGTTTCTGGTCTGAATGGGGCTTTAGTGTGACATGAGCTCTAAAAGAGTGTCACAGACAAACTGAGAATCGAGGTGGTACTTTATTTGACAAAACTAAAAGGAATTTAAACATCTGGGATCATGGTCATACTTTAACAGTCTTCAAAACTGAATATATGAACCAGAGTTAAGACAAAGAGGTGTTTAAGTTTGGTAGTGGGATATGTGTGTCAGCATCTGGATTTTATCAATAAAAATATTTGAAATTTTGTATTTTAGGACAAAATGTATCACCTTTTTATGCGAGTCCCTTGGTGAACATAACTCTTCCTAGATAAAACAAGTGGAGCTATAAAGGGAAGCATTTGGGAACCGCTGTTACACATCATGTAGATATATACCTTAGGAAATTGATGTATATTACCCGACCCTAGATGCAGCCAAATGGAAACAGCAGAGTCTTTGCCATCCAGTTGGCAATCCAAACCCTACAGTATCCTGCCTGGCACGGACACGAGCAATCAATACACTACACCACGACGGGGCCGCCCAGTGCATCAGCTGGACTTCTCATTACCGAACCACAACTTCAAAGCTGTTGGAGTTACTCTGCATACAAATGCAGATGACATGTCCAACGTTATTATTGTAAAAGCTCCAACTGCCTGATTGATGTCGGTGGATTTCCTTCGCTTCAGAGCAGAGTCGATAATTGGGACAGGACAGGAAAGTCTGCTGATCGATTGGGTTTGTGATGGGGTTAGTTTTCCATGAATGTCTGTCACTGGAATGAGCTGTTGGCAACTTGACATGCCATGCTTTTCTCATCTGCATCAGGCCTTCTCTCTGCTCTGACACAAGTAGGACGATCGGATCGTACCCACTCTGATTCGTTGGTCTGGAATCTTTAACAAACACAGATGAGCGAAGGCACCGTGCCCTTGTATTGACGTATAAACTTTTCTGGTTTAAATATATACTAACACGGGTTTCTGCTATGACTCAAGTCTGATTTTCTCTGATGACCTTGAGGGGAACCTTCCCGACTGACACAGTTATCAAAGAGTCTGATGTATGTGAGGCTCTCCTATTGTCTGTTTACACCAGAGTGAGGGGAAAGTAATGACTCTGTGAATTAATGGAGCAGTTAATGAGATTAAAGCAGACAGCACACATGTTAGTGTTTTAAAGTTAGACCCATGTGCTTTAAAAGTCATTCATCTTTCACTTGATGGATTAGGCCACAGAGTCTGGGGAGCTGCCATGGATGAAGATGGAGCACCACAGTCGAAAACACAAGACAAGTGAGGAGCTCCTAAAGTAGTGACCGGATCACTGTCAGATTCTGTTTGTGTAAAGGACTAGGTTTTTATTTGTATTTGCACGTTCAGTGTGCTTTTCAAGATGAAGTTGTAGACAAATGCATGAAATTGTCCATTAATCAGTTGGACAGTTCAGAAAGTGATTGATAACATAAAAGCTTCTGTCATTTTATTAAGTGAAAAATGAAATGTCGATGGGTCATGCTTCATAGGTGATGCAGATGAAATGTGAAGTCTTTGGGCTTTTGCACTGCTGATGTAAATTTAGAAATGTCAGTAAGAGTTCTCTCAGATTGTCATGAGTGGTGGTGGTAGTAATAGTTTTATCCAGCGATCCCAAATAGAGCAGACAGTCCAGAAAAAGTCATTTATCTAGTTGAAGCTAAACAGGCAGCGGCAGGAGCAAATTTGGTCAAGTTAGACCAATGCAGTTAAGATGGTGCTCAAGAGTTTGCCCTTCAGAACAAAAGATTATTCAGCATTGGTTGACCCAAGGGCTGGGTGATATGGCCTAAAAATCCCCATTTTTTTTCCACAACACTTGATTTACAATTTTAATCGATTTTTTACCTCTAAGAAAAAAAAACAAAAAACAAAAACATACCTCCCACTCACACAAAAATGACATGAATCAAGTTTTGCCCTTATTTTGTCAAAATATATTCCCAAACCAAACAGAATTTCCCTCTGAAAGTTAAAGCGTGTGACATAAAATATCGATTATGTAATTCAAACGTAGGCAGGTTTGTCCTCCATAACACTGACTGCTGAGGTATTTTCACAGTATATTAACATGAAATTCTCTGATCAACATTTAATCTCATTTAAAAAAACAAATACAAGCCTATAAAAGTGCCTGTGCAAAACCTGACAGGGCCTACCATCAGGAAAACTGTAAATTTAGTATTTATATTTTCAAACACTGAAACAACTTACAATTGGAGTAAGTCAAGAATTTTGTTTTTTTCGCATTTTCTGCAGAAAATAATTTGCATTAATTGATTGAATAGATATATCGCCCAGCCCTAGTCAACCCTGATATCCACCCACCGGCCTCTTTGTTGGGTACATCTTCTGATTACCAGGTTCGACCCCCTTCTACATTCAGATCTGGCGGATTCAATAAGATGGACATTCATCAAAGATTTTCATCCATATTGAGATGATAGCATCAAACAGTTGCTGCATATTTGGTGGATGTACATGCTTGATGGAATCTCTTGCTCCACCACATTGTGCAGGTGCCCAAAGTGTGCCAAGAAAATCTCCCTCACACCATCACACCACAACCTTCGATACAAGGCAGGATGGATCCGTGCTGTCATGGTGTTGTGCCAAATTCTGACCCAACCATCTGCATGTGGCAGCAGAAATAAAACTCATCAGACCAGGAGACATATTTCCAATCTTCTATCTTCCATCAATTTTGGTGGGCCTGTGCTAATTGTAGCCCCAGTTCCCTGTCCTTAGCTAACAGAAGTGGTACCTGGTGCGGTCTTCTGCTGCTGTTGTCCTTCTGCTTCAAGATTTGATGTGTTGTGTGTTCATATATAGTCTCCTGTGTAGCTTGGTTGTAGCATGTGGTTATTTAATGATCAAACCTCTTTTGTTTTTTCTCCTGACCCCTGGCATTTGGAAAGCATTTTCTCCAGATGAACTGCCACTCACTGGATATTTTCTCTTTTTGGACCACACATTTGTAAACCTTAGAGATGGTTGTGCATGAAAATCCTAGTAGTTTAGCAGTCTCTGAAATACTCAGACCAGCCCATCTGGCTCCAACAACTGTACCACGATTAAAGTCAATCTGATGCTCAGTTTGAACTTCAGTAGGTATACACTGAATTGCTGCCATGTGATTGACTGATTGGCTGTTTGGGTTAACAAGCAGTATAGGAGGTGCACCTAATAAAGTGTCAGGCAATCAATCTTTATGAATATGGTGCCAGTTCATAACAAGTGTTATCTCAAGACACTTTACAATAGAGCAGGCTGAAGACATACTCTTCATTTTATAGATACACATATATGTTTATATACAAATACATATAACAAATATATTTGTATGAACACATTCATCCATCCAGAGGTGTATCCATCCAGGGAGAGACCAAGGGACTAAAAATAAGAATTAATGATAGTGACAAACCCATGGATGCCCTGATCATGAATCTGTCCTCATCACATTTGTCCCTGCTGAATATAGATCCAATCAATCAATCTTTATTTGTATAGCATCATATTTGTCTTGATATTAATTTATTAAAGGTAAGCTCCTTGAGATTTGGCATCTCATTTTCAAGAGTGACCTCATGTCTATAAGGTTGTAAAAATATTTACTATGGAGGTATAACCAATACAACCATGTATAGAGAGATCGATCTGATATGACAATTAGTATCTATAATGACTATAATCTGCAGAGGAATTATGATGATTAATATAGAAGCATCTGAAACTGGTTTAACTGATTTAAAGGTATGAATATTTGTTAAATGATGTCATTTCTGTTGATGGTTGATGCAGTGAGATGTCCAGTGGGTGTGATATTGCAATTAATGTAGACTTTTGTTTCATTATTATTCACTTGACAAATCAAATAACTCCATCACACAGCTGCAGTAGTCATTCATAAATGTGCACCTCCTTCAGATCTGTCATGAAACCCTCCTCTGTATTTGTTCTTATTAGTCTGCTTGTTCAACCCTCAGTCCAGCAGCTCTTACAGCACGCTGCTCGCTGCCTGTTGAGTTGTGAATGTGAAAACAAGTTCCCCCTCCAAAGCCACATCTGAGGCATTCCCAGATCTTAATCTCACAGCCCTCTTAAATAAAACGTCTTCCCCTCATCATGTGTAGTCATGAGCGTGGACACACATCCCCACACTCCCGCTCTGTTCCGCTCGGCGTTACGACAGCCAGCGAGCTCAGAGGCCTGAATGCGGCCCATTGTTGGTCGCCGCAGCCCGGGTTTCGCTCCTCAGTGGCCCTGATTCCCAGCACGACTTTGGAAACGAGAAGTGACATGTGAAAGTGGTGTTTTCTTTACACGGGATAACGACGGGGAAACACTAAACAATCCCAGAGCAGTGATAGACCTCTCCTGCAACACAACTGTCTCTTTGTGCTCTCCTGCTGCGCTCATACGGCGCTCTCATACAGGACATCATGACTTAATATCTGGCACTGTCCAGCTCATAGCACAGAGACGATATTCCACTCAGTCTACATGGTGATTCATGAGGGCAGCATGGAAACAAATACACACATTTGGTGAGATACCCACATGGATTCACACACCCACATCTGCAGCACCTGTCTGGAGTAAGGAGGTGGGACGCTTGCTGTGTTTTTACAGCAACAGGGTAATGAGCTCCTCTAACATTTAAGGAAAAGGAAAGAGCTGGAGGAAGTGGGGCTGGGAAATAAATTAAGTTTTTATATTTATTTCAAAACTAGATATGGGGAATGAAAACATTGTTAACATTGATGTAGTTTGCATTAAAAAACATCTCTGACAATCAGTGAGTGCATACTGAATGAGCTAATATAGGAAAAAACAGGCCTAATACTGTAGCTACTAAGTAATAATGGTACTTTACACAAACAGTAATATGCCTATTGGCCAGAAGATGATCTAACTTAAAAACCATATTAGTCAATCTAGACAAACTGCTGTTATGTTTTAAACACACCTATGCAAACATGTTTCTCTTCCAGTACCACTGCCTTTGCCAAGTTTATGGTACTTGAGTATCAACTTTTTTCAAATGTAAGGCAAGGAAACGTCTTTTTTAAATACTCATTTCCTTCAAGTACAAGTATTTAGCACCCTGGTTTGTATTTCTTAACAATCTTTCTGAAAGGGATGTTTACTATATGTTCTTCAGCCTGTTCCCATTGGTTTAGCGGATCGGCTGTTCCAGGGGAAGAGCACAGACATTCGTTGCATCGTAAAATAGTGCCAAACTCAGAGATTTCCAGGAAGAAAAATGAAGCACTTTGTAATCTTTTTGACCTGTCATACATTCGACCCAACAAAGTTTAATAGCTTGTTTTTATACACTGCCTGGCCAAAAAAAAGTTGCCACCAATAAAAAGGTCACACACTCTAATATTTCTTTGGACCACCTTTAGCTTGATTACAGCACACATTCGCTGTAGCATTGTTTCGATAAGCTTCTGCAATGTCACATTATTTATTTCCATACAGTGTTGCATTAATTTTTCACCAAGATCTTGTATTGATGATGGGAGAGTCTGACCACAAAGCCTTCTGCAGCACATCCCAAAGATTCTCAATGGGGTTAAGGTCTGGATTCTGTGGTGGCCAATCCATGTGTGAAAATGATGTCTCATGCTCCCTGAACCCCTCTTTCACAATTTGAGCCTGAAGGATCCTGACATTGTCATCTTGGAATATGCCCACGCCATTAGGGAAGAAAAAATCCATTGATGGAATAACCTGGTCATTCAATATATTCAGGTAGTCAGCTGACCTCATTCTTTGGGCCATAATGTTGCTGAACCTAGACCTGACCAACTGCTGCAGCCCCAGATCATAGCACTGCCCCCACAGGCTTGGACAGTAGGCACAAGGCATGATGGGTGCATCACTTCACCTGCCTCTCTTCTTACCCTGATGCTCCCATCACTCTGGAACAGGGTAAATCTGGACTCATCAGACCACATGACCTTCTTCCAGTCCTCCAGAGTTCAATCTTTATGCTCCCTAGCAAACTGAAGCCTTTTTTTCCGGTAAGCCTTACTGATTAGTGGTTTTCTTAAAGGTTCAGTGTGTAGAATTTGGCATTTGAGCGACATCTATCGTTCAGATTCTAGACTGAGCCCGACTGTAACCAAAACGTCACATCGCTGAGCAACGGAAGCCTGTGAAGACCAAAAGAGATCGTGAACACGGCACCATTTACTAAAGTGACAAGGTTTGGGTTCAGGTTAAATCCGTAGTGCAGAGTAACAACTGTCTCTGCATCCACCGCCGTCCTCTCTCCTCTTCTTCGCCTGCATTCCAGGTAGATTTCAGAACCAGCGGACAGATTCGCATTTTGTTCTTTTTGTCCCTAAAATTCACCTGTAGACTACATGGCGGATCATTATGTCGGCCTACATGAACGCGGCCCGCGGTAATGTAAATTGTTTGAAGCTTTTTCTAACTAAATGAAAATAAAACAAACGTTTTATGGGGATGATTGTACTTTGACGGACTTTACATACAAATAGAAACATTATATCCTATATTCACCGTTTCTGTTCGGCAAAATGCTGCCAAATTCTACACACTGCACCTTTAAGGCTACACAGCTGTTCAGTCCCAATCCCTTGAGTTCCCTTCACATTGTGTGTGTGGAAATGCTCTTACTTTCACTATTAAACATACCCCTGAGTGCTACTGTTGTTTTTCTTCGATTTGATTTGATTTTAAGTACCTGATACAACCCAACTTCCAAAACACTATAACATTCCTTTAAACAAATTATTATTTCAGGTGTTATAGAAAAAGTAGATCCAATGGAAGGACAACCTGAAAGCAAACTGCCCCTGAAATTGTGTGACACTTACATGGAGACCTGCAGGCCTTAAAAGTTTTGGCAATAATGTTATTAATTTTAGAATTGACCTAGCAGACACAGTATGTGAGTTGTGCTGTGCACCTTTCCTTGTTGAGGAGCCTTTTTAGCAAAATGTATGATACACAAAATGTATTTACTTTGTGGTATCCCAGAGTTCTGTTTAAATGCAGATGAGGGTTAAACAGCTTTGTCTCTATGGCTTTGGTTCCTTACTCATTTGGAGCAGCAGTGCTGCGTATTAGCCAAAGTTACAGAGTCAATAAGAGTGAGTGTTTAATTTTGTCAGGTTTTGTGTAGTGAGTGATTGTGGCGGCTGCACTTGTGATCATGACAGACAATTCTTTAAAAGGTTGCATTGGTATAGCTGACTTTTTGGATGAATTAAATGGTATAAGTGCAGCCCTGTTTTTTGCATATTAGTGATGAATAAAAAGGGATAAATATTACTTTGTATTTTTTCGGGCCATTAACTGTTAAAGCAAAAACATCTAGTCTAAGACAGCCCAACAATGGGTATTTCTTAAGGCCTTAAGCAGTGTCACACATTTTTCCTAATGTTACCATCGAATTTTTACAATTCAGATGCTGCTGTCGCTCTCTCTCTCTCTCTATCTATCTATCTCTCTCGCTCTGTTTCTTGATTAAAAGTATCGTTAAAGAGTGCTAAGTATTTGAACTTTCTGATATGCCAAAGATCAGAAATTGAGATGATGTTTGCAGTTGGATGACAAGAGGACATTTACCATTAGTGAAAGTTTAAGCATAAATGAAATTATATTTTAAATAATTATAATATGCTGAATTATTTTCTATAGATTTTTTTAAACACAGAACCAAAAAAATTGTCTGGGATACTTAACTTGCCTGCTAACTTTAATCATTTATATTGTCTGATTAGCAGAACTTCAGTCACAGTTTACCTGTTGTTGAATTAATTGACAACATTTCATTTTATGTCCCTCTGCACTGCGTGTTTTTCAATCTTAAGACTTTATTAATGCTTTCAAAGGCATTAAAGTATTAGGACAGAGTTTGAAGAATCACAGCGCTTGTTCAGAAAAAAAGAATGAAAATATAACAAAGTTTTCATGCTGAAATCTGTCTTTGAAAAAAGGAGATGGTAAATACTTTGAGTCTCGTGTTAATATAATATAAAGATTTCAGTGGCCCCAGATCATTTGTGCTGGTCTGAATGGGCTACAGTGGTCTTGAGTTTGGGAAAGGCTGTTTTAGAGTGGAGTGAAAAGGCTTGAAACACTGTTGTTCTCCAAAATAGTCATAGTTTATTTATTTATTTCAACAGTGTTTGAGTCTTTTTGCACTACATCCAAAGATTTTTCATGGCTCAGCACCTGAGGAAGTCTTGTGCCCTGGTTTACTGACTTTTTAATATTTTAGTGTGTAGAAAATTTTAAGAACCTGAACAGAAAACCGAAGGAGAAATTGAGATTGATACTATGATTGGCCATTAAGTGGAGGAAATACCTGGGTATGTTTTTTAGCTCATGTTGCCCAGCCTTATGTGGATAAAGACAAATGAAGGTGAGCCGCTCTGTCACGAGGCCCCTTTGCATCACATTAGCTGGCAGTTTCTCCTGGAATCACTCCTGCGCACCATAATTATCCTAATAATGACCTGCAATTTTCCTTTTTCTCAGTGCACTTGTTAATTACGTCTGGAAGGTCAAGAACAGGGGTTAAAGAAATAAAAAAGGGAAACTGGAGCCTGGTTTAGCACAAGGAAGAGGTATGAAGGGAAAGGGTAAGGTGAGGTGGGGCGGGATGATGGGGGAGTCTTTTTTTTTTTATTACTTTTAATCACAAGTGTTTTAATAAAACAGGTGGAGAGGCATGAAACAGGTCACCCAGAGGGGAACGACCTGCAGTGGTATCAAAAAGAAAATCATTTGACATAACAACGCTAATGCCTTCTGTCTTTAATGATAATATAGATTTTCATCTGGACTCCTGCTAATTCTTTACAGTGCTGTATTAATCTTTATAGGTGACCATAACACTAAATGTATTTTCATATCATGAGTGTACATGGCTGTTTCTGAGCTGCACCAGAGTCCCTGACATTCAAGGAAGTATGTAAGAACTCGTAAATATGCTGGACTCGGTCGGTGTGTGTGGGGGGCTCGGTGCCATCGGAGTGAGGTAAGATGAAATGACACACTCCAACACCAGATATGATTGGAGGTAATTGTATTTTAATGTCCAGGAGGCCCATTCCCACTCTGTATTTTGGTTTTTCCACGGTCGACATCTGGTGCGAAGAACGCCGGCATGTGTTTCCACTACACTTGTATTTGGAGCTCTAAACACAGCAGTCAACACAGCAGTCGGCAGGAGTTTATTGTCCTTGTTACACTTTTGCTGTTAAGTGACATCATGTCAAAACACGTCGGCCTCTCCGCCCGGGCCACTCGTGTTTGTTTTCTCTTGTCGCTCTCAATTTGGAGGGAGAAATAATGTTTGTCAAATGCCACAGTGTTCGGTTCGGTTCACGGGGCGATTGTTTTGAGTGGTCGTTACGGGCCGAGGGACGCCTGTTTGAAATGGAGCGCTGTGCTTGTTTTCCCTGGCGGGTTCGGACTCGTGGAGCGGCTCTACTTGTGGTCATGGTGAAGGTAAAGAGATCATAGGATCCATTCTTTTCCAATGTGGGCTGCAGACTAGACTGTATGTTGGCATCAAGTGCCTTAAACCCACAAGAGGAGGAGGTGTTTGAAATACCCTCTTGGTCCAAAAAGAGAGATTTTATCCATTCAACATCCAAACTTTTACGCATTAGGGCCACAAGAGAAGGAATGGCAATCAAAAAACAGTTAATGTGGAGAATCATTAACAAGTTTCTCAAAGAATCAATATAATTCATCTTTATGCTTCACAATTTCTTCATTAATTCCATCAGTATGATCAGAGGCAGGCGTGCTTTCCTGGTGTGCATTGGTGTCTAAATCCTCTTGACATCCAACCAACTAACAATTAGTGTAATTCAACTTAATAGGTGGCTAAGTGTTTATTTGCTTGGTGGTTGTCAGAAAAATCCATGATTATCTATCTATATATGTATATATATAAGTAAAGCTTGATTGATTGATCAATCCCCATTCCTAATCAAGAGTATGATATTTTATATTTTTTTGTTCGAAAAAAAACCTCTTAAAACATTTCTTGTATGTTTTTTATTGAACTTCCATGACACCTTGAAATATTTTAAGTGTTAAAAATTCAAAAGCCCTGCACTGTAAGGAACATATATTCATATGTAGGTACAAATACTTGAGAAAAAGTATTTTAATCACATATTTAAACTGGACACAAATCAGAGCATAAATGTGAAGTATACTCTGAACAATTGAAGTTAACCGAACACAATGTGGTATTTACTTCCTGCTTCAATCATCTACATGGTGTTTCTCTATAAAAATATTTGTTTCTACTTTTTTTTCTGACTAATTATGCTCACAGATTCTAGAAAAAAAAACCCACTTTAATTTATTTGCAAATCAAGGCAATGCCATAGAAACAACTCTGCACCTAAATTAAAGGTCTAAAAAGTGACGCATGTGCTCTGATGTTTTGCTCTTCATGTTTTCAGTGGCTGAAGCACAAGAGACTTTACATTTAAGCTCAAATAAAATGAAAGACTTTTTTTTAAGTGTCTTTGTGCAAAAGTGCTGCAATGAAGCTCTGTCATCATTGCACTTAAAGACATTCCCATTAATGCTTTGAATATCTTATAGCTTTGATGCTTCTGTCTCTTGCCCTAATGGCTCCCTCTCTCCCATGTTACACCTCTGATAACTCTGGATTCGGAGCAAATGGGGTGTCAACTCCACTTCTTCCCGTTTCATTGCTGTGACCTTCACAGTGAAGGTGAAGCATCACATGGGCATAAATATTACAGCTTGAAACAGCACGTAAATGGGACTGTAGTGTGTTTAACCATCTAATCTAGAGTCGGTAAAAGTGTTCAGAAAATGGTCAAAGTGGAGCGCTGCTTTTATAAGACATGATCACAGCAAGGCTGCACATAAGGGGGGATGAGGGGAAAGCTTTCTGCAGCCTGAAGTACTGGAGGAGGCCATGAAGGTTAATAAAGACATTGTCCAAACTGAATTTGGGCCGTGATTTCCTTTTACTTCAAACCCAAATACTAAACATTCCTCATGAAAAAATCATTTTATTCCTTGTTGCCTGTTGTGGCCCTCGTTGTGCAGAAAGCCCCTGGTAGAAACATTGTGATTAATAACTTCTTAATGTGTTGTTGAGTAAGAGTGTGGGCACACTCTTCTCTCCTGGGGCTGGTGCTCACAGATGGGCCACACATCGCCCGCCCCAGACGTCTTGAACCAGGCCAAGATAACCAGCCAGCCTTCGCGTCATCCAACCAGCGCGCAATCCAGCCAGCTTCCATCATGTCATCCAGCCATCCATCCACTCCATCACCCAGAGGGCACTGTCAATGCCCCGTGAAGACCCTCCCTGCCAACAACTCATTTCAACCAATCCCAGGCGAGCAGACGTGATGATACATCCAACATTGGACTTGTCTTACCCCTCTTATCTGCTTAGGTTTCACTGCACTACTGTGTGCTGACAGTTCCCTGGACGGTCTCTCTTTCATTCCATTCCTGCTAATAAACACACACTCTCATCAGAAACTGGGTCCAAATTTCAGTCCCTCTTTGCTCCTTTTTCCTGCCGTGTATGAGGTGTGAGCCATTTGTCATCACGTACTTAATGCAGCTGCCATGTCGGCGTGCCTGCTCCAGTGTGGAAGAGTTGATGGCCTTGATATGGACAAGCATCGCTCCAGTTCTCCTCATCACACTGCAGAGACTAAGCTTTGCCTTTTTGGCAGGCCCAACAATAACAATCAGAGGCATTTATGTGTTAGAAATAAGGGAGTATGGAGAAATGGAGCGCGGAGCAGCAGCTGCATATGGAGCTGATCAGACAGGAGGGAGGGATTCAGGCCGCCTTACTCATGACTGATTGACCACAGCGAGGAGATTCTCCTCAGACCATAATGACCCTCCCTTTGATAATGCTGTGACCTTTATTGTTATTATTACCATTTTAGGGGGGCTTTTCTGCCTTCTACTGTGGCTTAAGAAGATGGGACAGCCAGTAGACCCTGGAAGTGTACAGTGAGTGGGTAATGACTTGTGGGAAAGAGGTCACCTGCTGGACTTGAACCCTGCCTGCCCACAGAAAGGACAACAGCCTCTGTACATGGTGCATGTGGGCGTAACTGCCAGGCCGTTAGCACCCTAATGTTTAACATTTGAATAAATCCACAGCTGGACCCAGCGTCTTCGTGCACTGGTAGGCAACTTTGGATGCCATGAGGGCCAAATTCTTACTAGTTCTTACTTTCAGAGGGCCAAATTGTTACAAATAAAAGGATGCTATCAATAAGACAAACATACCTGTAATTCAACAAAACAATACAAATCCAGCTTTTCTCTAGATTTATACATTATATTTCCAAGCTGAAAACAAAACAGTAAAGCTTAGTTTAATTATTAAATCATAATCTTAAAGCCCATTAAAGTACTTTTTCAATAAACTAGTATATTCTTTTTTCTTTTTTTTTTAATTAGTTCTTGTATTTTTCATTCATTTTACCAGTATGTCCCCTTGAGACTTGAAAAACTTTTCATAAAAGTAACACCGCTGGCCAAGAAAGCAGTCATTAAAGTCTTTGTTATTGATGTTTTTTTAGGTTCATTGGACTTACTTTGGTCTCAAATGTATTTATGATATTTCATAAAAGACCTTTACGGAAACCAATTTAGCAAATTAAATCAAATAAGTTCCTGTAAAGAATGAAATTATACTTGAAAAATATCTTCTCTGGAATATTTTTTGGCAAACTGGTGCAAAGGTTGACAGAAGAAGGTGAGAGAAGCTGGTGAAGGACATTGGCCTTTAAAACTGATCATAAAACAGAATCTAAATTTACTTTGACTGTCAGTAATTATTCTCCTGTTTTTTAAGTCACCTTGCAACTTGCAACCCACACTGACCACAGTGCAAACCATGCACTTATCACCAAGTAAACCAAAATGACACAAACAACATTACCTTACCCTTTCTCACTTGAATCTCAAAAAAATCTGATATATTGTCCAACCCTAAACAAGCCTCCCTTTTTTAAGCTATTTTATTACCCATACAGGGACAAACTCCTGCATCGGTTGACTGTAGGAATAGAGAATCGGCCCCTGCCATTTAAAGGACCCTATTTTTCCCTCCTCCTGTGTGCCCACCATGCTGTCTTTTTTTATTTAACCAATGCAGTTGAACCACTTGATGCTTAAGTGGCGCCCTGCCTCTAACAGCTAACATAGCATAGCCCATTCATCAGGCTCATGGCTGTCCAGCATCAATCATCCTGCTCTTGAGGTTTCTCTGGTCTGTTACGAAGCTTCAGGTAGAGCCTACAGCTACACTCCCACAGAGATACACACATAGACAAGCTTGCATGCATACAAAAACACACACACACGCACATGCTGTCACTCATGCGTAGATGTGCTTTGACAGACGTTGACATTCCCCTTCTGACTTCCTGCGCTGTTTCCATGCAGGAGGAAAAGTCTGAAATGACTTCCATGTGCCAGCAGGCGTTAAAGGCTCAGCGTAAACGCAGCCCTCATCGTGCTAATGCAGAGCTGCTACAACAGGAAGCCCATCCTGGTGCTGCAGGGTCTTTACCTACCCCAGCTCTTCCTTATGTATGCCCCCCTCACACACAGGCCTTGCAGTTTATTTAGGTTATTGCCTGAGTGTTTATGTATTTGTTTAACAGAGCAAGGGCTCCTCATTAGTGGCCATGCTTGGCTGGATGCTGATGATAGCAGCCATAGGGTATCGAGGTATGGGGAACAGTGATGCTGAGTTCAGGAGGGTAGATTTGTCTCACTCGTTCCAGCAGACTCACACAGCCTTCAAGGCTTCTGTGGGGTCTCCTGCAGAGCCGATGTACCCTCGAAGATTGGGAGAGAGTCAGAGAACTCCAGATCATAATGAGGTGAAAAAGGAAGCCTGGCACACTACAACGCGACTGGAACTTGGAAAATATTTCCCAAGAAGTGTATAAATGATTTTTATTATATGTTAATTTTATCAGCAAGCTTTTTAAAGACAGCTGTCTTTATTTTCAATTTAATCAAGCAGATGATAATCAGGAATCATCTTTAGGACCACCAGATAATCGGCCATTGCAGGGATACAATCTAAATCTTGGGCCAATTATCTTAAGGTGTGTTCCCTGCTGAAGGCATCCGTCATTAGCTTAACTAATCGTACCCTTTTTTTTTTAACTAATTTACATGACACTGATGAAACTATTGAAGCAACTTGGGGTTAAGTGTCTTGCCCAAGGACACGTGACAGGTAGGGCGAGGCTCAAACCTTCAACCTTTCAATTTGCAGTGGAGCATCTGTCCAAACTTAACCCTTTAATGCCTGTTGTATCATATTTGACACATACTTTTATGATACCTCTATCTAATCAATATGATCAACAAATTACAAAAAAAAACATGTGAATACAATCAGACAAATGCTAAAAAATGTCCTCAAATAGATCAGTTGCCAAAAACACCTAATGTATCAAATGAGATACAAAATATATATATATATATATATATATATATATATATATATATATATGTTGAATTTTGATTTTTTAGGATCTCAGTAGAAAGTGAAAAAAAAAAATCAGCTCCAAAAAAAGTTAGGATATTATGGCTATAATTTGTGTTTTCAGGCATTAAAGGGTTAAACACAGAAAATATTCCTCCTCATCTGTCCAAAATGGCTTTTCTGGATAATCTGACAACTTTGATTTCTCTGGTCATGCTGAAACTTTTTCAAATTCATTTGGAGTTCGAGGGCTGAACAGTATTAAAAATAAAATACTGCAGTAGTTTTGTTCTACCTGGCAATTTAACAGGGAACTTAGTAAATGGGTGAAAGTTGAGTCTTTTATGTGCAAACTGGACCTTTAACTCATTTTTCTCTGAGTTTGAGGCTCTAACAGTAGTTATGATTCACACACTTTGACGTAAGAGGCCACACAGAGTGTTAAGTGTAACAACACATCTTCATGAACCTCACAAATATTCTCATGGCTTTCAATTTCAATATTTGTAGCCTTTGTCATAAACCATCTCTGACGATGCTGGAAGTGAATTTTCCATGAGCAGCTCCAGGTTTTAGGCTGTCAAAGCTCAAAGTTTTCCAAGATAAAACGTGTTAAAGCAAATATCTTTGTTGAGATATTCATCAAAAACAAATATAGTCTGTATTTTTGTTGCTATGATTAAAGAAGGCTATAAAGCATAAATCAGCTGAGAGTCTTCATTTAATAAGATCACAGTTTTCTGACACGGCTGTATCTTTGGCAAGCATTTTCTGCAGCTTGATTTTTTTGTGTTCATGAACTACACAAATTTTGTGGTCTTTTTTTCTCAGCAATAGACCAATGGTCAAGTCAGCAGGGCTTTGATTGTATTCAAGAAATGAAAAGATTGGCACTTTTGTTTTCCATGACACATATTAGGGTTTTTTCTTGAAGTCTTTGGAACAATTTCATTTTATTTTTTTAATTGGTGGATTTTATAAAAAGGCATGGAAAATGTTATTTTCAAGGTTATTAGGGAATAATAACATCTTTATCTCAAGTGTTTTTAAGATTTTAAACACTTAATCTGCATCATTCAAAATCTAACAAGATATTAAACAAACAAAATGCTTCAAAATGTTCATCTTAAACCGAACATATCTATTTTTTTTTTTACTTTAATTGCCAATATAGCTAGCAACACTTTGCAAATAACAGACTGTGACCATGAAATCTTTTTTATATATTTTTTTTTTATAAAGTCAAAGTAGTAGTAGTTGTTGTTGGCCTTCTTCATCTTTTTATTGTTTACTCCAGACACTTTCCTTAAAATATTTTTTATCTGTTTGTGGGTCAAGGAATAGCAGAATTTGGTTGATCAGCGCCTTTTTTGCTGGTTCCCTTTCAAACACCTCCCCCAAAATCCTCTCTTGCCCCCCTGGGGAGGTCTTCTTCACACTGTGAAAACCACACCTTTAGGCCATGTCCACACAGAGAACATTCTCTGTAAAGTCAGGATTGTTGCAAGAAATGCGTCCATTCACATGAAAACACTGAAAATGCTGAAGTATATGCCATTTTCCGGACTATAAGCTGCTACGGAGTATAAGTTGCAGCAGACAAAAAATACGTCATGAAGAGGAAAAAAGCATTTTTTCAAGTCACATTTATTTAGTGCCCTAATAGAGAGGTGGGCAGCTACCAGGGCGTGGAGACTTAACAGCACCGTTAACAAGCCTCTCCTGGCAGCACGTCATTCAGGCACCCATCTGTGGACTCGTTCCTCTACCTTTCGGTCCGCAATTAGCTTTCTTCATTTTCTTGAGTAAGAGTAACCTCTGCTTTTCGTCAGTCCCTCACGAATTTCTCACTCACTCCAAACTTTATTTCTGCTTGATTACTGCTGCATATTTTACTACCTGCAGTTTGTTATCTGCAGAATAGGATTTTTTATTTTGGGGGCATTTTGTTTATGTCTAGTTTAGCCTAGAGCGCCCTCCCGCGGCTGTAGACAGTAATGTTTACTCCTTGTTTCATGTCAGTCGGTATGAATTAACATTTAAAAACATGTTAAATTATGTTTATTTTGGTTTATAAGTTGCACCTGACTATAAGTCACAGGGCCAGCCAAACTATGAAAAAAAGTGTGACTTATAGTCCAGAAAATATGGTACTCAAGGCCTGTAAATGATGCTGTAAATACCTTCAGACAGTCACCAAAACCAGAGAAGAAGACATTGAGCATGCACATTTGTCATGAGAAATGTCAACAAACACTGTTGTCTGCTGTTCTCCTTGTCCTCTTGTTGCTCACAGTGATCATAGAGGAGCAGAAGATTTTGCTGTAAAAGCCAACTCCGGGACGTGTTTTCAAAAATGTGCATTTTTGGGCATCCAAAATGCCGTATTTGGGTGAAATATTTCACAGAAAGTTTATAAATGTTTTTCATTATATGTTAATGTTATCAGCAAGTTTTCTCAAGACAGTTGTCTTTATTTTTTAATTTAACCAACCAGATGAGAATCAGGGATAACCTTTGGGACCACCAGATAATCGGGCCTTTCGGGGGGTTCCAATCCAAAACTTGGGCCAGTATCCGTGTGGATGAAACACCCATACTGTTAATGCTTTGTGTGGATACGCCTGAATTCATCTCATGTGGATGGCCGCTTGGATGACACACAAATGGCAGCATGACATGCATTACATCATGAAAGTGACATCACACATCCTGCGGTGTCACCAGTGCTCATGTGCATTATGCAGTTGCCATGATAAAACGATGTTTTGTTCAGTCATATGGAGTTTTCCATCTGTGGGCCCCCTAAAATAAGCTCAACACAACCCCTACCTCCTTTACCCAAGACCACTGCAAAGTGACCCATTCAGACAGTCGTAAGTTTTAACATGATTTGAACTCTACTTTATTTTCACTGCCATTCATGATATATAAATTGGCCCTCTTTCTTTTAGTTTGTTGGTTTCACACATTTCCTTACTAACACCACCTCTTACTTTTAACCAGGACCCCACACTTATTTAACCCACCGCCTCCCTCCTCCTTATCCCCCCAAACTCTCCCCCAGTCTTCCACTTTCCTCCTGTCTGGCTTCCTTGCGTTACCACTGCAGAGTTTTGGCCTCTCTTAGCGTTTCTTATCAGACAGAGCTCATTTGGCTACAGTAGCAGGGCTCAGTTCAGACTGGGGCTGGCCAAACTGTAAACCACCTCCCTCTGCTGCTGTCTTGGCTGGTCCATGGAGGCCCAGCACATTTGAGGGCAGTGGGTCAGATGAGAATCACAAAGAATGAGGACTACAAGAAGACTGCAGTTTCAAATAACTTCTTGTAGAGATTTGGCCAAGGGTTAAAGGAAAATTTAACAACTGATACCCAAGACCGTGTGTCTACTGGTGTAGGACTCGGAGAACTTAGTGGTTTGAATGGAGATAAAATGATCTCCCTGCTGAAGTTCACGACCCCGGGCCTTTGAGTTTGCATGCTAAACGGGCTGCTCTATAATCACCATTGCCACTTGCAATAAAAGTCGTAGAAGCAGTGTTTCTAAATGGCGTTGGGTTTTCACTGTGTGATTTAAGCCATATGTGTCAAAACACGATACATATCTACACACCATATGTGAGCAGCAGATTCCATAGATAGCTGTAGTCGTGTGGTGTGGACTTCGTCGGTGGAGTTTTTGCAGACAGCCTATTGTAGTTACACAGTCCAAGGCTGACGCTCTGCTGTTTAGTTAGCCTTTAGACTGCCACCATCCACCAGGGACCCCCGGGGGACGCACTAAAAACATCGTCAGACCGCTGGACACCATCCAGCTCAGGGAGAGAAAGTGAGCTAGAAAGTTAATGACCACATGTCTGAAGACTGCAGAGAGACTTCCTGCAGACTCTCAACACTGACCCACTGTCTGCCACGAGAGCACTGGGGGAAACCAAGTGGGTCATCTGAGTATTTTTTAGCTGAATTCTGATACAAGGTAAATATCTTAATATTTTTTTATAAGTGAGGAAATCATGAAAACTTATGAGTTACAAATTTAGATGTGATTCCAGGAAAAATCAAATAGAGATATAGGTATGGTTATTTGAAATCAGGGTGCCATGGTGGCGCAGCAGGTAGTGCACATACCTCATAGCAAGAAGGTTGCTGGTTCGATCCCCAGGTTGGCCGGGACCTTTCTGTGTGAAGTTTGCATGTTCTTCCCGTGCTTGTGTGGGTTCTTTTTGGGCACTCTGTCTTCCTCCCACAGATGAAATACAAATTGCTCTTAGGTATGAGTGTGAGTATAAATGGTTGTCTGTCTCTCTATGTGGCTCTGAGATTGGCTGGCAACCAGTTCAGGGTGTAACCTGCCTCTCGCCCAATGTCAATGTGACCCCGAAAGGGATAAGTGGTCTAGATAATGATTGGATGGATGGATGTTTGAGATCACAGCATAGAAGATGGACAGTGAAGACACCAAATATTGGACTTTTTTTTTATTAATGTTGAAGACTTGGAAGCATACTCATGTACATTTTGTGAAAATAAAAGCAGTATCTTAATTTCAGAGATCCAAGGTACCCTCGAGCAGTTGTTCCCAAAGTAGGGCCAATACCCATCGAGGGGCTGTTAGACACTAAGAAGGGGGCTGAAAGATCACAAAACCAAACATTTTTTTTATGAATCTATGGACTAGTTTTAGCCAATTATTGCTTAAGATATACACAGAAATGAGTTCAACTTTTGCCTCACAGCAAGAGGGTTGCTTGTTTGACTTCCCATGCCAGCCAGGGTCTTTCTGGATGGAGTTTACATGGTCTCCATGTGCCTGTGTTGGTTTTCTCTTGATACTCCAGTTTCCTCCCACTCAAAAAAACATGCTCTTTAAGTTAATTGGTGATTCTAAATTGCCCTTAGGTGTGAGTGTGAATGGTTGTCTGTCTCTCTATTTGGCCCTGTGATTGGCTGGCGACCAGTTCAGGGTCAGCCAGGATAAGCTCTAGCCCTTTACAACCCTGAGAGGGATAAGTGGTATAGGTGATAGAGATGGTTGGATATCATGAATGACTGTAATGTCTTGGCATAAATGACCAACACAGTTACGTTTTCTGGGTTGTTGTGTACTTTTGTGTTGTCCTAATGCCAGTTTAGGGAAAGACCTACTTATGAATTTATGTCTCTGTGCCCAACCGTTACATACATATATGCTCAAACTACCTCCTTGTGCAGTTGTGGTCCCCTGGCTCTGGCACCTTATCTTGGGGTTGAGAAGTTTGGGAATGATTGTCCTGGAATACAGCGTAAGGCAAAGTCTGCAACAATGGTGAAGTGCAAGGAAGACTCCCTCTTGTCACTATGACATCCACAAAAGTAATTATCCAAATTATTGTCAATTTCACTGACTATTAAACATTGTATGCAAACTATAAACTTTCTTCATTGTACAAAAATATGGCAACATTGCATGCATTTATGAGGGTGTCAGAGCAGTTTTTACTAACCATGCTCTATGAATTAAACAAGGAAATCATCATTCCCAGTCAGAATAACATTTTAATAGGTCATTTTTAGTCAATAAGCATATTACTGATTGTGGTTTGTGATGTAAACAATATTATAATATTGATATTTATTGACTACTAGACTTGGCATTTTTTTCATTCAATTAATTAAATATTTTCAATTGGATACCAACATGAGATTTTGGGATTAAAGCAATATTATCCATCCTTAAGTTAATTTTAAAAATATATCATTATACATGTTAAACACTTGATGCATTTTCCAGCTCTATGTCACTGTCCATCCTTTCCCCGCTGCTCTCTATTCCTTCAGACAAATGGCCTCTCTGTCTGTCTGGAGGTCGTTGCGCAACAGACGGCTGGTTTAAGTCACACCGAGGGGTTACACATGACCGTGAAACAGGGGTCCGACACTGCCTTACCCTCACACTGACCCCCTCCTCTAAATTCTCACCTACTGCAGCGTCTCAGGTTTCTTTAATAAGCTCAATTATTCTGTTAGGAGCACAACCCTCTGCAGGCCCAAACGCTGTCTTATCTCCACGTCCTCTCCTTTTCCCTCTCTGTTCCTTGAAGTCCTTGAGGAAGCCATTATCTCAGAGGAAAACCATTAGGTGTGAACAGGTCATGAAAACAACGATGACATGATAATGGTGTCTGCAAAGTGGCACAAAGCAGAGATACCTTTGGTCTTTGAGGAACTTCTTGGGGATCTTTTTCTTACCTCCTCATAGTTGGTCATGGACCTTTGGTTGGGGGCAAACTGGGAAAGAAGACAAAATCTGGAGCCCCAGAATGCATCTTGTGCTTAGAGTTTGGATAATATGAACCAAAGACTTCATATCAGGGTTTTTTAGCTGTATGGTGAAACTAAGAGAAATTTCAAGTGGGTATTATAAAACCCGATTTATAAACTTTCATATAATTGTAGTGAAACTTTAATGATATTGAAACCTGATAACCATAGAAATATATATACCTGATACTGGACAATTTTTATTCTTTGTCTTTTTAAACATTTCAGACAAACTACAGTACACTGTCTTAAAAAACACTCACATTTGGTCCAGTTATTGGATCTCCCTTACCACGATGACCCCCCTCCCCAGTTCACCTGCGCTCACACTGCTCCAGCTGTGACAGAATTAAACCACAATCACATCGTCAAGATGTTAAATAGAGCATACTTTACAACAAGCTTACCTATGAGTTAGCACAATATAGAGCAATGCAGAGGGCAGCAATACTGTGGCAACTAAGAGCCACATAGTAGATAATGTAACTGATTAGTAGTTCACACTCACTGGTTGGACCCCATATTACTCTCAAAGCTGCCTTGATTCTTGGTGATTCAACAAGATGCTGGAAACATTCCTCAGAGATTTTGGTCAGTATTGATATGACAAATTTATTGGTGTAAAAATACAGTTCCACCACATCCTAAAGGTGCTCTCTTGGATTGAGATCTTGAGACTGTGGGGGCCCCTGTAGTACAGTAAACTCATTCTCATGTTCAAGAAACCAGTTTGAGGATGTGAGCTTTGTGACATGGTGGTCTATCCTGCTGGATGTTGCCATTAGATGATGGGTACACTGTGGTGATACAAGTTTAGGCATGCTCAGTTGGTACTGGGGGCCCAAAATGTGCCAAGAAAATGTCCCCTACAGCATTATACCACCAACAGCTGAACTGTTGATTCAAGGCAGGATGGATTCATGCTTTCATGTTTTCACGCCAAATTTGGACCCCACCACCTGAATGTTGTAGTAGAATTTGTTTTCCAGTCTTCGATTGTCCAGTTTTGATGAGCTCTTGGTAATTGAAGCCTCAGTGTCCTGTTCTTAGCTGATAGGAGAGGCACCGAGTCTGGTCTTCAAGATTTGCTTCAAGATTTGATGTGCTGTTTGTTCAGAAACCGTCTTCTTCATACATTGGTTATAATTAGTTTTTATTTGAGTTGCTGTTGCCTTTCTATCTATTTAAAACAACTCTGGCCATCTCTTCTGATCAACTGCATCAACAAGGCATTTTTACCAGGAGAACAGCTGCTCGCTGGATATTTTCTCTTTTTGGGACCATTAACACTGGAGATGGTTGTGCATGTAAATCCCAGTAGATTAGCAGTTTCTGGGATGCCCCGACCATCATAGTCATTTAAATTACCTTTCTACCCAATTCTAGTGCTCAGTTTGAACTTCAGCAGGTCACCTTGACTATGTTTTATGCCAGAATGCGTTTAATTGCTGCCCTGTGATTGGATATTTAGGTACTTGCATTAAAGCAGCTGAACGGATGTTCAAACTAGAGCTGTTGGGTGTATATAAACTATATTGTCTCATTCAATTATATGTTTTTTACTCTGTTTTAGTGTCAGAGTAACTATATTGTGTTTTATTGTTTGGTTTTATTTTAATCAGCTTTTAACGCTTTGTTGCCTTTATTATGTCTTATTGTGGTTTTATCGGTTTAGTCTTAGGTCCTGTGTTTCCTCATTTTTTATCCAAGATAGTGTTTCCTCAGTAGTCTGTGGCTGTTTGAAGAGTCCTCACTTAGTGTCCTTGTGTGTGCGTATGTGTGTGTGTGCGCGCGTGAGTGATTGTGTGTTGAATGTGGGTCTGCTTTTGTTCTTGAACATACAGCACTTTATGCTACATTTTTCTTTGTATGAAAAGTTATTTATAAATAAAGTTTTATTGATTGATTGATTCATTTTCTCGAATGAAAACAAAATCATGTATCGTAGAATTCAATATATTGCCCGGCCCCAGCTGAGCTGTCACAGGACTCCAACCATCAGCCTGGGCAGCACTGGATATGGACAGGTGAAATAAAGCACAGCCCAGCTCGACCAGGGGCTCCGCGTGTTTTCTTTCTGTCCTCATTCTTTGGGTGTAGATGGGAATAACAGCTTGAACAGGGTGGACGATGAGTTGCAGCCTGACAAAATATGTGTTGGACTAGACGACCCATCATTCTGGTCCAGGTCAATGGTCCTGATCAAAATGACTCCACACTTAAAGCTGCAGTTTGTTATCCGATTTCATCCTGAACCCGAGCCCCGCCTGTGCCTCATGGGTGTCTGCGTAACAGTTATGACAGGTTGGCATCCATTAAGCTTTTTGTTTTATAGTAAAGGGAAACTGTTATTTGGGTTTACTGGTAAATTCATCATTGCTGAGCACTGCTGTTCTAAAAATGGAAGCTGAAACACTATCCGATTGTCTGTGTGTCTCTCTGGCTCTGGACCAAGCCCATAAAGAATAACAGGAGAGTCTTCAGCAAGTGTCTATGTGTGTGTTTTTCAGGCTTTATGTCTCCTACATGCTGAGGTCCCAACAATCCCTGTCTAGACCTGCACTTTTTTAAGACAGTGATGCCTTCTCCCGCTGCTCATGCAGGAACTAAACGGTTCATATTCAGTCCTTGTGGAAATGAATGCAAAGTTGGAGTGATGCAAAGATACTGGTGCTGTATCAATGTGCATTTCTTTCTGAAAATGGGCTCTTTTCCATCAACATTGTGGCCCGCTTTTGTAGAAAAACTTATAAAATGACCAATCACTTTGTTTAACAATGGACTAATAAATGTAGCCTACAAATGATTCTTTAAGCCCTGTAAGCAACACTTTAGCTTTGAAAACATATAAAAACAGTAAAAATTGAGACCCAAATAAGAGTAAAAATGTAATTGTTAAACGAAATTTAATTAATGCACTTAAATATTAATTTATGTTATATTGTTTCTTGCTTTAAAAAAATATGCACTCTATATTATATATCGTGCAAGTAGGGCTGAAAGATTTGACGTTTTCAGATCGAAATCACAATTTCAGACAACGCAATCGTGTGATCACCAAAGCTGCAGGTTTTTGCAGCACTCCTGACTGACCCAGGATCTGTTGTGTCAACTACTTTACACATACTATTTTACACATTTGCAGGGAATTTGCACAGAAGTGCTGATAAGCAGGTCAACAGTACAAAGCCTCTGTTTAGGAGTAGAAGTTGGAGTATATCTTAAATAATGAAAACAGATTATTATTCATCAATATTAGATGATGAATAATGTGTTATGTGCTTTTGATCACTGATTTCCTTACTGTTGTCTATACTGTAAACATAGTGAACATTACACTGAAGCTTGATTTGAAGAAAATCATGAATCGAATTGAAATCGCAATATCTGCCAGGAAAAATCGCAATTAGATCTTTTCCTAAAATCGTTCAGCCCTACATACAAGAAATATATATTGCACAGATAGATTCAGTATAGTGCACACCTAAAGCTGGCATAATTGTGCCTCTAAGAGACTTTACAGGCAGACAGAGCATCAACAGGCAGGTGGACAATATAGGAAACTTTCTTTCACTTTGTGTAAAAGCCTTTTTGCATCATTTTTTGTGTCATAGACAGACGCATCAGGTCTCCAAAAACCAGCACAGAAGTGGCAGTGTGACATATTTTGGGACAAACGCAACACTGCAAGTGTTAATAATACAGATGGTGCCAGTTAAATTTGTCCCACTTTCCTTGACTGGGTCTCGGTTGGACCATGGCAGATCTGTAATGGGACCTGTGCACCCTCATGGTTGTAACGAGATCCTAGCAGCTTTAGCTACCTTAACATTGGCAAAGTTTAAAGCCCACTGTATATGCATTCTTGTGAGAAAAGCGCCATCTCATGGGGACAACCTACAATTGCATGAAGGGGCGTGTTTGTGGTGTAATTGACGCATACTGTCATTGGATGGAAGTTGACTGGTGATTGAATAGAACTTGGTGGGCTTCTGGCTGGGAGGGGAATATTGAAGTGGCTGCATCTGTAACAGCCACAGTTGAAAAAGATGCTCAGCCTGATCTCTGATGACATTTTGAACTGTTTGTTATTTGATGCACTCAAAAGAAATTCAACTTAAAAATGAAACCATATATATTGAGGGGACAAGAGGGACAATACACTCTGAACTGGTCATCAGCCAATTGTATCAATTTTTAATTCACAAAGGAATGATTTTTAATTTATTTGTTTTTACTTTTAAACAAGTTAAAAATTCTTTCAATATGTTATATTTCGAGCGAGTTAAGGTTCTGTCCACTACAGTGGACACCATGCATGAACAGAATAAATAATAATTCAGTGGAACTTAATACAGATCAACAAACACATATTTGTTACATTTGTTAAGATTAACAATCTGAAGTATATCCAATATTGCTGTCTAATTAAACTATTAATATGTGACTTTTAACAAAATTTAAAAAAAAAAAAAAAAAAAAGGTAAAATCTTAATACAGGCATAATATACAGAACATACTCTTTCCTGCATAACATCCTCTGGAGTGGACAGATCATTTATTTATTTATTTTTTTGGTCACAGATGCAGATAATAATGTTGCGAACATCTCATAAAATTAGTGATTATTTTTTTTAACCTGATTGATTCTTTGAGAATAGAAGGATTTAACATTTATTCCTGAAGGATGTGGTGCAATTCCCTCTTCGTTGAATATTTTGGATTTATGACACACTATCTCAAAATGACAAAAAAAGATACAAAGATCATATTTATATGAATCTTGAGACAATGGCTTTGGTGTTCACCACCTGGTAGTTGGCACATGGTGCTGCAGCCTAAAGGGTATAAAATGTAGTTAAATATCTGCCCGCTGTAGTCGACATTGTGCATGAAAGGGTTAAACATGCAGCCTATTTAGAGTCACCAGTTAAGCTAATGAGTGTGTGTTTTGGTCCTGCATTTAATTGCTCTTTGTGGTTGTTTTGCAGGGAGCAACAATAAGAAGAGATGACCACACAGGAGCGATCCTGGTGGCCCGGATCATGAGAGGAGGGGCAGCCGACAGAAGTGGTCAGTTCAGTCTCGTTCTTTATTTGTTCCAACATGTTTGTAAGATTCTGCGTCTGTTATTATATTCTGTGTTTATGAGTCTGCAGTGTTGGGTCAAGAGTGAAAAATGTTTCGTATTAAACAACAACAGGTCTTCATTTGGATTGCAACAAAGACTGATTTTTGTTTCTTTGCACCAAACTGTAAACCCATCAGCCTTGAGCCGTATGTTTCCCTCTCCCTCTTTTTGAATGTGATCATGAATGACAAGTTTACAGAGAAGCCATGCTCGTCGTCCACATGTTTCCTCTTTGACTCTGTGTTCACTTTGTCCAGCCTGTTTGTCAGCTCCTCCACAGAGGAGCCACAGGCACATTTCCACATGTGTCCACAATAATGGTTTTGATGCTTTTCCAATCCCCAATGCCACCATGACGATAAACATTAATCTGCTGAACTGTACACATCCTCGGGCTGTGAGCTCTGGATTTTTACACAGTAGCTCGCTTATATTAGGGCATTAAATAGTGGAATATTAGAGTGATTGTAGAGATGTTCACGTTGTGTTCGTGTGGCAGGGCTAATTCATGTGGGCGATGAGCTGAAGGAGGTCAATGGAATCCCAGTGGACGACAAGAAACCCGAGGAAATCATTCGGATTCTGGTGAGACACATCTGCCTGTTTGGGACTGCATTGAGAGCTTTTTTTATTCTAAATGTTAGGCAAAGTCTTTTATAAAACTTATTTTAAAGTACTAGCAGCAAACTAAAGTGCACGACAATGTTCTGAAAATACACAACATAAAAATTTGACCAATTATCCCCCTCTTTTGGTTTCGATTGTTCCCACATAACAGGAAACATTCAGCCTGATCCCCCAAGAGTTTCTGCATGTTTTGCTCTAAATGATGTAAAAAATGCTCATTAGATGTATTTTTTTATAAATTATCCAAACACAGTTGCATTTTTAGAATACCACAGATTTTAAAAATAGTTGAAACCTCATGAAGACAAAGACTCGGTGTAATGAAAGCCACCAAAAGCTCAATATTGGATTTTTTTCATTCAGTTTAATAACTCATTTTAAGGCATTTTAAAAGAGACAGGATATGTGAGAATACCAGTTAATGACAATCCCAAATGATATTTTTAATTCATTAATGCACACAAAAGACACTACATTCAGTGGGTGTAATTGATTTAAAAAAAAACAACAACAACAGTATATGATGCACAGATAGTGAAAATCAGGGCAGATGTCAGTACAGTTTTTTTTTTTGTTTTTTTTTAATTATTTCAAAGCTAACACTGATGTTTTTCTAATTTCATCTTTTGGGATCAGTCTCCCATATTGCTAGTATTTCCTCTCCTGTTTGACAATGACAACAGATCACAGTTTGTTCCAACTTGTTGCTTTTACTGCCCAATAAAAATGAACCTCTCTAAGTCAACAGTGACTTGTGCCAGATGTCAGTACTAAATTGGTACAACATGACAGAAGAAAAGAACATCTTAAATTAATATCCGTACACTCAATTGGTTTGTTACTGGCCAATGATTTTATAAAGGACCAAAGTCCTCTGATACAGATGTTGAACAGATGCCAATGTGCCTCCCTACATCCTATACCCTAGGAGAAAACTGACATTGCAACATCATTTTTCACCATTTTGGTCTAGCCTTACTACTTGCCTTCTTGATCTTTCCTATCCAGACATGGTCAAAGCTCAGAAGAAGAAGCATCGGGCGAAAAATAAATATTTTCCGTTATATTGCTGAAATTTTCTTATGGAAAGCCAAACAAAACACCCTGTAGCATTCATGATGCCGACACTGTGACATCCATCTGTTATCTTTTGCAGTCTTCCCAGAGTCTATCCTAGCTGACATTTGTCAAGAGATAGGGTTCACCCTGAACTGTCATCAGCCAATTACAGGGCTGTCATGTAGAGACAGTCAACCATTCACACACTTTTACACCTGAAGGCAATTTGGAGTTACCAAGTAAGCTAAGAGCACCATTTTGGTCTTGGGGAGGGAGTACCTGCCAAAAACTCATATTTGCATGTAGAGAAGATGCAAAATCAACGAAGACAAGCCCTGTCCAACCACAGGAGTCAATCCAGCAACCACCCCACAGTGAGGCAAGAGCAAGACCCGCTTCACTAGTTTGACATCCTTTTCTTCACTATTTGTGACTTCATTGCTGCAAATTCTCTTGAATTTGGAATCAGTGCCCCAGAAATAAACCAGATCTTATCCAATATGCAGCTTATGTATATTCAGAGATTGACTAAATATGTAAAGTATGGCTGGGAAACATCGATTATTGCCATTATTTTCTGCAGAAGGTTTAAAAAATTAAAAATTGAGATTTTTTTTTCTTGATTTACTCCAGTTGTAAGTTGTTGGAACGTTTGAAGATATAAATACTGAAAATTTACTGTTTTCATGATGCCCTGTCTGGTTTTGCACAAGCATGTTTAGGCTTGTTTTTGTTTTTTAAATGAGGTTAAATACTCGTCAGAGAGCTCCATGTTAATATACTGTTTATAGCTCAGCTCGCCGGCCGACGTTTGAACAACATGATCAACATTTTATGACATGCACTTTAATCTATAAGCCGGAAATTCTGTTTAGTTTTTGAATATATTTTGATAACATAAAGACAAAACTTGATTTATGTAACTTTTGTGTGACTTGGAGTTTTTTTTTGTTTGTTGGTTGTTTTTTGAGAGGGAAAAAATTGATTAAAATTAGGCATGCACGATATTTATTGGACCGATATAATATCGGCTGATTTGGGGGGAAATTACGTCATTTTTTATCTACCCGATACATACATTTTAACCAATAAAAAGATCTGATAAATAACTTATATTGGGGAAATTGTTTGCAGGCCACGTAGCCCCAAAACAAGCCATGTTGCGCTGGTTACGTCATCCATCGCGCCTTACTGAAAGGACCCAAGCCTGCCCCCGTCTCTCTGACAGACCAAAAGTGAACATGGCTTCATCAGTGTGGTTGTTTTTCTCAGTGGCAGAAGATAACAACAGCATTGCTGTTTGCACAACCTGTTCAGCGAGATTTCCGAGAGGAGGAAAGAGGACTTCAAGTTTAAACACAAAAAATCTTATAGCTCACCTGAAAAGTAAAGTCAAAAACAACAATACGGAGTGTGGATGTCCCCAGTCAACAGGCATTTAAAAACTGGAAAAACTTTTTAAGAGGCAGTGAAAAAGCTAAAGCCATTAACGACAAAGTGATAGAGTTCATAGCGCTCGACGACCACCCCTTTTCTGTCGTTGAGAGCCCGGGTTTTCGCATGTTAATAGCACATTTGGTGCCATGTTACACCCTCCCAAGCCGTGGCCTCTTCTTGGATGTATCCCTCCATGCCCTCTAAGGTATCGTTGTCACACACATCCATAACTTGATAACATAACACATAACAACAACAGACTACACGTAAGTTTTACCACAGACATATGGACATCTGACGTCAGCATGCTAAGCTTAACAGCTCAGTGGTTGGATCAAGATTACAACATGCAAAAAGATTATATTAAATATAAATATATGAACTTATCGGTTATCAGTATCGATTGAAATTTTTCATATCGTGCAACACTAATTAAAATCGTAAATCAAGTTTTGTGGATAAAATAGGGGGTTTATTTTAAGGCCATATCGCCCTGCCCTAATATAAAGTATATGAAATGTCCCTTTGCACAAGAACTTTGGTTGTTTGTAATTATTCCTGACACATCTTACAGAAAATGTGGAATAAAGCAAAATATTTGCAAATCAAACTGAGCCCAAACACCACATCATTTGGTTTTGAGAGCTTTCTAGAGAGCAGATATTCATGTTTAGGTTTAATCAATGCAAATAAATACACATCCTCCAGCAGAAGAAGCACAACATGAACATTTGCTTTACTTTCAGTTGGAACACTGCTCAGGGGTTGAGCTCTTCTACTTTGGTGAAAACAAGTAAACTTTTTTTTTAACATCGGCCCAACAACAAACTCATCCAGGTCCCTGTGGTTCCATCCACTGTGCGGAAAACCGAAAACTGGCCTTTCTGTGGAAGTCCTTCCTGGTATTTGGACCACATGCTGAGAGGGCGAGATTGATGCTCTGTAGTTCCTCCAAGCAGGCCTCAAATGAGCTCCATCATTTGTCTGAACCCTGCCAGGAGGGACGAGTGGAGAGGAAAGAGGGAGTCTCTTAAAGTCAGACACAAAGGCCTTCACAGCAGATGATAGCTCTCAACACTTCTCCTTTTCACCCCCACACACACGCCGTCCCTGCCAAGCCCCGTCATCCAATCCCTATAACCCTCCATTGTTAAAAAATCAAACAGAGCTCGCTTTATGTGATTTTCATTGGATTAGAAGCTTAGTGAAATGTTTGCTACAGATGACTGATGGATGGTTCCATCATCCCCATTTGTACTTTCACCACAGTACTGATGATGTTTTTCCAAATATTTAGGCCCAGTCACAAGGAGCCATTACCTTTAAGGTTGTCCCAGGGGTCAAGGAGGAGGCACAGAACAAGGAGCCAAAGGTGAGTGCTGTCCCGGCTGTATTGTTTTGATTGGATTACACAATTTCAACAAACTTTTGCTCCAGGATGAAACTTCTTTGTGCTTAGGTTAGGTTGTACAGCTGTCCTTATAAGGTCCAGAAAAGTTTTGAACACTTATCCAACAATATGTGGACACACAGCAGCTTCAGTCATCCCTGTTGAGAAAGCTCTGTGACATGGTTTGGGGGCGGAAAAAGAGATTATATACATTTATAGGCAAAATGAAATGTAACAAGTTAAGCCCACAAATTCTTACAGAAAAGGAGCATTTCAAGGAGTCTTTTCTTCTTGTGATCTTGTTTCCCTCATGTTCAAACTTAGCCTGATCCACCAGGGAGGGCGGAACCTTTCAATAGCATATCCAGCAGATGATTGGACGATCGTTCCATCAATCACATTTACTACAGGCCTGTCAGATAATGTAGTAGACAGGCGCTACTGCAATGGAGGAAAGAACAGAACGTGAGCCACTTCGTCAAACAAAGTCTCACCACAACATGCTGCAATTGGAGCAAAAACATCCTTCCTGTTGAGGAGTTTGTAGTGTTGTTTGTTTTTTATTCAAGAAATACAATCAAGATCTGATAAATTGCTACCAAAGCTATTAGCATCAATGCCAATCTCTGTGCGAGTAGTCACTTCCTGCTGTTATCTCGCTCATAGCTCCCACCTCTTCCTGCTCTAAAAGACTCTGATTGGTCCGTGCTGCTTTGGGACCCTCACAGTCATTGTAGATTGGAACTTGGCAAGATGGATCTGACTGATTACAGACATTAAATCAGGCAGATCCATCTGCACTGCAAGGTTAGTTTAAAATGGCTCCACTTTCTTTTATTTTGAAATTATGCCCAAAGTTGTAATTTTCTTTTCTTTTTTTTTTTGGTCCATGAACTTTTGCATCTTAATTAGACAGGACCATGAGTACAGTAAGAAACAGGGGATAGAGAGTGGGTTAAAATGTGTGGGAAAGAAGCCACATGCTGCTTTGAAACCCAAGTCATCTGTTTAAAGAACTCGTATTATGCTTTTGTTGAGTTTTATGGGCTCCTCAGAGCCTTTGTTCCCAACCTAGCTTCCATGCAGAAGTGCCAGAGTGTCTCAAGGCAGGCACGAGGCTCTTTCAGGTTTGAGGTTGTCAAAATTAGGGTCATATATATTATCAGAAATGATGTGACCACACTGAGGGCATAAATTCTGTAAAGGTTTTTGCTAAAAAAAAAAAAGAGTGTGTAAGCCCATTTATTTTGATTTTATCAATGAAAACAACTAAAATTGGTGCTGATTTTGCCCAGAGAACTATCAGATTTTTTTTGTTCAGGTTCCAGAGGACATTGTATGCTTCTAACAGCAACATGCCGCTTCCCTCTCATCAGCCTTTAAGGTCAGAGTGCTGCAGCAAGGTCAGTTAGCTGTTATTAGAGTGCAAACTGATAATCTAACTCCTCAATATCTAGAGATGGGTCACTGCTGTATTTATCCTGAATGAAAAAAACAGGGAAAACAAATAGTCATAGTGCAGATGTCTGTCGCGTGATGTTGCTGACTTATTAGTGACACTTTTACTTTATTTTATTGTATTTTATTTCGGTTTGTGTGTAGGGGTTCACAGTTCATGCATCTGCACCACCAGGTTATGATCTTTCCTGCTCCTTAGTTTCCACAACAGTTTTTCAGTCATTCTTTGTACCCAACTCTCCATCTGCGAAAGTTCTTTCTCTGAGCACTCCAAAACAACCAAGAACAATCCACTACTAAAGGCATGCCGTCATTACCCGAGTCAATATCACTCATTTCTAGTTTGTTTTTAGTGAAGTTAGTACTCCTTTTTTCTTTAGCAGAAGAGCAGCTGATGAGAGGAAAGCAGTATTTTGCAGGCAGAAGGATGCATAACCCATATGTGCATAACCCAAGGCTTTGTCAAGGCAAAGTGAAATTCTGTAAAGAATCTTACTGCAGTGTCTAATCAAGCCAACTTCATTTTTCTGTGTAGTTTTACCCTAAAAGTGAGATGATTTCAAGGATTTTGGTGGCACCATTGACTGCTACATTGTGCCTTGTGTCCGTGCACAGCTACCTCTCCTCGGGGATGGAGTTGGCCAGTTGTTTTATTTGCTTTTATATTTTCTAGTGCCATTGACTTCCAGCAATCCCACTTAAACTTTTAGTTTGGTTTATAGACACAGAAAGAGGTATTAGTAGTTTGCACCTAGATGAATATTTAATGATATTCAATCCATTCATGTGTGTTGCAGCAGCAGAAAGCACCTTTTGTTCATCCATTTTAAGGATGTTTAAACTGTCACTCCAGCCAGCATACCTTTGTCCTCACCCACTGTGGTGATGATACATCATTTCTCATACACTCATCCATCAGAAGCAGACGAAGCCTGGTTAACCTCAGTGGTTTTAAGCTCCAGGGTTTAAGGTTGTTTGTCATTAGTCATAACACAGGCCACCCTGCATGTGCAACAGAGGTGTGCAAGACAAGGTGGGTCACTTACATCCTTTGTCATCGTGTTCTGGTTAATCTGCCCGGCCTTTAAAGAAATCCAGAGGATCAACAGTCCTGCAGAGCCAAACATTCAGCCTCTTCTTCATGAAAACATCCCGCACGCTTACATCAGGTGCCGTGTATGTGCATCAAAGGGCAGCTAAGTGGCTAAACACGCTCAGGCCAAAATAATCGAGCCAAGAGGAGAGAAGCAGGATATTTCTGAGTGTAATCTGACGGAGAGTTTAGCAGCCAAAGCTTCTGCTGTGACCCAAACAAAACATCTCTGTCTGAAACATAATTTTACTACATGGCATGAAACACTCTGTAAATCAATACGATATCAAAAATTGAATCTAGCTTTCCCTCTTCTGTTTTTTTCATATTTCCCACATGATTACTCTGCCTCTCCACATGTTCCGAGGTGTTGCAGAGGTGATAACTCATCGTGACGAGTCTCAGCTTAGACAGAAGACACAGCATGGCGCTTTAAGTTGCAGCTCGCCACCCACAACCGGGAGAGATGTCGGAGATTTTTCCGCTATAAGGTTCAGACTTCTTTGTGTTGATGAGGTTTCCCATCCAGCTCTGCCAAATGAAATTAGAGCACCTACTTATGGAGAGAAAACTACTTCAGAACAAGTGTCCATTTGTTCTTCAACTCCTTAGCAGCTGCAGTCGTGATCTGCTGCAAGTGCCTGAACTGATATTATTTTGTGTGTCATTTAACCCTCACAACTCGATGGGACTGTCGGTCCCCCCCAGACAGAAACACTTTGTTTACTTGTATCTGGAACCTTACAGTGAATCTGTATGGGGATACCAATGTTTTGTCAATCCATGAAGAGGTCAGGCCAAAAATATCACAGTGTTTTTTTTTTGTTTTTTTTTAATTCATCCATGAAGCGTTGCTTTTTTTCTCTGGAATTTTTGTATCTGTGGATCACCAGTGATAAATCTGTGATTTCCTCTGCCAAAGAGGTATTGTTTTTGCTGGCATTTGTTAGCCTTACAATAGGATAACTCAAGAAGTGATGAGTGGATTTTGATGAAATTTTCAGGGAATGTTGGCACAAGGAAGAAGTGATTCAGTTTTGGTGATGATCTGAATCCGGATGTGGATCCAGGAATTTTTTTTTCCAAGAATGTCTTAACTTTGTGATAGAGCGTAAAAAGTGTCAGAAATGCCTCTGCGGGGGGATGCACGTTTTTGGATTTTTGCCGATATTTCTGAAGGCATTATCGCCAATAACAATATTTTTCAAGAGCACAAGCTCTTTACTTTGTGAGAATTCACTTGCTGCTGTCAATGTGAAGGTCTATTTGTGTAAAAAAAAAACAGATGTAAACAAAAAAGAGCAACATTTAGCTATTGAAAAAAAAGCTCTTGATTTTTAAATGTGCCCATGCAGTGATGATAAGATGAAGCATCATGGTACATTTGTGATTTTTGCCGATATTACTGACGATTTATGACAGATATGTATGGCCGATATATCAGCTGTAAGTGTCTGCAAAAAATTCAATATTGAGCGATACCAATATTTTACTTTTTAGGCCAATATCTGCCAGTATCGATATAATACTAATAATATTGTGCATCCCTATTATTTGCTTATTTATTTATTTTAATGTAGCATTCATTATTAGACCTCCATTTTGACCCCTATAGTAAGGGGCAATGTCCTGTCAGTCTGTTGGTGCGTGCTATTTATATCATCACTGGTAAGAGGGGAGTGGACATTCTGTCACATCCCAGCCAGACTTATTCCAGATACAAGCTGGTAAGGTCGGGGCAGATGAAGTATGTCCAACTCGGAAGAGGGAAATTTGACCCACCGAGTTCCCAGTGACAGGACAGGACTAGAGATCAGCTGACCACACCATATTTGCCCATCTGGATTATTCAGTTGATCTTATTCAGATGATCATTGACCTTTGTTTGGTTTGTAAAGAGTTCTGTGAGATTTACATTTTATTTAGATTTTTTTGTTTTGTTATTATAATTATTCAACTGTCAGTGTTAAATAATTACAACAAGTCCCTGAAACAGTGCACCCACTCCCCAAGAACTGACCTACCAGTATGACATCATGACATTGTTTTATCAGCAGTTCAAGCCTGTTGGCTTTCGTTAGCAAGCCCAAAGCAGAACATAGACTGTGGAAACAATGCAAAGTAGTTGAAATCATGGTGCTGATCATGGACTAACCAATTACCAGAGGGTCCCTGTCCACAGATTGACTGACCTGTCTTGATCAGTCAATCTGAGTGGACAGGGTCATTGGGTTCGAGGCCTTTAAAGACAGGAGATCTGACAGAATCTCTCAGACAGAGTGAGAGTAAATGTGGATTAAGGCAAAGCAGAAGATTTTCTGAGCATTAGTGTGCTCAAACCTACTCTTATAGTCTCTGAAATCAAATCCATAAGACCAGGTTAAGGCAAATCTGGCCTCCTTAAAGATATTATTTGTTATGATCTCATTTTGGATCAGATGAGTGCTACACAAATCCTGTAGCATCCTTTGGCTAGACCACAGGCTTCCCTTGTTGTCTCCCTTAACACGGTTCATGGTTTTCAGCAATGAAGTCATCAATAAGTGTTCCCAAAGATGATGCAAAAGAAGGAAATCTTGGCCTTTTTTTGGATTAAAATACTAAAGACAATCATCTGCTCCAAATCCTGGCCTCTTGGAATTGCGGCATTAAATTTTTGCAGCATGTTTGGCCATAAAAAAATGACAAAAATAAAAAAAAGATCTCAGCATTTCACTGCAGAAATGAATGTCCTGACCTAGTCTGTTTTATTTAAAATCAGTAAACGTGATCATCAAAAAACAAGGTCCCCTTTTCAGAGTGTTAAAATGGAAACATTCCTGATTTTACTGTGGAGCAGAGTCGTTCCAACTTCTCTGACTCAGGAGATTTTGAGTGTTGTCCCACTTAGATGATGGCGACAAGGTTAAGTGCTTCTTAAGTAGTGATGGAATAATGCTCAGAGAGTGTCTACCTTGTTGAGCAGTTGCAGGTTTCAGCCTCTGATTGCTTCGACCTTTATGGAATAATCACAGGAGTGTTAAAGAGGCATCCTCTGTGTTTGCCGTGATGAACTGCCTGTAGCGTTTACATTTGACGCAGTTCATAGCAAACTGCTCTTTCCTGTTGTGACATGGATCCTCCTCAGTCCCCCTCTGTTTTGGTTTCTGTCCAGGTGTTTTTGAAGGCGCTCTTTGACTATGACCCTAAGGACGACAAAGCCATCCCATGTAAAGAAGCCGGGCTGGCCTTCAAGAAGGGCTCCGTCCTTCAAATCATGAGCCAGGATGATGCAACCTGGTGGCAGGCCAAGCACGAGGGCGACACCAACCCTCGTGCCGGCCTGATCCCGTCGAAACAGTTCCAGGAGAGGTAAGGAACAGTCAGTCTTAACAAGGCTGTCTCTACTGACACACTCACACTGCTTTCGCTCTCTCTCTCTCCCTCCTTCCTCATTTTTTTCCTGCCTTCACACTGCCAAAATAGTCTGGATTTCCGCACAATGTCTGGCCCGGAATGAGTAATGACAGAAAATGATAGCGCTGGTACCGATCCACTTTGGACGGCAAGTGGATGGAAAATCGAACATCAGAGTGCACTCGGACCGCTGCACTTGATGTGCAACACAGAGCTCAGAGGGCCGGGCTAGGGCTGGGGAAATATGAGATATAGGGTAGGGCAGTATTGCTTTTATCAGTTTAGTTTCTGTTGATGTTATTTGAAGAAAAGGAAAATGATGCAATGTCAACTTCCCCAGTGAAACAACTGTTGACAATAAAAACCACTGACTGTGTCCCAACTGAGCTCGAGCATCAAACTTCTCGTCACATCGGGCAGCATTGCGTGCCTTCTGTCCACACTGCATCCATTAAATGTTTATGTCTCTGCTCCGTATTTCTCCTCGTAAACAGTTCATCAAGTGCTTTGAATGTTCAGGAGGAGAATCAGACATGAGTACTTTGTGTTGACGAGAGGTTGGCCCAAAGCTCTCTGCGAGACACACATTCATGGAAACAAATGAATTCTTTGCTATCTCCACTACTTTTAACAGATTTACAAGCTCTGCTGAGAGAGAAGTGTAGAGAAAGATCAGCAAAATCCCTCTAATGCAGGGGTCGCAATCTTGCTAAACCTGAGAGCTACCCAAAGAGGAGTATTACAGAGTTTGATTTGATGTTTCTGACTGATATAGATTTGCATAATTCACCTCAAAATAATTCATATTGTGCATTTAGGAGGCTTCATATGACACTATGGTTTACTTTTTGCTTTAAATGACAATAATTATTACTCATGAGAAATAATACAAGAATATTTTACTTAATTGTATCTTTAAAAATTTAATTGATGTAAAATTCAATTTATGTACAGCAGTTTTGTGATTTGTTTTAGTACAAGTGACGCTGTAAAGGCTCTAGCTAGCAGCAGTCATGATAAAGGTGTGGCGTTGGTGCATCAAAGTAAACTTTGACTCTGCACAGGCCAAAGTTTAAAAGAAACAACAATTATTAAACATGACACATTAGATTAGTTGGTTTTTGTATTGATGTAGTGTACTCACTTAAATAAATGGTTGTCACACTATCATGTAGGCCTGTGCTCAAAATACCTATACAGCAAAGATCGTCATGTACTCCTAACACATTGGGTCTCAAATGCTGTGAAAGTGCTCGTTAAATACATTTAGGGTAATGTTATCGGTGACTCTGTACAAAGTAGAGAGCAAATAACATGATGCAGCACATGTTCCAAAGATTGAATCACTCCTAAAATCATTGAAGTTCTTAAGTTTAAGTGTCTTGAGTTGAATCATTTAAACCTTTTCTTGCTCTTTTAAGTACTTGCAAACAACAATAAAAGTTGGCAGTAATTCTGTTGAAGACTTCATCAATGTCCACAATTATCGTGATATGCATCATATCATGGCCTCAGTGTTGAGATACACATTATAACGTGAGGCTGTTGAAAATTCCCAGCCCTACTGCCAGGTCCAAAGGTGTATTCTGGTTAAATACAAATTATATTGACACCTGTTAGTGTGACAACAAAAACATAAGTCCTTGGTGCTCAACATTGGGTGATATTTGGTTTTGATTAGGAAACATTGCATCCAAACTCCATTTTTTAATTAAATGTACAAATAAAAATTGTGAAAAAAAAAAATCAGAATTCTGAGATTAAAATTAATAACCCGGGGGAAAAAATCCAAATTTTAAGGTTATGTTAAGTTTTTAGGGGAGAATAATTCTGAGAATAAATTTAGAAATCTGGGAAAATGCAAAAATGCTGAGATTAGATATTGAAGTCTGAGGGAAAAACTCATAATTCTGAGATTAAATTTAGAATTAAGCAAAAATAAGTTAGATATCTGATATTAAAGTAAGTATTAAGAGAATTTAAGCAAAAACTCTTAGAATTAAGTAATTATTTATTTGACAATTCTTACTTTGACTTTAACACTCTGACTATTTTAGTTAAAATTCTCTTATATCTCAGAATTATCACTTGTATCTTAAAGTTTCGATATTTTTCACAGTCATAAAACAAGTTTAATCCCTAAAAAACTTTCATTGCAGTGGCCCTAATCCTCTTCTGTATAATAGTTATCAGGGAGGCAGATGGAAAGCTTTGAGGGGCCTGATGTGGCCCCTGGTCTGATAGTTTGTAATCGGAGTCTGGCCGTCATGTTTCAGAAGAAAAGGAAAAACTTCTTGACGTCTGGTTTGTTGGACTTCCCTTTTTAATGGTGATTTCAGACAGGTTTGATATTTGCATTAATCATGTATTATAATTTAGAATTCTGGTATCATGGCAAACATTTTTTCTCTATTGAAAACTATCAATGCATTTTTTGACATTTTTATTTAGTGCAGAAATATCTGATCCAGTTTGAATTTTGCTCATATTTTCCAGTCCTGTCTAAATCAGCTTCTTGGCACCATCAGTGGGATCAAAGATTGTTGCAAAAGAAAAAGATCATGCAACAGAATTCCTAACCTCACAGTTTAGTGTTTCCCTTCAGGTCCTCACTCAGTCCTCCCTGCTCTCAACAGTCTCTGCTGACAGAAAAGACCTGGTGAATATTGACGTGTGGGCTCTCCATAGCGTGGCGGGGAGTGTTTATTATTCCCGGTGCGGTCGTGAAAACCGATGGTTTTATTGTTCCTTTTCTTTCTTTTTCCTCATCCTCTCCTTTTTTCCTTCCAGGAGGCTCGCTCTGCCGCGACCTGTGGCCACCATCACTTCCCAGAAGCTCTCTCGGCGATCATGTAAGCATAAATTATCTGCTGTGATAACTTTTAACCAACCAGTACACGACAGCATGCTGCAGCAGGTGGGTGGGCCAGGGAGAGGTCATACAGAGAATAATTTAGAAGTGAGGGATGTTTCACAGGAGCTGCAGGTTCACCAGCTGTCATCAGAGGAAGTGTTGTGTCTGGATTTACCTCCTCTCTTGTTTTCCTGTCTGCCCCATGTTTCATCCTCTCAGTGTCTCCTCCACTCTCCTCCCAAACCCCCACCCTGTGTGTCTTCATGTGTTGATGTGCTCGCAGTCATGCAGAAGATGCTTGAATATATGTCCCCATGAGAGAACCCTCTCTGCTGTAACACCTTCCAGCCAAAACAACAGTTGACCTTCTCCTCCAGCTCACCTCGTAGAGCCTCACGACAGATTCATGATCTGACTTTAGAAAGGCAGACATTTTGGAGACGCAGCGTTGCTCTGTGGAACACATGCAGATAGGCCCCTGCAATCTACATGATGATGAATACATCAAACAGGGTCTCAAAAGTTGATCACAAATGAAGAAATCTCTCATTAGCTACAAAAGTTATAATAACGCACAAAAACAAAACTTGATAACTTCAGCATTTAGAAACCCACCTCCTAGTTTTATTTGTGATTTCTTAAAAAACATATTTGCTTACTTTTAGTCGAAATAGTTCCTGTTTCAGATCCAGTAACTGCAAAGAAGCATGATACAGGTTTATTAAAAAATCTCTATGCACACAGTTGTAAGTAGGGTTACAAAATTCCAGGAATTTTCAAAATTGGAAATGTTCCATGGGAATTACCAGGAATAAATAGGATTTCTGGCTCTGCCCTTTGGGGTCGGCTTTAGAGGGATGCCAAAAAGTGAGACAGCACAAATCAGTTATTTGGGTGGAAAACACCAGTAATTTTGCACCATACCAAGCCAGGCTAAACCAGAAACTCACCATAACTGTAATTGATATGATAACAATTCCTTCATTAATAGTTGCATACATGTAATTGTTTAAGTAAGCACATTATCAGAGGCTTATTCAAATATTAACATATTAACATTAAAAGTGCCTTGCAATAATGTCCTCTTTTTTTTTTGTAAGATTTGGGGTTTTTTTGGCAAATTGTATCATATACATCAAATTAACTGTTGCAATGTACATCTTTTTCTGTTTATATTTAACAAAAACATCAAAAACTAAAACAAATAGTAATTTAAATGTAAAATGAGAGTACTTACAATAACATAATCATAAAAGTACTAATAATGCTAATTACAGTAATAATTATGTTTTGTTTAAACAAAAAGGTGAAAAGAAGAAGACAATAATGATAATAGCAAATGAAGTGAGACAGTAATACAGATGCATTGAATAACTTAGTCAATACTTTGAATGCTTGGTTGTCTCTTTAATGAAGAGACAGCATGTATCACACTTGACCAAAAAAGAATAAAAAGAACTAGAAAAGCACAAGGAGAGCACAGACCTCCACTAAGATATAATTCTGGATCACCACCCTCTCCGATATGACGGCCGATTCTCCGCTCACATCTGCCCATGTGGACAAGTCCTCCGCTGGCATTGCAAGGGAAGCTGGGTAATGTAGTGACATAGGCTTGAAAAACGTTGATGTGAGTTTGCAAATAAACTACAATTCCCATAATGACGTAAAGGGGGCAGAAACCTGACAGCAGCAGAGGAGAAATTAATGGGATTTGCCATTATAAACTTCAATGTTTTTTTGTTACATCAATCTGGATCGGATCCAGATGAAATTGACCGTGATGATAGAGTCATATTATGTAAATTATCGTGTAAATTTTGAAGGGAATCCCTCCAGTGTTGTCAGAGATATGATTTTTTAAAATACAGCCCAATGTTAAGTAATGGGATTTTTTGCAAAATCTAAAAATTTTTAAGATTTTTTTGCATCCAAACAAATATGCAGATCACCACCAAAATGCAATGGCTTCTTTCTCGGACTAAACCACACCTCTGGTAAAATTTTCATGTAAATCCATCAAGTAGTTTTTGTGTTATCGTGCTAACAAACTAACAAACAAACACACAAACAGAACCTGGTGAAAACGTAACCTCCTTGGCGGAGGTAATAATAGATATACATGCATCTATGAATTTAGATATTTGTTTATGTCATTGGTCAGATAAATGAGTATGTAACATGAGAGAACAAAAAAACAAATTATCCTAATTACTCATCCCCTCTAAAGAAGTCTATCATTAAAAAGAATTTGGGGTTTATGTAAAACTTAGATCTCATAAAGCCTGACTTATGATGCCAAACTGTACAGTCGCACTAACCCGGGCCAGTCGGAGCTAAAATAATAGTCCAACACAGTGGTGGGTGTACTTTGCAGACGTTTGCTTCTACAAGCCTGAATGTTGGGGATCAGGAAATGGAGGCATTTTAACTAAATTACCCTTATAAATCAAAAAAGGTTAATTACTTCATAATGAAGACAGAAGGCATAAATCATGTTACAGAAGTACGGGACAGCAGCAGAAACGATTACCAACCGCCTACAGGCTGTGAATTAATGTTTAAGGTTAGGAAAGTGGTTCTTTATGCACCAATATAGAAGGTAAGGATAATATATAAAGTCAAGAGTGTAGAAAAGGAGTGAAGTGCTCATTGTTGGATTGCAAAAGTGGTCAAAAGCTACAGCTCCGGTGTCAGTGAACTTCATTTTTAGGCAAAAACTTTGAGATTTTCAGTACCAGTAGTAGATCAAATAAAAAAATATAAATATAATTATTATGTCACATAAATTATTCTAGCATGCCACAGACCATGGCTTTTCTTATAGCTTTAAACAATGTAAAATATTCGAAATATTTAGAAGGCCAAAATATATTATCATCCCAAAAACAAACCTAGCATTTGCTCGGTTAACAAATATGTTTACAACAACAGTGTTTAAATATCTTTGCCCGTGTCCAATCCTACCAGCCTCGGGCCTCAGGGCCGTGCTGCAGACGTCTGCACAGTCTCCACGTCCTCCTGCTGTTTATGCCACGACGATTTTTGGCCCACAGCAGGACTTTCTACCCGCACCTGACCATGAAGCTCCACGAGACATTCCCTGACAGGCAGGCTTAAAACAACAAAGACATTAGCAATGATTTACAAACAGCGTCCAAATGGTAATGTGATTTGTAAATGGTTTTAGCTACAGTGCATGAAAGGAAGGCTCTCCAGCTGGCATTGAGACTACACATTACGATATGACTGTGTAAGCTCGCCATGGAGGAGGAAGAGGACAGACTGCCAATATCTGCTGCGGCTTTGACAGACTTAACCGTACAGCTAACCCCACACAGACTGAGCCTACAGTTGATTGACATTGTGCTCTTAATGCTGCTTTTTGGCTGTTTACTAAACTGAAAACATGGAAAATACACGTTCATGAATGAAGACTAATGGAACGTTAGAAGTTCACTGAGGTCAAGTCGTACTTGCATTGTCACACAAGCAATGTCTCAAAGATCTACCAGTAGATCAAGATCTACAGGTTGGTGAGCCCTGTTCTAACTGTTATTCTAGGGCTGAGCAATGTAGACTGAAAATAAAATCCCAGATTTGTCCTAACAAAACTCAATTTACAATTATAATCCCTACTTTTCCTCTCAAAACTAAAACCTGAATTTCCCTCAGAATTAGACTACAGTCTGTAACTTTTCAATCACGGGCAGATTATGTAATTTAGATGTAGTCAGGCTTATCTATATCAACACTGAAAGGGGCACTGTTTTCACAAAACATTAACTGGTGTGACAAAATGAGCAACAGATTAAGTCGATGGAAAAAAAAACATCTTAAGATTTTAATCTTAATTTTTATTCTTTGAAATCTCCTGTAGCAAAAGTTTGAATTAATTTATTAAATCCATTTGATGCGGCAACTTATGAATATATTTCTTTCAAGAGTTAAATAAAATATCTAAAAGAAGCTCCACCAAATAAAAAAACAACACACAAAAACTGTTGTTACACAGCCCACATTGATTTTTACATTATTCCAACCTCTGACATGGCAAGTAGCATAACCATAGATTTTTAGATTAGTCCATTGGGTGCACAATCAAAATTCCAGGGGGCCCATAACCCAATTTGGCTACACCACTGTCACACACTACTATTTGAGAAACACTGATCTAACCTGAAATGCAGCCCTCATAAAACATTTAGTGAGGGCGAAACCCTCCAGAAAGTCAATCACATTCATTATCGGCCAATCAGATTACGGAGTTGGCGGGCACTACTGTCGCAGAGTAAAGTACATAATTGAACAACAAAATCTCATCAAAACCCATCGAGAGATGAGTCAAAATATCGTTTCCATCAAGAAACGCTTTCATTTTTTTGCTTTTCTTATGATAAATAAATGTTGTCCAGCTCTGAGCATCATCTGTGCTAATGCTTGCATGCCTGTTGATGCTTCTTGCTGTCATCATGCATGTAGCTCCAGCCTCTTTCTCAGTAAAGGATGCTGATTGGTCAGTACCTTTGCAGACTGAGCTCAATCTTGGCTCTGTCTTGGCTTTGCAAGATACAATAGATCTACATGATTACAGACAATCAATCAGGCAGATCCAGCTGCACTGCAAGGTAAATATCCAGTGTTTTTTCAATAAACTCTTAATCATAAGCCTTTGAATCTTAAGGTAACTGATTGTTCAGGCAAACTTTATCTGACTGTATCAAAATGGCGTGAAAGCAGGGCCATCTTACTCAGGCCCCCACCAAACAGGAGAAATATGTGGAGTGGGAAAGCCTTGCCTCCATGCCAAAAATTTACAGTATGTGAAATGTTGCAGTGTACAAATGCTTATTTTGCAATATTGATGGGGTTATGGTTCAGCATCCCGTATCAGCACCTCTTTACTGCTTAAATATGACATAAATTTGACCCCTGTGAGCTCTACAAAGGCCCCCGTGTTACGCCTGTTGAGCTCCATTCTCATATTTTTGCCTGTTTCAGCAAAATCATAACCATGTAATGCTGCCTAATGAGAGCAAAAACAGTGGGTTCTGCTCTAAAATAAACGGCTTGCCTCCGTCCTTTCATTTTGATTTCCCAAACATATAAAACCTCAGAAAAATACACTACACTTGTACTTGGGCTTTATAGGCCTGCTCTGGTCACATAATGACCCCATTGAACCAAAGACTGGTTCTTTTTCTCTCATATTTTTTTACTGTAGATTACTGCTTTGAGGCGGACATGTCCATTTGCTCACTTGTTTCCCTGGACATGGCGGTGCGCCTGTAATGTAATGTGACTCTTTCAATACCCAGCTCTGAAATAACTCAATTGAGCTTCTCTGACCAGGCCTAAACTTAGCATTAGGCCCGTTTTGTTTCAGTTTCAGCCCTCGGGTGAATTATGGATGTTGTCATTTCCTGGTTATGTTCAACCACATATTGGCATACATGGTGCAGGATGGCCAAAAATAGCCTGTGAAAAAGTAAAAGGGAGACAGTGCTTCACTGTTCTTTTGCTATTTCATTTTAATGGCCCAGTTCCTCATGTGAGTTATGGGATTTGTAAACTCACCCCTCGCTCTATGCTCAGAGTGCAGGTGCAAAATGAAGCACAGTACGGTGGCCCCAACCAGAGTAACATAAGTCTCCTTTTGACTGAAGCAATACTTTCCTCCTAATGTCATACATACTGTATGGATTAGCTGTGTGCAGCAGCAGTAGGAGGAAGTCCCTTGACACGGGCCCCATCAGGATTAGATGGATAACGAGGGAATGATAACAGTTCCCTCTCTGTTCTTGTAGAGATGTACACAAGTTCATTTCCTCTTTTTCAAAATACCAAAAGTTCTATTGGAGAATATGTTTGGACTAGTGGAAGTGTAGGCAGATCAGTGTAATAAAGACTGCAGTCTTTAAGAAATCAAATCCCAGAGAGACTGTAGAGTTAAATGAAGGTAATGGATGAACTAAAAGGGCTTTTTACGTCTTGTGGTATTATAAGTTCCGGCTAATCAGACACAAGGTCATAAATTTTAGTGTCTCCATAAAAGAAACCCAATATAATACACTAATTGTGTAGGAAAGACAACTTTTTTTTTTTTTTTTTTACAGTGGATAGTTTCAGAACAGGGGTCAGAGAGATGGGTAGACCTGTGGCAAAAGGTTTCAGGCTGGAATCAAAACTTGGGCCACCTGCACAAGAAGAGAGCCTCAATTTATATGGTATAGTATGGATGCAACCACGTCTACCATACCAGCACACTGATGAAAAATGTGGCTTTAGTCACGTAAAGACATTACTGTGTGCTGCTGCATTATTTAAGAGCCCATCTTATGCTTTCTTGAGTTTTCTGTGCCCTTTGTTGTGTTTTAAATGACATCTCTATGTGATAGAGCACTTCTATGCACAAGACCAAGGGTCCCCAGCACTCAGATTTCTTTCTATCCCCTTCTCAACAGCGCCAAAATCCGCCTACACTCTCAATTACACCTACCAGTGGAATGTCCTACCATTATTTCGTCAGCAGTTTAAGGTGGTTGGCCTGGAGTTGCAAGGCCAATGCAGAATATTGACTATAGATTCAATGCAGAGTCATTGACAACATGGCACTAATTATCTCAGTAGACCAGTCAGCCATTTAGAGCAGACTGGGCCTACATGGGGAAGAGGGCCTTATAAGGCAGGAGCTCTAACAAGAGACAGAGAATACAGCTGGATCAGGGGTGCGCTATATGAAAACTGGAAAATCAGGGAATGTAAACAAACTCCTGCAGTGATCAAAACTGAATATAAAAACCTGAGTGAAGGCAAACTATAGGCTGTATGGATTATAAAGTCAGTTGGTCAGTTCTAATAAAGCTCTTTTTAAGCTGGATCCCGCACCCCTTTCCCTACAGTGACAAAAATAAAATGTGTTTTGCCCCACTGCAAAGGATAGTCTTTCTGTGCAGTGCCTGGAAATTAACAACCTGTCAGCAACAAGTCATGGTCGGGGTCATGAAAAGAATCTGTGGCAGTTAAAGTGCCCAGGTTTTGCCTTAACTCTGGTTCAATATAGCATTTTTAAGACTGCTAGAGAATGTTCACAATCACTTATGTTTAAAGAACTTAGTTTTCACAAACTGATTACCCCTGATCCAGCTGTACTGCAGATCTATCTAAGATATTCTGTTGGAGGTCTTTCCTCTCGAAGGCCCCCTTCTTTGGCTCTGATTGGTTGGCCAGTCCTCTCTGTGGTAGCTGGTCAGTTTGTTGCTGCTGGGTGCCATATTGTAAACAGCTGTCCATTAATACTACAGTCTATGCTCTGTGCTGGGCTTGCCAGCCTTAGCCAATGGACTTAAACTGCTGGCAGAAAATAGGAATATTACAATCGTGACACTGATAGGTCTCAGCTAAGAGATTTATCGACTAAATAGTGAAGGAGGTGGTGCATGCCTCTTGGCTTGAGGCTGATTTGCTTCCATTCGTCTACTTTGCAAGCCACTTAAAAGCTTCCCACAGGATACAGGGATACCAGCCACATGCTAAAGGCTAGCTGATTAATTTTTAACAACTATCTTCCCTCATTTTGTCATAAATATGCATAAAAGGAGAAAGCACGATATGATAGCTGAAAGTGTGTTCTACCAGAAGGTTGTCAATGCAGCCATGTTGTTAGTGTAAGGCATGAACACACATACTTTTGTGCAGTAACCTTGGTATTCCATTATCTAGCAAAGATGTTAATGCAAAATCCAAAAATGGTCAAGACGAAGAGCAAGTCTGAGGGTCATGTTCAGTAGCAGATGTGGCCCAACAGAGTGGTGATGGCTGGGTCAGAAGAGATGGAGGGATACAAAGCCTGGATCCTGGCCCTTTACACGCCGGACTGACTGTGCCCAGCTGCCATAAACTACAACCCTAATTGAAGGATACTGTGGAGACCCCGCTGTTTCTAAGCGGAGGATGGTGGTGATTGAGGAGGGGGTCCCGCTCCTTCTCCTGCTTTCCAGCCCGGGAGCTCCGTCGGCTGGAACAATATTGGTCTTGGCGAGGTTCTGCGGCGAGCATTGCTTAACCGTGTCCATTTACGCCTCACATTTGCAAGATATAAATAATCCTTCTCCCTCACTGTTGCTCTCATGACTGCATTCCTGGGTTATGAAACTGCTGGTTAAAGTGCCATCACTTGCCCTCTCCCAGCCAATTATTAATGTAGAGCAGCAGCTAGAGCAACCATTTAACATCTCCAGTTGCCAATTCGGCCTTACCTGCCTGCTCCCATCACTACTTGGCGCTCCTCCAGCCTCCCCATCTGTTCTGATGTACCAACAGCTCTCAGGTTTGTCTGTCTGACATGCAGACCTCTCCACTGTCTGATTGTTTGGTTTGCTCTGCAGCCTGCCAAACACGTGGACACACTTATCGCTCACCTTGGGGTCTAGCTACGTTGCTCTTTATACATTACAGCACTCTCCCTCTTGCTCCCACTCCATTTCGCTCCACTGAGCACTCTGAAATGGCGCCCAGGATTGGTCTTAAGTGTCCCTGAACCTGGCCTCGATGTTCAATTTATGGTCTATTTCATTTTTAGCTTAAATGCTTGCAGACACGGGAGTAGACCTAGAAGCACAAATGGCGACCAGCAAAGTTTTATTCCTTAATGTTATTGCCAGACAACCTGTTTGGGATCAACCTTTTAGTTTTTGTAGATAATTCCTCTTTCCTCATAAATAGCCCTGCAGATTATATCAGTGTTTTTAAACCATTTTGTAGCCACTGAACATTTTTGACAGAAAAAGTCCAATTTAAATACAATTCCACATTGTTCTGTTTCTGTTGTGTGATGATTGTCTAGGTTTGATGGATAAAAGATGGCTGACAAAGATCTCACTCTCTCTCAGTTTGGAAGCTTTCACTAGTCCCAGGATAGCCGTTTAAAATTGGAAAAAGTAGACAGATAGGAGTAGAAGATAGGGATTGACAGCGTCCACTTAGTTCAAGCAGAAGGCCATCTGTACTCTGGCCGGCTGTGGGGGTGACATCAGCCCATAACTCAGGACCATTAACAGGGTGCTGATTGGAGGTCATGTCTCTGTGTCCTCCATCTTCGAATGGACAAGTCAGCTGAGAGATTTTTCAGCAGACCTGCAGCACTTACCCTCCGCTAAACAGTTCGCTGTGCCAGATTTCATCCGTCAAGCTCCAGAGCAAAGAACAATCTGAAGACGGATAACGCAGAGGTCATGGTACCCACAGCAGCTGTTTGCATTAAAGCTGCTTTTTAGATTACAAGTGAACAAAGACTAAATTCTGACACTTTCTTGTATGACTGTATAAATTAGTAAATAATAAAGTCAGAAAAATATTTTGTAGAATTGCTGTTGTCATTATTGTGCAATAAGACTGACATCATGTCCTAACTAAGTATGACATTTATGTATTTATTCATTTAAATAGAGGACAGTGCACATTAATGAGCCAGGTTTCCATCTGTAGTCCCCGGCAGGTTGATGTAATGCATTTGTACAAGTATGTACAATCTTAAAATAAATATAGTACATAAAACATCAGTAACAGGCAGCAGCAAGATGACAAATACCCAAAACATAACCTTTACATTAATTTACAGGACACATACAACAAAACAGAAGACAAATCATAACAAAAAGACCAGTAGTGTCAAAGTGCATAAGCTGTTTAATGTGCAAAATGCAGTGTTAAATCACTAATTTATGGTTGCACACCCTCCCACACCAGGTATATTGCACAGGTTGTATTGTACATGGCTGGCATACATAGATGTATTTATGTATACACATTAGTGTCTTGACAGCCAAGCAAAGCAGTGCGAAGTTTTTGCCTAGAGCTACGAGTGAGACGACAGCAGGTACACTGCACGTACAGAGATTAGCATTGATGCTAACAACTTCAGTAGAAATTTTATCAGATCTGGACGGTATATCTTTATTAAATGAAAACAAATAACACAGGATATTTTGCTCCACTTCCGACATGTTTTGATCAGAGTTTGTTTTACGTAGTGGCTGTACAACGTGACAGTAGTGTCCGCCTACAACATTATCTGTGATTGATGGATCGATCATTGAATCACCTGCAGGATATGCTTTTGAAAGGTTTTGTCCATTACCAACACTTTTTGAGCTGTTTCCCAGATGGTTTAGTGAAATATATTGAACTGTCCATGTGGTGTGTCAGGTTAGGAGCATCAACAGTAACTAAAAGATCCAAGCCATTACTACAATCACTACATTGATATCATCACTTATTCACACCTGTAGAATCAGCTTTTAGGCTCCTGACATGTGTCCACAGGGACAACCTTTTTTGAGAGGGGGTCCTACGGCTCAAAGGGAATGATGACACAATGTTCATCCAAGATTTAAATATTTATAACTTAATGAATTCTGGATTGATTTTCAGGCATTTTGTTTTGTCACAAATAAGTTATAATCCAGGACACCTTAATTGATATAAGAAGTAGATTTTATTTCCTTCTGCCATCATAGACTTAAATTCCCTTAAACCATGAAGACCGCCTTATGGCTCTCCCCTAAACATAAGACGTAAGCAACTTTACCACCTACTGTTTGTCTCCTTTTTGTCATCCATCTCTTCCCTTCTTTCCAACTTTACCCTCAAGTCACCCCGTCTGTCATCGCCAGTGGTGAATCCCTGCTTTGTGGGTGACATGTGATACCCCTCAGTGTGTGTCCCTTCCAGGGGGGTTAGTTGGCCATGAAGCATCCAGTCAGGCTGGTTTGGTTGACTGGTGGTGGACCGGATGACTGAACATGTCTGCAAACGTTGGCCATGGTTCCATTTAGCTAATGATAGGCTTGGCTACCATCATCCTCGCAGGCCTGGTTGTCCACATGTTCTCTTATAAGTTTCCCCGTCAATAGTTTGAAAGCTGGAAAGGAAAAAGCAAGAGGTTGCCTCCATTTTTCAAGAATTCTCAGATAAGCCAAATGCATCCTGAAGTGTTATCGCGGTGCTTTATTAGACCAAGAATGCTGTGAACGAGGCTAAAGACCATTAGGAAATGGGTGCCATTTTTGTGTCAGATAGGCCAGATGAAAGACTTCCATGGTGTAATAATGGCAGCATTTGGAAGGATTTCGCATATCTCCTCCTCTACAATCATCCTCCTCAAAATGTGGTTTAGGAGCTGGTTCAACTTAAAATGTCACATTACAGCAGAAGGAGGGGACGAGCATTGCATGAACACTAACATGTGAAACAAGATGTCAGATAATGGCGCACACATTTGGCTCCACACTTCAAAACAATCACTGCTCTCAGGCCTGATGTTTGGAGCGTGATATGACCTCTGTCTTTATCACTCCTGACTGCTGTTTTGGTTGGTCATTAACTGCGGGCCGTGACGTAACATCTCCCAGAGCTGCCGTGCACTCTGGGGAAATGAACATGGAGCTGTAACTTGAGCTCCGTACTGTGGTGGTTGGTGTTTTGTATGTTTTGATTTAACCTTGTTTGGCTAAAATGGGAACACGTGAAGGGGAGGAAGCATCGTTAAGTGCCACCAAATGTTTCAGGGGCATCTCAAACCAAACATACGAACAGATTCTGCATGAGCTACAATTTTGAAAACAACTCCTTATAGCTGTTTGGATGGCACTATTAAACATCTGGAGACATTTTAGAGCTGCCTGGAATTAAAAATAAACCCAGTTACTATAAAACACATTCCTATTTACAGAATCCATGTTTTTTATTGAATTAAGAGCAATGTTTGATTTTCAACTTAGACTTTTGTAGGTTTTTGTATCTTAATATATTTTTTTCTGTGGTGTCCCAGTTGATTCAACACAGACCAGAGACTGTGTCTCACTAGGTAACAACTAAACTGATATTTCTCCCAAGTAGAAAGAGTAAAATTATAATTGGGTAGATTGTGAAAGTTGTCTCTTAGATTTTGCCCCCATAGTTTTGAAAACTCAAAGTCCAGTTTCTGCCTTTTCCAAGCTTTCAATGTCATCACTTGGTTTTCTTAATTGGTGGTAGTATGTTGCAGTGTTGGAGGATGTTTCACACCTGGATTCTGGAAGCTGCTCCGACACAAGTAGGCATTCCCCCTTTGGCCCAGTTTAGTTGAAAATATATAAACACAGCAATCAACACTTTGAGCTGTAAATTCATCACACTGCTGTTGTAGTGTAAACAACAACAGTGGTTGTAATTATTAAAGTAATATAGCTACCACTCAACTTTGAAAAGTCATTATAAAGACAAAAAAATCAAAATAAAACAGGTACTACCAACATTTTAAAAACCCAAAGGGTGGTGGTTCCCATGCTTCCTTTGCCAGGTTCCCTTTATCCAGATAATAATGTTTTCAAGCTTGACTATACACTTAAACATTTAGCGATAAACAATAAAACCATTGTCAGTCCTGTTATCTTCCAACAAATTTATAAAGTTAAGAATGTATACAAAGAATACACACCAGCAGCTGAAGTTTGGGTAAAGTTTCAGCCAATTTTTGCCTTTTTAATTTTTGTGCCTAACCCATTTAAGCTTAATCTTTAATGAACTGGAGGTTCAAAAAACAACTACAGGCTGATGATTAATTAAGAGCTTGGAAAAACTGGTTTGCTGACCTTGAGTGTTTTTATTATTATTATTTATTATTATTAATTTTTAACATTTTCTTTGTGAAGTGCATTTAGCATTTATCTGGTGTTAGGACCCACTAGCATGATTAAATTGCACGGTGTGTAGAAGAGCATTAAAAAAAATCAAATTGAAATAGAATGGTGAGCTATTTCAATTTGTTTACTACAACTCAATAAATCAATTTCTGACAGGGTTCATGAAATAATTTTGTTCCTGTAATTTAGAGACAGAAACCAGCTGACGTGTAGCTTGGGTTACAGTGTTTCAAATATGATGTTAATCTTTGTTTTTGTCATTTGTTTGTCTTCTGTTTTGCTTTTCTAAGATGATGTGGCTGTAGAGTTTGGTAGGTCTGCTCTTTCTTATTCTCCCATCTCATTCCTTAACTTCTTTCCTTTAGTCCAAAATAACTAAGAGCCAATACCATTTCTTGCCTCAAATGCACTCACAGCTGAGGAGATCCAAGGTACTTTCTGTCTGTCTGACATCTCCAATTAAATAGGCCTTAACTAATAAGCTCCTGGCTGATATTGCAGCAATGCAACAGCACTAATACCATTTGTGGTTTGGTCACCTCCATGATACTTGTGTGTTATTCCAGGTCAGCTTCCCCCTCTGTTACCTCTTCCATCTTGTTTTCATTTGTTTGACTTCTCATGTCAAAACTGATCTCTCAAAGGGGAGCATCAGGCATCACTATCAAGACATGGGAGGGATTAGTCCATGCCTAATCTTTTGTGTAGTTTAATGTCATTCTCATTTGAGTGCATTTCATTTTAACACGCCCTGTTAACCTGCCCCTGCTGACCTCACTTACAGTACTGAAACATCCATAGATATTTAAAAAACATTCAGAGTAACGGCCAAGGATGTGATGAATTGTTTGTATAAAATCAGTTAAAACGTGTTAAGTTGAAGAGTTAAGAGTTTATCCATATTATGGGCATTAGTAGCATATTGGTTCTTAATTTTCAATGATAAAGTTTGAAGAAGTTTATTGTTTAAAAGTACTTAAATATTTTTTCTCAATCATCGATTGTTAAAAGTGAGGGAGGAAGCTGTGTTACGTAAATCACAATCTACAGCCCTTTTTGGAGGGATTACCCGGGTAAAGTCTGAGAGAAAAACTTGTGTATTTGCGTTTACACATGCAGCTCACCTAGGTAATGTCAGGGTAATTTCAGGTTTTTTTTTTTGCAAGTGCGAATGGGGTTTTGAAGGGCTGTGTAACACTTTATTGTAAGGCAAATATCCACCTTTTGGGGTCATAAGTAATAGAAACCAACTTCTTTGGTCTCTATGAATGAGTAAAAATAAGAATCTTATAAAACAATAAAATACAAAACACAAAAAAATAATTGATGTTTTGTGACTATTTTGTATTACATAAATCCAGAGCATGGTGGAGTCATTGACAATGAATATTTGAGCCCAAGTTAAGGCAAAATATGACTTCCATAAAGCAGTAAATTGTTGGTGTTTGCCAGTGGTACTTAAGGTTTAAGGTACTATCAACTTTTTATTTCCCACTACATCAATGGCTGTTACTCTGAACAAACTAAAAATGATAATTACAACGATAATCAATAAATATAATGATAAAATAACCCAAAAACAACACAAATTTCCCCATGTTATCTGTGTCTGTATTTCTTCACATTGTTCTTTTCCTTTTCTTTTCATAAGGGTGGGTTTCTGTTCTTTCTCTTTAACTTGATGTTGTATCTTTCTTTTGGCTTCTTTTCTTTTCTTCTCATCACCAGACGAGGCCGACTATAGTATCGGATTCAACCTAGGTGAGAGATGCTGTCTTCTTTCTTCCATTTCACCTCCTCCCTCGTCATCAATGCGGTAAAAATAGTGGCTCTAGATGCACAAACGTGTTTCCCCTTATTGGTGCTTTCCAGTTTCTTTAGGTAGATGACCCATCATATGTAACGGCTTGTACACTTTTGATTGAGTAGCTGGATCACTTAGTATTCCAGAGTGATTTTGGTAGATCTGCCTCCCCCATGTTCAAACACAAAGAGTATTTCTGTAGTGGTCCTCTCACCACTTTGTGCTATTTTTGTTTCTTGCTGACAGAATGAGTGCACTCAGATCATGTCATGGATTTACAGAATGTAGTATTTATCCTGTTCTGCCTCTGCTGTGGGTCTGAGGACATCTTTGAGGACAGTCATTCTGGGTAAATTTTGGTTATAAGGATGGCTTGTTTTCCACGCTTTGTTCTGGAGGTCCGGCAGAGGGTTGCTCTCACTGATGTGGTCCTGGTCACACAATTACTGTAGCCCACTTTTGGCTCTGAAAGTCTTCCCAAAGAGCTGCTTCCAATTCTCTGTTTTGTACAGAAATGTTCATCATCATGTTTTTATTATAACTGTCATTTCACTGACAAATCACAAGGTATCGTCCTTCCCGAGGACCACAGACTGTACTAGCTGGCTTATGCCTAAATCCTCTGTTTGTTCATTCACCGTTACTCATATTTCACTCTCCTTCTTTTTCTATCTTTACTCCTTTCTGTGCGTATCAGATGTTAAGGTGACGCGGTGAAACGGCCTTAGAGCTTCCCCTGCACACTCCAACATCTAAAATCCAGATTTCACAGGATTTTCAGAGCACACGCAAGTTTATGAATACTGAGCTTGAGCCATGTCTGCCAAGCCCAATCAGGGTCAGTCCAAAGGCCCAAGTACTCCAAACACCAGCCCCTTCTTTCCACTCCTGTTTGTGCCCTCCAGGCTTGCCCTCACTGTCACCCTGCCTCCTCCATGAGTTCACTGACCTCACCCTTTCTTTTCCTTCCTGGTACCTAAACAACATGTAGCACTAGCGGGTTAGCAGCATTTCTCGACTCCAGCAGTCCAGAACGAGGTTTTACTGAAATGAGAGAACCTCAGGAGGAGAGAGGGGGAAAAAATGTGAGTTAAAATAACATCTTGTCTATGAGTACTTGCTGCATGGCTTTTCAGCCTGTTGGATGTGGTTGTGTGATTTAGAGTTGGCCTGTCCCAAAAAGCTTGAAATACTAGAACTTACAGATGCTTTTGTAATGCTACTGAGGTTGCAGGGGGAAATAAATGAGGCGGTGGGAGGGGGAGGCAGTTGTTGTCCTCAGCTTTTGGTTTGTTTTCCCTACATGCCTTCCTCAGTGATGCAACGTCTGTAAGGTCTTTAAAACCAAGGAATTATCAATGCCAACCTAAACCTAAGGAAGAATTCTGCTGTTTAAATGACACCTAGAGACTTATTATCTAACTTATCCGATGATTATATCTTGAGTCAAAACTAGGTCGCCCAAATGCATATAAGGTGATAAGGAGAAGGTAACATGCTGGCAAATCAGAGAAGTGTTTTAAAGTTGATGTATGGATTGATGGATGGATTTTTTAATTGATTACTTGATCAATATATTTAAAAATAGCTGATCAGTTGTTGAATTGATGGCTCATTCACTCAGCTGGTGGATTAAGAAATTACAGGTATATATGGATAGTTTAATGAAAAAGATGGATGATTTACAGGCGGGTGACACGAAAGATGATTAAAAAAGCACTGATGGATGGAGTAATGTATTGACTGGTAACCTGTTAATGATTGGATTGGTAGTTGGATGGATGCATGGATAGACTGATGAATGAGTCAAGGGTTAAATGGATTGATGGACTGGTAGCTTCATTCAGTTAACTGATCAAGTAGCAGACAAATAGATGTATTAACTGATGGATTGATTGTCTGTCCGATCAATTAGTGATTCAATCAGTGGTGAAGGAATGAACCACAGGGTGAACTGATGTGTGGATGGTTGAAGAAATGAATGGATGAACTGAAAGTTGGATGATATGAAAGATGTATAAAAATGATGGATAGACTTATGGATGGAGTGATTGGTCATTTGTTTTTTTTTGGTCAAATAAGTTGATGAATGAATGGATAGATTAATGAATGAATTAGTCAGAGAGGGACTAGAAGGATGGATGGGCTGATAGATATACACCGGATGGTTGGATAGATGGATGGACGAATCAAAAGCAAGAGAATAGAACCTATGGATGGAGAGATGGATTAAGTGGTTATTAAATTCAGTATCGGATGACAATATGAGTATGTAATTGGATGGATTGCTTGATGGATAGATGGGTGATTGAAGGAATAATTGGATAGAATGACCAGTGGATGGATTGATAGGAAAATGGATGGATGGATGGATGGATGGATGGAACAAATGGTTAATTGATGGATTGGGGTGGATCGATAGATTGATGTATATGTATTTACTTTTTGGATGAATGATTGGATTAAGAAAATAATGGATGGACGTGACAAAAAGAAAAATGAAGCATGAACAGATTGAGTAATGGATTAAGGGATGGATCCATTATTCAGTGGTAGGGGTGGGCAGAAATATTGATTCATCAATTTTCCCCCTCCCAATTCAATATCGATTCAGCAAATCTTCTGAATCGATTCACCTCCTGGCCAGTGGGGAGCGCTGTGCACTTTTCAGTGTTTATCCAGCTGTTGCCGGTCGCAGAAGAAGACACGCTTGCTGAGTGATAGGATTGAGAGTCAAACATGGGAGTGATTTAACGGCGGATTATCAGTATTTTCTGTGTCAATAATGTAAAATATTAAACACAATAGCATTAGTATCATTCTGGAGTGTTTTCTTTTGTTCTTTTGTCGTATTTTTTCTGTGTTTTGCTGTATTTCCGACGTATTTCGCGTGTTTTACCATCTTTTTTTGTCATTGATCGTCTTTTTCATCATAGTTTGTTTTTTATGGATTCCATTAATAGTAATTTTAGAAATATTGGAGGAAGAAATGTCGAGATCTCTGTCTTCAGCTTGACAGGAACTGCTTCAGGGACTACCATCAGTTAAAAAACACCTGGACATGGTCTAATATAACAGGCTGTAACATGGACACTAAATGATGTAGGCAAACAAAAATGTTTGAGTTGATGTAAAATAGGTGAAGTTTATTTTTGGTCATCTCAGAAAATTTCTACATGTTAATTTACAACTGTTTATGAAGACAATCCTGTTAAAAATTCAAATCCGTTCTTATTCTTTTCTTGTGATTACACACTGTTTTAAGCATTTACAACATAATAATGACACATACTTGCAAGAATTGTTAACTTACTGAATTGTTAACTTGCTGAATCGATACTGAATCAAATTGCCGCCTAAAGGATCAAAATTGAATTGAATCGTGAGGTTCTTAACAATGCCCAGCCCTATTCAGTGGATGACAATATGGATTAATCGATGGATGAATTGAGGGGTAAATGAATAGAAGGACTATTCATGGATTAATAGGTGGATAAATCAAGGGGAAATGGATGAATTAATAGATAAATAAATGTATGATGGGATGACTGGTTTTATGATTGGTTGCACTTATTGGGGTGGCTTGATAGATCAGTTGATTGTTGGATGTATGAATGAGTCAGTTATGGATAAGATGGATGATTAATGGATGCATTAAAAACCTGTGCTAAAAGTATTGATACGACAATATATCATCGCTCTTCTTGCAGATGCTTGTTTCAAAGCAAATTTTACAGAAATGATACGGCCCTAGATGCTGTAACAGCAGTTGTACAAAACACCTTTGGTAATATCAGACATGGTTTCCCCCTGCTCATAAAAAAGTTGTCTTGTTCTAAGCATGAGTTTTTCTGTTTCCTTTATTGATAACATCTCAAATTCTGATTGGAGCAACAATCTCTGTTTAAATAAATTGGCAGACGGTGCATTAGCATAACGGGAATCTAAGTCTGAAATAAGCTGGGTCAGACGATGGCAGTAAAAGCCAAACTTCACGATGCAGCACGTTCCAATTTTTAAAATCCTTCAAAGATTTTTGAAGACCTGAAGTTGAGTCAAAGTATAAGGCAGTTAAAGGCACAGTCACTTTTACAATTAACACATATCACAAGCACTAATGCATTGATGGATAGGTGGATTCATTTGTGTATGGATCAGTTGGTTGATTGATTAATTGATTGGTGGACGAAGGGATTGTTGAATTGATGAATTGAGTGATGTACTGGATAAAGGATGGATTGGTTTGATGCAGCCATTAAAAGGACGATGGATGATGATGTATAAATTAGTGAATGGATCAGTAGGTGGATAGAGGGGTAGATGATTTGATTGGTGCATGGATTTGTTGATGGATTGTTGGATGGGTGGACTGAGGGTAAGCATAAAACTCCAGCCAGATGCAGTTGAACAAACGAGGGCTGGTATATCCATTAGCTGCTTCTAAATCTAATTACGTTCATGTAAAGGGAAGAATGGAAAAGTGTAATAAACTGGATCAAAATGCTCCATTTCCAAAACTCTATGAGTTCATCGGCCTTCAGGTTCAATTGTCCTGAAAGTTCCAAATCCGAAGTATTGGCATTATTGAGTTTTTCCCTCTCTCATTGTCCAAATGTCTACGTAAAAGATTGAAATGATGCACATTTTTATACATGTCCATCATTTGGATGGATTCAGGGCTGGTGAATACTGATTTGACACATGGGATTTTGTCAGCATTAGTCACCAGCAATTTCAGCTGCTTACAAAAGTTGGAAACTAGGCAACAACTTAAAGTTCTTCTAATTACAGCTAAAGTCAAGGCTGGAGGCATTTTGTTGTTGGGTAGTTTGTCTATCCAACCTCATATTCTGAACATGCAGGGTCCATCATTGCCAGACTTTTGAATGTGACATCTTGAGAACGTCTTCAGGTATTTTCTTTAGTCAGCAAATGTCCACTTTAACTAAGAAATGAGTAGATACGATTTGAGATCAAAGGTTAAAAATAGAGTCTGTTTGATTCTATGTAAACTCCTTAATTGTTAATGTATATCTCCAGAATACTTTGCAGGATTTCCTCCAAACTTGACACAGATGTTTACCCAGACTGATAGATGAATAAATTTGATTTTATAGGTCCGAGGTCTAGGTCACTCGATGTCTTTTCGGGCCTTGCTTTTGAACCCAACATCTCAATAATTATTTAAGGCATTTTCTTCAAACTTCTTTCTACTCTAAAACAAGGATGAACTGCATTGATTTTGGAGGTAAAAAGTTAAAGGTCAGGGCCGTTTTACATCATGTTCATCATTTAATTGAGGATGAAATACCTAAGAAACAGTTTGATATATTCTCTCTAACTTTTGCAAAAGTGTCCACTCCAACCTAGGGATGAAGGGACCTTTGGAGTATTCTTCTCAGATGTCCACTCTTCAAGGTAAAATTGACAATATATTTTAAGTTCAAGGTCAAAATCACTGTTATGTTATGTCTTGGTTGGACAAGATTTCAAGAATGTTTGAGGGACTTTGGCAAAAACCTAAATTTAGACAGCAGGATGAATGATTATATTCAGAAAGTCAAATATTTGTGTTACTGTAAAAATATATATCATTTCATTTGTTGATTTGACCCCAGTTCACTGAAATGACTCTGCTATAACTTCACCATCACAGGCATAAGACTTCTACCAATAGCACCACCATAGCCCCCCTCTTTACTGTCAACAAAACAACTTTGACGTTGTTTGGGCACCTTTCCTGGCTAATTATTCTCCTTACTTTTGGACCAAGTGGATGTCATCTGGCAAGCCTAGTGTTGCCTGAAGGTCCCAGTTGAAAGCTGGAGCGATGTGTACTTTATGTGCATGCATTTTTTGTCAACATCCGAGGCATCAGGCATCATTTTGACAAGAGCCAGCCCTGAGCCCATTGAGCCATGGGATAAGACGGAGAGGAAAAACAAATTGCACTCAACGCAAATGGACTTGCCAAAGGTCTAGAGCCCTATTCCACTGCTGAAACCGGTAACACTTGGGTTGGGTACCACTTTCCAAGCGCTAAGAGCGGGGGCTGTGGAAACTACTCCCAGAGTGCGTTCTCCCTAGATAACACTCTTAATGAGTTCACCACGATGTAGACTGCTACACGATTTCAAATATCACACCCACAAAGTGAACCTTCAGCTTTCAGCCGGTGTTTATTAGCAGAGCAGTGAAATACATCAGCTTGGCTGTAACTGAAAACCTACATCATTAATGTCCCTGAACACAAGAGGTCTGTTAGGGGTATGTATGTAAACAAGCTTGTGTTCTTTCCATGAAAAGTTTGATGCAATCAGATGCTCTCAGAAGAGTCATGATACACCTTTTACTACCATGCCATAAGTATTTTCACAGATGGCCTGTAAGCAGTATTATGAGGGAGCATCTGAAGGTCACACGCCTTTCTGTCTGGATCTATCCATTCCTTCTCCGCACTTGCTGTCCTTTGGTATTGTCTTTTGCAGAATTCTTACCTTTTTACTCCTCACTGAAGTCTCTCCCTCTTTCTATTCTCCCATTCATTCTCCTGATACTTCTTCTGTTGCACCATGTGCACAAGAAGGGTCCTCTTGACTCACTGGCCAAGGTAGAGGGTAGGTCAATATCAGCCCGCCAGCTTAGTTTTTGACAGCCAAAATAAAAGTGCTTTTGTCACATTCATATCTAACACTTTTCTAGCTGGCAACTGGACTGGTTTAAGATATTTCACCTCTTCTCCAAAAGGCCTCTTTAGTTCTAAGAGTTGATTTGTGCAGAGTTAGAATTGAAAGCCTCTGTCAACTATTGGTACGCTAGTGATCTTAATGGTCACCTGAGAGTTGTGGTAAGGCAGTTGTCCTGACTTCCTCTAAAGGTGTGACCATAGGGCACTTCCTGGGTTGTTTGGGTTACGTGACAAGGCTATTTTCTTTCTGGAATTGCAAGTTACAACATTAAAGATCATTAGCATCCTAATGGTCAACAGAGGTTTATAGTTCTAGCTCTACCCTAGTCCACCCTGCTTCCCAGTGACGTTTCCGGTGAAGTATCTAATTTGCAATTGGGACTATCGGACTTCCAAGATCCAATAAAACCGAGTGATGAGTCTTAGAGTGATGAAAGAAAGAAACAGCTACAAGCCTGTAAACAATGGCTGCTCATGTAGATATTAGCATTGACTCTACCTGCTTTAGCAGCCATTTTATCAGAACTGGAGGACATTTCTTCATTGATGTAGAAGAAAGAACTGAAAAATGTATCCATGGAAAATATATTTTGGTTCCTTCTTGTTAAGTTCCACTTCTTGGAAGCATTTACTACATCATTGGTGGCTTGTACTAAATGTGACTGACAGAATAATCTTTCATTGTCTTCCAGGTATGTTATTTAGAGACGTCAAACACTGTCTCTGGGCTGTTGCCTGGATGGACTTTTGAAATATGTCCTGTAAACTGATGGAACTGTCCATCCAGTATTTCAAGTTACCAAGATCCTGCTCGCCTTGGATTTAAAACTTTCATATCAAGTTGTAAGCACAATTTCCAGGGTAAGCAACAGGTTACTTTCCACAAGGAGACATCTTGAACAATTTTTACATTTGGTATAATCCAAAGACCATTGAGCCAACTCTTGGCACAGTCAGAATGCTGTGTCCACATGACTTACTTACTAGTTTGAAAAGGGCCACAACAGAGCTCAGTTGTTATAATGGCCCAAAATATTCACATAAGTCTGAAGGACTTAGTATTTGTCTTCCTTCTTATCTCCCTATGTTTACTTTCCTTGGAATTTGCACTATTCCCCTTTACCTTTTAAAATCCAATGTCTTATCATTCCCTGTTACTTTAAAAGTCTCCCTGTCCTCTAAAATCTTTTCCCTAGCCCTTTTTTACCTTCCTGATCCCTCCCTGAATCCCTCACTATTCCCTTCCTTTCCGTTGTTCCCTTTCTAACCCTTCAAACTCCTCAGCCTTCTTCCTTTATATCCTCTCCTCACAGAAATACCTTGTTCAGTCCTTTGGAGACATGCTACAGAACATAATGTTGGCCATCAGTGACATGGAAGAAAAAGAATCCAGGCATGTTTTTCCTTCAAAGTCCAGCAAACATCCATCATGAATCATGCAAGCAAAGCAAAAATCAGTGATAAATCAAGGAGAGCGCTCTACTCCAGGGTCTATTTTTTCACCACTATAAGCAGAAACGCTCCTCTCTTCTGTGCTTGTTGTTGGGGTAATAATGGCTGACAGTGTGGAAAGCGTCCTCTACACCATGGATCTTCCTCTGTGCCAGTAATGGGCACACTAAACGAAGCCAAGAGAGAGCTGCTAATGCTTCCCACATTTGGTGCCCACGAACGGGACTAAGTGTTACAGCGTCAAACCGCAACGTGCTGCATGGTGCCCAGAGAGAAAGACTCCCATAATCCCTGGCTGCCATGGCTGGTTAATTCCATAGATGTCGTCTCCATTAGTCGGGCGGAGTGAGGGCCCCTGATGGGAGAGGTGGGATGGCACTGGAGCTGTCAGCACAGTCTCCTGTTGTTAGACTTCGGGGCCCTCGGTGCGCCTGGGCCTCACAACAGGTGGTTTCACTACGAGCCTTTTCCTCTTAGCTTCACTGCAATCCTGCTCTGAACAAAATCAGTCTTGATTGGAAGGAAAATGGCAGTCATTTTTTATTCTTCTCTGTGTTGTCATCTGCTGATCGCCCACGCCTGATGTCTGGAGGACTTGATGCTTGTATTGCTCTCAGGCTTCTCTTATTTCAGACGTCTTTTGGCGGATGTATGACTTAAATTTTCTGACTCATCTGTTGTTTTTTATGGACGTTTGTTTTCCCGCACTGTACTTTTTTCTCTGGTTTACAGTCTTAGATGTTTCCTGTGCAGGTGAGGGTTCACAGGAGGTGTGTCTGAGTGGGCAGTGTGAGTCCGGAGAGCCCTCAGGGTCTTTTATTTAGCATACGCTGAATTTCCAGCGTGGCTGTTAGATATTATCACTCTGGAAAATGGGCTTGCAGGACTGTCGGAGACTTCCAAGCAAGAGAGTGTGTATGTGTGTGCAGTCGCAGCTCGTGTTTACACTTGTGCAAAATGTGCTCATCTCTTTTTCCTTCACTTTGTTCATGTTTCTATTACGTTTAAAAGAGTTGGAATCAGGGTGTCTGTAGTGGCGTTTCCAGCCACAATTTTTAATGTGCATTTTCATTTTGCTCCCAAAAAGTGAAGTTATAAGGGATGGAAATCTAAAATTATTTCCATCAGAGAATTGCTCACACGAGGAATCAATCTTTTTGCTTAACAATTCCTTCATCAATCTCTTCTGCTTTGCTCTGCATGCCTTGCAAATCAAGGATGTCACACTCTGAGTAGAGGCAGTCGGCAGAAATGATAACAGAGAAGTATCCAAAACAGATAAAATATAGCCTAATCGATATGTTTTCTGTTTTGTTTCTGTAAATGAAGCAAATTATTTGTCCTAATTTGCTGTCAAGATTATCAGTGTGCTATTTGAATGTGAGTTTCTGATCAAGCCAAATACCCAGATATTTGAATTCAGGGACTCTTTGTCAGCTCTGAGTATTCATGCTTACATAGGGACCTACACAAACTCTTCATGGAGCCCATACCACAATTTCTCGTTTAAAACACACATTTTTTTGCTCTTAAATAAGGTCTAATTATCGGGTGCATATTATTTTCAAGCAAAAGCAAAATATGTAAAATATTTCGTCTCCCAACATCACGATTACAACACAGCTGATACAAAAAGCCAAAATATTCTCTCTCTCTGCAAAACATTACTGCCAAACTTGTGTAATTCTGTTAAACTGTACTAATCCAACATTTTGGGTCTTAATTGGTTTACCTTTGTGTTATGATTATGTAATTCTCAAGTCTTACGATACCACTCATGTGCAAACACAGGGCGCTGCCATCTTGTGAGCAAGGCTACCAAAATAGCTGCGCTGTGATTGGTCGAAGACATCGGCATGTTGATAGCTGCTCTTTGATAGGGCAGTACACTAGGACTCATCACACTCGAGCAGAAATCGACTAAATGCGCATGCGTGAAGCAAAAGGTGTTTCCGCATCGGGTTGAGAGAGAAAATCGTCTATTTACTGAAAGTTCATTGATTAATACTTTGAATAAGGTAATTTTTGAGTTGTCTAAGAGAGTAAGGTTTGGGCAAAATGTGGGTGCGTGTTATATTTGAAAACAGCGTTTTTCCTGGAAATTTTCCTGGAAAAAAGCATGAAAAAATGGGGTGCGTGTTATAAACGAGGGCGTGTTGTATTCGAGAAATTATGGTAAGTTATAAACCGAATGATCAAAACTCTTCATTTACTCTAATAAAGCCCTCTTTCATTTTGTTTACCTACTCTCCAGCTTCAGAGACCAGAATGCAATGCGTCTTGAGTCATCTTCTCCTGCTGTTTTTCTTTTTTCTGTTGCCGCAAAAAGCCCCACCTCCTGCTCAACCTGTTCATTTCTAATACTTGCATGACAACAGTGGAAACAGATAAATTTGCATGCTCTTCTGCCAAAGTCCTAAAAATGTGTTTAAATTTTGCAAAACATTCAGCTGGAAAATCCACTTGTGTAAGTGTTCGCTAGAGGGAGAAGAGTGAAAATGTGTGTGTTCATGCAGTATTTAGTTGCACTTCTGGCAGGTACCCAGTCACAGCCTGGTGCACACCATTAGAAGGTGCGTGTGTGGAACTTAAGCGAATAAATCAAAGTCCAAGACACACAGAAAGACCCACCAGGACAGTGCCACCGCTCGGCTCTTATTCCAGGGAAACTCAAATCAAAACATCTGTCATTAAACACAATTTGTCACATTATTGACAGAGGTATTGGATCTCAATGCCACATACCTCAGACATTCCTTTTCCTTTGGTAAGCCATAAACTTGGACCATCTTTTGATAAACATGTTGACGATCCAGCAGACTGAGGCTTTCATGTCAAACAGGCAGATTTCATCATTAGGAAACCATTTCTTTTTCTCTGGATTAGATTAATTTCAACCTGACAGTCAATTTATATTGTTTTTGTTTGCTAAGATGAGCTGACAACAAAAGAAACTGCCTGTTGGTGTTTTATGCCACGTTAGTAAGTGGCATGGGAGTGACTTTTTAACTCCCGCCCCATCAAAAATAATCCTGTTACCAGTTCCAGGTAAGAAAAACAGCTGCCCCAACTTATCACAGCCAATCGAGTTTTTAAAAAACCCGCTGACAAGGGGATCTTTGGTGCATCCCAGCTGATCTTGGAAATTGGATTCTACAACATGCAAATTAGTTACGTCACTGGGAAAGCCCCCTTTGGCTGGAATTACCCACTGGAAAGTCAGATGAGCTTCGGCTACCCTGACTTTAGCAGCTCGTAATGGTCTAACTGGGATGTGACATAATTCCCGCTTCCCCTGTCCGAGATCTGAGGAAAATGAAATCCAACAATTGCCTCAGGTCAAGCATGGGTGCACATGCTGGGTCGGCACTTCGCCATTTATCATTCCTGACTTGTCTGCACCACCAGCAACGTTAACCTTCCTCCATTCAGAGAGCTTTACGTGTGATGAAGTTTAAGGGCACAAGGGTGCAAACTAAACCTCAAGGCTTGGGAGGCAAGGAGCTCCAGTCCTTTCAGCTGCTTTACCAACTGCTGTGTCCTGTGACAGTGCCCAATGAAGGCAGCTTGCATCTCCCCAGCTCCCATACCAACTTCCAAGAACTTTTCGATCAGGACTTGAAACGGCCACCCTCTGGTCTGGTCAGTTGCCTTTTGGTGATAAGAGTATGAAGCATATAGGACCAAGGAACAAAATGAAACATGAGGAACATGACAAGAAGAGGTAAACATGCACTAAATAAAATAACCATTGCAGCTCATGTCAGATTAGGGAGAATCCAGCTTGAGCGGGAAAAGTGTAATGCCACACTCAGTAGTCATTAAGACCAAAAATTGTTGCACTGAGCTTCAAATCAGGCTCAGAGTGTGGCCTGAACCCTACAGTGTGTGGTCTGAAACCCTTCAGTGTGTGGCCAAACTGATCTCAAGGTTGTCAACGTCTATGAGACTCAGAACCTCTCCGTGAACCCATGTGCACCTGCTGACCCAGTGGAAACAAGTGGTTATGTCCTTGGCCTGAGCCAATGAGAAGTCAGCTTGTCACTGTCTATGACAGACAAAATTAATGACTTTACTTGTGTTACTGAAAGCCTAATTAGCCAGTAGTGTGTTTACATTGTGATAAATGACTTGCTGAAGTGGTTTTTGGGTTTAATCCTTCAGAAAATGGTCTGCACACTGTCAATAGAATATCATTACCGTGTGTTTGTAGTGTTTATTGTAATGATGTCAGCCCTCATGGATATCAGTTACAGTTTGATGTCTTTACAGCAGAAATGCAGATGAGCGGTGTGTGTTTTCCACTGCACGGCGGAGGCTAATACTCCTGGTGGGGGCAGCGTGAGGAGTTGGTGGGGGTGGGGTGCTGAATGAGTGGATTAACCACAGGAGAAATGGCACCGACAACGTGAACCACAAGTTACCCACAGTGGAACAAAGTGTGCCCCAAATGTTCGATGTAATACTATATTCAGCTCTCCAGCACGTGTGGACCCTCATATAAGATCATGAAAAAGAGACGTATAATCTGCTCTGATGACTTACAGTGTGTTTCATTTGTAGCTCAGCAGAGGCTCATTGCTTCATCCCTTAATAAGCAACTGTTTGGAAAGAAACAGGCCGAGAGGCCTCAGACTTTCTCTCTGCTGCATGTCTGCACGGCCGCGCAGTGGTTTCTAAAATGTTGTGGAAAGTATTAAGGGGTTTGAGGAGCATTATTTCCATGCTGTCTTCATCTTTCTGGGGTGTATTGCATCATAAGTTAATTTATCGCTGATTAAAAAGTGAAATGATGAGAGAGAGGGCTGAAAACAAGCCATGACCAAAATCAGAAATAGAATAGTAGATATCCTGTGTTCTGGAGATTAACCTCCTCTGAGGTTCAGCCCACATCTGTGTCGGAGAAATCAAACCCTAGTCCTCAAATTAGAGGTAAATGTCTCAGTTTGACTCTGGGATTTGTGATCATATTAAGACATGCATGCTGTTTGAGCAGTGTGTCAAGAAGCCTTTGTGACAGTGATGAGAGAACAAGATGAACACCAGAAACAACTCAGCAGAGATAATGGATCTAAGCGCCCGTTTACACGACAATGTTGTCACCAGAAACAGAAAGGTTTTTCCTATGTGATTTTAAAGCGCTTTGTGTTCACACGGAGATGATGTGATAATGATGTGCGTTTACACGAATCAGCAAGAATGACTGAAAACACAGTAGTGTGCATGCCAGGCCAGTAGTTGGCACTGTAAGTTTGTAATGAAACAGGCAGTGATACAACACGCATACGCTTTCTTGTGAAGACAAACTTTTAAAAACAACTATAGCGAAGGGATGGATGAAGCCACAGGAGTTTTTTGGTCCAGACAGACAACAAAGTTGGACTGCTACTGTCCTATTTACATGGAGATGACAACAAAAACATTTTCAAAAATTTTCACTCTGGACCCTGGTTTCAAATGTTTGCAGATTCAGGCACTCAGGGTACCAGTCTTGTTCAAACGGAAGACGCAAACACAACGAAAACTCTCCGTTTTTGGCCATTTTCATTGTCGTGTAAACGTGCCCTGAGTCACCTGTTCATGTTGGAAATTGTCCCTTTGGGGTCAACTGAAGAACCCTAATGGACAGACATGATCCATCCATTTGTAAAGTCTTTTTTTTCCCCTTTCTCTTCTTTGTCACTTGCACAGTGTACCCACAGCACACTACACAAGTGATCAAAAGTCAAACACACCAGAGGGAAACCCCTCACGATGGACTGAAATTGAATCATCTTTCCCCACATGACTTCTGTGGTCATTTAGATCATTCAATTTAATGGCAAGCATAACTAACCAGTGTTGTAAATTCACACAATGGAGCTATCTATTTCATAAAATGAAGCTCCTGTTTCACATAATGACCCTCAGCAGCCTGTGAGGCCTCAAACCCAAAGGCAAAAACACCTTTTAGAGGAACACTGAATAAGTTATTCTTCACTGATTTAAGATCAAATGTTACTCACCAAAAACATTGCGTCATTTTTTAACTTTTCACAAATCAAATTCTTTAATACCTAACAGCAGCCCGCACGAGATCTGTGAGTGCTCAAGAGTAGAGATTTAAATCCTCGACATGTCACCGGGGGAAAATGTGAGTAAAGTGTTTGAGTGTGATTTCCAGGGAAACTTTTGGCCGAGGGTTTCTCTGTTCTTCTTTCACCTACAGCACAGATAGCTGTCATAAAAACGAGCTGCACAATGCAATATGAGGTATTGGACATGGAGCAGCTGAGGTGTTTGCCAAGACGCTGAAACCATCATAAATCGGAAAGCGCAGCTGTGGGCTTAAGTGTGCAGAGAGCTGTGTCTGAATTTAGACGCCCCAGACACGCAGACCGACACAAACGTTTATTCTTAAATTTATTTCTGTCTTGTCTCTCTCTGCTCCTCTTCTTCTGATGACCTCCAGCTGGGTTCAGAAGAAGCTTCCGCCTCAGCAGGAGGGATAAGAAGACCAACAAGTCCATGTACGAGTGTAAGAAGAGTGAGATGTACGACATGGCTGACGTGCCCACGTACGAGGAGGTCGCCCCCTACCGCAGGCAGACTGGAGCGAAACACAGGCTGGTGGTCCTTGTAGGTGAGTAGAGAGCTGTGGCCATTTTAACTGATTATTTTCAACAACTGTCCCAAGTCAGGAAGAAAACTGAACCACTGGGTCCCAGCTCATGAACTGGGTCAAAAAGCTGCAGACGTGTGCCTGGAAGAATTTTGTCCAAAATACTAAAATGTCCACGGCCCTAAGAAGAAATGCATCCTAATGTTGTTATTTAATTTATTTCAACAAGTGAACTGTGGTTGCTCTTTCAAGATCTCAACTTATTTATCTCGTTATCTTTAGATGACAAAGCTGGATGTCCATGATAATGTCTGAATTTCCCTAAAAACATCCAAAATTTAGAGGTATTCACAGAAAATGTTTTGTCCTTCCCTTGTATCAGTAATGCACTATTGGGTTTAAGATCCAGACTAGGGAAACATATTGATCAATTAGATTTTTTTAATGCAGAAAACGTACAAAGTGAAAATCAATAATTTATTCTTGACTTCTCTCCTCTCCCCGCTAGACTCCCAAAGTTAAAATCCTTCTTCCAACAGAGAGACAATAAAAATTTGTAAGAAGTGGTGTTGTTTGAAGAAAGAAATACTGAAATATATTCACTGTTTACACAATGGCAGGCCCTGTCATTATTTGCTTAGGCACTTTCATAGGCTTTTATTTGTTTTCAGTGAGAATGAATACTAATCAATCAGCCCACATCCCAACTTTATAGTGTACCTTTGATAACAAAATAACAGCATGATCTTTAATAATTCTTTGGAAATTCAGTTTAATTTTGAGACAAATTTTGTTAACAACAAGGCAAAACTTATATATGTCCTTTCAGTATCATCTGTTTTTTTAATGTTTGAGAGGGAATAAAGACAAATGAAATTGTAAATCGAGTCATGTGAGAGACAAATCTGGAATTTTATTTTTATGCCATCTCATGTGATTACCAGAAAGAAAACAAAAGTGCGTTCAAAACAACATAGTTATTTAAAATGACAGAGAGCTGAGCTGTTTTAAACTGAAACACAACAGAAACACGTTGACCTTTGACTATTCCCAGGCCATTAAATACAGGCTGGTCCTTATTTACTCGTGCAGACCATGGCCCTGGTAATTATACATGACCCAGACGCTTTTTGGTATTTTATTGTTACTTTACATCTACTTAAGTCCGTAGAGTGCCCTGATGTTTCTCTACTGTTAATTGAACAAACACATTCGCCAAGATTGAAGTTTGTCTCATCAATAAATCTCTGAGTTCTGAATTCCTTCTTGAAACTTCTTACTTCACACTTTGTTTTTCGCTGTGAAACTTGGCACAGCAGATTTTAATAAAAATTATCACCTCCCTTCATGGTGACACATAAAGATTACAGGCATGACTTGGTGACTCAGACTCCTGCAGCTCCAGAACCTCCAGGTGGCCGACTTACCCCTCCTACAACCCTTGAATCCAGAACCATGCTCACCAATGTAGGGGCTGATACGGTCATCCAAAACCTCTTTAATTCAGACTTTTAGCACCCAGACTTCATATTCATCAGTCACAGCACCTCGCTGTCTGCATCTTTTTGATGGAATTGTTCACACTCGCCATGAAGAGTGAGACTTACAAACCCCTCCAAGACCTCTCAAACACGCCAAGGTCTTGAAATGAGTTTAGTGGTTTCTCATTCTGTATTTGTGGTTCGAAGACTAGCGTTGCCAATGAGTGGTGGAACAAAATACTAATCCAGGTGTGACAGTAGAGTCTTAAATCTTTTTTAGATCCTGCTGTGCCATCTGTAACTTCTAGGGTTTTCCATCGCCTCCCTTTTTTAGGTTTGTTACTCAAAACAAAAAATGACAAGAATGTCCCGCTCAGAGATGGAACAAAACATTCCAGAAATTTTCAGTGACTCCTTCCAACCTGTTTCCATTCATCAAGAGGGGAGACTAAAAAAGTCTGTCCTACTGCTCAGCCTTCCTAATTCAGATATTCCAGCAGCATTTGTCTAAATTTGTAAGCAATGAAAACCAACGGCAACAAACTCCCAAGGTCTTATTTTTCCTTTTGCAGAGGTGCTCTCCCAGCCTGATTGACCAGGCCTTGGTTTTCGCTCATACGCCACCAAGGCATGGACTTCATCAGGCGCTTTACTAATTAGCAAACTCATTTTCCTGCCAGCATGTCACAGCCTTACCTAGAGGACGTAGACCTCTCCCTGCTGTCACGCTAATGTAAATATTTTCAATTAACTTCCATAATTTGGAGGACAACCTGTGGACCATTTCACACGTAACGAAGCGGAGGGCCAAGGCAAGATCTGCTTTATGTTTCTCTTCCTCTGTGCTCTCCTGCTTCCTCTCCCCAGAGCCTCTTGATTTTACTTGTTTTATCACGCCTTTCTAACTGCTCTTTTGTCTTTGTCTTTTGGAGAAAATCACTTAACCACAAATAGAGTCTGCTCTTCGTTTAATATATTAAAGTCAGTGTTTTACAAAATCCAGCCTCGGTTAAAGAGAGGCTGCGAGACTCCTTCCACTTTATTCATGTAATCTGCCCTTCATCACTGCATAAAACAACATTTCTGGGTACATATTCAGTTTATTTAACCTTAGAAGATTTATAGCTCTATAATTCTCAAAACAAAGGTGCTTAACTGTCTGACAGAGAAAGACAAAAGCAGACTCTACTTTAAGAGCCACTAACCATCAATTTTGTCTTTGAAATACCAAACAAAACAAGAGATGATTCATGCACATGTCTCTGGAAATAGAGGACAATATTGCTCTTTTAGTTTCATGTTTCAAAGTATGTACACCTAAAGGCAAGAACAACTAGGAAAATCATAAAACATAAATAAAGACAGAATACAATCATTGAAAATCCTGTTCAACCTATATTCAACTGAATACACTGCAAAGAAAAGATATTTCATGTACCATATGATAAAATTCATTGTTTTTCTTGCAGATATGTACACAGTACAAGTGTATTACTTCACCTTTCCTTTTAACAACACTCAATAAGCATTTAAGATCTGAGGACACTAATTGTTGAAGCACACATTTTTAATGGAAGACAGGGCTGGACTGCAGGAAGGCCAGTCTAGTACCTGCACTCTTTTACTCTGTAGCTGTTGTCACACGAGCAGAATGTGTCTTCATTGTCTTGCTGAAATAAGCAGGGACGTCCCTGAAAAAGACGTCTCACAGAATGATGTGAGTTCTTAATGCAGTACTACCTGATGGAATCAAAGGTCATTGGCATTCAGTGTTGGATTTTATCTTGCCAGGCATATGCTGACATTTCTCTTAATTCATACCATCACAAATGTGCAAGTTACCTATGCCATGGGCACTAATACACCCACATACCATCACAAATGCTGGCTTTTGAACTTTTCTCTGATATCAGTCTGGATGCTCCTTTTCCCCTTTTGCCCGGAGGACACCACGTCCATGATGTCCAAAAATTGTCAGACCACAGCAGACTTTTCTTGTTACGTCACTCCATCTTAGACAAGTTCAGGCCAGAGAAGCTGGAGCTGTTTCTGGGTGTTGTTGATATATGGCTTTGACTTTGCTTGGTAGAGTTTGACTATGCCCCGGTAGATGTAGAGATGCACTGTGTTAACTGACAATGGTTTTCTGTAGTGTTTCTGAGCCCACGTGGTGATATCCTTAAGTGAATGATGATAGTGTTTAATGCAGTGCTGTCTGGGGGAGTGAAGGTCATGGGCATTCAATGATGTTTTTGTCTTGCCATGTATATGCAGAGATTTCTCTGAGTTTTCTGAATCTTTTGATGGTATTATGGACTGTGGATGATGAAATCAATAAATTCTTCTGAACCTCTCTCCATTCTTGCTTGTGAACAACTGAGCCTTTCAAGGATGCTCCTTTTAGACCCAATCGTGATAATCACCTGTTCACCTGCGGGATGTTTCCAAACAGGTGTTTTCTTAGCATTCCTCAACTCTCCTAGTCTTTTGTTGCCCCTGTCCCAGCTCTTTTGGACAGTCTTGCTGGCATCAAATTCAAAATGAGTGAATATTTGCAAAAAATCAATTAAGTTTTTCCAGTTAGAACGTGAAATATCTTGTCATGTAGTGTATTCCATTGAATATAGGTTGAAAAAAGGATTTGCAAGTCACTGTATTCTGCTTTACCTACAGTATATTTTACACAATGTCCCAACTTCATTGGAATTTGGTTTTGTAATTATCAGTCAGAGGTGTAAGCTCTACCAGTTCCAGGCCGTGATGGTAACACATCATTTACATACTTTAATCTGAATAAACAAAAAAGAATTGGATTTTTTCACAGGTTGGCTCACTGAGGAGTCACAATAACCATATTTGACCCTTTAACTTTGATCCAGTCCACCGCAGCATCCAGATCACTGAGGGTGCCTTACAGCATGGCTCACTGTGCCGACTCTGCCGGTACCACATGTAAAGGATGACAGCGGTGTGGTGCGGTGACCACACATCATTTACAATACACCGCTACTACACTTTCAACATAAGAGAGCGCTTTAAATAGAGCTCCAGTTTTATAAATTTGGTACCACATAAACATTCACTTCGGCTTCGGCTTGTTTGAAATACGTTAGGGCTCAACCCCAAAACTAAAAACATTCAATTCATCAAACCCCGTCTGGAAGTTCACTGTGTCAAGTTACAAGGAAATGTGGAAATCAGTGCAGCATTTGTCAAGTCAAATAATCAGATTTCTCTCAAAACCATCAGTGGTTAAGTCAAACTATGCAGGCAGAGTGTATGAATATATTTTTATTGGCTGTTTGAATTAAAATGTATAAAAACTCTGATAAGCATCTTGACTTGTCTTTGAAACAGATCTGGACTCTGAGCTGAAGTTTTAATGTGAGAGGTTGGCAGCAGGTCAGTCATCGGACGGTACGGCACTCCTGTGCAGTCACATTAATGAAGCCCTCAGGCCATAAATGAAGATAACTATCCATATGATTACAACTGATAGGAGAGACAGATACTACTGTTTTATATATCCTGTAGATATATTTGGCTTTTTAACCAAACACTAAAGGAGAGGTGATTGAATGAGTGGTGATTAGATGAGTTTTTCTGCTCTAACAAGGGATTTAGTCGTCCCTACGTCTGATAATAGCTGTGAAACTTCCCAACTCCAGGGGATCGCCTGCATCCCCAAGCACTAACACTCACATTGTTTGCTTGTATCTCTGAGATTGTTTAACCATACTTCACAGGGTCAACGATGTTTGGAATATCACACATTTTTCATTTCAGATATGTCATCCGTTTAAATATATCCCTACCAAAAGGTTTTATTTCAGCCTTAAAATTTTCTTTCAGAAATGTTGTATTTTGGTATCCACATCTTTTTTTGTAATCAAATTTTCTATTACCTCCGCCAAGGTGGTAATGGTTTTTTTTGTTTGTTTTTTCAATATATTTTATTAAACAACAAACAGAATGAACAATACAATAGAAAAGAATCAAATTTTCAATTAAGAACGATCAAATCAAAACCAGACAGAACAGAACAATCTCCAACATCTTGAACACCCTTTCCACCCATCCCAAGGTTCTCACATGTCTTAACAAGCCACGTACAAAAATATGTATGTATATAGATACGTATTGTAAAATCAGTTGTAAGTGCTTTAAAGGTTAAATGCCATTGGTTACCATTGTTTGCTTCCTGCCTCTTAATGGATTCAGCACTGATTAAATGTGAACTACATTGGCGGAGGTTTGCCTGCTTCGAATGCTTTCTAGTTAAAAAATGTAGCATTGATTTTATTAGACTTCCATTTGGACCCTTAGTGACAAATTCTCTTTGTCTTTTTATTGAAGAGTACAACTTTTACAGCTGTTCACTATTTACATTTTGGTCTTCTTGACACTGTGAAATACAGAAATGATCCAATAAAGTGAAGGAGACAGAAAAAAAACGATACTGGTTCTCCCAATCCTCCTTGTTTTCCTTATTATTTTTCCCCGTCAACACCCTCCCCCTCACCATGAACCATGTAGGAGCCACATTGCTACAAATAAATAAATAAATAAATAAATCAATTAAAAGGAAAAAACATTATTTAAGGGAAAATGGAGAATAAAAATTGTTAGAGGGATAATAAAAAAAGGAGTGCCAGTTTTTGTTCCGTCTGTTGAAATATGTTAGGAAAGGTTGACATTTTTCCAAAAACATCTCTGAATTGCCTGTAGGTGGGACTTTACTAGACTTCCAGTGTAGTAAAAGTCTTTGTCTTGCTAACAGTGATGTAAAAGCTAGAACTGTCAACTGATTAGAGGTGAATCAACACTTTTCCTGGGGTGGATCAAATATAGCTATACTTCTCTTGTTTTCTTGACTGATGCGTCCAATCAGGAGCTGCCAAAGGTCACCAAGAGAAAGAGAAGTTACCTGTCACTCCCCTATCTGAGACAGAAATTGCGTATTAAAGTCGGACTAATATCTCTATGAGCCAAAAAATGACTGGAGGAATAATTGTAGATATGTGAATATTTTTTACTTCAAGTCTTTTAGCATTTAAGGCTTAAGGAAACCATATTCAGATGTGGAAAGGCTTAGATCTGTATGTCATTTGTTCAAGGTTTTGTGAGATTTCAGTTTCATTTAGATTCTTGTTTTCTTTCTTTGTACTTAAACTTTAAATACATGAATCTGACATTAAAACAGAACAAATATTCTCATACCTGAGACTGTTCTGAAAAAAGTTTAATTTGATTTTGCTCGACAGAATCGAGGTTTTACGTGCATTATTACAAAAAAAAGTTTAGCTGGATCAAAAACAGAGACAGATGCACATGAGTGTTGATGTTCCAAATTAACTTCAGCTCATTCAGGGAGTATTATGAATTTCTTTGACTGATAACGAGGGCAGAAAAGAGCCTGCACTGCTCTCTACAGTACTTTGATTTAATTAATGAAGTTTTGTGCTTTCTATGGATGTGAGGCAGACCGGGGTATTGCGGATGGGTTAAGGCTCAGGAGCGGTAGCCTCACTTGGCCTTGCCACGTTGGACCCAGCCTGTCCTCAGCTTCTCAGCATAAACTACATGTGATGTGCTCCATGTTTGGCCTGGAAGTTATTAAGCTCACAATATTAAAGGCAACTTCTCTAATGAGTGCAGTAATGTAGTCTGACACTTTTACTGGCACGGCAATCTGCGTGGCCAGAGGAACGGAGAGAGGGCCAGAAACAGAGGGAGGGAAAAATACATAAACACAATGTAAATACTGCCCCGCAGTCCAGATCATTTCTGTGGAGTTATGACTTTTTAGTTTGGTATTAAGATTAATAATGATGCTGTTGTATTGAGGTATTGTTGAAACAAACAATACACAAAGAGAGGGCGTGTTGAGGGTCAGACGGGGGAACAAGACCACAGGGCAGCGATTTAGCTTGTAAAAAGCCTGGTGGTGGGCCTGTTGGGCCCCCTTGGCAGGCGGTGGTACAGCTGGAATAAACTTTTATCACCACCTGAGGTATTCTGATGAAGGCCTGCTGCCATGCATCATTGATATCACAAGTTGCAATCAAGGGAGTGATGTACAAGGTGAGAAGTGTTTAAGGAGGGAGCAGAAGTGGGGCCATAAGTCAATGAAAAGGGAGCAGAAAGGGCTGCGCTGGTCCCCTGTGCCCTGGCCCTGAAGTTCACGCCCAGCACCAAGCAAACAAGTGTGAGGGCAGGTTTGTGACCGATAGGGAGGCCTGACTGCTAGAGCAGGGCAACATGGACCAAAAGTTGTGTATTGATATGAAATGAGGAAAGAATGTCAGAATATCAGAGTTAATAAATTTGATGCCATTTAAGATATGACATAATTGCAACAAAAATAGAAGTCCTAAAACTTTATTTTGATATTTGTAACAGAGCAACCAACCACTAGTTCCCACCATAGTTGCACCATGACTCATGACTTATGAGCTTATTTACTCTACCTGCACAGTCTTAAACCAACACTATGTAATTTTTCCACCCTAATATAATATTTCTAGAGTCACTGTGATGGTACATCACCTGACAACAGGTTGAATGACACCTCTGTCATGGTCTGAGGGGGTCTGTATCACCTTCACTGGCACTAAGTAACTTCGATGTGGATGGTAGGAACACTTTCACATGAAAAAACTACAAATTTTGACTGCTTTGACTGCTTTACGGCATACGTCACTTCCCCCTCGAGACGAAAGCTAAACGTTGGGAAAAGGAGAATATAAAGCAGTTTATGAATTTTTAAATACGCACTTATTTCCCTAATGGAAAGAGGGACCTCTGGCTCACACTCCTGCATAGTGGGTGGTGGTATTGCTCCTCTGACGTTGGATGCCACCCGCCGTTAAACAAGAAGAAGAAGAAAGCTAAATCTAGTGTTGTTATCATGGCGGAAGCAGCGGAAAAACCCAAAGAAAAGAAATGTTTTATCTGAGGAGACGACAGAAAAGAAAGCGGGAGAGTAACAAGCTAAGTGCCCGGACAGGGATAAACATTGGCCCTGCATTAATTGCTGGCGTGAGCTGAAAGACGAGGAGGGATGTCTGACTGATGCTGATTTTGCCCTGTTATTGTTGGACTTGTAAGTACATGATGATCAAAAAGAAACATGATCAGACTGTACCTTATCAGTCCACATGGTTTATTTGTCTCTTGGGACGTCCTGTCGGCTCGCTTCTCCTCCCTCTGTCAACAAATGCATGTTGGTGTGAGGCGCTTTGTTTTACGACGGTGCAGTTACACTCAACGTCCATAGAGGCCACTAGAGAGCTGGGAGCTGGAATCTTACTTAGTGCTGCTTTAAGAAAAGAAAGTGCTAACCATCTTCAAGCACCAACATTCAACGAAATTTTCGCAGCTTTGTGCAGTTTGCTCTTGTTTTGTGTCTCTCTGTTGTACCTCTCATGCTGCCAAGGGGTACCAAAGGTCACCCAAAGCCACTTGAAATCTGATTGGCCACCACAAAACACTGAAGTTTAATACATTAAAGCAAGGTATAGCAAAGTGGCCATGTCACACTTGTATTTTTCAGCCCTTGAAGAAAAATGTTTGAACACTCTTGATCTACAGCAGTGGTCCCTGACCTTTTTGTACCATGGCCCAGTTTAACATCATACACTGTAGTTTGGTCTGGCTTTCGTGGGTGGGGGGAGGAGGCAGAGTTTAACTCACCATAACGCAGCATCAGAGAGGTTTCTAAACTCCAGATTAGGATCCTTTATGAGCACTCACTCTGTTTTTTCTCAGCTGTTAAAGTTGGCTGAGAGTCACCTATTTACACAGTAACTAATTAAATTACCACACCTTGTGAGCGAGGAGGAAAAGGCCATACAAATGCACATGATGCTTATGGTGTGTGTGCTTTCTCCATCTGTTTTCAGTCTGAACTGATTATTGATGGGTATTTTGTTAGATCTTATATCTGAATTCAGTCCTTTTTCATCAGGAAGTTGATTGCTCTCATGTGCCTCGACTATCCTCCAGTTACCCTCATCATGCAGAGTCAAATTGTTCTACAGCAATGCCCAGGGCACACGTGAAGGAGGTTTAACCATAAGTTAATCACAGATTGTACTTTTTTTGTCAGAGTCAGAGGGCCTGTGTTTATATTCCACACAGTCAAGCTACACAGGCTGATATGCAAGGATCTGGCCATCCTTTCAAATTAAAACACCCTTCAATCTCCCTTATTCAGCAAATGGTAATTAAGTTAAATATTTTTATATGTCTAAGGCCTGACACCAGTCTGTGCCTGGTGATTGGGGACTTCTGATCTAGAGAATGGGGGACTCAGATTTTTTCCTGCATGCCCCACGTCTCTCAGCTAAATTAGACATAAAAATGCAAAACAGAGAACCATAAACTAGCATAATTTTGCTGATTTACATGTCACATTGGTATAATATGACACATGTGAGATAAACACAGTATGATTACACTTCCACTTGCATTTTTTTTTTAAGTTTAAGCCTGATTTGGCATTGTAAAGAATCTCCCCTCGTTCAGGCAGAATGCTTTAATTCTGCAGTTTTAATTGGGTCTAAAAATTGCACTATTCAAAATGGCATCACATCGAGAGATTTGACCAATCATGAGCCTCCTTTTAAATTTGTTTTTGAGCTATTAATTTGATGCATGCTCCACCTTTAATGTAAAAATATATGTTTTAACGCTCCCAAGCCCTGCAACATGTTTGTAAGGAACTATAAAAAACAGTTCATGGCATCAAGCTTGGTCAAAAGAAAACAAAGAAGAGAAAAGTATATTTTGAAAACTTTTAAAGGTTGAATCTTAATTTCGGGTTTAACTCAGTGATGTTTCCCCTTCTTTACATAAAGTCATTCACTTTAAGTAAGCCAATCAAACAAATGACATATTTTAAATGGATCTTTTTGATGTAAAACTTCTGAAGAGAGACAGAGCCCATACATGCACATACGCATGCCCCTTGTTAAAACAGAGGTGTTGCATGCTAAAGCTGAAAGAACATATTCAGTGAGTTCAACTCTTTCATAAAACAATCCTTTTACTGAACATCCAGCCTGATAATGTCAAAAGTTTTAAAATGATACTGATCCATCTAAAAAAAACTCCATGCACTGCACAGCCCCATTAAGCAAAGTGCAGACATGAGGCCATAAGTCAAACTAAAAGTAGCAGAAAGTGCTGTGCTGGTCCCCTGTGCCCCGGTCCTCTATGGGCCCTCAGCTTCAAGCAAACAGGCCCGTGTTTGGACGTTTGTGTCCTGCAGCGAGGACCGTCCTCTGCGCTGTGATAGGCCTCATAAAAGAGCCTCTATTAGCACGCTCTGCCACCCTCAGCACCTACAACAACATCGGTCCACATCCTTGTTCAAACATCACCATCGCATTCCTCCTCAGCTCCTGAAACAAATTCAAAATGAACTCCATTTCCTCATCTTCATAAATCACCAAGCTCTGGACCCCCGGGTTCCCCTCGCTGAAAAACTCCCTCTCTCTCCTGATAAGATTGATTGCTGTCTGTGTCTGGCCTTGTGCTTGTTTATGAGACAGTAACCACAGAATGCTTCACGCCGTCTGTCCAAACTGTGCCGGGGTATTTCTCTCTATTTTTCTTTTTCTCTTTTAAATTCATGAAGGAGTGTGTGAGCGGGCCGAGGAAACAGCTTTTATCACTTACAGCAGTCGCACAGAAGGACCAGAACCATGTGTTATCGTGTGCAGGAGCAGGAGGAGAGCGCGGGGTGTGAATTTGTCCGTGTGTGAAGGCCGTCTGTGTTCGGAGGTTAGACTTAAAAGAGGCTCGTTGTCCACACCTTGTTATCAGAGCGTGGATCTCTCTAAAGCCGTCCTGCTTCACGCCAGGGCTGGAAAATACAGTTAACTGAGTTTTTAAGATGTTGTGATATGAGATTTGGACGAAGGTAGTTCTCGTTCCTCACAGCTTAAAGGTTAATAATAGTAATAATAATGCATTTTATTTAAAAGTGCCTTTGAAGACACTCAAGGACACTGTACAAAGTATAAACAAAAACAAACAGCATCATTAAATCAACAATTAAACAGTAAAATCTGCAAAAAATTACAGAAAAAACAGATGTAGGAAGTAGATGGCAGGCCGTTGTTAAATGGAATATGCAGTCCTGAACAGGTGGGTTTTGAGTCTGGATTTGAAGAGGGGTAGAGAGGTTGATGGTCCGACTCCCTGAGTTTATGAAGACATTTTTGTTCAGAGTTGGCATGTTTTCTCCATGTCGTAGGAGCCTTCGGAGCGCTGTTGGTGCGTAATGGACGCCATGTTGCACGTTATCTCAACTAAGCTCTAGCTCATCTGCTCACACAAAAGAAGGCCATGTTGAGGCAGGACATAAGGCCATCCAACCAATGGCAACGCCACATTTCCAAAACTGGAAATCCTTAGTAAATCCTGAATGAAAGAAAAATGGGCACAAATAAGAAAAAAATTATCCCCCTTCATGACGAGAGCACAAATGTGTGGCCTCGATATTCTAGACATCATCTGTGCATGTGATGGAGGAATGCACAGTGCATGTAGGGGGCGTGGCCTCAATACTCCTGCCTACAGGAAGTAGTGTGCTACACGCATGTGATTGAGGAATAGCAGAGATATCCTCAAGTATACTTGAGAGATCTGATTGTTTTAGTCAAGAGTATGCTCAAATACATTTTCTCCAATATATTTAAAATGTGCCTGTTCAGGGCCAACCTTTTATATGATACATTTCAGATTCATTTCTGTTTATTCCCATAAATTCACAAAAATTATGGGAAGTTTGAGAATTCACAAATGTTTGCAGCCCTATTCACTGTAGAGCTCCGTGTAATTCAAGTTCTGTTAAATCTCAATTCTGATTTGATTTTTGGTTTTGTCTCTATGGTCATACAACTTTGAACCTGACAGCATCGCAGCATACATATCCTGATTGTCCACATTGTCCTGAAGAAAAAAATGTCTTTAACTTAGTTGTTTTTAAAAGGGTTTAGGTTTTACATGCATTATTGCAAAAAAAAAAAAAAAAAAAATCCAGGCGGGCTTGGAGTTTCAAGGGTTAAGAGTAAAGAATATTTCATAGAAGTAATCTGGCCAAGTAGCTGTGATAAAAATCTTGGTAACTGATGGTTGCTTAAGTTCGTTTGACCTCTTTTTTATCAAATGCATTCCTTAGGCTTGAGAATTTTTTTTAAACTGTCATAGCAAATTAAATCTACTAATGTCCTGTATGTAATCAAATAAAACCAGTTTTTCCAGATTATTGTTGATACAGTATATTTTCCATCTTGCATGTCAAAATGCATTTTGCCTTCAACATAGAGCTGAAGTGACAAATCAGAACAAACTATTCATGGCAGGTTTTTCATCTTTATGGTTTCATCTTCTTGAAATTTAATATTGACTGGCAGGCCTCAGTAAGTACAGAGGGGGTCCACATGTAGCCTCCAGGCCGCCAGTTGCCCACCCCGATTCAGGCCCTGTGAAGGAGTTTGACAGCAATTTTTGACTATTAAAAAATACTATATCCGGCAACTAGGATTTTATTTTGCTTGTGTCATACAGGCTTTGGTTTTAGCTGTTCTTACTAAAATCACACTAAAGAATATAATTCTAGTTTTGTTGTAACCTTCAGCTGCTTCTCCAAGAAAAGAAAATTCATTGGTATATCAAATATTGACATTCAGCTGATAAAATCCACTGATGATTGATTTTTGTGCCATGTTGCTCAGCCCTGCTTCACACCATATGGAGCGCAGAGGGGCAGATCAGACAGCTCCAGTGGAAACAGGATTTCTTTATGTTAACAATACACACCTTGTCTCCTCAACATTTTCTCTCCTCCCTCTCCTCTTCTACCCTCCTAATCCACCTCAGTGAGTGAACTCATTGTCCGTTTGTGTTAGAGGAGCCGCCTGCTAAACACATTTGCCTGGAGAACGGAATTTCCAAAAGGATCTGGTGCGATTGTAGTGTCTGCCCAGAACGCCAGGCATGTGAGGAATCTCCAGCTCAGCTCAGGCGTCGCTTCTAACTGTCCTCACACTGCAGAGGAAAACTCTGGTTACATGAAATTAAGACATGACCTTGTAAAAGAAAGACTCATTTCTCATCTGGGACGTTAAAGACACTGATGTGAGGACTATCGCAGCGCCCTGATAACAATATCACACATTCAATGAGGAGGCTGTTTGCGTGCACTGATGGAAAACTGAATGAGAGGAAATGCTTTAGTTTTGAGTTTTCAACAAGGTTCCTTGGCTAAAAACATTTTTTATTTTCTCTGAATTTGAAGATCTAACCCTTTTCTTTCTTTCCAAAATGAGCACTTGTTGCACTATCTGTTTTTTTATTTGATTTCTTTCATGCAGGTTTCTTAAATTCTACAATTTGTCCTTCTCTGCTTATAAAGAGACAGACATCTGTGCTGCTTTGTTATGATCACAGTATTTTTTATTGATATTAAGATCATGATTATTAAGCACTATAACTTGCTGGTTTTACATTAGCATCTGTGCAAACATTTAAATGATTAAATAAATCATATTGTGTTGTTATGAGCCTCAGCTGTGGAACAAATTCTGCAGATTATTTTACATTGTCTGCAAAACTGTTTAAAATTTCTAGAACTATTGATATAACAGGACTGATTATACAAAGAAAGGGCTCTGTAACTACATCATAATGAATGAAATTTACATTTTTAATCACTTTTAATTTTACAAGCTGTTAAATGAATTGACACACAGTGTTCATTTTATCTTTGTAGAGGTGGTTTAAGTTGTTTTGAAGATGTTCAGAATCCAGTTTATATAAAACGATCTCATGGACGTTAAAAACATGAACCTAACTGACATCAGGCTCAGAAAACATGCATGCAAAGACAGAAAGATAGGGAAGTAAAGATGTAGATATCTATTTGAACATCACCAATATTATAATCATAACTGATGCTTTGTTCTGAAGAGAGTTTTGAGGAGATGACGGGAAAGCACCAAAGAACTTTGGAAGTCAGATTGACAAATTAATAACTGGCCCGGCGGCTCATTTGGAATTAAAGCATCGTGTCAAAATGCATTAAGTCTCATCATTGAATAAAACAGGCTGGGCTTTTAGATTAGATTAGATATAACTTTGTTAATCCCTTGGGAATACTCCCTCAGGAAATAAGGATTCCAGCAGCATAGCAAGCACACAGGGTTAAAAAGCACACAGGTATCAGAAAAGTAAAATAGTAAAAACTACCTGAAAATATAAATAAAAATAAAAGTAAAAATATGGCTAAAAGTCTAATTTACTTTGAAATGCACTCAGAGGTCTAACAGGCTTGAATACACAGGCATGGAGCAGACCCTTTTGTTGACTCATAACACACATCCATGTTTTCTACAGTGATCCACTCTCATGTCTTGTCCAGGACTCGATACTGAACTGTTTCATCCTCCGTTCATTAAAAATAGGAGCATGTATATTAGTGCACTCGAGTAACTGGACGAGTAACTGGAGACACTCCATCCTCATAAAAGAATGAGCACGACATGCAGCTCTGTGATCGTCTAATCACAGTTACTCTGTTTTTATGACCTTTGGAGCAGGGTTAATTTTGACAGCACTTTTTAATGTAGTTTTAGTTATAGTCTTTTGCCTAAACTATCTTTTAGTTTTAGTCATAATTTAGTCATCTGAATTGTTTTAACTTTAGTCTAGTTGTAGTTGATGAAATTTCACAACATTTCAGTCTATGAAATTTACTGTAAATTTAGTCCATTAAAATATGAAGTGTAATATCAAGTGTATAAATTAACAGAATTATTACACTAATTTATCTTTTGTGTGAAATGCAATCACCTTTATTTAGGCTACCTGGCAGAGCATCTCAGTTACAATACCAGAACTGACAACAAACAGTGAACCTGCTCTACATGAATATATCAGTTCATAAAGAGAGGAGCTCTGATTGGATCGCTCCACAACTTATCCCACCACCACCAAGCTAAGGCAGCTGTGATTGGATGTCTCTCTTAACTCATTCAACCTTTCCACACAACCAAAGTAGCTGTGATTGGATATATTCCTAACTTTTCTCTACTTTCTACATGACCAAATTAGGTCTGATTGGATTAAGTCTCTGTCAAACATTTTTGTCTTATTTTATTTGTTGGGGAAATGTCAGTGAATGTAGTTTTAGTTTTTGTCCATGTGAACTTGCTTTTATTAGTTACTGTCTAGTTTTTGTCAGGGGAAAAAGGTTGTTGACGAAAACTATTACAAAAATAATGAGTCATCAAAATTAGCACTGTGTGGGAGGCCGAAATCTTAATTGAAACTCAGTTATACCCAGCATTACTGATATCCATCACTCACACCCATGATCAATTTAGACTCAGCAATTTACACAATAAGCATGTTTTTTTCTGTGACAAGAAACCTGAAAACAGAGGGTAAGCCTTTGCATGCACAAGAAGAACCAACAAAAATCCACACAGAATGGCCCCACCTGACCTGAGAGTCAAACTAGCAACCTTCTTGTTGTAGCACACCTGCAATAACCTGCTGCATGTGCAGGAAGCCCGTCTCAGTGGTTTAGAAATTGAATTGTCTAAATCTATGCGTACACATTAATGTGTAAAATCACATAAATCCACATTTATATTTATGGTTTATTCTGTTGGCACATTGGTGTTTTTGCTCAGACACTTTTAAAACATAGTTTGTCTTTTCCTCTTTCTCTGAAATTAGGCTAAAATGAACTTGTTGTTAAAATAAATTCATGTTTTTTTGTGCTGTTTAGTTTTATTGTACAATTTTATTTATCTTATATTTGGCTTTTATGTTCTTCAGTAATGGCCTACTTTTGGAGTAACAGATCAGTCAACAGCCAATACATCCCCATACTGCTGATGTGATGAAATATTCTGCTGACTTGTGATAATTGGGGAGAGGCCTTTTCAATTAAACAAAGTACCTGCAGTGTAAAATGTGGAGTTTAAGATTCAGGCCAAACAAAGTGAGAGGGGATTGGGTTAAAACTGACTGTAACTGGAGACGCCCGTAGCCTTGTCATATTAAATCAATTATCTTTGCTTGAAAAGCCTTCACAGAGTTGATTGTGTTTTAATAGAATATGAAATTTAACTCACCCTGTGGTAAATTGATTTATTATTATGCAACAAAAACACTGACAGATTTTCCTTTCTCTGAAAAAACAGCAGCTTTGGTTTGGAAATCCAGAGAAAAACATAGGACTTAATTAACCCCAGAAGTAAAAGTCATCATACAGCTCAGCACTGAGACAGAAAACTGAAGGAGAGCTTCCTGAAGTTAGAGAACGTGAAGGTGTAAATAGAAATGTTGATACTGAAATTACAATTAATAGAAATAATTGATTTTTTTTAATAAATAAAATACATATCTTATTTAATCTGAGTTATCCATTTCAATGTTTGGAAGATTGGAAAAGTAACAAACTTTTAACAAACTCCTTTTTTTCTTCTGCCGAGGAGGTTTTCTTTCTCCAGTGAATTTCTGTGTCTCTGTTTGTTTTCTTGTTTGTCTGAGAGTAAAATAACTCAGAAAGTTCTCAGCGAATGTTGATGGAATTTTCAGGGATTGTTGGTCTTGATCCAAAGGAGAAGTGATTAAATTTTGGGGATAATCCAAATCTGGATGTGGATCCAGGAATCTTTTTAATAATTTGCCGACATTTTTTGATAGGGGAGTTTCTGGGTTCCTGCTAATAACTTGGCCGACAATGTCAGAAATGTCTTGGCGGAGGTTTGTGCTCTTGGATCTCTTCTGTTTGTTGCTATGAAATTATAGACAAGGTATTTTAAATGTACTTATAGCTGTTATTACTGATATTTCTTTGTTGAAGAGGAAACTCCTGTTCAATAATCATATTTAATCTTAAATAACTGTCTTGTGTTGCTTTGAATCAAATCTTTTTTCAATGAGACAAAATCAGTTATGTGACTGTTGGTATTTTCTTCCTCTGTTCATTTCTGTGCAGGGCCCACAGGAGTCGGCCTCAATGAACTCAAGAGGAAACTTTTGATTTCAGACCCCCAACACTTCAGTGTGACCATCCCACGTAAGTACCAACAATTAACCTTCCAATCCTTCCCTTTTACTCTGGATTTTCCAGTCAGCTTTCTTGCCCCCGATCTTGATCTGACTTTTATTTAATTCCTTTAAGTTAAGTCTGACTAGCATTCGCGTTTCCACTCTTTTGGATAAGGAGAAAAGGTACCCAATAATCAATAGTGTAAAATAATAGTCAATAAATAGTATCTTTTTGCCTAAATTTAGTATGACATACAATAATGAATCTTCACTTGGGCAAGAACCAAAATGTTTGACATTTTGGATGCGAATACCGAGCTCATACGCCATAACTACTAGACTATAAAATCAAAAATAATGAAACCGCTGTTAACAAACCTGTCTTGATCAAGGTACGCTCTAATGGTAGCAGATTTACTCGATGACATCTGAATGTAAACATAAGAATCAGAATCAAAGAAGAAAAAAATAAATGAAGATGGCCTTTCTCTTTCCTTCATGACTGTCAAAACATATGACTTTTGGGAATTCAAGACACAAAAATGATTTTAATGGAAAGCTTAAGGTTTCAATAATTAGACAATCAAATATGAGCTACAACAGCTAACAATACATAATTTCAAGGACGTGTGTCCAACTTAAAAACACTTAAAAACCTTGTTTTTTGGGAGTTCAAGGTTGAAAATATTTAAAACTTTTTCACTACAAGAAACAGTCTGGCATATTTAAACAATAATAAAAAGAGAGCAAACTGACAGAGTATATATTCACCTGTGATCATTTTTCTCTGAAGAGTCAAAATATAAAACTATTACTGCCATAAAATCTTAACCACATGTTCACAGTTATGCAGATGAAACTGTTGTTTATTTACCAGCAAACCTTGTTGAATGATGCTAAGACAGGGCAAATTAGACTGAAAAATAATCCGTACCAAAGGACATTGGTATCACACATGTAAAAAACACAATATATTTTCATTTTTTATCAATATATCCAACACCCCTTTGTCCTCTGTATGTAATAAAACAAAACACTCAGCATCTGATTTGATAATAACTTAAAAAAAACCACAGACAAGCTGTAATTTCAGCTGAGCCTCTAAAGAAGAAAGGGAGTTAACTTTGTTAAGGACTTTATGTGCACTTTATGTCCACCTGGACGCACACTGAAAACACATTATCTGAAAATGAAAGCTCACAAGATGCCAGATCAGATTGTTCGAACACGACACCCCAGCAGCTCAGTTTTCAGAGTGTGTGAAAGAGCGTTGGCTGTTTGTTTAAGGCCGTTTGTAACACCCGGGGCTGCTCCTCTCGAGGTCGACGTGTTGTTTCTCCTCCCGTGTCACACTCAGCTCTTTACATTCACTCTGACAGGCTCTGTGTGATGGAGGAAACAGTTTTCTGGGACCTCCTGAGGACATGCCATTCCTCTGCTTCATGAGCTGGCACCAAGCTGCATGCTGTCTTTTCCTTCACAGTTTATTTCTCACTTTATTTCAGTCCTTTTGGTCTCAGTTTTCTCTGATTGAAATGAACAACAGCACACCATGATCCTGAAAAACATCCAGGTCTGCTGCTAAAAGATAGTTCTACAAGTCTTTAATAAAGTTATTTCTTTTTACATTGAGATGTCCCAAAGCCAGCATGCTGGGACATATAAGACTGATTTTAATATTGTTGAACAGACGGACTGTAACTGTCATCAACGTCAAAACTTTTAATGTTGATAATGTTTTTTTTGTTTGTTTTTTCTGCGGATTAGAAAGATATGGTTTAAGCTAAAGTAGAAATATAAAGGAAATACTCATTATAAAGTTATTAAGTGTGATTAATCTTCACGATATATTTAAATATTGGTAGGACAAGAACTTAATGAGTTGAACTTGATTGTTAATTCATTAATTAATTAGTTTGTTTTTTCATGTGTTATGTGTGTGTGGGTACAATGTCTATGTTGTTCTTGTTAATTTATTGTGCTGCTTTTGTCATCTGTTTGAGAGCATTTGTGTCACTACTGTCATTGTTCACTTGATGTATCTATGTTATTCAGAAAATGAAAATAAAATATTAAAAAAGATAAATAATAATCACTTAGTAGGGCTGTCACTATAGACAAGTTCATTACAATAAGATTAGGATTAAGTAAAAATATATATATTTTTTTTTTTTTGTTTTTGTTTTTTCAAAATTTATTTATTGAAAGCCACCAGGTACAATGCAGTTAAGCTGCCAGAACTGTGCTGCAGCTTTGGCATCATTGTACTGTAAGACTTTTTCTTAAGACAGTGAAGAGTTTTTCTTAAGTATCTTAAGACAGAACAGACAGCAATGCAAAAGATCAACAAAAAACAGTTGGTTGAGTAAATATCCTGCCCTAGTGCTTAACTGTACTTACAGAAAAAAAAAAAAAAACTACATTAAAAAACATAAATGCTGTCACAGTGACTGGAAATGATTGATCATCACGGGTCATTTTGTGTGTGCAAACCTGCGTATTTGTTTTTAGTATAACAGTAACTTAAAGAAAAGCACTCTTAACCTGTCTCCTTCCTCTAAGTCATGATGTCAGAGCAGGGGCTCCCAACTATTTTCCTCAGAGCCCTCTACTATCTGTATCTACTGTATGTAAAGTCTTATCTCCCCTGGGACTTAGACGAAAATATTTGATACCTTGCTTCACAAAGCAAACATCGATTTTAACTGTTTTCATGAATAAAATACAGACAAAATGGGCCCACACCCACCTTTAGGTAAAGATTGCCCTAAGTGTGATATTAAATGTGTTAATTTATTTATATTAACCTGATTTTGACAAGAGTGGCACGGTGGCGCAGCAGGTAGTGCGCGTGCCTCACAGGTAGAAGGTTGCTGGTTCGAACCCTGTGTCAGTCAGGGCCTTTCTTTGTGGAGTTTGCATGTTCTCCCTGTGCATGCATGGGTCCTCACTGGGCTTCCCCCAGCAGACAAAAACAAGATCATCAGGCTGATTGGTGACTCTAGATTGCCCTTATGTATGAGTGTAAACATGAGAGGTTGTCTGTTCTCTTTATGTAGCCCTGCGTTTGGTTGGTAGCCCAGAGTGTACCGTGCCTCCCGCCCAATGTCAGCTGGGATAGGCTGCACCCCCCGTGACCCCAAAAGGGATAAGTGGTAGAGATGATGGATGGATAATCTTGTAACCTCAAAGCTGACAGCCTCAGGCCTGAAAACTTCTGAACTTCTGGCACCTCTCCTTGGGGGCCTGGATCCCAGGTTGGGAACCAAGGCTTTTAGACCATACTGGTGTACCAATAAAGTATCACATTGCATAATTAATGTATATAATTATTGTATATGTGTAGTTATAAAATGTATGTCTAGACTTCATGAATTTTTTACCTGAAAAATCTTTTGAAAAACAGAATATTACAGTGTTAAATATGTGAGAACTAAATGTTAATGTGATGCATTTTTAGGCTTCACAAGTCATCTTCAGGAACTTAATAGCTGTCTTAGAGTAGATTTTGTCCAGCAGTATCTACAGTTGTGTAGGTATCATTTTAGGCTTAGATGTAAAATACTAAACTAGTTTCTGGACCACAGGTATTAACTACCATGTTTGTTCCACACATGCAGCATAATGGATGTCCCAATTCCAGCTTGACACTTCAAATGTCCCTGGGATGAAAATCTCATTGCTTACCACACAGGATGCTAATTGTTCTCAAATGTGACCTGTAATGGAGTTTAATGGAGCGCAGACAGGCTGAACGTGACCCTGTAGAAGACGTACGGCACGAGTCCTTTGAATGAGAAAGTGTCCTGACTTTTTCTTTCTTTTTAACGTCTGATTGCTGCCAACAGACACATGGATGTCTTCAGCACTTTCAGATTAAACCTTGAAAGTGTTGCTTCTCTTTGTTTCTTTAAAAACTGGACTTTTAGAGACCACCGGCTTGTGATTGTGGTTAATTCAAGACTGCTTTCTCCCTCTTTCTCTGCTTGTCCCTGAAAAATATAACCCAGCCGTCTAAGAAATTCAAGGAGCACTTCAGTAAGCCATTAGAGAAGGGGTTAAACATTTTGATTCCAGTCCAACATTACAGATATTTTCCACAATTTTGGGACAGAACGGATGCACATTCTTTTGTTGCACTGTAATCATTTCATGCACCACAAAACAGACGTTAAAGCAGCTCATAGTGGACAGTGTTGGTGTAACTACCGCACAGTTTGGCACTGATTCTGACACACTTCTGAGCGTGCGGTGTAACTGTATGTTATCTTATGACAAGCCTGTTTTGGCCTCCTCTTCATGTTTTTCCCACTGCTGCCTGAAGCTGATGACAGAGAGCCGTTGATCTTCCTCAGTGTCTTCTGCACCACAGCTGGATTTACAGCCGTCTTTCCCTCTCAAGCGAGTGACACATCGTATAAATCACACCACTGGTTTTCCATGAACCCTGTAGATCAGCCTGGACCATTAAGAGGAAAGAAACTGGTCCACTAACAGGGCACCGTCTTGCCGCACGCTGACAACAGACCATCTCAGAGGGGAGTGAAGCCGAGCTTGGCCGTTTTGGTTGCGGGTGATAAAAGTTTAATAGTTTGTTTTGGAGTGTGTCGGAGTGTCTGCCGGCTGAGCACCTCTACCCTCTGACCTCCTGGAGTGTGAGCCGACCCCTCGACCCTTACAAATCCTCGAGCGCTGCCTGCTCGCTCTGCTTCCACGAGCCTCCCTCTCTGTCCATTTTACAGCAGGGCGCTCTGGTTTATAGCCAAGTAAAAGTGGAGACTTGATGTTAATGAGAGCTCCAAACTCAATTACCTTACAGCGGCTAACGCTGGCTACTAGTGCTGCAGCTTCTGTTTCTGCAGCCACATTACAAGAGACAAATTTAATAAGGGTCCGTAAACCTCTGCTGAATGTCAGTTTAGTGTCTGGGCTCTGTGCTGCAGCCCTACAGGTTGTGTACTTTATGGAGCTATTACACAATAATATATACAAGGGTTGGCATGGCCAGGCGTGCTGAGTTTCAGACTTCCAGCGATGTTAATAAGGGGCTCGGTTCAGATGCTTTCAGGCCCAACAGTGAGTCAGACAGTCTGGGTTTGAGGTAATCACTCATTTCTTCTCTCTCTCTCTTTCAGACACAAGTCGGGCCAAGAAGAACCAGGAGAGCGATGGCGTGGAGTACCACTTCATCTCCAAACACCTCTTTGAGACAGATATCCACAACAACAAGTAGGCATAACTGTGCAGGGTAGAAGTATAAAAACAGACCTAACTCATTCATCAAAAACCAGATACCTTTATGCAACAGCAGAGTACGAGATGTCTTAATGATGTCAGGGCTTTTGCTTTTAAAACATCCATCTTGCTGCCATTGGAGGGTTAGAGAAAAGGTGTTAATCAAGCTGTACGACTTCTATTCTCAAAGGAGTTAGTCATGAGCTGAGTTACTTTTGTTTTCAAGACCAGAAACAGAAATTAGCTACATTATCCAACCGAGGAGGGACAGCACACAGCTCTGTTTACGTCATTAAAGAAACTTTAATCACTTTTGTGTGTTTTTGTGTTGTAGAGATAGTTGCCCTGGACCCTCCAGGAAGTGGCACTAATGCAATGAAATATGATCATAGCCACTCATCAGAAAACATAAAGGTCCAGCATACTGCAAAATAACAGCCTTTTGGAAGTCATTCTACACACCCCTAACAAACACAATATGAAGTATATACCGCAGTTCCAATGAAGTTAGGACGTCGTGTAAAATGGGCACTAACACTTCGCCATACCATAACAGATGCTTTTGGCCTTTGCTCTGATAACAGTCTGGACGGTCCTTTTCCTCTTTACCCCAGAGGGCACCACATCCATGATTTCCAAAAAACAAATAAGAAATGTGGACTCATCAGACCGCAGCAGACTTTTCCACTTTGCCTCAGTCCATGGGTGTTCAATGTTTTTTTTGGTTTTTTTGCCTTGTTGCTTATGTACAGAGATTTCTCTGGATTCTCTGAATTTTTTGATGGTATTATGGGCTGTACATGATGAAATCCCTAAATTCCTTGCAATGGTACACTGCGATATGTTGTTCATAAAGTGATGAACCTCAACCCATCCTTGCTTGTAAAGGACTGAGCCTTTTTGGGGTGCTCCTTCACGAAAAACCCAATCATGACAGTCACCTGTTTATAATTAACCGGTTCACCTGTAGAATGATCCAAACAGGTGTTTTCTGAACATTCATCAGCTTTCCCAGTCTTTTGTTACCCTTGTCCTTGTCCCAGCCTTTATTAGAATGTGACGCAGGCATCATATTAAAGATGAGTGAATATTTGCAAAAAACATTGAGGTTTATCAGTTTGAATATTGAATATTGTGTCTCTGTTGCGTGTTCAATGGACTTAAGGTCAAAAAGTATGTGCATATCATTGTGTTCTGATTTTATTGATGTTTTACACAATGTCCCATCTTCATTGGATCTGGGATTTGTAGCATGTAGTAGGTGGTTTTGAAAATGGTCCGTGTCTAAAAGTCTGACCGTTTTGTCAAGTTTGAACTGCCAAGCTTTTGTGTTTTTGAGGGAAAAAGAGTTAAATGATTGTTTTCATTTCAATATTTGCATTCATTTTGAAATAAAGATTCTGATTACAGGCATCCAAAAACACATACTTGAGAGGGCATTGGATGAAGTCTGTGTTCAGTAACACTGTCAGTTGGCATAAATGTCATTGCCATCAGCTGATAAAAACAGAGTGAGTCCTCATAAATGTCTCTTTGTTGGGGTTTAGAAACAAGCCCCTTTTGCTCCCTTTGTTGGTGCGTTATGTAAAGTTATACTATGCACAGCATGCCCACTCCACCACAAAGGCTGGTCCGTGACGACAGTGTATGACAAAACATTTGAGGATCAATGTGTTACACGACTTTTTTTACCAGCACCAGACAGTGTCATTTGCCACTGTTCCTGCACACTTTATAGATTAGTTAATTTAAGCAGAGAAGATATTGAAAAAAATGTTTTTATTAGTTTTTCTGCTTCTTGTAGATTAACCAAATCTGCATGTGCCCAAATGTTTTTTTCTTATTTAATATTTGATTTGTGTAGATGCATGTCTTAATCAAATCACTTTTTTGAAGGCTTCAGTCTGAGGAGTATCTATTTGGTTAAAAAAATATTGCACTTAAAAACAAAGCTATAGCATGTGACAGTGTGTGATGTAAAGCACTTACACTCTCAGTGAATTAAAGCAGAAATGTGGGTCCAAGAATCTGTACTTGTGCATCTATAAGGGGGTGATTTACCAACAAAACACATGATGACCTCATGTCACATTACAAGATGATTCTTGAAGCCTTTTTAATGTTTGCTGAGAACATGAATTTGCTTTAAAACATTTGAGACTGACTATCTCCATGAAAGCAAACCCCCTCTGTGCCTGACCACTAGAGGCAGCACAGCAGTGAGAGCAGCGGTCCAGTCCTTGTTGTTCGCACACAGCCTCCCTGCTGTCCTCTGTGTGTTCCTGTAACTGAGTGTGAGCCGGTGTTGACAGGGCCGGGCCCCGCGTTGGTAACGGATCTCCAGACAGTGGCCCCGAGGTCTCCTGTCTCCGCTTCCTCCTTTCCTCAGGCGCTCTCTCCGAATCCAGCCGCACCACGGCCCGCCTTGACATTTGTGGCCAACAAATTGAAATGCAAGTTGTAATAGTCACAAGGATGATTGATGCCTCTCTGCCGCTCTCACACGAGCTGGGAGGATGAAAAAAAGACGTACTGCGGGGTGTACATGCTAAACATTTATGCACGCAAACACACATGTAAAAGTTATGACATAGACGGACCCTGTGGTGGTGAGTGGGGATAGAGTGTCAGGGCATGCAGAGAGGAGGGGGGAGGGGGGAGGCTGTATATTTAGGCCATGTTGTGGTGAAGGTCGAGGCATGCAATGTTTTTCAGGGAGTTGGAGGGGTGAGTGGCAGGGCTGTGATGTGGGGTGGATGCGTGGGACACTGAAACGACTCAAATTGAAATTACAAGGCAGCAGAGCAGACAAGGAGTCAGATGAACTTGTTTGTGTTGTGCCTCGTTTGCATGCAGCGACAACAATGCAGAAATAAAAGGTCTCGGAGTCGGAGCCACAACAACGTGTGTTTAAGTGAACAACTTTCCCAAGGGAAGCCCTGTTCTGTGTGAAAATGGCAACAATCCATTGTCCCAATTTAGCACAATCTCTGCTGGCATGTCTTCCTGTAATCTATATACCTACAAGAATGTTGTAGTGCAGGGTGGCAAACCAGGATCAATCCTGTAAAGGGTTTTAGTTCTGCCACGGAATAGATTTTCACAGCTATGCCTCATCAGATCTTTAAAACAGTACATGCTTCTAGTCCATACATGAGGCAACACAGAGTCCCCAATAGCCTAACCTTCCAGCCATGGTTGGTTAATAGTGGAGTAACAGGCATGTTTCACTCTCACTGAAAGAGCAGAGCCAGGAGGTCACACACGTTAGAGCCTCTATGTTATAAGTGGAGTTTAATTCCCTGATTAGTAGATTTACATATGGAGACACTAAAATTATCCCCATTTTCCTTGGCAGAGTTTTGACTGGTCCATGACTGGAAAGTGCTTGGACCTGCCCACCCCCATGGCTCTAAAGAGATCCCCCGACAACATGATAAACATGTAACCCTTGCTACTTATGTTTTACAGGATACATAAATGAACATCTTAATTACCAAGGAAAATTCCATCAAGTACAAAAATCGAGAGCACAAAACAAACCAAAAAACCAAAACCTTATTTAGATGCTCATTGGCTGGAGGTTGGCTGGTTGGTAACTGACTGGAACTTGGCTGGGCGGGGAAAGTTGAAGTAGCTGCATGTGTAACTGGACTACTGCTCTTGTCTCAGTATAAAAGCATCTTAGCAGAATTAAAGGCATGTTCAGTTCTGCTACGGAGTGTGGCAAAAAATCCCCTTTGTAGCAGTTTGCCAAAGACCTCCTGCATGCTGACCCAAATAAGCAGTTTAATGGTTTTATGTTAAATTATAAAGAACTTAAAGCCCCTTGGAGACCACACTGATGTTAGGGAAAAAAACATTGATTAGACCTTTTCTCAGGGTTAAATGGTTGAATTTGTTTGACTGACACCTCCACAGCCCTGTGAAATTTGTACAGCCTGTTCTTGTAGGAGGACCTGTGACCTTTTTTTAATGTATTTCAATTGGTTTTTGAAAATTACCACATGAAATTTCTCACCTGTTTTTAACCTCTCCCAGGTCTAATCAATCAGAGTGATAAAAAACACCTGCGTGAGTGACCAGGGCCTTTAACAGCTCTGTACAGTTCAGCCACATCAGCCATGGGCCTAATTATGCATAACTTGTGTCCTTTGTATAATCAATAGGATGAATTATTAAAAAAAATCCCCTCTCTACATATGAGGGCACACAGATATTAACCTAAGCACATATTAACTTAAATTGTGTGATAATTAGGGCTGTTTAATGTTGAGTGTGTCTTTGGCTGGAGATATACTTGCTATTAACTACATAGATGCGTGATGGCATGTGTCCTCTGCGTCTATAGCGTGTTGGTTTGGGATGTTGTCCAGACTTAATGTGATGCAGATGCAAGCTTCAGTCTGCACCTGACCATTGGGATCAGTGTAACAGCAGAGGATATTCGCCAGCATTAACAATGCAGCAGAGACAACCATAACAGGAGGTTTTTAAGTCAGACTGATTAATAACTTCACAATCATTAACATCAAAATCATGTATGCATAAACACAAACCTGGCTGTTGACAGGTTGATTCTGTCTTAATGTTTTGGAAGTAGCAAAATAAGTTTGATGTAATAATTCAGCAAGTGACCATGTACATTTTTGAGTTTGACTGGTTGTGTTTGCGCTAGCTTAGTTTATCTAGCTGTTTGTTTTACATATAAACTACTGGTTAGTACTTTTGATGCAGTTATTTAAAAAAGCGCCTCACAGTGAAGCATTGGAGGCTACACCCTTGGGATTGCAATGGAAAACCAGTTCCAGTTGAGAATGGAACTCTGTTAAAGGATCAATATCATTAACCATTTTGCTAATCAATTTTGTCCACTTTGGTTTGCAAATCAAGGCTGTGACCTTCTCACCAGTAAGCCAAAATACAACAAGGATGTCAAAAATCATGGCAGACAGGGGACAGAATTGGTCAAATTGTGGCTTAATTTTCCACGAAATGGTTGGAAACACAAAAAATAAGCAGAGGCATTCATCCATGCACCACAGCAATGAGTATCAGTGACGTTTTGGACATTGTTGCCACTGAAAACCTGTACAGGCCATCATTTTTCCACCCAAGGAATCATTAAAGAATTGAATTGATAAGCAGAATCTTTAATGGCACTGTATCAATAAAATCTCATTCATTTCCATCCCTAAATCCTTTTTTTCACAGTGCTTCAGCAACTACATACTTTAGCATGGTGAGCCGAAGGTCAGCAGTTGAAATGGACACTCATTAGACCATAACACCGAAACAGTTATGGCTTTGCAGATGATGCTGATGATGAGGTCTGTCATCAATTATTAACAAATATTTAATGATGTTATTGATTTTTGGTGTTTTTATTTTGTTATTTTTACTCTCAGAATTACCACCATGTTTGCAGTTAACTTCAGACACAACTTGTAGTTACATACAGTCCGAGATCTTCTGCGCAAGGCAAGTAAAGTGGTGCTAATGATGCCAACAAACGGGAATGCAAGGAAAAAAATGCCAGTGTATCTCCAAGGTTTCTACTGCTAGCTTCAAGACACTCACAGTATTACTTTTTTACCCCTGCTTCTGCGTTAGCATAATTTTTCAGCTCCAGAGGTTACTTCTTGGTTGTAGCACAAAAATTATTTAACATGTATGATTGCTTTTAAAATGCTTAAACATTGATATAATACCATTTCTGTTAAAAGCATAGGAACACACCACAGTATGAATTTAAGGTCACATTGCCCAACTCTATAACGCTGAGGTGTGACTTTTAAAGACTGCCTATTTAAGATCCCAAATGAATTTCCCATAACTGAATATGAGTCTTTTTACAGACTTTAGCCTCCTGTCCTTTAAAAAAACGCTGAGTGAAACAGTCTTACATGGGCAATTACCATAAAACTTTATTTTTTAACATGGCATAATTCACACTGTGGCACTCATTCTGCCCGACACTCGTCATGAGCAGACTGCGAGCATACCACACAGCCCTATTAGCCTCAGATTCTTTCCACGTCATTACACTCCTCTGCTGCCTTCTTTCCTTCTTGTTTTCAGCTAAAAATACACACAGTGGCTTTCCTTTTTTTGTGATTGGTGTGAAATGAGGGAGATTATCCTGTGGAAAAGTGTTTGTTTGCTGTGCTAGGATCTTGAAGGATTACAGAAGAGGGGGTTGGCATTCAGGGGCTTTGTGGTCTCTCTGGAACAAACAGGTGTTACTGATTGAATGGGGTAGGCGTAAGAGATTATATAAAAACACGCCTGCCAAAACGTCTGGTTTTTCGGTTGTGCTGGAGAATGCTATCTTCAGATCTGTCAGTGGTTGAGAGAGTAATCCTCCTGTCTCTGTGGATTTGTCGGATTTCTATGTTTCATTATATTTACGATGGATCTCTACAGCGTGCTGACACAGTCGCACAGATAAGTCAAAGGATCTTAAGTTACTCCCAAAGGTTGTTAGTGTTGCATAGGATACTAACCCCTGCTCTGAGATACATCAAAAAGTCTCTTAACTTTCTCCCTATCTCCTTATTCTCTGTCCAATGTGCTTCTCAGGTTTATCGAATACGGGGAGTACAAAGGGAACTACTACGGGACAAGCCTGGACTCAGTGCGCTCTGTCCTCTCCAAGAACAAAGTGTGCCTATTGGATGTCCAGCCACATGTAAGTGTCACAAACCCAATCTCATCTCTCCATCCTCCATAAATTATCTGTATTTTTAGATTGTTGGCACCTCTTCTACCTATCAGACACAGATCTTCTGCTCCCATCTCTCTGAAAGGCCTTGGCTGCTTTCTAGATTTCAGTAGCAGCTTTTAAAGGGGGTGTTTTGGGTGGGCAATTACCTCTAATTCTCTCTTTTTAAAGAATTCTCTCTTGAACTTATTTATCTTGGCTGTTGGTGATGTGGATCAACACAAAAGCATCACTAGAATCTAGAGCTGAAGCCACTAAGACATCGCTGGTCTTTTTCTGTCTTGCCTCGGTCTCACCATGTCCCATAACAACTTTTTTGGTGTTCTTATGCAGATTTTATGCCGATTTTTTAATTTGTTTCCATTCTTAGGAAGCATTGCTAAATTTGTGTGCCAAAACTTTTTTTAAAAGCCAATGAATACTCTGTCTCTGTTCTCTTAACTGATGAGCTTAAATTGGCTTTAGTTCTGATTTAGTTTATTAAATACTGCATTGCTATTTATTTACGAGTTTAATTTAAATGATATTAGCTTTATATTTGCCTGTTTTTTTAATAGTAGGACTTTTGGTTGGTCCTTTGGCAGTGAAAAGTGAAATAATGTGGCCTTTTTAGCTGCCAAAGTTGTCTGTTGATTATATACACTGCCCGGCCAAAAAAAAAGTTGCCACCAAAAAACAGGGTCACACACTCTAATATTTCTTTGAACTGCCTTTAGCTTTGATTACAGCACAAATTTGCTGTGGCATTGTTTCAATAAGCTTCTGCAGTGTCACAAGATCTGTCACAGATCATAGCACTGCCCCCACAGGCTTGAACAGTAGGCACTAGACATGATGGGTGCATCACTTCACCTGCCTCTCTTCTTACCCTGCTGCTCCCATCACTCTGGAGCAGGGTAAATCTGGACTCATCAGACCACATGACCTTCTTCCAGTCCTCCAGAGTCCAATCTTTATGCTCCCTAGCAAACTGAAGCCTTTTTTTCCAGTAAGCCATACTGATTAGTGGTTTTCTTGAGACTACACAGCTGTTCAGTCCCAATCCCTTGAGTTCCCTTCACATTGTGTGTGTGGAAATGCTCTTACTTTCACTATTAAACATACCCCTGAGTTCTACTGTTGTTTTTCTTCTATTTGATTTGGTCAAACGTTTAAGTTATCACTGATCACGATCATGCACGATTTTTTTCGACCACATTTCTTTCCTGAAGACGATGCTTCCCCACTATCCTTTCAGTTTTTAATAATGCGTTGGACAGTTCTTAACCCAAGTTTAGTAGTTTCTGCAATCTCCTTAGATGTTTTTTTCTGCTTGATGCATGCCAATGATTTGACCCTTCTTAAACAGACTAACATCTTTTCCACGACCACGGGATGTGTCTTTCCACATGGTTGTTTAAGAAATGAGAAGCAACTCATTGCATCAGCTGGGGTTTAATAAGTTGTTGCCAGCTGAAAGATAATCAAACGTGCAGTAATTATCCAACAGGAGGCTCATACCTATGTGCTTAGTTAAATCCAGGGGGTGAGTTTTTTTTTGGCCAGGCAGTGTGTATATATATGTGTACTTTCTACACTGTAGCTTTAGCTAATAGTGACCGCCTTTTTGCCAACAATGCCCCACACCAACTTGAAACAAAGGGCATTTAATGAAATTTAGGGATACAATGACAGATAATAACATCACTAAAAACAGTGCAGTTGTCAAGATTTAAGTTCTATGTTTAGACAAAGTTATACTTGTGTATAATCACTTAACTTAAGCAATGATGAACCACATTCTGTTTAGAAATGTGGAGGTTAACCTGCAGTGAGGATCAGAGTTGCACTGCTACCATCAGCCACACCTAACTCCCAGTGCACTCGTGAGCTTGTGCCAGATGAATACTGCCCAGTTTTGATGTTTTTTGCCAGGTTTCCCTTATTTTCACCCCAGGAATAGTTGGTTGAAATAACCTATTTTTTGACAGAGATACACTTGTCTTATTTCAAAACATGTGACATGTCTCCCTCCAGCTTTGCAACTATTGAAATGTCTTTCAGCTGGCCTTGTCACCAAGTTAGCAAACAGCTACCCAGTAGTGTATCAGTTGGTGAAAACATAAACAACTGTAAATGTTGTCCATACTTAGGTTCTGCTTTTGGTTCAAATACAATGCACAACCAAATGCAAATCAAACTCAACTTTTACTGGGGTAATGGGAAAGTTAGGGGTTAGTATTCATGCTGCTTCATGCTACTTCTGGGCCAAAGTCCAGCAGGGAAATTGTATAACATTCTCAAAAGCTCAGTCCACTTTGGTTGGACATACTTAATTAACTGGTGGCAGACTCAAACAACAAAATTGCTGATCGTCTTATAGTCAACCAAGAAAGGCATACTGCCATCAGCTCTGCAACTACTGAGAAAACTTCACTTTTTTTATTTTGTCATTCACTAAACAACCTTCATTCCCAACCCCCACGTTGACTGGCTAATGTCTTGCAGGAAACACTGTCCACCATGTTTGGATCATAGTTCCCAAACCATCCTGGTCTGAACAGCAGCAGGTCCCGGATCTCTCAGCTGTTTGTGATCCTATTGAAGCTTAAGCGTATGTTTAAAACTCCACCTTTTCTGTTTTCAGGCCCACACTCATGTTGTTGTGTAAGCCAGCAGCTTCCCCGCACCTCCACATGACTCCACATTACTCAGGATCAGATCAGTGGCAGTGTGAGAGCATGTTATTGCTCCCATGCTGACTTGGTGAGCGCCTGATGTTAGCTGTGATGAATTTCCTTGCAGCAGTTCCTCTCCCGCTCCTCTTTCTGGGTTTATATCTGTCTTCCTATCAGTTGTGGGTTTTTGACCCACTGCCTATTAGCACGGTGTGGAGCCCTGATCGTGCTGCAGGGACCAGGAGGAGAGCCTGAAGCCTGACGCCACAGCTAACCCACTGTGACCTCTCTTTTACCTCTGAGGAGCAGATTTTAGGTGTTATTTTGTGTGATTGTCACCAGCTTTGGAGAAAGACGGTTGGAAATGCATCTTTCATTTCCTGCTCCAGGGATGCCACATGCTAAACCTCATGTAGCGTGCATGCTGTTTTTACTTGACCCACCCATACATTAAAGTGATCATTTTAAACCGTTTAAAGGAGCCTCTAACATCTATACAGCCATCATCCATCCTTTCAAACAAGCTCCTCCATTAATCTAGATTCAGATAAGTGCTATCATGCTGGGTGAACCTTTCATACACCCGAAGAGCAGCTTTTTCCAGCTTCTTATTGAGAATCCAAAGGCGTTTCTGGGTAATATCGGATATTTAACCTCTCAAGTGGTCTCCCAGTGGTCTCTTCCCAGTCAAACATGCCTTAAAACCCTTAAAGAGATTCTGCCTTGAAGATCTTAGTTTGGTGGCTACGCACTGGACTATTTAAGCCAAATTTTACCCCCCAGCTGCCTAATAGTTGGTGGGGTGTGGCTTCATTCCAGACTCTTCACATCTGATGATTTGTCTGAATAATCCTTAAGTGTGTGGTGTCAAAATGTTTATTGTGCCGCTTCAGGTTAAGTGGGGTACACACAACAAGATAACTGTCCTGAGTTTCTACTCGGATCCCTGCCTCCGACCAAAGTCAGCAAAGGCCCAATCATCTGTAGGTCCTTAAGATTATCTTGCCTGATTATCCTCTGGTGTTAGATGTTTAAAGAGTCATTTTATCTTCTGAGGAGAGGATAGGAGACACTCTGACTTGAAATCACAAATATAAAGCGTGTCCAATATTTACGACCAGAAATCCTGACGTGTGCAGAGCACCAAGGACAGCTGAGCATGCCTGCTGTGTTTTGTCACATGGGACAAAACAAAGCCAATCAGGGAGCAAGCTGACTGAAGTGGGAAGCAAATGTAGCCATGACCATGAGAGTAAAAGCAAAGCATAAAAGTCAGATAAGTGTTTTGCAATTTTACTTACTTGTGTTGTCCTTGAGCATAACAGAAGTCGAAGACCATGAAGACTGATGCCCACACAATCCATCCATCCATTGTCTATACCTTTTAAGCCTATCCCAGCTGACACTGGGTGAAAGGGCAGGGTACACCTTAAGCTGGTCACCAGCCCATTGCAGGGCCACATGGAGAGACAAACAGCCATTCATGCTCACACTCATATCTAAAGGCAATTTAGAGTCATCAGTTATACAAATGAGCATGTTTGTGATCTGCAGGAGGAAACCGTAGTGCCTTGAGAGAACCCACACAGGCACAGGGAGAACAAATAAGCTCCACATAGAAAGACCTTTGTCGACACGAGGGGTCCGACCAGCTGTTTTCTTGCTGTCAGACATGTGCACTACTCATGTGACTGTGAAACCCTTCCTGTAACGTTTTGATTGTTTTCTGTAAATATAAAAATCATGGCCACTGAACATCAGAGTGTTAGAATAAAAGATGTCTGTATGCAATCCTGATCAGATGAATATGAATGATACATCCCTGTTTATTCTCTCTTCTGTACCCTTTTATACTGTTTTCCACCTCAACATTAGTATTTTTTAATCAATTTTTCCTTTTTCTCTCTACCTAGACATTAAAGCACCTTCGGACTGCAGAGTTTAAACCCTTCGTAGTGTTTGTGAAGCCTCCATCAGTTGAAAGATTGAGGGAAACCAGACAGAATGCCAAAATTATATCAGGCAAGGACGACAAGGGAACTGCCAAGCCATTCACGGTAAGACACTCTGAAAGAAACTGATTCCCACACTGAACCACACCAAACAAAACATGTCGAATAGAATTACTTAGAAAGCTTGAAGAAACCAATGGATGCCAATCATCTGGCATCCATCAGTTAACAAACCAAAATAAAGCTAACTAAACCAATGGTTTGCTTTATGGTCCTGAGTTTGTACCAAAATGGATCAGATTTGTCAAAACTTTTAGATTAGATTTAGGTAGATGGCTGTGAAATGATCCACATGAAGAATGTGGATCCTCACAGCTGATAATAGAAACATGCATCTTCAACAAAGAAGAACTAAAGATAAGGGTGAGTATTGATGAGGGCTAGTTATGGGTGTAACCAGACTTTTTCTAAATGAACCATAACCAGTAGGTTTAATTTTACTAATATCAATACTGATACTTGTACCAATTGTCCTTTGAAAATGTATTTACAAATGTATAGTTAGGATGTTTTCGCTCCACTTTGGACATGTTTTGACCAGAGTTTATTTTACAAGTAGCCCACATTCTGTAGTGCAGTTGTGCCCACCTACTAAATTATCTGATTGGCCTGTGATGAAAATGACTGACAGAACAATCGTTCAATCTTCTGAAAGGTTTTGCCCTCCCCAAACACTTTCTATGGGCTCTTTGCCAGATGGACTTGTGAAATATATTGAACTGTCTATTTGGTTTGCCAGGTTAATCTAGATTAGGATCACCCCTAAAACGTAATCCTTCTTTGTGCCATGACCAACATTCTCTAAAAAATGTCCTTAAAATCCTTTGAGATTTTATTGAGTTGTTTGCAAAAATGTGGAAAGTGCTGTATCTCGCAATGTTAACAAATTCTTTAAAAAGTTCCTGGATCCACATCTGTTCTAAGATCAACACCAAAATCAGATCACTTGACCAGCTTTCCCAGAAATATTCTTACTTTCTTAACAAACTAACAAAGAACAGCTAAAACATAGGCTAGTTGGTGAAGATTGTGCCGAATCCTGTCCTAACACTGATAGCAGCTGTGGACTTGGATATCGTTCCCTTTAGAATTCAAGCAGATCTTTTTCACCTCTGCCATTGTTGTTTACCAAGCCAACACCAGTGATCCCACCCTCTTTTTTTTATTTGTCAGTGAGAGAGAAGTGACATTGAAGTGTGCAGCGCACTTCCAAAAGTTGAACTGTTTTCACCTGAGAGTGTGGAGACGGACAGCAGCCGGCACTGAGGGTGTTTTACCACTCAGGGCACTGAGAATGCTGCACAACAAAGGTTTGGAAATGAAAAAAGTGCTGCAAGAGCAAGCAAATAATGGTATAGATGCAGAGCCTTAAGGTAAAAGGGTAGCAGAAGCCTCTTGTGGCTCAGCTGCTAGAAAGTGCTGTGAAAGGCTGTTGATAACTCTGCTTTTGCCAACCATTTGTCTCCATGTGAGGTCTAAATAGCATCAGTAAACTAAACACTGTTCCCACTGATTCAGTCCCCCTCTAATATATTCAGTTCTCAGGAATTACTCTCTGAGCACACAGCCCAATTATGTGATGGTGTTTTTCACTGTATAAACTTCTGACTTTACACCTAACAGATTAGCAGCAGCAGAAATAACAGGAACACTATCTGGACTCGAACAGTTGGTGTGAGTGAGTGATGAGGTCATCCTCACACACCTTTATCCCGGCCCTACGGGGACACAGATGAAACCAATTAGCCAGTGTTTGGTGCTGCTGTGAAGTTAACGGGAGAGTGCAGAAGGGGGGAGGATGATGGTTTTCCCAGCTCCGTCAGACCTGGTGCACACTCGCGTGTCTCGCTCGCCACAGGCAGCTTGAAGGCCAAGATCTCGGTCTGCAGAGCAGCTTTCAGAGCAGGTCTGATGGGACGACAGGAGGGAATGGAGACAAAGACGGAGGGGGTGGGGGACTGAGAGAGACAGGCTGTCAAAGAGACGCAGACTGACTGACAGAGCAGTACTGTGATGGAGAAGGGCGAGTGGTGAGAGAGCACACCGGGGTCTGCAGGTGTAAATCCAACATGCTTAGGTTGAATTGTTGCTTATTGAAAACACACGCCTGAAAATGCAACTGACAGATCCGGTTTTAAACGAACCATATCAAGTCTGTTTTTTTGTTCTCAGCCTTTTTTGTATTTAACAATAATCTGACCTCTAACCCCACACCAAAGAAACATAAATTTGTTCTCTTTAACATGATTATTATTATTTTTTTTAATTTATAAAGTGAACCACGTGGAGCTTAATTCAAAAAAGCAATGCCTCAAATGTAAGTTAGCCTATTAAGCACTTTATCCAGTCTGTCCAATATCACAATTTAAATGACTGAAATTAAACATCCAGACAATTATTTTTTATTGCTGTCAGGGGGCTCCTTAAAGATCAAGTTGAACCTGTACTTAAATTTTCCTCGCTCTGTCTAATCATTCTACCTTTTGATAGTCTTAAAACTCTGATATTATTTCCAGGCTGTAATCATTTGTTCATTTTCATATGAAGAAACAATTCCCCACCAGTAACACGATATTAAAGCCTGAAAGAAGGAAAGATGGTTGATTTAAGGACAAAAACCTTGACCCAGAAAACTGAATTAACCTGAATTTTAAGGTAACCTACATGGCTAATTGTTCTTGTAAATATATGTTGATTTTTCTAATCCCAAAGCAACAGTAGGCTGTACTGATGGTCCAAAAGATCTGCCAGTAAACTAGAGTCGTTTGTTTTGTTGACCTAAACATGATGGAAAAGATGTATCCTACAAACCTGTCATTACTGTAATACCAACCTAGTTTAAATAACACTTTTAAAAACAGGCTCTCAAAAAATGCTTTGTCATACATGGGAAACTATGCTAGAGACAAGGCAGAAGAACACAAAGGAACCAAACTCATCAGTTAGCATATCAAAACTATAAAACCCATAAAGCAACACTGACAGCCAACTGCATAGATCAAGACCAAGAGAACCAGATATTAAGTAGATGTTGCTGCAAGCCAAACAGACATAGCCCGTGGACCATAGCTTGGACGCACCTCCATTAAACCGTTTAATTGTTTTAAAAAGAGATGATAGATGAATTACCTCGGACAGTAAACAAAACACACTGTCAGAAAAAATGTTGAAATCACACCTGGTACTTTCATATCTGCGGGTTTCCCTTAATGGTCCAAACCAAATGAATTCTGGGTTGATTTTTAGGAAAGCTCATCTGATTTGGGATGGTGTGAAAGCTCACAGCAACTCTGGTGCGGACCAAAGAACTAAACTCTGGCCCTCCTGAAAACAGGAGACTAGGATCAATCCAGGCAAACCAGAGCTCAGTTCACAGTGGCTGTGAAAGTCACCACAACCAAACAAGACCAAACAGAGGAACAAACCAAAACATTGTGAATTCTGTAATAAAACTGTCCAAATATCACTACAGAAAGCAAGCTAACAAAGCATTTATAAACAGTGTTCCAGCAGAGAGTGGCTAACATCAGCATTGCTAGCATTGCCAGCTTTCACTCCTCTTTAGAGATTAATGTTTACAATTCTGTACTGAGTATGGTTACATATTGCTCCTCCTGATATGCAAGTGTCCCCTGACGCAGTCTAAATGTAGCTTTTTCTTTTGTTTCTTTTCACTCAAAATACTGCCATGCTTCTTTGAGCTAAACAAGGTTATTACAGATTGAAGTGCAACAACGGACCTGATGGCAGGAACAAAGACTGCAGCTCAGCCCGACTAGTGGTGGGCAGCTTTATTATTCAGCACTTGTGAAAGAAAACCAAATGAAGTGAAAGAGCTACAGCAATGTTGGACCAAACCCCTGAACTGAAGAGTCCGCCAAACTTTAGGTGTGAAAGCAACCTTAGTGTCCAACAGTTCTGTTCTGCTTATCCAGGGCCAGGCCAAAATGGCAGCAGGCTCAGCAAGTTGACCCAGACGTCCCATTATTAGTTATGCTTTCTAGTTTCTCGATGGGGGATCCTGAGATGTTCCAAAAGCAAATGGGGTGTACAGTCAATTCCCCTTCAGGATATTGTTTTCCCCACCAGTGTGTTCCTCAAGTTGGATCTGCAAAGAGATGCCTGAACCACTTTATCAGGCTCCTTTTAATGCAGAATATTGTTTTTGTAAAAGTTAATTGATTCCCTGTCTTTGCAGAGCCTATCAGGTCTTCCTGATGCTCAAAATGACGTGCCTTTTACTCACACTAACAGTGGCTCATATTTAGAAATTTGATCAATTTTCAGGGTCAGGAGGAGCAAGAGAATCAAACAGACAATTTTTGATGTAATAACCATTCTGACTTTGTAAGCCATAGCTGACATGTTATCCCCCTCAGTTTGGATGATGGGCCAAGACCATTGTTCAGTCATCCCAGGATTATCCGCACTCAGATACTTTTACACATAAAATACAGTTTCAGCTCGTTCCCAGCTGAAGATCTGCTCACACTCAGTACATCCTGCAGATACTTCACGTCATTGTCAAACATTTAAAGCCTCAGTTCAGACACACAGTCAGCCTGAATAAGTCAACTGGTGAAATATTATTTTGCCTCTGTCTGCTCCTTGTTTCTCAGCAGGAGCCTTGAGCTTTAGTTGTCAGAGAGGGATCACAACCAACAATCCATGCTGCTGCTGTTATTACTTACTGTTCTTGTATCTCCTAAGTAATACAAATGAGCATCTGCAGAACTGTAAGGACGATTTTCAGCTAGTTGAAGACAGGCTGCACTTTAGATGGCGACAGCACACTTGTGGTGACGGTTTTGATAACTGTTTTACCTTAAGATCCTCCAAAAGCTTAACCTAGAAGATTCAACCACACTGTAAAACCACTTTTGGTAATATTTTCACAGCAGCTATTCCACGATGACATCCAAAAAATTCAGCCTATACCTTTTCCTTACTAGGCCTATTGTGTTCTGTCTTACATTAAATACTCTGAATGCATTGAGTTGTTGCCGTAAATTTATGAGCTGGACCTCTTTTTCAGTATTCATCTTGGCTCTGTCTTGGTGTTCATTGCAATGTTTGTGCACTGTAGAAGTACACAACAAGTATAAAACAAGTATACAAATCATTAAAACAGCATGTACAAATGTCTATGTGGTGTAAAACATATATGTTCATGAAGAAAGTTCAAAGAAATCTTCAACATTTCAACATCTTTGCCACTGACATCCTAAATAACTGCCCCAGAAACAAATAAAGAGGAAAAGCATTGTCTAAAAATGCCTGTTTCACTCTGCATGTGTCAGCTCTGGTGAGTGCCACCACAGCTTTCACACCAGGTGTGTGAATGTCCTGCGGGCCCAGTCACAGCTCTATCTCTCCATATATATCACCTAATAATGAGCTTCTATTGAAAGTTTAGGAAGAACCACAGCAAATCTCTCCACAAGATATATAACTGACCTAAGAAACCTGCAGAGTGACATCACTCTGATGAACAAACTGAAGCTTTAACTTTGAGGGACACAGACAGGAAGAGTATTGGACAGTTTTTATCTTCTCTGTGACATATTCTACCGCTGTGGACATACAGATGCAACCACTTCAATTTTCCCCTCCCAGCCAAGCTAGAACAGTTCCAGCCAGTTACCAGCCAGTTACCAGCCAACGAGGGTCTAAAATTAAGTTTTGTTTTTTGGTTTGTTTCTACTCACAGTTGTTGTACATAGTAATCAAAATTTTTGTTAATATACCCTGAGAGAAATATAAATAGTTAGGGTTACATGCCATCAGGGTGGGCAGGTCGTAGCACTTTACTATCACTGACCAGCCAAGACCCTTCCAAGGAAGTTGGGGAAATAGTATATAGCAGCTAAATGAAGGTTAATATGGCTCTCTGTTTGTCATTTTCCATCTGATCTGAAAGTGAGACTTGCACGGCTCGAAGAAAAAAATTGGCAAGCCTCCCGTTCTTGAGATGGGAGGCATGCCACACTTCCATTTTAAAAGCTCTGACTTGATAACATATAAGCTGAAATGAAAACAGGCACCCACCCCTGATGTCATGCAAGTAAAAGACTGAAATGGCCACTAGTGTCATCACTGAATTAAACAGACCGGGTTTTTACTTTGAAACCCTTTCTGGAAGTGTTTATATGCCTCACCATCGAGCCCAACATGTTCTTATAAAGGCAGGATGTGGACTGCTGGCTGCAGTGAATCTGCCTCAGCACACCGACACAGAAACTCAGTGCCTCTCAAACAAAGAATTATGTCTTCAGAGTGAATTGAGCCTTTTTCACACATGCAATCCTGTTGTGAACCAGGAAATGTCAGGGTAGATAAATTTAGGCAGGTTCAAGTGTGAATGGGGTTTCAGACTCATGTTTCATTTAGGACTCAAAAAACAGACCTAGTTATTTCACCATAATAATATCAGAGTGTTTGATCAGTGTTTTCAGGCACAGTGTGGAACAGCAGACGTGGTGCTTGGTCGTGGTGATGGTGAAAGGGCATATTTCATTAACTACACATGATGAAGGCACGCAACATGGCAAATGGCACAACAACTGTCTAATGTTATTCATGTTGTCATGATGGGGGGAAGCTACAGTGTTAGTCATTCTTAATACTCAATAAATCACCAAGTCCAAGGGCTACGTATTTGGTCATACAATCAGATGGGACAAGTCTTGAATTGGACCACAGTTACTGATCATTTGGGATGCAAATCAGACCCAAAATCAGGCCAAAAATGGTAAGTGTGTAGCTAGTTGAAGAAAATACATTCGTTGTGAATGTTCGTGTACGCTAACAGGATGTAGGCCATCTCAGATATGCTCTAAAAAGTCTCAGTAAGAGAAAATGTTTGTGCGAGTGGCCTCAGACTTATCTGACCCTCTGTGGGCTGTATTTCTCTCTCCGAGACAGACAGGTCTGCTTTAATGATAAACTGAGGAACAGTCGTCTCATTGTTCCAGCAGAGCCGTCTGACTTTGGCCCATTGTTTGGGCTGGAACGGTTTAAAAAATAAGGATCTGGAGCGTGACATAGAAATAAGCAAGAAAACCGGCTGATGTAAGGCAATATTCAGGATGTGATGTAAAAACGCCATTGTCTGAAGAGGCTACATCTTATTCTGTTTTATTGGGATCAATAAAGAAGACTTCCCGCTGAGGACGTGGTGTGTGTGGTGCTCTTCTGCCAGAGGATGATACCTGAGTCTGCTGTGAGTGCCACTAAAGTGCCGAAAAAGTTTATGGACCCATAAAGAGAATTTTGCCCTCTAGACAAAATTTACAGTTCAATGAAAGCTGTAAAATCACAGCTATAGTAAAGAGTAAAAATAAAACCGTAAAAACATCACACTGATTAAAAGCTTGAACACTGAGGAACATCAGTGTTAAAACAAAGTTTGAAGAACCTCATGCTGGGAAAAACAAATGGTCATTAATTTTAACAAGGAAAATGTGTTTAGACACAAGTATTCACATCGTTGTTCATGAATATTAAAGGGATATTTCAGTATTTTTTGAAGTTGGGTTGGATGAGTTACTTAATAATGGTCAGTGAAATGGCTGAAAGGGTTCCTAGTGCTGTGAATAGGTACAATTACTAGTGTGAGTTTTAAGTAAAATAAAAAAGCCACAAAACTATGCTGGAATGTACAATTTAAAAAATTAAAATGTAAATGTACACATTTAAAAAAAAAAACATTAAGAGGGCTTTATTTTTCCTCCAGGAAGTCTCTGTGATTGGCACTATTTTATGAGTCAGCAAACGGCTATGTGTTCTTCCACCTGTGTGCATTGATTCCTCAGAGGTTTGTCTCCTCTCTCTTTAGGCCGGCTGAGTCTCATTCTGAAGAATATCTTCTTCTGTAAACTCTGGTTTATAAAGATTGTTACTGGAGTCAAAGTCCCTCATATTTGGTTCAGTATTAGTTTCCTCTGCTGTTATTGTGTCTTCCTTAATCCATAGAACAAAACGGCAGATTAATGGAATTAATGCTCACTTGTGAAAAAACATACATATCTGTGTGTATGTATAATATATGTATATCAATATATCTATACATATTATCTATCCATCTATCTATCTATATATATATATATATATATATATATATATATATATATATATATATATATATATATATATATATATATATATATATATATAATATATATATATGTATATCTATATCTATATCTATATCTATATCTACATATCTATATATCAATATCTATCTATATCTATATATATATATAGATATATAGATAGATAGATATAGATAGATATTGATATATAGATATGTAGATATATGTATAGATAGATAGATATATGTATATATGTATATATATACATATATAGATATATGTATATATGTGTGTATATATATATATACATGTATATATGTATATATATACATGTATATATGTGTGTGTGTATATATTTATATATGTGTATATATATGTGTATATATATATATATATATATATATATATATATATATATATATATATATATATATATATATATATATATGTATATGCAATATCTTTTGTCAAGCATTATCTGCTTCGCTTAAAAGTACTTTGATTTTTTTCATGAAATGTGCTATATAAATACATTTTGTTTGATTGATTAATCGAATGAAAGAAATTTCCTGCGTCGTAAAGTAGGGCAAAAAGTCAGTCTTGAAATCTTTACTAAACCAAGTTCAATTTTGAAGCTACTTTCTTCTGAATGTCCTTAATGTGTGTACATGATGGTATGAATAAAGCTACCAACCCCCCTTTAAGATATGATACTTAAAGCAGACTTCTAAAGATCCATCCTATTTCTGAGCTGAGGTGAACTCTAAAGCCGATACAGAATCCTAAATTGTGATTCTTTTGCTCTGTTACAAACTGATATGGTGTTGGCATGCTACCTCTTTTTGTATCCTCGTCTATTTTTACTCTAAGATCCTGAGCCCACCTCTGTAAATCTGCCTTATTCTCTTTATTGGACTTATGAGGAGCCTAACATTGTCATACACCACACCTCTACTTTCAAACACATATTGTCCACAACTATGCAAAAAATAAATGACAAAAGCCAGTTAGTAGATTATGTATTGTTCTGAAGTTGGCATGAATGACTGAAGAGTGAAAATATTAAATTTTATACTGAGAAAAAAGTGCTCAGAGAGCACAAACCTTTAAGGCATTTTTGCTGAGTTATTATCAAAAATGTCCAAAACTGCTAATCCTTTAAAAATAATCCTTGATCCTGATCTGGATTTACATCAGCACCAAAATCTAATAACTTCTTCCCTGTGCCATGACCAACATTCCCTGGAAATATAAACCAAATCTGTACAGAACTTTTTGAGTTATCTTCCTCACAGACAGACAAACAGCCAAACAAACGCCAACAGAAACATAACTTCCTAGACAGAGGCAGACAGTCAGCCTGTCTGACGAGGAGCTGATGATGAATATGTAAATCAAAGGCATATTTTGGAAAAAACAATACAGTCAAGTGTTATTTTGGCCTCGTTACATAACAAAAAGTAAATAACCTTTGAATATCTTCTGAAATATTATTACATGTCTGCCAATTAACATGTTGGCCTGAAATGCTGAACCAGAGGCAGAGATGAGGACCTGTTTTTGATGCACACACCCAATTCTAATGAAGTTGGGACATTGTGTAAACATAAATAAAATCAGAATACAATGATTTACAAATCCTTTTAGACCTGTATTCAGCTGCATACACTATTAAGACAAGATATTGGTGGTTCTTTGTGAAGTATTCAGTTGAGTATTAGTGAAAAAGGATTTGCAAATTGTTGTGTTGAGTTTTTATTTATGTTTTACACAACATCCCAACTTCATTGGAATTGGGGTTTGTAGAAACACCACACAGAGATCCAGAAAAACCTACACAAGTCCTGCAGGTTCTTAAAGCTGCCAGGACAGGTCGGAGGGGTCATGGTGGACACAGTGGTCAAAGAAATCCTGCAGGGGCTTTGGTCCAGATGACAGAGAATATAGTCCCTCTGTGAGAGCCTTCCCTCTCCTCAGGCTAACAAACCTCCTGCCCTCCCTGAACCGTCCTGCTGGCTCAGCCTGTCCTCTGATAAAACCATCACACCTCCCTCACAGCAGACAATGGAGCTTCAGACGGAGAGGATCCACTTTTTGAAACATGGGAGACAGAAAAAAAAACACAAGACGAAGCAGACGGAGCTTCTGCCGCGTGTAACAGCGAATGTTTATACTTAGCTGCGCGGCTAATCCATTATAGAGCGGAAAACCACCAGAAACGGTCTGGAGTTTCTCCTCGCTAGAAGAAGCTTCTCTAAAAATTGAGCCATTTAGGATTTTTCAGCATTAACGACACAGTGTTTATGTGTGTACACACTCTGTGGGAGCATGCATCGGTGTGAGTGTGTTTGGGTTTCTGAGCCTGAATGTGCAGCTGTGTGTATTTATGTTAGTGTTTGGTAAATAGGGTTTGATATAAAACCATATCTGTGCACAGATCTACAGTGGAGGGCTCCCGGTAAATACATAAATCTAAAATCAGATCAGCCTCCTTATCCGTGCTGCAGCTCTGAGGTCGGGATACACGGCGTAGAGATACCTGTGCTCTCAGAATACTCCGTCTATGAATACAGCAGCCACAGATAGGCAATGTTTACCCTTCACCTGATAAAAATATGGTATTTGGTTATTTCTCACAGTCAGGATGGGGTTTTCTTCTTTACACTGGACAAATAAATTACACGCAGACATGGAGAAGTCCTCATATGACCTGAAGGAGCCTTGTTTAACCTTCCTTATCAGCAGCTCACCTCTAATTTCAGATAAGATATGCAGTCTGACTTAACAATACTCGAAAATGATACAGCAATATCTTTCCTCCTGCAATGTTTATTTCAGTCTTTTAAAGGTTTCTGACCATGTTTAAAGGTCATACTCAACTGGAAAGCGCTCTGAGAGCACGAACTTCTGCCAAGGTAGCTCACATAGTGCTGTTACATCTATAATAGTTTCATGATAAAGTTACCATCATAATATGATTCCTTGACCCTGAAAACCCACACCTAGCACTCAGAATCATGTTGATATCGTTATTAGTTCTAATGGCGGCTATCTGGATCACCACCAAAATCTAATAATTTTTAAGTTGGGCATTAGATTTTTCTTTCATTCTGTAAGTATATAAAACATTTAATACAAACAAAGAAAAATCTCAAACATGTGAATATGAAAAGGAGCAGAATGAAGAAAATTACCAACATCTCCTGAAAATTTCAGCAAAATCCATCTAGTAGTTTTTGCGTAATCTTGCTAACAAACAAACAAACAGACAAACAAACACAGGCAAAAACATAACCTTCGTGGCGGAGGTAATAAGCAACCTAATGTTAACCTTGCACAGCAGCTGGATCTGCCTGATTAAGTGTCTGTAATCAGCCATCTTGCCAAACTCCAATCTACATCTGTGCTCAGCCCAAAGTGGCAATCACCTTAAGAGCAGGAAGTTACAAGCGAGAAGACAGCAGGAAGTGACTGCTCCATCTTAGCACGGATGCTAGCAGTTTCAGAATCAGGTTTATCAGATCTTGACCACATTTCTTTATTAAATGAGAACAAACAACACAGACAACACTGAGAGCACTTCTCAATATAAATTATGTTTTTGTCACACCTCTACCATATTTTGGTGACAGTTTGTTCTAAGTAGTGGCCTACGTCTTGTATTTTACATTATCTGATTGGTCCATAATAAATGTGATTGACAGGATGATCGTCCAATGACCTGCAGGATTTGCTTTTGAAGGGTCCTCTGTCTATGGACTGTTGAAATGTGTTGAATGGTCCATCTGATGTGTCAGGTTAACCCAGTGTTTTAAACTTCCAAAGTAAGGTCACCATTTTCCACCTCTTAGTGTCACCGGTAGTCACAGTATGGACAGTTTTGAAGTATGGAAAGTATCCTTTTGAATGTTCCTTTGTTTATAAAGTATGTCAACCAAATACACAAATGTTACTTTTTCTGCGAGTAAGGAAAGGCCATAGAAAGAAAAAAGCTGAAGGCCCTTGTTTAACTTTGTCACTCCTTGAACTGTGTTTACAAAGCGTTCATAACCTGTTCATTGTAGAAAATGCTCAAATTGTGCTCACACTGTGGTTTGTTACCCGAGAAAGCCCACGAACAGCGATACCAGACGGTCCTTTTTCATACAAAGCTGAGGACATGTGCTTAACGATGGTTTTACTTTAACAAGGTTACATGGCTGAATGAAACAGCTTCTTGACAGATTTGAGGGAGGAGTCAAAAATGATTCCAAGTTTTTCTTACAAAGAGTTTGACGGATAAATAGTCCAGTTAGCAGTTATGAATCAGGCAGCAGTTCAGTGATATATGCTGCAGCACAGCTCCTGTGTAAACAGAGAGAGAAGTTGATGCAGAGTGCAACATTTTAGGCCAAAAAAAGTTTTTCTTGTCCACGTGGGGACACCAACAAACAGCGTTTTCAGGGACTTGAAAGGCTGTTGGTGAGTGGATTAAGGGACTTGTGGACAGCGCATCAGTCTAACCGTAAAATGAATCTGGTACATACCAATACCAATCGTATTTCGAGTTTTGATGAAGTGTTTGTCAAGAAAGCAACACTCTGTAAGTCAGATCTTTCATGTTTACGCATTAAGAAAGCAAAAAACTAAGTACTGAAAAAAACAAAGCAGTATAAAAAGATCCCAGTGAGGTCTTCAGTAAAGTATTCGATAGTAAGGACGTCGGAATTACACAATGAAATGACTCGTTTGTTGTTTTTGTATGTAAATTAATTAACAATATTGTTTATAGACTGACTAAAACTATTGATTCAATCCATCCGAAAAAACAGTTTAAATACTTTAATAAATATAAGGAAATCATTTTATTTACTTCAACATAATTTAACACATTTTTTCAACAGAAATAGATAAGTGGATGATTCATCGGGGCATTTTTAGTTTTAGTTGAGTGATTATTTTCACATCATTCATTTTAATTAATGTGCATTTTGAATTACTGTAAATGTTGCCTCTTAAACCTCTAAAAAGCGTCTGCAGGCCTCACTGAGTCCATTTCTGTCCCTCCATCGCTCTGTCCAGCAGCCTCAGCCGCTCAGCAGCACGTTCACATGGTCAGAGTTTTGACATTTACACAGAAATGCCACAGGCTGTCATTTCGCCGTCACACATTTAAAATCCAGGCCAACAATAATGTACATTCTACATTATGTATTTTAGAATGTATGGTTATGTTCTGTCCTCTGTGTATTTAAAGGATTTTTCATTTTCTCGGTGAATTGGATAACCGTTTGTGTATTTTTTGGAGGAAATGATGAAAATTCCTTGAGGTCAGGTCATTGCATGGGGAGGTTTTAGTGTGTGGTTTGTGCCAGGGTTCATGTGTGGGTACTTTGTTATAACCGGCTTTGTATGGGACACTTTGTGTTTATTTGTGTGTTCAAGGCCATGTAATTTGTGTTTACTGTATGTCACCGTGTCTGTCCTCTTGTTTACTGTGGCTGGTTTCTTCTCTTTGGAGCCAAATGAACAGTTAAGACTTTGGTTTGTGCATCTTTTTTTGTCGTCTTCACTTCTGTCTTCTCTCTGTTTCGTGCGCTCTGCAGGAGGAGGACTTCCAGGAGATGGTGAGAATGGCCCAGACCATGGAGAGTCAGTACGGCCATCTGTTTGAGAAGGTCATAGTGAACGACGACCTCTCTGCCGCCTTCAGCGAGCTGCGGCAAGCACTAAAAAAAGTGGAGATGGAGACTCATTGGGTTCCAGTCAGCTGGACTCACTCCTGAGACTGTCAAAGGAAGAGATTTTACACAAATATGCAGGTTTTTATCTTTTTATGTCTGCTGTGGCTGGTGTTTGGGAATAACGGGAATAATACAAGACAGCGCCAGTTGGCTCCGTCGCCATACCTGCGCTGCACGGAGGGAGAACGTGAGCTTTTGCCTGGGATCAGGTTGGATTCAGACCTAAGCTGTGGTCTGGATATGGATCTCCAGGTCTGACCAGATCTGACAGAGCTGAGGCTGAGGGGGCTCGTTTAGAGTATGAGTCTTGGATGATGATCTGGGGCTCAGTCTGGGTCACACTGCCACGACCACAAGTCAAAGCTCTGTTTGGTCCAAACCAGAGCGTGGAACGAGCCTGGATCATCACAGCAGCAACAATCCTGCCAGCACATCAGCTACAGCGCCAACCAGGCCTCCGTCCTTAGTGTGTTTATAACATTAGACGATTAGAAACCAAAGGGATTGACATATTTCTTCTGTGAGGACAGCTTACATGCACAAGTCTGTAAAGAATGCAACCTCAGAGGGGAGAATGGGGAGAAAACAGTGACACTTTGTAATGATTACACATTATAGAGCATTGGTAAATACCTGACTAAACATCTTTAAGCATTACTGATAAATGTGTGTCAGTTAAAAACACAGTTGCAGAAGCTTTAGGGTACACTAGTAAATACTAACTCATCATCTATCAGGTTTCTGCAGATAGTCTTGAATTAGAATTTAAAATTGAAGGACATAGATGTCCTCAAGTCTCATTTTAATTTGTCAGAGGTCTTTCTTTTCAGGTGGAAATTTGACTCAGACCTGTTCCACCAAATCTGTCCTGTCTGGTTTTAGGGTGCTTTCAATCCTGAGGAGTTCTTGAAGAACTGTTCTGTAACATTTTCTGTTTAATTTGGTTCATTTGTAATCTCACATGTCAGACAGACAGTTCATGATGGACTACACTGAATATATTTCACTCATCCATCCAAGCAACAGCTCACAGAAATTGTTTGGAGAGGGCAGAACCTTTCAGAAGCAAATCTAGCAGGTGATTGGACAACCGTTCCTTTAATCACATTCATTATGGGCCAATTAGATAATGTAGTAGGCGGGAGCTACTGCGCTGCAGTGATCCACTTCATAAAACAAACTCTTCTAGAGAAGTTTGTAGTGCTGATCTTTGTTTTTCATTTTGAGGTCGCGGTCTGATAAAACTGCTACAAAAGCTGTTAGCATCTATGCTAATGCTCCCTGCTGTTGTCTTATTCGTAGCTCCCACCTCTTCCTACACTAATAGACTCTGATTGGGCCATCCTGCTTTGGGCCGAGGACAATCTTTGTAGATTGGAACTTGGCAAGATGGACTTGCCTGATTACAGACATTGAATTGGGCAGATCCAGCTGCTGTGCAAGGATAGGAACTTCATGCAGGCTAACAAAATGTGGACCGGGGGCTTCACTTGCCCCCTGATTCTCCTGCTGCATGTCCTTGAGTGCAGTCAACTTTTTATCTGAATGACCAAAATGGATGTCAATCAATGTTAATACACAGACAAGGTTTGAAAGAAGGTGGATAGTAACGTTTCAGACCTGAGATTGCACCCTCTGCTCCCATTCTTTAGTGTTAAAGTCTTGATTGGGTAACATAGACTTCCTGTGGGCAGCAGCTCAATAAAATGTTGTCTATTGGTTTGCATGCAGTTCCATATTGATTGTTGGGTGTTGCTTTGCTTGTTCAAGGTATATTTGCAGTTTGTTTGCTTCCTGCTTTTGTTACGTTGACTTAGTCATGAGACCAGCCATCAGCAGTCAGGATTCAGTGTTTTATTTTGAAATTGAAGGGATCCCACATGCATCCCAGTGTCTTACTTCCTGTTTGGATTGATTGATGCGTATGGCTGCAGCTCCCCTTCAAATAGACTATTACTCAAGTAGCATCTAGCAGAATGGTACTGCTTTAGCGATGATGAGTTAGTTATTAATGCTTATCAGTGTAAGATTAATGCATAACTGTGTTTATAAATAATGACATATAAATTGATTTATGACGCTATAAAGATGATGTCAGGTATTCACTCATTCTCAGTAGTGTGTATTCATTGTTTAGTTTTACCAAGAAAACATGTTTTGCCTTTTCTTTGTCTGTTCTTCCATAATTTTCATCACACCAAACAAACATAATCAGGTTTACTCTTAAGAAAAGGACAGTGCTTTTTTTATTTAAGGTAAATTAATATATTTTCTAATATCCTCCCCTCGTGTTCTCTGCAAACCTTTAAGCATACATATCTCCACATTAAGAGCAACCTGATCTCAGTTTTAGCCCAAATCTCACAGTTTTTTTTTCTTTTGCACTGGAGGCGTCTCTTCTTTCATTCTGCTGTTTTGATTTAATCTCCCCAGTCTAGTTTTTCCCTTGAAAAGCACATTGAGAGCCGTTTTATTTAGGTGTTATATATTCCATTTAGGAGCCTTTTTAAAAAGCCACCCTTCATATGAAGGTGCCCAGCAAAACAGCCTTGCCATTTAAAATCCCAGAACTAGACTCTTTTGGCTGTCTGTGTGAAGAAAATGTTCACAATTGTGTTTTTATTAGGGTGGAGTCTTTATTTTTATTCACATAAAAGAGGCTTCAGCTGCAGCTGCTAATAGACGGTCCACAGCTTTAGGGTTTTAACTTGAAAAAATGCAAAGTAGTCGCTCCAAACTTTATGAGAATCACCAATAATGCTGATTTAGTCTCTTATTTCCAGTTTGAGACATAGATTTTTACAATTACTATTTTTTTTTTGGCTTTTTTCACTTTGTTTTCTTCTTTTAAAATTAGTTAATTTTTAGTTCAGGGTGTATGATTATTACTAATTAGTTTCAAATTTTTACTATTCTGGCAAATTAGATCAGATGAATAAAGAGCAGTGGTATATACAGCTAAACATAGGCTTTCATCAAGCTACACCTGCAGGATAAAGGCCTTTACACACAAAGAGTGACGCAAATAAAAGGCTCAAAATTCAGAATATTGCAAAAGGGGATTTTAGCCTTTCTATTCATATTAAAGCAACATTTAATTGTGTATATCCAATAAAGAAATCGCACCACTGAAGTCAAAAGATTTGACATCAATTGGCCATGACTCGGTGTTCATTATATTCAAACAGAAACTAAATTAGTCTTTAAAGGAGAGGAGAACTTGATGGGATTGACTGTTTAATCTAAGAGCTGAAACTGAATCATCCATATATTATCTTTAAATTTGTTATCACTGTCATTTTGATGATTTTAGCCAAATAAAAAGAACTGCTGTGGTACAAACACTCGATCAAGCAGGTTGTCATGTTGAATCAGTTGACTGACTTTGACATATGTGCCGCCATCAAGTGCTGTTGTTGGTCGGATGTGGGCACAAAACTTAAGAAAAAATCAGCTGTGGTCTAAAAGAATATCAGCCTGTGGAAGCCCATTTCTATCAAGTGAAAATTAAAGACTGATGAAAAAAAGTTTAGATTCCTAAATCATGATTATGAAATTGAAAAGTCATAGTTATATGATAAAAAGTCAAAATTATGAGATGAAATTCATAACTATACATGTAAAGTTGAATTTAGGAGTATAATGTCATTATCATGAGTTTACAAAAAAGTCTAAATTATCAGTAAAGAGAAAATATCTTATAACTGTGACATTTCATCTCATTGTTTTGCATTTTTTACCTTTTTTTTTTTCTTTTTTTAATTATTCTGGCTTTTTATTTCATGGTTTTGACTTGCTAATATATTATTTCAAGTTGATTTCCTACATATGCATAATTGACTTTTTATCTCATCATAATTTTGACTTTTGTCCCATAATTCTGACTTCATATCCCATAATAACAACTATTCATCCAAAATATGGACTTTATGTTTTATTATTCTGACTTTTAATTTGAACTTTTTATATCATAGTTGAATTTTTTTTCACTTAACTTTTTATCTTATAATTATGAATTTTCATTTTTTTACTGACTTTCTGTCATACATTAAATGTATTATCTCATGATTTCAACCTTTTCTCCTATAATATTTCCCTCATACCTCATACTTAGGACTTTGTATTATGATTTGGATTTTTTATATCATACTTTTGGACTTATTTTTCCTCATAAATATGACTTTTCTTTCTTACAGGTATGACTTTTCTCACAATTTTGACTTTTTTTCTTATAAGTATTACTTTTTCTCATATTTGTGATATTTATCTGTTTTTTTGTTTTTTTTTTTAACAGAAATGACCTCCACATAAGCCACTACTTTGCCCTATGGCATTACATCATTGGTGTGTCAGCTATATCAGCTCGCTTTGGAAAAAAATAATTCTGTACAAGTCATTCACAGAAAGCTCTGTCTGGTGTGCAAAGGCCTTTTACCAGGAAAACACTCATTTAAGCAACTGAAGGTCAAAATCTGAGTCTCTACAAAGCTTTTATAAAGGGCAAGGGGCTGCAGGTTGAGTCAAAACTACCTTCTTAATGTAAGGATTTTTAGTTGCACAATTTCTTGAAAATGGTAGTACAAACTGAATTCAATTATAAAATGTGTTTTTTTTGGCAGGGTTTTAGGGCTGCGAGGTGAGCTGCCATAAGCATTTGCTTACCAGCTGTTAAAAATTCCTCATCCATTCGGATTATGTTGTTAAAAGCAGGTTGAACAGACATGAAACTCAGCAGGTGGTCCGGTGGTATTTTGGACGTTCATCAAACTGATGGCACTCATGGTCAGGACGGATTAACAGGAATCTCGCAGGTTTAAAAATGCTTTTGTGCAGGCTTTCATTATGGTTCTGAAATAAAGCAAAGGGATGATGTTTCTAATTATGACATGAGCCCATTTCTTAGGGGTCAAATATGAAAATTGAGGCAACTTTCATGTCAGTGTATTCTGTGTGAACATGGATCAAGAAGCAGCTAGTTTAGCTTAGCATTAATGCAGTGGAAATGACCGACCTGCAGCTGTTTAAACATCAAAAACACCATCACCAATATTTAAAGTTGGATTTTTAAGAGACTTATTATCACTGACTGTGAGCAAAGACATTATCACCAAGAAAACTATAATGTAAAAGAATCCTGTACTGTCATTAGCGGCAGCCTCAGACCTGAAATCTTTTAAGTTGATATATCCTTAAAAAAGTAAAAATATTACTCACATGGGGGTCAACTTTTGTAGCTGAACAATAACAAGTGTTCAGGGAAGAGAATTGCTTTGTAACCGAGGTTTTGGGCGGTGCCAGCACACAAAAAAGGGCCGATAAATGGGCACAGGCTCAAAGCGTACAAACAAACGAATAGTTTTCTCAAAGTCAGTAATTACAAGTATCTTAAAATAAAAAGTTAAAAATGCTTGAAGGGGAAATTTTAGCCCTCAAGTCAGTGTTGTGTCTTCGTAGCCATTGTTGTAACAGGCAGGTGACAGAGGTGACCTTATGTCCCGATTCAACTGACCAAACTGGGGTCGTCCATTTCAAGGACACCAACCTCTGTTAATGAAGTGTCTCTCTGGAAAGTAGCTGACCTCAAGGGAGCTGATCACTGGAAACTCAAAGAGCTGAATCATTGTAGTGTTCTGGTTTTCCATCTAAATGCTGCCGGCAACAAAATGGCAAAAAAAGGCGAAAATATGCACAAGCTCCCAATGTTGTTGAATGTTTTTATAAATCAAACAGAGTGAATTATTGTTGTCATATTTCTGCTTATCAAGGTTGTTATCTTCTAGCTACAGCAAATATTTTATGTAATTAATGAAGAACTATTCCCTGATTCATTAAAGAAAAGTATTAAGACCAGACAGGAAAAAGAAAAAATAAGAAATTGTCCTCAGTTGTTGTTTCATTCTTTGTTCGGCCCTAATACTCCTTGTAAGTTATTCACCAATTATGACACCATTAATTAACTTCTGAACATTAATCACATGTATTTCTGTAATTGTCCTCATGCACTGTATGAGCTATAAGGCTATCTCAGGTTGCATTGCCCACACTTGTTAATGTCCATCTATTTTATCATCACTCATTTATGTTATTTAGTAATTGATTCTATTTTAAAAAAGGGTAATATGGACTTTTATTTTGTTAAGTGATAATTACTCATGTTTAAAGGGACTAACACTATGCACCTCTTTATTTTACCCCTAATTTTATTCAAGTTAGAGTCACATTAAGTTCACATATAATATTTTATTTAACTTCTACCGCTCTGTTGTGTGTATAATTGAGCAGAATCAGATGTGTACAGACTCCAGAAAATATTTTTAATTCCTGCTGTAAATGAAATGCTGTTTATGAGCAAGTTGTATGAATTTACATTATTCTTGATAACATTTTATAATAAAGAAAGTCTGACTAAACTTGTTCCTCCACACTGTTTAGGTATGTCACGTCTTTGAGTGGGTGAATACAGCGAGCAGTGATCTGTGAGGTGGAACGGTATGAGGAAAATATTTCAGTGTTTCTGGGATTTGTGCCCTTGAGTGCCATTCGTGTCCACCTTTGTTCTGGATCTGAGGAAAAATACCACAGCTACATCTTTCAGCTGCCCCACAGAAGTTCATTCCAGAGTGCACAGATGTGTAAACAGAGCTGACACCCCTCCTGTAGTATATGAAGGAGCTGGAGAGTAGTAAAAGTCAATCAGCGTCTGTTTTTCTCACCAGAGTATGACTACAGACAAGTTCTGTTTTCATTATACCAGAGGACTTTCCCCTTGCTGAAATCATTTTTCAGGAGTTTTGAATTATTTGGCCTCCTTGTGGTCCAGTTGGCCTTTGTTTCTACTAGTCCATTGGTCTAAAATATGGGCAACCGAACTTCTTTCTCCAAGGGGACGCATACGCAAAAACATAAAGATGAATGGGCCACTTTAATACATTATTATTATTATTATATTATTATGCATATAATGCATTATTCTTTAGTAGATTAGAGCAGTGGTCCTCAACTGGTCTGGTTTTAGGACCCACCATCACCGCTTAATGCCACCTTGTAACCCAAATCGAGGACAATTTTCAACTTCTCAGATTTATTTGATAAAAAGATGCTGCACTTTGACCCTTTGAACCAGGCAAAGGACCCACTTTCAGGTCATGGTCCACCTGTTGAGAATCATTGGACTAGAGGTAGTAAAAGAGATACAGTGTAATTTAAGATGGGTTTAATTATTGCCTCTGCCAATCAGGTTCTGTTTTGTCTGCATATGTCTGTCTATTTAGCTTGTTAGTTAGTTTGTCTCTGATGGGAAATTGGGTTGTGGCAGTAATCACACACATTTGGCAACAAAATACAATATCAATACTGATACAGTGTGGAAGATTAAGAAATAAAAACACATCAACATCACTGGAAACTCAAACAATGCACTCACACAGAGGACAAAAATAAAGAAAACTTGTAGCGATGTCCAGGCAGGTGGGTCTGGACTAGCTAAAATCTACAGGTGCAGCCACTTAAAACTTCCCCCCTTCCTTGGCTGGTCTGTGGCAGGTCCCTTATGGGGCCTTCCCAACCACATCAAGGAAAGGAACCATATGGACCATTTATTATATTTCACTGGTCCATCTGGGCAACAGCCCAGAGAAAGTGTTTGGGAATGGGCAGAACCTTTCATAGCATATCTGGCAGGTGATTGGACGATCGTTCTGTCAATCAAATTTTTAAAGCGTGATAAAGTAGTAGGTGGGTGCAACTGCGCTACAGAATGTGAGCTACTTCATAAAACAAACTCATCAAAACGTGTCAGAAGTGGAGTAAAAATATCCCTTCTATAGAGAAGTGTGTAGTGTTTGTTTTTCATTTGATAAAGAACTGTGGTCAAGATCTGATAAAACTGCTTCTGAAACTGTTAGCATCAATGCTAATCTTTGTGTGTGCAGTCACTTCCTGCTGTCATCTTGCTCAAAGCTCTTCCTGCTTTATAGGACTTTGATTGGGTTGTCTTACTTTGGGCAACTCACAATCATTATAGACTGAAGCTTGGCAAGATGGATCTGCCTGATTACAGGCACTGAATCAGGCTGATGCTGCACGAGGCTGGTGACATTGACAAGTGCGACCCTCTCTCAGAAGTTAACAGCTTGGAGCGTGCTGACCAAATTCAGCTAATGCCCCAAGCACTGAAAATGCCAGAGGACATTGTTTTATTGAAAACAAGACAGTGGGCACAGGCACCAATAAAATCAGCCTTGGTCTGGATTAGAAGGCAATGTGGTCCGAACGAGGACTGCAGTCAGCCATTTGGAGATACCTGCTATATAGGGATTGATTCTAGTTACTGAATTTCCAAATGAAAGCAAAGTCCTGATAGAGCTGTAAAAATTAAATCACCAGCTGCTTTATAACAATAGAAATAACACATGGTTGTGCAAATTCCCAAAGCACACCTAGACTTTACTCAAGACATACCAGAGTGCTTCACCAAACCATTTGAGAACCACTAGACCACAAGACCACTGATCTACCAGAGGTAGGTGTTGTAAAGCTGTCCAGTCATCCTTACGTTTTGCAGCACTCGGTAAAAATAAAAAAAACGGTACAAAACAGTTTGGACACCGTGAACTAAGGCGAGGCAAATCTTTTGGTTGATTATAAATGTGTTTCAAAAAATGAGGATGGATGTGCTTTTATTTGTAGGCTGGCCAACAGGCCAGAGTACAATAACCCCAAAGATCCATCAAGCATTTGTTGGATCAAGACGGAAGAAAAGAACCTGAATCCACTAACTACTCAAACCACCAGAGCAGCAGAGTCCAATTAAATCCCGGTGTCCTGCAGAATCTGTGAGCCAAATGACTAACTCAGATGTCACTGGACCTTTGAAAACAGAAACTCTGAGAGCTACAGGGAGACGGTGGGGGTGGAGGAAGGGGGCTCAAGAGAAGTCCGGCCTCCAGCTAGAGACCCGCCTGAGGATTATACACGCCTTCGCTTGATGAAGATCCAAAAAGTATCCCCCGATGGTCCGAGTCTGATCCTCTAACCTTCACATTCCCTCATCCTTAGATGTTTTCCTTCGAGCAGGGGACGGCTAGACTCAGTAGAATGAGGATGCAGAAAGTTAGAGGAGAGGTCACCAGGAGGTAACAGCACTCGCTCAGGCCAAAGGGAGGAACCACTTATCTCACTTCATGTCTGTCACTCACTTTGTCTTCCTCTGTAACCGGGAAAACAGAGACGCACAGAAACATGGCTCTGCCCCACCATGCCCTCTGATGAAATCAGGCTAAGTGAGTAAAGACGTGAGTTGGCACGTTTTTTACTCTCCAAAGTTGTTAAACTCAATGATCCATGTTTAAAACGAGACAAACACCTCCCTGCTTTGTCCTGAGTGATTCAGTGAAGGAACTAATTGGATAGACAAATGCTGAGGACTTTTTATGTGTATTAAATTAACCTTTGAGTTACAGATGAGACAAAAGTTTTTAATTTGTTCAACTTTGTTTCCCTTCAAGATGATGGTATTTTTTTTATGGTTGTAAGCTTCTTTTTTGTATGTCCACATCTTGATGCAGCCATTTTTTGTGATTATGTTTTCTTAAGAAGCTTAGTGGAACTTTCCTTAGACAAGGCACAACTGTCTACTTAGGTCCAGTCCCATTATCCCACTTCTGCCACAAGGTTCACATTTGTTACTGAAAGCATTCAGAGCAGAAATGGGACACTCTTGTAATCGTCAATCATGGCATCATCTTCAAGAAAAAAAAAAACAAAGCTCTGCATCTCGCTCTGCTGTTTAACCCTCACAACTCCAAGCGCTACATCTCACATTGTTCACAACATCTCCATAACCATGCAACAGATCCTTATGATGCCAACTTTGTGTGGAAGCCTACCGTTGTCTATCTACAGAGGGCTCCAGGTCAGATATATCCATACTAAAGTGTTGTTTTTTTTTTTATAAAGCTTCAGTTCAGTGTTTTTCAGAATTTACCCCGTAAATCTACAGTGATAAATCCTCGATCTTGTGATTATTTTCTACATTTCTGCAATAAAAAAATGCTCCTGTGATGTTGCCAGACCTTTGTGTTGACTTTAAAAAGAAGCAACATCCAGTCACTATTTCAACTAATCATATGCGCTCAATTCTTATTTTCTTTTTTTATTACAAGTAGCATCCTATCGTTCACAGCCAAAGTTCAACAACAGACAAGATTTTTGTGTATCTCGTTTAAAAAGAACAAAAAAAGCGCTCCACGACCAAATTAATGCAGGAAAAAGAGAATAAGATGTCTGTGCGGTTTATTATTCCTACACATGTAGAAACTGTGTTTTTTGTGCACTAAATGTACTCTACAAGAGCGCAAAATTTGACTTTTTTGGTGTAATAACTTAGTAAACAAAGTGACTAAGTGTTATTGGTACTTAATATGCCATCCAAAAAGTTCTACAGCTTGAAGGAGGCAAAGGCACTTATTTTTAGACTGGGTTGTGAAATGGAAGTAGATTTACTTTATAACATTGATCTAAAGTTGGGGGAAGAGGAAATTAGTAAAAGGGAGGGATTAGTAAAAGCAGCAGGGAGAAGGAAGCGTGTCCTCTGAAGGATGGCGAGGGTAGTCAACCAGTCCATCCACTGAACGTGAGGACAGTAAGTGGCCCAGATGTGAAATGTCTTATTCAAGGCAGAAATTGCCTCCAGGAGTGGCACGGATAACAATATTGTAATGTCTGTCAAGTTGCCTTCATTTTTTGCACATTCATGTCTTTTGTCTTGTCTTTCCTGTTTTATTTTGAAGCACTAACACTTGTCTCCTTTCCAGATTTGTTCCTGTCTGCCCTGCCCCCATCTTGTTGCACCTGCTTCCTGATTGTTTCACCCCACCTGTTTCCCATCGCCCCTCGTTACCTGTTGTATTTAACCTCATGTCTCACTGTCTTGTCGCCAGTTCGTAATACCTCACAGTCTTCATCCCAGCCATTTCATAGTCAAGTCTTTCTGTTTGTTGACCTTGCGTTTTGTCTCACAGTTTCTGGATACTGCTGCCTAATCTGACTGCCTTCTCGTGTACCGACCTTTGCCTTTTTTTTGATTAAACCTTTTGCCTTTTTGACCTACTGAGTTGGTGTTGTGCATTTGTGTCTGCCTTTCTGTCCCACGTTTCATGACGAAGACAGGTCAAAAACACCTCAAGGAAAAAATGTAGATATGTGAGTATTTTTGGTTTTTAGTTTGTTTGCATGTCATATTCTATCCTCTAATCGCAAAGGCTTGAGGAAACCCTTTGTAGACCTGAAAAGGCTTTTTCATTGTTGATCCATGTGTGATTTGTACAAAGTATGTGAAAATTAAATTCAGTTTTGTTGTTTAATTTTGTGTTTCTGGACGAATAACTATTTGTACATTTATTTGACATCATTTTAACACAAATGTTGGAATAGTCCAGGTTATCTTGAAAAGAATGACTTTAACTTGATTGAATTTGAAGGTGCTGAGGTTTTACATTAATTTAAAATAAATAAATAAATAAATAAAAAAAGGGGCACAAAATTAGCAAAAATAGAGCTTGACGTTACAAGGGTCAATTTGCTCTAAAATCACCAAAGTACATCATTTTTCTCACACTTCCTCATGTTCAAGCAATGAAAGTCAAATTCATCCTAGAGATAAATTTATACATTTACTTACAGACCTGTCTTGTTATGGCCTATTATCGTGTTTGTTTGTTTTTTAATTATGTGCACTGTGAGGAGGTAAAATCCAGATACTCACAAAGTTTGTCACGACAGACAGGTTGTCCTTTTTAGATGCTTTTTTTCCCGGAGTTTACCGAAGGCGGGTCATTTTTGACCCTAGGACAAGGGAAGTAAACAGTGTTAAGACACCAGGTAGGTTAAAGTTTCCTCTTCTCACTGAACCACTGGAGCTGCTGTCACCTCCTTTGTCTCCACTGTTTTAGTTTTAGGTCTCCTTCTGCAGTCCTACCCATAGGTCTCCATTCACCTACTTTCTCATTGGCTTTATGTTCTTCTCTATTTATCTTTGACTCACATGAAAGGATGAGGATCTTTGTTTTAACAGCACTCCATTCCCTCTGACTGGGATTACCACCTACTGGACATTTAGTCTGTAACAAATGCTCAGTCTGGCTCTTTGTCATCAGAGGTAATAATGATTCCTTTACATTTCATCAGCATGCACTTAGAGAAGCCCACGCCATTCCCAGAGCACTCAGAGTGCTGCAACAGTCCGGATACGATCTTTTATCCGCTCCAACTGAGGACGACAGAAACACGTGTTCTCATATTAACTTTACATGGATAACAAAGATCCAGGAGGCCACCACATATGCCAAGGTACTTAGGATGAGGGATGATGTAACAGTGTAATGTACAGTGTGTGCACATTTCAGTCTGTGTATTTGATCAAGAAACAGTAAAAGGCACTGCCCTACAGTAAGAAGTAGCAAATAAAGAGGCACGAACATAAATCTTCATGTAGCTGTATGAGTCTGCTGCAGCCACTGACTGATTTAAGATAACAAATCCTCTGTTCTCTTCATTCATCCGTCAGAGTTTCTGCTTGATAAGTGAGCTGCCATGTGAGGAAAGGCCAAAAGATTGTTTCTGCAGCTCAGACATTAATGCTGGCACTCTCCAAATCAAAGACCCACTCTCTCTCTCTCTCTTTTCCTGCTCGTTCAGGGGACTGTAGTAATTTAACAGAGCACATTAAAATACTGAAGATTTATTAAGACAGGCTTAGCTTTAATATCAGATCCTGGAGATGAATGTAGCTTTGCAGTACCATCTCATGCATCGCCCGATGTTTTTATTTTTATGTCCATAACTTTGTGCTTTGTTGAATCCATTATTTCAGAAATAAAGGTATAATCAAGGAAAGCAAGAGTGAAGGATTCCTGATCTTCTTTGAATCATTCAAGGGACAAAGAGGTGCAAGCTACAAGTTTGGATTATTTTCACTGAAAGAAGTATGAAGTTGTGATCTTTTGATCCGTCTGCCCCGATCTGCTCTCCGCTTCAAATGAAGATAATGCATCTTTATGGGAGCTTTTTTAAAATTACTTTTTTAAATTATTTTTTAATTTATCTTTAATCCATGGAAAAGTTACAAATACAAACCTTGCACACAGAGTCCAGTGTGTTTAACTTTCTGGTTATTGGGAAATTTGTTGTTGAGACAAAATATCATGAAGATGTGAAGCATTAAGCTGCGTTCACACAGAACGTGACTTTGCAACCATAATCGCGTCGCCCACTGAAGTCCCGTCGCGTGTCCATAAATACCTCATTTTGGTCACCGTTGCCTGTCGCCGTCACTCGTTGATGTCACGTCCACTCGAGTTTCAACGCGATCATATCATATATCATATAATAGGATGTATAAGCTGACATTATTCCAACTGTATCCTTTTCACATCTACCAACCACAAAACACTGCAGCTGATGGCCCTGCAGCAGCACTGTCTGTGAGTTCTTCCATCTAGGCGGAACTAATGTACTCACTGACTAATGTTTCCCACATGGACATGGATTGTTACTCTGTAGGCCGGAATAAAAACTATCACTGGTACCGTCACACACCCACACACCACTGATTGGCTGTTGCCGCACAGCCACACACGACATCACACTTTCAGCTTTGGTGTCGGAGCGACGAGCGATGTGGGCGCCTTGATTGCGGCCGTTGCGTCGCCGGAGGGTTAACCCCGCCTCAACGCGGCTGTACATTAACTTGACATGGAGAGTGGTCGCCGAGGACGCTCAAGTCGCGTTCGGTGTGTACGCATCTTTAGAGATGATTTTGTGGTTCATTTATACCAGGGATGGGCAACTTTGGTTATCACAAGAGCCACACCAATTTAATTCATATTTTAAGAGGGTTGAATTGTCATGTATAAAATAATACTATCAAAAAAACTATAAAAATGCTTTTAATTTAAAAAAGCCATAAATATCTTGCTTTTATCAGAGCTTTTATTTTTAAGCTCTAAAGCAGGAAAGCTACACTTGATGATCTAAACACAGAATGAAGGCCAAGTAAAGCTGTTTTTCATCTGAACTGACTGGTGTATACTGTTTTTTATATTAATTTAATTTTTTTATCTTTATTTTACCATTAAGTGACCTTGCCATGCAGATGGATTAGACTGATTCATTGTCTGTAATCTTGCCAAGCCCTAATCCATAATGATCTTCATCAGAGTGGAAGGGCCCAACAAGCGTCCCTTCGAACAGGAAGCGGTGGAGCAACAAGCAAGACAACAACAGAATGTGACTGCTGGCACACAGATTAGCATCGATGCAACCGCTTCAGCAGCAGTTTTATCTGTTTTTGACAGCATTTTCTTATTAAATGTAAAACAAATAACACTACAAACATCTCAATAGTTAGGATATTTTCACTCCACTCCTGACATGTTTTGGCAAGAGTTTGTTTTACGGTGGCTCACGTTCTGTCCTTTACACCACGGGGTAGCACCTACCTGCAACATTATCTGATTGGCTCATAATGAATGTGATTGATGGAACAGTCATCCAGTCACCTGCTGGATATACTACTGAAGGGTTCTGCCCATTATTGAACACTTTCTATGGCCTCTTTCTTTAACTCTTTGACTGGCATTGTAACCGTGTGGTTGACTTTTTGCCGCCATACCACTGTATTTAAAGCTCTGAAATCCCATCTTTGTGTGTTTTTCCTTATTCACCTCTCTTAATAGTGTTAGTAACACCAATATGTATCCAGGTGGCGCTGCTATACATTAATTTAATTGTTGGAAAACTAAAAAAATTGGAAGTGAATCGTTGCTGCATAGCTCCTTAGAAATCTAACCGTTAGAGCATACATTGGAGTAAGAAAAAATCTTTTCACATATTCCCAGATCCTCTAACAATCATAATTTAGCTGAAGGAAATAAATCTGAAAAAAATTGCTGTCTAGATTTTGCTCTCTGTGATGTATTTCTTAGTTTGGAAGTCAGTGAGTTAATGGACATATGAATATATTGAATGATCCATCTAGTGGGTCAGATTAACCAGTAAGTCCAATGGCGAGTAAAAATTTACTTTACAAAAAAATAGCTATAAGTATTTTAAAGATCTTGTTTAATGCTGGTTATTAAAGTTTGACTTCAGTTTTTACCGATAACAAAATAATGCTTCATTAAAGACCTTTCCAGAGACCATTATTGCAAATCATTTCAATCAATTTTTCGTTCCATATACCGAAACAAATCCAGTTTATAAAGACTACGAAAAGCACATTTCATGCTGTTGTGCATATTTCCTGTGCACATGGTGTTGCAGTGATTAATCAGTCTAGAGTACCTTATGGAAGATGTTTTTCAGCTTTTCAGTTGGTATATTTGGATTTTTGAAATTGGGTGGTGGGCCACATTGAGTGAGGAAGAAGGCCAAGTGTGGGCCCTGTGCCACTAGTTGCCCTTATGTATCATATATAAGATATATTTCCAAAGTTTAAAGTCTTATTGTGACCTCTTCTTTAAGAGTTTCCTCATTATCAAGAGACCTTATCAAGTTGGTCCTTATAGCTCTGGCAACTGAGTATGAATTATTGATTACTGCAGTTGGGTTTGTAGTCCTATTTAGCAGTTAGTTAACTCCTGTCATTTCAAACACACAACGAGGCTTTAAAATTCAAAAGCAGGCAGAATAAATGCATTTTATTATTTCTCATTAAACATTAAAATCTCATGTGCGTGTTCACCACAAACCTTGTTTCATAACCTGACACACCAGACAGACAGTTTCATATACCACCACGGAAATGTTTCACCAGTTCATCTGGGAAAGAGCCATTCGAAAAAGGTTTTTAGGGGCAGAACCTTCATAAACAACAGCGGCTGGTGAATGGATCGTTTTTCTCATTACAGGATTTCACACAATGAATCAGGTAGGTCCATCTGCTCTGCAAGGTTACTTATTTAAGGCATTTATCTGAAAACCAGTATCTCCAAATCCCTTATACTTAGAGGGGTTGGAAACCAGTAAGGGCACAGGGCTTAAACTGTCAATAAGGCAATGGTAGGATGTCACACTGGTAGGTCTTTTTGGGAAGCCAGGGGAACAAGCAACTACTGGTGTCTTAAAAAGAGGAAGAGAGAGAAGTCATCATTCTGCTGGTGTTTAAAGTGAGGTCTTTGTCCAAGAGAGGGAGAGAGTAAAGCTGCAGCCGCTGCTCTAATCACAGCTGTAGCTCTGAAGAGTCAAAAATCCTTTTAAAATGACTTGGATGGATGTTGAATACCACAGCAAATCAAAGCAGTTCCTAAACAAACCAGATTGAATTAAGCTTTCTGAGTCAGAGTGCAAAGAAGACTGACACAGTGTGAGGAAACTCTTCTTTATTAAAAGATTGACCTACTGTTCAAAGGCCTTTAGAGGTGGAAAAGTCATAATGCTCATCATCTCTTCGTCCAACTGACATGTTGAAGGGCTTCCTGTAACGCCCCCCCCCCCCCCCCCCCCCCCCCCTTTTACATATTCAGAAACTATGACTGTGCTGCATGCCTCTCATCAATCATAGTGATTTAGAGTGTTTAATCTGCAGCGCCAAGACCAATATCCTGAGCAATCGCTGTGATAAGCTTCCTCTTTGTGGTAAGACAAATCATGGATCATGAGCAGGGTAAGAAGGAAGCGCTCCTGCTGAGATGTTCGTCATTTTTCATCAGTTTTGAATGAGCCTTTCTTTCTTTCTGAGTCTTCATCCTCATTCTGCTTTCCGGTCTTTCATGTGGTGACTCAGTTCATCGCCACGGATTTACTGAAGGAGCCAAGGAACGATTCTGCTCTGTTTTCCTCATCCTCAGTTAAATGCCCTTGACCGTAGGGAGACTGCTCCATCGGCTAATGGAGCTTCAGGCCACGAGCTCCTGTCTCCTCCGCCTAATTAGCCTTACCATTACCTCATGTCTGTGGGCAAAGGTCTCCAGGGCACTGCACCATGAGCTGCTTTTCTCAATTAGATGCCCTTCATTCCTCCCTGTGTCCTGAAAACACCCTTTTCACCTTGATCAGAAAGTGTGGAAATCATAACAGTGCTCGCTCTAATAGCCGTGGCACGGTTGGTCATTAATGCAGGGAGGCGTTTGTATACACAGCCAGGTGAGCTTGATTCTCCGTGTGCATTTGAAAATGAGATGAAGGAGTAAAAGTTAATCCAGAGGGTCCTCGGCAGTGTCAGAATTCCTCTGACACATGTGGAGCTAAAGCAGGTCACGGGGCCGAGGTTGCACAAAGGCGTTGACTATGTTCGAGCTGTCCACCTGTATTTTCTTAAACTCTCCTTGCATCCTTCCCCCGAGTCTTGTTGGCCGCCGTGGGAGCAGTTTTAATTACGTAGACTCTGGACTGTCATCTTTAAAGTTAGCACACCGAGGGGTCACGACCTTCAATGTGTATGCTACAAATTAGCCCCACCGCTGCCATGATTTCCTCGTCTTCTAGGAAAACAAAGAAGACAAAACACATCAGCTGCTCTCCAAATGTGTCCACTCTCATTGAAATAAAGCATTCTTTTAACAGTCCGTGTGCGTGTCCTGATGTGTTTCCAGCTGGGATGTCACTTGAACAAGATTGTGCAAGTTTAAGAGACCCACCTCATGCAAATGGAAGTAGCAAAACAGTGTTCCTCCATCTTCCAAATCATACAGCACTCAACAGGAATGCAGCAGAGCGTCCAGCCGGGGTATCCGAGCCCAGCAGCAGTAGCCATGCTGACCCTGTGTAATGACGTTAAGTGGATTACAAGGAGGCCCTGGTCATTGGTCATTAATATTTAGTTCACTAGAGTTTCCTCCATGTGGCAGCAGCCGCACCACAGGGACTCAAACCAAGACCTTTGAGATACTTGAGAAGCTCATTGCTCTGCGCACCGTTTCTTACAGTGATCGGAGTCTACATGAGGTGCATGAAGCATGATTTTGGATGGAGCATGAGTGACATCAGACACTTGGATACTGGAGGGAGCTTCTGAGGCCAGTATGCAGCAGCCACTGTTTAAAAAGCTGTCTTAATTCAACTTTTGACCAACCTCGAAGTAGACAGAGTGGGTGAGATAAGGCAGGTCATTAGTTTTCTGGCAAACAGAAACACAGCATGGGCTTGCAACACATCAGCTATGCCCCTTTTTATGCATACATCTCCACACACATCAAGATTTTTAGGTTGTTTTTGTCCCAACTTTCCCCCTTCCTGACCGATGATGACAAACGCCAGATTATTTTATGTCTGATAAGATTATCCTGTGGCCTGTGGTGTGTTACAGTGAATTTGTCCCAATAATCGACTCTGAAGTGGGTCGAGGTCCACAATCGTAAATATTAAACTTGTTCAGTATTTACAACCTAAAAAGCTGATGACTCCCGAGTCATGACTCCATGAATTGTGATGTGAATGTAGTCAATCAAAAAGCAACCTGACTGAGGAACAAGAAAGCAGATGTAAATAAAAACAAGCATGGCCGACCTGACACATAAAGTTTGGGGTACCTCAGAAATGGAGAACCAGCTCACATGTCACAGGATTTTTTCCACAGTCTTTCCTTTTTTTTAGTTAGGGGTTTTTCCCTCAAAAAATAGTCCCATCATTCCCTCTTCTCATATGTCCTCTTCCTTGTTGCATGATGTGTTTTCCGGTTGTTACTTTGTTTCTTCTTCATCTTTGTTTTTGTTAGATCACATTTGTTCACGCAAGATTTCTGTCTTGAAGGACTGAGTCTAGATCAGTGATGGGACAGAATGGTGTGCTGTGTCGAGATTACTGGGCACACCAAACACAGTATGATAAAAACTGTTCAATGCCTGATTTTTACCTTCATGTGTGGGGTCTCTAACAGATAAAAACCTCTTCAGATTTAGAAAACCTTTGTGTGGACCCCGCTTAAGTCTTTGCACAGTGAGATGAAGATGTTTTTCTGGACCATTATCTGATAAAGACATCACTCACACCAACCTTGAATGCTGAGTCTTTTGAGTTTATTTTTCTACGCCAAAATTTGCATGACGAGACAAAACACTATGCTATCATTAAGCATCAACAATGATTTTGTGAATCTTTTCAAGCATGAGAAAACAACTGGTTCATCCACCTCCCATAGAGCCATTTATGTGCAAGCTGTCACATCATAGAGGTGGAGTGCTAAAAAAAACTGGTGGGAGAGAGAGAACAGGTCTTTAAAGCTCAGCCTTTTTTTATACGGCTGTGAGTGCAAATTTTGGCCTATCTATTGTCTTTTGTGGTTTAAAACCAAATGGGTGCAGGGTAAAGTTTTGATGCAATGGGTGAACAGAAAGAGAGAGCCTGGTGAGCCTTAGGATTAGGATATTGTCAAGGATTTGTCAATATTGCAAGATAGGGCAGTTTTCCACAGTTTCTAAGAAAAGCCTTGGCAGAGGTTTGTACCCACATAGTATGCCTAGTTAAAAGGACATCTGCAGGCACAATTCTGCTTCAATAATGATCTAAACACGTGTGCATCTTCACCTAGACTATAAAAATGCGAATACCTGTCTCTCATCATTGGTTCTATGCAGTCGAGCAGCCTTTGTCTCTACACAGAAGCTTGATTGGGAACTATGGAATATGTGGTTCAGCAAGCTCAGAGAATATATGTGACCTTATAGGAGTAATTTGCTGGATTTCCTTAAAGAGGTGTAAAAACATGAGCTTGATTTAACTTTTGCAGCTCTACAAGGTCACTTATCAACATGTTATGAATCGACGCAGCTAAGAAAACAAAGGTATACCTTACAAGCAATGTTCATGGATGTAACAAGAACTTCCATGAAACCCTCAAGCTGATAGAATGTATATCCATGTGGGTTCTCACTGCACACAGAAGACCTTGTACAGGACGTATACATCACATTATTACTGCCATGTTCAGGGAAACATGGTGACATGTTAGGAGCTCTTGGCACCTCTGTATCAACACCATGCACCACTGACAGGAGGCCAGCTCTGATCATGACAAACACAGATGTGTCCCTCAGTTTGATCCCGTGCCCAAAAGCCGAGGCCTGGACCTTGAACCTACGGTACGACAGATCATGTTATGACACCTTGTCATCCTTTTCTCTTGGAGCCGTGGGCATGAGGAAGAACACAAGGTGGCTTCATTTACCTCAATTTCTGCTGTTTGTGTTTTTAACCAACTACTTTCCCAGACTTGATCGCCTGCTTGCCAACTTAGAGTCATGATGGGGGCTTGGATTATAAAACTGAAGGTTAAAAAACAGTCAGAATCAAGAAGGGAATGAGTTGAAAGGGACCAAATTGGACCAAAGTGGAAGAAAGAGTCTTTTTTTCCATCAATATTGTTGTTTAAAACAGACAAAAGGGGAGGAACAAGTCATATTAACCCCTTTGGAAATGCTAAAGTATTAGACACTGAGATTAATTTAAAAAATAAAAAACAATGACAACAGGGCAAATGTTCGATTAGCCAATTAACACGGCTTTAAAAAGACTCCCCATGATTTAACAACAACTTTGGAAATTGTCTGCAACTGCAAAATTACAAGAAAGTCGATAGATGTAAGGCCAGTTTAGACACGACACAACTGTTCAGGAAAGCTGGACAGTAAACTGAAGAGGGGTCGATCATTCCTCTCCATTGTTAATAAGTTTCACTTCACATATTAGTGGTAAATGATACATCTGTGTGGTATAATTTAATGTAAGACGATAGTCTAAGGACTGAAATGTAGTTTAAGCTAACGGCTAACAACAGGGTCTAGCTGCTACATCATACTGTGGCTTCATATGGATTGGTCCAATCACCAGCTGCAGTTGTTTTTGAAGGTCCAACCATCTGAAAACTTTTGCAATGGGCTCTTCTCTAGATGTACTAGTGAAATATTTCCATGGCGGATATATGGACCTGTCTATCTGGCGTGTCAGGTTGAGTCTATTTCCCCTACCCCTTTATTTTGTACAGAGTGAGAGGACAGAGAATCAACAGAGATGACGGGTTTTCTCCTGCCTTTTATGTTTGGTCCTCAACTGGTATTACTCATGCTCGAGCAAATCCTCAAACCCTGTCTATCACAGACTCTATCCTTGGACAAATCTGATCCTCCCTTTCCTTGTGAATTATTCTCAAAAGACAGTTTCTATGTTATTAAAATATCAAATATATCTCCTCAAACAGAACAGAGTGTGTGTGGAAACATGGTGGACCCTCATTTCTTTGCAAAGGCAGAATAATAGGGAAAAATGGGATTTATAACGGGTCATGTCCCTTTATGAGGTGACGCAATTTCCAATAAAGAGCCATAGGTCCACTGAGGACAACAATATATTAGCTATGTGTGGAGCAGACTGGAGACTGGACTACTAGGTTCTGTCCGGGGCAGACGGGTGGCCAGAGGTCAGATCTGTGAAACGGTCTGTTCCACACAACACTTTTTACTGTTCACATGGGACTAACATGGAGGACGGCATGTGACAGGGCTCGAAGACAAACAAACCGTAAAGACCTTGGCCAACCAGTAACAGTTGGTTTAACACTTAAGTGTGATGAGTTTTTCTAACTCTTAGGCGTTTTTGAAGTAAGACAGTGTCAGGTCAGAGGAAATGGCACCAAAAAGGGGCATCTGACGACAAAAGTGTCAGGGACAGAAAAGGAAGCTCGGGGCCTTGTTAGTCAGGATCCAGAGGTCTGTAAGCAGGCAAGAGTCCTTCCAACAGTCATTTGGAGCCTTTGTGTCATGTGTTAACAGGTGTTGATGGAGTGGAGTGGAGCTGCTGAGGCCTGGAGAGCTGTTGAGCTGTTGGCTGAGGACAACAGTTTCTAATGAGTGATGCTCCACAGAGGCTGCTGCTGAACAGCCAGACAGAGGTTGAAAGAACTGAACGTCATGTTTAACCAAAACCATCTGAGAAGGAGGAAATGCCCACAGTCCCGAGTCTGGCTGCCTGGCGCTCTGACCGCGCCGCAGCCCTCTTGAGAGCCCTCGCCATGAGACCTGACCCCACCCCCTTTAGATCTGTCCCTCAGAGCTTCACTCAGGCCACAGACAGACTGATTAGTCCTCAGAGTTTAGTGATCAGACTACACTGTTAGCATTGGAACGGCTCACGCTCTGCCTGCCGTTTCTTGGCTTGTTGAAAAGTTCTACAGAAATGTATTGGATATCCAGAAATCACAGACTTTAAAGTCACCAGGGAGTAACTCCCAGAGTAGAGCTATCCATTTCTCTGAAAACTAGAGACGACTACTGTTTGAAACTGTAAGGTGAATGCAGTTACCTTATTCTCAACTATAGCTGTGTCCCAATTCAGGGTCTACATCATTCACAAGGTCAAAAGAGTGGTACAGGAGGGACATTTGTAAGCCAACTTTAAAACAGCAAGTGTGGCTTCATGCTATCATGGCACACCCTTTAGGTTACAAGAAGCCCAGTCTTAAAGGGACAGTTCAGTATTTTTGAAGGGGTTGTATGAGGTACTTGACATTAGTCAGTGAAATGGCTTGAAGGACTCCTAGCAGGGCTGTACCTTTAAGAACCTTTAAGAAGAACAAGCTGAGAAGATGGGCAAGGTACACTGCTGTCACCTGGTACAGTCATTTTGCATTATTGTGTGAGTTTTATATAAAATTGAGCCATGAAACTATGTTCAGTCGAATGTTCAATAGGGCGAAATAATTTTGGAGTGCTTTATTTTTCCTCCAGAAAGTCTCTTCATTGGGCATTATTTTAGGATGCAAGAAGTGGCTATTTATTCTTATGTTAGTACACAAATAAAGAGACAAAACACATTTCTGTTTATTTTATCAGGTGTGTTTGTTTATAAACAATCTACTGTTCATATGTGACTATCAGCTGATTGATGACCAGCTGTTACTGTCATCACAAACAGACTTTGCTTATGGAGATGCTTTGGAGCATCTGTCCCCTGCATCATTTCCTGCATCTCTCCCATGCTTCTCTAGTTGGAGGGACTAAGACTGAGGGAAAGACTGAATGTCACACCCCCACACTTTAAAATAAGAAACATGGGATGCTGCTACAGAGACTCAGACAACCATTTACATACTCACACGCAAACTTCACACAGAAAAGCCCTGGCTGACACAAGGAGTCAAACCAGCAACTCTCTTACTGTGAGGCATGTGCACTAACCTGTTTGCCGGCCTGCAGCCCGAAAGTTGAAAATGAAAGAAGCGTTGGAACTCTAAATTCTAGTTAAAATCATAGTTGATGCTTTCATAGCTGAAATTACATATTAATTAGCTATGATAGCTAATCAAGGGTCAGTTGTTGAGGTTGTTAGGCAGCCTGGTGGAAAAAATGGTTGAAGATAACAGTTGGAAACACAGACAGCAAAGCATCTGTAGACAATATACCTTCAATCTACTACAGTGTTGTCTGAGTGGTCATCCAAGGTGTGGGTTTTTCAAAAATACTTCCCTTGAACTGAGACACAGCTAAAGCTGGTTGCACTGAAAATCCTCCAGCTTCTGCAAGGACCTAACCGAAGATCTGTGGGTGAAAGTATCAGCCAAAGTTTTGGTTACACAAGGTTTTTAATGATCCTTTAAATGACTGTTAGTGTGCTCTTTTCTAACTATTATCTGGACTTTATCTGCTAATAACACTGGCAACAGCCTCAGAAAAATATACAAATGAGTGCATGAAGAAGGTATTTTTATCCCAAGATCTGGGATTGCTTTGGCAAGAGCTCAAACCATAACACGAAGTCTGAAACAGCATCCTCTTAGAGTCTATTTCTGACTCTGATTAATTACACAAGAACACCTCAGCTGTTTTAAAGCTGAATGGTTTTTATCATCTAGCAGTAAATTATTTGGTTACACCGTTAAACGCTTTTCCTGCGCTGTAACACGGTCGGCACACAAGTACAACAAACATGACGTTTTATATCTCTAGTCAATGTCTATTTTGGACTCTGGGTTAACCAAAGATTATTGATGGCCATCAGTCAATTACACTCCGTCATGTCAGGCTGCAGGCCACCCTGGCAGCCAGCTGATGCTGAACCCCCTACAAGCTTCTGGTTTGGCTGCCTGTTAAACTCAGAGTGGTCGACTGAGGAACATGAGGAGGAGGAAACAACAGACGTGTTACAAACCCGGACTGATGCAGCCAAACTTTAGATAGAGCCTCTCAAACCAAAGCACCTCTCATTGATAAAAGCAAAATAGTTTGTAATGGCCATTTTACCTGGAGATAAGGAAATAGATGAACTAGTGGTTTTACCCTGTGACCAATTATGGATTGAATTAAAGAGATCTGACCAGATATAGTCGGCACGGAAGCTACGGTTATGCATTGCCAACTCAGCATAAGTAAAAGAATTGTCTCTATACACAAGCTTGATGACACACATCTGGAATCAGCATCCTGGTTTCCTGCTTATGTCCTGTTCTGGTTACATTTACTTTAGGATGGCAATATTCACTGATGAATATCACTGAAAACACACTGATGCACTCTTCCCTGCTCCACAGCAACTTTAGAGGCGTTGACAGACAAACTGTTTACACTGTAAAAACTTAGATCTAGGTGAGAGTATTTGTGCAATTCAAGACATAAAAATCTCACTAGACTAATTCTAAGCCACAAGTTCCTGACTTGTCTGGATTTAGATCTTACTTGAAGATAGACAAACTAAAAATGAAGCCTGAGTTGCTTGCAATAAGTAAAATAATCTGCCAATAAGACAAGACAAATTTATCTTTAAGGTTGTCTTAAAATGAAATCTTCTCTCCAGAGCAGATATTAAACCTTAATTTAAGACCCTCACTGAGTCAAACTTTCCTTTTTTCATTGGCAGGTATTTTCTTATCATTACAAGCAATACAGTGCCTTATTTTTGCCTTTCATTCCTTAAAGTAAGATATTTATCTTGACTTGCTAAGTGAATGTGGATTAAAATAAGTGTTTTGGGTATTTTTGACTTAAAAACAGGCAAACACACTTGCTAGATCGAAGTTTTGCAGTGTAATATATTTCACCAGTCCATCTGGAAAAGAGCCCATAGAAAGTGTTTGGGGATGGGGAAAACTTGTCAAAAGCATATCAGGCAGGTGATTGGATGATCGTTCTGTCAATCACATATAAAGTCCAATCAGATAATGTAGTAGGCGGGCGCACGTTCAATGAAGACTTGTGGTCCAAATTTGAAAAAAACTGCTACTGTAGCTTGTGGCAGTCACTTCCTGTTTCCATCTCTCGTAGCTCCCACCTCTTCCTGTTCCAAAGGAGACCACTGAACTGGAAAGAGTGGAGTGGGAATGAAATCATATCTGAATTTCTGGTTACGGTTACAAAGTCTGAAAAAATACTCTCTGATCCACCAGGCAAATGTGAGCCACTGTTAGCTTGCCCTGCATTGTAGTTTGCACATACCACATGAAGAATGTAAATAACACTATAGCAATAAACATCAAACAAAACTATGTATACGGCTGATTTAGTGCAACAAACACTCGTCAGAAGTGCTAATAAATGGAATATTACAGAAGTTTAATAACTAACTCAGAATAATAACTCGGAAATCTCGACTTCTCAGTACAACTGGAATGCAGCACATGGACCATACTGCTTTGGACCGCTCACAGTTGCCGCAGTTTGAAGCTTGGCAAGACGGCTTTTCCTGGTTACAAACACTGAATCAGGCTGATCCAGGTGGTGCTAAAACAAATGCTATAACAGCATTCACAAAAGAATGCCTACTCTGCAAACAACAACAATAAAAGGAAAAGTTTTAGAAGAAATGAAACATGCACTAAATTTGTGTTTAGTATAGCATGGATAAACACATAGTAGATGCAACTGTCTCTAGATAGAATTCAAGCTTGCCTTTATGAAACAAGATACTTGTGTCATTGTGTTATTGCATCATTATCCATTTTTTAAGTTAATTAGGTTTTAATGAATATTTCATTAAGGAAAGTTGGTGTGGTGTGAAATCCAAGCACGATGCTCATTCATATATCTGTGAATGTGGGGCAGACGTTAGAAGAGCAGAGAGAAGCAGCAGCAGGATGAGCGTTGTTTTCATTTTGTGAAGGTTTTGTAACACATGTTTGTTTCTAATTCAGACCTTTTTCCTCTTTCTTAAATCCACATACCACAGCTCTCGCTGATCCGTAAACTATTCTCTCTCTCATGTTTTTCCTTCAATGAGGAGGTGGAACAGCTTGGGCCTGCTGTATTTGTCTTGAGTGTATTTTAAAGTCTCAGTCCCGCTACAATCAAAATAGATCTGCTATCTTTACAAAATTCAGCTCCTGCTCTATTTTTGCCAGTGGAAAAAATATGCAGTGCAAAACCTTTTTATCACAAAGCTGTAAACATGTTTTTTTTTCCACTGTATGCATTTCATTCAGTTGAAATGATATTCCAATTTGGGACGAAATGAAGATTCCTCGTATTTTTGAGCCACTTCACCTTTAATTTATGATCTAAAATACTGCAGATCTGCTTCGAGCTAAACAACGCTTTCCGTATTGCCAGGTTGTGCATTTCTGGGTCACAGTGCATTACTTGAGTGGTGCAGAGATGATGCATGTTGTAGACCAATGCAAAGGTAAGCATCACACTGGTTCCCATGATCACATGCCCATGAGATCATAAGTGTGTTTTAAGATCATTACTGATATTTTGGTACGTAGTGACCAACATTTTATAAATTGTCAATGTTTTGTTTATCATGATAATCTTCAGAAATGAACCTAAACTTCACATTTTTTAAGCTTAAATGTTACTGACAAGAGCAAAAGTGACAGTAACTGTGAAACCTGAAGCTGACCAAACCAAATAAAATGTGCAAAAATCAGTGGTAGACAAAGTACTCAACTCCATTACTTGATTGAAAGTATAGATACTCCTAGTCAAATATAACTCCAATACAAAAGAAAGTTCAGTCAAATTTTTACTTAAATTAAAGAACTGGAGTACCTGCTTTTGAAAATACTTAAGTATTAAATGTACATTAACACATTGCCGTTTTAATTTCAACGCATTATTGTATTGTTGCTACAATGAATTTACAGAACCTGACGACTGAAACAACCTACTGAATGCATTAACCTGCTTATAGAACCTGTGGAATAAAAAGCTTGTAAAATATGCCACAAAGCCTATAGAAATGTAACCTGAAACCCGCCTGAATCGACATAAGGACAACCATTGCCATTTTCATTTTTTTAATTAACAATGCCCCTGACACAGCTCAGGCTCTGCGTGTGACTTACCTTACCTCAACATGCTTTCTCAGGTAGATGAAGTTTGTGCGCAGCAAACAGAGCAAACAATGAAAACAAAATTAATCATTCTTCTTTTCGACAATCTCAAACATGTACTTCAGATATGGCCATGGGTGTTCTGGTGTGGAATCATCATCTGTCGCTGCTGTAGCCATCATAACTGCCAAGACAAACCATTTTCTGGGCAACGTTAGCTCAGCGTTTACCTGCCTGATCTGAGTAGCACATGCCTGAGGTATAGGTACGTCATCACCCCTTGAACAAATCACATGCAGATCACATTTTAGAAGAGAAAAAAACTTTCATCCACTGACTTCAAAGTTATACTTAAAAGTAATGAGTAACTAGACCCTTCATAGAAATGATGTGGAGTTAAGAGTACAATATTTGTCTTTCAAATGTAGTGGAGTAAAAGTCACAAGTTTCCAAAAAATAATACTGAAGTAAAGTACACATACTCAAAAAATGTACTTAAATGCAGTACTCAAGCAAATCTACTTCGTTACTGTCCACTCCTGGCAATAATGTTGCAGCTTCCCCCCTAAACCAGACCAAGTCTGTTGAGTTTTATATGAGAAAGTGACCCAATACTAAAATACAAAAAGAGGCTTGTAGTCTCTAAATCATCTCTTGTGGAGTGTCTAAGAATAAGGAAAAGAGAAACCAAGAACAGAGTTGTGGTACTTTGTGCTTAAAATAAACGATGTAATGACCAGAGCTGTCTCCAGGCAGAGCCCTATTTAAATACTTTTATCCATTAACAGGTCAGTTATTTTTCTTCATCTTTCAGAGGACGTCTCATTATTTCCAAAGTGTGATATTCTCTCTCTTTTCTTTTCTGATTAGCCCGGCGGCGCCAACATTGGAGCTGCACCAACATAAAGGTCTCAGACATCACCTCGTCTAATGATGGGAGGACTTGAACCGGCCTCTTCTTTCATTCACCCCTCACTTTACTGAACAAGTCGCCCTCTTAGTCTGTTCTCACTCTTTTCTTTCTGAAACCTCTCTCAGTCCATCATCTGCTCAACATCTATCTTCATCTTAGGCCACTTTCTTCATCCACGTGTTTGTTTCTACTCCCTCTCTACAGAACAGGCCCACTCACTCCTTCACCCTCCCTCGTTGCTCCCTCCTCTGTCCTCCACTCCTACCTCAGGTTCCTTCATCCTGAGACAGAGGAGCGGTGGAACAAAGGGCCCCTGATGTCTTCCTGGAGCGGCTATACGGCGCAAGTCAAATTGCATTAGCCCTCGCACGGTGTCTGCAAGCAAGGCAGTGCCAGGCATGGACAGCCTCTCAGACTGCACTTTCAAAATAATAATTACACCCAGAGGGATGAAGTAGGGGAGACAGGAGAGTAAGGAGGTGAAGGGAGGAGGACAGAAAGAGAGGGAAGATCTGTGTTTTTATTTAAGAGCGCTGAGCGTTTAGAGAGAGTAGAACCAGCTGCTATCTCCAGGCGAGATGGGACGGGGGAGCAGCGAGAGCACTCGAGCACAACAGATTCTGCCAGCTCAAGGGTGTTTTGAAGTCTTTATCTGGTAAACAGGTCAAGGTGGGGCCAACATATCCTTACATGAACCAGAGACAGCTCAAACCATTACTTTTAGGGGAGCACCATGAGCTTTATCACCTTCATTTTGATAACAGACATTGGAAAAAAAACCTAGAGGGAAGAGAAGGGCTGGTGTGTGACACAGGTCCATAATGAAAGTGGAACTGAACTGTTTATAAAGACTAAAATCATTTTCACACCTAAATTGCTTTTGGTATGAACAACCTTGTTGGTGACGAGTTAACTCATAACACTGCTGTAGTAGTATAAGCAGCTGTAGCAGTAATAACTAGAATAGCACTCAGAGAGCGCAGACCTCCGCCAAGCAGCTCAGTTCCAGCATTGGCTTTTCCACAACACCTGTAAAAGATACAATTCTGGATCACCAGATCCAGAATAGTACCAGGATCTGGACCAAACTCAGCACATACATGGAGGTCATTATCCTGTGTAAACAAAACAAGTTTGGGGAACATTATTTAATATTTAGATTTTATATGAATTATTGAATATTGTCAATAGGATTTCCCATCATAAAGTTCAATGTTTTTTATGACGTCAGTCTGGATCAGATGGAGATGAAATTAACCTTGGTTATAGAGACATAAACCTCATATTATCCTGTAAAATTGGAAGCAAATCCCTTAAAAAATGGCAGAGATATGATTTTTTAAAATTCTGCCCAATGTTAACTTATGGGATTTTTTGAAATTTTGGAAATTTTTTGCATCCGGACAAATATAAGTATCACCACCAAAATCTAATAATTTCTAAGTTGGGCCATGACCAACATCTGCTGAAAATTTCAGTAAAACCTGTCCTGCAGTTTTTGCATAATCTTGCTAACAAACAAACAAACATACTCCGGCAAAAACATAACCTCCTTGGCAGAGGTAATAATTGCATTACAGCAACTAGGCAACCAAACTGACCAACACACCATGAAAACATCAACAGGTGAACATCTCTCACCATCTCTACATCAGACCATGAGAGGACTCAACAACATGGACTGATGCAAAAAAGTGGTTTAGTTCCCAGGATTTAGTCCAGCTCATTCAAGCAGGAGAATTTAACCTTTTTAAACTGCTCTCTAATTTTGTTTTTCTCCATGGACTCTTCAATGGATGCTGAGTTGTATTAAGTAGCCATGCTACTTGGTGTCCTATCTGGTCTGCTATTGAAACCAGGAGATGTCTAAAGCCTCTCATCCTCAACCCCATACTTTGTTTTCACCTGTGTTGTTAGGTGAATCCCCTATTTGATGAATATGTTCATCTGTTTAATCTTACTTTGGATGTTTAATCTCCATTATAATCATTATTTAATTATCATTTTGTGTGAAGCTCAGCCTGCTTGCTTCCATCCCATAATGCACAGCTGCTCAGTGGAACACTGGTTGGGATGTAATGACCCAATGCAGCCTTTTTGTGGGACTCAGAATGGTGCTAATGTGACTCTGCTAATCTGGATGCTGATCCAGTAATAGTTTCAAGGACTTAGTACCATTACATGATTAAAAAAATTACATGACGGGGCAGTTTTCCACAAAAACTGGGCTAACAATGTCAGAAATACCTGGTATGCTGGAGGATTGTTTATGAACTGAACTTTGAGCAAGCTTATTATAAGGGCAACTCTGCACAACACTGAATATGTCCAACCAGGCCCTCCTTGGGAATGTGATAACACAGGAACCTTTTGAAGGATGGTCTTTAGCTGGAGCCTGTTCCAGCTATCATTGGGTAGGAGGCAGGGTATAGTCTTAGTTAGTCCTGTGGCTGACATACAGAGACAAACAAGCTTTCATTCACACAACTTATTGGCACCAATCAAGTCAACGGTGTGTTTTTGGTCTGTACAAGAAAGATGGGGTACCAGCAGAGAAACCATGGGGAGACCAACTCTGCACAGTAAGGACCTGAGAGGTATTTTAGCCAGGAACTTTCTCAGGCCAGAGATACTTTTTGTCACTTACATGGATGCATGACAGTGACCATGTGTTCCCTGTGTTTTTGTTTAGCATGTCAGTGTCCAGAATTAACTAAATGCAGATGCAAGATGCAGTATACACATGACCGTTTGGATCAGTGAAGAGACAGAGGGAATGTGACAGAGTCAACACAGCTGCAGGTCAACCAATAACAGAAGGTTTTGAAGACAAACTACCAAATATCCACATTTAAACAGCATGTACTGAGAATACACAGATACAAACATGTCAGTCTACCTGATGAGAAATGAAGCCCTGTGTTGGAAGTCACGGAAAGTAGTGAAAACAAGCGTTGCGTGACAGTTTGTTTGTGTAAAATGATAGTTTTTAGTTGACTTCATCAGTAGCTGTGAGAGTATATGTCTGGTTTTTCATCAATAAACAACTATAAATATTATTGCAATTTGTTGTTGGTTTGATCCCAGAATCAGCCTCACTGTGGCCATATTGGTTGTTTACCTCCTGCACCAGTATCACACTTAAATTAAAGGTAAATTTATAGATACACATGTTGTTGAAATGTCTAATCAGTCTCCTTGGGAAAGAGGCCCCCCAAAAATGTGCCAATGCCCCTCTTTTCCAAGAAGAAAGCCTGCAGTTCCTCAGTGAAACAAGGGTGAGGACCCAGTCTTCTTGGGGTGTTGTCTTCCTGGGACGGCCACTTCCCGGTCTGTCTTTGACTTCACCAGTCTCATAAACTTGGTCCTAAGTTTGGAAATGGTACCAGGGCTGCCACTCTGGAACATCAGCTTCTAGTTGAAGGGGATTTTGGGTAAAAAACAGTTTTTTAGTTGCCCAGGAAGTCAACACCCCAAGAAAACCAGCTCCTCACCCTTGCTTAATGAGGAAACACAGGCTTTCTTCTAGGAAAAGAGGGGATTATGGCACACTTTTTGGAGTGCTACCTATATGTTCAGTTCTGTTGTTCATTCAATAAATTCACAGTCATTACAAGCTGTACCTCATTGTAAAGGTGACTGATCAGGCTTTCCAATGATAAGAAAATACAATACAATACAAATTTGTATTGTAAAAGGTGCTAATTAACGGACTGAATTAGCATTTACAATCTTTTGTAAGAAGTATAAATACAAAAGAACTCACAATATTGGTGAATAGAAACACAAATGCAAAGCTAATCAGCATTTCAATCAGGAGAGACACAATTTAAGTTAACAATGATTATTCTTTTTTTTCATTCATTAATTTTAGTGTGGATGAATGAAAATGTGCAATGTCTTTGTGATAACCATCTTTGGTGCTTATACTCAATCATGATGTCTTCATATGGGGTACTGAGTCCTACTGCAAGATAGGATACCCTCCCAGGAGTCTAGACACTGGTGGTGCTGGTGAGGATACAGAATAAGATGAGTAGTAAACTTCTGAGCAACTTGCAGAGACCCTAATGTGATGGACTAAGATGCTGATGAGGCCTGCAGGATGAGGTGAGGGGACAGACTTCTGAGGAGTTGAATCTAGAAGCTGATTTCATTTATTTATTTTACTTTATTTAACCAGGAAGTCCGATTGAGATTAAACTTCTCTTTTACAAGAAAAGCCTGGCCAAAGTAACAGCCAGTCCAATATTACAAAATTAAAAAAACAACAAGAAAACATTAAGCAGCACAACAACTCACATTTTAAAACAGGATTTCAAGAATAACAACTACACTTCTCTGTCACCACGGAGGAGGAGCAAAGACAGGATTTAAAAATATGACAGCAGAAGGATGATTGGCCAGACAGGTTGTGGCAGAGTCTGGTTGGCTCAGTGCTTCAGTGATTGTGCACCACTAATCAGCTGATGATTTGACTCACCTGTGCAGGAAAGCAGGCAGAGTGAAGAACTGAATGAGAAACGACTTAATGAACAAATGCGTGGCTGAATGAATACAGTATGTGTTCCTGCTTCAACTTTGCTTAAGATTCATGTACATCTTCGGTCTAACTGTGAGGTGAAAGCATCACTTGTTGCTCCATTATGCAGCCTTGGCAGCTCAGGTAAGTCTTATTCAACGTGTAAGATCACAAAACACAAATGTTTATTTGTGTTGTGGTTCATCAGGTTTCCCATAAAAACCAATTGTTGCTGTCGGACATGATGAACATGTGATACAAGCAAATTCAGCACAAACATGTTCAGGTGCACTGCAGAATCAGAGCAGAGAAGAGCTGCAGGGTGAATGTTGTTTGGGGTTGTTGAGGGCTGTGCAGCTTGTGTTTGTTTCTAACTCAGACCCTTTTATGCCTTTTCCTGAAACCCACATACCACAGCTTTAACTGATCTGTAAACTACTCAGTCTTTTGCTTTTCCTCTTTTTAAGGAGGTGAGATAACTTGGACCTGCAGTACTACTCTGGAGTTCTGTGAAGATGCACTGAATTACCTGCTGCAATGAGCTCCAGATTCAGTATCAGGCATTTAAAGTTTATGAGCTAAAGCTTTGGGATCATTTACGTTTCATACTTTGCCATTTGGAAGAAAACTCTTTAACTTTCTCAGCACTTAGAGATTCAGCTTACTTCATGAGCATGCATAATTTTTGTTAGATGTGGTTGCATGGAAATTAAGAATTGAATTACTGTTCAACAATAGGGAGAATACACAATAGACCAAGCAGCTAATAAAATGATTGCAATAATTTCCAGTATTTTCTACAACTCGACTGTTACTCATTAGTTGGTTAAGTCAACCAAACTTTTTAAAGGTAGAGTGTTTGATTCCAGGCTAATAAAGTCCACATACTGAGGCTACCTCAGACCTCAACTCAACTTTATTTATATAGCACTTAATTATCCACAACTGATCTGATGTGTACACTGGGCACTGCAAACCTAATGTTCTGCCAATGCAGAGGGGGAATCCTGATATTCAAAACAACAAGCCAAAGGCCCACACCTGTAATAAATACAAGAGTGACCAATCTTCTAAGTATTCAGGAGAATCAGAAATATTTCAGTTTGTGCTCCAGTAACTGCTAACTGACCCTGCTGCATCACTCTGACCTGAACAGCTAATACTGGTGGAAGGATACATAGTCCATTACAAAACACAGGAGCTTTGTCTAGGAATATTTAAATGATATAAAGGATCTTACTGTAGCATCTAGTTGAGCCAACATAGTTTTTTGTGTAGCTTTACCCTAAAAGTGGTCTAATTACAAGGCTTTCTGTGGCACCTTTGACTGCTATGTATCGCCTCGTAATTGTGCCATTTCTGCCAGCAGGGGCGGAGCTGGCCAGTTGCTTCATTGGCAATTATTTTTACTAGTGCCATGAGCCTTAAGCAACCCCACTTTCATGAGCAAGGACCACACCGTCAACAGGGTGAATTTGACAATTATTTATTACGTGTAGCAGATAATGAGCACATGAAGTGGATTATGATTTTGGGAAACTTCTTGGGGAATCTGCCGTAGCTCCCAGGCACAACGAACCCCCTGTATAAGGCCCTGAGGAAAGGAGGAAAGAAGAAATGAAAAAAAGAAAAGGGTGGGAGGAAGGGGTGCGTCGTGTAAACGAAACAAAGGGAGGAAATGGTCAGGTTTGAATTTATAGGAACACGGGAAGAGGTGTGGTTGAGGTGTGGTCCTGCTCCTGAAACTCTGCTTTGCAGCACCACTCAAAAGACCCAAACTATCACTTTAAGTACGAAAGGCTGTTGAGACATTTTAAGCTGAGCTTTAAAATTTCAACGGTGGGTGATCTCAAATGAACAACAAAAATTACTTGGTGACACAGCAAAACTAAGTCAAACTAACAGCATTAATTTTGTTTGTTTTTGGAGCACATGGGCACGACCCACTGAAAGCTGCAATGTTACTAACTTTTGGGTCCTGGCCCACTAGTTGAAGAACCTGTAGTGTGTTTAATAAACTCATTACTTTACAAGAATCGCTGACATTTCCTGTTACTGACTGAAGCTGCACACAGCCATGAAACGTAGCTGTCTTGCGTTATATTTCTGTTTATTTCTGCATTAAATGACAAACTGCAGATGTTAAGAAACCACTGTATCAGATCAGAGGGGCTGAGAATTTTCAATTTTGTGATGAAATGATATTCTTTAATATATGTTTTGTGGCGGCACAAGCTCATCCAGCTTTTCTTGAAATACATATAAGATGTTGTAAAGCTCCTCAGTGATCTTAGCGGTGGAGCCAAGTCACTCTGCAGAACTGCAACCAAAACAAACAAGAAGTGTTTTAAGTCATGTAGATTTAGGTTTTGTCATTGGTTTTCCTTTGGATCCCGATAGTCATAAATCTTGTGTTACTTCTATATTTGACAGGCATTCGTCCACTCCAAAGAAAGCACTGGCACCAAAGTGATAGCCACTTGAAATACATACTGTACGCAGCATTTGGAGGCCACAATTGCAGGTTTATATCCAAAGAAGCTCAAACAATATGATGGTAGCAGAAAATATCCTCAGTAGTATCAGGTTTGGTTTTAGGGGCCTTATTTAGAGCTGATTTTGATTAATCTTTATGTGATTACAATGCATACATTTAAAGATTTCACCTTTGAAATACAGCAGTTGTTGCCTTTTTATGGACTTTGCTGCAAGACGTCTCCAATTTAAAAGGGTAAAATGTTGCAGCGATTGGTTACGGTGGATATTCTGCAGACTGTGTGTGTATTTCGGATAATTACGTCCAGTTTTCTTTGGCACCGCTCTGGTCATCCCTCTTTACAGCTTGAGCACGACCTAATGCATTTTTCCATCGGCCTCTTTGCCTATTTAAACAGTCAGTAAACCCAGCCATTACTTTAGCAACCCCATGATGTCATCGTTGTCTGTCAGACCAAAAAAAGGATAAAAAGATAACCTTGTTAGCAGTGACCCGGAGTGCACTGCAGCATACCCGATGTGTGCTATAAACTGCTCCATGGAAGAAAAGTTATATTAAAGGTCTTCTTGTCCATCAAAGTCACCCATGCTGAATCCCATTTAAAAGCACATGCCCTGTATTCTGAGTGCCTAGAATCACAAAGGATTATGGGAAATGACAGATGGTATTCTGGAGATTTTTACAACCAGGGGATGCGGTCACCGCCTCTTGTTACAGCCCCTTTTATTGTTTTCTATTTTAGACCCTCACATGGATTAGTGCGACATATCTCACAGGTGCTCATTATGATGACCAGTGTCACCCCGACTCTACTGTAACCGCAGAGCCAAGCGCCCATATGCTGAACTCCATTTGACCCCTGGCCTGTAAAACCTCTTAAAATCTATAGATGCCTGAAAGCCAGGGAAAGAAATGCAGGACATATGCTCCAGAAAACCCTGGTTCTCAATTTGTGGGTCATGACCCAAAAGTGGGCTGCAGATCCACACATGAGAAAATTTAAAGATGTGGTAAAAGACTTTGCTGTGCTTTTATTTTTAAGGACATATGTTTTCCAAAATATACTGGGGGTAAGTTCTCCACCAGACGAGTCAGGCCACTGAGAAGGTGCCAGTAACTGGGATATTCAGGTTGATTTAGGATAAAATCGATCATTTCACAAGAGATGGTCTGCACTAGCCTGAGGACTGGCATACGCTGCATTCAAAACTTCCAACTGCACTTGAAGTAAATGCTAATTTTGTCAAAAAACATATGTAAACATTTGCAAATGTGCATTTGATGTTGTGCAGCACTGCCTCAGGACAAATCATCAGACTAGTCTACCACCACCTAATGTTTGCCACAGAGCAAAGCACCAACAGGTCAGAGGTCAAAAAGGCAGATAGACACAGTCTTTATTCATGAAAACAGCAAAAGCATTATTAGCAGAAGCAAAAACAACAATCCATCCATCCATAATCTATACCAGTGTTTCTCAACTGGCTTCGGGACCCACCATCACCCCTTAGTGACATGAAAAGATTTAGTGATTGATTGACTGATATCTTTATTTCGGTCATGTAAATGACAACTTAAAAACAGTTAAAAATACAAATTAGAGATAATCAAAAAATGAAAACAAAACAAGACCGTAACTTGAAACTTCAGTTTCTTAAGCCTCTCATCTTACATGAGTGAAAAGGAGTAGGAAAAAGTATGAACTTATCTAATCCTACTACCTTAAACATTGTGCAGTTTGAACCTAAGATAGTCCAGGATATCACAGTATACCAACACAAAAAAAAGTTTTATGATCAATGAAAATGGCCTGCATGTCCCGGTGCAAGAGAGGAAATATTCTCTTTTAATGCTCAGTTAGCTGCATTTTAATTACAACCTAAGAGTGCATCTTGAGGCACAAGGTTTCAAGAACATAAATGTAACTGCACCAGTGGATACATACTGAACAGCCCTGTATAAATAATATTAAATCAGAGCACTAAATAAAGCATTGATCGTGAGGCTGTTACACAAAACACTTCGGTAACTTCAGCCTTTTTAACAGACTCAACACACATGAAAAAAACATCCAGTTACTGAGATGTAGATTCAAAAAGACTTAAAACCAAGTAGCTTTAGCTGGGTACCCACTCACTGAATATAAGACAAAAATGGGTGTCAATTTGCACGACAAGGTATTATCGCCACCTAATGTTAAGGAGTGTGACAACAGACAACACTCCACTGCATAAAATATCCCCTTCAAAATAAAAGACAAGGATTTTTTCTTTACATTTTTTTTTTTGCCCAGGCAAAGGCTTGTGATCCACTGAAAAAAGGTCTGCCTTCACAATGAAAAACCTATGTACATATGACTGAATTTGTCTCCATGTGGATCGTCCCTAAAAGCTGCCACACCCTGTCTAGTCCTGATCCTGGGACCAGTGAGTAAACCTGTCTCAGAGGACCTGAGGAGTCTGGAAGCCTCATGACCTTTACGTGCTGTATTACCAGTAGAGTGATTTCAAATCTATCCTCTGACTCACAGGAGGCCAGTGCAGTGATTTAAGGCAGATCTGAAGGAAATCCTTGTACAAGCAAGGTGTTGCGAATAAAGTGGCCAAAGGGTGTATGTCCCTCTTGCATCAGGGGCAAGAGGTTCTGTGTTCAACTAAGTGCTGGCACATGAAGCTTTAAGGCATTAACAATAAGCATTTAGAAATGAAAGGCCCTGTTTTATAAAGGGAAGTTCTTTCAATGAGGACTTTTCTGCTTTCGTGTTTGTTATTCTGACAGGATGATGGTGGTTTTTCCATCTCAAGTCCAAACTGCATGGCTTTGAATTTAATTAATAAACAAAGGCTGAAAATCATCAGACATTTGGGGCGTGACTTACCATCAAAGATGTGGTTTTGGTCCTGTAGCTCGACCAGTTGCTGCTTTGAAAACCCCGTTAACCAGGAGGAGCACTTGTTGGGCACTTTCTCCTCATCACTCTTCTGACTCACGCTCTGCTCTTGTGTATGTTAATGTTAATGGGGTGTTGTGGAGTTTGCAGTCACGATGTCCGTGTGTAAAGAGGCTGAGCAGCAGTTCCCCTCTGCGCGCGTGTCATCAGCATGTTTCCATGAGCTTCAATCAGAGACTGAACTCGAGCATTGCAGAAAAAGCAGAGAGAGCGCTTGTATTTATTATGCCATATTAAGTTTAAGACATCCAAAGGCCAACAGGTGCTCCTGAGCTTCCAGGGTATTTATTTTACTTTGTAGAAGACCCAGGATGGGGAAAGATTTTCATTTAATCTCCTTTAACAAACAACAATTAGGCTCACTAATGAGACCCGGGGTTAGACTTATTAAGACCTTCATTTATCCTGCTCTCCTTAACTGTCTTTATACCTCTACATCAGGAACAGCAATGGCACAGGGGATTGTATTTTCTGGTTGTCTGTCCTACTATTGAGGCCCTTTTTTAGCCCTTCAGGCCTGGAAGTGACAGGAGAATGGGGCAGGCCTGACCCCAAACCACAGTGTGTGTTTCTGCCTTCTTGATCAACCATGGTGGATGTTTCTACAGTCCTTTTTCTTCCTGTTCTCGATAACAAGATGCTTAAGCTCTGTTTACATGACAACATTGTCACCAGAAATGGAAAGGTTTTTCCTTTGCGTTTTCAAAAGTGCTCTGCCCTCACACGGAGACGATTTGAAAATGATGCTCGTTCACATGGATCCGCGAGAATGATTGAAAACATAGTGTACATGCCAGGCCAGTAGTTGGCGATGTAAGTTTGTAGGGAAACATCAGTGTTAAAACACGCGTACGCTTTCTGGTGAAGACAAACCTTTCACAAACAACAATGGCAAGTGGATGCACGAAGACGCGGAGTTTCTTGTCTGGACAACAAATCTGTCTGGAAATTTCTGTCTGGATAACAAACTGAGCACAGCAAGCAGCACACATGTTGCTTGGTAGATGGCTGAAGCTGTCGTTGCTGTTGTTCCTATAGTGCACGCGCAACCTTCATCTTCATTTTGGAGTACTGGGCATGTGCCACATGTCATTGTATTTCCTGAAAACGCTGATTCCTGCTTACATGGAGACGGATACCAAAACGTTATCAAAACTTTTCATTCTGGACCCTAGTTTCGAAAGTTTGCGGATTCAGGCACTCCAGGTACCGTTCTTGTGTAAAAAGAGGGCACAAATGCAAAGAAAACACTCTGTTTTCTGTTGTTTTCATTGTCGTGTTAATAGGACCTAAATGTCCGAAAAGTCAGAAGTACACATGCATTCATTTGACGATCCATATCATCCTTCAGAGGTACACACGGTGTCCAAGTGATGTCCCCTCTGTTGCTGAATCTGCCCCATTTAAGGGTCTTTACGGCCGGACACCCACTCCATTCTTTCTCTCATGGGTGTGCTGGTAGTTCCTCTGTGAGTTTTGGCATATTTACTCTGGTGAAAAACACATTGAGTCACTGCTAGTAAGCCAGAAAAACACACCATTAGCCAGCTAGCAGTTGTGCTAACTGCCATTGTGCTGGCTGATTCGTTCACAGAACAGCCCATGAAATGTGTTGTGGAGAGTCATGTGACCTCCACGGTGTAGATACCCCCGCCGAGGAGGTCATGTTTTTGCCGGCTTATGTTTGTTTGTCTGTCTGTTTGTTTGTTTGTTGGCAAGATTACACAGACCTACTGGACAGATTTTGCTGAAATTTTCAGGAGATGTTGGTAATAGTCCTTTTTAAAAATGATTAGATTTTGATGGTGATCTAGATAACCACCATTAGCGAATGATCATTTTTGCTAAATGACTGTCTAACTAATAATGGTATCAACATGACTCTGTGTGCTAGGTGTGGGTTTTCAGGCTCAAGAAATCATATTATGATGCTAACTTTATGTGAGCTACCTTGGCGGAGATTTGGACTCTTGGAGTGACTTCTAGTTGTAATTTATGTTTGTCTCCCGCCCCTCCTCACTGTATTACTTCTCCATACTGCCTCACATTTAGAGACAGATGCACAAACTTTACGTCACCTCTGTCTAAGTTTCGTCACCGTTGTGTCTGAGCTCAACTGCCTTCAGCCCCCCTGGCTCCAATCGCCTGGTGCATATCTAAATGCTTCTTAATTTAGACAGCTTTCTCCTCAGTCCAAATAAAATATCTGGAGGCAGAGACAAACTCATAAATCCACTCTCTAACAATAACAGCATCCAGAATGATCTCTCTTAGTACTAGAGATGAGCTACTACTCTGTTTCCCCCCGGGGCTCCCTGATGATTGATTTACACGCAGGCTCAATTCAGCTCACACGAACACTTTTAGGAGACAAAGTGGTTCCACCTGCTGTGCCTCCACGCACGCAGGGCTGAAAAGGAACCGGCCTCTGCACCATGACATTGTGCCAAACATGGCAAGACGCAGTGGAAATCAGTGGTTTCAACCGCCATGAGATACCCATTCTCTCAATCAGCCTAAATACATTATAGGAGGGCAGCTGCCAAGCAATAACGACACAAATTTGTTCTCTAAGAAGGACGGGATTTAATCACATTGAATGAAAACATGCCTGCATCCCATTTATGAATCATGTGTCTGGGAGCATGCTTGAACTCATGCGAGCTGCCTGTGAGGCCTGCAGATAATCTCTCTGTGTCTGTCTCGTATCAAATATGAGTGAATGTGGTTGTAGCACGATAACAAGAGCCCAAAGCAGGATTTTCTCCAGCTCTGCATCTCAGTCTCATTTTATGCCACCATGTGTAACATCTGTCCTCATCCACTTAAACTTGTGCTTGGAGAAATACAGAGCTAATTTATCAACAGTAAAGAGCTCTCTGTCATTGAATGTTTTTGTGTATTTAAACATAGAGGGGCAGTTTTCTATCAGAAATTACGATAACATTCTCATGTTAGCATGATGAATAAGATACCTGTGCTGATAGGGTTATTAACTCTAAACTCAGTGAACTTATTTGCTGTCTAAACTGAGAGTTTCCACCTAAATAGACAGTTTTCATCGGCCAATGTTTGTTTGAATGACACTGCCAAACCAGCAGTGAGAGAGGAAATAGGCTCTCAAATATGCGGTTACATGGACTCTCTAAAAGAGGATTTTAACATTATGACAGCATTTGACTTCACTTTTTACAGTCCTGGAGGAAACAAGTCACAGAATGTATCATTGAAATCCAAATGGATCTAGTCCAAATATTTCTTACAGTTAATTATTGTAGTAACTGTTTGTAAAATTGGCTTACAGTTGTGGACTTACACTTTAATTGAGTTTATTTACCATGCCACCATTTGTTTTACTTTCCTCAATATTAGGATAAAATATACGGTATGTGACTAATTTACAGAGATTAAAAAAAAAAGAAAAAAAAAAACAGAAGTGTATCTGAACAGCAAATAGTCCATATTTCATATTTAGACATGCTGACTTAGCTTTTTATTTTACTGAATCTGAATCTTTATTTATATAGCCCTGATTCACAGCAAGTGTTATCGCAAGAACCTTTACAATAAAGCAGGCTGAAGCCATACTCTTCATTTTATAGGTGTACATATACACAGATGAAAATGATATTTAATAGAAATTTCACCTTTCTGTTATGCCAGGAAAAACCAAACTTGACCATTTTACATACAAAAACAGACATTAAACAGACAACAAACCATTTATAATAATAATAAATAGAACTTTATTGAAATAAAACTATCAAAGCAAAGGTATGCAAATTGCTTTAACAATAAACAAAAACAGACAACACCTTTAAAACCATATATACAGGAGGACCATCATGAAAACTTGATGCCACATCTCAATAAATGTATATATGCATATATGGCTTCAGTCTGCTCTATTGTAAAATGTCTTGAAATAAAACTTCGAGCTGCACAAATAAAGATTGGTTGATTGATTGACCAAAGCACAGGAACATAGAGTAAAAGGATCAAACAAAGGACACTACAGTCTAAACAATCTATGCAGTTTTATCCAAACAACAGAGATATTTAAAACACAAGAAGTAAGAATTACAGCAACATTAAAGGGTGAACACCAGGCAAGACCTTAGCAAACATAAAATGAGACCAGGAGAACTGTTGATAAAAGTATATTAAAGGAATTCATTTATTTACATCTTTAAATAAACATAACCCTGGAAATTCACCAGAAGTTAAACTTCATTCATCTGCAATAACAATAAGCAAATTCTATTCTTATAAGAATAAAATGCTATATAATTTAAATATTTCTTATAAATAAGAATGAAATAAAACAAAGTAAAAACGAAATAGATCCAGTCTTAAATAAAATATTTGCCGTTTTCAACCAGAGGACGTATATTAATGTCACTTTAATATCTTATTTCGACTTTGGCTCCTCTCATTTTTGACCCAGCTCGCGTGCCGTTGTGTTGGGTCGTATCATAGCAACCAAAAGGGGCGGTGACGTTCAAGCAAGCGTGTGGTTTCTATGGACACCGTGATGTGAAGACGGAGAACACACTTAAAACAGGGTGAGTTTCTTTTTGACATGCTTTTAACGGTGCAGTGAATTATATTAGAGACATGTTTATGTGTGTCAGTCTTATTAAATTCTCCTGTTTAGGAAACAGGTGCGCTTCAATAATGAGTGAGAGCTGAAAGGTGTAAAGGTAATGCTAACGTTAGCCACACTGTGTAAACAGGTGATGTGAAGTTAGCATCTTAGCAGTGTTGGACGTACTGGTAACTTATTTAAGTTAATTGACCAAAAGTTCCATTCCAATTAGACAGAAAAAAAAAACCCAAAACAAAATATTAATACTGTTAACTTTACAAATGGACCTGCCGCAAGACAACAAAATATTACATTTGTTTTCTGTCTAAATCTATGAAATTCATCAAATAACTTTGAACGCTGGAACAGAAGCTCAGATATTCTTAAGCTGTATGCGAGAGAACAAGTTACACAGCAGTATTATGGTCATAATATTAATAAAACAGTACATTAAGAATATCTAGTAAATATGAGCTGTAAACAACCCATATTTCAAAGAACTGAGTTATATCAGACCTGCAGATTTTTCAAAATATGTCATAATTTCTGCTTTTAATTGATGTTTTATAGTATACAATAAAATAAGAACTATAAATTTTGCTGTTGTAATGAAATTTGCTTTGGACTGAAGGAGATCACTCATTGAGCTGATTTCACTATCATAAATGAACAGTTTAGCAAACAACAATTCACATGCAAAAAATTTGACTTTTCAGTGCATCTAGGTTAAAATCATGAGGATTAAATCTCATGTGAGGTCCAGATGAAAATCTGGACCTCTGTGTAATCCCTGTCCATTCAACCTCCTTTAAGACTTAGAGTGTAACAAACAAACATACTGATTAAGTTTATTTTTTCTCAGTCTTAGTCTTTACTCAAACTTTATTTGTATATCGCCAGTTCATAACAAGTGTTATCTCAAGACACTTTACACTTTAGAGCAGGCTGAAGCCATACTCCTCATTTTATAGATATACATGTACATGAGAGAGCAGGTTACAGAGCAGTATTGTTGTCATATTAATTTTAAAAAGTAAATTAAGGATATCCTAGTAAATGTCAGCTGTAAACAACCCATATTTCAAAGAACGTTAAGCTTTGACATGTCGTAATTGTTCTTCTTTCTCATTTTCATTGTCAGAATACTACTGCTGGCACTATGGGGGTATCACTGACCAGGGCAGCCCAGTGGGCCACAGCCCCCTCTGGTACCTACAAACTCGTGTCCACACCAATGAATGAGTCCTTGTTAAAAGAAATCCTGCGCTTCGTGGAACAGTTCAGCTCTCGACACCCACAGGAGGCAGAGCATGTGTTTGAGGAACCTCTCCGGTGGACCACGGCTTCAGTGGCATCTGATTTCAAAACAGGCTATGACATCAGGTCGGTCTAATCATGAGGCGGGCAGCTGGCTGGCTGCTGCACTTAGTATTACGTGTCTGTGCAGGATATGCTGTCACCATGGTGTCCAAATGTATTTTACCTCGCCTTTAGTCAAAGAAGTGAACTATAATTAATTTGTTTTTCAGCTTCAGTTAAACAAGAGCACATTCCTTTTTATTTAATCAGATGCTCTGGTTTTCTTTCATGAAACTATGAAGTTGCACAAAAACAAAAATGAGGGTCAGATCTTTCATGAGTGGTGAGGCAGAAAAATAATTTAGTATAATTAGGAAACAGATTATTCCTGTTTTTTGTGTTTTTGGTTTCCTCAGTGACTCAGAGGTACAGTCCCAAGAGAGAGACAGTCAAGGGCGTCCATTGTTGCGATTCTCTCCTCCATTTGTTTATGTACGCTGCTTCAGCCAGATCTCTAAACTGCTTCATCTGGCAGCTGATACGAAGCTGGAGGAGGTCCGAGCATGTCTAGAAGGTAAGTATGATAACCACAGGATGGATTTCAGAACAATTTGCATCCCAAGTAGTCCAGACGCCAACATACCTCTCTCTACAATCATCAGATTATGGAAGAAAATACACAATAAATAAACGATTAGAAATCATTTCTGTTGGCAGAGAAATATGTGTGTGAATACAATGGGTAGGGCTGGGTGAAACAGACCCAAAATCATATCCAAGTGTTAATTACCTGAAGCACACTTCACATTTTACACTTCAAAGTATGATACTGTAAGAACATCCCAGATGTTTGTCAGAATACCAGAAATATGAACTTTTATATGATTCTGGTAATAAAACGAACCTTACTGAAACCTGTTTGCCCTTAATGAAACAAAAATATCTGCCTGGAGAATGAATATGGAAATCGTGCGCATGAGAGTAAAACGTGCGCACGATATATTAAAACGTGCGCACGTTTAAGATAAAACGTGCGCTCGATTTAATTATACAGGCAAGCGGCAACAGACAGCCAGGCTCATCAGTAGATGGCGGTAATGCCCCATAATATTGTGGTCACCTGCCAGTAAAAAAGAAGAAGAAGAAGAAGACAGCCGGGCTCGGTTGAAGCGTCCCAGTAACCAGCCAACGTTAGCTTTGTCTGTGAATGTAGGAGTGCAGGGTATGTACAGTCCCTTAGGCTATTTATCAGTACCTTAAATAAAAGCTGCACAGCTTTCAAGACTCAAGCAAAGCTCGTGTCTTGCTACCACCCGCTGAATAAGGTGGAGGGAGTTAGCCCCGAAGTTAGCTACAACTTCGCCTCTGTAGCAGCAAACAAGTCCCCCCTGTGCATCCCAGGTCAGGACACTGACTGAATCTGAGTACTCCCTCCGCCGGCTGAGCCTGTTGTCTTTTAGTATGCGCAGCAAAGTTCTCCAACTTAGGATTATTCCATCTCTCATGGCAAGAGCGGCAAGAATGTCGTTATATGACATTCCGAGGTGGAAGTAAAAGTTAACTAACTCACTTCCTCTCTCCATTGTGTGTGTCTGTAAACATCTGACGTCACTACGGGAAGCTGTAGTGGACAAGGACAAGGACAAGTCAAAACGTGGTAAATAGCTTTATTTCGAGTGCACGTTTTAGCTAAAACTTGAGCACGAATAAGTATTTCGTGTGCACGATTTAATATATTGTGCGCAGGTTTTGATATATCGTATGCTCAATTTATATATTTTTTTTCTCCGTGGCACCTTAGGGGCTCCGTAGAAAACATATTGCGATGTGTAATATTAATTTTCATTTTCTGAATAACAGAAATATATCAAGTCAACAAAAACAGTTGTGACACATACTCTCAATGAGACAATAAGACAAGCAACACAAGTCAACGAGGACAACATAAATGCTGTACCCATATCCACACATAAAAATAAAAAAATTAAATAAACAAGCTCAACCCCTTTACTTCATTTTCATATCCACATTTTATTATTTATTTTAAAAGACATTACATTTAATAACTTCATGATACGTATTATTATTGATTAATCTTGCACCATTTTTTCTCCCTACTTTCAGTCCATAAGGGAAAAAAAACACATTTCAACAAAAAAAGTTTCTACCTCAAGGAAACAATGACAGTTTTTCATTCATGCACACATTTTCACCCATCAGTATGTTCTTGATGTTAGTTACAGTCCATCTGTTCTTCTAATAAAGATCTCATTCTTTACCAAGAAGAATGAACTGGAGAGATGAAAGTACTTAAATTTCTATAAACTAAGCTCTTGCAATACTTTTCCCTATATAATAGATATTTATATAATTTCATATAATTTCAAATTGGGTTTTTTGTTCTTGTCAAAGGCTATTGTCCTTTCCATAGTCAAATAATGTATCAGTTGAAAACATATTAACATACCTTAAAGTCTTATTTGTCGTCCTGTTCTACCTGTTGGACCAGTTACATTTCTCTTAAATGAAGTTGCTGTATCTGAACATGTACTTGGACTAATCTCTGTTGTTTAACAGAAAATAGAGACCCTGTGGTGAAGATTCTTGGTCCACGCTTTGCCAGCATTTTGGAGAAAGCAGACTCCCACTCTGACGAACTTAGTCTGATGGACAATGTAAAAGATGAAGGCCAAAGCGATGAGTCAGAGGTCAAAGTCAAACTGTTCCTGTTGCTGCAAAATCTGGATAAGCAGCTCCTCAGCGGCTGCCTCAGAGAGATATCCGAGTATGTGCTCCTTCTTTTCTCCATAATTGTTGGCATTCACTGTTTATCTATCTATTCTTCACGAGTATCCGTTTTCACTACATCCTCATCAGTCTGACTGTGACATGTGGTTGTTTTGGATTGGAACTGTCACTGGGCTTCAGAAAGAAAACCATGATTAAGTGAGATAAATTGGATGTTTGTCTTCTTTTGTTTTTGTGCATTTTCATCACAGACGTGTCAGCCTCGATTCCACCGCAGTGAAGACAGAAGTGGAGCTGTTGAGACGTCTCTGCAGTGAAGGAGAAAAGAGGGTGTTGAAGTCGGTTCGATACACATCAGGTTTGAATTTCCTCAACATTTCACTGGACTGCAAGGAAAGCAGTCGCTAGTAACGCTGGACTGGGGTGTTAAAAAGTCCCAGTCTGCTGCCACTTTAGAAATGGAAGTCATTTTATCTGTCAGATTCCAAATTCCGTTAGCTAATGTGGGGTCAACACGTAAGGGTTTTTTTTAATCTGAAGAGATGTTTTATCTGTTAGAGACCCCACACATGAAGATAAAAAATCAGGCATTGACAGTTTTGATTGTCCTGTGTAATGTCAACACAGCACACCACACACATAACCATTCTGTCCCTCCACCGATCTAGAATCTAAGCCAGAAATCTCGCGTGATCAAACAAAAACGAAGATGAAGAAACAAAGCAACAACCATAAATGTATATGTCTATGGCAACAACCGGAAAACACAACACGCAACATGGAAGAGGACATACGAGAAGAGGGAATGGTGGTGGTCTTGGGACTATTTTTGACGGAAAAATCCCAAACGAAATGAAAGAGACTGTGGAAAAAATCCTGGAGACTGTATGAACACACGAGCTGGTCCTCCATTTCTGAGGTCCCCCGAACTTTATGTTTATGTTTCAGGTCAGACATGCTTGTTTTATTTACGCCTGCTTTCTTGTTCCTCAGTCAGCTCGCTTCTTGATTGGCTACATTCTGTTCCACGTCACAATTCACAGAATCATGACTCAGGAGTCGTCAGCTTTCCCCACACACAAAGATTTTTGGTCGTAAATACTGAACAAGTTTAATATTTACGATTGTCATCCCTGACCCGTTTCAAAGCCGGTTAACGGGACAAATTCACTCTTAACACACCTCAGACCACATGATAATCTTAAAGGATAATCCATTTAATGTGTCTAAATCTATCTAAATGTAAATGTTCTTTATTTATACAGCCCTTTACAACAACCCTTTTGCTGAACCAAAGTGCTTTACAATAGATAGTATATAAAAATGAATAAATAAAAAGCAATAAAAGCTATAATATAGAATAAAATACAGTACAATAATAAAAAATAATAATAAAATAAATTAAAAGTGTCACCATGCTACTGGGTATTAAAAGTCAAGTTTGTATTTTGACCCGGGCACTTCCAGCAAGAGTTGGTTCGACGACCTCAGAGCTCTACCAGGCTCCTGAACAGTTAAAAGCTCTGTTAAATACACTGGGGCAAGGCCATTAAGAGCTAAGAGAGTATTTAGAGAGAGGGAGGGGGAAAGTCGGGACAAAAACAGCCTGTACAGTGTGTGCCCCATGCTACCAACCAGTCAGAATCAGAGAGCTCCTCTTCAATGCAGCTGTTAAATTCTTCTGTTAGCAGAGTCTGTTTGAATGCATTGTGGTGAAATTGTTGGCTAAATTTCATAATTTCAACATTAAAAATTACAAAGAAAACTTACCTACAATCAAACATAAGAGGAAACACTTTAATACTGACAATATTTGGTGTTCAAGGAAGATTTAGCATAAACGACAAAGCCTTTTGTTGATGTGAACACTCAACGTTACATGACAATAAGTCATTCACGAGTTGTAATCTTATCTGTTGTAAAAGATTCATACGGTTTTTGAGTTTTCCTCATGCACTTTGCTGCAGTTTGTTTTCATTCTTTCACTTAGACCACATTTTAAAATGAATCAAAGTAATTAAAATGAAAAAATGTTCATCAGAGAGCGAGTAATTTTTAATTGTTTCAAATAAGAGTGAAGGCACTAACAGCAGACTTCTAACCTAGTAATAGTTACTATGGAGGGCTTAGCAGGAAGCTAACTTCCTGTAATGGATGTGGCTTGACAAAGGGTCAATTTAGAAAGTCAATAGTCAAGGTGTGTAGTTTACTTCTTTGTAGTGTATTATCATGCCCCTAGCACAACAATCGGTAGCACTGGAAAACCTAAGTTCAAAACTGTAGCCCTTTCTTTGGTTGAATGATACATAAAATCAACCGACTGCAAACTATTACTTAAAATATGGTAATTGCTAGTTTATTTTAAAAGTAAAACTGGGCCTGCTGGAGTTCAACATCTGTTTTTCTCCTACCCACATGCTATACCTGTAGAGAACAGGTCGCCACGTGATTCATTGTAAGGTTTTTCAACAATCATTTACACTCAACAATTTCTTACTTCATTCTCCTTCTAGATTATGAGTTTTCAAATGGCTGCCATGCCCCTCCATGGAGACAGCTGCTCGGTGAGATCTGCTACCTTGTGATTGAGCCATTTGACACTGAGACTCTCTACGTCACCTACAGCAGTAATGGAGTTTTCCTCAGTGGGGTAAGACTTAAAGATTGGAGACCTGTTCTAGCAGCAATAAAAATAATTTTATATTTACATTTCAGAATATATTAAATACTGCACACCAGAAGCTGCTCCAAAGCCAGTTTTAATGAGGATTATCATCAGATATGTAACGTTTCTAGGACCCATAAGGTCACAAATCTGGGGCCTCATTTATATAACACTGCGTAGGATTCATACTAAAAGTGAACGTGCGCCCAAAAGCTGAAAATGGCGTGCGCCAAAAAAGAATCTGATTTATAAAACTGTGCGTGCACACACCTGCAAGCACTTTTCCTTATAAATCCCAGTCCACCTGGAAAGTTTTGCAGGTGGATTTACCTCACATCCCACCCTCTACAAACCCACATGTGACCATGAAAGGTCAATGCAAAGTACCTCATGAATGTTTTTGCGTCGCCTGCCTGCAGTCTGTTCAGAGGGGGCAGCGGTATGTCTGGTCTGCCGAAACCAAAGAAGACGAAGAAGCTGTGCATCAGGATGAATGAGTGATATGATGACCCCAGCCACCGTGCCACTAAATTTGTCAGGACCATGTTTGAGGGACAAATAATTTGTTCATTGATTGTAGGCAAATTTTTTCGGTTGACATAGACAAATTCATTTTCACTCAGAGCTCTTATAGCAACGTGAGTGCAGACTTTAAATTTGCGCCGATTACATTTGGGAAACCGGACTTTGCTGCAAATAACCTTTTAATGTTGGCCCGTTCACCCACAGTGTAAGGAGCCCTGATGTATCGACTGGTCATGTTTATAATGCCATCCAACACGGCTGGCATTATCGTGCTGAGGGATGACTGCGATATCCTAAACCTAAGGACATAATTTAACTGTATTATTTCATACCCAAAAGGGGCTTAAGACAGAAAATGTAACATTATATATTGTTAATCATATCAAACGCATACCTGTGGGCTGATTCCCGCTGGAAGGAGTCAGTTCCCAGAAACCCCAGAGTGGTCTGCACCTGTATACGCACCAGGATGGTTCAGTTCCGTTGGGTGGTTTTGTCTAACACTGGGCCCAGTTCAGCGCATTGATCCAAGACCACTGCTCTGGGGAATATAATCGGCTTATTTGCCAGTCATCATCATGGGCCACAAAATCTTTATGATCCCTAAAGACCCTCTCCATCCTGATCCACCATTTGCGTGATCTTCCATCAGTGCCAGCGCATCCGTTGTGCAGCATTACGCATGAGTGTCACAGCACTATCTATATGCTTACTCAGCAATCACACTGTTTGTTACCCACACCTTGTCACAACTAATACTAATCAATCAGTGCTATCCACCGCTCTATATCATTTGAAGGTGGAAGTATGATCTATGAACATTACATACAGTAGTAGGCCTAATGGCTCACTAAAGGAACACGTCTATAACACTGAACACTTGGGTGATGATTACGCAGGTATAAAAGTCTGATATGTGATCACATTAAATGTATGAGATGAATCTGGCTTCAGCTCACCACCTCACCATCTGTGCCACCATCAAAGTTGACGTACCGGTGTGCACATTCTCCTGCCACGTTTATTTTATAAATCACAACCTTTGTGTGGGAAGAGGCATACGCCACTTTCAAGCCCCGTTTTGTGCATAAGCAAGCTTAATAGATGAGGCCCCTGGTGATTATTACATTTTAGATTAATATTTTTTGATGCAACAATTTACTGCTGGTCAGTCAGACATGCTTCAGAACCTGTCCTGTATGCATATTGTGCACAGTGCCCTGGTAGTAACGTAAAAAAGAGATAAAAAATAAAGATTTATTCATAGCAGCTGTGGTCCAGTGGCACGTCTTGTGTGCAAAGGGTTGAAGCTATCAAATTCAGTTAGTGCGAGCCTCTCTTTCAACAGTTTTAGTACCAAAAATCATAGAAACATTTTGAAATTATAAGTGTTCAGAGAACACAAAAACCAGCTGAGGAATTTCTGACATTCTTGGCTGAGATATTATCAAAAATTTGGAAAACTACCCTATCATGCAGTGTCATCGAATCTTTAAAAAAAAATCCTTGATCCACATCTGGATTCAGTTCCCCACTAAAATCTAATCAGATCTTCCTTTTGCCATGACCAACATTCCCTGAAATTTCATCAGAATCCTTTGAGAGCCTTTGAGTTATCTTGTTCTATTAACAAACAAACAAATATTGGCAAGAATATAATATACTGTATGCTTGAGGTCTAAAAACAACAAAGAGTCCTTACTTTATATTTTCTTCAAACTATTCACGTCAGTTAATAAGCTACCACATTTTTTCTGGAAATTAAAGGGGTCATATTACACCTTTGCAGGTTTTATACGCCCTTAACTGTGTTTAATATGTCTTATTTACCCGACCATGTACTTCTACATGCAAGACTGGTCCTATTAACAGCACCAGCATTCTGCTGCCACTGAAACAGCTGAATCCCCAGGCCCCTCCAATTAGACATATCATTGTCAAATCCTGCCATTGTTCCATTTTTGGCTCAAGCCCATTGGCTCAGGATGCTTTTCCCCGTGCAGCGCATGGACCTTAGAAAGAATGCAAGGCCACCAAAAATAGGTGCTGAACAGTGCTGGAGTGACAAGTTACCACAGAGTAGATCAGTCAACAGATCAGAACAGACTTGGTCCACATGGAAGAAGATGGGGCAGGGGTCCTAACAGAGCATCTCAGACAGAGTGAGAATAGGGGTGAATCAGGGGCAAAAACTGGCAGTATTTTTGAGTATTAGTGATTGTGAACTTACTCTAGCAGTCATTCAAATGTGATGTATTTCACCCCTGCATAGGCACAATAAGATCAGCTCAACAAAACAACAGTTAAACTAAAATAAGAGAGGATTTTCTGGTGTTATGTCCTACCCTGCCTTGGATTTTTATTTGTGGCTTTGAGGCCAAAAACCAAATCCGAAGTAGAGAGGGCAGGGTGTGCCAGCAGAAATTGTGGGTCCTATAAAAAGAAATCTTTATGGGACCCACCAGCGCAGTCTAAACTAACCCTGTGTAGGTGCTAAGACTTCTTCATTATTCAGGAAGATTCAGTATAAGTTTAATGAACCATCATTTTGTGTCAAATAGCCGTTAATGGGCATGCCAGTTACCCGCAGTTGAGCCGTGCACCCCTCCGAAAGAGGTTGTTCTCCCCTACACAGGTGGCATTGGTGCAGTCTCCATCTGTGATCCCATTCCCCAATGAAAGGGGCCGTAGGATGTATTTGAGGATTCTCTGGCTTGGGGCCATTTCTGGGCATCCATTTTTATCTCTCAGCATTATAAAGTCAACCTGAATAATGCCTTTTTGCAATTAAAACAAAAGATGGACATGTTGGAGAAGTCTTTGCTTATTTGGACAAGTTTAAGACTTCTGGAAAAGAATTGCTCTCAGATTGACATTACTATCAACAAAAATTACTTGAAAAGTCGGTAACATGCTAAGAGATGAACAGACTTGACAAAATGCACATCAAATAAATTAGAAACAATTGCTTAGTTTTGGCTTTGTTTCCTGTTATTTAAATGTACTTTATTGCAATCATTTATTTTAAGATTTATAAGCAGTTTATATAAGTTTTATTGCAGATATTTGAATTTGACAGTGTGGCTCTGATGGGGACTGTCTGCCTTTCCACTCACTGATAGTGGAAGCCCTTGACAGAAACGGCACACGTACTGTATTTCTGCCCTCCTTGCAGCCTACAAGGAAAGTGTGAGGCAGGGAGAGAAGCAGCCAAACAGCCATCAACTGAAGCTGAACTGGGCGAAGGAAGGAAGCAGTGTTAATTTTGTTTTAATTTTAGTCTTGTTTTAGTTGATGAAATTTCACAACATTTAGGTCGACGAAATCTACTGTAAATTTAGTCGACTAAAATATGAAGAGTAAAGGGTAAGGAATTTTTTATGTTTCTTTGAGTTTCTGAAGTCATGTTTTACACTTGGATAAAATGAAACATCTAATAACCCTTTATTGAATGCTAGTAAAATTTGAATGTATAAATAAACAGAAACAAATTTAACTTTTGTGTGAAATGCAGTCACCTTTATTTAGGCTACCTGGCAGAGCATCTCAGTTACAATACCAGAATTGACAACAAACAGTGAACCTGCTCGACATGAATATATCAATTGATAAAGAGAGTAGCTCTGATTGGATCGTTCCCAAACTTATCCCGCCACTATGCAGCTAAGGCAGTTGTGATTGGATGTCCCTCTTAACTCATCCAACCTTTCCCCACAACCAAAGTAGCTGTGATTGGATATATTCCTAACTTGTCTCTACTTTCTACATGACCAAATTAGGTCTGATTGGATTAAGTCTGTCAAACATTTTAGTCTAGTTTTTATTTGCTGACAAAAATGTCAGTTAATTTAGTTTTAGTTTTATCCATGTGCACTTGTTTTTATTAGTTACTGTCTAGTTTTTGTAAGTGGAAAAAAGGTTGTTAACGAAAACTATGACGAAAAAAATTATTCAACAAAATTAACACTGGAAGGGGGGTAGGCAGAGACAAAGGGACTAAAATATGAATTGAAGGTGGTGACAAATCTATGGATAAGATTGTTAATCTGTCCTCATCAAATATGCATTTACTATGTGTTTATTTTTTAAGTCATAATGAAGTTGTGTTGAGCCATGGTCATAGCTGGTTGTAAAGGAAGGGAAATAAGGGTCCGATTGTTCAGACTTATTATGTTCTGGAAGTGGTACGATGGAGGTATTGGGAAGAAAATAAATACAAATTGAAATCATAAAAAACAACAGCTGTCAAAATGTCCTGGTAAATCAAAACAAGCCATTTACTAACAAATAAATTGGCTTTGAGTGCTTCTCTCCAGATTATTTCAGACGAATGTGAGTTCACCATAAGTTCCTCTGACAGCTGTGAGTCTCTCTGAACATCGCTCCAGCTGGAAGGAGCACCATATTTATACGAAGTATAGCAGCCTACAAGACTACCACACCCAATAATAAAACAAAGGTGGTATTACATTACATGTAACATCCTTACATCCTAGCCAGGCACGTGTATTGCCACAACCCTGCAAAGACAAAGATGTTGATATCAGGTTGCAACACATGATGTTCCTGATGTCTTCACATGGAGCTTGAAGCAAAACAAGCTCATGTTCTTAATTAAGATCAAGTAACAGGTTAAACTTTAGTTCAAAGGTTTTGGTTTTGTTTAAGAAATATTCCAAATTTGTTTTGTGTAAATATCAAAAACTGGGTCTTTTTAGTGTTTCTCTGAGATCACTTTTGAAGGGTGAGCCTCCGAATACTTCCAAATGTCAGGAATTTCCATTGAATGTGTTAGCAATCATTTCTAAGGGAGAATTTTTCAAGCTGCAGCACCTTTCACTCTTTCTGTGACTCTGCTGACAGCCCATAGGTTTCCTGCCTCTGTTTCTTCACCTGGAAACGGTTGGACCGAGCTGGAAAAATTACAGCCTAACACTGAATACTTGACGTTGATGCAAATGAAACCTCAAAGAGCAGTAGTGTCTTACACCTAATTCAGCGGTTTACACGGCTTTACACTTCCTCTTTGAGGCTGCCTGCAGATTCTCCGAGCCCTCGAACTCCAGCTGTTCTCACTGACATGTGGGTCACATTATAATTGTGGTTTGTAGAATTAATGAAGCTGTTTTTCACTTTGTTTTCACAGGCTGTAAAACACGAGGGGGACGACGATGGATATGAACGGACAAGTGATATCTACAAAGACCTGGTTTCTCTTCTGAAGAGCAGATCTTCACATTTTGCTGAAAACATAAGCAAACAGGTACAGTAAAATTAGGCTGTTGAATTAAAGTTTCTTATTATATCTTTGGCAAATTTTGGCAAAAATCTGGGGATATGACACACACTGTGACACAGGAGTGATAATATTATGTATGACAATACATTACAACTCCATAATCAGGGCATGTATCACAAGTTTAAGTCTGGTTTTAAAGGTTTTTTTAATGTTAAAAATCCACAAAATAAAAGTATAAAACACAGTTTCTAATCAGTGTTGTTTATATGAATCATGGTCCCCACATTATCTATAAACATTACTGTCTATCCAAGAGCAAGACACAATATCAGTAACTGTAACTGAGCAATGGAGACAACAATACAAAACAAATGTCTGAATTTCTGTAAATTAATAACCTTGCAATACAGCCAGATTCCCTAAATTCCATTTTCTTTCATCAGGCAGATCCATTTTTCAGGACTTTAAGCTGAAAGAACTGCTCCTGGTTAGCGGTTAATTTGACTTTTTTAGTGTCCTTATAAGGACAAAGAGGCATCAGCCGTGAGTGAGGGTTAGTTGAGCAGAAAGCGTGAGGTGACTTGAAGTCTTTGACTGTTTTGTAACTAATGTGACGGACAGGACAAGCATCGATCACCGTCCAGTTGTCTTGTAAGGTCCTGGCCCTGACAGTCATATTCTACAGGGTGTTCCATGGATATGTGAAACAGTCCATCTGCTGTCAGGTTGATACATTAAAATATCAATTATTTAATATTGCATAGAAAATACTGTGATGTACTGGATTATTGATGTTTTTACACCCCAGGTGCAGTATTTCTTACATACTCAGAAAGTTGGACGTGACCCCTGTGGGGGGCGTGGCCACACCTCAGTGGGTTGGCAGATTCTCTTTGCACAGACATGGCCACATGTGCCGAGTTGGCGATGTAAAAACAGGTTTTGTCTGCTTTTTTATTGTTAATGTTGTTTTGTGAGGAAGATTTTCAGTTGATAGAACTTGAAATTTTGACTTAAAGGTGCAGTGTGTAGAATTTGGCATTTGAGCGACATCTATTGTTCAGATTCTAGAAGGAGCCCAACCGTAACCAAAACGTCACATCGCTGAGCAACGGAAGCCTTTGAAGACCAAAAGGGATCATGAACACGGCATCATTTCCTAAAGGGGCAAGATTTGTAACCATTATTTTTATAGATTATAGGTCAGTTGTTAGCTGCTGATTGTAGGTTTTGTAAACTTGTAGTAACACAAACAAACATTAGCACATTAATGCTAATCAGATCAGAACCGGCGGACAGATTCGCGTTTCTTTCTTTTTGTCCCTATAATCCAACTGTAGACAACACGGCGGATCGGTATGTCGGCCTACATGAACGCGGCCCGCAGTAATGTAAATTTTTTAAAGCTTTTTCTTACTAAATAAAAATAAAACAAACGTTTTATGGGGATGAATTTGCTGCTATTGTTATGGACTTTACATACAAATAGAAACATTATACCCTATATTCACCGTTTCTATTCGGCGAAATGCTGCCAATTTCTACACACTGCACCTTTAAATATTTTATTTAAGATTTTGAAAAATATAGCTACGAATTGCCACTCAGGAATTTCTATCTTTTTCAGATAGAATGGGGTACAGCTGGGTAATATATTTATTTAATTGATTATCCAAATTTGTTTTTTCAGGAAATTTTGGAAATGAAAGTGTGGTTTTTCCCCCTTGACTTAATCTGTCACTCATCTTGTAAAATTGGAAATGGAGGTTTTTGAGGAAGAATATGAGATTTTTTTTAGACCATACTTCCCAGCCCTGGAGTGAGAGTTGGACTAATAATTGTATATTTTTTTGTTGACACAACAAGGGCAAATAAATTCTATTGATTATTGTGTTAGCACTAATACACAATAAAGAAATTAGGATTCACATGTTTTAATGTATTTAGAAATTTCTTAACCCTTTCGTCAATTTTGTGACTTTTGGGGGGATATTAATCTTGGGGGAAAGAAAACCCTCAAATGGCAAAAAAAAGACAAATATAGGCAAGGCTAGTTTGTTTGTGTTGCACTTTTCCACAACAAGGCAGTTCAGAGTGCTTTGCATAATATATTAGGACACAATGAAAAAGGGAAAAAAAACAGAATAAAATATTTATCGAAAGTTGTCAAGGACTTAATGCCATCATATCAAACTGGTATTGATTTTTTGATTCCTGCGGGTTCCAGCAGATCCTTGCAAAATCTTTAAAGGTCTCAAATTTATTTTTCTTAAAATTAAAGGACATGAAAAGTCTTAAAGTTGTTTTTTTTTCCTCAAAGAGATCTTTGATTTTGTATGGCATTTTGACCAAGACCGTCTTTATTAAATCTTTTCTTGGAGCTGTGTTAAGGGCTGCTTTAGAAAACAATAGAAAACAACTGTGGTGGCAACATGTTGCTTGTACAGCAAGCATGAAAGAGTTTTTCATCTGTATACATGCATGCCCTCTGTCACTTTTTGACTGGCAATGCCCCTGACATCCTATTTCATTTGTTGCTATTTAGCACCCTGATCTGTTATGTTTAAATGAAATGACCTAACTTAAAGACATTCTAATTTATGACATAATTGTAGAAAAAAACTCTGTGTTAATTTTTGGTGCAAAAGATGGTAATTTTCTTGAATCAAGTATTGATCTTAATATTAGCACTGTGTTTGAGCAGGATAGATTCCTATCAAGTATCATTTTGTGACACTGTTTGCCATTTCTTAGGGGCAAAAAAATCCAGTGTATGGACATTTGGGCCCCCTCGCCCAGCCCTACATTAAAAAACAGCCACATACAGTTAAGATCGTCACATTTAGACCCCATTATGTATCCTTGAATTTAAACTTTCAGAGTTTGATTGCGTGGGTGTTAAAATGCGCCTTTGTCTCCTGAACAAGTTCCTCTGATTTGATCTCTGGTGTTGTGTGACTCACTTTGGTAAACAGAGTTTGGATTGTGTAATCAGTGTCTGTGCTGTTCCACATTAGTGAGCCAGTGTCTGCTTGTCACCATGTTGAAAAATTCCTGAAGCGACCTCCTCCATGCTTCCAACATCAAAACAGCACAGCCACTTTCCCACTCCACATACACCCCGTCAGCACACATACAACCGCATGCAGACAAACACGCTCACTTCCAGACATGGAAATATGTGCCATTTATCTTGTAGTGCTACTTCCTGCATTAGTGATTTGACGGCTTAACAAATCACCTGAATAATAGACTCCAGCTGCAACAAAGCTCTGTTTATCATTTCAAAATGTGTTCTTTTTGTACTCACAATGGTTTGGTGGAAAATTAAGTATTTTCCCAAACTCATCAAAGCCTGGAAAGACAGAAGGCCAAACAACTAGGGATGTGTACTTGAAAGACAAAACACTCTTCAACAATTATTCAAAGCAGTTTTTCTACTTTACTTTTTGAGATGTGATTGTGTTATGACTCTTAGATCTTCCTTTACAGAAGGAGTTGCATTAAATGGTATGATCTCAATTTGAAATGTGGTTAGTAAAATGTAAACTTATAACAACACAGGCCTGCGAGATTGATTTGAAGTCTTTTAGGACAGTGGATGTAGTGAGACAGTGTGGAATGGCATGGAGGAAAGGAGCCACAGCCTGAATTTGAACCACAGATTGCAGAGAGAATTTGACAAAGCCATGTGGTGTCGGCACTTTGATTATCCAGGAGCCTTTGGAACTTTTTTTAAGCCAATCGATGAAGGCAGCCATACTCTGCATGCCGTCTTGACCTAACTTTGGATCAACCTACAGACACAGAGGTCAAGTTGTAGTGGGTCTTAAGGCTGTAAATTGTAACACTGTTTGAGCTTGAAGCACTGTCAGTCCAAGATCAGAGTATATAGACATAAAATAGACATATGGCCGGTATATCAACTGTTTTTTAAAGATTAATTTTTGGGCATTTTTGGCTTTTATTGTCAGGAACAGTGGTGGACAAAATACTCAACTCCATTACTTGAGTGCAAGTATAGATACTCCCTGTCAAATGTTACTCATATACAAGTGAAAGTTGTTCAGTCACATTTTTACTTAAGTTAAAGTATTGGAGTACCTGCTTTTAAAATACTTTAGTATTAAAAGTAAATTTTCGTTTTAATGTCAACGCATTATTGTGTTGTTGCCCCAATGAATTTGTAGAACCTAATGACTGAAACAACCTACTGAATGCACTGATCTGCTAAAAGAACCTGTATAATAAAAAGGTTGTAAAATATGCTACAAAGCATACGGTGAGTTTTTGTATGTGGTGGCAAACAGAGCTAACATTTAAAACGATATGAATCATTCTTCATTTCGATAATGTCAAACATGGACTTCAGATATGGCCATGGGTGCTCTGGTGTAGAATTGTCATCTGTATCTGCCGTAGCCATCATTACTGCCAAGGTGAACCGTTATCTGGGCAACGTTAGCTCAATGTTTACCTGCCTGATCTGAGTAGCACATGCTCAAGGTAAAGGTACGGCACAGGAAGAATGTTTGTTTCTAAAGAGAAAAACTTTCATCCACTGACTTCAAAGTTATCCTTAAAAGTATAGTTCCGAGACTCTTTATAGAAATGCAGTGGAGTTAAAAGTACAATATTTGTTCACAAAAAGAAATAATACCCAAGTAAAGTACAGATACTCAAAAAAAAATGTACTAAAGTGCAGTACTCAAGTAAATCTACTTCATTACTGTCCACCCCCGGTCAGGAGACACAGAGAGAGATAGAGATAGAGATGGGGAAGACACTCTGCAAACAGGCCACAGGCTGGAATCGAACCTGAGGGGTATTTCACCAAAGTGTAATTAAGACATCCAGGATAACCAACTTAAGCCAGGCTTGACCAAGTCCTTTCTGAGCATGCTGGCTTAATGTGTTTCACGAAGGCCAATCCAGGATGAGAAGGAGCAGCTTGGTCAAGCCAGATGAAACTATTTCGGATAACTGCTCGTTCACGGCTTTCTTCAAAAGACCGCAAGGTAGATCACAGATATACTGATCGCAACACGGAAGATGTATGCTTATACTACTCACTCCCAATGAAAAAAGCAGCTTCAGATGGAAACTTATCAGGAAGTCAAAGACATCGAATTTCCATAAAAAAATATAGCCGCTGCAGTAAGGAGCGAGAAAGGGTGGCAGATAAAGTCAGACCTCCTGTATGCGTGAGCAGCCTAAAGTAAACATCCACTAACCAGCCAAAGTGTACTTACAGTGCAAATCCATACATGTTAATCTTTGAAAAGAACCAATGAGAGATGAAAGGACAGACATTAGTATAACAATTAAATACAGCCTACAGTGAGAGGAGGAAAGGAAGCGTCCTAATTATTACGTATGAGGAGTTTTATGATGTTCGCTAAACGTGAACATTTATACACATAAGCTTATAATTTGTTTTTTTCGCTCTCTCTCTATACATATATTTATATATACAAATATACAGGGGCAGCCCTAGAACTTTGGGACCAAATGAATAGTTATCAGATTGAGCCCTGTTCACTGCCCAATTTCTCAGCACAAGCATCTTAGGAGAAAATTTTTCAATAGACATGACGGTACTTTTTTTGAATACAAGACTTATACTTATTACAGTCCATTTATGTTGTTTGAAGACATAAATAAGTTCTAAAACAGTTGAGAAAACACTCTTAAATTAAAATTATAGGATAAATGGTGAATGAAACTATATCTAAAAAGAACTTTCTGGCATTTGGACCATTTAAAGCATTTAAAATATATTTTAATACATACAATACATCTTTATCACTCTTGAAAAGATGTAAAAAGTTTGAAGATCATACATTTGTCTCACTTTATAACCTGTTTTCTTCTAAATTGCAGTCTATTTTAACATGCTGTTTGGTAAACTAAAACACGGATTAAACTAATATCCTCTAATAAATCTTCAGAAGGACTTTTTTTAGATAATTATTTTATGAGTGTTAACAGAAGCAAAAGATGCCTGAATTTTACATTTTTTTGCAATTACAAGCAATGATGCCTGTTTTTTTTATTATTGTATGTGAGAGAAGAGACCCAAAGCTATGGCAAAAATTTTGTTAAGTAATAAATAATGATAATGTGAACTAAAAACCATCATGTTAATTAGATATGATGAAATATGAACACAAGGTTTTGTTCTGTTTTGTATAGTGATGTCAGGTTCATTTTTATGTAATCTTCTTTGCCTGTTAAAGTGTAAATTAAATCTCATTTTCTAATAGAGGGAAGTGAGGACGTTTTATAATGTACTTTTTTAATTATTGTAAAATATTCTTATTCTAATATAAGTATGGTTCAAAGTCTTTAGAATAATTATCCTTGTTTTTAAAAATCTAAACAAAACTAATTTGTTTTAATTAGAAAAAACTTTAAACAAAATAGACGAAAATATGGGATATTGTAATAATTTGCTTAAGTTACTTATGTGATTTGTGTTTGCTTTTGGTTTAAATCCCATTTTTCTCTTTTATCCTCATTTTGAATTGTCTCTGAGTTCTTTCAAAAGCTTTTTTAAATAAAATGTATTATTAACATCATTCCTATACCTCTTAAAGTCATTATCATTATGATAACAGTCTGAAACATGCCAATTTTTAGATGAGAGCTGCTGACTGAACAGCAGGATTAGTTAAGCCTGCTTGTTACCCTGGTCAGGAGCAGGCTAGCTGCTCAGAATAAATCTCCATGGTAACTTATGTGCCTCTGCTTTCGTGAAACGAAATCACAGATACAATTTATCCAGGATAACTAGAAAATCCCAGCTTAATCCCCTATCTAGGTTTTGTGAAATACCCCTCTGGACCGTTAGAAGCATGTTTGTGGGTCTTGCCTGGTTGCTTTTCACTCCACCAAACCAGCTCACTAACAACCTAACAAGTTCAGTTTAGTTTATTTGTTCCTTACGTGAAAGTGGACTACAGAATTTTTACGTAAGTGCACACTACATCTTCAAAACACCGCAAATTTCCCCGTGTGGGGCAAATAAAGGTTTATTCTATTCTATTCTATTCAAATAAACACCTCCATGATTGAAAAGGAACAGCAAAAAGAAAAAAATTCTTATATTTGTCTGCCCCCTACTTGAACAATTAAAAAAAGAAAAGATGGTCTGACATCACATACAGTTGATTTTCTATAGCCTACACCAACAACACTTTCATTATAGCAACAACAAAAACAAACAAAACAAATACAAAAAATAAATAAATAACCCATACAAGTACAAATTTACAAGCTCCAAACAATTTTGCTTTGCTCAACAACCTAACAAGTTTGAAGGAAGGGTTAGGTGTTGACTTTACGCCAAAACTTGATGTAAAACTTTCTCTCAGTTCACATACAAACAGTGCCAGGCTGAGCAGAGTAAAAAAGACATTCAGGCTTTCATGTTTTACGAGGAGAGTGTGAAGAGTGATGCCCTGAGCCTGAACATTTTAAAAATGATGGACAGCAGCAGTAAAAGTTTGCAGTGAAGCAGTTTGAGGAGGCACAAATCATTCAAAGTCCATGTCTTCAGGATTCTTTCTCTCCTTTGATATTCTCCTCCCAGTGTCCCAATACTTATGTTTCGCTCTCACTCTCTTCTTCTCTGGATAATCATCTGCATATGATGGGGTCAGCATATACACTTTGAAATTCAGCTGATTGATTTCTAATGACAGCAATCAAATGGTGCAACATGCATCCTGCGACTAAGTCTTTAGGTAATTGCATTCATTCCTGATACAATTCATTTTTGATTTGAAGGTTTAATATACACAGTGTCCGTCAGAAACATAATCTGGCACTGCTGCAGCTCTTTTCTCTGATTGCATTGCAGTGAATTCAACTTGGAAGGCAATCGCCAAAGATAACAACACCTAATCTCCCAATATATCTGTGCATTTTCCCCCTGTGAGGAAGCAGGTCTTTTTTAACAGTTTTATTAGATTAGACAGCCTCAATCAAACCAGCAGAGGAAGCCAAAGGAGTCAAGGGCTGCAGCACAGGAGGAAGCAGACTCACCTCCTCTGTTCAGTGTTGTGGATTCATTTTGACATCTCAGCGTGATTGGAAATTGGACATGCTGCGTCTTTTGCATGCACAAAACGCTCGCAGAAAAGCAGAGAACTTCCTCTGTTGTTCGTTTGTTTTCCTCGTTCACATCCTGAATTCAATGCAGACTGTTCCCCTTTCACAATCAGTCTGTAGAGACTGCATGAGTCTTGCCACTGGCAGATGTTTTATGGCTGATGGCCTCAGATTTGCTGCCCTGTTTATTTTCCAGCAGTGTTGATTAAAAAACGTAATGGCAAATTTACTACAAACATATGTAAGCTTTACTAATAGGCGTGGGCTCGGTCGGCCAAAATCATATCTCTGTTTTTAGCTGAAGTAGGATGCATGCTCTACACTCACTGGCCAAATCATCAGGTACACCTTGCTAGTTCTAAGTCTGATGCTGTTTTTCCCTCTAAGCTGCCTGAATTCTTCATGGCATAGATTCAACAAGGTGCTGGAAACAATTCTCAGAGATTTTGGTCCATTTTGGCTTGGTAGCATCCCACAGTTGCTGCAGCTTTTAGTGTGGTTTTTGTTTGTTCTCTAGGAGGTTTTCTGGTCGGGTTGTGCATACAGGTGCTTTTAGAGATTTATTTTTCTATGAATTTTAACCGTAGATTGTAAATGGGGATACCACCCATATGTATGTCTTTTATTGCTTCTATAAATAATAAAAGCTTGGTAAGAATTAGACCTTTGTTTCAGTATTGTGATCTTATTTGTACGGAGGGGGCAGGACTAGATAAGCTTGCTGCTTCATTTGTTCCCTTTTTAATCTGGCTTGTTGTGCTTGTACTTATGTGTGTACATTATTGATGGACATGTACAGTTGTTTGGTGTGCATATGTATTTTTTTTTGTTTTGACTTTGTCTTTTTTTTTAGATTTGAAATGACTAAAAGAAAGAAAGAAAGCTTTATCAACAATGTGACTCGCTTGTTACACCACATCCCAAATGTAATCTTTTGGATTGGGATCTGGTGACTGGTGATGCCACTGGAGTACCAAGAACTCAATGTCATGTTGAAGGAACCAGTTCGAAATGATTAGAGCTTTGTGACATGGGAATAAGGTGACAGCCCTGTTGCCAGGGTATCTCCATTGGCCTCATGTGGCAGCTGGATGAGTGATAGGGACTGATTATCAGCTGGCTCTGGTTCAAATGTAGTTGATCAACCCTGTCTCATAGGTTTGGTTTACCTACCCTACGTCTTATTTGAAAAACATTTCAATATATTTAAAAGCACACATACAGTCAGTCCAATTTATTACTTCAATGCTTGAAAAAATACAGATTAAGAAAAAAAGGTTGTAATTTAGTTCCTATAAAAGTCTTGCAGGCGTCAGTGCTGCTTAAGTCAGCGTTTGCCCTCAGGCCTGCAGCGGTTTAGATGCAGAGAGTCACCTGTAATGGGACTTTTTTACTGCAGCATGTCGGAGAGTTTGGAGTGTTCCCTCCTGTGTAGGCGCATGGACTTTGTCCATTTCACATATAATAGAATTAAAGAAGGTTTGTTAGCCTAATAAAGTCAGACTATGGCTCTGTGGTCTGGTGGACTGACTTGTATGTTTCCAATAGCAGGTCACTGTGTGTTTTATGAAAAACAAGTCCTTGGAAAAGTGATTAGGCATTCTTGGCTTGAACATGCACATGAACACAAGCCACAGAACTACATCTTAATTCTTTTTCCTCTGCCTTTAAAAGCTGTTGAGCCCCTAACAAACAATGACAGACTGAGCTTTTTCTGCAGAGCAGGTGTCTGTGATTAAGAACTCTCCCGCCTGCAGACCATTCATGTGAGCCTTATTGGCATCCATGAAAAGGTTGTTAAATTTAGAATAAAGACCTTCAAAACTAAAGAAAAAAAGGTAAATAACAGTGACACAAAGGCGTTATTTTGTCTGTGCCAAGCTGCAAAGTTTTAGATTGAAGAATGTACAGAAACAATAAACTTTTGATATCATTCAGCCAATCAGCAGAGGGGGACGTCATCTATGTAAAGTCCCAGGAAAGAGTTATTCTACTCCAAGTCCTTCATAAAGACCGGATTGTTATGCAGGCCTGCTCAAGGCTTTTATGTGATTTTTATGTTTTTCACGTGTCACTGATTGTGCTCTGTAGTTTAATATCCCTCTGCTGTAGAAAACTGGCTGACATGTTGTTTTACATTTAGATGCAATTTGTCAAAATTAATGAGGCAAGAACCATGTTGTCTTTGAGGATTACTGAAAAATAGTGCTTCTCTTTGTGAGAAAGTTAAGTGAACATTGGAATGAGTGTACGTTATTGTAGGGCTGGGCTGTATATTTTGTTTTTGAAATACATAAATACATTTTTGATTGAATGCCAGGTCTGAAGCGCAGTGAAAGATTGTTTACAGGACAAACCATAAACTATAATATGCTTAATAACCTCAAGAAAATCAGTTTAAAGTGTTAAGTCGATATGGTTGATTGACCCTTGTCAAGCCTCGCCCTTTCCAGGAAGTGATTCTTGATCAAGCCCCGCCCTCCTTGGTTTTTGTTTTTGGGAGACAAACTCTTGTAGTCAGGCTTTTTTCCATTTAAAACCAAAGAAAACACCCTTCATTTTGACAAGCTTTTATTCAAGTTTGATTTGCTTTGATTGAATATAAATTTAGCCTCAGTAAAAGAATAAAAGATAAAGATACAAAAAGATCCATATTAAGATACAAAGAGGATGTATAAAGATGACTCTAAATCTCTTGAATCTTGACATTGTTTAACATATTACTGATGTCTGATGTCCAGCATTACGTGAACAAAATGTTTAGCAAAAAAAGATATATTATATTTGATATTATATATTTTGATTTGTCTTAGAAAACTTGCACTAACCACAAGATTTAATAAATACTCCTGGATTATAATATGGAGATCTTGAGCTGCTCTGCAGACACTTTAAACATGTTTCAGCCATGCGAAAGTGACAAAATAAAGCTCGAAGTTTACTTTCAGTTCAATGAAAAGACTAAAGACTTGCATGAGGTTCTAGTTTGTCTGGCTGAAGCAGCTTAGCAACGGTTGCTATGAGAAGGGTTTTTTGATTAGTTGGTCAGTGAATCAATCATATACCTGACAATGGGGTAGATTATCATTTTTTTTCTGCTGTTTAAAATAGAGTAATATCAGTACAAATAAAACAATATTGATACTTGTTTAATACCAATGCAACAAAATAGAATTCCAAGACACAATTTTTTTATTTCAATCACCAAATATTGCATATACACTCTTGCACACTGTCTACAATGTGCAAAACACTGACAACGCTTCCTTACATTAATATTGTCAACTTTTTAATACTCTTGTATGGTCATATTTTTCCTCAACATGGAATCAAAGTTATATTTTGACAACTGCTAGGGTTTGCTTAAAGTTACTAATGTTCAAATGACCTCCTAGATTTAACATACTGAGCATTCCTGATCCACCTCCATTCTTAATCCGTTTTAGGTGGTTTTCACACCTATAGCTCTGTTGCTTTGCTACGATTTAGTTGTAAATTTCCATATTTCCTTTGGATCGTTTCACATTCACACAGTGATATTTTGAAGCGTGCAGAGTCCCACAAAAGGTCAAAACTGGTTTTATGTTATTACGTCACAGCCAGAGTTACTAAGTTGTGCTCTGGATTATGGTATATAGGCTAAGATTATTGAGCAAGACACGCCTTACAATGTGAGTGTAAACATACTCGGTGCATGAAGAAGAGAGGCTTTTCAGGGCTCCGTTATGCCTTTCTCATGGACAGAATACGTGAACAAGGATGGAAATGCACAGTGTTAACATGCTTACCTTGCCGCAGACCAATTTTCTCCAAATTTCATGGGGCAGGGTCTTTAAAAAATGCCACGATTATTGCATGGTTTGACTAAAATTAGTGAAACTCTTTAAGCATGGAGAACTGTAGGAGACGTTGCTGTGTTTAGTCATATTATTGAGACAGAAAGAGATGATATGGTCTGTACAGGAGAGTATTATATACAGATGCAGCCACACAAAACTTCCCCTGATTGGGTCTTGGCTGGTCCAGGGCAGGTTCATGATGGGACCTGTCCACCCTGACAGTCATAACCTGTAAACTTTTGGCCATGTTTGTGTAAGTTGTGGCATCAGTGTTGCTCTACTTAAATAATAGGAAAAAGGTTGAGGCTATGTGTTCTTGTGAGAGAAGCGCCATCTCATGGAGACACCCTGCAAATGCATGAATGTTATCAGCTCAATTCAGGCACACACCCAGAGAGGTGGAGGGGACTTCTGGTGGCTGGTAATTGGCTGGAAGTTGGCAAGCAGCTGGCTGGGAGGATAGATTAAGTGTTTTTTATGTCTGTAGTCTATATCTGAATCTATGAATGATCTGACAGCATAGATCCTCAAAGTTCACCATCTTGTTGTCTTCTGCATCTGTAACATTTGGAAAAAAAGAAACCAAACTTTTTTTCTACATGATTTAAACATCAGCATGACTGCACTCAGAATAAAAAGCATATCCCTTGAACATGTGGCTTTAAGAACTGAATTTATCGTATGTCACCCCAGTAGAGTTTTGGTACAAATGAAAGAGGACTTTCTGCTCTTTCTTCAGCCTTTGTCTTTTTCCACTTACCAACAGGATTTTGCAGCTCAGGAACTTCCATCAACACAAAAGATCCTGCATGTGGAATCGGTTGACGCGGAGGAACAAGGCCAACCCCAGAGGTCTTACGAGCAACAGGAAAAGAATGTGCATGAGAAGTTGAGACAACACGCGCCGTACAAGGCAGGCGGCAAGAAGAAATACGAACCATGTCCGAGGTGGAGGGATCTCGGTCTCATTTCTACATGTGGGTACGTGATAAGTCCTGTCATAAGATGAAGAATCTGCAGGCTGAGGGGAATGTGTGAGGAGGGGATGCCTCTTGTTACTGACATGAGCTGTAGAAAAAAGTGATGCCAAATCTTCATCACATGTGCTCAGTGTGTCTGCCAACAGCAGCACATTACAGACACACAGTTATATGGCTTATTAATGCTGGGGTAACTGCAAATATTCCTAATTACACATTGATCTCAGTTAATAAATACGTTAGCAGAACTAAAGGCCTTTCTGCTCAATTTCAGACAGAAATCTTGGGAAAAAGTCTCACTAGAAATCCCCAAAAGATTTATCACATATGGTCTTTGATTGATAAATAGATCTAGCATGCGCTGAGCTGTTGCAGCTGTACTCTGTGATAACTGTACCCATTTGAGGAGGAACTGGCTCAGGATGAAAGTTTCTCAGTTGAAAAAAGTGCCCACTGAACCCTTGTCTCATACTGTTAAGTAATGATTATGTTAGAAAAATAACCATTTTTGAAATAGAAGTTGGCATAATGGCTCCTATTTCACATCATTATAGCAAAGCAGAGGAAAAGAAAAGCAGTAAGAGCCCTGCAGAGGAGAAGTCTGGTGGGACGCAGAAGAAAAAGTCGGCACTGGGAGCCAAGGGCAAGATGAAAGGAGAGCTGTCTGGGTCCTCTGTACCTGTCCTGCGCTTGTCCTCACAAAAGAAAATGTAAGTTTATGAAAGCCGTTATTTTCTCCTGAGTCACTTTTATGAATTTATTCATTTATTTATTTTTCTACCCTTCATCTAGTCAGGTTAGTCCCATTGAAATAAGAGATTTCTTTTGTTAAAGGGATAGTTTGGGTATTTTGAAGTGACATTGCTGGAGGCCATCGCGCAATTTAATATAACTGCCAATAAAGCAACTGCCCAACTTTGCCCTGTGCGGAGATTGTTAGGTAAGGATGGTAGATGATACACAGCATTAAATGGTGCCCTGAAAGCTTCGTAATTACCCCACTTTTATTGTAAAACTACACAAAAAGGTTTAAAAAATATTATCTTGCAGGGCAGCTGGATCCACCTGATTCAAAGTCTGTAATTACAAAGTTTCAAGCTGGAGCAATTGAGCTCAGTCCCAAGAAGTACTGCCCAATCAGCATTCTTTGTGGAGAAAGAGGCAAGAGTAAGACGAGTAAGATATTGTGAGAGGCAATCAGGAGCCTGCAAACAATGGCTGCTCACTGTAATGCAGGATCAGAAAGAACCACAGGCTTGTCTCTAAACTCCAAATAAAGAGACAGACATAAGCACTCTGTTTTTATCAGCTGCTTAAGTTGGCAGAAAGTCATCTTAAGATGTGGCAACAAATGAAACTGCTCGACTCTTTGTAGGCACAAGTAGGAAATACGATTGATTATCACTGATGTAAGGGACATGAGTTTAGAGTTTTTTGTCTTTGCTTTTGAGCAAGTTGCAGCTGACAAGCCTAACTTGCACTAAATCAAATTCATGCTCATGATTCACAAAAACCTTGTGCAGGCATTGGTACAGGGCAGATAATAGCTGTGCCATCAGCAAAAACCTAAAAGGAAATTTTGAACATTCTGTCAAGGGCAACTGTACATGAAATTAAAGTAGGCCTGGGACGGAACCTTGAGGTACCCCTTTGGATTTTTTGTATGACAGAAGCAACAGCATCTAAGGTGACTTTCACACCTGACAAGTTTGGTTCCGAACTAAATAACTTGTTTCGTTTTTGGGAAAATTGTCTGATTTTGGGTGGTGTCGAAGCCCAAATGAACTCTGGTGTGGACTAAAAAAACTGAACCCTGATCTGTCTGAAAAAAGGGGTCTCAGTTCGCTTTCAAGTGGGTGTGAAAGCAGCTTCCAAGATGGTGTGAAAGCCATCTGAACCAAGCAAGGACCAGACAATACAAGAGAACCAAAAAGCAGTGAATTGTGGCTTGAATTTGGCTAAATATGACAGTAGTGAGCAAGATGACACAAAGTTCATAAACTATATCCAGCAGAAAGTGGCTGACGTCGTCATTGCTAGCACTGCCAGCCTTCTGCTCTTTATAGATTAAAGTTGACAATTTTGTGCAGAATATGATTGCACATCGCTCTGACTAATATGCAAGTGTCTCCTGACACTGTTGAAATGTATCTTTTTCCTTATTTTATCACTAAAAAAACTGCCGAGCTGCTTTGCGCTAAACATTGTTATTGCTCAAATCCTGGTTGTGTGTTCAGGGCGATAGCCCAACAGTAGGCTGGATGGCAGGAACAAGCTATATTACATAGCATTTGACAGGATTTGGTCAGCCTGACAAAGTTTATTGTGAAAGGAACCCAAACCAAGTGTAAATTTGCAACAGTGCTGCAACTTCATCCCAAAACAGAGTCTACCAAAACTAGAATTAACCAAAGACCTTACCAGAGTCAGTACGGAGTTTGTACTGGTGAAGTTACCAAACTCTCATGAGCTCCAGGGACTTGTATTAAGAGGGAAACTCATTTTAAATTGCAGTGAAATGTTATCTTGGAAGGTATAACCTGCTAAAAGTATAAGGTGCGTCTTCCCCCTCTTGCTCTCAGCAGTGCTTCTTTTTCAGCTGTTTAACTACTTTCCAATATACATGCTGATTTCATCATAAATTGAGTCCAGCTACTCTTTACTGATAGCTTCCTTTACTGCTCATCACTTAGTGTAAAGGCAATAAAGACCCCGGGGTGCATTCACTCAATCACAATCATGAAAACCACCCAGGATAAACGTCGTTTTCTTCTTCTGTGTTTATCATGTTGATTTGTGGAAAACATTTGCTCATAATGGCTGGCTTCTCTCGATATTAAGCTCCCCTGGCAATGCTATTTGTACATACATGGAAACTGTCTCTCAGCGGCCCCATTTGAATGCGTACCAAATTTCATTGCTCCACAGTGCACAGTTTTCATGATACTCTTATCCAAGTGGCCGGAGCGACTCTAAAAAGCCATCTGCAATTTTGTTTGCATCCAGACTTTGCTCTGTGTTTAATGATGACTCCAGTCCTCCCATGATATTACTCCAATCCTTTCTTTCCTGCTGCTTAGATTCTAAGGAACTCGGAGCACTTGACACTTGAAGTTCAGAATCTTTGATGCATCCTTCTGTGTGGGAAGTCCAGACTGAATTTCCATTTGAGACACAGGAAAAGAGATTTTGTGGTTTTATATTTCAGTCCTTTTGTCTGACTGTGTATTGTCTAGATGTTACACTGACCCACACCTTTGAAGATCGTTATCGGAGGTCTAAAGTGCTCTGCTATCTGCTCTGTCTTTTCAGTAAGACTCCAGCAGGAGTGGACGTTTTCAGTGAGAGTTCATCTGAGAGTGAAGAGGAGGAGGAGCAGATTGAGCGCCGTCCTGAGAACAACACAGACCTGCCGACTGAGTACTGGCAGATACAGAAACTGGTCAAATACCTCAAGGTACGGGATTTCTACTGGCCCACTTAGGTTCAATATTTGGAACAGTTTGGTACATTAAACCCTAATCTTGTGTTTCATCACACAAAAACACAAAAATCCTTCAAATTGATCCTAAAATCCACAGGATATTTAAACATGGAGTACACTGTGTTTAATAATTATATTGATGCTGTCATATTGGACATGACTACTTCAGTGCCCATGCAGTAAGTCAGAGAGTGTCAAGCACCACCCTTTAAGGTGGAGTGGGTACGCTTGGTACACAATCAATCAATCAATCAATCTTTATTTGTATAGCGCCAATTCATAACAAGTGTTATCTCAAGACACTTTACAATAGAGCACAAAGCTCTTCATATTATGGATACACATATATGCATAGATACATATATACATATAAAAATACACATATACATATATATACAAATATATACATCCAACACCCAACATGAATCCATATAGCCAATCATGAATCCCTCCATCATGGCGGCAAGAAAAAACCTTCTGTTAAGCAGCAGGAAATCTTGAATGTGGACCCCAGTCTCATGATGAACAGCAAATCCACACGATGCTGTGTTGGGTGTGTGGGCAAAGGGAGGGAGGTAAGTGGAGACAAGTGGACTAAAGTAAGAACTAAAGCTAGTGACAGATCAATGGACCAATCATAGACCTGTCGTCGTCAAATTTGTTTCTGCTGCAAACAAATTTATTAGAGGAGGGTCCTCATGTCTGTGTGGTTGTGGTGAAAATTTTATAGAAGTATAATCAATAAAAGTCTTACTGGAAGTAAGAATTTATGGTAGTGATGAACTCATGGGTGCCCAGACCACAAGTGCATCCCTACCATATTTGTCTCCGTTAAGTATAAATGTATTAATGGTAGACCTCTTGAGATGTGACACCTCATTCTCAGGAGGGATCTCATGTCCATGTGGAGCTAGAGATAGTTACTATAGATGTATCAACCATGGATAGAAAGATCATGTTAATATCAACATTAACAGCTATAATGATTATGATCTGGAGTGAGATGGCCAAATATGTGTTATGTCTGTAATTGTAGTTATTGAGGCTTCGTGACTCCACAGCAGCAGGCAGTCTCCACCAAGGATCCCAGGCAACCTAAAAGACAAGAGCCAGAGACGAGTACAGGAGCAAACAGAAAGGGGCAGAGGCAGATATGGAGAGAGAGTGTGAGAGAGAGAGGGATAGAGCCCAATGTGCCAGATCCCCCCGGCAGTCTAAGCCTATTGCATCTTAACTATATGTCTAAACTATGGACTATGAGCTGGTCCCTAACTGAAAGCTTTATCAAAGAGGAATGTTTTAAGTCTAACCTTAAAGGTAGAGAGGGTGTCTGCCTCCCGAACCGTGGTCGGTAAATGGTTCCAGAGAAGAGGAGCCTGATAACTGAAGGCTCTACCTCCCATACTACTTCTAGAGACTGATGGAACCACGAGCAGGCCAGCATTTTGGGAGCGTAATGTTCTAGAGGGGTTGTACGGCACTACAAGCTCTTTGAGGTAAACTGGTGCCTGTCCACTGAGAGCTTTATAGGTGAGAAGAAGAATCTTGAATTCTATTCTATATTTAATGGGAAGCCAGTGCAGAGAGGCTAATACTGGAGTAATATGGTCTCTTCTCCTAGTTCTAGTCAGCACACGTGCTGCAGCATTTTGGACCAGCTGAAGCGTCTTAAGCGACTTACTGGGACAGCCTGAAAGAAGAGAATTACAGTAGTCCAGTCTAGAGGTAACAAAAGCATGGACAAGCTTTTCAGCATCGCTCTGGGACAGGATAGGCCTAATTTTAGCGATGTTACGAAGATGAAAAAAGGCTGTTTTTGAGATTTGCTTTATGTGACAGTTAAAGGATAGATCCTGATCGAATAGAACCCCAAGATTCCTAACAGTTGTGCTTGGCGTCAGGCTTATGCCATCTAGGGCAGTTAAATCATTAGAAAAGGTTTCTCTAAGGTGTCGAGGGCCCACAACTAGAAGGATACCAAAAAAGGAGGATCTAATTAATTGCTTTGGTACCTTTCTCATCTCCATGATTTTAATGATTGGGAGTATAAAAAGTACAAAAATTTCCTGTTCAGTCATATTTTCAACCAAAACACTGGCAACATTTGGAAAAGCTGTGGGGTCTGGTGTTGAACAAGCAAGTGCTGACTTAAACCCCATTCACACCTGCAGAAAACCTTGAAATTATCCAGACTTTACCAGGTGAACCGCATGTGTGAACACAAAAAGCTGAGTCTTTCACCCTGACTTTACTTTAGTATTTTCTCTAGTATTTTGCAGCATAAAGTCAAGGTGAGCCGAAGTGTTAATGCAGCAGTAAACAGCCCTGGTGACTCACTGAAGCGAGTGGGGAGGATTGGTTCTTTCTGGGCACTCTGACTTCCTCCCAGATAACCAAAAAGATGCCCATTGTGTTGATTGGTGACTCCAAATTGTCCTTTGGTATGAGAGTGAGAGCGAATGGTTGTCTGTCTCTCTATGTGGCCCTGTGATTGGCTGGTGACCGACAAGGTGTACCCTGTCTCTTGCCAAGTGTCCAGTGATGGATGGGTTGGTGGAGTGGGGAGGGATGATGACATCATCTTATGCAACAGGCGTGAAACAGGAAAAGGGAGACTTGACAGGATGGATAAAAACATCCACTGTAGCAGGAGAAGTTCATGGGGTGTCACACTTGGATAGAGCGCTTGGTAATTGGGAGGTTGCAGGTTCGAGCCCATCTCCGGATGACACATGGCGATGTGTCCTTGGGCGAGACACTTAACCCCAAGTTGCTCCCACTGCTGCGTCAGTGGCGTGTAAATGGACATTCAAGGGCGTGAATGTGTTAGTTAATACTGATGGATACCTAACATAGAAACTCAGAACCATCAGTGAGTGAATGTGAGAGTGAATGAGTGTGAATGGGTAATTGTGACCTGCAGTGTAAAGCAGCTTTGAGTAGTCAAAAGCGCTATATAAGCCCAAGTCCATTTACCATTTACCATTCATTTGATTGTAAGGAGAGTAAAACAAACTCAAATGTGTGTCTTGACATTTGAAGGTGTTGTTTCTGCTGCACATCATCAGAGTTCTGTGGTACATCCGTCTAAAACCGTCACCTCAGAGTCTCTTTGATATTAAAAGAGTTGTCTAACGCCGCTGTCGGTTACGGAGCTAAGACACTGCAGCTTTCTTTCTCTGGTATGATCGTCATGCACGTTGTGACGCTGCTTCACATTCACTTCTGCATGCTAAAGTTATCGGTTATCCCTCCGCCCCCCTCTGCGACTTTCCGCCCTCCAGGAGGATCAAGTGAGAACAACCATGTCAGGGAATTACCGGGGTGGACTACCTGGACATTATGCTGGTAATATCGGGGTTGTATGTGTGAAAAGGCTTTGTTCATGCAACTGAGACATGCAGCAGGACTTTCCTGAAAGTTTTACATCATAAAATATTAAGAATTACCCAGTAATGAGGACTTCTGTTTTTGTTGCATTTTTAATCAAATGGGTATCAACATATTTCTTTTAATTGTAATTTAATTAGTCTTCAAATAGATTATAATACATCAACACTTCAAATGAGTGATTTATATGATCAAAAAGCATAATACTGTAGTGTTTTAATGTGAATTATATTTCATTGAGCATTAGACCCTGCATGTATTTGGATTTTTAGACCTGTTCATTCAACAGTGCACTCTCTACTCTGCATATTATGTCAGCAAATTGAATCACATCTTTAAACATAGTCTTTACTTCCCCATGATCTTCGTCAAAAATGTGTCAATACATCTTTAAAACTCAATACCTTTCCCAGCCCTGGCCAGTTTCATGAAAAGTAATTTTACAGTCACATAACACCACTTGCTGGCTCTGTTTCAATCATATCAAAGTTCTGATTAGCAAAGAGAGGATGTTGGATAAACTGGTGCATCGATTGCCTCCAATTTTGGTGGCGCTCTGCAGGAAGATGCTCATTGAAGTGGTTAGCTCTGGTTGTGGATTCCTGGCGTCTGACATGGACCTTCTTGGTTTCACATGTGAGCCAGAGCGCAGGGGAAGAGAGCTGTCTGACGGCAGCAGCTGTACGCACTGTTTGCCCACACCGCAGAAGCATAAAAATGAAGCGCTCCCTCTGATAGGTCTGACAGGGCATATGGTGAATATTAATGTGTCAAAACATGGAAGGAAAGGAAAGAGGATAGAAGCGCCAATGACCCAGACTGGCTGGGAATACCTCAAACCACTTCAGAGATTACTCTACCTTACCCAGTCATCCCTATTATCTATTTATCTGGACAGTGTCCCTCTGACAGACTTTATTAAAACAGACATTACTTTGGAAGGAGCTGCTCCGGTTGTCTGTTGCAAATCAGTGCACCTATAAGAAACAGTTGAAATCTGTATGTGCTGCTTTTATTCTTAAATATAAGTCAAGAATTACATGGATTTAATTTCTTAGATTAGTGAGTTGATCAGAGCAGTGGTTCTCAACTGTTCTGGTCTAAGGACCCACTACCAGCTGCTTAATGAGGAATTGTGACCCAGATTTAAAAAAAAAAAAAACACTCAAATCTTTTAGAAAAAACTTGGATTTGAGATTAAACAATAAAAGTTATTAAAGGTTGAGCACATGTTGGCTTCTTTCCAAGTGATGCTGTTGTAATTTTTATAGTCAATACTCACATTGTTCACAAAGGAACCAAAGGTTAACCTGACACACTAGATTGATCGTTCAATATATTTCACTAGTTCATCAGAGAAAGAGCCCATAGAAAGAGTTTGGGGAGGGCAGAACCTTTCAGAAGCATGTCCAGCAGGTGATTGGATGATCGTCCAGTCAATCACATTTATTACTGGCCAGTCAGATAAGGTATTAGGTAGGAGCTACTGTGCTGCAGAACATGAGCCACTTTGTAAAACAAACTGTCATCAAAACATGTCAGAAGTGGAGCAAAAATATCCTTTCTATAGAGACGTTTGTAGTGTTGGTTTTGTTTTTCACTTAATAAAGAAATCCGGCTGCAATCTGACAGAACTGCTACTGAAGCTGTTGGCATCTATGCTAATCTATATACATGCAGTCACTAAACATGTTTAAAAGTGCAGAAGCCTTGGTGTGCTGGTTTGGTGAAGTGGTAGGCAACCAGGCATTACACATATATATGCTTTTGCTGGTCTGGGTTCGATCCAGCCTGTGACCTGTTGGCAGAGAGTTCACAGAGAGTCCTATCCACTGTCTCTCTCCCTACTCTCAATAAAAACCTAAATAGCCTTGTTAGACATGAACACATACATTGTCTACGTTGATAACATTCACAGTCTTGTACCTTTCCAGCAACCTTGACTAAACTTAATCATCATGATAGTAGAACCGGCTTTGTGATCCCATGAAGAAAACCAGAATGACTTGTTATCACAGCAAAACTGAATAAAATCAAATATTCAGATAAATGTTTGCTTAGAGCTTCTGTGCATCATGCTTTTTTAGCAACAATTGATGTCTTCAGGCACTCAACGACCCATTAAAGCAGCTCTGCAGCCCTCTTTGCTGACACCAGTTGCTGGTTTACTGTGTGGAATTTCTAGTGATCATCATCAGATCATTTCCTGTGGTTTTGGAATATAAGAGATTGTTCTCTTTGCAACCAAGTAAATCTTTTATACCAAAATACACTGCAGTCACATCCAACTCTAAGTAGATATTTTTAGCTTAGAAAATGGAATATAATAGACGGAAATTCCCCGTCTAAATGCAGGCTTTCATTTCTCCCAGAAAGGAAAAAGAAGATGGAAATGATATGAAACAGGCAAATTATGATAGAAAAGGCCGTTTATTTGGTTGTGATAGTGGTGTATGTTTGAAGAGTCGTGTATGTTTCTGTTTCTACAAGATGCCGCTCTGTGGTCATCAGCATGTCCCTGCTTTTCTATCTGTCTGGAAACCGCACTGCGCCGTTATTTATGGGGTTTGTCCAGTAGTCACTTTATAATATCATTACCATCAGACGCTGAAACTCACCCTGAGCCAAGTTAAATATCTGTTTTATTTTAGGAGGAGATCTTTTTTCCCTCCTCTCTCGCACTATAGACAGCCGTTTGTACTCGAGGAAGTTCAGCACTTTCATAAGGCGACACATGGATGTTCTGTTTTGTGTTTTAATGATATTTATGCAGGGATATTTGCACAGGGTTTCGATGTGTTTGTTTTTATACATGTATGAGTGAGAGTCTGTGCCATGTGAAATGGTTACATGGTTTCTCACAAAGTCCAGGATGCAGATTAATGTTTGTGTCTAACAGGCGTGGGTTTATATGGGCAGTCTATTTGTACAGATACGTGCATGTTGAATGTTTTCCCATGAAACAAAACATTTAAAGATAATTCACCTTTCAGACCAAAACATTTCAGCGCAAAATTCCAAGCAAAAATGTTGTCATGCACAACTAGTTCTAAGGAATGTCTCAAGGCCTTATTAAGTTAAAATATTGTCTCACAACAAAAAGAAAATAGAAAGTTTATTTTTCCAGAAAAAATCCCAATGTTTTGTGTTGGCATGTTTTTAATCTTTAAAAAAAAAATCTGTGATCTAAATTGAGGAAAAGTTATGAGTGGCATGTAAGAGGAATGTAGAAGATGCCTTGCTTAGAAATGTACAAGCTCTGCTCCTCATCTTAAGAACTTTGAAAAGATGCTGATCAACATCATATCTTTTAAGTGAAGAAGACCAACAGGCTTTATGTTAAAGAATAATAACCTGCATCAATTAGAGTCAACTCTGTACACAAATTGTTAGATGAAGTAAAATTTTGTTAGGAGTGTGGCAGGGACATGTCATATATAAAATCACCTTAGTCTATAAAAATCTGAAACATAGCATCACAGCTAATGATGCAAAACCTTCACTTCAGTCATATAAATAAACCATAAATATATATTGAAATGTAAATTACATTTGTATTTATGTGTTTTGTTTGGTTATGTTTCACCAGTTTACAGTAGATGCACTACAGATACAGTCCAGTTCAATAGCTGTGTTATCTGTCATCAGAGGTATGTGGACAGATGCAGCCTCTTAAAATTTCCCCACTTTCCCTGATAGGGTCTTGGCTGGCCCATGGCAGATCCATGACAAGTCCTCCCTGACATTAGTAAATTGTAAACTTTAAGCCACATTTGTGTGAATTTGTGGTGTTAAGTTTGCTCTCTGTTGAATTGGCAGCTTCCATCTCATGGAGACATCCTGCAAATGCATGATTGGGCATGTTAACAGTCAAAAAATTAGATGCAACCACAAAAATGTGGGGGGAGCTTCCGTTGGCTGGAAACTGGCTGAAAGTTGGCAGGCAGTTGGCTGGGGGGGGAATTGAAGTCTCTATGTGTGACAAAGTGACGAACAAACATATTGCAGATATTACACGTATGAGTGTTTGGCCCCACTCACTGCTACAGTAATTATTTGAAACAAATTATTTTTATAGTATAAAGTAATTTGAGTTTAAATCACACTTAAATGAATGGGTCATATTTGACTCGTGTGTCTAAACTTGATGTAATAACACAAAAACTTTTTTGTTCATAAAGTATGAAAGCAAGAATGGAAATAATGTTCTCTGCTAATCAAAAACAGACATTCAAAGAATATTGGAATATTCAATTATAAAATAAACTGATGTAAAAAGACAGAATGAAGAAACACAGCCAGCATGAACGTGCATGGAGAATAAAAGTGAGTTTATTTTGACACATATTGTACATTAGAAGTGTGTGAATGTGTTGGGCATTAAAGGGTTAAAAAACATACAGTAAGTTTTACAGGCTCAAAGGTGAGCCAAAAACATCTGAATCTGGCAACACTATAATTTAGTTTGTCTTAAACTTATATAAAGTCTATTTGGTACTTTTTCCTTCTAAATTTGAGAGGATCACTCTTTTAGTGTAGCTCAGAGTTTCATCTGACTGCATGGATGCCATGTGAAGGCGTTAAAATGTGTACATGCTGAGTAAGAGAGCATTGCTTTTCCTTTTTTATGGCAGTAAGAAAATCCTGGTGAGGTTTGGGAAACTCCAGTCACTCTGTTATAAAATGTCAGTCCTTTATTGTGTCTCTGTTTAGGTGATGACTAAATCCTCCAGCTGCTGTTAATTAAACGAGTCCATGACTTCTAAACATAAAATAATATTCACATTTTCATTGATATAAATATTGTGTCTGATAGAAAATGTTTTCTGTTTGACGTACAAACATCTGAAGTTCTGTGTTATGAACGTTTTCACAATTTACTCTTTAAATATTCTTAATTCCTTTTGTCTGACATGATGCAATATGCTTTATTCTTGCCAAAGAATATGATTCACATGAATGCTCTGAAGTTATTTAGCAATTTCCAACCTTTATTAATGACCTTAAAATGTTTTTCTTTTATTCCTAATTCACTTTCAGAGTAGAAATAGTTTATCTAAACAAACCAAGCTGTCCTCCACACACATGGTTTGTGTTCGGCCCTCAGTTATGTTGCTCCCCCTCTACTGGGCTGTGAAAGTACTGCCGCTCTCATGAGGACACTCCTCACCAAAGCTGCCAACAGGAGCCAGAATCTGCTCATAATTTCAATTATCTGAAGCTAATTATCTCATAAATAGACAAGAATTCTTGAATGTTTTAACCTCATACATCATTCAGTTAAAATTATTCATTTCAGTGCTTATAAAACAAGAACAACATGTCTGATCCAGGATTTTATTTGCAAGAACTGGATCATGTCTTTCTTTATCAATGTTTTATTGACAGACTCGGCATGCACTGCAATGTTTTTATGACATCAAGAGGCCTTTAAAATTATCAACCTTTACTGACCACCAGCCAATGTAACGTTTATACCACAGCTGCCCTAAATTAACAGCACTGGTAATTACCAAAAACATTTTTATGTTTCTGTAATCATTAATACAACATCACGTGGAAGCTCTTTAACTGAAATTATGTTTTTAATGTTAGAATTAAATAATTATTGCTATCCATGAATTTTCAAATTTACTGTTTTACCAAACCGATAAAAACAAGCATACTATTCTTTGTTGATTATGATGTTAAATTTGTAGTTATTTACTTGCATTCCTGAACAGAAAAAGTACTTTTATTGATTGAATGTTCTGCTGGATTAATTTCTGACTTCTCAGAGAAGCCCAGTGAGCTGGCTCAAGTTTGGGAATAAAATGATGAATTCAGTGTAAAATTATTTATTCCTGTTAAAAATGTTTTTCTGATAACAAAAACATTTTCAGTTTTACACAAGCTTTTGAAAGATTTCTAAAATATTTGTCTTCTTGCTTTTTTTTGACATGTGGTCCAATAAGTTTGTTAAGCACTATAAATATTCAAACACTAACACACATATGTATGTGTGTTTATATTTATGTATGTATCTATTGCTTGCATGGCCCCTGCTCGTAGGATTAAATAAAACAAGAACAGTTTTATAAATTAAATTTATTTGTGAAATGTTTGAATTGCCCTCAAAAGAGGCTTAAAGCATTTTAGGTTATTAAGTTAGATGATTCTTAGGTTTTTCTGCAGCCCCTCACAAACTGACTGTCTAATGAAAACATTATAAAACACTTGTTACTAGTCATAGCAGTTGTTTTGTGGCCACTAATCGCTTGTTTTCACAGTTTCAGTCTCTTGCCGGTGCCTAATGTTGCCAGGTAACGAGCTGACCTCAGCATCTCTCAGTAGCACCATTATGGCCGATTAAAATCGCTACATATGCCCCATGTTTTCCTTAATTCATTGAAAAATCAACCAGAAAACATGAATATTAAACCAAGAAATAATGCCTACCAAAGAAGCTGAGGACCAGGAGAAATTCCCCTTGTAAATACAGGGGCAGCTCGTTTTCTCCTCCGCCATCGTTGTTTACAAAGCAAACAGCAGAAGTCCTGCCGCTGAGTTTTTTCTGCTCGGAGAGCTGAGAACTAAACTTCTCTAGTTTGGGTTTTTTAACAGGCACAGCCAAGGGAAAATACACTGCCCCTGGACACTGACCCATATGTCGATTTTGTTTTAAATTCTTTTAGGCACTTGCACTGCTGAATTGATTTTTGCTAAATTTTACATCATCATTTTTATCTTTATTTTAAAGAAACCATTTGCCCAGGTCGAATCTCAAAAAGGTAATCTCCTTATATGCCAGCCAAAACAGTGCACAGATATCAGACTCCTTTTTCAGATTCTTGTTCAGGGGTCGAATATTGCTTGAATTGGTTCCACTTCGAGCATCTGCCCCTATCATGCTTGGAGAGTCAAATATCTTTCAACGTAAAAGACGGTCAGATGTTCTCAATGTTTAAAAGAATGTCGACAGCACTTCAAGAGCGGAGCTAACAGAAAATGAAAGCACATGATCTGTTTTCTGTTCTCCCAGCTATCACCCTGAAACATAGCCTCTTTTTTTCCTGGGTTGTTTTTACAAGGTACGAAGCTCGCCTGCTGAATCCTTTGAAGAGTGAGAACGGAGGACATGAAGGAAGCTGTGGATCCACTGCTGTTAATAGGCAAATGGTTCACATTTAGGCTAGCATCATGATATGGAGAACACATGTGGCTGTTATCCTGCTGTGTCAGAGCACTGCTTTGTGAGGGAGATATGATCAAACACCACTTCAGTCTGTGGTTCAGTTCTGCACTGATGAGCTGCCCCTGAAACAGCTGCTGAAACACATCATTACTGACCTGCTTTACTGTGCAGTGATGGACTGTTCTCTGCTTATATGGAGAGCTAAGCGTATAACCTTATTATGTTTGGTTAAAAAAATCTGCTTTGGGTGTCTCTAAAGATGGAAATATATTCAGGTTTTAGAGTATATCATTATATTTAAATATAAGATGTGGAAAAAAGATATTGTTAATGCTGTAATGGTTCAGCAGGTCTAATGATTTTAACAATATTAACTAATTTCTTATCTTATACAAAAATACATTTATTAATAGACTTTCAAATACTTTACCGGCATGGTTTGTTGATAAAAAAACAAATATGAAAGACCTTATTCCTAACAAAAGACTGTTTTGTGGCGCAGCTTTAATTGTGCATTTCGTGTAGTAGTCAGATCATAACAGCATGACAACAATTACATATTTGCTCATTACATACAAGATAATATATTTTCTTTCAATATTTAGTCTTAATGGGAAAACATCATGTTATTTGTTTTTGTTTTGCAACAAAAATGGAAGCAAGGGATGCAAAATATCAGGTCATTATCAGACTTTAAATAGGGCATGCGTGACACTATCAGCACAAAAAGTTGATCGACATTATCAGCTGATTACAGAATTTCAGCTGATATTTACAGCGGGTATATCAGTCATTCATATTAGCCAAATATAACACGTATATCAGATGTAGTACCGGCAGAATGTTTGAATTGGACATGAAGTTTCGTGTAATCATCTCTGAATTTCTACTTAAAAAAACAGTTTAATTTATTTACTTTATTAAAAATGTTGTTTCACATCTGTTTTAATGCAAATAGACTGTCACAACTGCAGGAAAAGATCAGTTCTAGTAAAGGAGGGACTTGGTGCCCTTCACTGATAAACAATATAATAATTATATATATATTACTGCAAATTAGTATAGGCAGACTTCTGCTCCACACCTACATCACACAAAAACATTAGCGATACTTAGAAAAGTCGCTAGAATCGGAATGTTTTGTGCAATGACACAGTTCTCTCTCTCTTTTGCTGGAAATAAAATTTAAGATCATTCAGCTTCTGTTCTATTCAGTTATAAAATAACTGAGATTTTGTCATTTTGAAATGTAAGCGTACAAACAACCTCAATAGGTGGAAATATCGCCAATGTTATTGCACAACTTAGACAGTAAGTATGAGTTCAATTGCAATTTTTTTAACTAGGAGTGCTCATCAAGTACAATGCTCTGCTAAGGCATTTCTGACATTCTTAGTCAAGTTATCAGTGAAAACATGGAAAACTGTCATGTTTAGAAATCCTGTATGGATACATCTCTGGATGTATGTGCGTATAAACAAATATATTATGTGTATTTGTATCTATGCATTTATGTATATCTATAAACTAGGAAGTACTCGGAGAGTGCAAACTTCCGCCAAGGTAGCTCACATATTGCTGTTGCATCTATGAGCAATAGTTTCATGATAAAGTTAGCATCATAATATGATTCCTTGACCCTGAAAACCCACACCAAACACTCAGAATCATATTTATTTTATTATTAGTAAGACAGTTATCTGATCATTTTTAAGTTGGGCCATTACACCATCTCCCGAACATTTTAGGCAAAATCCATCCAGTTGTTTTTGTGTAATCTTGCTAACAAATAAACAAACAAACAAGCATTTGCCGGCAAAAACATAATCTCCTTGGCAGAGGTAATGAAGAGTATCGCCTCAGCCTGCTCTTTTGTAAAGTGCCTTGAGATAACACTTGTTATGAACTGGCGGTATGCAAATAAAGATTGATTGATTGATTGATTCAAAAGACTCCTGGATCCACATCTGGATTTGGATTATCACTATCTTGCTGACAAACACACAGGCAGTAGCAAAAACATAACCGTCTTGAAAGAGGCAGTAATGAAGAATGAAAAACTGCCCAGTGTTGGGTGTTGATGACTTTTGTTGTTATTGCTAAGGTATCAAACAGGTGTCATTTTGGGTTATTTTTTTAGATTAACATAAAAGATCAAAATGCTAGTATTTTCACAATCATTTGATGTTTCTTCACAGAAAAATCAAATATAAAACAATGCATGTACTAAGATATATATCATTTATTTTCATCTAGCAAGAAAACTAGGAGGATATTATTCTTAGTCCATGTTACCCGGTCATAGATGTTCCTGAAGACTCCAGTTGTTTGGAAAGTGTGCAACTAATAAAAGGATATGAAACTTAGAGAGGTAGCTGTGGCCTTGAAACCATCAGACGGGAATTCCCTCTGCAGCACATTAAAACCGCTGTGAAAAGTGGATAATATTTGATTGTTCACTTGCCAGGATATTTTGGAGAGGACACTTCAGTGTCGCATATCAAAGACATGTAGCAGGACTTGTATTACAGCAGCTAACTGTTCATTTTTGTGCCATGAGCTTCTGTTTTATTGGACTGCAGATTTCTTTTCCCCTTTCTTTGACTTAAACCATTGCATGTGAATAAGTATGCACAAAATCAGATATTTGCCAATATCCAATATGTTGGTTAAACTCATCCCAGCCAGTATTAATACATGGTTACCTACATGCTGTTTACATTGTCAGAGGCAGTAAGTGTGGTTTTTCACGTAGGACCAGGGCATAGCTCAAAAGAGACTTCATCCCAAAGTACGATTCATTTCAGCAGTGCAAAAAAGATGAACGGCAACATTTTTGACTTACTGTAAGCATGCAGTAGAGGCCTGCTAACTGTGACACTAACCCATTACAGCAGTCCAAATAAGTAGGTTTTAAAGCTGGATCACTCACTTGAACACATTAGTGGACAAAACCGATTTAATCTTGGATAAAAGCCTCAGATGATGAAAACTGGACATTGATTAATGCTATTTAAAATCAGTGTTGTTTTTACATTGGTGACGTTGTCTGTGAATAAGGTTTAAATGAGCTCAGGTCTGATGGGGCACCTCCAAGTCTGCTGGGGGCCAAACACATTCATTTCTGTTTTGCTGTAGGCTATGTCTTCTAGTGAGGGATGCGTGTTTTCAGTTAAATTTAGGCACAACCCCAGAGAGGTGAATTTCTAGTGGATGGTATCTGGCTGGTAACTGGCGGGTAGTTGGCTGGGAAGGGAAAATTGACGTGGCCCTACATGACAGAGTGTTTTAGGCAATAGCTCATGATACAAGCCAAATATGGTCAAATGAAAACCTAAGCGATTTAAAAATGGTATTTTAGTACCCGTAATGCTGTCAGCATCCATCCACTGCTTGGACATTTATGTGGATTTATGCAGTGTGAGGAGAACTCTAAAAAAAGTCACTAGCTGTTTGGATACTAAATTCAGCAGAAGTTAGATTCTGCTTCAGCCGCAAAAGTCATGATTTGACCGCCTATGCCCAACTTTAAATCTCTGTATTGTTTGTTTTGCGAGTGAACACATTGTCACTTCGAGGTCATAAAGTCTAATCAGGTTCCTGACAAATGTGTGCGGAGCAGCTTAAGTTTTAAGTATGGGACATGTTGTCCTTGGACTGTTGTAGTTACTAACTTGGTAATCGCTGGCATGCAGGGCTGTTTGAATACTTGAGCATGCAACAACTGTCAAAACATATTCAGCTTTAAGAGGCAAACTCATCATTAGTTTCAGTTTCAGAGCAAATAGTGTTTTTTCATTTCAGGGTCAGTGTCTAATGGTTTTGGGGTTGGCGGTGTTGTCAGAGCTCAGGGTTCTGTAAGATAATTTCCTCTCCAGGCTTAACACTTACCAGGCTGTGCTACAAACAAAACGACCCCAGCAGGAGTGGTATCATGAGGCGGGGGCAACAAAGTTAGAGAGAGGATGGGGGGATTGTGTGGTTTGCAAACCCCTCCCTTCTCCAAATGTCTGTTTAATGTCTAATTTTCACCCTTTTGTTTCCCTTTTTGCACTCAGGGAGGCGACCAGACGGCCACCGTGCTCACTCTTGTCCACATGCTGGATTTAAACTTGATGCAGGAGACCTGCCAACTGGCCATCCGGGATGTAGGTGGCCTTGAAGTCCTTCTTAACTTGCTGGATACAAATGAAGTCAGATGCAAAGTGAGTATGTGTGCCAGAGCTGATCCTGGATGTCCTGCAGGCAAACTCAGTGGCTGCCGTGTGTGCCAGTCTGCGTTTAAGCAACAAAAACACTGATGTTGGTTAGAGAGCGTGCCTCTCCAGACACAGGGTAGCAATTATTCCCCAGTTTGCCTAATGACGTGAGGGTACTTTTAAACCTCAACTTTATGACGGCTTTTTGGCCTTTCTATTTTTAGCAGACATGCGGTTAGTTTGGTAAATAGATAATGCTGTATGAGCTCTTCAAACAGATTAAAGCTCCCTGTTGGTAGAGACACAGCAATGTTTGACTTGAAGCTAAACTTTATTTCTAAGAAACAGCTTAATGAAATGTGCTTATTAACTGCATTTTTTTCCCAGATTGGATCTCTGAAAATCCTTCGAAAGATAAGTCACAATGTGCAAATTCGTCGAGCCATTGTTGACATGAGAGGCCTGCAGAGCATTGTGAAGATCCTGGACTCTCCAGTGAAAGACCTCAAGGCCTTAGCTGCTGAGACCATCGCCTATGTTGCCAGGTTTCGCCGAGCAAGGAGGACGGTCAGGCAGTATGGTGGCATCCAAAAACTGGTGGGTATTTTTGTGTTTGTACACAGTGATGACACTTTTTGTGGGTGGAGCCCATCAAGTGGGAGAAAGTTAGCCAACGGTAGCTTTTGGTTGATTTAGATCCAAGATGTCTGACCCAACTCTGGGATTTTTTTCCATTTATTTTTGTTGTTTTGTAGCAAAGACAAGTAGACTATATAAGGCTGGGGATTTCAAACCTGGAATGATTTTGAAAACCTTGAGACTACAGACAAAGACAGTCAGACTGATTTTTTACATTACAGTCATCTGAACTCACACAAGACAATTTTATAAGGCCAAAAGAACAAATAACTGCAGTTTGTGTTTACAGCTTCACATTTTTGATTCCAAAAATCACATTAAAACTAGCATGATCGCATTTAATTTATGAACTACCTAAGTAACAACTGGTTGGTGAGGCACCCGCATCTGCTTGCTTCTTATGAAATTTGGATTATAGAGCGGGAATACTTAAACAGTTGTATTCACACCAAACACTTAAGTATTATTTGAACAAATAAGTAGCCACACATATAAGCCACAAATTGGATCACAGTCTGTGGAAGGAAGCTAGAGCACCCAAAGAAAGTACATGCTATCAGAGGAGAACTTGAAAACACCACAAAGAAAGCCTCCTCCAGTCTGGTAAGTCAACCCAGTAACCTTCCTGTTGCCCTAAGAGAACTCTAGTTACATTTTGTGGTCATCCAGAACATTGAATTCCAAGATGGAAAACTGATGGTTTTCTGTTTAAGGACTGACTTGCTGCCTAAAAAGCAGCAAGATTTTAAAACACATCTATACATCTGAGTTAGCAGAGCAAAGACAAACAACTATGTCTGGTGAACTTCTGTATAATTATCTATTTATTATTATTATTATTATTATTATTATTATTATTATTATTTATTTGTGAAAAAGTAACATTAATAATGATACAAGAGAGACAACAAAAAGAGGAAAATAAAAAAAAGGGTAATTCATAGATACAGACAGACAAAAAATAGATACATACAGACAAGAAAGGTTTCAGAACTTTGTGTTTGATGAAAGACACAACTTAGGAGGTAGATTGTCTTATCAAATATCAAGGAAGGGAGAGCAAAAGATTAAAAAAAGAGAGAAAATAAAGAAGCAACAACAACCAATATTGTACGCATGTCTTACCATATGCAGCTCTGTGTACACATATAGTTTAGATATAGTTTAGACCCCTACAAAACCACAACACACATACATACAAACCCCATATCTAATATTTTGTATGTGAGAACAATTAAATTGTAAATTAAGTTGTAACATCACGAGCAGGGATATTTTTTGTGCTTGCAATTCTTGAAAATGTAAAAGATGTATTCCAACTCTGATCCAACTAGCAACTGGTCTGGTTCAGGTTCTTGGAGACCTCTTTTCCAAAGGGTTCATCAGTTCTAGGAGTTTTCTGGGAAAAGCTGGAAATATAAAGCCGCTGTCGACTATTTGTATGCAAATTATCTATGTGTCACCTGAGAGTCGTTGGTAGGGTTGTTGACCTGACCTTTCCTGAAGGTGCGACCGGTGGGCACTGATGGGTTGTTTGGGTCCTTTTTTCTTGGATGGAGGTTTTGTTTGGATTGTTTATGTGAGGAACCCAAAACTATGTTAAATGTAGGAGATGGAAAGTGTCCTAGTCCCCCGCCTCTGTTCAGCGATGGTTTCTCAAACTTGTGAAGAATGGCTTCCTTGACACCTCTCTAAAACCAAGAGTCTTCACTGGATAGACTTTTCATTGTCAGAAGAATGTCCTGTCTTTAAGATGTAGGTGAACAGTTGAGTCCTGTCCAGAGAGGGCGCTCTCCTATGTCGTGTCTAGCATTTATATTGAGGTTGTTTGGTTTCCCGAATGTACAAAATGTTCCACAACTTGTTGCATCAAAAATTGAATGTTATATTAAAAGGTGTGAAGGGTGCTTATTTTCTTATAAGATGATTGAAAATGCCTGAAATTTCAATGGTATTTCTCATGAAAGATATAAATATCTGACTAAAACTATGCTCATTTGATAGAGAAATACAGGGATATTACAAATATGCTTTTTAACGTATAAATAACAAAAATGTTATTTATATCTTAAATCTGACATTGTTTGCCATGGTTCGTCTCACTTGGATATAATTTATTAAAAGTTGTCAGGGCAATTGTTTAAGTAATTTATCTTTTGACAAAAATAATGAAAACTCTATCTCCAAGTGACACATTTTATATGGCATTTTTTTCCTGAAAATTCTCATCCGTCTTTACAAGACACTGTTCTGACTTTTTTGCCACATTATATGATTTTATTTATTTTGATAAGAAAATGGAGGGATTTTTTTGTGTAATATGAGGTGGCATAAAAATGTATTTGGACAACAATGTAAGATGCTAGAAAAACTTGTATATATATTTGTAAAGTGCTAATACAATGAATTTGACCTTAGAAAACATGTACAAACCCTGCAGGAGAAAAAAAAAGCTATAAGTGTGTATAATTTTATGGGGATTATGAAAAAATGGGCCCTTTAGTGGCATATTTTCCATTAAAAACAGATCCTTTTATGTCTGTGTCAGCTGGTTTGAAATTTAGTACGAACCATTTTGTTCAAAACCACAAATCCCTGGGAGCTGTGGAAAAACAGGATGGTGCCCTCGCTGAAGTGATCCCCATATTATCATTACTGTTAGTTTAAAAACATTAGTTTGGATGCACGGCCAATAAATCACCTTTTTGTGCACCTTTCATTGTACATATTTGTCAGTTAGTGGTCCATATGCTTTGTGAAAACAGCGGAGTGGACGTCAGGGTGAAGCAGATAGAATGTCCTTCACATCCTCTGACCTGCATTCGTGTTTGTTGACAGAGCGACCTGTGATTAAAGCCTGCATGCCTTGTATATTTTCCTCAGCTCCAAATCGGATGTTCTCATGTGCAAGTCACTCACGGAGGCAGATTAATTTCACGCTATGCTACGAGACCACCTTTGAACTGCACTGTGTGTAATAGCTTTGCCTGCTCTGTCTCACTGGCCAGGAACTATGGATCAGAACACTGAATGATGGCCATAAACCGTCACCCTGGGCTTTTCAAACCTAACATCAACATCAATCCTGACAGTTTTCCACTCCCAACATCTCTGGCTTTTTCATCCTTACAGACCCACTGGTAATAGAATTTTAATTACACCCTTAATCACAGCAAATAACCTGCCTTCCCCATCTGGAACCATCCATTATCACTACAATCCTGTGAGCGAGTCTTTAACGCTCCTTGAATGTATGTCAGGTTCAGGGAGTTTGTGTAAATGTGTGGACGTTTAATGCCTAAACACGTGTGGTCTGCCCGCTTGTTTGCACACATTTTCGTGTTTATGTTTACTCATCTCTAAATCTAGCGACCTTGTCTCTGCGCTCAGGTAAAGCTGCTGGACTGTGTCCCAGATTTGACCAACCTGACTGCTAACCAGGAGCGGGATGTGGAGGTGGCTCGCTGTGGGGCACTGGCGCTGTGGAGCTGCAGCAAGAGCACCAAGAACAAGGTGGCCATCAGTAAGGCCGAGGGGATCCCTCTGCTGGGACGCCTGCTGAAGTCTCCACATGAGAACATGCTGATCCCTGTGGTGGGCACGCTGCAGGAGTGTGCATCAGAGGTATGCTGAAGTTATTGTTGAAGATGTAACACTTCATCATGGCAGTATAGGCTTGGCAGTATAGACCAAAAATAATGTTTTAAAATGTTTTCTGCAAAGAAATGAGAATTGTTAGAGCTTTGTTTTGATTCATGAAAATAAGACAATTGGGACACTTGTTTGGAACAAGGGCAGCAAGAGAAGTTCTAGACAACCAATTCTGTAAAACACAAATTTAGATGCTTTCCTTAAAATCAAACTTGATCACTTTTTTTTAGCATATTAACGTGTGTGACCACCCCACTCCCTCCCACCATGCCGCAACACACATAAGGCTTTTCAAATAGATCATTTTCATATTTACCTCTTCCGAGGCCACATCAATGGGCCACATGTTCTTGCATATGAAGCTTGCAATCTTCTCAGTGATGGACTTTTTTCATGCCTTTGGTGGGGGCGCATGCCAAGCAGGGCTCAGAAGCACTGGGCAGAGTGCTTGACAAGGCACTGCTAGACTGCACCAGGTGAAAGAACGGGCCAGTTTGCAGATAATCGACACACAGAGGAGCCCAAAGTGCTTCCACACGGTGCTTCTCAGATGTTTCATCGTCGTTATTGTCTGCTCAGAGTGTCTTTGCCGGTCCTCCATTTCTTCTAGTGTCTTCTTCGTGTGTTTGTTTCCGGCAGACTAGATGCAGCTGTTGTTGAGGCAAAGAGAGCAATGGCGGATCCGGTAGTGCTGGGGGCTGCGTTCACTGCTCCAGGCACCCTACTGTGCTTTTAAGCTGCTTATTTTATATTTGAATGTTTGTGTACACTTCAAGTATGGATTTTTACCTCCATGCTTAAATGGATATTGGAACATCGTGAACAAGGTGACAGCCCTATTAGACACTGAAGTAAAAGTCAACCATTGGCAAACTTTACTATGCTCTTCTTTGGCCTTTTTATGTACATAAGTTAATAAAAAACATTTTTTAAAAATGATCAGAGATGAAAAAAGTGTTCAGTGTTAAAAAGGTGAAGCATCGTGGTGCATTCATGCATTCTTGGGATATGACCAATATACGGGATATACGTGAGTGTTAAATGCAGCTGATATATCGACTGTAAATCTTGGAAGGAATTTTCATCCTTGTTGACACCAAGGATCCTCTTTTTGAGGCATTATCTGCCATTACCAATATTATGCCAATATTATTGTGCTACTGGTCAGTACCTTGTGCTTCAAGAGTTCACCAATTTTTTTTTTTAAACAATGATAACCCAATATTTATTGTTGAGACTTTTTAGTTGGTGTGGTGTCAAACAGTCTATTATTTTTACTTGTAATGTGGATTCTCCTTATATAAAAAGAAATTAATAGAATTATGTTCCTCCTCTTGGGCCAATAAGCACTTGCAGTCTGTAAATATATAAGTACAAGTGGTTCTTATGGTTAAAAATGTTTTCCTCTAGCAAAAGGCCTGGAATCTTCTTTTTTTAAAAAATCAGTTAATTAAACAGTGCATTCACAAATGGCCTCAAGCACTAAGACAATTTTATCATTATTTTAGTGCTAATAAAACTTCTTTGATGTTAATATCCTGCTTTTTTTGTTCTGTGACTACAGGAAAGCTACAGGATTGCCATTCAGTCTCTTGGGATGATCAAGGATTTGGTCAAGAACTTGAGCAGCGACAATGACGAGCTGCAGATGCACTGTGCCAGTGCAATCTTCAAGGTAACATTCCTCCACTTTGAAGGAACAAGTACACAAAAAATGAGCAAAATCAAAAGTAAATCAGTTTTTTGTTTTTTTCCTCTTAATTACCACAAAAGCAAGATCATTGGTTAGACAGGTTTATAGAGCACAGTCTGTTCAGAGGGAATGACAAAAGAAAAGAAGATGAAAACTCTATTGTGGTTGGCAAAGCCCACAAAATCAATCAAGCCAACAATCCACAAGTTCTGTTATGTACAACACTGCTTTCTTTACCTGAAAACTAGGACCTTGCAAGGTTTTAATAGTTAGCTGTTAAAAGGTGACATCTACCACCTCCAGCGTATCTGTGTTACTATGTGCCAGAGCAAGCAGTTAATCAGCCTCTTACGACACACAAGTTAAATTTCATAGATCGTCAGGTTTCATGCAGTGGGAAATTTTCAGGGCTGCACTTGCAGTTATGACTAAGGATGTTCTATGACAAGTAATCTAGTTAATTAGCTACTTGTGAATTAAGATTGTGTTAAGTGACCAGCCTAAAGTTAAGAAAACACCCAGAAAACACTCAGAAATTAGGGTTTTGATTTGACATGGAGCTTTTAGCATGTGATTGAATCGGTACTTGACCATTTGTTTTGCCTGTTTTTACAAACAGGATAAATACAGGAGGAAACCATCTTCTCAGTACTCAGGAGAGTTAGATTTATATCAGTTTGTGCACTAATGACTGAACATCTGATGTGAAATGATTTCTTGGTAGATTTATGTGTAGTTTTACTCTAAAGTGGGGCAATTACGAGGCTTTCAGTGGCACCATTTGCATTTATGTATCCCCTAGGAACCATACTTGAATATCTCCCCTCAGAGACAAGTTGCTTTATTGGTAATATTATGACTAGTACCACGTGCCTCGAGAAACCCCACTGCAACAAACCTGACCCATCCCGTTTGTTAAATGTCTTTTGTTTACACTCAGGTTCAATGACATACGTATGCAGCAAAGCAAAAGGCACTCAGATGAGCAACAGTGGCCAATAAATGTGACTTTTTACTGAGACGTGGACCAAAATTTTTGGGGTACAGTGATTGAAAAACACACAGCTAGACTTTGAAATACAAAAAGTGTCTCAAAAGTGTGTTTTATGTACCTAATTTTACAGCACATTCAGCTTGTAAAGGAATTAACCAAGCTCTTACCTCCTCCCTTTGTTTTTCAGTGTGCAGAGGACAAACAAACTCGTGACCTGGTGCGTAGGTACAAAGGTCTGCAGCCGCTGGTTTCACTGCTGAGCAAGGCGGACAACAAGCAGCTCCTGGCCGCCGCGACGGGGGCCATCTGGAAGTGTTCCATCAGTGTGGAGAATGTGGCTAAGTACGCCGGGCCTGGCTGTGTTACCTCTCATTAACACGCACACAAACTTAACATACCAGAGATACAAAAACGCATTGTAGCTGAATATTTCGGGCCGTATGACTGCGTTTGCAATTAGTGGTAACAGATGAGGATGACTTTGATTAATCACTCAAAATAACAGACTAATTAGGATTAGTGTATACAAGGGTCAATTAGAATCTCACCCACATGGGCTCATTGTTTTTTTCCAGAAACGTATGTGGTGTGCAGCAGAAGTCCAGTGTCTGAATCCAGACTTGTGCTGCCCTGCGTGCATCATGCTTGTCATGCCATCATCACATATGTTTCCCTTGTAGGGGAGTCTTTTCTTTCACTCTTCCCACTCACATGCTGTTGTCATTCTCCCCCTTTTACAATTTTGCCCGGTTGAAGTGATTATTTGCGTATAATGAGAAGTTTTTCTAAGGAGTCCTTCAGCTCTGATCTTTTATACAAGTGTTTGTCGCCAGACTTCATTTTTTTCCAGAGCGAACAAAAGCTCCACTGAATGTGCCGATTTTATAGACTTCTATTGATGTGTTTGTCAAGGCCTGTGAGTTTTAAATCAAACGTGGGCATGCTGCAAGGATCAGCCTTGAAATGTTGGTATTTTAATGCCAGAAGACGCAGGCTGGCAGGGCCTTTAATCATTTGTCATGTAAGGCGAAGGGTTTATTTAAGTGTCATTTAGCCTGGTTTCTTGTGCCGCGACATTTCTGGAATGGTTTTTGACTTGTACCTCAGTGTCAGATGATTTTTAAATCAGTGATTTTCCCTCTTATATAAATAATGCCTACAGACTGTGCCCCGGCAAGCGTTTCCACAAGCGCTCCCTTGAAAGAATGATTTAACGGGTATTTATTTTCTTTTTCAGCGAGAGGCCAGAGCATGATGTACAACCCTCATGCTGCAATTTAATACCTTGGTAACATGATTATCACTTAAAAACCTGTTTCCATCAACGCAGCCAAAATAACTGATAAGGAAATGTCTTATAACTATTTTAATAACATACTTCAGTGTCTTCTTAAGGTGGAATTATGTGATTTAGACTTGTTTTATTGCTGGAATTTCAGCACAATTCTAAAAATAACAAGAAAAATGAGCAGTAGCACTCACAAGGATCCTTCTTCACTCCATACATCATAACTGACAGGATGATATCCTGCATTTAAAGTCTAAGTTAAGTCCTCCCAAATGGGACTGCAGTGTCTGCTGCCACAATGAGTTTAAGTGAAGATTCCTTTAAAGGAGCAGAAACACGATGATAACATTTCTGTTAAAACAAGAAGGATTGATCACTTCATGGCTGGAATGTTCCTGTTCAACTGTTTAGATGTGGCCTCCAGCACCTAATTTTGTACCAATACTGGCTCTTTTCGGATCAGATCTGGAAACCTCTTTGTCTTCGATGGATTTTTCTTAGGCATAGTTTAGTTTTTTGAACACTTTCATTGACCAGGATTTGATATTTGGCATGTACTGTGACATTTTCTGGTGAAGCGCTGCACAAAAATACATCTTTATTCAAGGAATTTGTATATTGATGTGAATTTCTTTACTGTGTAGATGAATAGTTCATCTTCTATTTCATATCAAACAAGGATGCAGGATGTTATCAGAGCAATATCGGTTTCAGAAGATATGATGCTTTTTGCTGATATTTACAGCAGATATTTCAGTCGTACAAATTGGCCACATTATGTTCCACATATTGACTTTGATACTGGCAAAATGTACAAGTGCATCATAATGGTTTGCTTCATCTTTGTTGAATGAAACAAACTTTTAATTTGTTAACAAAAGTAAAGTTTTTCTGGCTTTTTGCCTCCGTTTCTAAAGGTGCTTTCACACCTAAAGTTTGGCAGACGTGGTTCATTTCGGGGTGAAGTTGTGACATTATTTAATTTTTAACTAGGTTTGGTTTTCTTTCACTCTGCACTTTGTCAGGCAGACCAGAGCCTGACAAATAATGTGTAATCTAGCCTCCCGACACTGGTTTTGAGCAATAACATTTAGCGAGAGGCACTTAGAATGTATTCTGCACTGTTAAATAAAGATAATCCTGCTTTCTGATTGTGCCAGGTGGCACTTGCATCTTGACATATTGAGTAATGTGCAACCATACTCCGCATGGTTCTGTAGATGTTAACTTGTTCAAAAAGGACTGGAGACTAGTGGTGCTAGCAATCTTAGTGTGTGCCACTCTCTACTTGACATCATTAGTGAATATCAGCTTGCTTGCTGTTGCTTTATTCAGCTAGAATCATCCCACAATGTACTGCTATTTGGTTCACTTGCCTTGTTTGGTTCAGTTAGCTTATCTGCTGTTAACCAAACTCTGTTCTGCTACAAAGTGAAAGGAGTAGGACTGAACGACTTTAAGAAAAGATGTAATTGCAATTTCAATGCAATTCATGGTTTTCTTCAAATCAAGCTTCAGTGCAATATTCACTATGTTTACAGTATAGACAACAGTAAGGAAATCAATGATCAAAAGCACATAACACATTATTCTTCATCTAATATTGATGATAAATGATCTGTTTTCATTATTTAAGGGATAGTCCAACTTCTACTCCTAAACAGAGGCTTCGTGTTGTTGACCTGCTTACCAGCACTGTCATGGGGGAGATGTGACGTTTGCGAATGAGTCGAGTCTCTTGAGTTGTTGTTTTAAGAGAACAATGACACCTGATTCGCAGTTGTGAGAAAGCTGTTCATTTGCAAGCCATTCTTAAATGAAGATTGCCTGCAAATTTGTAAAATATTATGTTTAAAACAGTTGACACAGCAGATCCTGGGTCAGTCAGGAGCGCCGCAAAAGAATTGCAGCTTTGGTGATCACATGATTGCGTTTCGAAAACAATAAAATGAACTGATATTTTCCCAAAATGGAACCAGGACACGCTGGAGGGACTATGTCTCTCAGCTGGCCTGGGAACGTCTTGGGATCCCCCGGGAGGAGCTGGACGAAGGAGCTGGGGAGAGGGAAGTCTGGGCTTCCCTGCTCAGGCTGCTGCCCCCACGACCCGACCCGGATAAGCGGAAGAAGATGGATGGATGGATGGATGGAACCAGAGTTCATTTGGTCAGGACTAATTGTGCTACCAAAAACAAATGGACTGACACCATTAAAGGAACAGGTCCATTTTAGTGAAGTGGAGGCTTTGTGCTCTTGACAAAACATAATGGTATCAGTATTGGTATTGATATTGCTTTCAGTGATAGTTGGTTTGGAAGTATCAGCATATCGAATTTTAGCAAAAATCCAACATCAAGCATACTTAATTCCATATTTAATTTTGAAGAGGCATCTTTGAATTAATACAGGCTTTAATGTGAGAATCACGCCCTTTACAATAAGACAAATAATACAAGATGTTTCTATTGATTATTGATGGGTGTTTTATTAGTTCTGACCTCTGAATTGAATCCGCATCAGGAAGTTGTGCGCCTTTGTGTGCCTCAATTGTCCTCCCTTTACCACATCATGCAGAGTTAAATATTTCTAATGCTAAGTCTAGAGCAAAGGTGAAAAGGTGTATGAGCACGTCATTTTATCACAAGTTCATCTGAAGTTGTACTTTTCATTCATCACAGCAGTGACAGAGTCAGAGGGTCTGTGGGTATAGTCCACACAGTCAAGCTTCACGGTGGGCAGATGCACATGATCCGCTCATCCTTGCAGAATACAACACCCTTTATCTCTGTTATGCAACAAATGAAACTTAAATTAATTATTTTTGTGTCTTCGTGTCCCTATACCAAATGAGCTAAGGTCCAGTAGCAGGCTGCTGACCAATAATTGGAGACCTTTACCATATCTCATTTAAAACATTCATATTTTAAAGCTTATTGTATCTCACAGCTCACATTACTTTAATTTAACAATCTGCCTTGACAGAATATTCTGGGGTTGTATTAGCCTAAATGGATTGAAATAATCATTATAAACAAACAATTAACTGTAGTGACAAGGCTATAAATCTACCAACAGACAATTCCACTTTCATGGTACTAAGTCAAACATTTGAATTGGCTGCTGGATCATTTTCTTAAGAAATCTTTTCTTAAATAAATAACACACTGGCACTAATTTGAACCTTTCTGACTGTATTTGGCAGTGCATGATAAACCGTATTAACTACACCGGGCATGAGTAATGCTGAAGTGTAATACAGTCTGCCAGCATGACACACTGCCATTTGTAATGACCTGTCACACTGTTGCTATGTTAAAAACTTAATATTAGTACTGATGATAACAGTAATAGGAATGATTTTAATGATGCCATTAATCACGTGTGAGATCACATGAACTGACCCTTCATTTTTTAAAGAGTATAGCACTTTGGTTGCCCTCTCTGTTCTTGTCAAGAAGCTATCTTACCAAAGGATTAAAGTATGTTGAAGTCCCAGTGCATTTTTCATTTCTTTGAGAAATTGGTGTTCAGAACAGGGTGTGCTGGGGCGAGAATGACGACTAAATTAGACTAATAACATTCTGCATGTCACAAGTACTCAAAGGGTATTTTTTTTAAGTGGATGTGTTTGGTCATACTCTAGCTTATTAGAAACACTTAAAATGTCGAGGTCAAGAAAATCTTGGAATAATCTTTCTGTGCCATTACTGTCAAAAGAAGCTGCTAATCGTGCAAATGGTAATGACATTTAAGGGAATGCACCAACTTCAGAATCAATCACAGGCTGAAAGGTAAACTCAGATGTTAATTGTTCTGGAATATATTTTGTTACAGCATTAAAAAAAGGCTGTGATGTTTTTACGCTTTCCTATCATCAAGAGCCTGATTGAATAAAACATAGCTTTTTGCCCCTTAAAGGGATTGTTCAAGTTTTTTGGAGTTGGGTTGCTTGAGGCTCATGGCTCTGGTAAATATAATTGCCAATATAGCAACTGGCCAGCTCTGCCCCTGAAGAGAGATGCTAGATGATAGATAGCTGTCAATGATGTAACCAAAAGCCTCACAAGTTTAGGGTAAAACCACACAAAAAACAGCATTGGCTTGACTAGACAGAACAGACCAATTCTTTACAACGTTTCACTTTTCCTCAACAAATCCCCCTGTGTTTGGAACTATTTTATGATTCTGCCTATGGGCTACATATCCTTCCAACAGCAACACATTACTTCCCTCTCATCAGCTATTTAGGTCCTTGGTCTCCAAATGAAACAATAAACACTAAATTCCTTAAAGTTTAACTAAAACTGAGCAATTTTGACTTGTTAGACAATGACATGCCATTAGTCATGGATACGAAAGGCTACCTTTATGTACCCTAGCACACAGAGGAAGAACTTTTGCTGATGCAGTCTTAGGTTGAAGAAGGCATGGAAAAAACTGTTGTGGAAACTGAGGAGCAGGACAGATCATAAGTTACCTGGTGGCGTAGATGCAAGATCTGTGAGCCAATGACCACGAATCTGGAGGTCCATTGCTGTCCCGAGTCAGACTTAGGAACAATGCTTCTCTTGGACTTTTCTAATCCTGTTGGATAAAGTGGGCACTGCAGATATGTCGTTGCAAAGGTAGGAATCCTGATGCCAACATTTAAAACAACAAACCACAGTTAGCGGAGGCCGTTGTCAAGCGACAGAAATTGGTACTGTGACCATTTGTTTTGCCTGTTTTTATGCAGTAAAGAATCTTACTGTAGTGTCTAGTCAAGCCTATATAGTATTTTGTGTAGTTTTACCCTGAAAGTGTCCCCATTGACTGCTTTATATCGGCTAGGGTCCATACCAGGCTATCTTTAGTCAGGGGGAGAACTGGCCAGTTGCTGTAATGGCTTTTTATATTTACTAGTGATATGGGCCTCAATCAGCCCCACTTCAGAAAACTTGAATTACCCCTTTAAACACCATGACACTCTCTTTTATGTGACTGATGATTTTTGTGGTCTGGACATTATAGAGGTCAGCGGACCTCCACTAAAGACGAGAAGCAGCATGTGTGAGCCATACGCTTGATTAATGATGCATCAAAATGAGAGATGATTGATGCTCAGAAATATAATTACTCTAAAAACTTTGAGTGTTTGTTTAAAGACCACACCAGCTTATGATTTTGACTGATTAACTCTTTTACATAGAGCAATATCTTGGCTGTGCTACTTGATATTTTTCACTTTTCCTCACAGTTTTATGAATGCACTGACATGTGCCCCCTGAGCTTGTATACCAAGGTGTTATAGACACACAGAAATGCTGCAGAAGGCGCCAACAACAAATCAGGGGAATAAGTTTGCAATGGAAGGTAATGGCTGCCAAGTCTGACTGTATGTGCCAGGGCAGTAATGTTTAAGGTCAAGATTGTTGGGCTCTCGAACAATTACTGGCTACCCCTCCATCTTACCTTTGTTCTTACACCACGATGAGCACAACATAATTGCCCCTTAAAATGATTCTTCTCCACAAAGGGAAAAACTCCAGTTCTGACTGAAGTTATTCACCACCCTGCAGTGAGCACTCTGTCTGATTTCAAGGTAAATGTACAATGATTTTAGTTAGCATGTTCATTGACAATGTTTACATAAATACCAATAAACAGATCATTGTCAGACTTCCACAAACTCCAATTCCAATGAAGTTGAGACATTATATAAAACGTAAAAACAGAATACAATGATTTTCAAATCCTTTTTGATCTAAATTCAATTGAATGGACTGTAAAGACAATATATTTAATGTTCAAACTAATTAATGTAATTGTTTTTTACATATATTTACTAATTTTACATTTGATCCCTGCAAGATGCTCCAAAAAAAGCTGGGACAGGGGCATGTTGAGCACTGTGTTACATCACCATTCCTCTTACACTCAATAATCATTTGTGAACTGAGGACACTAATTGTAGAGGATTTGTTCTTTTTACATTTTTGCTTCATGTGCGACTTCAGTGGCTCAACAGCTGGGGTGTCTGTTTTTTATCATGTGCTTCATAATGTGTCACACGTTTTCAGTGGGGACAGGTCTGGACTGTTGCAGGTCAGTCTAGTACCTGCACTCCTATACACTGAAGCCACGCTGTTGTAACATGTGCAGAATGGGTCTTCATTGTCTTGCTGAAATAAGCAGGGACATCTCTGAAAAAGATGGATGGCAGCAAATGTTGCTCCAAAACCTGTGTGTGCGTTGCAGCATTAAAGATGCCTTCACAGATGTGCAGGTTACCCATGCCATGGGCACTAACACACCCCCATACCATCACAGATGCTGTATTTTGACCTTTGCTCTGATAACAGTCTTTCTTTCTTTAGCCTGAAGGACACCATGTCCATGATGTCCAAAAACAGTCTGAAATGTGGACTCAGACCACAGCAGACTTTTCCACTTTGCCTCAGTCCATCTCAGATGAGCTCGGCCCAGAGAAGCCGGCGGTGTTTCTGGGTGTTGTTGATGTATGGCTTTGTCTTTGCATGGTAGAGTTTTAGCTTGCACTTATAAATGTAACTAAGTTAATGCAGCATGTTAACTGACAATGGTTTTCTGAAGTGTTCCTGAGCCCACGTGGTAATATCCTTAACAGAATGATGTCAGTGTTTAATGCCATGCTGCCTGTTGGATCAAAGGTCATGGGCATTTAGTGTTGGTTTTTGACTTTACAGCTTTACATGCAGAGATTTCTCCAGATTCTCTGAATCTTTGGATGATATTATGAACTGCCGATGATGAAATCCCTAAATTCTTTGCATTTATAAATTGAGAAATATTCTTAAACTGAGGGACTCTTTGCCTCACACAGTTGTTCACAAAGTGGTTAACCTTGCGCCTTCCTTTCTTGTGAATGGCTGAGCTTTTCAGGGATGCTTCTTTTACATCCAATCATGACCCTCAGATGTTTCCTATTAACCTGTTCCCCTGAGGAATGTTCCAAGCAGGTGTTTTATGAGCATTCCTCAACTTTCCCAGTCTTTAGTTGCCCCTGTCCCAGCTTTTTGGGAGCATATTGCAGGCATCAAATTCAAAATGAGTGAATATTTGCAAGAAAAACCTCCTTAGAACAACTGGGAAATTGAGATTTACATCTTGTACTTCTGGACAAACATTCATCTAAGGGCAGAATCAGTAACACTTTTTTATTACCTGATAACCCACCATCGGAGTGCATGTAAACCTGCCACATGTGATCATCACCATCACCTGATTATTTCCAGTTTTCAGATTATTATGATCATACTCATTACTTTGCATCTCAGTATGTTTAAATTGTCTTCACTTCTGCGTTGTCCTGCCAAAGAACACTTGTTATTATAGAAGGCAGCATTTAAGCTTTCTGCACTTAGTCCAATTTGCAGCTAGTGTAGCAAAATGAGAAGAGGAAAGGCAGGCAATCAATCATATAAATCTCCGGCACAGAAGCCCCACTGTGGTTCCTGTGTCTTCTGACAGGCTTTAATAAGCACAACGATGTGTGGAGCCCAGTGTTTGCAGTAAAAGCCCGCTCCAGGCAGCCTTTTATGCAACAGTGCTCTTGCCATATTGCAATTACTTCTGCTGGGATTGGCCAAACTAAAAAAGGCATGACTCACTGTTTGTTTATCAGAAGAAATGTCTGATTACAGCAAAACTCAACTGCTGATGACACTACAGCGATGGCATGAGAAAACCATTGTTATTCTGCATAGTGAGTTTCCTAAAGTTAACTTTGGCAGCTCTTCTCTTCATTAACATGTTTTCACTTGTAAGATCAGAGTTCCTGGGGATCCTGACCAAAACCAAATGACCCCGGCCATCTACAATAGCCCACAGACCCTGAAGCCAGTAACCGTAACTGTGAATAAAAACAGTTGTAGAAGTAAACTGTACATCAGAGGTCTGTTGAGGTTTTCTGGAACCGCGTTATATCCCTTTTAAATGTTTACTATAGTTTACCACTCTGTAGCGTTGGCAAACAAGTCCAAATCACAGCAGAAGAGGGAGGAAGTTTTTCCAAACCACAGCAAAGCTTTGGTTATGCAAAGCATACGTACAAGGGACAACTGTGAGCAGCCGTGGGAAACCTGCCTGTTCTGCTGGTTACAGTGAGACTTCTGTGCCTGTGTGGCTGGGGACACCAGCTGCTCCATGTCATATGTACAGCCCCCCGACTGTTTCAGCCTGTGGTGTGAATCTAATGATGGCTGTTTTTCTGTCTGTTGGTAAATCTGCTGACTTGTTGATACATAACATACTCCAGACTGAAATATGGCGACAGATATTGGAGGGAGCGCCATGGAAGTTTAACATACATCATGGTTTCCTGTAAATAAAAATACAAGCTGTGTAATTTCCCTCAGTATGAAGCATGGCACAGTGGTCAAATGTATGCTTATTTTGACCACATATTGATGCAACACTTAAAGTAACATGTTGATTTCCATCCTATCAACAGGACTTCAACAGGACTGACATTGAATTGAACCTGTATGAGGCATTAACTGGTAGAAATTTGATTGCCATGACTTTGTTTGATGCAGGGGAGGGCAACACGGATCCAGTTTTTCCAATCTGTACCTGCCAATACAAGCACATCTTGAAACCCACCCACAAAAATCCTTAGTTAAATTTGCACCTGCCCAAACCTGCGTACAGTTGACCCAACATGCAACCCACATATCCACTCAATTTGGAGCACAATTTATCTCATTTTTTTTTTTAGCTGAATGGAGATATTCAGTGGATACTGCAGTATTTTTTTCCAGATAAATTGTTCTGAAAATACAGGTTAATGATGCTTAAGGGTATCACTGGATAGTACTACTTGAAGGGCTGCAAAAGCTTTAGGCTTGGGGTTGCATTTCACCACTTTACACAGTCTTCATATTGCACTTTGTGGCCCTGATGCGAAATTTTGAAAACATTCATCATGCGCAAGCATTTTTGGCCACCTATTATGACATTATAAGCATTGGCATTCCTAATAGTTGCTCAGTTCATGCATTTTTAGCAAATCAACAACTATATTAATCAAAAGGATAATGTCCAAATCCATATCTAGTTGAAAATATATATTAGATATTAGATATTTTTCAGAAACTTGATAAATCCTCCAGCCCTAGATCAGACATTAAAGAAGACTAAGTAGTGCCAGACAAGTTATCACAACTGATATGCTGATTTTTGAAAGTAGAGGGGCAAGGCCAGATGATGCTTGGATATAAGACTTTAAACAAACATGCTGTACTTACTGTACTGTATTGTACTTTGTCCAAATACTATGACCAATGATGCTTGATGCCCTTGTACTGTCTGTCATTGTGGTCCCTTAGCGGCACACCATGAAGGCAGAGGTTTGTTGTTGGAGCTCAACAAGCTTTTCCTCTGTCTTGTAGTTCCACCTTGCAGCACCAACTTCATTTTTTCTTTTGCCTTACCAATTTATTTAATATTGCTGACACGTTAGAATAAGTAGTGGGAAGAAAAGCAAAATTGCATATGCCGAATTTTCAATTACACAGGATCTAACAATAACTTTTCAAAGCCAGAAGGCCTCATGATATAGTATGTTGGAATGGTCATCAGGATCTTAACATGGCAATTAATGTAAACAATGCCATGTCAACCTTTTTGCTTTTGTCTTAGTTTTTGTTAACTCCAAATATATTGGGGTAACAGTAGCTCAGTGGGGCATCAGTAGCTCAGACTGAAAGGACTTGGGGTGGGGACCAGAGAGTGGCCAGATCAAGTCCTGACAGAATCATGTTTCGAAGTTGCATTGGTTGCTGAAAAAGTGCCAGCTGACTTTCTGAGCACTGTCAGAGTACCCTTGAGCAAGGCATTAAACCCCAAACTGCTTAGTAGTGCTTCTTTAGGGGCAGAAAGCCGTCAGTGTGACATCTCTCCAGTGCATGATTGTAGAGCCTGTGTTTGTTTGGCATATCTCAGCAACGGAGCGTAAAGAACTGAATTTCCCCATGAGGGATTTTTAAAGTACATCTTCTTCTTTGTCTTCTTCTTTGTCTCCTTCTTCTTCTTTGTCCTCTTTGTCTTCTTCTTTGTCTTCTTTGTCTATGATAAAAAATGTGGAGTAGTAAGTTAATTTAGCTCTTTTCTTCCTCTCTATTCCCTTAAGGTTTCAGGAGTACAGAGCCCTGGAGATCCTGGTGAGCCTGCTGACTGATCAGCCTGAAGAAGTTCTGGTTAATGTGGTTGGAGCAGTGGGAGAGTTTTCCCAAATTCCTTCAAACAAGGCCATTATCCGCAAGTGTGGAGGCATCAAGTCCTTAGTGAACCTGCTCACTGGCACCAACCAGGCATGTGTACCTTTGTCTTTCTGTGTCATTTGCTTGTAACCTGAGATAGATTAATGAATATCATTTGGATGTGTTCCATATACCAGGAGCTGCTTGTGAACGTAACCAAGGCAGTGGGTGCCTGTGCCACCGATATGGAAAACATGGTGTAAGTTTCTTACTCTAATGCATCCAACCAACTTGCATGCTCTCTGATGTTTGGGTAGGACTTGGAGATATGGACATAATATCATATCCCAATATTTTTACTGGCATTACAATCAACAGTTTATCTAGATATTCATATTCTGTCAATATAAAAAACATCAAATGGTTTTCAAAATTTTTAACTTCAGACTTTGATGTTATCCTAAAAACACAGTGGCAGTAGTGCCCATCTACTACATGATCTGATTGGCCTGTAATGAATGTGATTGACAGAACGATCGTCCAACCACCTGATGGATATGCTTTGAAAGGTTCTGCCCTTTCCCAAACACTTTCTATGGGATGTTGTCCAGATGGATAGGTAAAATATATCTGTATAGTTTATATTGAACAGTGTGTCAGGTTAATGCTGCATGGATATGAACAATATAGTTTACCCTGAATCATATCTTTAATACGTATTGATATATCTTAAGGACTCATCATACACAAGACAATCTGATGGGTAGCTGACCCACTTACATTACAAAATTAGCTCCATTCTCATTTTTTTAGTCATGTTTTGATGTCATATGTTATGACGGGGATATGACACCAATTCAGCGACCCAAGCAAAGTATCATTAACCTGTCACGGCCTGATGCATAAAGAAATTTACGTCCTTTTAATATGTTACTACGCAGGTAGTCGTCTCTTTCATCCCCTGTTTAATGACGGGTTTTACAAGCTTGGTTTATTGTACCTGCTGTGTTAAATATGGTTGTGGTCTGGTCCCCAGAGCGTTACTATAGCTCTGTGGTCAGTGTTGGGACTGGAGCTGGTCAGACAAACATACCTAAAGCCCTGCCCTGTCCGAGCCTACATGGCTGAGAAACACAGTATACCACAGTCCAGGGCAGCCTTTGTTCTGTGTTCATTTAACCTCAACACTGAATAATGCAGCACTCCCATCTGTGCCTCATTGCTTTTACGAGGTTGTTATGGACTACAAGATCCCTCTTAATTAGAGCTGGACACTTATACAACTTAACAACTGGGTTTAAACAGTCAGTTAACTGTTAATACCATCATATGAGTCTATTACATTTGTTTGGAGAAAGAAAAGTGTTCCCGTAAAGAGTGAAGCCTGTCAGAATGAGGCCGCGGAGTGTGTTGAACTTCACACAAATTGAGGATTGTTTCACATGTTCTCCATGTTTTCTCACGGTGTGTATATTTAGAGCAGAAGTTGTAATTTTTCAGGCCTCACACATGACTGTAAACAGAGGGTCCTTATTCCAACAGTATGTTGTATGTTTTGTGGCGATGGCTTATTTTAAGACATGTATGTGTACAGCAGTTTTCTGGGTAATTAACATCCCTCACATTTGGTTATTTCCTGCTCTTACGCAACACTGCAGGAGTTGTTTTCTAAGTTCATGAGATTAAACAGAGCTGGGATTGCTAACGAATAAATATGATTTATGCATCAAGGCTGGAAAAGATATTTCGTTTTCACTTAATATTGGTTTATTTTCAAACTACATTTAGAGTAAGATAAAGGCTACATGATATTCAGGAAAACTAACATTGCTATATCTTTTCTGTCTTCCACATACACACAGAAGACACTGTATTTGGTACACCTGTTCAACTGCTCATCAATGCAAACAGCAAGCCAATCACATGGCAGCAGCTCAGTGCATTCATACCTTTTGACATGGCAAGACAACCCAATGAAGTTAAACCTGAGCATCAGAATAAGAAAGCAGGGTGACTACAGTGATTCTGAATGTTGCATGAATGTTTGGTGTCTAAAACAGCTGATCAACAGGGATTTTCACACAACCATCTCTAAGAAAACACAGTGTGCAGTAGTTCTCTGGGCAAACATGCCTTTTTGATGACCATTATCAGAGTGGTTTGAGATGACTTAGAGGCAACAATGACTCAAATAACCACCTGCTACAACCAAGGTATACAGAAGACCATTTCTGAATGCAGAACTCAGATGGGACAAAGCAACAGAAGACCACGCTTGGTGCTAGGGCTGAATGATTTTAGTGAAAGATCTAATTGCGATTTTTCTGGCAGGTATTGTGATTTCACTTTGATTCATGATTTTCTTCAAATCAAGCTTCAGTGCAATATTCACTATGTTTACAGTACAGAAAACAGTAAGGAAATCAATGATCAAAAGCACATAACACATTAGTCATCATCTAATATCGAAGATAAATAATCTGTTATTATTATTAAAGGGATACTCCAACTTTTATTCCTAAACGGAGGCTTTGTATTGTTGACCTGCTTACCAGCACTTCCGTAAATGCATATTGCCTGCAAATTTGTAAAATAGTTGACACAACAGATCCTGGGGCAGTCATCACATGATTGCGTTGTCTGAAATTGCAATTTCAGTCCCAAAATGGTAAATATTTCAGCCCTACTCCCTGCCACTCATTTCAACGTAGTAAAGGAAACTGCAGCTACGGCTCGCACAGGCTCACCAATAAGAACTAACTTGATGAGGTCATTTGGTCAAAAGCACATTTTTAAACTGGAGATTACAACGTGAAGCTTTATGTTGTAAGTGTGGTCACTGCTTTTGAGTCGAACCGCCATGTTGTAGTTCCATAGTAGCTTAAAAATAGTTTTTACTCTTGCCAAATAGGTTTAAAGCCCCTGGGAACACAAACCAACAACTTTTTTCAAAAGACAGTTATGATCTCGTATATACATACTATCAGCTATCTAAAAATCTTAGGACTGGTCTCAGCATGGCTTTTGAAATAGCACTAGTTTTTGAGGGTGCTCAGAAACTGGATGAGAAGTGGGTTAGCTCCCGACAATCATTTATGATGTAAAAAATAACTCAGCAAATAAATTTTAACACCAAGTCCTGCCCACTCGGAGCCAACAAAACTATTTTACTCCCACCCAGTCAGCCTGTTCATGTCACATCGAAAGTACCCATGCTGAAAAATCATTTTAACTGTGAAATAAGCTGAATTTAGAACAATACTTTCAATATTTTGATATTCTATTAAAATTCTAAAAAAGTCAAGTCATGTTCCAAGTGGCTTTAGGCTTAAAAAAATCATGAATGTTAGGTTTATTTGTGAGGATTATCATGATGAACAAAATGTTAAAGTTCCATGGGTTTTTTTCGCCACATACCTTATTATATCCAATTATACAAGAACATAGTGAATAGTCCTGAAGGCTTTTGGTCGAGGGAACCAGCATGTTAGCACAACGTTAAATAAAATGACCTACATAGGAAAAAAAAGACCAAGCCCCAATCTCCCTGAAAATGATAGTAAGTTTACAGTTTACTGTAAGGACCACTAATAGTGACACTTTTATTGGCCACAACACGATCTTTTTAATATATTTAGGTGTAACCTGGAAATATCAGTGTATGAGTATATTTAATTCAACAAGGGGCACTTTTGTGTTTGAATGTTAAATTTTTTTTAAGGAGTGGATAGAATTGCTTCCAGTGTATTTGCGTAGGTACTTGTTGACATTGTGCAGATGGTTATAATTAAAGTGCCTGCTTAACATTTATGTTGGGCCCATGCAGATCTGATTTGCCCCCAAAACACAAAGAATCTGATTTATTCAGCGTGCCTTCCTCCAAGTCCATGTGGTAATTAAGAAAACAACACACAAACAACATATGCCTTTGGCTTTCTCAGGTTGATTTGTGCTTTGTTTGCTTCCTGGTTTGACGTGATATTGAGAAGTGATGAAACAAATGATCAGCATTGCGTAGGTAGTGTTTCATTCTAAAATATACCAGATGTTATTTGTAATTTGTGTTCGACTTTCTATTTGGGTTGACCTGTCCTGCATAGATTGAAGAAGGCTTTCAGGACACTGCTGAAAACAGACTTTGCCCGTTTCGAGGTGGGGCCTCTAGCATTAACTGGTGACAGCCTGTAGGGCACTCTGAAAGACCAAGGATAAAAAGAGAGAGCAATTTGTAATAAGAACAAATATAAGTAATAAGATGGACTTTGAGGAAATAAGGGGATTGAATTGGCTGTTTTTGTTCTTCCTTCAAAGAAAAAACCCATATCCTGATAATTTTTCGAATGAAGAACAGGTACCAGTTGAGAACAGTTTCATCTAGCTTGAGGAAGGCATAATATTTGCCTTTTATGCTTCATAATTTTCTAATCAGTTTCTTCTTTTTACCTGCCTCACAGAAGAATGACTCCACTCTCTCGTGAGAGGCAGGCAGTTGCTTTGGTAGGAGTTTTATCAGAACTTGACCGCATTTCTTTATTAAATGACAAAACCAATAACACTATAAACATCTATATAGAAAAGATAATTTAGCTCCAATTCCGACGTGTTTTGGCAGCAGTAGCGCCCGCCTACTATATTATCTGGTTGGCCCGTAACAACTGTGATCAATGGAACGATCATTGAATCACCTTCCAGATATGCTTTGTGAGATTCTGCCTATTCACAAACACTTTCTTTGGGCTCTTTCCAGATGGACTAGTGAAATATATTGGATGGTCCATCTGGTGTGTCAGGTTATGAGGATGTGGTAGCTACAATATGCATGATAAAACACAGGCAGCTAAAACTTCCTGTCACTAGGCATGGCTTCATCAGCAAACAGAAACATCTTGTAGATCAGGCTAATCATTATCATCTCTTCATTCATATGCAGCTCATCTATAGCCACCGAGTCCAAAACAAGCACAGATCACTTTCAACTTTTCCACTAAATACTTGAGTGTTTGTTTTCATTCTCGACCAGCAGGCACTGTGTGGTCAATGACACAGTACTTCCTCCCATGAATCTTGTGTAGCTACAAGAGTGAACACACGTTGTTTAATACCTTCAGGGTTTGCGGTCTCCTCCTCTAATCCATCACTGTCAGCCACGACTTCATTGCTAATCTTTTTCATACCTGCTTCATGGGAAGAGCGAGCTGTTTTGGCGAATGATATGACGATTCACTTTTTGTTTTTGGTCTGGCTTTAGGAGGCCCAGCAGACTGGAATCTGATGTTATGATCCCCCCAGACTGATTTATGTGCAAACGGAAGACAGATGGCGCAGGGGACGTCCCCGATGAGTGTTCGCTCGTTGCCAGTCACGGAGATACTGTGATTAGGGAGTGTTTAAGTAATTATGACAGCATTCAATGTCGGCCTTGTTGGTGGAAGCACACATGGGGAACACGTTACATGTTATTTATACCAGACAACGGTTGCTCTGTGGCGTAATTCTTCGGGTTCCCAGACCCTGCCAGCAGTTTTGAATACAGTCATGTATACAGCATGAAATACAGCTCATGCCTAAGTAAACTTCGCTCAGACCCAATGAAATATAGAGCGACCTGTCTCTGGCTGTGTTTGATTTGGAAAGAGGTCCACTTTTTGGCTAAGGTTGAAAAACAAGCCACCAACATAAAGTGTAAGTTTGTCTCAGTTTCTATTTTTGAATCATGTATGAAGTGTTATACACAGATGTATGTAAGCTAACCTCCGGCTCGTCATCGTCCGTGGAGAGTGATTTGAAGTGAGCAGACAGTGGGTGTGTTTCAGGCCTGCAGGGGAGCTGTGCAGGACTGAAGGAGAGGGGTGATGAAAAGCCAATTCTGAAATCGATCAATCCTTCATCCTTCTTCTCTGCCGCACCGGTGAACCTGCTGCTGGCCAGCTGAGGAAATATAACCAAAAGAGTAAGGCTTGGAAATTTTCAAGGAAAAGAAATGAAATAAGATTTTGGTCAAATTATGGGTGCATGGTGTAACTGCCATGACACTTGCATCAGCAAATAACAGCTTATAAGTGAATGTTTTGTAATTCCTCCCTTATAGGTAATGAATTTCATTTCTTGCAGTGAAGCTAAAACCAGTAGACCTCAGATGAAGTTTTCTTTTTCGATGCCTTGTTTCATATATTTCCTTAAACCACCCTGCAAATCTGTTCTCAAGTCGGGAGAACTTACTGTGATTTAAGGAGTCACATTATTACTAGGTGCCTTTTGTCTTTTTGTTTGTTTGCCTGTTTGTTTCTTGTTTTTGTTTTGTCTTTGTCCTTGTGTTTTCTTTTTACGTGTGCTACTCCTGTACCTTTTAAATTGCCCCTTTGGGGATAAATAGAGTGGTTGAATTGTATTGAATTGTTGTTCAAAGCTCAAGGTCTGTTGGCTGACAGTGCTGAAATCTTGCAAAGCTTCAAGCTGGAATAATTGAGGTTGGTCTGCAGAGGCACAGACCAATCTGCATCAATTGAGGAGAAAGAGCCAAGACAAGCCTGCAGACAATGGCCTCTCAAAGCAGGGGTGTCCAGACTTTTATCACTGAGGGACAATATAAGAAAAATATAAGGATGGCCTGGACACCTCTGATGCATCCCAGCTTTAAGGTGGTAAAACCAATGCTGTGTCAAAACTACTGACGTGAAAGCTTTTATTAGTAACTTTACCAGGCAAATAGCCAGTCATTGAAGGATTTGTGTCAGTCATTAAATTTCAATTAGAAATGCCAAATATGAGTGCACAGTTAAGTATAAATACATATTTGATACGGATAGGAATCTCCATTGGCCCCAAGATATAATATCATCACAATACTTAAGTCATGGATTGAGTTATTTTCTTAGCTCACTCAGAATTGGGAGGAAGCTTGTAAATCAAGTGTTTGCTGATTTTTCAGCATTAGCTTTGCTGTCATCGGCTTTCATTTTTCCAGGGTGCTGCCAAGTGAGGTGATCTATGTTTGTTTTTCATTTTTATACTCCACTCCATGCAAACCCAGTGTGTCATGCCCATCTCTTATATCCCTTCCTTGTTTAAAAATCCAAAATAAGTCCACATAAGGGTTTTAAGTGCAGATGGTGCACTTCTTTTGTCTCTTTCCTGTCCTGCCATGTTTGATTTACTGTCTTCTGCACAACAGACGTCACCTCTGCCGCCCGCACCTGGTAAATGGCTTGACAGCACCATTGTGTACACTGAAAAAGTAATTGATTTTATTTGTATAGACCCAAAAGCTTTATTAAATGTTGGAATTTAAGACATTAAAAAACATCAATGCTTGGTGGCTGTGAATCAATATATTGTCGCCAAGCTAGACAGTGTGATTCAAAGGTGTATTCATATTACCCCCCGCACCTAGTATTTAAGGTGGTGAGCTTGAGGCTATACAGTTAAGCTTTTGCATAGGTTAAGGGAGATGCAAGTCTCTTGGGTAGGCTACAGCATTTAGGTTTAATCAGGCTTTACTGTCAAAAGTACATTATGTCCATCATTTGTATATTATCCAAGGAATGTCACTGCTTTTTAATACTAAATGTTTACACTTTTAAAAGAATGTATTTATAATCTACTGTCCAATCAAATGTTTTGTCTTGATTTATGTCTGTTTTAAACAAATACACTATCACAGCAGTCAGTTTTCTTTTTACAGAATCATAGACCAGCTTGATGGAGTCCGCCTGGTGTGGTCCCTATTAAAAAACCCCAGAGCAGATGTTCAGTCCAGCGCCGCGTGGGCTCTTTGTCCATGTATCGAGAACGCAAAGGTAAGGTACAGAGAAACGATTTGTCTTCTTCCTCTGATCTCTGACTATGTGGATAATACACACAAGGAGCACATTGATATCTCCTCAGGCGAAGGGCTCTGCAGAGACTGTTTCAGAGTGGAGGGTTATCACAATTACAAAACAAAGGCTTCTCTTTATCAACAAGCTTTGCTGAGAGCTCTTTCTCCAACCTGCTCTTGCTGCTGGGAGGTTAGCAGGGCCAGAGCTGTTTCAGAGGAGGCTTACATGAACTTCAGGCTAATATGAAGCAGAGAAGCCTTGGCACACTTGGGTTGGTGAATTGGGAGAGCGACTGAGTAATATCCTGTGGCATGGCTTCTGATTTCCCAGCTGAAAATCCTCCCTCAACATGCTGCTAGTTACAGAGGCACACTTTCTTCCAGAGGGTATCAGACAGTTTCTGTGAAATCGACTTCTCTAATGAAAACACTGCACAAATGGTTCGCAGAAGAACCCATAACATGGCCAAGAATGCATCTCAGCCTAAAACCAGCACTTGGAGCTTGGACTGCTGAGCCATACCAATATTGTGTGCTTCAATGACATTCTTAATTAGCTCTCTTTGGGTTGTTTCTTCACTTTTTTTTAACAATCTACTGCAAGTCTTAAACAGATGTAAAGCTTAATATTAGCTTTAACCCCGGATTACACCATTTTGTTTCATCATATGCTCACACAGAAGTACAAATAGTGCACACACACACACACAAACTTCTGCAACAAATATAGTATTTTTCATAGATTTTCTCTGTAATTAAGAGGACAACCTGTCAGCTGGACATTCAGCGTGAGTTTGAGCTGCTGTATTGGGCTTTTGTTAACCCCATTTTCTGCAGGTTGGAGTTTTTCTGGCCCAGAAACGTAAAACAAAATGATGCATGGCAGCCATATGGACAGAAATGGAGGCTGTGGACCCACTTTTAGGCACTAATAAAGTTTGACAATGTTTGTCTGGATGTCAGTTTGCCACTATTCAAGCAAATTTATGAACATGCTGTTGGGGTGATTTTTGCCCAAGACGGGGGCATTGACAAGAGCTACAGTGCTTTTTGCCCATACAGTTGGGGAACCTGATACAGCTGTTTCAGTGTGTGGTTATTTAGATAAGAACCCCATGTGGTTTGAGTTTGCAGCTCCAGAGTGGATTTATGGGAGAGCCGAGGTATAAATGCATCTGAGAGATGTTTCATATAGCACAGCTGCCCCTCCACATGTACAGGTTGTCTGTGTTTACTTGTTCACAACTGTATGTGCTTTTTGTCGGCAGGAACTTTTGAGAACTCAGTGCGTTTCAAGCACAAGAACCAGGGTTTGAGGTGGCTTTCAAACCTTTTCAGATTCAGATAAAGAAATTGAACACGCCTGCATTTGGCCTTGCAATTGAGCCAGAGCTCACTGAAAGGTAGGACTATCTAAATGTCTTTATGTCACAGCCCGCTGTTCTCACTGTGTAAGTAAACACTGAAAATGCTGGTTGCGCTCTGCACTTTTTACCACTAACACGACGTCACTTAGTTCGAGCCACCTTGGGGATGCCTAACTTCCACCATCATTATGAGATGATACTTCCATCTCGAGAACGCATACAATGGACTTCAGCCTTTTCCCTTGTGGAGAATTCCATTTAATCTCAGAGGTTGCAGTGTCGAGTTGAAAATTATATTTGTCACTGGGAACAACCCATTTGATTGAAATTTCTACTTGGAGGGTCGGATGATCTTCACGTACCCTGAATTTATCCGCTTGCAACTGGAACACATTTTTCGTGGACGTGACACCACAATGTCTCAGTCATGGACCAGTCAAGAGTAAGTCAAAGAAAGTGGGAAAAATTGAAGTGATTCCATCCATAAATGATTTAATAAATGAAATGGAAATGTTGCTAAGTTTGTCAAATGAACCAGGTTGCCATAAGAACACTCACAAATGTTGAAACAAGTTAAGCCTGGGCTGAAATAGATGCTTTTTGGTCAACAGGCAGTGATCTTAAAGCAAACAAAGCCTATGAGCTCCAACAAAATGACTCATTGTTAACTTGGAGCAGAGAGAAGGTCAAATGTCTTGTGAATGCTTGGGTAGATCAGCACATGCATCAGTGTTGTGCACTACTTATATAAAAAATATAAAGGTCAACAAACTGTGCACAAAGAGGAGGGACTTTTAATGAGGACACAAGATAACATAGTAACCATTTATATCAAAACAGCAGTAGGAGTGTCAGCAGAGGACCAGATAGTGTAATGGAAAAGTCAGGTGCATCGTTGTAACAGTGAAGACTCAACTGGTAAAAAGGCTAAATTCTCCTGCTTTTCTAGGGGTCTGTTAAAAGCAAGGGATCACTGTTTCAAAGCAATGTGGGTACAAGTGTTACATTCCAAAACAGTTTGTTCTCTGGTTTCACACATGACCAAATAACCAGAGTCATGCGAGGGAAATGCCCACTTCCTTAGGAACAGCTCTTCTGTAAAATGCAGGATTGATATCAGCCATGAATGGGTTTTTGGGTTATTTTTGGACCCCTTGAAAAATCTTAGCTCAAGGGGTGGCACTTAAAGGTCCAAGATCATCTGGGGCAGGATCTGTAGTACCTCTGTTTGGCTTGGTTTCTGGAGAGCTACCAGCCAATGAAATCATGTGCAGATTTTCTTTTCCCAGTTGGTGTAACTTAAGCTGGCCATGTCTTTCTTTGGTTGGATACACATCTACTGGTGATTTAGCTGTAATTTCACACAGATAATGATGCTGACGTGTTTGTCATGCTGGTTCATCCCCTATGCCAGTGTTTCTCAACCAGGGGTCCGCAGAGCCCTCGTAGTCTGTGGTGTAATTGCAAGGGGTTCCTAGAAAATAAAATATATTAAATAAAAAGGATTATTTTACTCAAATGTGACCGATACCATTATCTACCTAAACTACGGAGGGTAACAGGGCTTCTTCTTTATCTAATTACATCTGTTTCACAAGTGTAATTTATCTATTTAAGTTTGTATAATACAAACTTAACAGGATCTGCATCTTTTTCAAAATATGAGCCCCCTACTGTTTTAGTGGGCATACACCATTCACATCTTAATAATGATTTTATTGTGAATCATCTGCAGGAAGGTGTTGTGGGAAAATTAATTAAATTTTAAAGTTCAGGTTAGCACGTTAAATTAAGTGAGTGTTACAAACAAAGAACAAGATGATAAGCACAGTTACACAGAAGAAGAAGAAGATCATGGACCCCCCTGATTGAGTGGGAGGGTCCTCAGGGTAGATAAAAAATATGCAGGGCGGTCCAGAACCCCAAAAAGGTTGAGAACCACTGCCCTATGCTATGTGGCTTTTATCCAATAAGGTAGCGATGTAGGGCAGCTACTTTTGGTGTTTTCACTAGCTTGACTTGCATTACTTCCCAGAACTTAAGGCCATGGTTTAAACCCAGACAATAGTAGGCCACAGGAATTACAGTATTAAAATTTGTGTAAAGATGTTCCAGGAACTAAAACTTCTTGGCCTTTTTTTCCAGTTGACCTTTTGGGGCCAAGTTGTACCATGAAAGTGCTGCATAGACTTGAAGTGTATTGTTGGAAACCTCTTTTTCCAATCAGGGCAGTAGAATCCTCCTGGTCACAGGTAATGGGGTGTATCATTAATTAGCCCGATGGCTGAGGCTCATTTAGATGTCTGGTTTATTTTTCCTCCACATAATACCCATGTATGTTTTAGGAGCCTGATTGCTCTGGAGAAGGCTTCATGGCACGCGTCTGCCACTCTCATCTTGGCCTGCTCCCATCAGCTCGAGATCACGCACAGCAGATAATGTGTTTTCTATTTCATTTCATCCCTGGTAAGATGAGGGGGCAGAGAGAGAGGGGGGATAGCGAGAAAGAGCCTTTCCGTGTGCAGCCTCATAATGTTGCGGTTTTCAGATCTGGGGGCCCGTCCAGGCCATGAAAGAGATTGTGGCTAGTCTATCGCAGCTGGTGGCTTGAGAGAGCTTCCTCTGTCGAAGGGACTCCCGGCCAGCCGTCATCAGTATTCCTGTGGAAGGGCTTCCTGTGTGTCGGAGGTCAGCTCCTGGCCCGGCAAACCCCCCTCCTTATATCTCTGCCCTGCACTGCACACATGGCTCATCCTCTGGCACGGCATCAGAGGGCCCATACACGGCAGCCGGGGTTGATCTGAGCTGTAGCTCTCTGTGAGGGAGGAGATCACAACAGTACATCCAGCTCTACTCAGGAGCTGTGCTCTGAGATTGTAAATCATACGCTGCTGTTCATCTGAAGTATTTAAATCAAATATCTTAATATATACGGAGAGGGGAGATCCAGGGATTTGCAATATTTGCAGCTGTCGGGGACAAACCTCCTATCTTCATTTTTTGCGATTGTCATTTTTTTTAATAGAACAGTGCTGTTGGTCATGTTGGTGAGTGGGTTCTATAAACTTTTAACCAAATTAAAGAACAAACAATGGGTTTGTTTTCAGGATGATACAATGTTAATTCATTCAATAGTAGAGTTTTTTTTCATTTCCTAAAAAGTAGCTGTATTGGAGATAGGTTTGTGCCTGACAGCAAGGATGTAAAGGTTTTAAGATGTGTTTTCAAACAAGATATAGAGTAAGATTTACTGTTTTATATAAAAATAGTGTATTAAAATATACATTCACTCGCCACTTTATTAGGTACATTGTGCGGGTACCAGGTTGGACCCTTTTGCCTTCAGAGCTGCCTTAACTCGTTGTGGCATTGATTTAACAGGGAGATTTTGATTCATAGTGACACGATGTCATCAAACAGTTGCTGAGAATATATATCAGATTAATGGTGGGCTGCATCATGGTGCAGCAGGAAATGCTCACACCTCACAGCAAGAAGGCTTCTGGTTGGACTCCCTGAGTTAGTCAGGGCCTTTCTGTGTGGAGATTGCATGTTCTCCCTGTGCATGTGTGGGTTTTCTCTGGGTCATCAGGTGTCCTCCCACAGTCCAAAAGCATGCCCTCAGGTTAATTGGCAACTCTAAATTGCCCTAAGGTGTGAGTGTGTGAGAATGATTGTCTGTCTCTAAATGTTGGCCCTGTGAATGGCTGTCGATCCGTCCAGAGTACAACCCGCTTCCTGCCCAATGGGAGCTGGGATGTAGGCTTAAGCCCCCTGTGACCCCGAAAAGAAAATATCAGTAGATAATGGATCAATGGAGTGGTAGCCCAGAAGGATCAGTGAGTAACACACATACTCAGCCCGTCATCACTGATGGAGACGTTCTGTAGATTGTTTTTGAGACATATCCACTTTAGCACGCTTTGTGATTTACATCTACTTATACAGAATTTTATGCTTTCTGGGAAATTTGTGTTCTGTTTCCAAAGAAGCAAACATCCTCAGCTCTGCCATCTTGATGCACACTCTGTGGTTGAAGATATGGTGTGTTGTGATTTTAAACAGCAGCTTAATCTGCCAAACCAGACTTAAGTCAGAGATCCTTCCAGCTCTTCCGCTGTGGTTCTCAGAGCTCTCCTTACCAGCTCGGCCATTTGGGAGGCATCACCACAAAAGTGACTGTGAGTCACTTGGTACCATCTGTTGCCATGAACTCAGGCCGTTATGCCTTAAGTTTTATTGTCCATATCAATCAAAGGCAAAAATGAAAACGCTTTTATGTGATCCAAGTTTATCTTACTGGTTTTGACATTCAGACTGAGGATAGAAGAGCTTCAAAGGGATACATTTAAAACAAATAAACTGTTAAAAGTTAAGATAATACTTTTCATGAAAATGTTCATGTTAAGTCATTTTGTTCTAAGCAACTTATTCTTGAATGAGAGGCCCTTCAGGCCAGTGTGAAGCAAGTTGTCTAAAAGATGATGGCCCACAGCGGTTTAGGATGTGTGGGTTTAAATTTTGCTAATTTGGCAACTTCCTCATGCAAAGCGAAGTGCAGTGCACAAAGAGGATGGATTATATCTGCTTTAATTATGCATAGATTTGTTTTGGATGAAAAAATAATCAAACCAGACTGTCATTTAGTGAGGGTTTACCAATATTTAAGAAAGGAGTATTCATGCCCTCTGTTGCAGTTTGTTTTAAGTAATTCTAATGTTTGAAGGTTTTGAGAAATGTTTGCAGAAAGATTAGTGCTCTATCCATGTATGTCAGCTGGTAAAAGTTCTTTGTGATTAAAAAAAATAAAAGTTTATAAGTGAATTTAATTTTTCCCAAATTTTTATTTATTTATTAATTTACTGATTTAAAAAAAGGATCTGATCCATGACTTAAATCAGTGATCCTAACGGAACTTTGACCATTGTGATCTGTTGCACTGCTAGGCAAAATATTTAAATTTAGATATTTAGATATAACCTGTTTGTAAGAACTTCATTTTTCCTTTTGCTGATTTTAAGTAATTCTAATTGTGAATGAGAGTCTCCTGTAATTGCCACAGTTTGCCGCTCTGGCATTGAAAACAACACGAATGGTGCCCTCGTGGTGACCAAAGCTGCATTTCACTGGCCTAGGATATTGCTTTTCAACTAACGGTTCAGGACCCAGTAGTGTGTTGTGTGTTCTTTGCAGTGGGATGTGCTGGAAGAAAAACATTATGATGAAGAGGCTAATGTGTATGGAAGCTCTAATCAGACATGCATGCAGAATTGCTTTTTTTCTGCTGTTTTGTGATAAGGGGTATTTTTTGTTAGTTTGCTTTAGATCTTGACCTTTTTATCTTGTTATTTTAGGAAAGCAAATCTGGATTTCCAATGGTAATGTGTTACTTGAAATCACTAAAACAACCAATTTTAAATGTAATTTGAGGTAAGCAGAGTAAAATATAATGAAATGCATGCATGTTAACAAAGGACCATGCTGTTTTTTCCTCTTTTTGTTTATGTGCTTTTTTTTTTTCTTGCAACATCCAATCTTCATTTTTTTGGGCATAAAACAAGTTGAACAGTCTTTATGAGAACTTTGGGCCAAGAATTCTCATCTCAGAAGTGTTGGGAGGTCTTTATGCTAGACCAGAATAGAATCTCTGTTAAGCTAAACAGCTTTACAGAAGTAGTGTTGACTTTATTTATAGAAGCATTCGTTTAACACAGTTTAAGATCGCTCTTCAAATGGGAGTTTGATTGTTACCTCTACTGATCAAAGTGCTTTTTTAGTGACCTTTGTTTAGGTTGCCTCGTGAAAATGCCTCTGCGTGCCTCCTCTTGTCAGTCATTAGACCGACTCCCTCTTCATCATCCTCCTCACTCATTTGGACTGAGCTCCATCTAATAACAGACTCTCTTCCTACAGGATTCTGGGGAAATGGTGCGTTCCCTTGTCGGCGGGTTGGAGCTGATTGTGAATTTGCTGAAGTCAAGCGACGGCGAGGTGCTGGCAGGCATCTGTGCCGCCATTGCAAAAATAGCCAAAGACAAGGAGAACCTGGCAGTCCTGACTGATCACGGGGTCGTCCCGCTGCTGGCCAAGCTGACTGACACGGTAGGTTCACCTCACTGTTGGAGACACAAAACACGGTTCTGCTAATCAACAATGCTGCATTTATGTCAATACACAAGTCTTTACAAGCATCTTTGCTGGTCTTTTTACATTTAATGCAACATAAATCCAGGTAACGAGGAGCATAATGCCAAGAGTCTCCTGCAGAGCTGTAGTAAGGTTTACTGTTGTCCACATTGTAAAGGCTGATCTCTGGGGATCAATAATGTCTGTTTTTCGCCTCCACAGACTGATGACAAGCTGCGTCGCCACCTGGCTGAGGCCATTGGATACTGCTGCATGTGGGGCAGCAACAGGGCAGCGTTCGGTCATGCAGGAGCCGTGGCCCCCCTCGTGCTGTACCTCAATTCAAAAGACGCAGCGGTTCAGCGGAGCACAGTGATGGCTCTGTACCAGCTGTCAAAAGAGCCCAAAAACTGCATCAGCATGCACCACAGCGGAGTGGTCAAGGTCAGTCATAGATCTGCTGAAGCTAAATTTCTTATTCCTTACTAGGGCTGGGCAGTGCATTGAGTTTTTAAGGTATTAGATATATTTCCAAACAATTGTCACCAGAAAAGTGTTGCCAGGGAATCAATTTTTCTGATGGTGCATAATGCTCTCTGGATGCCTTTTTTTGCCTCTGTATAACTGTTTTTTTTACCCATTTTTGGGGTGCATTGAATCAAGATTTTTTTTCTCAACTCTTCATCTAAAGACAAGTAGCCATAGCACTTGTTTGTACTACTTTTGGCCAAGGCATCCACTTCATTAGGTACACTTTGCTAACTCCAGGTTGGATCCTCTTTTGCCCTCAGATCTGCTTTAATTGTTCGTGGCATAGATTCAACAAGGTGCTGAAAACATTATTCAGATTCCTTTGGTCCATATTGACTTGATAGCATCAAGCCAGTTGCTTCAGATTTTGTATCTGTGAAGGTCTCTGGAGTTCAGTGAACTTATTGTCATGTTCAGCAAACCAGTTTGAGATGATCTGAGCATTGTGACATGACGTGGTATGCTGCTGGAAGTATCCATCAGAGGATGGGTACACTGTGGTCATAAAAGCATGGAAGTGGTGTTTTTATGCAGCTCAATTGGTTCCAAGGGGCCCAAAGTGTGCCAAGAAAATATCTTGTAAACCTTAACTCCACTTCTACCACCAGCCTGAACCGTTAACACAAGGATCCAAGACTCTTATTTAATGTCACATGAGAAATCCAGACTGATCAGTCCAGGCAACACTTTTCAGTCTTAAGTTGCTCAATTTTGGTGAGCCTGTGTAAATTTGTAGCACCATTTCAGTTTATAGGAGAAGCGCCTGGTGGAGTCCTCCATCTGCTTCTCATTAAGACATGTACGTTCAGAAATGGTCTTTTGCATACCTTGGTTGTAAAAAGTGGTTATTTGAGTTGCTGTTGCCTTTTTGTTATCTTGAGCAACTCTAACCCCGGCATCAACAAGACTTATTGTGTGTAACATTCCCTGAAGTACAGCAGTTTCTAAAATACTCCAACCAGATTATGTGGCACCAACAAGCATGCCACGTTCAAAGTCACTGAAATCACCCTCCTTCCCATTATCATGCTTACAAGGGCTGATTGATAAGTTGTGAGCCTCAAATTTAAAGGTTTGACTTTTGGCAGACATATTGCATTATTTTTCAACATAATCCCCTTCAGTATCTATACACTTTTCCAGCGATGTTTAAGGGCCTCAGTGCCACTTTTAAAGAAGTCCTTTTCTTGAGCGTTCAGAAAGTCCTCCACTGCATGTATGACGTCATCATCTGACCGAAAGTGGGTACCGGAAATGGCCTTTTTCAATTTTGGAAATAGATGAAAGTCTGATGGAGCGAGATCAGGCGAATAAGGTGGATGCTCAATCAATTCAAAGCCACAATCTTTAATGGCAGCCATGGCAATGACAGACTTGTGAACAGGGGCATTTTGTCCAATTTGCAAAAGTCACTTGCCTTGTTTACTTTAAAGTGCTACCTCTTCAACATAAACTGACCAAATGACACCAGTCTTCAAGTACACAGCCTTAAATAGTCAGGGAATAGTAGAGCTGAAAAAGGACATCCCTGCTTATCTTCATCAATACAAGGCTCACAACTTATCAATCATCCCTTGTAGTTTGAAGTTGTCTCAATGCTAAAACCAAATACACATTTATTTGTACATTTTCAGATACAACACCTTCTTCTTTATCTATGTCCTCACAAGTATATAATACTCCCCCCCGGTCTCGTCCTCTTTATTTAGTGGCCGTAGAGGCCTTCTCCTCTCCCTCTTTAGTCTCAGTATCATGAGTAAACAGCAACTTCTCCTCATGGTTCTCTATGTAACCAACAAGTAATCTTTTTCACTAACTTCAGTTAAACCATGCAATCATCATGACTTTTTTTAAAACACTGCTCTGTAAAGTTTGAAAAATATTGGTCTGCGGCAAGGAGAGAGCCAAAAACACCAAGCGTTTCCACATCACGAGTCCATGGCAGTTTGTGTCTGTGTGGCTGTCTGTGTAGAAAGCATAACCTGAGGCCAGGAGGCCCCCATTGCCCCATATTGTGAAGATTACTTGGTATTTATGTTGAGAAAAAATAACACAGAGATATACCATATATTGTAAATCACCATTAAAAAACTCAAAATAATTTGGATACTATTTTTGGTCCATGCTACCCACACCACTACCTAGATCTGATTTTTCAGACCATTTAGAGAGTACTTATTCCTTTAGTTGTATTCTGTGCCTTTACAGCTAAATCTGTCATAATCATACTGAGAGAAAAGCACTTTGGCCTCCCACCACCCTTGTTTTAGCAATGTGTGAAAAACGCAGAGTAATAAACTTTGAAAAGCTGTGACTATTTTCAGAGACTTTGACCGATGGGGTAGAAACAAAGCTGGTTTTATTCGGCGGCGGAAACATGACTCCACTTTCTAGCCGTCATGGGAATTCAGAAAAGCAAACAGCTCAGTGTGTGCGCAGTGCCATTTCTCCGGTAGACCCTAGATGCCATTACAGCACAAGTCAAAGGGCTGTAGCTTGGGGTAACTGTTGCTAAGGGCTGTTCCTGGACATCAGGGCAGAATGCAGCGGCGATATGGTTCAGGCCAAAGAGTGGGGTCAAAGCTGTTCAAGGCTCAAAGAGAACAATGTTTTTTTATGGACAAGAGTTTTTTTTTTTCTTCTGTAGGGCCACATCCGCCAGCTCTCTTCATCCCTGCAGTCGTGGAGCACTCATCCAAAATGAAACAAGCATTGTTTTGTCTAACATTTGGGCCTGTTGGGAAGTTTCCATGCTCAGCTCCAGAGATTGTTTATGTTTGTATCAGACGATGAGGTCTAGATTTTATGTTCAGGTCAGGCTGTCACAGATGTTGTGTCACAGATGATTATGCACCCCCATTAGGTCTAGGCAGTTACCCAGTTTTTAGATTTATTGATCTGTTTTCAAACATGAAACAGGATTTGAAAATATTTAGTCTACCTTTTGATTTTATGTTGAAGTTTATTTTAAAAAAGGATAGAAGCAGGCACAATACTACAGCAGTGGTTCCAATTTGGCAGACAGAACTGTTTTAAAGGTCTTCACCCAACATCATATGTATTAGTACATAAACAAATACTGGCAAAGACCAAAACCATGGTCAGGTTTGCCTTCTGCTAAAAAAAATCTTTTTTAAATAACCGTTTAAAAGTTGATATCGAAAAGTTTAAAGAAGTAGCATCATTCATGATGACAATGTGAACAAAATGTTTTTACAAAAAGTGACGCTACAATTGGAAATTTGCAAATTTATAAGATGTGATTAGGTTATTTTCTGAATAATGTCCCTGTGCATTTGTGGGTTCTCTCTTCCACAACTAACCAAAAAAAGGCTTGTTAGGTTAATAGGCGATTCTATTGATCCAACAACAGTTGGGACAGGCTCTAGTCTCCTGTAAACCTGAATGGGATAAATGATATGGATACATACATTTTACTTAATGAGTGGCTTCTACAAAGAAATAGATCAGAGGTCCCCAACAGCTGAGCCGTGGACCAGTACCGGGCCATATATCATTTAGTACCAGGCCACAGAGAAATAAAAAATTATTAATTTAATTAGGTTTTTTTTAATGACTGAAACAGAACAGTGTTTTATTTTGAAAGAATGACAGGACCTGCATATTTTCCTGTGAAGCTTGACTTTACACTCAAGCTCTCTGTCCCTGTCTCTGCTGTGATAAACAAAAAAAATACAACCCAGGCACACTGTTCTTACATTATCATCCACTGGGGTCAAAGGTGTGCTGGTTTAATTAGTTACCATGTCATATGGTAACTTTCAGCTGACTGTGTTCCTAAGTGTCAGTGTTAAGCTGCTGATGAAAACAGAGTGAATCATAGAAAATGTCCCTTTATTAGGGTTTGGAAACAAGCTCATGGCTCCCTCTGATCCTGTGTTATGGTGAGTTATACTCTGCAAAACATCTGTGGTTTCTTTGTCCATCCCTGCCCCCTCAGGGAATGACAGTCCTAGACCAACAAAAAATATAAGTCCTTAACACCAACCTCCACCAGTCAACTTGTGATTTTTAGCTTTCAATAACTGTGGTCAAACACCAGAGTAGTGTTTGCCATTTCATGAGCAACATTTGAAATAGTGGTGGAACTTCCCAAAGGCAAGGGTTTCCCTCACTTTTTGCCAGCTCCACCAATATTTACATAAGTGTAATGTAGTCACTGCTTTATCTTTTGGTTGAAGATAGGATTGAGGATCATTAGGTTTCTGAACTTTGATATCTCAACTCGATAAAACCACATTGATTTTACTATTTTGAAACACATAATAATTAACAGAAAAAATAGGCAATGTCAATACATCAAAACAGTCCCATTGTTTTTTGTTCCATCTAGACAGTGTGTATTTGTACTATACAACAAGAAATGGTGAGGGAAATGATAAAAAACAGTAATTAAGAAAGAGGCGAAACATGGCGGTGAACATTGCGTCAAACTAAATATTAAATGCAAAGGCTATACGTAACATGACAGTGTTGGAGTAGGCAAGTCAACAACAACAGGCATGAAAGACATGAGGTACAGATGCAGCCACTTAAAACTCTCCCACTTTCCCTGACAGGGTCTTTGCTGGTCCCTGACAGGTCCATGACAGGGCCTGCCCACCCTGACAGTGATAGACTGTAAGCTTACTGCTTTATTTGGGTGAATTTGTGGTTTCAAGTTTGCTCTCAGTAGATTTGGCAGCTGGTTTACTGACCAAGGAAAAAATTAAGGCTATATCATCTTGTGAAGGAAGCACCATGTCTTGGAGACACTCTGCAAGTGCATGAATGAGTGTTTTTGTCAATGGATTCTAGGTCTTCTAGTGGCTGGAAGTTGGCTGGTAACTGGCTGGTAAATTGGCAGGGTGCAAATGAAGCAGGTCCCTGAAGCAAAAGCAGGGTTTATTGTCAGTCCAAGGTTCAGTACACAAGCAGGCAAAAATAATCCAGGCAAAGGTATCAGACAAACAAAAGGCTAGAGGCAAGGTACAGGCAAAATCAGGTCTATGACATGGACAAGGCTATGAGAATAAAGTGCTGGAAAGTGACTCGAAGTTCAACAACCTGGCTACAGGACAGGGGAAGACATGAGGGTTAAATACATGAGGTGATTAGGGGTGATAAGACACAGCTGGGGAAGAACAATCAGGGATCAGGTGTGACAACGCCAGACAGGAAGCCAAACCTACAAAGACAAGGAGAGACAGGTGAATTTTTAAAGTAAACCAGGAAGCACGAGACAAAACATAAAACATGAGAACAAAGACAGGTGAAGTGAATAACACTGAATATCTCCATCATGCCACCTGTTAGGGGTTGGGATATATTAGGTAGCACTTGAACATTTTGTTCTCAAAGTTGATGTTAGAAGTAGGAAAATGCTGAAGTGTTAGGATTTTCAGGAGAGTATCTCCTAAACTGCAGCTCTTTTGAGGTGCTCATGTGGTCTGATCCAACAGACAAGCTACTTTTGCAGAAGTTCCTGAAGAAGTTAGTGCTGGTTTGGCAGTTTGTGTGTGTGTGTGTGGCTGTATAGCTGCAGACCAGTCAGGGTGGCAGGTGGTTATAATGTTATGCCTGATTGGGGTATATAATAAGCAGCAGTGGGCAACAATAAATAAAAACATCTAAGCAGGACTTAACAAAGCATATGATACTTGCAGAAAAATTCTTGTATTGTGACAATATTTGATATCAAGGTGCATAATGAGTATCGTCATTTAACTAAAAAAACAGTAGAAATGATTTTTTGGTCCATCTTGCCCAGCCCTTTCCCTTGTTTGGACATCGCGGGTAAACGTTGCTATCTTATTCTCTGACTCAATCTAGTTCCACACAGAAAGACTTTCACATGGAAATCTTTTTGCAGCCTAAAGTGAGTTTAAATCCTTTTTCCCTCCTCTAAATAACAACTTTGATACAAATTATAAAGTGGTTGTGCCATTGCAGCCAGATACTTTTTTTTCCCATGTTCATTAAATGGTGTACTTTAGCTTGATCTGCTGTTACAGTGAATGTGGTTCGACACTGGCCATAATTGGTAGCTGGACTGAGCATTGGGTGTTCCGAGGGAGTTATGTCCAATTTGCAAAAGTCGTTAAGCTGAGTGCTTTTTGTAGTTTGAGCCACTACAAAAACTGGACAAACCCTCTTTTTTTTAGAGTGTGTGTGTGTGTGTGTGTGTGTGTGTCTGCATGGGTGTGAGTACATGTGCGACTGAAAGGCATACCACCCTTTTTAATCTGTCTCTGTGTTTGCCCTTATTAATGTACCAGTTAAGCGTTGCAACACGACTCCTTAATGTATTTTTGGACTTTTAAAGAGCTTAATTACCAAAGGCCACGTAACTGCGCCAGTGTTACGTTTGTTCTTAATCTCAGACATGGAAACACAACACAGGCAGCCTCATTGTTCAGTCTGGACTGCGTCTCAGCTGGTCTGGGAGAGAGCCTGATACTTACCTGCCTGACCTCAGAGGAAACATTTCAGTGTGGGACTCCGTCAGTCACCAAGACTGCAGTTTGTACTTCATGATCTACAAGCAGCTAGTAGAGAGAATGTGTTAGAATAATAACTCCAGTAGATCTGAACGTGACGGAGGGACTTTATTGAGATTGATCCAGAGCCATGTGTCTGATTTACAGCCATGTGTTAAAATCTGGACAGCCTCTTGTATTATTGGAGAAGTTTTTCAAAGAGTTTTCCTGTGCCGTCGAGAAGCTCCACAAACACGCTTACCCACGTGTAGTATATGATTTTGAACGAGCAAAGGTCTCCCTCACCCTGAGGGTGGTTTAGAGAGTTACTCTCCCCTTTAGAGCACTTAATGGTCTGTGGCCCAGTCCCTGAAGATCCACAGAGGAAACTGAACATGGATGAGAAAACGTCTCACACTGGAAAAGAGATTAGCAACTCGTCGCAGTTATTTTAACCTCAAATTTGGTCCACAGGCAGTAAAATTATCAAGGGCCATATAATCATTTCTGAAAACAGTTTGATTTGCTTTTACCCTAAACTTTAGTCTCTAACTTTAATGTTAGTAGCTAGCTTATGCTTTATCATGCTTCTCATTAAGGCTGTCAGCATTAACAAATCTTGTTCTTTTAATTTTGTACTAAATTACCATTTTAGGTTCACTGTAGTAGAGCTGCTGTGACAGTGTTATATAACGAGGAAGCCACCTCACCTTAGAACGGTGATCATCAGGCCCTCAAAAGCTTCCCATCTAGAAAATATCTAAACTCAGAAAAACTGATATAGACAAAGACATTCATACTGGCATGATTCTTATAGTTCTGTTCTATTTTGTCTGCCTTTCCTTGTGTTCTGTTATGTTATTCCTTGTTCTGTTTTATTATCGTTTGCTCCTTGTATTTCTGGTTTTGACCTCTTGTCTTGTGTCTCTTGTGTTTCTACTCTTGGTCCTTGTTCAGTTACCCGTTTTGTTCACGTTTCATATCTTGTTTTTGCGTTTCTTGTTTTATTTTGAGAGTTCTCTAGCCTTTCATTATTTCTGTAGGTTTTACTTCCTGTCTCGTCTCGTCACACCTGATCCCTGATTGTTCTTCCCCAGCTGTGTCTCATCAATCCCAATCACCTCATGTATTTAACCCTTGTATTTTCCCCTTGTCTTTGTGGGCTCATTATTTCTTCATCTCCTTGTCCTCTTCATGTCACAGTCAGCCTAAGTTTTGAGTTTTCTTAGTTTGTCTGCTTTTGTTTGCCGGGTTTAATTTGTTACTTTGTTAAGAGATTTTTTGTTTGATACTTTGACCTTTTTTTGTACTTTTGGACTCTTGATCCCTGTTTTTGTGTTAGTTACAATAAATAATTTTTTTGTTAATCTGCATTTGGGTCCCCTTGCTTTTGTTTTATTCTGTGTTTTCTCTGGTCACAAATCCTGACACATACAGTTCAGGAAAACGGATAATATTGAACTTATTAAGACGGCGCAGTTGTTTCGTGGTCAGAGGTTTATAGTGCTGACAGTTGTTTTTCATTTGATAAAGAAATGCGGTCAGTGTTTAATTAAACTGCTACATGAGCTGCTAGCATCTATGCTAGTCCTTGTACATGCAGTCATTTCCTGCTGTTGTTTTACTCGTAGCTCCCACCTCTTCCTGCTCTAAGGGGCTGTGATTGGACCGTGCTGCTTCAGGCCGCTCACAGTCATATATTGGAGCTTGGCAAGATGGATCTGCCTGATTACAGACATTGAATCGGGCTGATCTATCTGCACTGCAAGGTTAACTAAAAGCACTGAATACACAGGATGTTGTATGGTATATATACATATATAACTATATATAACTATATATATATATATATATATATATATATATATATATATATATATATATATATATATATATATATATATATATATATATATATATATATATGTATATATATATATATATATATGTATGTATATATATATATATATATATATATATATATATATATATATATATATATATATATATATATATATATACACATATATATATATTTACACACACACACACACATATATATATATATTTATATGTATATACACCCACACATACATACATACAGTGTTCAGCATAAATGAGCACAACCCTTCAGATTTGTCAGAAAACCTTTAGTTTCCTTTCAAAATCAACATTTTCTATGGCAGACTATACCACAAAATACTCCCCCAAATGTGGGCTATTGATTGCAAACAAGATTTTTTAAGTTGCATACAAAAAAGTGTTTTTCTCAATTTAAGATCAAGATGCAAAAATGGGTACACCCCAATCAAATACTACAGATAACTAAAATTAATCAATGCTTAATTTTAGTTATCATATTACCCTTATTTTCATCTTATGGTAAAAAAAAGAATGTTACGTTAAACTCAGCTTTGTCAAAACTTTGGAAATTGTTCTTTTGTTCATTTAGATATTGATTAATACATTACTTTCAAAAGGCGGTGTACTCATTTATGCTGGGCAATGTATATTGATGCTCTGATTAAAGTTAAATTTTACTGAAGTTTTCAACAGCATCAGCACTAATCAGTAGTTTAAATGTAAGAAAATTCAGCCAAAGAAACATATCTAGCACAAACTCATCAACAGATGGAGCCGAACATTGAGTCAACTCAAGTCAAACTCAAAAGTCACCAATTTACACGGTCATTTGTTAAATTATTGCACTTAACTTATTGTGTTATTTCCCAACCTTTAAAGGACCATTTACTCAGCATCAACCAGATGATGAACGTAGACTTGTTCATCAGTTTATCTTAAACCTTTCTGTTATGGTTGTTCCTGCTGATATGTTGACAGTCATATTTCCTTCTGCCTCTACACTGATTCTACCGCTCGTGCAGACTGCAGTTCACGATAATTATGAACATTATGCAAAACCAACATGCTGAATCAATCAATCAATCAATCAATCATCACTCAATCAATCAATCAATCAGTCAGTCTTTATTTGTATAGCACCAATTCATAACAAGTGTTATCTCAGTCATTGCAATCTGAATCATTGCATGGGATAGGTGAAAGCCATCATGTGTCCACGTCTGCATAGTGAATCACATGTATATCTTCAGCTTCAGAAGAAAATCACCACTGCAAGTTTGGTGCTAAATCCCAAGTCAAAAACCAACAGTTTGACAGCCCTACTGTACTTAATGTATTTTTCTTGGAATTAGCCTCTCAAGATCAAACAGGGTACCAAAAAAGATTCAAATACAAAATCCACACTGAGGAAAAAGAGGAAAGATGAATGTCCCTTTTGATTTGACATCCACTCTTGGTATCTCACAGTTTTATACGGATGTACTTCATTCTGTGTCATGTACAAAATCAACATGCCTTCCCTCCTGTGCTTTACATCGCTTCCAGAAGCACTGGGGATTGTTTGCTTAAACCATAAATCCTTGTAGACAGCCTCAGCCAGCTATTTGCATTACAGGGGCTCTTTCATAAGAAAAGCTTTGTGAAGTAAATGGATGAAAATTACAAAATGTGGTGGTAATGGTTGGTAATTTTCAGCTGAAGGCATTCCAGAGCAGTGCCCTTTGCCAGGTGCTGGTATGTATTTTAGGCGTTTTGCTAATCTAAATGGGAAAAACGTTTGCACTTCAGTTGCCATGAGCGCACTTCTGCCCCAGCATGCTGGGTGTTTGTTTTATTTTTTTTCTCTATCCCACACGGTCAGACATGAGGAGTGAAAGTGCACAGTGATGCCGTGGGGGGGCAGAAAACATACTTAACTGTGAGGGCGGGGATAAAAACCAAACAGAGCATCACAGGTTTACTTTCTCTGTTTCCTGTTGGTTTGTGGGTTATGTGACTGCAGGTTGTGGGTTTGGAGAGAGGACGACACAGTCGCTGTGTGCAGCCTGCTCTGTTATGACGACCATGTTTGTTACATCCATGAACAGTAATATTTTAGAGACTTCAGCCGTCTATTCCTCACGCCTGGGTCAGAAATGCCGAGCAGTGTTCAGGCTAGAGAGGGGCTCAGACAAAAGCTATTCTATACTTTTATATATATATGGAAAAAGGGGTATTTGTTCAAAGTCTAAGGAGTATTTTACATAACATTGTTATACAGTGTTGCTGGACATGTGAAGAAAATATATCAACATCAAAAAAACAAGGCTGGACAGCATAGATCTTAAATTTGTATTAAAAATGGATGCCTTTATTAATGAAATAGTACACGACTAAAATAAAAACAATTGAAAAATAACTCTAAATCTCTAATGAGAGAATATATTAATTTTAGCACCCTTATATGTTATTGCATGCTAAAGAGAATTTAGCCTGTTCTGAAGCCAAAAGAGGGTCCAGCCAGGTACAAGTACAGTGTAACAAATGAAGTTGCTAATAAAAGCGAGGCTACTAAGGTCACTTCCATACCAAACATAGTGGTCTGGACCAAATGAACTCTGGTTCACTGTTTAGGAAGTTCAGTTGATTTGGGGTGGTGTGAAGCTCTCATGAATTCTTGTTCAGACCAAAGAACCAAACTCTGGTCTGCCTGAAAACTAGGGGTCTTGGTTGGCTTCCAAGTTGTGGAGAGTGTGAAAGCCATCTTAACCAAGCAAGGCAAGCAAACCAAAAGCAGTGAATTGTTGCTTGAATTTTTGGCTGAATATCACAAAAGTAAGCAAGCTGACATAGTGTTGACAATATCAGCAGAGTGGTTAGTGATAACATTGCTTGCACTGCCAGTCTCTGATTCACTACAAGTCTGTACGCTATATGGTTATAAATTGCTCTAGCTGTATGCCAGTTTCATCCGAGCAGCTTAAACACAAATTTATCTATTTTATCGCTTAAACTTCCAAGCTGCTTCGAGCTAAACAATGTTATTACTTGAAGCTGGTTGTACATTACTAGGTCATAGCGCAACAATGCGCCGAATGGTAAGAATAAAGACTGCAGTTACAGCTCCAACTAGTGGCGCGTGGCTGTAGGACACAACATTTAACAGGCTTTAGTTTTTGCATGACAAAGTGTAGTGTGAAAGAAAACCAAACAAGGTGCAAAAGGAAATAATGTGCAACTTCACTCCCAAACCAAACCGAGTCTGCCGAACTTAACATATCATTAACATAAATAGTCTGTCTTGTCATCAGTGACAGTACCAGGGTCAGCCTCTCTGCATATCATTGTGTTCATATGCATGTCAGAGCAGGGCTTAGGTTGACCTTGACCACTTCTCATGTTACATGCAAACTTATGACACAACCTGGCACCTTAGTGTGGTTAGCCAGCACTGAAAGACACTGACAAGACATTCCCAGGATTTCAAGGCAGAGATCAACAGTGCAGGAGGGGAACAGAAATAGTTATGTGTGGCGGCCTTCATGAGAATAACAGGGGTTTAAAACTACAATGAAAATTCAATAACATCCTTTCTCTTGACTTCATTTTTATGGGTGTAAGAAGATGCAGCAGTCAGGGATGTCAGCCCCTCTCAATGCAGCAGTGTGGTCAAGCGTGTGTGAAACATTTGCCCTCAGGTTTTATATGATTTTTAAATAGCACCCAAAACACCTCCAAAAGTAAACTTACATCCACAGACTCCAGAAAACATGCAGCCCTCTAAACAAGTCTCTTTTGTGAAAAGAGGATGCCTGAAAAGTGCTAGAGGCCGAGTTTTTGCCAACCTCATAGCATGTTATTCAGACGTAGCCAAATAAGGTCTCCCGAAGCGCGCGGCTCGGCTAAGATAAGCGTGTCTCTCTTCACTCCCTTTTTTTTCTTTCACGCTCGCTCTTTCCCTCCCAGCTGGGATCTCTCAGAATATAATACTCCGCTTGTTGGATATTCCCTGACTGTGGTAACATGAACACTTGCCCCACATTTGAAAGCTGAATCGTGAGCTTTTGAGGTTTCTTTGCACTTCAGAGAGCTTCAGTGAGTTCTGACCTCCAAGAAGGGAGCCGGGGAACACGCTTCCCTCCCTCGCTAGCTGGGGGGGGAAGGGGAGGAGCAGGCGTGCGGTCTGGGAGGGCTGCAAAACATTGTTGCGTGTGTGTACATACACCGCGGATCGCACATGGAGGTGTCATGGTGTTAAGTGTGCCCCTTTGGACCATGTCTGCTCACTGGGGTTCAGGTTTTAAGTCCCTTGTGAGAGGTCTGACAGCCATTATGGCTCCATCAGCCCCCCCCCCCCCCCCCCCCCCACGTCCCAGCATTCCCATGTTTTGGAGTCCACTGTGGAGGCAAACAGCACAAACACACAGCACTGTTTAGCCGGGGTTGAGGGGAAGTTGGTGAGGGTAAACAACATTCCCTGCTGCCTCCAGTGAGCCAGAGACTGTTGAGCTGCTTTTCTGAGAGTCTGAGGAGGAAGAGGAGAAGGCAGGAGGGCAACTTCAAAATCAATGAGTTAAAGAGGAAACTTTTACCACACTTGGAACCGTGGTGTCTCAAAATAGCTGACCAAACTGTTAGTCATAGAGAATAGTCATCATTTACATGGCTTTAATTTGATTTGTTAGTTTCTAATTACAAAGAAATCCTTAAACTCATCAGCACTGCATTCATTGTACTCTGTGCCTCTGTTAAATTGATCTTTAGCATGCCCAGGCAAGCCTCTATCTGTAACTAAGAAAGAGCTCTACAATTAGCTGGTATACACTGACAGGACATTTTATTAGGGACATTAGAAGGGTACCAACTAGACCTCTGTTTGCCTTCAGAACTGCTTCAATTCTTCATGACATAGATTCAAGGAAGTGCAAGAAACTTCACTCTGAGGTTTTGGTTCATATCAGCATGATAGCATCGCATAGTTGCTGCAGATTTGTCAACCGCACATCCATGATGCAAATCTCCCACTCCACCCCATCTATTGGAATAAGATCTGGTGACTGAAGGCCACTGGATACCAGTGACCTCATTGTCATGTTCAAGAAACCAGTTTGAGTGTATCCAACTTTGGAACAAGGTGTGTTGTACGACTGGAAGCAGACATCAGAGGAAGGGTACAGTGTGGTCATAAAGGGGTGGACATAGTCAGCAATAGTACTCAGTAAGACTGTAGTGTTTCAACACTGATTTATTGGCACTAAGGGGCCCAGAGGGTGCCCCGAAAATGTCTCTCAAGGCAGGATGGATCCATGCCATTATGTTGCTCATGCCATATTCTGATGCCACCACCTCAGAATCAGAATCAGAATTGGTATGTATTGCCAAATACATTTGCACATACAAGGAATTTGACCTTGTAACTTGGTGCAAAAACTATCAACATATAGTTAGAATAAGAATGTAATAAGGGTCAGGAGGAATAAAGTAAAGTATAAAAATAGGTAGAAAATAGTGCTAAGTGTTGAGTGTTGCAGCAGAAATTGTGACTCAACAATACAGGGAACATTTTCCAATCTTCTGTTGTACAATTCTGGTGAACCTGTGGAAATTTTAGCCTCAATTCCTGTTCTTAGCTGACAGACTTGACACCTGTTGTGATCATATGCCCATCATATGCCCATCTGCCTCAAGATTCAACATGTTGTGCATTTAGAAATGGTGTTCTCCTTCTGTCTCCCTGAACCAATCTGGTCAGTCTCCTTTGACCTCTGGCGTCAGCAAAGCATTCTTTCAAGAAGACTGCCACCTACTGGATATTTATCTCATTCAGACCATTCTTTATAAACCCTTTTCAATGGCTGCTTGTGTAAAATCCAGCAGGTCATCAGTTTTCAAAATACTCGGACAAGCCTTTCTGGAACCAACAACCATTCCACATTCAAAGTCTCTGAAAGAGCCTATATGTTGCCTTAAATCAGGTTCATGTGTTAGATTTCAGTAACAGCTAGAGTCCAATGACAACAGATTATATTTAAATAACCCTCTTGTTTTCATATACTGACTGCCCCTGATCCAGCTGTATTCCCTCCTCCTCTGAGATGCTCTGTTAGAGCTCCCTCCCCTTGAAAGCTCTTCCCCACATGGGCCCAGTCTGCTCTGATTGGTCAACTGGTCTGTTCTAAGGTTCATGGTGAGTTCAGCGCTGCTCTGAGCCATGTTGTCAACAACTCTGCATTTATGCTACCATATCTGCTCTGTTCTGTGCCAATGAGCCTAAGTTGCGATGAAACAATGATGACATCACACTGGTAGAAGGGGAGGTGGGGCCAGGAAAAGGAGCCATTTAAAGCAGCCACTGACACTGTAAAGAGGAGAAGTCCCAATAATGTATCAATTATGTCTTGCACATAGAAGTTCTCTATCAAGCGGAAATGATGTTTGCATGCAAAATATATTAAGAGACATTACACATACAAAAAAGCAGAATATGGGCAAATTAAATCAACTGTTTTTCTCCATACAGATGCTTGGTTTAAACTTAAGTAGGTTGTCTTGGCCTTGTCTAGGCCAAAATGCATTGAGTTGCTGTCATATGATTGGCTGATGTGTTTGTCAGACCCTGAGAAGTTCGATTTTGAACATACATACAAATTGAAAGCCCAGAAATAACTGTCACACTAATTTGACTTCTCTGACTGAATGTTAACTCACTGAATGCTGCGGCACATTAACTGGGATATAAAACTTAAATTAGGGAAACATTCCTTGTACTTTTCAAACCCCACTTTCAGTATTATCTCACTTTGAAGAAACCCTCTTTAAGACCTTTCTCATTTACTGAACAGGCTTTGATACGTGGAGCTTAAAAGTGCCTGGGCGACTCAGCAGTTGCTGTATTTATCAAAGCTTCATTGTGTTTAGTAGCAGGGAGGCCTTAAGTGCTTAGTTGAGGGATGTAATGTTGCCGTTGGTTCATTATGGATGTAAACAAGATGATCCAAAATAATTGCGAATGTGGCTTAGGAAACCTCTGTGGCACACCATTGTGATTTTACCGGGGAGCACACATTGAACAGATTTAAGTTCATGCATCGAGTGTTTGTGCTTACATTTACTTTACTTTGATTCAGCCACGCTGACGCCCACAAACATAATGTAGTGATTTTGCTGCAGATAAAATAGAAAAATGGCTCAGCCCTACAAAGCACATGCCACTCAGTGGTATGCCATATATCCACTGTTTCTCTCCGCTTATTTCTGCAAAATACGCAGCTCTTTGAAGTCACTAAAATCTTTTTTAATGTTCAGTTTTATATAACCAAAATATAAACTTCTAAAAGCAGGGGATTTCTCGAGTGCACCAAACCTTGTTCTGCAATAAGATCTAACGAGATCCATTACACAAGCCACTAATAGTCGGATATAATCTGACCTTTGGAGCAGCGGAAAGGCTGTCAAGTTGTGTGGTTCATGCTCAGGTTTTTAATGTCGAGCCTGCAAGACTTTCATCTGAACAAACTTACAGCAGCATGTGTGCTTGCAGCTGTAACCCCTTTGCCGAGCCATGGTTTGGAAGGGTGAAGTGGGACATACACACACACACATACACACACACACAGGACCATGAGCCAAGCTGACTGAGGCTGTCGCATTATAGATGTTGATTGTCGTTGCTGCCTGGAGGAGATGTTCAGGGGATAGTTCAGTATTTTCAGGCAAAGTCGTGTAAGGATCCTTTCAAAAGTGAAAACATTAGCCACAAAGAGTTTGATCAGCTCTGCTCCTGTGAGGACAGAACTGGCTCAACAGTTAGGCTATAAACTGCTGCAGATGGGTCAAGAGCTCTGATGATTTACCATTTTAATGTGAAAACAAACTTATGTAAAACAGCATAGGGGTGATTTCACACTGCACTGATCACATCAAACCTAAACTTCCCACAAGCTAGCTCCCTTGTTTTGGCACTAATTTGGCACCTTTAATAGCCCATTTCAGCCTGAAATGTAGGATACCATAACTGAAAGTGCTAGAAGTGCTCCAAGAGCACAAACCTCCGCAAAGGCATTTTTAACATTCTTGAGTATGCTATTGTTGAAAACTGCCCTATATCACTCTGTTAACAAATCATTCAAAAAAAACCTGGAGCCACATCTGGATTCTGATCACCACCAAAATCATATCAGTTCTCCTTCATGCCATGACCAACATTTCCAGAAAATATCCTAAAGATAAATCAAGTACTTAACCTGCCCTATTTCACAATGTTAAGAAATTATCAAATAAAATCCTAGATCTGCATCCAGATTTAGATCACCTCCAAAATCTACTCACTTCATCCTTGTGCCATGACCAAAATTCTGTTAAAAATTTCTACAAAATCCATTGAGCACTTGGTGAGTTATTCGTAAAAATGTGTCAACTGTTCTATCTCACAATGGTAACAAATTATTAAGAAAATTCCTGGATCCACATTCAGATTTGGATCCCCACCAAAATCTACTTACTTCATTCTTGTTCTCCACGAACAACAGTCTCTGAAAATGTCATCAGAATCAGTTGAGAACTTATTGAGTTATCAGCCAAAATGTGGAAAACTGAGCTATATTGCAATGTTAACAAATCCTTAAGAAAATTACTGTATCCATGTTCAGATTTGGATCACCACCTTAATCTTATCATGTCTTCCTTGTGCCATGAATAACATTTCCTGAAAATTTCAAAAAAATCCATCTTGCACTTGTTGAGAAATTTGCCAAAATGTGTTTAACTGTCCTATCTTGCAATGTTAAGAAATCTTTAGAGAAAATCCTGGATCTGCTTTTGGATTTGGATCACCACCAAAATCTACTCACATCGTCCTTGTGCCATAACAAAATCTTTTGAGAAATTCTTGAGCTATCCTGTTCACAAAAAAACTACCTTACCAACTAACAAACCAACAGATGCCAGCAAAAATATACCCCCCTCGGCTGAGGTAACAAAGTGGCTCACTGGATATAATTAAAACACTTTCACTGTGCCCAGAACAGTGATACGTCACCAAATTGCTGTTTTTTGATTTGCTCTCACCCAAAATTCACTTAATTACATAGAGCTCTTTCCCCATCTGCAGCAATACTGACCTATCCCTTTGAGCTACACAGTAGTGACACATCAAGATCCCTATATTTGCATCTTTTCCCTTTTAAACTAATATATTGAATGATTCTATCCCCTCTGTTCTTGTCTTCCTGCAGCCGCTCATCCACGTCATGGGCTCCGATGATGAGACGCTCCAGGAAGCTGCTGCTGGCTGTGTGCTCAACATCCGACTGCTGGCCCAGGCTAACAGGGAGGCAAAGTTAAATTACTGATCGTGATCACTGCATGCCTGGTTGTCACGTTCACCCTCACTACACTGGTGTGACACGAGCTGGGAGGCACAAATGCTGTTAAAATGTCCTGCACTGCTCAAGTTTGCAAGGATGCAGACAGCGTTAAATCAGTGTTTAACATTCTTTTTGGTACCACGGCCTGGTGTTGTGTCATACAAAACACACGTGTGCAGAGTATAACTCACCACACAGCAGGATCAGAGGGAGCTATGGGCCTGTTTCTAAACCTACATAAAGAGAAGTTTACTCACTCTGTTTTTATCAAGGTTCAAGGTTTCTTTATTAATGAATGAATGATTTTTTTTTATTTTGGTTACATAAATGTTAAGAACAAACAAATCCTTTTCAAATCCAATCATTTAACACAATCTTATCAATAACTGATAAAGGTATAGGCTGAAGCTTGTGGCTTATTTTTGCCTCTCCTGTACAATCCAAGATCAATTTGACATATAAAGAAATAAATATATATGACATCCTTTAAATCATAATACTGTAAAATCATTATTCCTCATAAGAATTCATTAATTTATGCTTTAAGGTTTTCCTGAACTTTAAGATGGTTTTACATCATTTTAATACATCACTGAGCTTATTCCAAAATTTTATCCCCAAAATCGAAACATCTGTATTTAATATTTATGATAACTTTTCTTGTTTCAAACATAAGCACACCTCTTTAATTATATTTTCCTTCTCTTACTTTAGGAAGAGTATTATTTACAGCACAAAAATATTATCTCCAGTGTTTTTAAATAAACAATGTCTTTAAATTATAACATAGAAGATCCAATGAAAAACTGAATAGTGGGTTCCAGATATCCAACTTTATTGATTATTCTGATCGCTCTTTTCTGTAGTTTGATTATTGGGTCTAAATTGTTAGTACCACAAGAGTAAATATGCAGACAGGAGATCCATGTCCCAAAATTAAAAGCAGTCACAGCAATGCACAGTTCTACGTGCATCCAGATAAATAAAATAAACACATCCCTGAACAGCGTTACAAACAAACATCATTATTTAAATAAATCAGATCATGGTAAATGCTTAGGAGATATCATTCTTAGATCTAAAATCTTCCTCTCCGGTAAAGTGCATCGTCTTCTGCTGGCTTTGTTAAGTGACGTTATCAAGCAGGTATGAAAGAGTTTCTGTAACTTTATGTTTCACCTTTAGGTGCAGCAAACCACCATGGCTGATTAAGAATGACATTTAGGACCCCTGAAAGTCACCAGTTTGCATGGTAACTAATTACACCGATGGACCCTCAGAGCACTGAGAGGAAAATGCTGTAAAAGCAGCGTTCAGATGATGCTGAGAGTGTCAGTTTTACCCATCAGTCATCAGTCTGAGCTGATCTGATGTCCCTCTTGATTACTGATGAGTTTTTGTTAGTTCTTACCTCTGAATTAAATCCGTCCACAACAGGAAGTTAAACACTCTCATGTGCTTTGACTGACCTGGTGTTACAGAGGGAGTCAAATACATTTACAACTACTTTTAGAGCGTAGGTGTCAGAGTGCATGAGCACATGGCAGTTAAATTTATCTTATGTGGTACTTTTTTGTTCATCACAGTGATGACGTGGAGTATGAGTGTAAAGTCTGCACAGTCAAGCTTCACAGGTGGATATGCGAGGATCCAGCCATCCTTTCAAAATGAAAACCACAACGGTCTCAGTTATTAAAAAAAAAAAGGATCATCAAATTGACTATTATTTGTCTCTCTGGCCTGATATCAAATGATCTACAGCCCAGTACCAGTCTGTAACCAAGTGGTTTAAGACCTCTGTGTTAATCATAATCATTTGGCTTCTCTTCTCTCAACTCTTCGCATTTGGTTCCCAATTGAAAAGGACACTGCAAAAATAATTATGTTAACTTCAAATATGAGTGGTTGCTGACACTGCAATAGATTTTCTCAACAAAAAATATTATTATACTGAGATGCTAACTAACAATAGTATCCAACATCTTCCAGACAAACACTGAGGGCTTTTGCCCAGAGCAAAGTGTGCAGAGCAGGTGTCTTTTCTAATTTCCATCTGACAGAGATATCATTATTACACCCAGCATTCAGGTTCTTGAAAAAGTAAATGATCATAAAGTGTTTGTCTTAAATGAGGAGTGGTCAGGCGCAAAGCTGGTGTTCCTACCTTGAGGATGGAGCAAGGAGGTGGACTGGGTGCCCAGGGTGAGTGCACCTTTCTATGATTTAACCAGAAATATAGTCATTACTATATTATGTTAAGTTAGATTGCTATTGCTTGTCGATCAGTTTTTGGCTTGCACGGCTTTAGAACAAAGTTTTTCCTAAATAAGGAAAACCTTGAACTTTGCATTTTGACATTTTAACAGCATTCAGGCCTCTTACCCTGATCATTAGATCTCAGTTAGCATGGAGAAAAAAGGCTTAAGACATTTGTTTGTTATACTGTGTTCCAAATAATGGATGATTTAAGAAATAAACAATCTTAATTGACAAACGTGTGTTTATGTAGTCAACTATGGATTGCACTGGTGCTATACAGTTTCCCTGATCACCTTGTTTGCATTACATAACTCAAGCTTACATTTTGGGAAGTCATCTCCCACCAGTCTAAGAGTGATGGTAAAAATTAATGCTTCTTCTTCTTGTTTGGTCTTTTAACAAATGCTGCATACTTTGTTCAGCCTGAAACACTCATGATGTAACATTCCTAAAATAATCCAAGAAACTTCAATATCCAAACAAGGGAAACATCTGTTTGGGTTGCTTTACTTATTTTTTTTTTAGTTTGTGGGCTCTTGTTCTTTTTTGAATAATATTTATAACACATCCAGAGCCTGCAGCTAGATATTTACATAAGGATAATGACTAGCTGCAAATATAAAAGCACAAGTTTGGAATATAAGGAACCTGAAATGTTCTGTTTATCTAGAGTAGGGGTGGACAACTTTGGTTATCCAAGGGTGATATGGTTGTAGTTATCAGTTTTAGAGGGCCAGTCATCACAAATAAAATGATATTATTAGTAAAATGATCAAAATACATATTACCAAAAATAATCTAAAATGTTTTGTTTTAAGCACAGAAACAGGAAAGCTAAATTAAATGAGATTAGCATGTGTTTAAAAGCCAATCAAAGTGCTTTTCCAATTCAGTAAACTACTATATATTGTTTTGTTGTGATTTCTTAATTAATCTTAATTTAGTTTTACCAGGAAGTCCCACTGAGAACGAAGTTATTCCACTAAATTAGTTCAGTTTTAGCTCCTGAATTAGCTAATGAAAACTCACCAAATTCTCCTTTACTATACAGAATCAGATGGACCCATTTAGTTCCTGTTTAATTAAATTGAGCACCAGCTCATAGCTACTTGATGCTTAGTCTGTTTGGTCTTTCAGGGCCCAATTTATTTTTCAAGAATGGACACAATGGGGACAAATATGCGTTGATATCAATGTAAATAGAAAGGCACAACAAAAAATGCCTACAAAGTATTCTCAATTTCATACCATTTTTTGTATTTGCATGATTACCCCCAATTTCAACATACTCAACATTTGTCCTTCTCAGATACATGCTAGTAGTGTAGCTCCGTGCTGGTTCACTGGAAATACACACAGCTTATTTTCAGCAGGAGCAGCTTCAACAGCGCAGCAATCTCCACCAAGCATGTCGACTCAAAACAGGAAACAAGCGCTTAAAGAGTTTTGGGGTTATTTAAAAATACAGCGGAAATAGTGGAAATAATATCAACGCAGACAGAAAAAATCATTTTAGGCAGGAAAGATAACCTGTTGTTTACATGTTTCTCTTCCCGTTATCTCGTAAACTCACAGTGACCTCGTGACTTTGTGGTACTCACGTGATTTTTATGATCTTATGTTTCAAGATTCCAGGGCTGTGCTCCAGCGCCGCTCATAGCTTTAGGATTTACAGTTTCAATGGCTTTTTGAGTTGAAATGAATAGATACAGAAAAAAAACTAAAATAATAATAGAATTAACATGATACTTACTTAATTACATCATGAAAGAAGATGCTAGCTAAAATACATAACACCAATATTAATATTAGAAGTTCATATTCCATAAATCATGCTGTGCAGTGCTTTAAATATGTTTCTAGTTGTCGAGGCCGCACACTAGCTCAGATGTGATGCTATGCAGGCTACGGTCAGACTTTGGGGGTCATATGTCAACGCCCAACAAATCTTTTAGGGATTTTCCACAAACGTTTTATGGATATCTTCCCTGACAAAAGCACAAACTGATCTGATTTTTGAGGTCAAATGCCTGTTTTTTTAGGGCTCATGTTCATCCTCTGCTTGTAAGCATGATACTAAAAAAGACTCCAAGAGAAATTTCTCCAAACTTTGAACAAATATCCATTTTGACTGAAGTTTATCTTAGATAGATTTTAGAGATTGGATGTTTAAGTCTTTGAGTGTCTTGTCCCTCTCATAAAACATTTCTCAAAATCATATCACCACAAAACCCACTTCAGTCCTCCTTTTTGACCCATCATTCTGTTTTCATTGTTGGCACTTGTATATCTCACAGAGGAAAAAAGAAACACCAGGCATTTGTTCTAGTTGTAAAAATAATCAAATATTTCCCTGTTCACATTTGGGCTCTGTAGCGGTAACAGAGAAAGCACAGCTGATTTGTTTGTCTTCTGTTCTTGTTTATTACAAACAGACCATGTCAGGCCAAACAACATTTGTCATGTCAGTCTCAGTAGCCGCCTGTTGGCCTCCTCTGCTGCCCCCGCACAGCCTGTCGGCCTCCCCGTCTCCCTGATCCCTCCGTCCTGGTCCCAGTTAGCTCAGTTGCTCGGCTCTCGAAACCACAGAGGCTGCCGCTAAATCTCACGGGACTTTTATCATTAATATCAGCAACTCGGTAAAATAGAGAATTAGCAAAACATTGAAAATATGTGCTTGAAAATCTTCATCACTCTTTGAAGTTTAAACACTACCAGCTGTCTGCAGGGTTCACTGGAGGAGCACGGACGGAGGAGGGTATTTGAGAAGCCTTACAACAATGAAGATCCTCCAAAAACACAAAACCAGGAGCTGAGAGAAGCCACTGTCTCCCGACCAGTCAGAGAAAATAAATTCAGAATGATTAATGGTTTTTTAATTCAGCGCAGCCAGTTTTATGGCCTCTGCAGCAAGCCCAGTGTCAAAACTGATCCTCTAAAAATAGTCAAAGAAAAGCATTAAATCATTTTAACAAAGGGGGAAGCATTTTGTTTTTCTTTGTGTGGGACAGCTCAGACTTTGCTTTTCTTTCTTTGAGTTGATTTTTATTTTTCTAATGTTTAAAGAACAATACGGAGAATTTTAGCTCTGAAATGTTTGAGCTTAGTTTGGAAAATACTACCTACCGTATGTTCGAAGTATTTTTAAGTTTACTTCCTAACATATTTTCAAAGATGTTGAAATGAGAGAGATCACTCATTCTGATACAAACCCCAAGTCCAATGAAGTTGGGACATTGTGTAAAACATAAATAAATACAATAAAATTATTTACAAATCCATTTCAACCTATATGCATTTGAAAATACTACAGAGAAAAGATATTTAATGTTCAAACCGACAAACTTTTATTGTTTTTTTACAAATATTTACTCATTTTAAATTTGATAACCACAACGTGTTCCAAAAAAAGCAGGGACAGTGGCACGCTTACCACTGGGTTACATCACCTTTCCTTTTAACAACACTCTATAACCATTTGTAAACTGAGGAACCAATTGTTGAAGCTTTGTGGGTGGAATTCTTCCCCATTCTTGCTTGCTGTTTGACCTCAGTTGCTCAACAGTCTGAGTCTCTGTTGTCGTATTTTGTGCTTCATAATGCTCCACACATCATCAGTGGGAGACAGGACTGGACTGCAGGCAGGTCAGACTAGTACCTGCGCTCTTTCACTCTGAAGCCACGCTGTTGTGACACTTCAGAATGTGTCTTCATTGTCTTGCTGAAATAAGCAGGTATTTGTTGCTCCAAATCCTGTATGTACCTTTCAGCATTAATAGTGCCTTTATAGATAGAGCTAGTACCCATGCCACAGGCACTAACACACCCCCATACCATCACAGATGCTGGTTTTTGACCTTTGCTCTGATAACAGTCTGGATGGTCCTTTTCCTCTTTAGCCTGGAGGACACCACGTCCATGATGTCCAAAAAGAGTCTGAAGTGTGGACTCAGACCACAGCAGACTTTTCCACTTTGCCTCAGTCCATCTCAGATGAGCTCGGTCCCAGAGAAGCCGGTGGTGTTTCTGGGTGTTGTTGATATATGGCTTTGTCTTTGCATGGTAGAGTTTGACCTTGACCTTAAAGGTGTAGTGGGGAACTGTGCTAACTGACAATGGTTGTCTGAAGTGTTCTTGAGCCCACGTGGTGATATCCTGTACAGAATGATGCTGGTTTGTAAGGGATCAAAGGTCATGGGCATTTAGTGTTGTTTTTTTGATTTTGCAGCTTACGTGCAGAGTTTTCTCCAGATTCTCTGGATCTTTTTATGATGTTATGGACTGTTGATGATGAAATCCCTAAATTCCTTCCAATTGTTCATTGAGAAACGTGGTTCTTAGGTGGATTTACCTTTTGTTCACAAAGTGGTGAACCTCGCCCCTTCATGCTCACTTGTTTCCCATTAACCTGCTCACCTGAGGAATGTTCTAAACAGGTGTTTTTAGAGCATTCCCTAACCTTCCTAGTCTTTGTTACTCCTGTCCCAGCTTTTTCGAACATGTTTCAGGGATCAAATTCAAAATGAGTGAATGTTTGCTGATAAGACAATGAAGTTTATTTGTTGGAACATTAAATATCTTGTCTTTGTAGTGTTATCAATTGAATATAGGTCAGAAAGGATTTGCAAATCATTGTGTTCTGATTTTAATTACGTTTTACACAGTGTCCCACCTCCATTAGAATTTGGGTTTGTAAGTAAAATCCTTCAATGGTGTGTCGACCTCTGCTTTCTTGCATTTGAGTTCTTTGGATTTTGCTCTTATTGTCTCTGTATGTCAGCTATATGATAGGCTGATGGTGGCGAGTGTCAGCTGGGATCAGCTCCAAGCCTCACGAGCTAGAAAAGAATAATGTGGAATAGATAATGATGGATGTGAACGTGTCAACATGCAGGGTAATCTGTTTCTTACAGCCATTTTTTGTTATTCTTTTGATTGAAGCAGAATTTTCATACTTTACTTTTAAGTATTCTTCATTCTAACTTATTTTCCTGTCAGTTTCGAGGGATAATCTTAATTTGAAGACCAATTTCAGCGTCTCTTTGTTCGTTTAACATATAGCTGGTGTAGTTTAACAAGATCAGCATGTGTATTTAGTGAAGCAAGGTAGACAGCAGTGATCTGCAAAGTAGGATGTAATTGCATAACTACATCCTCTAGATTACTACTTAGCACTCTCTATCTCACTGTATCTAAATTAAAATATGTAAAATACATATTGCGGTTTTCTGGGGGAATTGCATGTTGGATCAACATCACGACCAAAACACAATCCATCCAGCCCGTGTTTCTGAGTGCCAGTTTTTTGTTTACCAGCAGTTTTATTTCAGAACATGACTTCCCCTAAAAGCCGCAATTTGTCTTGATTACATTTCTCTTTGAATATGGATTAAACAAACCAAGATACAACATGCTAATTAACCATGCCTGGTTGGCGTCTTCTTCTCAGTTTTAGCACAACCACTCTGGCTGCCTCCTCTGTCTCTTGTCCTCTTCTGCCAAGCTGAAGGCGAAGCTAGGCTGACCACATCCTGGCTGCAGCCTTGAACTTGACACACAAACATGAGATCAGTATTGATTTTTTCCTGTCAATCCTGGACACAAGACAAATACATGTTTACCAAATGTTTAACAATTTGTCTCTAAAATAGGAATGATTTCAGTGAGGTACATTTTAGTCATACAGCTGCCGTTGGCTCTCCGCAGTGACTTAATTTTGCATACCTAATCCAAACAACAAACCTCAGTTGATGTAATTCTGATAAATGACTGGAGGAAAATAAAGTTCACACACTGATTTTGGCTGATTTTTTGCAATGACTGTCTTTGGCTAAATGGAACTGACTCAAGATGTTAACTTACAACAATAGATTCTTTATCTTCTGTACAGCGGCCTCTGTTCGTTTGAGCTAAAATGAATAGGGCTGATTTACAGAGTTTAAACACTTAAAATAACAGTGCTGTCACTACTAAAAAGGGGGACCAGGCACTCAAAGTATAAAGAATGAGGCAATGAGGCCTTTATTGTAATGGACAAATGCTTTGGTAAGACAAAATTTTTTGGCCTTTGAGACTTGCAATCAAACAGTAGTGGTGTAGCCACACTCACTTATCAGCTATAAATGGCTAGTTTTCACTCACTGGGCATTCATGATCCACCTCTATTCTCTCTCTGTCTCAATGGAGTAGCCCCTCTAGAGGTTTATAGGCCTAAGTTATGATAAAATGCAGCCCAGAAGGTAATTTCATGTGTCTATTATTAATGGCCTTTTGTTGAATAGCACTCAAACCACACATGCTACAAAATCCACAATGCACTGCAACAGCTGTCGTGCAGATCTGTGCACCGACCCCTCCTTCCATTGCCTTAGCATCACTCTGATCAGTGGCTGGCAGATGAATGCACTGGTCAGTGCTTTAACAGTGACTCTCCCGAAAATAGATATGCCATTCAAATTGACAGTTCTAAATAAAACAGAGTCAGTTTTAAACTGTTCAGTAAATGTTGATGTGGTTTGGCCTACACCTTAGGCTATATTTTATATGTTTGTGCCTTCTGTGATTGAGTTTGACAGCCCTGATTTCAGCATTCTTCAGATATCATTTTCACAAGCATAGATTAAACATGAAGCTCTGACTTTGTCCTTTGACCCAATGCTCCACATTTGTGCAAAGTTTGAATAGAATCCCTCACAGAATTTATGAATGTCACGTTCACAAGAGCATAAACCATAAATGCTTGAGGCCTTGGCTGTTGCCATCATGTAGGAGTAAAAGCCAACATATCATGGTCCAGGCAAATGGTATAAAATATGATTAGGCCGAGAATTAATAACATTTCATTGTTTGTAAGCTCTCACAGCTCAAATCTTTCCTTTCTGAACTTGCAGTAAAATCATTCAGAGCTTGGAGGAATTAGTAAGTTCGTTTGAGGAGCTTGGCCCTTGAGCCCATCGGTCATAGAGCTCTGGTTGAATGTATTAACTGAGCCACAAACCCTCTGAGAAAAGAAACTGCCACTTTCTTTGGCTCTCTGTCCAACACAGGGACATTATTCACGAGAAATTAGAGGTTATATGCCTCCACGCCTCAGCGGAGGCAGCAATTACGTCCTGCTCCGTCCGTTTGGTCACCACTCAAGATCTGACGCTTTTCATCGCTACACGGAAGGGATAGAAATAGTGGAGGGATATCCCTGATGTTGTTGATCCTGTTTGTTGGGACATGCGGGCTCCGACATCTGCCACACCCGAGCTTCTCATCTGGTCTGTCTCACCCATGTCCTGACCTTCACCCTGCCCAGACTTCAGCGGAGGCTTCCCTCAGGTCACAATGATGGATGGAACCACATTTGATGACTTTATTACACATTGGACAAGATTTATGTGTGCAAATATCCGCTCTGCAGTAGGGCTGGGCAATATAATGAGATTTTTAAATATATCTTCAAATAAGGTTTGACAGCACTGTTTTCGATCAAAGCCTAATGTTCAGAAAAGAATAAGTTGATATCAACAGGTACTCATTATTTCATCTGTTTTAGTGTGTCTCAAATCAAGATTGTTTGGATATGTTCCAACACAATTGGGCGTTCCTCTTCTGGCTCCTTTTTTTGGCCATATTGTCACAACACTCTTGTTCCTTGCTTTTTCCTGTAGTGTCTTTACCTGTAAATTTTTTTCTCCTCATCTCTGCCTTCCGATGGGATTGGCTTGGATCTCTTCCTGCTCGGACATCAGTGCTGTAAAACGTTGTAATGCCAGTCAAAGAGAGAACCAGACTCCTGTGTGAGGAAGAAGTTGAATCATAGGTCCGTGCCATTGTTAGTTTTGTTGACTAATTATTTTTGACATAGTTTTGGTCAACAACCTTTTTTCCCCTGATGAAAACTAGATAGTAACTAATAAAAACAAGTGCACATTTTTTTATGACATTTTCATCAAAAAATAAAAACTGGACAAAAATGTTTGACAGAGACTTAATCCAATCAGACCTCATTTCGTCATAAGGAAAGTCGGGACAAGTCAGGAATATATCCAATTACAGCTACTTTGGTTGTGTGGTGGTGGGATAAGTTGGGGAGTGATCCAATCAGAGCTACTCTCTTTATGAATTGATATATCTATGTAGAGCAGGTCAACTGTTTGTTGTCAGTTCTGGTATTGTAACTGAGACGCTCTGCCAGGTAGCCTAAATACAGGTGATTACATTTCACACAAAAGTTAAATTTGTTTCTGTTAATTTATACATTTAAACTTTACTGGCATTCAATAAAAGGTTGTTAGATGTTTCATTTTATCCAAGTGTAAAACATGACTTCAGAAATTCAAGGAAACATAAGAAATATCTTACACTTTACACTTTATATTTTAGTCAGCTGAATTTACAGTAGATTTCGTCAACTAAAATATTGTGAAATTTCATCAAATAAAACTAGACTAAGATTAAAAAAATTTAGATGACTAAATTCTGACTAAAACTAAAAGATACTTTAGGCAAAAGACTATAACTAAAACTAAATTAAAAAGTGCTCTCAAAATCAGCACTGCCCTGTACCTTGCAGAAAGTCGAGTTATGCTGTGGTAGTTCAGACCAGTGGTTCTGAAATGGTGGCCTTGAGTCAAGTCCAGGTGTGCAATTGGAAATAGACCATGGCCAACAGGTAAATGACATTGAGCTTCCTTGACACCGATCTCAAATCTTTGGCTAAAATGCACTTTGTTCAAAAAAATGTCCTGTGTCGAGTCCTGTCCAGAGGAGGTGGCTTATAGAGTCGACTCTTGGAGCAGAAGAAGCCTTTTTGGAGAAGAACCAAAACATCATCAAGGAGCTATACCAGTACAGGTGCCACTGAACCTGACCCTCCGGATGGACCGTTCAGTGTATTTCACTAATTAATTGGAGAAACTGGACAGTTTCTGACTTTTCTGTGACATACTCAACTGCTGTGGACATAAATACCAGCTGGATTAGGGTAAACAAGGCTCTCTATTTTTCATTTTCCGTTTGTTTTATCCGAGATGTGCCCAGCTTCCAGAAAAAATAGCTCTGACTTGACAACATGCCAGCCAAATAGAAACATGCACACACTTCTGCCGTCTCAAGAGTAAAATGCTTCCAGTGTGAAACCAGCCTAAGGAATGCATTCAGCTGAAAGTTCCCCGTTAACGTGGTAACTATTTAAACAACTACATCCTCTGTGCACTGGTAGAATGCTGTAGCATTAGCATTCATACATTGTAGCGATGTCTGATTCATCCATCTGCCATAGGCACAAGCAGATCTGTTGCTTGTACAGATTATAGATGTGTCTTTTATCACCTCTGAATTTACCCTGCGTTAAGCCCTCCCACAAACTGCTTCTGTCCAATCCTATGTTAGCAACCTAATTATGCACCAGAGGCCTGTCAAGCTTTCGGCAGAAAACAATATGCCTAAGCGGTGTGCATACAGGACTAGCAAGTCCGACAGTTGATATCCGATAAGTTTGGAGGATGGTGTTGATTTTTTTGCCTTCCCCAAGCCAAGACACACAAAGAAAGATGCCGGGTGTGGATAAAGCACAAGAACACCTATGTTTGTCCTAAAGTAAGGTGCTAACTAACGTTAGCTAACCATAGCTTTGTGTGTTAGGTAAGATAACATTATCAAACAAAGACATCTCAAGAGTAGGTTACTTCTGTTAAACCTTGAGCCCCTGGGTAATATTTGAGCAAAAGAAGTACTAGTAACAGAGACAAGTTCTGACATACTGATAACTTTTAGCATTTTGTGAATCGATGCCGTAGAAATGGGCAAACAAAACGATAATGAAAGTGAACATAACATTAATTTCAATTTAAACAATATATATCGACTTACCCTACTGTACAAGAATCTTGTTGTTCTTGTATGTGATTATTTTGAACATGAAGTGTCAACACATGGGGTGCTTGACACTTGCATTGAGATCTGTGTGCTTTCCCCTCTATTTTAATGTCCTCTTCACTTGAACTCTGACAATGTTTGATGTGGTGAATGTATCTCACAAAAGCAAACTAGAGGCCTTTGTCTACTTCTTTCTGATATCGCTGAAGAGTTTGTCCAGAAATTTGCAGATTTTTTCTTAGGAATATCACTCACTGGTATCGCTAAAAACTCCATATTTCTCGTTCTAGGAAGGAAAACTTGACAGGCGTAGCAACAGTAACCAAGGGGGGGGGGCTTATAGAAGGGTTATTTGAATCCTCCTAGATCAAGGCGTTAAGCACATGTGCTTCAACTGTCCTTCAGTCACACACATCGTGTAGAGTCAAATATTTTTAGGATGTCCAGAGCCCAGGTGGAAGATAGCATATGCACAATGTTTAACAGTGAGTTCATCTCAGGTTGTACTTATTTGTCCATCACACCAGTGACAGAGACAAAGACCCTGAGTGCAATGCCTATGCAGTCAAGCTAGGCAGATGGATATGCAAGGATCCAGTCATCCTTTCAAAATAAAACACTTAAATTTCATTCAAAACATTACGAATGATGTTATTTTCTTATCTCTGTCACCTGGGACTGGTCTGCATCTACATAGCAAAACAGACAGACACATAGCCTTAACTGCTGCACCAAATGCTTTTAAAAAACATGCTTCATGCCATCAAATTGAAGCCATAGGGCTTTTAATGGGTGCCAATATTGTTAAATGTTTAAAAGAATCACATCTTGATTTTTGACTTGTATCTCCCAGCCCTACGCTGCAGTTAAAATAAATATGTCTGTCATCATTCTGATTGGACGGAGTAATAATTTATACATGGCTTATTTTAATAGTAAGGCCGTCTTTCAGCTGAGTATCGTGATACCAGCCCAGTTTTTGTTTAATGGAAAAATTCTTTTTGAAGTTTTAAAAGTTCCCACACATCCTCAGACACTGTGCAGCAATATTTCATAAAAGAAATGAAGCGTAGTAAAACTTCGGTCCAAATATTAGAAGTGGCTTTTCCTCACCCCGTAGTGTCTGAGGTCCGTTTTTAATATAAAATTACAAACTGTTACACAGCAGCGTGGTCTGCCATTAAAAACATGCTCGTACACAACGACCTCTCAGAGCTCCGTCCAAACAGAGTGCCGTGCTCCCCGGTAGCCGAGTGCCACGGGTGAACACAGCCTCTCTTCTCGATCTGTAAATTAGTTTTTATATCATTACAGCATGCTCACACCGGCTCTGTCAGAGAGAGAGCCTCGCGTGTCACTCTCGCCCTCTGTTTGCTCAGCGGCCTCCCTCTCTGCACCCATTTCCTTCCTTCAGTCACTCACAACATTGCCCGAGTCCAAACTCTCCAGAAATGCTGACCTGTGACGGCGGAGCATTTCTACCAGGCTTTTCAGAAGCTCTTAAAAAGGGCTTTCATTGGACAAATTCATCCTGACATTCCCTTTCATAACACGTAAATAACATGTCTGTCTAATATAAACCAAACTGAGGAATGTGTGAACAAATCCCCTGTCCTGTGAGTCAGATCTGGAGATTAATGTCTCCATAATGTTGTTTTAAATATTAGTTATACCATCATTGGTCATGACAGCTGTGGTCATGGTTTAATAACACAAGCATGGCTTTACTGGACAGAGCAGTGTACTGCTTGGCAAATCCCAAAACCATTGGTGTAAAGGGGTGGAGCAGCTCACATAGGATGGTTGATTAAGGAAGGCTGCAGCCATCTTACTTAGTGGCACACCTTTGATTACAGAAACTCTCCTTTTAACTTGGTCACCCCTTGAACTGTAACACCGCTGTATGTGTGAGAAGACAAATACAGACTAAAATGTCCGTTAAGCAAAAGCAGGGTTTATTGGACAGTCCAAAGTTCGGTACACAAAAAGGCAGGTAAAACAAGACAGAAGTATCCAAGAACATGAGGCAAAAAGGCATGGACAAAACCAGTCATAAACAAGACTATGGCTATGAATAGGAATGCTGGAAAATGACACAAGGTACAAACAATATAGCAACAAGACAAGGGAAGACATGGGGGTTAAATACATGAGGTGATTGGGGTTGATGAGACACAGCTGGGAAGAACAATCAGGGATCAAGTGTGACAATGCCAGACAGGAAGTAAAACCTACGAGGACAAGGAAAGACGGATGAATTTTCAAAATAAAACAGGAAACATGGGACAAGACATAAAACACAAGGGCACAACAGGAAACTTAACTAACACAGAACATGATCATGACAGATGGATACTTTTGTTGTATGTCCACAACAGTTCTGAAACTGCAGGATCAAGTCTTAGCTTTGGAGCTCTCATTTATTCTTGAACAAACCTGCTCAAAATCCCTTTTGTCAGCCAGCCCTCACCTCCTGTATCCCTGAGATGCTCTAATGTTTACTGTGTTGCTTCAGGTTTGAAGGCTCTCGGGACTATGAGCTCTCAATCACAAAACTTTAACTCACTGAGATTTTCTGAATGAACACAACAGTTGGAGCAGATTGTAGGAGGCAGCGTGCAGGACTTCTGTCAGATTAGTCATCCTCTCTCCTCCTGAGCTGTTATAGCACTCAGCATCGGAGTATTTCTAATGAAACAGCCTTCACTCACCGGATCTGAAGCCTGCGTCTGCTGCAGGTGGAGAAAAGGAGGGGAGCTGGAGTTCAGGATATGCCTGTCAACCACATTAACAGATCAGGGTGTTTTTTCCCTCTACCTGACCTTGAAATTGAGGAAATTGTGAAACTGTAGACACCATTCCTCTGATTTGATGAATCTTGGAAGGTATGACTCTTGCTGTGATAAAATTGCTCTGATTAGCCTTAAAGACATCTTTTAAAAGGAACAACATGTTAGCGGATATTTTTTTTCTCCTCTCACTTCCTTATCCTTTTTAAAGTGACATGTTTGGATGTTCACGTTTGTGTTCACAGGAGTTTAAGTGTAACTTAAGGAGAATCCGGAGCCTTTTGTCTTGTTGTATTTACACCAGGCTGGAGAGGAGATGACACTGATAGCCAACAGGCGGTTATATTCATTTGCAGACAAAGGATAATGTCAGGAAAAGATGCAGAAAATTTCCCTCGCAGACAGTGATGAGTTGGCAAACGCTACAAACCGCACAGCTGTGCACCATAAGCTCCGGCCAGGTTTCCCCTCGTTGGATGAGGAACCAACCAGAGAGCTCCGTATGGCACCAAACCAAAAGTGATATTATCCCAGAGTTTTCATCACAGGCTTTTCATCAAGCTATCACAACTCTGAACCTGAGGAGAAGACATGCTATAGAAGGGAACAGCGCCAAATCAACAAATCATCAGCAGGGGCATTATAGATCATCCTGTTTCAATCTGTAGCTGATTGCACGCTTTGAGCACCAAGTATAGAGCTGTTTAAGTTGCCGCCATATTAAGTTTCTTCACAGAATTAAGAAAAATATCTGTAAAAATGGACAACTGACCTTTTGTTAAGCCCCGCCTCTTTGCTCGCTGTCGCTCGGTCAGACAGAATCTCGTGTTGCAGGGCTTCTTGCCATTTATAACACCTGAAAACACACAAGCTGCTCCTTTAATTGGTTGATTGAATAGTTAGTTAATGTGCTCCAATCTGGCCTAACAATGGAAAGAGGAGCTTAATAATTCCATGCAGGACTTGAAAAGATTCCTGATGTATTTATTTTGTTTCAATAAAGAGTAAGACTGGTCATCAATAACACTATGTTGGAATACATTTTACATACATCACTGTGTTGTAAGTCATACTGTTTAACTGACAGAAAGTTAAAACAGCTGTCACAACCCTTATCTTTTTCCTGACCATTTAGTTTGATGCAGCAGTTGTTTTTTTTTTAATTGATTCTGTTGAACCACAATTCAAAAGCAATGTCTGATTTTCATGAGTTAATTTTCAGTACATTTTTATTTATAATTACTTTTGTAAGTTTCAACTTATTTCAGTGACCATTGTGGCTTTTTCTTTCGTCAACAGAAGGGTACCAACAGTTTTGTCCACGTGTACAATAACCCTTTATTGAATGCTAGTAAAGTCTGAATGTATAAATGAACAGAAACAAATTGAACTTTTGTGTGAAATGCAGTCACCTTTATTTAGGCTACCTGGCAGAGCATCTCAGTTACAATACCAGAACTGACAACAAACAGTGAACCTGCTCTACATGAATATATCAATTGATAACGAGAGTATCTCTGATTGGATCGCTCCCAACTTATCCCACCAGCACACAACCAAAGTAGCTGTGATTGGATATATTCCTAACTTGTCTCTACTTTCTACATGACCAAATGAGGTCTGATTGGATTAAGTCTCTGTCAAACATTTTTGTCTGGGTTTTATTTGTTAGTGAAAATGTCAGTTAATGTAGTTTTAGTTTTTGTCCATGTGCACTTGTTTTTATTAGTTACTGTCTAGTTTTCGTCAGGGGAAAAAAGGTTGTTGATGAAAACAAAAATAATTAGTCAACAAAATTAACACGACTTAACATTAAATGAAAGGAAAGTTGATTTTCATGACATTAGACCTTTAAGGCTCTCTTCCTCACGTGAGCTCAGTCTGTTGTGATTGGTTTACAGGTCTACTCTCTGCTTCACGCCATGTTGTCAACAGTTCTGCATTCATTGAAACATCTACACTCTGTTGTTGGCTTTGTACTGCAAGCCAAGGGGCTAAAACTGATGATGAAACAGTGGTAGGATGTCAAACTGGTAGGTCTTTTTATGGAGGGCCAGGGGAACAAGACATTTTAGGGAACTGTTAGTGCTGTAACGAAAAAGAGAGGGAGACGGATGGTTCCCGGGACTGTTTGTTTTGCTCACACACTGCAAAAACTCAAATCTAAGGAAGTTTATTCATCCAATTTCAATTCTAAAAATCTCGCAAGTCTTACTGTAAGCCAAAATTACCTGACATGTCCAGCTACACATCTTAATTCAGTGTTTGAAAACAAAATATAAACTCTGAGTTGCTTGTAATAAGTTAGTGTGGCAGATGAATTTTACTTGTACAATGTCTTGGAAGTAAGATGTTATATCTTAAGCAGTTTCTATACCTGATTTTAAGATCCTCAAGGAGTTCAATTTTGCTTGCTTCACTGGCAGATATTTTCTGATAATTACAAGTTATTTAATGCTTTATTTTGTTTTTATTCCTTGTATTAAAATGTTTATTTGGACTTATTACATGAATATGAAATTTTAGCAACTATTGTGGATATTTTTTACTTAATATTAGACAAATAAACTTGCAAAGATCTGAGATTTTGCGGTGCAAAGGTGCCCTATTCCACCGAGCAGACATGTTAAAGATGCTAAAGGGAAATTAAAACTGAAAAAAAGCATAATATATCTCTTGAAAGTTGGTCTGTCATGTTTTGTAGTTTTGTAGTAGCCTAAATTTAGCTTTTTACTCTGGCCAATTATGTTAGCAATGATCCAAAAACAGTGAAATATCACACAGGCTTTGTGTTGGGAACCAGCACGATGCTAACTTCCAGGTTGGTCTACAAAAATACCTGTTATGACTGTTACACATTCTTTTTCCTTGCGTGGCCTAACCTTTGTAATGTGCTCATTCTCTGACCTCTTAACTCTTGTGTTTCGGAGGCTTTTTGATTCTCCTTCTTTCACTCTGACTTTTATAAATCTCCTCTCCCTAAGCACGGTGCATAAATAACCCTCCTGTTCCACTCGAGCTCGCTGCTGTCTGTCAGTTTGCCCAAGCACTCCCAAATACTTCAGACCTCTGCAACCGTCTGCTCACAAAGAAAAATACCTGTAGATGCCACAAATAGAGATAGTACGAGCAGAGTTATGGAGGTGATGACACTTGAATAACTTAAGGCTCTCACACTGGAGTTACTAATATGACAAACTGAGTGCTCTGTTGTTTTAACACAGGAGGCTCTTGCATGAAAAAGCACATTTTGTACGATTTAATTTGACTTGGATCAACATTGTAAGAAAATGAGAGGGTCTGGCTCACAGTGAGAGCATGTTCTCTGACAGATGTTTCTATCACCTACTTGCACACTGGATATCGTCCTGGCATCTCTCCGTATGTACCCTGTTAAGCTGCCGTTTGTGTATTCTCGGAGAGCCATTTTTAGAGAGACAACAGGGTTTGAAGAGAATCGGCTGTTCCAGGTTGCAATTACTCCCCACTGTAATTTTCAGGAGCAATCTTTGTGACTTCTAATGGCGCTCGGTTTGGACTCTTGATTGCTTTCTGAAGACGCAGACGGACAGCAAACGTTACAACTCTCTGATTAGTGTCCCAAATGTTTAAATCCCTCAGAAAACAGTAATTGGGTCATTTTAAACAACCTGAAAATTTTCTCCTCAGTCACATTTTCCACCGAAGCTGGCAAACTATCGAACGAATATGTCTGTGGCTTTACAAGTCGTCCGAGCGGTATGGTGTGTAATTCCAAGGTGGTTTACATGAAGAAATTAAGTCCAAGTCTGGAGTGAAAACATCATCTTAAATGAGGGGGCAGATTATGGGTGCAGGGGCTTGGGTTTTAAAAAATAATTTGGATTGTAATGGCGTAAGGTGTTGACATTAAGCTTACAGTGATTTTTAGTAATGGCCACCTTTCAAAGCCAGATCCTTTAATACACATTGAATGATGAAGTACCCCGAGGCTGAAACCTGGGTGTTTCCTGTTGGATTAATGACGTATGAAGAATGTCTGCCTTTTGGTTTTGCACTCACGGCATGAAAAAAAGAAACACAAGTCTTTCACTTGTGGACAGAAGTGGGCTCAATGAATCAAGACGTAACAAATGTTAATTCACAAATCTTTTTCAAACCACAGACCAGTTTAATGTTACAAAAAGGAACAACCCGGCTGTCATTGAGGTGGCATCAAATCAAGCCAACATGCATAATTAGAGAAACTCACCATAATGAAGGATCAGAGTCATTTTGAAGAACTTTATTGACACAGTGTAGGTGTCATAGTTTAGTCAGTGTCTGTTTTAGTTTAGTTAATAAATAAACACATATCTAATGCAATATTTTGGCATCAAAATGAACAGTAACGGGCAAATTACTCAAAAAATTGTTGTATGTTACTTTCAATTGTTCTACTAAAAAAATATATATTACTTCACTAATTACTTAGCATCAAAAGCAACAAAGTAGTTCACTTTTAAAGAGCTAAATCAGGTTCATATATTAGTTTGATGACTGCTAGAGATTGTTCACGATCACCAATGTTCAAATACATTTGCTTCATATATATTGAGTACCCCTGATCCATCTGTATTCTTTCTCTGTCCGAGATGCTCCATGAGAGCTCCTGCCCCTTAAGGGTCCCCCCTGACATGGTCCAGTCCACTCTGAGTGAGCTCAAGCAGCTGATGTAACAGTGGTAGCACCATACACTGGTCTATTTAGGGAGGACCAGGAGAGCAGGCTGTTTCAGGCAGCAACTGGCACTGTAAAGAGGTGGAGAGGGACAATCCCTGATGCCACAGACTTTTTGCCTTGTGCATAGAAGTTCTCAATCAATTGAACATTAAGAGCTCTATTGAACACCCGGCACAAAGGCATGAACAGCATTTGTCATTTTCCCTTCCAGCGTTCACACATTTTAAATAGCAAATGATCATTCACTCCTGTTTGTTTCCTGTTAGAGTGGTCAAGTGAAAAGATGGCATGTTTTTAACTTGAGGACGTAGAAACTGACTGCACTTTAAGCCGCCTAATATCTGGTCTGAAGTCTAAATTCTGTGGTCAGACTATTTCTGCTATTTTGAGGACACATTAGAGAAACTGGCACATCTGCAAGTTCCAAACACCCATAGGATGCACAGCTGCACATCTCTACGGTTAAATATCAGAGCATTGGTTTATAAATTTAGTATAAATTCATCATGGGATAGAAAGCTGTGAGACAAGGTTTTTTTTTCTTTTTCTGCTGAATCACACATGATTTGTAAGATTGAACAAATGAATAGACGTGTGTCTCTTTTTGCCTATAATCTTGTGTTGCATTTGTTGAAATGTAAGGGTAAAAACCTTTACTGCTTTTATAAGTGCTTGTATTCTCTAAATAGGTCAGAGTTATATTGGAGGTTTCTGGAGAAAACAAATGTTATGAGTGTAAGAAAATAAAATTTTCACTACCACTGCTTCTTTGGCAGACCAGGCCAAACCCACATACAAATGAACTCCAGTAGATTTGACCTAAAACAACAGAAGAGTGACTAACATGCATATAAAACATGAACAAAGAGAATGATGCAATGATGGAGCTCCATGTTCCCAAAAGTACTCTGAAGAATAAAAGGATAAAACTGTCCTGGAGAGCAGAAGAAAGGCGACGTTGATCTGAGGTTTTCTCCTCATTATACAAAAACAAAAGTCAAAGAAAGTTCAAGGTGTTGGGACGTAGACTGTAAGATATCTTATAGAAATGTGAAATAGTGAGAAACAGGCTTGACTTTTAGGCAAAGTCAGAGTTGGTCCATAACAACAAATATTCCCTTGAACATCCTGTAAGTTAAAGTTAAGCTTATTTTTTTATACTCATTACAAAAATTAATACATACTGAAATAACATCAGAAGGCCTAATTCATAAAAAAACTAGAGTCTCTACATCTAAATACATAATAAAGTGAATTCTCAATCATACTGCATTAAGACAGATGCATTTGTATATCCATAGGTATAGCAAAGATTGACCTTTGACTTCTCTCTTTCCTTATATATCACGTTGTATCTTTAAGGCAGTTTTTCTCAAATAATTGGGCACAACCCCCAAGGGAGCATGACTTGACTTGGCAGGGTTGTGGACAAATTGGGGCCTGGGCCCACTGTAATTTTGATTGGCCACCCCATGCAAAAATCTAGAATTCTGCCCTTTGATTGGCTACTTACCACATCAGAGGTGGGATTCCTGTTAAATGAGGGCCGTAACAACAGGCTTCTGTTGACTTCATTGTTGTAATTTGATGTTTGATTCGTTCGATGTCTTCAAAAACTAATTGTGATTCATTGTTTTAATATAAATTAAGGGTTCTGTTATAAATAATTATAATGGATGGATACAACATAAGCCATAAATCCTCTTTATTTTTGTGTTTACATGCTCAAACCTATTGGAAACATTTTTATTCTTGTTTGGATTCACCCTTTTACTATCTTCCTGGTTGGTGGGTAGTGGTGGGTCGGCTTGGACATTTTTCCAGAAAGTAATTGAGAACCACTGCTTTAATTGAATTTGGCAGTACTTTCACACACTGAGAGCGTCCAGTTTGCCTCTGTCAACAAGGAAATCCCGAGTTACAGTCAATCACAAAAATTGAGTAAAAGCAAATAACACATTAGCAAGGGATTGGCTGACAAACATTTGATTATCTTCTAATGTTTTCTCCCACAATCTGATCACTCTTTGACAAAAAGAGCAATTGATCTCTTCAATAGAAGTATGATCAAATCTTGGCCACATTCATTTGTTAAATGAAAAACAAATAACTACAAACTTCTCTGTAGAAATTATATTCTCGTTCCACTTTTGAAATGTTTGCTGAGAGTTTAATGTTCTGTCCTTTACACCCTGGCAGCAGCACCGGCCCACTACATTATCTGACTGGTCTGTAATGACTGTGATTGACTAACGGATCATCCAATTACCTGCTGGATATGCTTTTGAAAGGTTTGGCCCATTTCTAAATACTGTCTATGGTCTGTTTCCCTGGTGGACTTGGGAAAGATATTGCACAGTCCATTTGGTGTGTCAGATTAGTTAGGGCTTATTCTTGAAAATGTAGAAAAGTGTCCTGAACTGCACAGTGTTAACAAATCCTTTAAAAATTCCTGGATCTGAATCTGGATTTGGATCACTACCAAGTCTAATCACTTCTTTGTAAATTTTCTTGCCCACAGACAGACAGACAAACAAACAAACCCCGTTATAAATGAGCTGCAGTTCTACTCAAGTCTGTGTCTGCAGGAGCAGTGGGTATTAAAAAAACGCCTCCTGTTAAAATGCTGGGTTATAAAGAACATGTTGCCTGGTTCAAAAAAGAGTTTGTATCACAGTGGTTCATTTCCTTATGTCCTTGCACTTTGCAGATTGTGGATTTGTCTTTAAGTTGTCCACTCTGATTTTGTTGAGGTTTTTAGTCATACATAATCAAGGGCATGGCTGACTTTCCTGCAAACCTGCACTGTGTTGCTGTTTGTTAGGAGGCTATGGCGCCGCCTGCGATTTCGCCTCTTGGTCTATTGTCAGGTTGACTAATGCGGGGTACACACATGAGGATTTTCTAAATCTGAAGACATTTTTAATCTGTTAGAGACCCCACACATGAAGATAAAAAAAATCAGGCATTGAACAGATTTGATCGTACTGTGTGTGGTGTGCTCTAATAATCTCAACACAGCACACCACACACGGAACTGTCCCACCACCGAGCTAGAATCTCATCTTCCAAGCCAGAATCTCACGTGATCAAATGTGATCTGACAAAAACAAAGAAGAAGAAACAAAGCAACAACCATAAACATAAATGTCTATGGCAACAACTGAAAACACAACATGCAACATGAGAGAGGACATACAGAAGAGGGAATGATGGTGGTCTTGGGACTATTTTTGATGGAAAAATCAGGAACTAAATAAAAGAGACTGTGGAAAAAATCCTGGAGACAGCGTGAACTGGTCTCCATTTCTGAGGTCCACTGAACTTTGTTTCAGGTCGGCCATGCTTGTATTTATCTACGCCTGCTTCCTTGCTCCTCAGTCAGCTCGCTCCTTGATTGGCTACATTCTGTTCCAAGTCACAATTCACAGAGTCACGACTCGGGAGTCGGTGGCTTTCCCCACACACATGAAGATTTTAGGTCGTAAATATTGAACAAGTTTAATATTTATGATTGTTGTTCCCGACCTATTTCAGAGCCGATTATCAGGACAAATTCACCCCCAAACACACCTCAGACCACATGATAATCTTATAGGAGAATCTTATAAGACAGAAGAGTTCTCTGTCCTTCGTTGGGAAGGGGGAAAGTTGGGACAAAAACAGCCTGATAATCTTTATGTGTGTACAGATTAGTTTAGGACAGTATTTTCATCATGGCAATTTATGCAGATCAGGCTCAAAAGCCCCTTTAACTAATCAGCTGTTGACTCTCAGGCATAGTCCAGTATTTTCCAGTCTATGTGCCCCTTTGGCCCCCATTTGTTTTAAAAGGAAACACTTTTCTTTACGGGTAATAGAGTATCAAGTGTCATACAAGAGTCCATTTTTAACCAGTATAAGAATCATTTTCTGAGCATTTATATCATTTTAGCACAGAAATTCCCAAATTCTGTACAATGTCACATCCATCTGCAACGTCAGACTCTAAATGCTGCTCTATGGGTTTTGGTGCCAGGCCTCAGCAACCATTATTTGTCAAACTCAACTGACTAGTAAAGCTACACGGATTAGAGGGTAGAGACATGCCGGTGTTAGTCATGGCTCAGAACGAGTGGTCACAGAGCCGAGAACACAGAAAGTCCTCCAGGGTCCCTCTGCCACCACCCCCACAGCCACCCCGGACACTGTGATGGATGTGCTTCTACCTGTTGAATCATTTTGGACGCCCACATGGGACAACAGGCCGGAGTCTGACACAGTGAGCCTGACCAGAACCTCAGAGACAGTAGATTAAGATTAAGGACATGCTAAAGACCATGCTCCTTCACTTAACATCCCTTGAGGATCCGCTTGGCCCCTTGGATTCAGATAACAGCGAAAAGGTCATGAGAGGTAACACAGGTTCACTTCAGGCTGGAAGGAAAACTTACACATTGTGTATGACCCGAGCAAATAAAGCGTCCCAACCTTAATTAAAGTGATTACTTGAGTGGGCCTTTCATGGGATGTTTGCACAAGCTGTTAGAGCGAGCTAACTTCCCCTGTTAAATGAAAATAAGCACAAATAAACAATAATTACACAGATCCTGAGCCCTTCATATGGCTGCTGCTGCTTAGTCACGTCCGTCCAATCACTACTTTGGATAAACCCCAGAGAACGATGAGTCATGAGGCCATAATGTGACAGCTTTTATAATGAGAGTCAATGAGAGGGTATCAAGGGTAATCAACAGTGGCGTGGCTATATACAGTAAGAATCTCTCCTTTTCTCAATGGGAACTGAACAAAGGTGGATTTTTCAGTTATAGTCTGATTTAAAAATCATCATCACAGCAGAGGCAGTTGATGCTAACTTCAGCTTCAGGAAGTTTGAGGATGAATGTGGTGAGACTATGAAATTATGCTCAAAACCACTTATAACCAAGGTGTGATCCTGCAGAAACATGATACAGTTTTTACAAGCCTCCATAACGAGGCTCACCGCACTGTAAAGTTTCTCTGCAGCAGACAGTAGGTAATGGGCGTAACTCAGTGCTCAAAGTGGCTGTAAACAATGTCACTCTCACTACAGCTTTCAGTGATTCTTGATTCTGATTTCTTTCATTTTTGGGAGTTAATTTATGAACCAGGTTTCATTTGCTGGAGCAGCACTCAAGAGCTTTGTTAACTAAAGCCCTTTTCACACATGCAACCCTGATATAATGAGTTTAATGTTGGGGTAGTCCACTTGGGAAATTCCCTGACATGTTTGTTCCTCGGGAGAAGTGGTGGCACCGGGAGGCAGGACGAAACAACAAATATACACTGCAGGAGGCAGTGCTCATACTAGTATACTAGTGTAGCAGATGAAGCAGCAGAGCTTTGTACTGTGATCATTATGAAATCCTTGCTTCAATGAAACAAATTTTAAAGCTAGAAAGCACTCTGAGAGCGCAAACTTCTGCCAAGGTAGCTCACATATTGCTGTTACAACTATAAGCAGTAGTTCCATGATAAAGTTACCATCGTAATATGATTCCTCGACCCTGAAAACAGACATCTAGCACTCGGAATCATGTTGATATCATTATTAGTTAGACAGTTATTGAGCAAAAACGATTGTTAGCTAATTGCGGTTATCTGGATCACCAACAAAATCTAATCGTTTTTAAGTTGGGCCATTATCAACATCTCCTGAAAATTTCAGCAAAATCTGTCCAGTAGTTTTTGCATAATCTTGCTAACAAACATACAGACAAACAAACATAACCATCTTGGCAGAGGTGATAAAATCAACAGCATCAGTTAAAGAGTTAACAGAAGCACTGTAGCATGCAGAAGTGAATATGAAGCAGCATCACCACGTGCAAGGCGATTGCAATGTTGAAAGATAGCTGCAGTGTTTTAACTCTGTATCCAACAGCAGCACAAGAATGCTCTTTGGATGCACAAGAGACAAGATGGTGATCATACTACAGAACTTTGATGATGCAGTGAAAAGCAGCTTTGACTACTCAAAGCTGCTTTACACTGCAGGTCACACTTACCGATTCACACCCATTCGCTCTCACATTCACTCACCGATGGTTCTGAGCTACAGTGTTAGTTATCCATCAGTATCAACTAACACATTCACGCCCTTGCATGCCCTTGATGTGCAGGAGGGAACACTTTCAAATGTCCGGACAAACATTTGAGTTCGTGTGACCCTCCTTACAAATCAGATGTTTTTTTGTTGTGTCTGAATGCACAGGATGACATCATCACCCTCCCACTCGCCCACACTTCCTTCACACTTCGGCTTGACACGGACAAAATACTAGGGAGCGTGCAAGGAAATTACTCGGGTAAAGTCAGGATAATTTTAGTTTTTTTTACAAGTGTGAAAGGGAGCTTAAGCCAGGCTAGGTTCAAGTTGATTTACGGCCTGGTTTTGGATCAGAAATGCCTCCCCCACCCAAAGTATGCATGGCCAGATGCTTGGCTTGATGTAACACAACATCTATCCAAATTATCCTCAAGCTTGTGGTGCCAGTACACTTATTTAACAGCTCCTGATTGAGTCAGAACTTTCAGCATCTCAAATCACAAATATTTAACATGTTTGACTATGGGCGACACCACGGGGCTGTGGGCAGGGCTGGTGCCTCACAGCAAGAAGGTTGCTGGTTCAACTTCTTTTGGATGAGGCCTCTCTGTGTTTAGTTTGCATGTTCCTCTTGTGCATGTGTGGGTTATTTCTGGGCACTCTGGTTTCCTTTCACAGACCAAAAAAATACTTGTTAGGCTAGTTGGTGACTCTTTATTTTTCCATAGGTGTGAGTGTGTGTATGAATGTTTGTCTGCCATACGGTGTCAGCCATGTGATTGGTGTTATGTATTAAAGGTTGGGTATTTATGACAAGAAGTGATGTCTTAAGTTCACCTCGAGCTGCGGACTCCTTACAATCAGATGTTTTTTTGTTGAGAGAGGATGTCCAAGATGATGAACATCCTGGGCATCCATGCACATCAAAAACTTCTGAAGACATTCAACAAGTTGAACAAATTCTTCTAAATGATCGATGCCTCAGTTTAAGAACGAGAGCAGAAATGGTCTCCAAGACAGTTCAGGGGATTTTGTATGAAAATTTGAACATGACAGAAGTGTGTGCAACGGTTGTCTCAAACCTTCTGACTCCTGATCAGAAGGAAAATAAGAAAATTTGTGGAGACATTTTGGAACAAATTGGAGAAAACCCACATTTTTTAGAAACCTTTATCTTCTAGTACAACCCAGAGACAAAATGGCTATCAGTGCATTAGATAACGCCATCGTCACCATAGATGAAGAAAGCACGGCAAAGCAAGTCCAAATTCGAAGCCATGTTGGTGTTTTCTTTGACATTAAGGGGATCATTTTGGAGGATTGGGGTCCAGAAGGGTCAACGGTGAATCTACAAAATTACAAACTGGTTCTAGAAAAACTGAATCTGGAGAAAGAGACCACAGCTGTGGAGAAATGGTTTCATTCTTCATCAAGACAATGCTCCAGCTCACAGTGCGCTCTCTGTAAAGCAGTTTCTGTCCCAAAATCAAATCACAGAGCTGACCACCCTTCCTGTTCACCTGATCGAGCACCGTGTGATTTTATACTTTCTCCTCAGATCAAATCTGTGCTCATGTTTGAGTCTGTGTCAGAAGTTCAGAAAAGAACAGCAGAGACAACTGTCTGAAGAAGACCTGCTGCACTGCTGTGATCAGAGAAGACCTGAATGCAGAAGGAGGAGACTGAAGGAGAAATATGTTTATATTCAGTAAAATTGAATCACATCATTAGTCTTGATTTTTGCTAGCCATATGTCATATGATTTACTGTACTGTTTTTGAAATTTTACCAACAAAAGCAATTATAACTCCCCTCAATTTGCTGGGTAAGAGCATAAAAAATTAAGATTGTACTGAAGGTCAAATGGGGTGCAATCAGTGTTATGTTTTAGTAAAAGTTCAAACAGCTTCTATAATTGTTCCCAAACTGGTTTTAACATTAAAGTTTTGAATTATTATATACATTATATAGTATTACATTATATTTTCTAAATGTCAAATTTGTAAAAATCCGTACTTGTTTGTTTAATTGTTATTTTTCTAAAGAAAAACAGGAGAAACAGGACAGAACCTGATACTTTTGGAGGAGTATCTTCATGAGAACGTTCCCTGCAGCAGGAGATGTTTTCCCATGTCAATCTGATACATTTATTTGGAGATAAGTACCGTCTTCACTCTCCACCATGCATTCAGGGATTCAGACAGCCTACTTTTTTGCAGCGTGCAGCCTCCCTCCCTCTCTCCAGCTCCTGCAGCCCGCGGCCCCTGAACCGGCACAAACCATCCACAGTATGTTCGCCGGCTCGGGCTGTGTGCTAGGAAACATGAGCAGGCTCGGATATTCAGATTCCCGGGCGGCGCATCGCAGGCCGCTGGATAAAGCGGAGGAGGAGACGGCGGTCCGTGTGGTTGAGCTCAGGATCTCAGGACGGGAACATGTGAGCGGGGAATGGGCGACTGGAAACTGGATTATTGTTGTAGACAGCAGAGAGACGCAGGAGGGGCCCGGGACAGGTAAGACGCCGAGACACACTGACGTGATTGTTGGAGTTAATGGATCTTAGTGACAGTTTGGGGACTTGGATGAAACAAAGGATGAATGCACTTTACTCAAGTTTGAATGACTTTGCGCTGCGAATTATTCCAGCAAGCTTCCACTTTTTTTAAAAAGAAAATAAAGATATAAAAGCAATTAATTCAACGTTCAATGCCAGTCTAAGTTTCCCTTTTTAATCCACCGGGCATCACCACATGGCACTGTAAATGTCTGGCAGCTGCAGATGGCACCACATCACAGTGACAGGTCCAATACGCAGCCGGAATGTGGAAATTCTTAATTGGAAGTGAAAAGAGAAAACAAAATGTCGCATTTAAGGAGCATAAGGAGATGTTTGTTTTGAATTAAAAACTGAGAGCATGGACCAAAATAAACCAGCCAGACTTTACAGTGAGGGGAGAGCGGTGAAGAGGAGGCTGGGCACGAATATTCAGGATGCGTGAAGTGGAATTATGACACGCATTTTTTAGGATTACTCATGTTTTTACTGACCAAGAGTACTTGAAGGAAAAATCTGTTGCAGAAAAATAGCTGTTTTGGGGGACATTGGCACCTTGGCATCATTGCGCACGGATGAAATTAGATTTATTTACTCGTATTGCGCACTGTGGATCTGCTTTCTGCTCCTTTCCTCTCATTTCTCCAAAAACAACTTGACTTTGGATTTGTTTTTCTAGACAAACTTAATGTTCCTTAGTTGTTTGACAGGAAGAGGTGAAATGGATTTGGTAGACGTGAGTATTTTTTCAAGTAAAAAACGAGTTGCAGCGTGGCACATTACGCACTGTTGAAACTTTACTCATTCACACTCTGGACCTGCTGTCCGCTTTGATTCATCCGTTTCCCCTCTAAATGCTCACAGTGACCTTCACCAGTTATTGAATGTTGAAGCACAGTGGCTGAATAAATGCCTAGTTATGAATTTGACTTGTAATGATGTTTACATTGAGCGACCTTAAAATGACGCATCACGGCCGCTGAATTACGCACGGACCTGTGGATAGTTTACACCCTGATAAAGGCTGTGTACTTGAGAGGGCGTGCATATAGGTGAGAGCGAGCTAATGAAGCACAGAGAAGTAATCGTATCGAACTAAAAATGTTATCAGAAGGTGGTTTTTATGCATCCATCTGTAATTCTTACCTATAAATAGCTCCTACCTATATTTTGCGTATTTTTCAGATTATCCGGAATCAAGTTTCGTGCTTTATGGTGCAAAAGAGTTTGATTTTTTTAATTTTGTTTTAAAACTCAGATATCCTCATTTGCTCCACAGGAAAGACCCTGGGACACTGTGACACTCGAGGACTTTTTTTTAATCCCCGCTTTTTGATTTTTGCGCATCAGTGATATTTAAGGATTATCACCCCAAAGATGAACACCATCGTGTTTAACAAGCTGAGCAGCCAAGTCCTGTTCGAGGAGAAGGCGAAAGAGGTAGAAATGAGCAGCAGAAATTATCTGGAAGTCATCGACGGGCAACATCCAGACCTCCTCTCCAGCAGCCACCAGACCATCAGAGACAACCAGGGCATCAGACACAGACGGAGCGGGTAGGTGGAACAGCCTGCTGCTGCATGAGTTGAGCGCTGCGAGGCATGCGGGGCTGGTGTTAATATGTGGATTAGCTGTTATTTCACTTGGCACGTTGGCACAGCGAGAGCGAGGTCGAGAATGATGATTTTGTCTGGGGTTGCCTCTCCACCTTAGTGCGTAAAATGAAGGAAGTGCGAGGAATATCGAATTCAGGAGGTCAAATTCCTCCAAAACTACATCAGTTAGTTGTACATAGGTGTGAGCTTAATTAGGTTTTAATAAGCATGAACGCATGAAGTTTCAAACTAAACATCAGCATCAGTGCGTAATTCTTACCTTTACGCACAAAAATCGACCTTTAAACGCCGGTTTAAACCCACATGACAGGGTTTTTTTACACCTAAAAGTACATCTACTCCTGTGTCAAATCCTCAAAATTTAGCATAAATTCAATCAGAAATCTAAATTGTAGTCATTTTCATTTTAAGGCAGAATGTAATTGTCTCAGGCATTCTTTTTTCCCCCCAATCTGGTCCTCATTTAAGTGTTGATGTTCACAGCTAATCTTCAAATTAATAAGTAGGTCAGTCTGTTTGGTAGCTTCTGTTAGTCCCTCTCAGTTTCCAAGAAATATATGTGCCCTTCAACTCATTGTGTGGTCTAGTCAATCACATCTGAGCCACGCGTTTTTATTTGCAATGTATATTTATTTTGTTTGGTTACTTTCCATGTGAGAGGGAGCAGGTGCGAGCGGAGAAGATGTGATGTTCCTGTAATTAGAAGTTTTTTGGAAGAACAGAAAAGGACAGAAATTAACTTAAAGAGGCTTCTTTAGGTGTTGACATGAATAAAAAAGAACTTTTAGATTTAGTGAACCTTTGGGACTGTAAGGTGTCACCTCAAGGGAAGCATGAGTCCTAATGAAGGACATTAAATATTAAACAGAGGTGTGTGTGTGCATGTTTCAGAGTGTTTAAACCAAAGTAAGAACACAGCTTAAAACATCCTTTCGGATGTGCACACTGATCTAGATTACAAGGAAAATATTTGTAGAACATGAACCTCAGGCAGACTTGAGGTTAGACTGAAATATGTTACATCTGCAGCCGGTGGAGCTTTCTGGAGAGATAAAGGGAGCAGCGGAGCACAGCACCATACTGACATCTACAGGTTCAGAAAACCTGGAGGGAAGGTGGGGAGGAGACCTCCACAGCATCTTCTGAAGGTTCATAGGAAAAGTTTTAATACTTCTGTAAGAATTAGTGAGGTATTCATTTAAATAATCACACATTCAAACATATATAGTGACTTTTTAGTTGTTTTTCTGGTATTGAATCACTGCAGAGTTCTTTTAAAAAGATCCAAGTTCCCAACTCTCGATTGCAAGTTTGAGACTATGGGATATTTCTGTATTGGGTTGAATGAGATGGACTTAATATTTCATCATTTATTTTTTAGCTGAATGGAAAAACAATATTTCTGTGAATATTTCACTGTAAAGATACAACAATGGTTGTTACAATATAGGAATTTAAATATCTGACACAGCAGAATCACTAGACCTGTTTGAGGCCATAAAAATAAAATCTCAGACTTCTTGTATTTGTCTGTTCTATTTCTAATAAGGATTAATTGTAGCGTAAGTCCTACGGTACATGCTGTCTAAAATCTTGATTATGTTTTTAAGTTGGGGAGGCTCCCAACATTTTCTGTACTCCTAAATAACTGAACTTTCTAAATGACAAAATCACCATTATTAACAATCACTTGCAATAAAACGTACGGTCCTGCTGTGATTTTCAGTCATGTTTCCACCTAAAACAGAAACAATGAGCTCTCTCTAAATGTCACAGAACAATGATTATGTTTTTATCTATTGAGGTTTTTAAAATACTTTGTGCTTGAAAGTAATCAAACTTCCATTATTTTAATGATCAGTTGGAATAAAATCTCCAGAAACGTCATGATTTTCACTCATATTTCCTCCTAAAGCAGAGAGAAAGAGCACTGTCTAAATTGCACCGACGTGTTGGCAGGATTTGCAAAAGTGGGTTGAACTGGCGAGGAGCAAAGGCAACAGTTTATGTTTTACTGTGTTTTACTCTGTTGTTTTACTCCAAGTGTTTACTACTCCCTGCTCTATTTTAAAACTGTTATACAACATATTGTGTATTCTTCTATTTGTGAATTCATGTTTTATGTCTTTACTCTCTGCTCTGTTAGGAACTTTGGTCAATCATGGTTGACTGAAACGTGCAGACAGATAAAATTGACTTTCCTCGACTTCTGGTGGTGTTAAATATGCGAAATATTGTTTACAGTAAGAACAACTAACAATGATGTCGTTGAGATGTTCAGTTAAAATATCGAGAGCCAAAAATTCTAAAGAGAGAATCATCTTTGTACTTATTTTTCCTGGTAAATGAAAACTTTAAAAATCAGATAATACTGACACCTGTTTGACATCAACAAAGACAAAAGTGTAAGACCTCAACTTTTAGGAAATTTATTATTTAGTGATCAATAAAGCAACAGACAAAGTCATGCACACCATCCAAGCTGCACAAATGAGTTGGCAACATTTGAAACAGTTGACAGAACTGGTGAGGACTTTTCTTTAGGGATGCACGATACTGGAATCCATTAATATCTGATATGCTGATATTTCCAAACTCATTTAAGCCAACACCAGCATGGATACATTTCCTTATTTTAAAAGGGAAAACACGTTTAAGTTTTGACTTGACTTAACCTTTTTCTCTCACTTTGACAATCTTTGTTTAAAAGTGATGAGAAACAAGAAAAATCAGAATCAGAGATATTTTATTGATCCTTGAGGGGAAATTCTGTTGCTTCAGTTGTTCTTATACGCAGTACAGCAGCAGGAATATCAGATAAAGACATTAAAATAAGATAAGAGTAGGACAGAACTTAAATAAGCAAAAAAATACAACTTGCAGAATCTTTAAGACATAAAAACAGATGATTCTCTTAAAACTGAGTCTGAATTCGTTTTTATTTGTAGACATTAAGTGATGATAAGGTGAAGGATTATGGCACCCAATCCCCAAACTTGGTACTTATCAGGAAATAAGCTCTCCTGCTGCCTGAATAAATGAATATTGTATTATCATGTTTATTGATTATTTTTTTGTACTTTGATTTGGCTAAAAACTAATGAACCCCACTCACTAAAGTAAAAGGTGACCCTCAACACTGATTTATGGAGAAAAAGGGAAAAACAAAATGGATGTATGAGGTCTTTGCCCAACAGCAACAATGGCAAATATATTCCCCATAAATATAAACAGAATTGTTTATATCTGCTGATGTTGATATTCAGCTTTCTGGGCTATAATCTGCCGATACCAATAAGGTGCTGATAATAAAGTACATCCCTATTTCTCTGACAGTTTCACTCACTTTGCCAAATGTTGCACATCTGTTTAGGTGTTCTCATTGCTGATTAAAGCAAATTCATGCATAAAAAAAGAATTTAATTGCAAAAAAATCTCCAAGAACTGCTATGATTACACCTGACATTGATTAAATCACCAAATAAGTTGGCAATATTTGGAAAAGTAAGAGCAACCAATGGGAGCAACGGGCTTCCACACTTGTTTCCTAAGTTTTAACATATTAAGGCTAAAACAATGTTTGCTGTCTTTTTTCACATTTAGGACAGTGTATAGGAGTTTATGAGCATCTCTAAATCATTAAAAACTACTTAAAAATTGCCAATATCTGGTGTCTTGGACTTCTTTTTTGTAGTCATGGCACTGTTCAAGTTCCAATATGGTTTGAGTTTTAAAAAGAAGATTAAAACTCAAAAATCATTTGTTATCTCTGAACAAAAAAAATAGGAATAAATAACTTCAAAGGCTGTTCAGTTGATAGTGTTTATGGAGAAGTTATGCAAATTTAATGTGTTTATTTCCTGGTCTATCGTCACTTCATCCCTCTGAAAAAAGCTCAGGGTTCTCACCACTGAGTTGCTGCTTTGGGACAGTAGAATCTATCTTTATGTTTTTTTCATCTCAGTCCCACGGTGATATTTTTAAATCATTGTCTTCACATGTATCACAGCTTTTTTTCTGTAAAAGTCAAACCAGAAGTATAATTCCAGCTCTGGGTCAGCCCTCTGTGTGAAGGTTTGGCTGTGACCCTGACAGGCTACATTGTTCTCGGTCCATTTCTCCGGGGTGTGAAATGTCCGCCCGGCCTGATTGTTTTTTCTTTGTTTCATTGCGACGTGTTGGCAGTCTCTCCTCTCTCTCTCTCTCTCTCTCCTGCTCTGTCTCTGTGTCACTCTCTGTTTTAATCAAACTCCTCCGGGCCTAATTGCAGCGTAGGGTGAGAAAATTGTACGCTGTGGAGAGTGTTCACTTTATGTGTCGTGACTCACAAATTCAGACAACATGCCGGTCCGCTCAGGTTTCCACTGGTTTGGTTTGCTTCAATAAACAACATAATTCAGGTTTTTCTTTATGGCTGTGAGAGCAGATTTAATTTGGAAAAAGGGAAATTTAATCTAAACTGTTAGCTGACAGTTTACCCTGAATAATGAGCGAGATGCTTATAAAAAATATACAGAGAGGGAGCTCATCAATCCAGTTTTTACAGCTATAAATAGAGATGCATGGTTTGATCATTACATCAGCATCAGAAAACACCAGTTTGTATTTATAACCCTCATGTGAGCAGAATGTCTGGATGTACAAAAGTGCTTCTCCCTCATGTCAGGGGTGGGCAGATGGCCACATGAGGACCACCTACTCAATCAGGGCTGCCCCTGAGTCACTTTCAGATACCGATAAATCACTAACGTCGAGAAACAAACGATCAAATCTGCCATAAGATACGACAGGCTGCAAGTGCAAGACATGATCAAATGAAAAATAGATATACCTTCGTCATGATAATTATTGCGAATTATTCTGACTGTCAAGATGTCCATCCATGTATACGTCTTTCTGTATGCGAGTAAAACAGCTCAAAATGTTCTTTACAGATTTAAATACATTTTCAGGGGATGTTGGTCGTGGCACAAGACGTGATTAGATTTTGGTGGTGATCCAAATATGGATGCATTTCCAGGAATCTTCATGGATTTGTTATCATTTCACATTAGGGCAGTTTTCCACGCCTTCAATAACAACTTTCCCTCTGCCTTTGCGGAGGTTTGTGGTAGGCCATTTGTTCTTTGCAAGAAAGAGTAGATAAAACAGACATTATTTGTTTCTCTTTATAAGTTTTATTAAATTCATTTAATAAATATCAGCAAATCGTACTTGAGCTAGAAGTCCTCTGAGAGCACAAACTTCTGCCTCTATGGAGGAATTGCTGTCATAGTTAACTGAGTTATTATTGAAGATGTAGAATACTGCCCCAGTGTACAATGATAACAAATATTTAAGGAATTTCTGGATTAACATCTGGATTCAGATCACCACCAAAATTGGAATTCTTTTTCCTCGTGGTATATTCTCAGCGCGGTTCATCAAAATCTGTCACAAACTTTTTGAGTGATTGTCAGAAATGTGGAACACTGCCCTATCGCTTATTCCGACAAATCACCATCAAAGTCAAATCATGTCTCCTTTGTGCCATGACTAAAAATTCATCTAAATTGCTGAAGAACTTTTTGGGTTTTCTTGCTCACAGACGGACAAACAAACAGCAGAAAAAAGATAACCCCCTTGGCGAAGGTTATAACTATCAAAAAATGTTTTTTGTAGGATTGGGAGCTGATATGGTTCTATTGATACCATTGCCATTATTAGGGATGCTGATGTTTCCTATATTCCTAGTTTCCAAGAGCACAAAGCTGCCACCCTACTGAAACTGTTTCTTTCATGGTTACATCCATTTGTGTTGGAAACAGATGTGAAGCAAAAATGCATCATTTTATTCTTTAATTGATGACACTTTTGATTTTCTTTTAAAAGTGAACATACATTATATGGTACAGTATAGGGTTTATAATTGGCTGATTTGCATGGTCAAAATACCAGCTGTAAATGTCAGAATTATTTTCATATTGATGAACATCGATAATCAGCCATTATGTGATTATTTGCCTGTGCTGATATTACTCTAATAATATTGTGCATCTTTAGACGTTATCAATAAAGGCTCATCAGTCAGATTTCCTGTGGAAATTCAGGTTTGAAAAAAATCATCCAACACAGGTTTTTAATTTTGATAATGTCAAACACATGACTTCCTGATATCTGATGCTGTGCTGTGGAGACAAATGCTTCTGCAAATTTCTGGTGTTTGAAATCACACAGACAGAAACTGGACATTGTGCAGTTAGCGTCATTTTGTGTAAAATCAAGCCACAGTTTTTCCCTCCTCTGTCTCCTGTCGGTCATGAACACATCTTTAACTTCTTTGTAAACGTTTCTGCTGACCGCCTCTGATTAGAGCCAGATGTCAATTAGAAGGAAGTGAATGGAACTGATGAGACTGTTGTTATGCAGAATGGTATTGATTCTTTGAGCTATTAGTTATTGATTCTCAACTGGAATTGTTTTTTTTCATCCTTAGTTTCTTGCATTGAATAGTTGTGTTAATTCCTTCCTTTCTGTTAAGCTGGTTGAATAAAGTAAGTAATAAATTAAATATTATTTTTTCCATCTAAGGTTGAAAATATAAATGCCAGGATGATCAGTCCTGATAAAGCTGTAAATTTGCTTCTATTGTTACACATCTAAATATAAATTATAGTCATATACAGGATGCAGTTATTGATGATTTGTACTGTAAGATGCGAATGATTAACTGTCATTTTAGAAAAAGTTAAAATGGTTGAATTGTGAAAACTAAATATTTTCTGTAGCTTTGTTGTTGGTCCATGCTCTATATTGACTGTTTTATACAACAGATTTGAAATAACAATTTTAATAAAGAACACACACTTTGGGTTTGAATTGGCAAATATCTGGTACACAATAAGTCACAACAGATCCTGATACTATAAACTAAAGATGGTGGTGCCAGTACTGCAGTATTGCAGTATTGATAACTTTACAAGTGCTCTAAATGTATACTTCAGTTTTTCTCTCTCCCTTCTTGTTGTGGCAGCACCACCTTCTGTTTCATGTGAGCGAGGAGACCAGTCAGACGTATCGAACAGCGCCAAGCTGCATTTCCAAACTGACCCATGAAAACAGAGCAGTTCTGTAACAAAGTGAACTATAATGATGGAAAGAGAACAGAATTTAATGCATATTTTTTCTACTTTCCAAAACTTATTTGTTTGTTTGTTTGGTGTAATCATGAATTCATCAAAAATTAAAAGTCACTTTAGTCTTCAGTGGTGGAATATATACAAATTAATTTTCTCTGGACTAAGACTTAACTTTGGACAAACTGTGATCTGTTTCCATGATCCAACAGGAGAGAAAGTGGGAGACTGATGCTGAAACAGGTCATTACAGAAACATTGGTATCTGCTAGAATTATTTTTAAAATATCTACATTGGCATGGGTTCTGATTATCGTAATCACTACACTGTATGCAGAGACTCCAAAAGTTCAAAGAAGTTGTAGTAGTCGTCCTAAAGAGTCGCCACTGAGAGGATTTTTCTAATTTTTCTTGCATCGTTTCAGGCGACTCATTAAAACCAAAATGTTTCCATACATCTGAGGTGGTTTCACCTTTTTTTGTAAACCAGCAGCTGCCTCTCTGTCCTTTTCTGTAGCTGTGTTTGTTTTCCAAACTAACTGAAGCATTTGGGTCCATCTGCTCCTCACTTAAATTAAAGTGAGACTTTTTTGGTGGAACACATGCTGTGCTGTTAAAAGAGGAAGTGGGTGCTCCATTTACCTCAGATGAAAAAACAAAATGAGCACAAAACAGTAACGTTTTTGTACTGATTAATTTGTTTTCATGATCCTGTGAAGCCAGAATTGATTTTTTCAATTACAACTTGTTTTATCACTTATCTCTGATTTTAGGCGCTTTCTAATGATTGCCTCAGCAGCCATCCTTTACCTGTTGGTTATTGGAGAAACTGATTGTAGTCTGAGACACTTCATATTTAAAATTAGAATTAAAACCATCATGTTAAGAAGATATGATGAGACCTGTGTAGTATTTTTGGGTTCATTACTTGTTTTTTATAATCTTTTTCAGGTAAATTGAATCCATGCTTGTTACAGAGGGAAGAGAATGATTTGATTTAAAGTTGTAATGTTTCTTTTTGTACGTATTTAGATAGTGTCTTGTAAAGAAAAAAATTAAACATTTAAATAAAATGAAAGAATAAGATCCTTTCTAAAGGCTTGTGTTTTTATGTAGTGCTCTGCAGAGCTCATTGTAAGTGAGCAGACTCTTAAGCAGAAGTTTGGTTTCACTTCAACTGGTATGAATCTACTTTGTATAATGATGATCAAAGTTAAAGTTAAGTGATCCGAACTGTTTGACTGCACAGAAAAATACAGAGACACACAATACTGGACATTTTTGGTTTCTGAATGATTAAAAAAGGCAGCCAAACATCTAAACACTGCTGTTTCAGTGAAGTGTCGTTGAAAAATGTCGTAACTCTCAAATATAACTTGTCTCAAAACTACAAAATCATCATTTTAATGGTCATTGTTATCGATAATTACAGAGACCTCATCCTCTTTGTTATTATTTTAGACAAGAGAGAGGGATCTCTTTTCTAAATTACACAAATTTGATGTCAAAATTGTTAAAAATGTCAGGGAGCGAGTAAAACCCTCACCAAGTCCATGGGCTTTTCCATGTGTTGCTAAAATGTTGTGTAATTAAGGCAAAAAAAAGAGTTTTGCTGCAACTTTTGATAACTTAAAATGATAAATTATCCAGTTTGGACTGACTTGTTTGAGCCTCTGAGCTCAGGGAGGTGCTATAGAGGCCCTCTGGCAACTAAAATGTTTTTATTTTTGCTTTTGTTGTTGCTTTTATTGTTTACCTGTGTACACTTAGCTGTTCTGTATGTCTGTTTCTAATGATTGCATGGGTGTATTATGCTGACATCTGAATCTGGAGAGCCAAAGGCAAATTTCTCGGTAAGAAGGTGAACAATAAAAACTTATTCTATTCTTTTCTTTTCTATTCTATCCAGTATTAGGTGTTTAGGACTTACATTCTTGCTATTGGTAGGCATCAATATTGTTTGATTTTGCTTATAAATGCTCATTTAATTTAACACCACAGAGTTTCAACACTGAACTATGAGCTATGTAGATTTTATTGAATTAAATATTTTGTCTTGTTTTATGTCTGTCTCTGCAATAAATAAACGACCAACAGAAGAAGCAGGTTAATTTAGCTCAGAGAGATTAAGTGCTGTTAATGGTTAAAAGTGTATTAATATAGTATTAACACTGGCTAAAAATAGTGTGAAGTCTTCATATCAAATATTAACAAATATCACAAATCATCCATCCTGACTTTGTAAAGGAGGACTTCAAGCTGAGTGTTTAATTGTTGGAAAATTAGATATGGAAGAGAACAGCCATGCCAAACACTTGAGTTCAAACTCCAGGTTTAGGCATTACAGTTTTTAATTTGAAGCCGAATTCCTGCCTCACATCCGTGTCTCTGTTTTTCCACAGCGGCCGTCCCAGCGGAGGTAAAGTGCGACACAAGCGTCAGGCTCTGCAGGACATGGCGCGGCCGCTCAAACAGTGGCTGTACAAGCACCGAGACAACCCCTACCCCACCAAGACGGAGAAAATCCTGCTGGCACTCGGCTCGCAAATGACCCTGGTCCAGGTGAGTCCGCTTTATCACAGCTCTGTGTTAGAAAACAAAGCAGATTTGGTTACCAAATGAGTTCTTTTAGGCTCTCTTTAGGTCTGAGTGTGATCAGTGAGGGAGAATTTGCTCTCAGTATTTGTTTAATCAGGTCTGGAGAAGTGGACTTGTTATGGGATTAACAGGCTGTGAGCAGAAAGTGTTTTTACATCTTGGGCTGTTTATTTTACAGCTCTCCTGCAGGGATGGCTCATGTTGTTTCTGCCTCCATCCAAATGCAACAGACGGCGGTTCTTTTGCTTTTTTATTCACTCAAATGTGAAAAATAGCTTTAGTCGTAAATTAAATGTGGACTAATCGATCCCAACATTTTTAATTTACAACTGAATAAAACCTCAGTAACCTCCTTCACAGTCATTTTCATTCTTTGTTTTCTGATATTTTGTGACGCGAGCTAAATGTCAACCAGAATTTTTAATGATACCAAACTTGAGAGCAGAATCAAAATCTTTTGGAAACCTGGAAAACATTTAACGAATTTTCCAGCCATGATAAATGCATGAAAAAAAAAGAAAAAGGAAAATAGTCTTTCAAAATTTAGAGCTGTGTTGGAAAATTATTAAAACACACTACTAATTTGACGTCAAAGTTTATCAAAAACAGATGGTTTTATCTTCTGAAAGGCTTAAATATGTTACGGATCACATCAAGTAATAATGGTGGCTTATGAAAGATAATGTGAGGAACAGACTTCAGGCAGAAAAACAGTAAATCTTTGTGTTTCTTTATTAAATAGACTTAAAGGGTTAGTTAGCTGCTAGAGGCCCATGGCACTATAAATATGAGTGCCTACAAAGGAACTTGTGAGCTTTGGCCCTGGGGGGAGATATACGGGACAGACAGTAGCAGTAGATGGTGCCACAGAAATCCTCAAAATTAACCTTATAGATTAAAACTACTCAAAAAACTATGTTGGCTCGACAATACGCTTGGGTAAGATTCTTTACAGTGTTTAACTTTTGCTCCACAAAGCCCCTATGATTAAATTTAAGTATGTTGGGGCGCAGGGGTTTTGTATCCCTCCACCGTCAGCTGTTCAGGAGGAAACAACAAACACTAACTTCATTAAAACTGAATAGAAAATGAGAGATTATGACTCAAGTAACGACAGCTTGTGGGTACAAGAGGATATCTTTATGAACTAGAGTACACAGAGGAAAAACGTCAGCAGATGGAGTTACAGGTAGAAAGAGGGAACGAGTGGAACATCGTATCATGGCTTCTCCTGGACTTTTTATCAGAGCTCTTTAGTTTCAGGAATCCTTCAAACTGTTGTCGTGTGCCGTAGCCCTCATTGGTAAAATGGGCACTGCAGAGAGTTGAGTCCTGATGTCCATATTTAACCCCTTCAAGCCTGTTGTATCATATTTGATTCATACTTTATGATACCTCTATCTAATCAATATGATCAACAAATTACAAAAAAAACCCCATCTGAATACAATCAGATAAATGATAAAAATGTCCTAAAGTGGATTATCAGTTGCCAAAAACACCTAATGTACCAAAAGAGATACAAAAAATATATTTGTTAAATTTTATGGAAATTTTGATTTTTTTGGATTTTAGTAGAAAGTGAAATAAACATTTCAGCTCCAAAAAATTAGAATTTTCTGGCTATAGCTTGTGTTTTTAAGCTTTAAAGAGTTAAAACAACAAGACAAATTTAATGATTTCCATCAGTTAGTGCTTCAGTAACCGCTAATTGACCTGATTTAATGAGGGGAGCTGCTGGTGGAAGGATACGTAACCCTTCGCTGTATCACAAAATAGTTCTAAACACAGGTATAGGGGTGCACAGTACTATCAGAACATTATCAGTACCAGCAGATATGAACATTTCTGATGTTTTAGTGGTGCATGTTGGCTGTTATTACCCCTCATATTGGCTATAATATTGGCAGAATGTACCATAATATTTTTCCTCATTATCTCTAAATGTATAAATCAAAAGTATTACATAACAGAGAAGACAATGTTGTTTTTCTTGCTTCACATCTGTTTCTAACACAAATGGACTCTCACATGAAAGGAACGGGTCAAAATTACTTAAATGGAGGCTTTGAGCTTTTGGCAGAAAATATCAGTATCAATATCGTCGATAATGGGTTTGGAAATACTGGAATATCGGGTATTAGTAAAATCCCTTTGCTGCATCACAAAATAGTTCCTGGGCTTTGTCAAGGAAAAGTTAAACGCTGTAAAGAATCTTGTCGGGCCAACATCATTTTTTGAGAAGATTTTATGGTTATCACAACCCCAAGCTGCACCCGCTGTGGGTGAATAGAGGGGATGAAGCATTTTAGGCAGCTGCTGGCGCTGTAAACAGAGGGAGAAGGAGAAGTCCAGATGCCATGTTAAACACACCAAAGGGCATGTAAAACTCAAAAAAACATTAAAAAAAACTCATTAAGTGTGTACTAGTAATTATTAATTGACACTGCTGGGGTCAAACAGAAATCTAATTTAAATAATGAATTGAACTGATGGTGAAACTGGCTAAAGGAAAGAATATTAATTTAAATTATCTATTGTCATTAATTGTCTATTACGCCTAATTGTCAGTTTTTTAGTCAACATTTAATTTGAAGTCATTTGTAAAAAGTAATGAGGCTAAATTTTGGTTCACTTGAGATGACGAATCGACCAAGTTATTTTCACCGTACTTCCCATCCCTGTGTACCTGAGTGTCTGCCTGCTTCAGGTAATTTAAGGTGGTTAGTGACACCTGGCCACACTATTGAGAGTGGCAGTGGAAAAGTTTGTTGACTGCAAAGAGCAGATACACCGAAACGTAGCAACTTTTTGTTTGCATTAATCTGTTAAGTGAAAAGTTTAAAGGGATACACCAACATTTTCTTTGTTCTTGTGTTATATTACGTTATCTTCCACTAGGGGCTGTTTTGTTCCATTGACCTACTTCCATAGTGGTTTGCCAGAGATGTGTTGTTCATAAACGAGTCGAGTCTTTTGAACAGCTCTGAAAGTGTACGATGAGACCCGATTTGCAGTTGTGAGTAGACCGTTCATTTGCAAGCCATTCTTAAATACAAATTGCCTGCAAATTTAAAAATGGCTTGCAAATGTTCACTTAAAAGAGCTGTTCAAAAGACTCGACTCATTTGCTAACGTCACATCTTTAGCTCAAACTGTTTAGGAGTAGAAGAAGATAATACAATGATAGTAGAAGATAATGTAACATAATGAAGTAAAAAAAGAGTCAAAACAAGCACACAGGACCATTTAGAATTTATCTGATGACTGTATGCAGAGGCAGGCTAACTCTACCCATTGACTCCCAGTGTTTAAGCTAAGCTAACTAGCGGTGGGCAAGCTTTGGCCGTCTCTTTCTTGTTACTGCTCACACAGTCGAAAGAATGGTGTCTATCTGCTTGTCATGGACTTGGGAGTGAGGCAACATGAAAACAAAAACAATGTTGGCGTATCCCTATGGATTTATTTTTTTGTAAATAAACTTCTGAAGTGACGCTGAATCTGGAGCTGCTTTTTGTTCATACTGTGTGCAGTGGTTCTTTGAAAGCTTGAAGCCACTACAGACACATTTACACCTCGCTGGTGCTGCAGTGTGAGCACCTCAGGGTTCAGTGTCTTATTCAGGGACACAGCAATGTGACAGCAGGAGGAGGATATCAAAACCTCTTGTCAAGAGACAAAGAAGTCTGATCCAAAGCCACCACAATGCTATTTTTAGAGCATCATCTTCTGACTCAGACTTCCACAGGACAGAACATATCGATGTGTTTGATGAATTCCTGCCATAGCAGCAACATTTTCACTGGAAAAACACCTGAAAAATGATTTCCAGAGCAGAGTAGGACTCATTAAAGTGCTTTTTCCTCTTTCCTGTTCTTTGGTTTGTCACTTGAGTGCTTGTAGGCTTCCTCCGATGTGATGTAGTTGCTGTTATAAATATCAGCTCCTAGTTCTCTTGCACCCTCTGCTGATATTAAAAGAGTATGGAGGGCTGGACCGGACAGACTGACCACTGATAGAAAAACCCAGCAGTGTGTGTGTGAGTGTGTTTGTGTCCTGCTCCTGCAGCTGCATGTGCGCGTACAGTATCATGTTCTTGACGAGCTCACTGACTCGTCCTCACAGCGTCTGCGGCGGCTTCCTCAGGCTGTTGGCCGCGCTGTTTAATCTGGTTCTCATTTAGAGACTGGTGGAACTGTTTGTTTTGTGGAGGGCGAGCGGAGTGAGGAGGAATGCTTTGTGTTGGACAGCAGGGTGTCGATCACACACACACTCACTCTTTTATAACTGACACCCTGATAATCGAGGTCAGAGGTGAATTTGTTAAGCTGAAAAAGGTCAAAGCTAGCAGAGCCTTTTCCTTTGAGTTGTTTCATTATGCAGTGAATTGGTTATCCGACCAAAGATTTAATTCTAAACATTTCTATAACTTCAAAACTCCCTTAATGTCTTCAGTATGTAAGAGAGCTGTTTTATTAATGTTTTAATCTCTGTAATTATGTGGGTCATTAAAATCAATAGTCTTTTTTTCTTATTGTCAGACTATAGCTTACACTTTAGCAGCATGAAATTTCACTTTTTAAAAAGCATTTATTTAAAAAATAGATTTTGGATCATTTATTAACCCAAAGGAAATCTGCTGAAACCGCTTTGTATAGATTTTTCACTTAATAAGAACGCAAAACATACATAAAACTACAAAAACTAGTAACGCACTCAGAGAACGCAGACCTCCGCCAAGCAGCTCAGTTAAGGCAGTGGCTTTTCTGCTCCACATGGGCAGCCAAGTCTCCGCTCATGTCTGTCCATGGAGAATGCTGTGTCACCAGCGTTCTAGCTACAAAGTCGGGAAAAACAGGCCGATCTACCAGGCTATAGTTAGCCTTTATGTTAGCAGAACTCCTCCACTGGTATTGCAAGGGAAGCTGGGAAATGTAGTGACAAAGGCTTGAAAAACGTGAGTTTGCAAATAAACTGGATTGGATCATCACCAAAATATAATGGCTTCTTCCTTGGACCATCCCAAATTTTCATGTAAATCCATCCAGTAGGTTTTGCGTAATCTTGCTAACAGACAAACAAACAGACAGACCTGGTGTAAACATAACCTCCTTAGTGGAGGTAATGATAGCTTTCGTGCAACACATTCAACATCCAAAGTATAATCAGCATCTATACTATTAATGATATAATCACATAAAATATAGTTGTAGTGCTTTAATACAGTAATTCCCAGCCACGATCCTTGAGGCCCCCATTTTATAAATATAGACCAAATCTCCCACACAAAAGAAGTGACACGTTTCTGTTAATAATGAACAGATATTTTAATTGTTTCAGGTCACAACCTTAAATGTTAGCGGAGCTGATTAAGGGTCCTGTCACATCAGGGGAACTATCATACACTTGACGTCAACTAACTTGCAAAGCTTCAGGTTCACAGCCACGTGAGTAACATCACTGTGATTTAAGCTCTTCATAAAACCCACAAATGCCTCGAAGATTAAATAATCAAACTCATGGAAATTTCAGTTATTGAATGATCCCGGTTCATGGATAAGGATCTGAGTTTGGGAGTGTGCATCCAAGATATTGTTGGAAATAAGACAAAGAAAACGCACATGACAAACAAATCAAAGCAAGACATGGAAGACAGTTGCCTAAAACACAGAATAAAACAGATGCTGGGCCTTTAAAGACCATATCTACAAACACTCAAACTCAGAGAGGAATTAGACTTTTCTTTGGAAATGAAACAATTACAAAAGGATGTAAAGAAATGTTTCAAGCTTGGAGATGCTGAAATTAATATTGAGCAAGCTGGATATCATCGTTCAGTTCAGGAATGTTCCTTTTTTTTGATGTGACATTTAAACACATCATGCTGACAATTCTTTCTTCATTCACAAGTCATTTTTGGAGCAGATCTTGAACACACCAGAAAATAAATGCATGTCTGCTCTTTAAGTGAATTATTTAACTTTTCTGATTATTTATTCAACCAACTGGACTTGTTGCAAACTTTGGGAGCACTTTTCATGGTTGATTTGAGCATATAAGGAGGAGATATTTAATTTATCACCCAGTATTCTGTGTGTGCAGGCTACCTGCTGCAACAGCAGAGCTGTCAGAGTTGTCAGTCAGATGGTTTAGAGTTTCAGTATTTTGGTTTAGTTTGATGCACACTGCTCATGTGAATCGATGATGCTGTCAGTTGACCATGAAACTTGATAATAGCACAATGAAAAGCTCAAACATTTTTTGATTTTTGGGTTCTCAAATATGCAGAACTGGGTCCAAACTGACAGGGGATAGGAGGGCAACTCTGCCCTGGAGCTTGTACGAAACATCTGAGCAAAGTGTGAAAACACTCTGAGTAATGTGGTATATTCAAGGGACAGAGCAGGATTTCTACACAGTTTTAACTACAGACCTTTGAATTGATCATCTGTAAGTCAGTTATCACAGATTAAGTTAAAATATGGGAACACACATGTTAAAAGCAGAGATCTTTGGCGCCTCCCCAAGCAGGTGCCCAGCTGAAGGTTTAGGCAGGCTCTACTAACTTTTATGTGTTTCAGTATATTTGCAGCAGTACATGTCATTCTCCTCTTCAAACATTTAGCCTAAGAGGCCATAAACTACCCAGATCTTCCACTCTTCTGTCCAGACAAACCAGCGGCTGCAGCCAGTAATGTTGTACGCATCACTCTCTGTTCTTTTTCCCTGGAAACACCCACCTGGCAGCAGGTGTTCAGAGCGACTAAATCTGTCATGTTTTAGCACAGACAGCCTGTTTTTTCCATGTAGATGTGGTAAATTATGACTGAAAGTTTGTGCCATCTGTGCCATCTCTCCATCACAGCATGCTGTCTCCTGTACGGCTCATACGGGACAGACAGAGCGTGGCTCAGAGAGCAAACTTGGCTGCTGTGGTGAAACATCTCTATAACCCTGTGTGTCATCTGTGCAGGAGAGAGTGCCCTCCTTTCTCTCTGCTGTCAACTCACTGGCAGCCATCTTAATTCTGTTTGCAGAGCAGGGCGTCATGGACCAGAAGTTGTATTTTAATATTTTTCTCCTGATTTTTGATCTGTGGTGTATGTCTCTTTTCTCCCTGTCAATAACAAATAACCAGGATCATGAACTTTGATGTGTTTCCTGTAAAAATCAGACCGCAGTGAAACCATTTTGATACTGCAGGGAAAGAAACAGAATCTTTGGACTCCAAACTTTGGTTTCTTTCTTCATTTTTGAGAGTCAGAGTTGCAGACAAACTGGTGCAGAACGTCAAATAGTGCTAAAACATTGGCAACTTTTCCATATATTGTTCTATGAATTTTAACAGCAGTTGTTTTAACATGATTATGTCCATTAACTTTCATGGTTGATGGTCTCAGGAGCACAGAAACTGAATGATCCTCAGCCTTATTTTTAACAGAAAGAGGCAAATGTCTGTTTTTTACGAATAAGTTGACGTTTTGATTCAGGACCTGCCTGCAGTCAAAATCAAGCATTTTAATCTACATAGCGTGTCATTAAAAACACTAGAAAGCACTCTGAGACCTCCGCCAAGGTAGCTCACATATTGCTTACATCTATAATCAATGGTTCTATGATAAAGTTACCATCATAATATGATTCATGACCCTGAAAACCCACACCTAGCACTTAGAATTGTGTTGGGTCATTATTAGTTAGACAGTTATTGAGCCAAAATGATTGTTTGCTAATGGCAGTTATCTAGATCACCACCAAAATTTAATCATTTTTAAGTTGGGCCATTACCAACGTCTCCTGAAAATTTCTGCAAAAATCCATCCAGTAGTTTTTGTGTAATCGTGCTGACAATCAAACAAACAGACCAGCAAATAAACATACAATGGCAAAAACAAATCCTCTTTGGCGGAGGAAGTAAAAGACCACATGTGTGATGCCTCTGGACCTCCTGACCGAAAGTTCACCCTGTTTGATCAATTCAGGTGATACTGACTCTATTTTGATACAGCAGCAACAAAAACAGTACTCCTGGACTAAAATAACATTCATCATTTTTGAATATCAAAATAACAAAATGTGTGTATTAAGTAAAAATCTGACTATATATGCATATATAGTCTGACTTGCAATCACTCTGAGGTATACCTAATAACTGCAGGAAGGCTCCGGCCCCCTGCACTGCGGAAAGAGATAATCGTAATAGATAATTGGATGGATGTCAAAAAGGACCAAAACAACACTAAACTCATCAAAAAAAACAAACAATTAAAACTGTTTTTGTTGACTTTTTGAACAAACATAAACATAGAAAAATCCATACAAGCACATGCACAGTCAAACAGACAATAAGTGAGAAAATATATAAATTAATAATAAACAAATAAAAAAATGAATATTAATCCTAAATAAGTAGATAAATGAAATATTAGTAGTTACAATAATAATGAGTATCCAAAAAAATAAAAAGGGGACATATACATATACAAAATATACCCCCAGTACAAGTATCTGCTCTTATAAATTGTTGTTCTTTGAACCAACACACAAAATAGCCATTCTGTATTAAGCTGTTGGCTCTGGACTTGTCAGATTGTACTTACAAAGATCACTGTAGTCATGAGTGGCTGCGACAGGAAAAAGGGAAACCCTTGCTTCTTGCTAGTTTTGCCACTTTTCCAAATGTTTCCAACATTCTTGTAAGATTTAAACAGTGAAAGAGTTTGCCTAAAATTTTTGGCATTTGTATAAAAGCTAACTTACCACATAATGGATGTTCAGGAATGAATTCTTGTTGCTGAGGTACCAAACAGGCATCAATATAATTTATAAAATGCTCATTAAATGAAACAGAGTACATGGAATGATGATTTCTCATTCAGACTTGACAATAAAATAGATCATCTTGTGGTCAATAAGCATAAAACTGTCAGTGGCTCTTGCTGTAAACAATATTTTACTGAGGATTAGGCGTGCCATCTGTTTTTGCATTCAACATTACACTTACTGAAGGCCAGATGCTGTCAGAGAAATTATGAAACATCACTTCAGCACAAAATTAGCCTTATTAACACAAAGGATATTGCTTACTCTTTATTTTGTATGAAAGCATGTGGATATTTCCTTAAAACTGGATGTATAACCCATCCCTGCACATTAGTGTTCGTTAAGGAGCCCCCTCACATCCTGCCCTGTCTTGCCTCCCCTGCTGCGGAGCCACATGAACACGCTGCCGTCTTTTTCCCCTCGATGTGGCACAGCGCTGGTTCAGAGACAAAAAGCATGCGGGATGGTCGTCGTTAACGAGAAACACAATACCGAGAGAGAGGATCAGAGAAATAAGTACTCTAGCATAAGGCCCCCGTCGCAGCCCGTTCATAAGCCGCTTGAAGTCTATTGAGCATGAAAAGTTATTCTAGTATAACATCTAATGGTCTCTGTTCCCAGTGAAAGGGAGACCGGCGGCTCGAGTGTCTTTTTTATTGCATCTTGAAGACGGTGTTGGAAAAAAGAGTATTATTGGAGGAAGGCTGTGCGGCTCCAGAATAAGCACGGCCGACGAACATCCAGTTCAGAACATTAGTAAATGAAACGTTGCGTTCACTGGCAGTTCAGCGTTTCAGGGTGTTAAATGTTTCTACACTGTGTTGTTACAGAAGAGATGCATGCTGGGATGTCTCTGAGGAGCGTCTGCGATGTGTCTTGGATCCGCTCCGTAACCCGACTCTGTTTCTCGGGTCTCTCCTGGTTTTTGTGAATGAGGCGGATGGCCGGCGGCGAGCAGACGTTTTCATAAAGGATCGTCTTTGTTTTGTTAGGGATGTGGAGGTGTTTGAATTCAAAACAATAACACATGTTTCTGTTTGCTATGTCTTCCCTCTTCCTTCTCTTCCTCTCTGTCCGTCTCTTAGGTTTCAAACTGGTTCGCTAATGCCAGGAGGCGACTGAAGAACACGGTGAGGCAGCCCGACCTGAGCTGGGCCCTGAGGATTAAACTCTACAACAAATACGTTCAAGGCAACGCGGAGAGGCTGAGCGTCAGCAGCGATGACAGCTGCTCAGACGGTATGGATACTCAACACCCGAGCAGAAACTTCTGTGATCTCAGGAACACATTTGGTACACGAGTGAAGCTGAGTTTATAGTTTGAATCAGTGGCTCTTAGCTTCAGGGTCCTTCACCTCCTCCTTACACTAACAAAACACTCAATCCGAGGTGTCCAGACCTTTTTGTTTGAGGACCACATGCTAAAAAAATACAAATTTGACAGGGATGTATCGCTAAATCTGACCTTTGAACTATGACTATAGCTTCAAATATTGGATCAAATGGACCCTGAGGCAATAGCAGTACACAGGTTGTGTGCATCGTCCATGGAACTATCAACAAAGACTACTTTTCACTTTTCCAAAGTTGGGATCACTTTGGGAAAAGTTATAGAATATTAAGCTTACAAAAAATCATTTAGGGTGTTTCTGCCCCTTTCACATTTATTTTTTGGGTGATTTTTGACCTTGAGACAACAGGAGGGTTAAGGTCAAAGAGCTGTCAATTAAGGACCACCTCTTCATAAGGCATTTCCTTGGCAAAAAAACAGCATAATTGATGTTCACTAATATTTTATTTTTTTGTCCATTTGTTCGTCTGTGACCAAGATAACTCAAAAATTTCTTGTCATATTTTGGTGACATTTGCAGGGAACTTTGGTCACGGCACAGGGAAGAACTGATTGGACTTTGGCGGTGACCTCGTTGTGGTTCAGGAATTTTTAAAGGATTTGTAAACATTGCAAAATGGGGCAGTTTCCAAATTTTTGCTTATAACTCAGCTAGTACTTTAGTTTACAACTGAGAGTGACAGTAAGGTGAAAACTTGGCATATGGGAAAAAGTTTATAAAAAAGATACCCAAGTGTTTAACTGTATGAATTTTGGGTGAAGACACAATGAACTGCAGTGGCATGTGTCTTAATTAGCATTTGTGTGATGCACAAAGAGAACAAAGAGTTTTTTTTACTATCAGTTAGCCTTAAACTTCATAAAGTACAGAGGTTTCCAGACTGGAACTTGGGAGGATATGCTGCCTGTGGGCTATTTTTGATTGGCCTGCAACAAGAACAGAATGAAATTTGGCCCACAGACTATCTTAGAGCTTGTTCTTGGATGGTGGCTAATAACAAACTTATCTAACTAATTTGCTCTGGCCCCATTCATGAACAACACTACTTGTCTTATTGAACCAGCACTCCCACAAAGTTTTGCATTTGGTTCTTTCTTTTTGTCTGAATGTGGTGATAAACCGTTACTGTCTCCCCTCTCTGCTGCACTGAGTGTTTGTCTTATTCAAAGAGGCCGAGCCAGTGGTAGCAATGGCTGACCAGGGCGCGGTGACCAATGTGGCTCATGAATTTTTCTAATTTTCTGTATGTGGCCCACTATGAAAAAAAGGTTGGACACCCCTAATAAAGTGGTTTTCACTATCTTTTAGAAAGTTGCCATTTGAAAGTAAAAGCTCCATTAATATGATTTAGTTTAAGTCCTCAATAGGTTGCTTTTAACGCCCAACATGTGTAGTCTGGACCAAACTCTGGTTTGCTTTTTTGGAAAGTTTGCTTGATATGAGGCCAAACTTTCCACACAGACTGTGGTGCTGACTAAAACATCAAACTCTGATCCACCTGAAAACAGGGGGTCTCAGCTTCCAAGCAAACCAGAGTTTAATTCGCACTGGGTGTGAAAGCCGAACCAAACAAGGCAAGCGAAAAAAAGAGGGGCAATGTAGCTTCAATTAGGCAGAACATAACATCAGCAAAAAAAAGCCAACGCAATGCAAGCGGAGACAAGCTAACTTCAGCACTGCACCACCAGCCTGCAGTACTGCATGAGTCTGTGCCTGATATGGTTACAGATCATTACGGTAGATATGCCAGTTTCATCAGAGCAGCATAAATACAACTTTATCTTTACTTTATCACTCAAAATAATGCAGAGCAGCTTCAAGTTTAACAGTGTTGCAACTAGAAGCCAGTTGTGCATTTCCAGGTCATAGTGCAGTAATGGGACAGATGGCAGGACTGGAGACCGCAGCTACAGCCCGAGTGGCAGAGGGCCATATTATGCATGAATTACCAGGCTTTGGTCCACCTGACAGAGTGCAGTGTGGAGGAAAACCAAACCAAAGGAAAAGTAAACAATGCTGCAACTTCCTAACTAAAGCGAATCAAGTCTGCCGAACTGAAGGTGTGCCAGCGACTGTAGACACGGGTATATGTTTGATAAGAATGCTAAGTAACGTTCCCAGCCCTCACTCCAATCGATGATCCTCTCTCAGAATTCATATCTAAACTTCTAAAATGATGAATGGGTCACTGAGCCCCGTGTGAACCTTACACCCTTTACACACAGTTCCAGAGAAAATCTGCTTACATCATACTTCTCGTGCCCCAAAACTTAACTCTAGCATTATGACCTGAAGAGAGGCCAAAGGCTCCGTGTGCCCATCCTAAAGCTGGCTGATGCTATGCAGAGCCATGTTCTGTGTGTATAAAAATGGGGAGTGTGTGAGCCAGCCAAGCGACGCCAGGGCCAGCATGCTGTGACACGCTGTCATTAGGACACCCCGCTGAGCCAACCTCTGTCTCCCAGCATACAATTGTAAATGCTCCTCTCCGTCAGCCGTGTATTTACAGAGTTACACTTTTTCTACTCGCTGACAGCACTGAAAACATGGTGGGGAAACAAAAAAATATGAAACACGTGTGCTGGTGCAGTGGAAGAATGAGGAGAAAGGAAGAGTGCTGTGGTGTCAGTGATCTCTAATTAAATTTCTGAGGAGGAGCTGCGGGGCTTGTGGCTCGCACAGGAATGTGTGCATGGTGTTTGCATTGTGTCCGCCACAGGCCACTGTACCACCGGAGGCTCTGTATATCTCTCCGACTCTTCTCCCTGTCACATTATGGTTATGAAGCTCCCCGCAGCCTGCTCCCACTTCTGACCCGTGTGCTAAAAGCCCTCCATTATGTTTTTAAGCCTATTCTTTTGTTCCAGAGGCTATTTATGGGGCCTGAGCTGACCCCACTGACTCTGCAAACATTCCTCTTACTGCACAAAAATCATCCAGCTTGTTTTACTTTAAATCCAAAAGAGAGATGAGTTTTCTGCACGGGGTCTGGGGAGGACACACTGCCATGAAGTGTTGAGAACAGCTGTCTTATTCAATAAGATGACAGCAAATCAACACTGTCATCGTTTCATATGACAAGTCAGCAATTAGCTGCACGAGGTGTGCTAAGTTAAAACATAGCCTGGTTTATTAAGAAGTTCTTTCTCACTATGGAGTTCAGTCATCACTCACATTTAAGGTGGTGCACCAGCTAAGACTACAGCTTCAGTCTTACAACAACGTCTTCATAGGTGTAAAGTCTTTTGTAGTATTTGTCATCTTGGTTTATCACAACCTCTAGAAATGCTACAGCCCAATTTGAAGCTTTAAAATCTTACCAGGGCCACCATAACCCTGAAACAGCCATCGCATGGGCCTCAAATGTTAGACTGTATCTTGGCTGGATGGCATGATTGCCCCATACAGTTGCTGCAGATTTGTCAGCTGCACAACCATGATGCAAATGTCCCATTCTGCTACATCGCAAAGAATCTCTCATGTAGTAAGATCTGGTAACTACGAAGGCAGCTGGAGTACAGTGAACTCATCATGTTCAAGAAACGCAGAGGTTGAGTGATGCTGTATTGGTATTCAGGGGCCCAAAGAAAAAAAAGTTAACAGAGAGATGAATATGTGTATTGATACGGCGTCTGCAGTGTTGCAAGCATTGAACCCATCTATTATTATGATGAGTGAACTCAGTCCTGCATGGTAAGGTTAACTGTGGTCGAATTCAGACTCTTCAGGAAGGTGGCCGGGCTCAGCTTTAGAGATAAAGTGAGAAGTATACAAATGCAGAGGATTTCTTTAAGAAGAAACACTGTTCCTTCACACTGAATGGAGTCAACTGAGGCAGTTTGGACGTCTGATTAAGAAGCCCCATGGTTGTTTCCCTAGGACCCTGAGGCAGACTAAGAGCCAGGCTTGGGTACCGGAAACCAGTTCCATTTTCGAAGTAGGTCCAAGTTTTCAAAACATGATGAACTGATTAAGGGGCGTGAATTTTGGTTCCACTTTTCGGTACCTGAAAATCTTTGTTGGTGATTTAATGTCACATCAAAAAGTGGCTCTCTTTAAGGATTTTTCATTTGAAAATCAGGGACATTTCGAGCCGTATGGTTTCTCCTCAGACTTACAACGTGGTTTGTGAGTTGCCATTTTCAATATGCAGGTACAGATGTGACCCAGCCCAACTTAAACACATCACAATGTAACAGGGTACCAAAAGAAAAAGACAAAACATGCAATTACAGTAACCATATCTACGGTATGTTAATTACAATTATATACAAGTATTTATACTGGCCTTATTGACTGATATAATAGAACAATGAAAGGATTTCAGCACTAACTTGTACATCCAGTGTTAACAGACACTATCACTCTATCACAGACATTATAGCTAAAGGTCTTAGCCTCTGCTTATTACCTAGTTATAATGTCTTGTCATGTTCTTGTGCACTTTCTGGGTGTTTAGGATTTAGTAGTGTAAGAGCCATTTCTGTGTTTTTGGGTTTGTTTGACCTTTGGCCAGGACCTTTGTCCTCCCACCACTTGGGGGAGCTGGGTGACATGGTGACTGCATAAAGCATGAATGGGTGGCAGAGTGCAGGTGTTGCTGATTGGGGTTGAGAACAGACAGTTTTTAGACCGTGGCACTCGGATTATTTGTTTGTGGGTTTGGATTAACTTTATTTCATTTTGTATTGCTGAACTCTTAGTGTGAGACCTACAAAATCTTGCTATAAAATCACAGGCAAACAAGTGATGGAGTGGATCTGAGTTGTTATGCATCAGAACACTCATCACCACAGCAACGTTAGCGTCAAACTGGTTAGCAAGCGGGTGCTACATGCAGTTTTCTTGTACATTTTTAGCCTCCTTAAATGCTGTTTAAGTATTTTTATTGATTGGTTAAATGAAGTGAAACTGTCATTTTTGTGACAATATTTCGGTTATTTTGGGAAGTTAAAACAACCACAAAGTCTCTACATTCCCATAAAGACACATCTAAAGTTACAACCTGGTTAGTTTTAATATAGAGTTTATTGTTTACTGTGCACCGTGACTTCAGGTAGAAGTTACATTTGCCTGGTGAAAAAGACCACAGCAGATGCATTATCGCCTTTGTGGGTTGGCTGGAGATGCTGAGGTGCTCCCTGAACTCTTCCTCAGACTTCACAAAGTGGGGTCGAGCGAGTCTGTTACCTCCATGTGTTTCTGATAAGTGGCAGCCATAATTTTAATTTGGCCCAGACTGAATCAAAATTACAAAATTACTTTCTTGGCAGGGACAGTATCAAGAGTGAACCTCTCTCTAATTTCCCTGCTGCCAGAGGAGATCTGGTTTTTCTGCTGTTTTATCTTCCCAGCTCCTTTCTTTCATCAGGTACAGACCTGCGCTTTCATTCGATCTCCTCAGCGGCAGAGCTCCGGGGAAATTATTTATTTCTTCAGGGGAAAAAGGAGGGCAATGTGCGCTTGATTTTTGATGGAGAGGAAATAGGCTACCAATCCGTTCTGCTTTGGTAATGCGTCTCGAGTCTCGGCAGGGCTCTCTGCTCTTGAGGCGATGCCAGCGGGAGAGCAGGCAGGTCAAAACCTCTCGCCCTGCTTTTTAGATTCGAGATTAGCTCAAGTAACCAGACTCTGAGTCGGGGGGTTTGAAAGTTAGAAAAGACATTTAAGAAGTAGATTGAAGAAAAAACTGATTGCAGTACTTGTGTAATATATTAAAATAAATGGCTTTAAAATCTGAGAACATACAGTTGAGCATGTAAGAGTGAGACTTTCCTGCTTTTAAATAGAGAACATATTAAAGAAATAAAGAACAAGTGCTTTAGCATGGATGCAATTGTTCTACATGGGTCTCCAATAGGGCACCAACTCATAGCTGGATATGATGAGCTGAATAGTTTTAACTGGTTGTTTACTTGACCATGTTGCCTTTGCTTTGTAGCTTATGTTTGAATTTAATCTGAAAAATGGCTTCTCTTTTACTATTGTAATGTTATTGCACACTGCATTTTTTTCTCTTTTTTTTCTTATTACTTTTCTTATATTATCATTTCAAAAACCTCATGTGGACAAGTGTTGTGAATAAGCACATTTACTAAAACACTCAAACAATGTATCTGGCTTGTCCAATGTAATTGTGATGTCCAAATCACATAAACAATCAATAAATAAATATGGACTAAAATAAAATCCCTGATTTTTTTTTCTACAAACCTTGATCTAGGATTTTAATCACTTTTACCCTTTCCTTATCAAAAAAAACTCCAAGTTTTGCCTTTATCTTATCAAAATATATTCCAACATTAAACAATATTCCCCTCTTATAGTTAAAGTGCATGTCATAAAGTGTTGATCATGTCGTTCGAATGTTGTCAGGCTGTCTACATAAAAACTGAAAGCTGAGCTATTTTCACACTTTATTAACATGGAACTCTCTGACAAATATATAATCTCATTTAAAACAAATATTAGCCTAGACATGTGTGTGTGTGTGTGCAACACCTGACATGGCCTACCATCATGACAACTGTAAATTTAGTATTTATATTTTTAAACATTGCAACAACTTAAATTGGAGTAAGCCGAGATAAAGGTCTTGTATTTTAATTTGTAAATCTTCTGCAGAAAATAATTCAAATGAATCAATTTAATCTATATATTGCTCACCCCTAATGCAATAGTTGTTTAGCTTCTCAAGCCACCCTTGAACTTGCCACAAGGCTCACTAGTGTGCCTCGTCACACCATTTGAGAAGCACTGCTGTAGAGACGTGAAGACAAATTTGTTACCACGTCAAAGTGCAAATATCTAACTCTGTAAATTCACACAATGTGCAGTGTAAAAAAAAAAATAAAAGTGTCATGTTCACTGACTTCCAGGCTGGATCTTTTGCTTTTCAGATATCTTTTACATTTCATTTGTCTTTCTTTTTTTTTGTCCTCATCAGACGGAGACAACCCTCAGAGGACACAGAGCAGCCCCGAGGAGCTCAACAAGCCCATGTACCAGAGCGTGATCAAGAAGGAGGGCTCCTCCATGGTGGGCATGGCCATGGGGATGGGGATGGGCGCAGGGCTCCGCTCGGCCGCCGAAGCCGCCTCTCTCGCCGAGGACTACGTGTCTCCACCCAAATACAAGAGCAGCCTGCTGCACCGCTACCTGAACGACTCGCTGCGCCACGTCATGGTGGCCAACGCCGTCATGGACGCCCGAAAGAGGAACCACTCGGGCTCCTTCAGCTCCAATGAGTACGACGACGAGCTGCTCTCGCCGTCCTCCTCCGAGGCCGAGGCGAACTTTGTTTATCGGGCTGGTAAGGAGCCACATTTCTGACATTCTTTCCTTTTGAGTCTCCCTCGCACACACGACATCCTTCACTTTTGTTCTTTTTTTTTTGTCCCCTCCATCTGCACATTTTGTTTTAATTCCTGCAGCTGGTCCATTATTTCCAACTGTCTGCCTCCCTGCACGTCCTCCTGCCTCATTCCGCTGCAGGCTCCCCAAACTGTTCCCTCATAACCATACTTTCAATAACTCGACGTGAAATGATTTCCAAATGAAACGTGCTGTGGTTGCTGACATGGTGATGTATTAAAGCAGAGGGAGAATATCTGTAAGATTTCAGGGAGGCCCAGGGCGCTCACAACACACTCACACATTCTCATAACCACAGCAGAGCCATGTATGTATGCAGCATTCCTGTTGATCATGAAGAATATGCTAACATTTTGGGCTATATTTTTTACCTTTAATGACATTAACTATCATCAAATTGATGTTTTTACTTTCAAGAGGTCTGAAATTTCATGTGGAGCTTTGAATGGATCACGGTTGATTTTGTTTACGACATGAAAATGCACATTAGGGCTGAGCAACTTAAAAAGTTAATATTCATCTTTTCTTCCATTGATATACACTCAGTGGTCTCTCTGTTAGGTACACCTTAATAGTACTTGATTAGACCTCCCTTGGACTTACTTTAAATTTATCCTGAATCAACCATCAACAGAAATTACATCATTTAACATAAATGTATACTTTTATACCAGTTAAACCCATTTTAATGGAAGTTCAGCTAGATGCTGTTATAATAATCAACATCATTCCTCTCCACATCCACATCTCAAGAGGCTTACTTTTCACAAATTTATATTCAACAAAGACAAATATGGTGCTATACTAATAAAGATTGATTTACTGCATCTATATTCAGCAGAGACAAATGTGATGAGGACAGATTTATCATCTGGGCATCCATGGGTTTGTCTCTATCATAAATTCTCATTTTTAGTCCCTCCATCTCTGGATGGATATATGTGTATATATAAAAAAAATTCATATTTATATGTATATTTGTAAATATGCTTATATGTATATCTCTAAAATGAAGAGTATGACTTCAGCCTGCTCTGTTGTAAAGTGACTTGAAATAACAATTCTTATGAACTGGTGCAATACAAATAAAGAAAATAATAAATAAATAAGATTTGACAAGGTGCTGGATACACTCCTCAGTTCCTGCACATCCATGATGCCAAGTTCCCATTCTACCACATACCAAAGGTGCTTCATTGAATTGAGATCTGGTGACAGTGGCGTCCACTAGAGCACAGTGAACATGATCAAGACACCAGTTTGAGATGATTTGTTACCTGCTGGAAGTAGCCATCAGAAGATGGGTGCACTGTGGTCATAAAGGGATGGACATGATCAGCAGCAGTACTCAGTATGACTGTGGCCTTTGAATTATGCTCTTGGTACAAAGGCGTCTAAAGTAAATATCCACACACCATTACACAACCAGCAGCAACCCAAACTGTTGATACCAGGCAGAAGGATCAATGCTCTCATGGTGTTTACGCCGAAGTCTGACCCTAACATCTGAGTGTAGCAGCAAAAATCAAGACTCATAAGACCAGGAACATTAGTCCAGTCTTCTATTGTCCAGTTTTGGTGGACTGGTGTAAATTGTCTTCTGCAAACCTTGCTTGTACCAAGTTGATCTTTCACTTTCTGTTGTCTCTCTATCATCTCAAACCACTCTGGCCATTTTCCTCAGACCTCTGACATCAACAAGGCTTTTTTGTTCAGCTGCTCACTGGATACTTTCTCTTTTCAAGACCATTCTCTGCAAACCCAAGAGATGGGTGTTCATAAAAATACCTGAATTAGCCCATATGGTACCAACAACCAAGCTACCTTCAAAGTCACTTAAATTGCCTTTTCTTTCTTATTTTGATGCTCAGTTTGAATTTTGACTGATCATATCGGCCATGTCTACATGCCTTAATGCACTGAGTTGCTGCCATGTGGTTGGAAGATTAGCTTTTTGTGTGAATGGGTGTATGCAAAATTCTTTTTTTCTTTGTTTGGATAAGGGATGGGCGAATTTGGTTAAGAAGAGGTCCACATTTTGACATTATTATTTGTCACTGGGCATTTTGTTTGCAACTTTTAAATTGTTCAACAAGATATTAAAATTTTTCATGATATAACAAAAAAGAGAGAATTTTATTTTTCTTAGGGATAATAATAAAATGATATTCATAGTTTTAGATGTTTACATAAAAAGGTATGTTTAATTAAACATGCAAAACAGAAATAAAGCTTCTTTTTTAGTGCAATACACAAATTATTTTTCTGTTACATGTTTCATTTCATTTTAATTTTCAATGTTTATTTCATTTGTTAATAAAAGATGGCACTTCAATACAAACAAGGAAAAAGCAAAAATAATAAATGAAAAGGAGCAGAAAGAAGAATAATCTTATATGATCCGCCACTTTTTAACAAGACACTAATTAACAATGTACATAATAAAAATTAAGTCTTAATAAAAGACTTTTACAGAAATAATTACAGCCATTTACCTTCCAAAATCCCCTTCTAACAATGTTAATATTTACAGACTATAATTAAAAACAACCAGAAATGAAGAAAGTTTTGATATTTTTGTTTAATGCATTTGCTCTTTGTGTGTTGTAAGAATCTGAAGCTCCATTTAAATCCCTTAGGGCTGGTTTTCCACATGGTTTTCTTAATTTTTACTTGTTTTAAATAAAATTAAAACTGACTCGGACCACACTGAAAGATGTGGAGGTCCTCATGTGGGCCCCTTAGCGGCCAGTTGTCCATCCCTGGTTCAGATGTAGGACTAAAAAGATCCCGATGATGTTGAAATATGTTCAGCAGCTCTGTGTAGTCTCTGCACACACACACCGGCTTTCTTTCTCTCACACTCAGTGCAGTCGAGCAGAGAAGGAATTCCCCCCAGCCAGCTCCTCTGACCGGGCTTTAGCCGGCCAGACACAACAAGGCCATGTGGAGCACGCTCACTTTCAGGCTACTGTTTGGCATGCGTTTGATCCTGCCATGAGGTCGTGCTGAGCGAGCCGGCGAGGGCAAGCAGGCGCTGTGTTTGTGTGCCTGCAGACTCGGTGTGTGTGTGTGACATGTTAAAACACACATTTCTGTTTAAAGACAGCGTGAATCCCACCTTCAGGAAAAAGAAGTCCAAAGAGGGAGAGTCTGGACACGGGTCACTGCAGGTTCACGTTATGTTTGCTGATGTTCTCGTGGTCGGTAGAGCTGAAGGTGTCGGCCTCGTGTCGTGCAGAGAAAGAGTCGTTTTCTGTTATTAATCTGTCTGACGAGGGAAGAGCGCATTCCAGGCTGAGATAACGCCAAATGAAGCTGCTGTCCTGTTGTTGCTTTTGACTTCATGCGCACAAAACGTCCTGTTCTTGTGTTTTGTAAAAAAATAAATCAGGAGATATCCCTAAAATAGAGTTCAACGAGTGTAAGGCTTCGCTTTATGGCCTTCCAAATGGACTTCAATTGAACTGAAGGGTAAGATATGTGGAATATTTACACCCAAATGTATAAAATAATCAAAAAATAGCTAAACCTGAGCTATATTTATTATTTTGTTAAGTATTTACTCTGCCTCAGATAGTTCCAACAGCCTTCAAATGCAATGAAATCCTTCAGATTTATAGTTTAAAAGGGCATGTCCTGCCTAGCATGACAGGTCCCATATGTCTATCATCAGCATTAGCACTGTTTTATCAAAGACTGCTGCATAATAAGTAGAGCTGAGGAGTATACTGAATAAACATCACTACTGCTCTGTCCACGTGTGATACCTACGCCCTCAAAGCTGTAATTCATGTGTTGTTCAATGAAAACATAATCAGCAAGTTGATTTGTTTTTTTGACTATCTACTCAAAAAGTAGATCTGGTATCACGATCAGTAGGCCTACTCAGTGAACAGAGAACAGTGCATGCATAAGTTGTTTATTTTTATTTTATTTAACCTTCAATTAACCAGATAATTCCCATTGAGATCAGGATCTCATTTAAAAGGGCAACCTGGCCAAGAGGTCAGCAGCACACGTCATAATAACTACAGTTTCAAGAAAAAAAGTTTAAGGCAATAAATAACAAACAATAAGTACACAATAATTAAAGTGTTTCCTGCATGTGAAAACAAAATGCTTATTAAAAGACTTCAAGTAAATCTTCTGCATACCCTGAGTTTATCTCTGAAGTCTGTGAATAAACATGCTGCCATACTTTTCCTCCGCCATGTGTATATTGTTGTCCAGTTGCTGTCAGGGTGTTGAGTGTCCAAATGAAGAATGAGGAAGGTTATAGAAAACACGGTCAAATATCCAATTAAACTATACATCCGTCTATTACCCTTTCGGGTCGCAGGGTGCTGGAGCCTATCCCAGCTGACATTGGGCGAGAGGCGGGGTACACCCTGAGCCGGTCACCAGCCAATCGCAGGACCACAAAGAGGGACAGACAACCATTCACGCTCACACTCATACCTAAGGGAAATTTGGAGTCACCAATCAACCTAATGAGCATTTTTTTGGTCTGTGGGAGGAAGGAGAACATTCAAACTCACAGGGATCAAACCAGCAACCTTCCTGCTGTGAGGCAAGCACACTACCTGCTGCACCACCTTACCTCCTCTGCAGGAGCGACATATCTGAAACTACTTTCACCATATCAAGTGAACTTCAGGGAAAGATGCGACACTGATCTCAATTAAAATGTCATCCTCCTGTGATTTTCAGGGCTGCCTTTTTAAAATCCAGTCACAACACTTTATGTAAAAAATGGTGTCAATTAGGGCTGGGTATTTCCAGCAACCTCATGATACGTATCCTGACACTGAGGCCACGATACAGTATGTGTCCTGATACACGTAAATTGTGAACACTGACTACGCTGTTAACAGAATTTCCTACAAGTTTTGTTTTTTGTTACAACAAGAAAAAGAACAAGGATGATTTGTAAATGATTCTACAACTTAAAAAACTTAAATTCAGGTCCTTAAAGATGGCAGACTTAAGTTCAAATTTGGAGCATGTGCTTCATCATGTAGCTTGGCTTCTACTTTGAACTGTGCAGTTGCTAACATTACCCAAAGAGTATTGACACCAACTGTCAAACATTGAGGCCGTATTGATTCTGTAGAATCCGTATCGATACACGTGTCCCCAAGGGGTGTGTGATGATATTTTGCCGTATCGATATTTTGAGCTCAGGTCTAGTGCCAATGCAGATTTATGTAAAAAAAGGCAGATCTGCAAGTGTCCACTTGAGGCTGTAAGCAGATCAGGTCACAATTATAATAGTCGACAAGGTTTATGTAACAATAAACAACTGCTTTGGTTGGAATGGTTTATGTATATTAATATATGTTAGCACCACATTTGAAAACCGTAAAGACAAGAAAAGCAGAGCCTTCAAAAATAGACGATCGTTTAAAAGCCTTAGAAGCTGAACCATTTAAAAGGAAAAACACAAATGAATAAATCTATTAACATTTGGTTGTACCCCAGCCATCAACTGCAAGCCTTAATTTGCTCTGGTGCACCACAATGCCAGTTACAATATGGGGCCTGGTATCAGTATGAATACTGGCCTCTACTAGAGGAAATGCAGTATATAGGTAGGTCTGCTGCTTGTCCCTAGTTGAAGTTCCTTATTTCTCACATTAATATTTTAATCATACTCTCTTTTTAGGGTTTTAAGCGCTGATGAGTTCATGAACGATATTAAAAGTGAGAGCTCAAGACATTTGTAGAATGTGTTTTCATCAAAGCCAGAAGCTTTTCTTAAAGGTTTGATGATTTCAGAGTGCTGTGAATCTGCAAACATATTTACTGCAGTATTTTTCTGTGGATAGATTAATCACAGTTAAGGGCTACTTTAGGACAGAATTAAAACATGCGTCCTCTCTGTAGACAAAGCTTCCAGAAGCAGCCCCATGTGTCATCTTTGTTTGACATTTTAATGATTTATTCGCCGAGTTAGAGCCCATTTTTCAAGCCGAGACATGTTTTCATCGCCTTTCAAACAGTTCTTGATGTTTTCAGAGGTGTGAATTTATCGTCCAGGCCTCTCAAATCACAAAACTCTGCATGCTGTAACGTCTTTCACAACTCCTCAGCTCACAGTTTGTCTGATCTGTGAACAATCAAGGTCAGCTCCATCCAAATTCTCCTTCTGCAGCGGAAAACACTGCTCCTATTGTTCGGGGCCGGCTTCATAACCGAGAGTTGTGTTTTCACTTTCTGCCGGGCACAGACAGGAGGGTGGATTTGAAGGTGAAGCTGAGTGAGTGACAGAGGATGGAGGGAGGGGGGATTTGTGTGGGGAAGAGCAGGTTTTATTGTGTTTCATTCAAAGCTCCTCGAATGTGTTTCATATTATCTGAGTGTGAAGGAGGGACGAAGGGGGATGTGACAGTTACACTCCTGATCAAAAACCTTGAAACCCTGTGACCTGAGCGAACATTGGGCTTTTTCATATCCAAGCACCTGCTGCGAGTCACAGATGGAGAAATAAAAGAAGAGATAGATAGACCAAGAGAGACTTATAACTCCCTCTCTAGCAGACTTTAATAAGACAAATCCCCAAAAACGGATTAATTCACCTGGCCGGACGGCTGTTTTCAATACAGAGTAACTATTTTATCTCTTTGGTTAATATAACGTCTTGGCACTGGCGTCTCCCCCCTGGATTCCTCGGCTCTGGCCCCGTCACAGAAGTGTTACTCTGTTACACGAATCCACACATGGAAAGTTCTCTGAGGCGGTGTTGACTCATGGGACTGAACACCTGCCACAGCCCTACATCGTGATTGTCCCAGGGAACAGAAATGACACAGAGAAAGGTCAAGACAATGAAATTTTAATTTTATGTCTGATATAGCTGAAGCAGACAGAGACCGATCATGAGGGAGGCAAGGGGTAAAAACAGGGATCACACCAGGGATTGTAGGAAATACTGGACTAAATCTGGGTGATGTCAGCTACAAAGTCACTTTTTCACCCAACTGAATTGGTGTGAACCAAACAAACTCTGGTTCAAGTTTTTGGAAAGTTTGGTTGATTTGGGGTGGTAGTTGCCTCTTGCTGTTTTGGGCTCAAAGCTCCCGGCTCTTCCACCTCAAACTGCTGGTCAGTGCCTTTGCAGACCGAGCTCAGTGCTTTCAGTTTGGAGCTTTGGAAGATGATATTTTGTTGACAGCTTATGTTTGTTTGTCTGTTTGTTTGTTAGCAACATTACACAAAAACTTACTGGACAGATTTTGCTGAAATTTTCAGGAGATGTTGGGAGTAGCCCAACTTAAAAACGATTAGATTTTGGTGGTGATCCAGATAACCGCCATTAGCGAACAATTGTTTTTGCTCAATAACTGTCTAACTTATAATGATATCAACATGATTCTGAGTGCTAGGTGTGTGTTTTCAGGGTCAAGGGATCATATGATGATGGTAACTTTATCATGGAACTATTTCTCATAGATGTAACAGCAAAATGTGAGCTACCTTGCCAGAGGTTTGCACTCTCTGAGTGCTTTATAGTTTTCATTGCTTTTGATTTTGTAAGGAGGGACATGGGAGCAGAAGAACATAACACCTTTCACTGAACTCTCAGTTCATGGAGAAATGCTCCCTCTTCCCAGCCTGTAACTCCCCTCCAAATAGGCATTGTTTGGGAAGCCAATCAGCGCAGAGCTTACTATCATGGCTTCCTGTAGCCTTATCATAGCCTCCCTGCCCTCTCAGATCAGAGGTTTTCCACAGGGGAGGGAAAAAGAGCTGCATCTGATCCTCTACAGCACAGGTGTCAAACTGATCCAGTAAAGGGCCACTGTGGCTGCAGGTTTTCATTCCAACCAAGCAAGAACACAGCTGATGCAAATTATTCAATCAACCGGATTGTCTTTACACAGTTGATTTGTTGGATCAGGTGTGTTCTTGCTTGGTTGGAATGAAAACCTGCAGCCACAGTGGCCTTTTACTGGATCAGTTTGACACCCCTGCTCTACAGAGATGAATTTTTTCATTTTTTTGTATTCAGCCTAAATCAAACCCTTACCAGACACCCAAGACGTGATGTTAACTGTCAAACACACCAGGACATGTGACCTTTGACATTCTGTATACTCCCCTTTCCCCATTGGTCAAAAATGACCAGCCCTTACTAAACTCCAGATATAAATTTGCGCATGAGGGCTAAACCTTTGTGCCTTCACAAACTTTGTAAATATCTTATTTTTACCTCGTCACAGCAGGAAAAGAGTGAATCAAGTCACTAAAGACTTCTTGTTTTTTATCATTACACTTCAGCTCTCATTGTTTTCTTCACCAAATTAGAGCGTTGTTATCACTTTAATGATATTGTTGAAGCAACTTCTTGAGACTGTAACGTCAGTTTTTGTCTTTCGAAAAGTTAGACATAGACTTGGACATATTCAGTGTATAAAAGCAGAAAAGTTACCCGCTACCAAACCAACTTTAAAACCTACTTTGGTTGGAATTTGAACCAGCCACCCTCCAGACCTCAAGTCCTTTCAGACTGAGTTACTGCCACCACTATGGCAACAGTAGTGCACTGGCTGTGTACAGCATCCATGGAAATATTAACAACAGCAATGTTTCATTTTTTCAGAAGTTGGGGTCTTAAGATGCAGTCATAAAATTTTAAGCCGTCAAAACAAACATTTAGGGAGTTTTAGTCCCTGTTGATGTGGCATTTTTGACCCTAAGACAACAAGAGGGTTAAGACGCTCTTTAATTTTTACGTACTCCCCAAAAAATCAGAGGAAATTTTGGATTGCAAATGCTGAAACTGCTGTTTTTATATACTCTAGCTATTGAAATTGAGTGCCATTTATCTGCAGGTGTGTCATATTTATAATCATCTATAAGCCTGTTAGAGTTTGTGGTTACGGCCAAAGGTTGCATATTTTAATTAGATCTTCACAGTAAGGAACATACCGTTGAATGTGAATAATATAGTTCAGTCAGACCAGCTAATCTGTCACTAAAAATGTCCTGGAAAATGAAAAGTGGGACTCCTAAGTAAATCTGAAGCTGAGGTTTGCATCATTTCCTCTGTCGTTTTTCATCCTGCAGCAGCACATTCCAAATATTTTCTTTCTGAACACATTCCTCTTTTACAAATAGTTTTATTATGTTTTTGTAGAAACAGAAAAATCATTCCCTGAGAAGCAGCTTCACATAAATCTGACTTGTTTCACTTATTGAGACGGAAAAAAGGAATAAATCGGGTTTAAACTCAGAGAATTTTTCCCACTTGCTTTCCCGTTTGACAATGACAAAACGTTTGACATTTTCATGCTGAGAGGTGGAAAAGAATCTGAACCTCAGTGTAGGAGCACAAACGGTGTCTTTTGGCACATTCTTTATCCTGTTCGGTGATTTGATTGGTCGGAGCAGAAGTGGCGTGCCTGGCAACCACCGCCCCATTGGTTAAAATCCCATTAATGGTGGTGTTGGCGGCCTGAGCCCTTAGTGTTATCTGTGACTACAGAGGGCAGTCAGACGTGGCAGGAGATGGAGAGTGTAGATTTACCCCAGTGGAAAACTACTTCTGCTGGCCCGAGAGGGACTTGCACACACTCATGTACCATCCCAAAGCACACACACACACACACACACATCCAGTCCAAACAGCCGCATGCACACACACCTCCAGTTCAAAGCCTGTGGGGAATTTCATTGAACACAAGGAGCAGCAGAATTCCATCACACATGCCAGGGGTTTCATGCCAAATTACCCTTTAATGGGATATTAAATGGCAGGAATCTGGCTTGCTGTTTTTCTTCTTGCCCCGTACCAGATTTCCCCCCGTCTGATATCATATAGGTCATTATACGCCGAATAACTCACAGCGTTTCTGTGGAGGGAGACGGGGAGATCTCGGTCAGACGTTTTACATGAGGCTGACAGTCTTAGTTTAACAGGTTTGGTCCTTTATGGACTCTGGTTACAACTCACTAAAGGAGCCTGATGGTGAGCGGAGAGAGTCTGCCAAAGATCCGACAGATGTGGAAAAAGGCTGATGGTTGAGAGCAAGGTAGTGGCTACCAGCAGGTTTCTAAAGTTAGATCAGGGATGCACAATATTATCAGCAGATATTTTCCTAAAAAGTAGTTGATTGATATCTGCAGATGTGAAACTCTCTTTGAAACATACAGTATATTAGCTGTTAAATCTGCAGAAATATATAAATATACCATAATGCCTCACCTTATCATTACTGCATGTCTACATTTAAAATCAACAGTATCATGTATTAGAATGTGAAATGTTGTTTTTCTTAATTTACATCAGTTTTTTTTTTACACACATAGACATTTAAAATGAAAGGAAGGGGTCAGTATTTGCACAGTAAGGACTTTGTGCTCCTGATTAAGGCATTGGAATTAGTTTCAGGGATAATGACAGAAAAATCAACTTATCAGCCAATATCCAATATCATAGCTCCTTAATATAGAGATAGTTTATTTCTGGTGTGTGATTATACGGAAAAGTTTGGGGTGAACTTCCAAACTAACAAGACAGTCACACCATTCAATGCCTCGATGTCTTCTCCTTGTAAGAGGAGAATTGCTACCAGTCTAACTAGAGATCCACAATATTGGAGTTTTGGAGATACCTGATATACAGATATTTTAATTTAATTTCTGACAAATACAGATACATATATTTTTTTGTTAAGATCAAAGGCTCATAACTGACCTGATACTCTTCTGTGATAGTATGTTTCTTTAAAAAAAAAGATTTAAAACAAGACAAAACCCTGTGTGATTCTTTGAAAATGGTAAACGCTTGATTTTTATATTATATATCCTGTGATGGAAACCAATAATAACAAATATTTGGATGACATTTCAGTGCAGGACAGGTATATCTTTTACGACATGAAAGATGCTCATCGGCGTATTTATTGGGTACACCTTTCTGGTCCCAGGTTGGACCCCCTTTGCCTTCAGAACTGTTCTAGTTCTTTGTAGATTCAACAAGCTGCTGGGAACATTCCTCAGAGAGTTGGTTCCTTATTGACATGATAGCATCAAACAGGAGGCAGTGAGCTTATAGCCATGGTCAAGAAACCACTTTTGGATGATTTAAACTTTGTGATATGGACTATCAACCTCCTTGAAGTATCCATCTGTAGATAGATGCAGTGCGGTCATAAAGGGATGGATGCAGTCACCCTCAACAGTCAGTGTTTGGTGTTTTCTGTTAACCATCTAGATTGTTGCGCATGAAAATCCTGATATATCAGAAGATTCTGAAAAACTCAGAACAGCCCAACAACCGTGCCACGTTCATTCAGATGATTGGTTTGAACTTCAGCAGGTCGTCTTGACCATGTCTTTCATGCTTTGAGTTGGTGTCATGTAATTGGCTGACTAGCTATTTGTGTTATTGGGCAGTTGAATGAGTGTCTGTGTTATTGCAGAACAATATTCTGTGTTTGGATGTATTTATTTACTTGTTTAATTATAACATGTTTACCTTCTTTCTTGCTTCAGTCGTTGAGGCATTTTCCTTTTGTTGTCTCCATGTTTATGCATTTTTTTTATATGTATTTTAAATTGACTGTAGGGCCACTTTTTTGTGAGTTTTGAGGCCTCATGTGGCCCCCTGGCCAACAGTTGTCCACCCTACTCTAGAGCCTTGGTTCCTAACCTTGGGTCCTAGTCTCCCAGGTGGGTTCGAGGCTCTGTCGGCTTTGATGTCAGAATTTGGTTTCCATTATCGACTAAAACAATGATTAAAAAAACTAAGCACAAACTTCCTGTAAGGATTTTTGCCCGAGTATATGTGTGTCGACCCATTTTATCAAGGCTTTATTGATGAAAACATTAAAATGGATGTTTTTTTTGCTAATAAATTGCACACTTAATGTAGGTCCCTGAGTGGGGGTAAAGCTCTTTCCAGGTACAATTAGGAGAGGCTCTTTGGGGCAAGTCAGGAACCACTGATCCAGAGACCAAGAATAAAAGCAAAAAAACTGAGCAGAGTAGATTTTTCCTCGATATTTCAGTCTGAGCCATGCCGGAATATTGATGTGTAGGTTGGAGATTCATTAGATAGAAAATCTGACCTGATAAAACACTTAAAGGACTATTAAAAGCCGCAGAGGTATCTGTTAGGGCTAAAATGCTGTTTATTTAATTCCACACATATCTGTGTGAAAGATTCTTGGCCATTAATAGCACAAAATCATCTTTATTATCCAGCATTAATGTGGTTCAATTGTAAGTGAGCAGGTTTTCAACACATACTCTTCTTAGAAATACGTTTAATAAAATCAGAAGCCTTTTACCGCAGTCACTGAGGGCCCTTTAAATGAGGCCACAGCGTGTGCCAGACAGTTATTGAATCCTTGAGGGTCCAGGTCTGGGTCCAGGTAGATGTAGGAAATTAACCCTAATGTGGAAAAAAAAGATGTTTGGCTCTCTTGTCTGGAGGTAGAAAGGTTAAGCGATCGGATGTGATAAAATAAGATTTATATCACGGCTGTTTTCATATTTTTACTCTAACAAGATACATTTAACTGGATTTCCTTTAACATTCATGCTTCTCTTGTTTCCCTTCCAAAGAGAAACCCGACTGTGATGATTTATACAGCAGTGTTGTTGAGCGATGGAGGCTGTTGTTTCGGGTTTAAGATGTCGACTTTGCTGACTGATGTGCGGCGGTGTAATTTACAGTAAACCACAGAGCAACTGGGAGGACAATGCTTGACACGAGGCCGCTTGATGACAAAGAGACACTCCCCGACAGTGATAAATGAGGACTCATCATGAGATGTGGATGCACTGGCTAGAATCTGATCTTTCCACAGTTTAATAGGAAAGAGGAAAGGGAAGACAGAGAGAAGGGAGGAGTGGGTTTGGGATGTTGTTCCAAGACTGGAGCTTCTGCCAAAGCTCACTTTGTGCAGGTTGGACTTCAAGAATCAGGGACGAGAAGAGGAGAAGGAGGCTCTTGTTCCATCAGATCCTGTGGGGGGATCTGATGGATGGGGATGTCCCGAAGCGAAACCATCCAAATCTGATTCACGCTGGTTACATTCTGGATATTATTAAATCAGGTTTTGGACCTGCTTTGCCCCTCTGAGCTATCGGTGGCATGATCCAACTCAAGGCTCGTTGCATTAAAAAAACACTTTGTCCAAAATGTCCTCAAGAGTGTGGCACCAATACGACTATTTTTCTGCTCCCAAATGGATCAGAGCCTTACACATGTCAAATTATAAATTTTGACATTGAGCTGCCTACAATGTTATACCGGCTAAGGCATGATAAATGAATGAGCAGACAGAGGAGCAAGAGAAAAATGCATATTTGTACATCTAACAGACATGGTAGCAAATGTGTACAATTTTTACTCTTTTCAACCAAGAATTCTGCCCTACTTTCTTTTCTTTTTTGGTTGTTTCTTTGTTGCAGAACAGAACTCACGCTACCACAGGCAGCTAAGGACATTGGTGGTCAGGTTACCAAAGTCTACTTTACCCTGACCACATTTAATACTAGAACAAATAAAAGAAGAGCTTGTATTTTCATTTATTTATGTGGCCCTTTTCACTGCTCTGCATTGGCTAGCTGCCATCTCCCCTCAGGATCAGAGCTGTGTAGTTCCTGTATTGGCAATCATCTTTACAAGTGTCATGGGCCTTGAGCAATTCCACTTGTATGTAATTACACAAAAGAATATTTAACTGTGAAAAGGTTATAATATGTACTTACACAAAATGATATTTAACTACATAATACGTTATAATATGTACTTATACAAAAGAATAGTTAACTATGAAAAAGGTTATAATATGTACTTACACAAAATGATATTTAACTACATAATACGTTATAATATGTACTTATACAAAATAATATTTAACCACATAATGAGTTATAATATGTATTTATACAAAGAATATTTAACTGTGATATAGGGTTATAATATATACTTATACAGAAGAATTTTTAACTATGAAAAGGTTATAATATGTACTTTAACAAAAGAATATTTAACAATGAAATAGGTTATAATATGTTCTTAAGTTATAATATGTACTTATACAAAAAAAACTATGAAATGGGTTATAATATGTATACTTACACAAAAGAATATTTAACTATGAAAAGGGTTATAATATGTACTTTAACAAAATAATTTTTAACTATGAAACAGATTATAATATTTTCTTATACAAAGAATATTTAGGTACAAAAAACATTATAATATATGCTTTAACAAAATTATTTCTAACTATGAAACAGGTAATAATATGCACGTATACAAAAGAATATATAACAATATAACAGGTTATAACATATACTTATGCAAAGGAATGTTTTACTATGGAATGGGTTATAATACATACTTCAAAAAAAAAAATAATGTAAAAGAAATTGAAATAACAGATCAGATGAAACCAATTTTAAATATTGAAATAAGCTTTATTCAGTTTTCGTCAGAAATGTTTAGTGGTCTTTTCACCAAACAATGAAAAGAATTAACAGTCGTATTTATGAGGACTTGGAACATTTAGGAGTATAAATAAGGATACCATGGCCAATAACAATAAACCATCCCCATCCTTATACACTAGCGGTTAAGGCTGCTGTGGAAAGTGTCCATTAGTGTAAGTTTATTACATTCTTACACTTTTAAACACATTTTTATCCACTGAGGAATCATCGGGAGCATTTCCCTCCAGTCCACCCAGTGAGATATTTCACCCCAAACAGAAACCTAAACATCCATCCATTATCTGTACCTCTTCTCCTGTTTGGGGTCCCAGATGGCAGGAGCCTATCCCACCTGTCATTGAAGTGGGGCAGGACCCCCCTTGGACTGGTCATCAGCCAATTACAGGGCCAGCACATAGCAGACAACCATTTAAACACACACTAACAACTGTGGGCAGTTTAGAGTCACCACTTCACCTAACAAGCATGTTTTTGGTCTGTGGGAGGAAACCCCAATACCCAGAGGAAACCTTTGCATGCATGAGGAGAACATGCAGCCTCCACACAGAGAGGCCCCACCCGACCGGGGAGTCGATCCAGCAACCGTCTATCAGACAGCAGCACTACCTGCTGCACCAGCATGTGCAGTCCAGCATGAACATACTGGTTGTAATTAAAGTTTTTGTAAGGCCACCATGTTGTTTTATCATTAAATAATTGTACTTCATTAAATAAGAGTCTGTCCCATAGCCCATCAGCATCGGTTAAATCTGAAAAGTTGCTGTTTTGAAGTGTCTGAATGTTCCTGAGCAAGCAGAGGACGGCCTGGTGGCTGTGACCTAAAGTCAGATCTGTGGTTGGAAGAAATGAGACGTGTGTGTGTTTTCTTGTATTTCCTCTCACAAAGATAGGGACAGAAGGGAAATCCTCCAGACTGAGGTTGGTTGACTAGACCTCACTTTATTACAGGGCTGTTTTGGGATCGTGCTCGGATTGAGGGTTCGTGTCAGAATAACAATCAAACTGATCCCAGGATTAAAGTACTTGAAAGTATTTTTGCACCTGCTTTTAGGGCTCCAGGCCATAATTTCTTTTTCTAAATGTCTCTTGGGGTTGAACTTGTACTGTTCTTTGCTTCTCATGGCATTTAAAATAAACTTGTTAAATTAAACCACTATTGTAAAAGCAGTTTTGTTTATCGAGACCCGATTGTTGTTTCCTGTAGGAGAGTGAAGTTAAACCAAACTTGAAAACTAACCAAGAAGTTTAATACATGCCATATTTTTGGAATGAAATAAGTTCAGCAATTTCATGTTTTCTGCTGCAAATTGAGTGGAACAGATTCTCATGGACAAGTTTTTTTTTCTCTGTACCAAGAAGAGACCATGGCCCAGATGTTGATCTATCAGGACAGTGCTGGTTGCCCAAGAGTAATCTCACTGGACTTAAGTTCTTTTAGATTGGGTGAAATCTTGGCCCCAGATTGAGCAGAAGAAAAATAAGAATCTTGGATCAGTTGAGGTACAGTAATCTGTTCTTTCTTTTGAAAATCAAGCTGTTGCTCCAGGGTGGCTTAAATGGTGGTTGGAAGATCCAAACAGTGTTTCAACTGAAGCATCAAGATTTATGGATTTTGTCCCCAACCTGTTCGACCGCAAGTGTAGAGCAATGTCCTCAAGTTTTGGTAAGCCTGTTTGTAATTCGTAAAAGTCAGTTTCATCAGTTTTATCTGATCCTGTCCCTCTGAAAAGGCAAAATACATTAAGGTTGAATTATCAGTCAATTATACCAGAAGTGATGTCTCTTCATGGGCCAACAGTGGCAACAGGGATCATCTCCAGTAGGGCTGCTTAATTATGGCAAAATCACAATAACGATTATTTGACCAGATACTGAGATCACGATTATGAAACACGATTACATACTGATTTTAGAACTAGCACCACATGATATGATTTAACATATGTGCTTTTACACTATCATTTTGAACATTAAAATCGGCAATACATAAAAAATGTAGTTGTCAAAATACAAATAACTTCAACTAATGCTAATGAAAATTATGGAAAAAGAATAATAAAGTTCAGCATGTCATGTGGCCTAATAATCTATTCATCTGGATTACTCAATTCTTATAATTTTGGAGGGCAGTAATTGTAATTGAGATTACAACTTGATTAATTCCCCGGCTCTAATATCCAGTTTACTTATATCCCCAATTGGGGCAAGCAGTATGGATGGAGGATTGATTTCAGTATTCTACTTTTTGTTGTCAACATTTCTAGCTTTTATTATCATATTTTTTCAGTGTCAATTTACCCATTTAATAAAGATTGAAGTAAGCGTTTTTATGTATATCCTTATAGAAGTATTCAATGTTATTATGTGTCTATACAGACTCTGTAAAAAACAAAGTTCACAGCATTTTCTTTGCTTTTGTTTGTTTTTACCGAATCTCTTTGTCACTCTACTTAGAGCATCTAATGACCACTTAAAGTGACTAATAATCTAATCATGATGGATTATAATGGTGTTTATAGTGTTTTATAAATTGATTATGTAAAACAAGCATGAATTTCTCAACAGACTTTAAAAACTGACTCAAAGAAAGTCAATGACCAACATATGTTGAATTATCATTGTAGAATGTTTTATTGTGTCAGATTTATTTTTATGAATATTTATGCAAATTCCCATTTTCTTATACATATAAGTAGAATTTAACATATTATTAGTGTGTGTAAAAGTCTTTGCAAACTCTGTTATTAGAAAGACATATGGTTACTATTATGAGGCCCCATAATTGATCACAAGTGCTTATGACTATGATTATACAGCTTTATAAGAGCATGACAACACATTATTAAATCTTAGAAACATGAGTATAAAGTGTTTCTAATACATTGTATAGAGGGGCTTCTTGAAAAGTGTTACCAAAGTATCCTTTCTATTTTAAATGCTTTCAGTGTATTTATTTGTCATTTTATACAGATATGCTGTTCAGATCAGATATAAATGCTACTGAAGCTGTTAGCATCTATGCTAATTGCTCTCTGAGAAGTCACTACCTCTTCCGGCTTTAGAGGACCTTTATTGGGCCGTCCTGCTGTGGGTTGCTCTTAACAGTCGTAGATTAGAACTTGAAAAGAAGGATCCGTCCGTGAGTAGGAAACGCTGAGTCTTACCATTCATTGTCTGTTTTTCTTTGCATTGCACAAGTCCTACAGGGTAATTTATTATCCAGAAATCATCAGTTGGAAAGTATTTGTCATCAAGTCTTGATTCTGTCACCCTCTCACAGTCATTTTTGCTCACTTATATTCTCTATTTAAAAAAAAACAGCATGATGCGTCATTAAAATGCTAAATTTGATCTGAAGCCCCCGTTTCACATTTTGAAGTGTTGTGCTGTGTCTGACATCCTGTGCTTGATGAGCTGGAAGTGAGAATGTGTGGGCAAACATGTCAAAATAATGTCCATACATCCTACGACAGACTCTGATGTAATGTTCACACTCTGTCTCCAGAGTGTGAAGCCCTCACTGATGTGTGTGGAGGGCCGTGAGGTGTCCTCTGGGTGTGGCTGCTCTGATGGTGGGAACGAGCGGAGTTGGCAGAGGTGAAGGATAATCCTGGCACGAGTGGTGGAGCAGCTTCATGTGAATGGAAAGGTGGATACAGCGTGGATCTCTATCAGGGTGTGAAGCAAACAGAGCAGACAGTGTTCATCCTGCAGGGTGAACATCACCCGCGGAGGAGCGTGGAATTATGTGCTCCCTCAACCTGATGGCTGTTAAATACACAGCTCGCCAGCGCTCACACTGTCACGTCCTCAGATTCCCAGCTGCCTCCGTATAAAACACACAAATTGTTTCCATTTTAAAAAAGCGAGAGTGTGTCAGAACAATAGGCTGCCATTGTGCTTTCCCACGGGACGAAGGAGCGCAGAGGGAGGTTTAATGAGAGAGACGAGGTGTGACCCAGCGAGGACACAAAACGCACACACGCAGAAATCCCCAGAGTGTGAGAGGCCTGTTCAACCAACCGCCGAGAAGAATTGCAGCATAATGAGGCAGTGAGTCAGCGCTAACGTATCATTTTGCCTCCAAGAGATATTTCTGAACACATGAAAACACTTCAAAATCTGAATAATGTTTACTCGCGGTTTCTGTTGTGTCTTAATGTGTGTGTGTGTTTAGCCCACCACAAACAGCAGCGGTTATTCCCCGGGGATGATGCACACAGCGCCATGATGTAAGAGTCTAAATGTGGACCTGCTGTCATAGCCTGTCCCTTTCTATTACCTGTGGTGTCAGCGCGGTGATCGGAGAATCTTTTGTTCATGGTTTATCCAGCGATGTGTTTAGGCTGTCATAAAGGAAGCATTTTAAGAACAAGCACTGTCAGGGTTTCCCAGAGAAGTTGTTTGGAGAGTATATTTGGGAAGCTGACATGAGAATTCAAGCTCTGCCTGCCTGTAGTCTGGTGAAAAATAAGGCGACCGGTCAGGACACCTTTAAGACATTATATCCATAAACACTGGCTGTTCCACAAACTACAACAGCAGATGAGTTTAATTAAATATGAGCAACACTTAAAGAGCAATTTGCAGGTTGGCGACCCCAGTGAAACAATTTGTTGGAGAATAATTAGGAAGGAATATTTTACTTTTAGTCATTTAACACTACAGTGTTTAACTGCACATCTGCTCTTACTCCTGCATTAAAACAGCCAAATACCTGTGACATAACGATAGGGATGGGGATTGAAAACCAATTTCAGTTGAGAAACGATATCGACTTCCTCAAGAAATCAATATCATCAGTCTTTTTGCTTATCAGTTCTTTTAGTTTGTTCTGTAGGCTCTGCAAATGAAGGACATTCTGCTCTTATTGGAAGAGATGATGACAAAGACGTCAAAAATCATGGCAGACAGCAGGCAGAAGTGGTCAAAATTGTGGCTGAAATATAACAAGCAACCTGTGCCACTGTGCAGCCTGCTACTGTAACACTTTTCACATATCAATCTGACAGACTGTTTCCATCTTAAATTAAAAAAACACAAAAATGTACACCACTGAGCATGTGCAGACTTAATATCAGCTCTAGCTTGCTTCCTATTGGAGTAATTGAGATTATCGGCTGGATTTCACCCCCACAGTACTTGTTCTGTCCATGTCATACAGAGTGAGGCTGCACTTTCCACTCTTTCCAGTCACCTTGCTTGTGGCCGAACACCTGATAGCTCCGACTCAAGACTATGGCTTTCATACCAGGTGCCTGTGTGAGCTGCGTTGTGCCTGCATGTGTTTCTTCCTGTCACAGCTCCATTTCTCTTTAACTTCACTCCAATAAGAAGCTTGTATAGAAATAAATTCCCCACAAGCGACTTGAATTTTTGAGTACCTGACCTGGGCATCCTGCAGAGTTACAGCACTCTGAATTAACAAGGGGAGGCAAACTTTTGGAGGCACAGACAGGATGTAATCAAAGTAGTTAGAAAGCACTTGGAGAGCACAAAGCCTTGCTGTTAAATGTATAAGCAGTAGTTCCATGATAAAGTTACCATCGTAATATGATTCCTTGATCCTAAAAACCCACACCTTAGCACTCAGGATCATGTTGATATCATTATAAGTTAGCTCAGTTATTGAGCAAAAACCATGCTCCCTAATGGTGGTTATCTGGATCACCACCAAAATCTGATCATTTTTAAGTTGGGCTTTTACCAACATCTCCTGAAAAGTTCAGTAAATTCTGTCCAGTTGTTTTTGCATAATCTTGCTAACAAACAAACAATCAAACATACGCCGGCAAAACCATAACCTCCTTGGTGGAGGTGAAAATGGATCTCTATTTTTCATTTTCCTGTCAGTTTTGGCTGGGACACATGCATAGCTCACAGATAAAATAAGCAAACCTTCTATTCCTGAGAACTTCAGCACAGGAGAAGTGAGAGAGAAGTGCAGCTCATGCCAGCAGTCTGAAAGCTCTGACTTAATAACATGCTCACCAAATGAAAGAAAAACACACGTGCTGCTGCCATCATGCATGTAAAATGCGTCCAGTGTGAAAAAACCCTCATAGATTTGCATGCAGCTCACTTCAAACAGCCCAGAGTTTTGTTTTGTTGTGAATCTTTGGTAATGAAAATACCACAACTCGGGAAAACCCAGGCTCCAATAATCTGATGAATTCATGCTCCTCTAATTCTGGTGTGATGATTATTTCTTAACAATCTTCTGTTGTCACGCCATTTCCCAATTCCTGATCTTTTTTAGTTTATCCGTGACACCCTGGCCGTCACGCCCTCACGCACACACATCATAGAAGGACGCTCACACGCTCACCATGACAACTATTTACTTCTCCGTCGAGACGATCTTCCCATTTTGGCTGATTTACTGGGGCCCTGATTACTCTGTGTTTACTGGCACTCGTAAACACAATGACAACCTGGCAGTACTTAAGCATCTCCAAACGCTGTTATTATTCCTCCATCGAGGAGGACGACACAAAGCGAAGTCCTCTGTGCTGGATGTTGGTTATCTGCGCCGACCGCAGCCATGCCAGTGTGTCATCTGTCGGGCAGAAGTGGAAAAATAACAGAGAAAAGAAAAGGAGACGTTTTTGGGCTGTAGATCTATATCTGTCTGGCTCTGTCACTGTGTGTATATTCACTTAGGAGTGGAAGAGCTAATTATTCAATATTTGTTTAAGTGATGAAAGTGTTGTCAAGACAAACGGAGAAGGCATTCATTTCACAGCGTGTCTGATGACTTTGGCTGGTTGAGTGGAATTGACAGTTTGGTTCTTTGGAGCCTCAGACTCATTCACCTCCTGTAGAGACAGAGAGGGAGGCAGAAAAATGGCAGGGAGGGGTCGTAATATAAAAGAAGGGTTGGCAGAGAGCGAGGCAGAGCAGTGCCAATGCTCCTCTAACTTCATTTACAGACTCTTCCTGACATTATAAAAAACCTAAATCATTACAGACACAAAAAAGAAGGATCTGGAGCCCTGGAGCGTGAGCGATCGCACATTATGATCCAGACTGCGGCGTGGTTTGTCGTCACATCGAAGATAGCATCAGAAAACGTCCCCTGAAGCACTTCCTCGTCTCCTTCTTTTTGGTCTGATCCAAACAAGCTTGGTGAACACTTAACGATCCGTGCAGTCACGTCTGCAGAATTTAGACTGTGACTTTACATCCGGTTATTTTAGGAGACTTTTATTAAAGCAGACAGAAGGACAGTCGTGCATTTAAAGTTAAGTGTCCTATTTTGATTATTCACAAAGAAAAGTGATTGAATCTTACAGATTGGCCTATAGAACCTGTGGTGTGCCTTACATTTAGCTCAGTTTCTATCATTTAATGCCTTTTCTTGCAGAGACAGGATACTGTATTAAGAAAATGGGAGTGGGGGACTGACATGCTGAAAAATAGCCACTGTCTAGATTTGAGCCTGGGCAGTAGCCCCTATACAACTGATGAATGAACAACTCGCTAAAGCCAATTTGGTGACACTCTTCAACATTAACAGCCTTTTTATTGTTTTGAAGAGCCCATGTTATGCTTCTTCTTCTTTTTTTTTTTTAGCTCTGCTTGCCTTTTAGTGAGTTAAACACATCTCCTCCTCGTGAAAAAAGCACATCTATGAACAGGACAAAAGTCATTAGGAGTTATTTTCCTCACGTTATGGCATCAGAAGCTTACCAAAACATCTTGTTCCCCCTGTCCCCCAAAAAAGACCGACCAGTGTTATGTTTACCATTGTTTCATCATTGGTTTAGACCTATTGGGTCAAAGTAGCAAGTCCATTGCAGTGCAGAGATGCTGACTGTGTGGTGTAGAGCAGCACTGACCTGACCAATCACTTCATATTTTCAGTCAACCAATCAGAGTGAGCTGGATCCATGTGGGGAAAAGGAAAGAAGACAATCCCCAATTTCTACCTAGTCTTCCTGCATATTATTACGTATGAACCGCTCACTCTGCAGCAAATTGCCGTCTTTCTCATCAGTTGGTTTCCATGACCTACACTTCAATCCATTACAAGCCAGCAGTGGTTCGCTGGAAATACGTTAGCAAGTCTATTTTTAGTTACAGCCTCGTCGACCCCACATCAGTTCCCTTCAAGAAAAACAACCCAAAACAGGAAGAAAGCACTCAGAGTTTCCAGAATTTCATGTACAGCGTAAAGAGTGGAAATATTATTGATGCAGACAGCATATTACCTTGTGAAGTTGTGTTTCTCTTGCAGTCTTATGATCTTTTCTTTTTTGAAGCTCTGACGGAATCTTGAACAGAGTGAGAATACAGCTGGATCAGGGGTGCTCAGTGTCCTTACTCTCGCATTCATCAAAAAATGAATATATGCTCCAGATTTGAGGCAAAATATGAACTCTTTGATTAGCCTGCTTGAGGCTAATAGAGAACAAACAGAACATTTACATCCAGTTAAAGAAGATTAATTGTCTGACTAAAGCTGGACTTTTCAATTGAATGTTAACATCAGTCCAACTACTTCAACTAAAAAGCTTTTTCTTACAGCCACTGAGAGGTATTTGTAGATTGGTTTACTCTTGCATGTATACACCTCAAATAGATCCAGTGGTGGGTAATAGTAGGTGTTTTGAGTGTGCTTTGTAGGTCCCTCTCTAGTCTTTAAAAGATTTAAGCTGAGGGCACACTACAACATTTTTTTCTGCCAGACTTTACCCATGATTCCCTCTTGGGCAAAGTCTGCACCAGTCTGCACTACCTGGGGACATTCAGCAAGGCTGATTGGCACAAAAATCTGTTAATGTGTGAGAGGAACAGACCCGACCTGACCTCAGTCACAGTCAATTAAACATGTTTGAATTATTCAAACTGAATCTGGACGCAATTAGGTTGTGTGCACAGCCAATGAAAACAAGAGGAATAAAGTCAGAAGGCAATGGGAAGCAGCAGGAATATCAAATCAAATTGTCGCCCTTGTGAGAGTTTGGTGCTTTAGTTGGTTTGATAATCCATTAGTCTGTGATCCCTCATCAGGCGCAGTTGTTAAGACTGTGATCTCCAGTCTTTTAGTCGTCAAACTTAAATCTGCTGAAACCAGTCTGTTATTGTGAACTCCTGGACTTTCTTAAAATCTGTTAAGACTGTGAATGTTTTGTGTTGTCCCTGGCTTTAGTTCTGTGGCTCAGAGGTAACAAGTGGTTCTTAAGGCTTTTCATTTTCTTGTGTAGAGATCACCAAGACACATGCTGTTTTGTCCAAGACTGTCCTCAGGGAAGGCACTAAACCACAAGTTACAAGGCTAAGCTATTTTCATAAGAATGGGTTAGATTAAACTCATATGTGCAAGTTAGTTTTTTGCCTGGCTGTGTGGCAGCATCAATCTGAAGTTCACAAACAAAATTATAAAAGAGCTTGGTAGCAGTGTTCTGTAATTTAAGTATCCTGAAGAGTAAAAGTAGCAGCAAAAGCAGATTTCCCCACTGTGACTCCTCTCAAATAAAAATGTACAATGCTCCATTTTTGTAGGAGTTAAGGCAGAGCTTCATTTTCTGTCCAGAGTTCTGACTCATCTGTTGACAGTAATTCCTGATTCATCCTCAGATTTTTACCGTATTACTGGGAATTCAAAGAAGCGGTATGATGACTCGATTATCTGTTCTCATCCTGACCTGAACTTTTACATGTCAGCAGCCGGCAGGTTGTCGAGTCTGCAGATCATTCTGTTTCTCATCTGGTGATTAAGAAGAATTCAGCTTAGCTCATTTCCTTTGACGATCATGTTTGAATGTTTGAGTCCATGTTGTGCAATAATCTACTTACTCTGGTCAAAGTTCAAGTATTCCACCCTGTCCCAGGTAATGTATTGACTGAAATAACTTTCTCACTTTTTTATGAAAAGTGTTATTGGTGGAACTTAGTTCGTATTCATAAGCTGTTGATGCAGACATTTTTAGTTCTTTATTTGTTCATTTGCTCTGTTGGCACTTAGGTGAGCCTCTCTGTGTTCAGTCTTTATATAAAGTCTGATGAAAACTAAGTTTAGGAAAAAGCCAGGCCTAAAACACATCCCATCTCCAAGCATATGTAAACACGCCTTTCCTAATTGCATTTCTCTTGCTCTGTTTTCACATCGCCTTCTTACACGACACCAATTGAAACCCCACATCAAACTCCAAGATCCTACAGACCTAAACCAGCTATGACTCTCCATTCAACCAAAAACTATCTAACCTCTACTAACCCCAGCTCCAACCAGCCCATCTACTACTCGCATCCATCCTACTACAACACTCAGTCACTTGACTTTCACCCTCATCCCTTCATTCCTCGGACCATTCACCCATTCATCCGTCATTCCATCAGTCCTCGCTTCATCCCTTCTCCCCACATCCCTTCAACGCTTTCATCCCTTCATCCTTTCATCCCACTTTCACTTTGACCCCTTATATTTTCATGGCTCTTTCCTTTCGATCCCTGGTCCCTATACCCCTCCACCCTTCATCTCTTCATACCTCCATCCCTTCAACCCCAAACCCTCATCCCTTCATCTTGACATCCCATCAACTTCTTCATCCCTTGTCCTGTCATGCTTCATCCGTGTCCCTTCATGCTTCCATTCCTTCAACCCCTCATCCCATCAACCCCTTCGAACCCTTATCCCTTCAAAACCTTTGACCCCTTCATCCTTTTGACCTTCATCCCTCCATCCCCTTGACCCCTTCATTCATTCATCCCTTCAACCCCTTTCTCCCTTGTCCCTTTATCCCATTATCCCTTCAACCCCTCATCTCTTCATGCCTCCATCCCTTCGACCCCAATCTCTCCATCCCACTTTTCCTTCGACCCCTTCATCCTTTTGACCTTCATCCCTCCATCCCCTTGACCCCTTCATTCATTCATCCCTGTGTCCCTTCATCCCACTATTCCTTCAACCCCTCATCCCTTCATCCCTCCATTTCATCCATCCTTCATATCACATGGAGTATCATCTCCTATCTATATCTCATTGTCGACAATAATAAAACACTTGAAACTCTTTTTTGGTGGTTTGTTAATAAACTTAACGCTAATTTAAACTCATTAACACGGATTGTTGACTAAATGCATGGGTCCATCATCGATCTCTATATTTGTTCTTCTCTGGAAAGGACATAAACTCAGCCCCTTTCCAAAAATGTAGGACTATTCCTTTAATATCCCATTCTTTTTTAATCTGCTGTGTTGTTCTACAGTTTAATATAATTGTTTTTATCGTAATGGAAACATTGTACAGCCTGTGATCTTTTTGGCAGCATGATAATGTAAGCATTTACACTTAAAGTTGGACCACCAAGAAAAAGCCTGAAAGTTTAATGTCGTACAAATGTTTATGTATGTTTGTGTTTATTTGCCTGCCTAATTTGGCCCGAGCCTCAGTTTGTAAAACAGAGCACTCAGTGTTTATTGATGTATGTTGCTAACAACAGCAGCATATGGAAATGATGATCATCGCCTGCTCTCCTCCGCTCGTCTGAACAGGTGTAACCTCCCTCCCGCTCTGATTGTTGGCGCCCGCTTGTTTTCTCTTATTTTCACTAAGCTATTTTGGATAGCTTTTTATTTATTCACCCACCTGTTGCTCCCTCTCCTTTCCTCTGAGGTGATTTAAAGCAGGCTAGACCATCTGAGTCTTTATCTTCTCCCCTGTGGCGGTCCGGTAAACCCTGCTGTGGGTGAAGCCCAAAGGCAACAGTAAAGTGCGACGGAGTGTTCAGTAGCAAAGTATTAAAGCAAGAAAAATGGAAAGAGGAGCGAGAGAATAATAAAAGGTCCTCCATGATTTATTGCAGATTTATTGAGTCTTTGGCGCTGCTCTTGTTTTCAAAAATCTGAGTTTTAGATGTTTTAGGCACAGGGGTTTGGAAATTGAGTTTTTGTAGGCAGTGATGCATTTCCAGATCTTGGGGTTTGAGTTTCCAGAGGGCAGGAGCGAGGGCTGGGCAAAATTAACCAAAAATCACCTTTTAGATAGCAGTTAAGGATAGTCACTTACCATCTATTTTAATGGGTACAGATTGCTCATCCCGGGCTGGACCCCTTTTGCCTTCAGGGTTGCCTTCATTCTTCGTGGCATAGTATCAACACAGTGCTGGAGACATTCATGGTTTTGGTCCATATTGACATGATAGCATCAGGCTGCACATTTGCTTGCTGCGCATTCATGATGCAAATCTCATGCTCCAGCACATCCCACAGGTGCTCCATAGGCATGAGATCTGGTGACGATTTTGGTGGAAGCTATTGGAGGACAGTGAACTCATTGTGATGTTCAAGAAACCAGCTTGAGATGAATTTGCTATGTGACTTGGAGCATTATCCTGCTGAAAGTAGACATCAGAAGATGGTCCACTGTGGTCATAAAGGGATGGACATGGTCAGCAACAATGCTAAAGCAGGTTGTGACATCTATACTTGGCTCATTTGGTACTAAGAGGCCCAGAGTGTGTCAAGAAAATATCCCCCACACCACCACAGCCTAAACTGTTGATACAAGGCAGGATGGATCAATGCTTTCATGATGTTCACACCAAATTCTGGCCCAAACATCTGAATGTGGCAGCAGACTCATCAGACATGTCTAATTTTGGTCACTCCGTCTTCTTTCATAGCATTCTGTCTGTGCTGCAGCCCAATGTTGATTAGCTGTCTGCATCAATCTTACTTCCACAAAGGGATGTATGTTGATATTTAATGGAAACTTTGAGCACTGGTTTCCTTTTAGGAAAGCTTTTTAAATTGTATCATCTCCATAAAAATACAATGATTATTTCTCATGAATTTGCTGTTTATATTTTGGCCAAAAAGACATTCTGTAGGAAATAGGCCATCAAATCTATAAGGTGGGTGTAAATGTGAAGTCTTAGTGCCAGAGATATTTCAAAATTCAACATCTGATAGAATTACCTCTGATTGTCTGTTAGCAAGATATCTCCAAAAGTTATGAGCAGATTTTGATGAAATTTTCAGGTAATGTTGGTCATGGGTAATAATATTTTGGTAATCTCAATCCGGATATGGATCCAGGAATTTTTCGAGGGATATCTTAACAAGACTGGGGAGAAATGTCAGTTTTCCTCATTTTTGCTGGCTTAGAATGTCAGAAATGCCTTGGCCGGGCTTGGGCTCTCTTTTGTTAAATTATTTCTCATTTAAAAATAAATACAAATACACTAAAAAAGTAAAACAAAAACTGTTGTCATAGCACAGAAAGAGGGCAAAAGACTGAAAACAAATGCTGATACACATTTTGTTGAAGTCTTCATTTGATTTTGATACTTCATTTAAGTACTCAATATCTGAAGAGTATTTGTAAAAGTACCAATATGTTGATAATCCTATCCTGACAGTGCAGATGGCTTGTGCCAAAGATATATCAAGACGCAGGATGTGGAAACAGACTGACAGCCAGTTTGCTGAAGAGTGCCTGGGGCGTACGGGACGCTGCATAGTTGGATTATGTAGAAATAGGTGGTCAGGGACATTGGAGTGGATGCCCCTGCTCAACTGATTAGCATTTTACTGCATCAAGGATTACACAATGTTGTCAATGTTATGTAGAAATACATTGTCTGATACAAATACACATTTTGGTGTCCACTCATGTCTTTCCTTAACCATGAAGTATGTTTTTGGACTGTGACAGAGTGCTCTGCTACTACACTTCTAGACCAACAAAATAAATAAGCTACTTAACAGCTATTCAACTAAGAAAACAACAGTGCTAACAACAAAGCTACTGGAAAATGTAATTAAGCTTCCAACACTGCAGCTTGTAGTGACTTGACTGCCCATCACTGCCAACATGTTCATATTTTGACTTTCATGTTTTGATCAAGTTTGACCCTTCATTCATCTATGTCCACGTTTGTAAAGCCTCCACCCAGCTCTTCTCCATCTCTGATTTCTCCTTTTCTTGTTCAGCCGTCTTCTTCATCCTCTCTTTATTGTTGCAAATGTTCCTGATTAAAAATATGCACCATTCTCCATGATCACAGCTCTGTAATTACAGGAAGATTACACTGCTCTTAAGTGTGTTTTATGTCCCCCCAAAAATATATTAGGTTAGTTTTTACTGCTGCGGTGTTAGGCGTACGGATCGGTCGGTGGCGGCAGCACGAAGGTCAATACTAGCCACATCAACGACAACAGAAGAGAGCGTCTCATTGTGTGTTGTGGACTCTCTGTGGGCTGAGAAGTACAGCGTGTGCGAGTCTTTCCATCCACAGAGTTGAGTGTTTCCAGCATATGAGAGACAGCCTCTCCAGATGCTCCAGACAGAAACCTACAAAACAGTGTTCTCAAAGTGGTGAGACAGGTGGAAGAGTGTGGATGTAGGGCATATGTTGATGACTAAGACCCTTTGGGGTGTGCATCAGTCTCTGCAAGGGTTGGGCTTTGTGTTAACTTTCAAGCCCTGTGATATGAGATGGTCTGTATTCAGTGTTGGGCGGTGTTACTTCTAACAGTAAACTGTTCTGTTACTGTAGTACATGCTGGGACGTGTAACTTATTTGACTGCTTGAGCACTTTCAACATTCATTCCCCTAAAAATGACATGTAGCATAGGACTTGATTAGCTCTCTGTAGCTAAGTGTAAAGCCCATAAGATGTAAACCTGAGGCCTTATAACAGAATAAAAGTGATTTTAAACCCTTACAGCTCTTCAAAATGCTCACAATCTGACAACAAACTGGGCAAAAACACAGTGTAATGCCCAGTTTGTGCATGATACAGTTTGCATAACTGTTTAATGAAAACAACACAAGTTTTTGACCTTTCACCTTGGCATTGTTCTCATCCAAAATTTTAACAAAATTGGGTCATTTCCATAGTGTCACTCTCCTTTCAGTCAGCTCATAGCCTAGTCTGCTAGCTACAGTCACACACTGACACAGCTGTTAACCCTCACTCTACTTACAGACAGGGGGGAAACAGGAACTGTGCAGATGCACAGATGAACTGTCCTACGGTATGGAGGGGAGGACCCTCTTGAAACAGGATGCCGCATCAACGGGGAAAATCAGAAAACTCATCAACCTTCTTTTAAACAAAATGGCAAAAACGTAACTGGTCAGTGCCTTATAATTGCAGTTTTAATAATAATAATGCTATTTTTTATTATTGCAAACAATCTTTTCAACACTTAAAGCCTGGAATCAACTGTTTTAATCAAATCATTCTTTATTTCACTAACCAATGATCTGATCAGAATCCGAAATACTTTATTAACCCCTAAGGGGATATTTGGTTGTTTCAGTTGCTGTTATTCACAGTATAGCAATAGGAATATCAGAAAAAGACATTAAAATAAGAGTATAATACAAAATAAATAAGCTAAGCTACTATTTGCATAATCTTTAAGACATAACAATTTTCCCTTAATGAAGGACAGAAAATATTTTTTTATATTTATCAAGTAAAAATGAGACTATGAGCAAGGCCAAGGAATTTACATTATGAAATATCAATATATATGATATGAATATAAACATGACAACACTGTTTGACAGTAAGGATATTGCATTTGTTTAAGGACAAACATCAAATATATGTCAGTATATTGGAATTAATCTGAGCATATTAGAACATAAATGAACAATCTCATTCATTTAATTAAGTTAAAATTAAGTTAATTTAATGCAGAATTAACTCTTTGTAGAAACAATATTATCTTTTAACATATCTTTTTCTGAACTGTATAAACATACCTTAAAAGCTGTATTGCCCACGAGTACCCGCAGAAGTGTTTGAGCAGATTCCTGCAGCTGAGAGAGAACAAGCAGAGGACAGAAGCTCAGGGACCAAGAGGACTATCAATGAAGGGAAAACGACCTCGCTGATAAAACAAGATAAACGCCGAGGGAAAGATAGGACTGCGGAGAGCTGCGGTCAGACAAGAACGTGAGGATTTAGTTGCTACGCTTTGACGCACTTAAACTTAGGATCTCATTCTGCGGTTTGTACGCCTGGGTTATCATGTCCTCATCTCCCGCTCACACGTGCAAACACATTCCAGGAGAAAATTGTGCCGAGGGAAGTCTATCTCTCTCCCTGGAATATACCTATTACTGAACCAACGGAAAACTACAGGAAATTTCATAATCAGGCCATTATTAGCCCGAGGCCTTGAAAACTCGGCGCGGGTCACACCAGAGGGGAACATTTTTGGAAAACAAGGGAGGAACAAAGCAATACATCGGGGATAATGAGGTGCTTATGGCTGCTTGAACACTGGATCCCGGTCTTTGGAAACTCCACGGAGGGCTTAGGCGAGGTTAGAGGTGACAAAGCAGAACGGTTAAAACCTTTTGTGCTCTCTCCGACGCCCAGAGGAGTTTGGCTCTGCGTCTCTGTGGCTGTCTGAGACGATGCTGAAACCCAAAACACGGCGTCCTCGTGCAACCTTTTTCCAGCCCCCTCTAACAATGACGGGGATGAAACTCGAGTGAAAATGACGGGTGCAGATTTTCATTAGCAGCAGGGAACTGTCACAAACGCCTGTCCACGGGTGTGTTGCGGTGACGGTGGCGGGGGGAAGGCCTCGTTAAAATGGCAGCTCAGGTTTTCACATTTGCTTTACTGGAAAATGTGGCGTGGCGAAGTGTGCAGGGGACGAGCTGTTCCTGGGTGCTGTTTTTGTGGTTCAGCAGCTGCGAGTTTTGAAGAAATTAAGTTAATTCAAGAAAATGGGAGCTTTTGTTGTAGAGGGCCAAAAGCACACCAACTATTTGGATCCTCAGTCATCCTCAAAGGAAAGAACAGTAAAATGGGCTGTTTGTTGTTTTAGGTTATAAACTGGGCCACTTGAACAAAAATAAAGAGTAGAAAGTAAGCATAGATTTGTCAAAATGCTAAATATAACAGTAAAAAGTTATCATAAAAGTAAAGGCACAACATGTAAATTTCAATACTTTCATTATTATATGAAATGGCCAAACTACGTAAAAAAGACTTAAACTTATGTTCTTTCTATTTTTTGAGGCTCACTCACATTACCTAAAATTTATCCTGGATAGGCTTTGAAGCCTATCCCAGCTGACACAACCTGAACCTGTCACTAGCCAATCACAGGGCCACATAGAGAGGCAGACAACCATTCATGCTCACACTCATACCTAAGGGCAATTTGGAGTCACCAGTTAACCTATTGAGCATGTTTTTGGTCTGTGGGAGGAAGCCAGAGTGCCAGGAAAGAACCCACACATGCACAGGGAGAACATGCAAACTCCAGACTAAAAGGCTCTGGCTGACATGGGTATTGAACCAGCAACCTTCTTGCTTTGTGCACTACCTCCTGCACCATTGTGTCGCCCATTAACTACAAAGTTTCAGACACTTTTAAATACAGATAACTTCTTCATTTTTGTACTTAGAGATGACACATGTCTCACCAGACGTCATGTACTTACAGCAGCCATGGAAACAGCAGATATACCTTTGATAAAGTCGCAAAAACTGCTTCTGGAACCTTCTGCTCTGTATCTAAATCTCATTAATGTTCTGTGCTTACTTGTAATGATTTAGCATGACTCAAATCATGACTTCACTGGCATGTTTTGTGACCTAAACGTCACAGTTGTCTTGCCTTTGGTCCATCAGTAGTGTGTTTCCATCAGAGCTGGTTAAATAGTGTAGCAGGGAATCACTCCCATGATTCCTCACTGCCCTTGATCTAATCCTTGGGTCTTGTTTTGATTGAGAGTCCTGTAGCGTTATTGATATGCTGCGCAATTAAAAGTATTATACTTGTATTTTTAGCAACAAAGTGACAGTAGTTGTGCTTTTAAACATGTTATTTTAACCCTCCTGTTGTCTTAGGGTAAAAAACATGACCCTGAAACATTTTCAGCAGTGACAGAAACCACCAACGTGTTGTTTTTTGGTTGAAATTTTACTTTGAGACCCCAAAAGTTGAAAATTGCCTTTGTTAGTAAGAGTGCCTGATCTTAAGTCTGCACTGTTGAGATCCAGGGCTTATATGTAAGGATACAGTCATCCTTTCAAAATTAAAACACCCTTTAATCTAATGTCATTAAATTATCAGTAAATACTAAACCCAAATGATCTATGGCTTGGTACCTGTCCATGGCCTGGTGGTTGTAGACGTCTGCTTTAGATGTTAAACTATTGAAGTTTTTTTTTTTCTTGAAAATATGTGCTGTCAATGAATACAAGCCTTTTATTTCTATTCTAAGCATCTATCTGATAACCTGACACACCAGATGGACCGTTCAATATATTTCACTAATCCATTAAAGCAACAGCCCAAAGAAAGTGTTTCCAGATCTGATAAAACTGCTACTGAAGCTGTTAGCATTTATTTATGCAGTCACTTCCTGCTGTCATCTTGCTTGTAGCTCCCAACTCTTCCTGCTCTAAAGGACATTGATTGGGCCATCTTGCTTTGGGCCACTCACAATCGTTGTAGATTGGATCTTGGCAACATGGATCTGCCTGATTACAGGCATTGAATCAGCAGATCCAACTTCTGCGCAAGGTCTATCTGAAGACACAGATAGTTTTTTGCAGAGTTATGGGTGTCTTTTACACATGTTCATCAATAAAATAACAGATATTATGTTTTTCAAATAATAAAGTATCAACAATTTTTGTAGACATCTGAAAATTTGACAATCATATCAAATTAAAGTCCAAAAAATCAGCTCCATTGAGTCGTTATTGTCAAATTCTTTCATGAAAGGTATAACACTTTAACAATGATGAAAAAATGTAGAGATTTGGCAAAGAAAAGACATGTTATGGTTGTGTTAAGTGCCTCTTATCCTGCTTAAGCCCCTGACCCTCTAAAGTCGTGTTCACATCCCTGCTATTAAATATAAATTTGACAAGAATTTACCTTCTTTTGAAGATTCTTTAGTGGGCCAATCATCTATACCTTAACTTCTTAAAAGCTCAAGAGGGCATTAGCTGTTTGTTTAGCCAACTTAAGAGAGTGCCTGGAGGCCTCGAAGCTCTAAAATCCAGACTTTCTGCTCTCTTTTTATGCCTCATGAAGCGCCAAGCCTTTGTCATCAGAATCACTGCCAGCCCAGGCCTAAATCTGGACCAAGACAGAAGACAGGTTCAGCGCAAATACAGCACCGTGCACATGGTGTTTCTCTGCTGTAAACACTCTGTTTGCCCTGAAGAGAAGTTCGGTTTCATTGTTTAATGGCTCCACTATTCCCTGATAATGTCTTACATATGAGATAGAGATTGCTCCCATTTCGGTGGGATTATAAAGAGAGCAGACATCCATCTTTCTCTCACTGACTCACTATCTGCCCCCTCATTACCTCTTAAGTCTTTTACGCTCGCTCATTCGATCTGATTTCCCCAGACAAGTCAATTATGTTGGCCAGGGTTCACTTGTTTCTTGAGTAAAATATTACAGAATGGAGTTTATGAGTCATAAGAAACATCTTTAACTCAATCCTATCAGTCACCTTGTTTCTTGATGGCTTCTTGCTAGAAACGTCCTCCTGGTCCAGAGTCTGAGTGATGAGAGAAAACAGAGCAGCACATGTTTGCACGGGACACAACACAAAACCACATGTACAACAATACGCAGATCTCTGACGGATTGTTTGTTCAGGGCGATTTCAATAAACTGCCAGTGACCTTGGATAAATCTGTTGATCTGAGCAGAAGGTGCACAAACATTAACACAGAAATGAGGCAATAAATGAAGAATTAACCTCTAGGCCAGCCTCTCTGAAACTTACCATGCTGGAAAGGAGCTATCGTTCAGATTCTGAATGGCCTCTGAACATATGAGTATAACCTCAAGGCTACCAGCTCTCTAGGAATCTTACTTTAGGAGTTTTGTTTTTCAAATTTGACCAAGCACACAGTCTTCGAAGTTGTGTGCATGCGTGTGAACATATATTGCCCTTTTCTCTCCTTTAATGCACCTTAGACATTTGTAAATTAACCTTTTCTTCCCCTCTCTCCCTTCCAGAAACCATGGAGCACGGATCAAGTAAATGTGACAAGTAAGTCCTCCTCCTTCCAGATTATCTCCTTTATTTCTCTCCTTACACACTGAACCCGATCTCTAACTCCCCCTCCACCCTCTCTCTGTTTTGTTCTTTCCTCCGCGTGTTTGTCATCAGCAGCGGCGGTGGCGGCATGGCTGTGCAGAGGGAGAAGGTGAAGGGCAAAGACGAGACGTACTGGAGGGAGATCAACGCCGCCATGGCCTTGACCAACTTGGCGCAGGGGAAGGACAGCGCCTCCGGGACCACCAGCTGCATCATCCAGAAGTCCTCGCATATAGCAGAGATCAAGACTGTTAAGGTGCCTCTGGTGCAGAAATATTAGACTCGCTGACGTCATTCTCCCAACTCGCTATGCAAAAACCAGCAAACATTCCTGCAGGAGAACAAATAAACTCCTCCGTGCTGCGGGGATTAAGAGGGGAACTGAGTTTCAAGGAGTGAGGAACTCTTTTGATGGAGGAAAAAAGAGGCCTTGAACTTCATTTTTGCTGGCTTATTGTTTGACGGACAAGCATTGATAATGCAGTATTTCCTACAAAAAAAGACTCTTTTGTAATTTTAACTTATTTTGTGATTATTTTTTATTTCTTCTTTTTTATTCTACGAAATTTGTATATTGCCAAAGTGCCTTTCTTATTTCTCGATGATTAACTCGCCGACTGTGGTCAATGCAAACTTTCCGACATGTATGTGCCTCTTTTATGAAACTTGGAGTCATGATTCAGGCTTCATTTGAATTGTTTTGTGCCTTCACAGATGACAGAGCTCACTTTTGAGAACATGAACTCAAAAAGCATACCCGTCAGTATTTCCCTGTGCCTGTTTTGACTGGAGTCTTCGCTGTTTTGTCTCAGCCAGCCTCCCGTTGTTGGCAGGACAACAATGCCAAGATATGCATGAAACATTTGATAAGAGGCCAGGGTACACCACCACGTCCACATTTAGCCTTGGATTTCATCAACCAGCGAAGGATTTCTGCCTTATCGTGGCTTCTATTTGCAAAAACGTGCACAAAAACTCAGCTGGACCCGATGAAGTCACGTTCACAAACACCTACGTACATCTACATGCGTTGGGTATCTCTTAAACGGAAGAATGCCATGACCTAAAAGGGATGTTTTCGCCTTGCCTTATCAGTGTTTTTTCTTGTTGCCTTCTCACATGTTTGTGCTCAAGAACAAGATAATACAGAGAAACGAGGAGAAAGAAAAAGCCACCCTCACCGTTTGATCCTCAGCCCTCTCAGCTGTTTAGCATTACATTCAAATTGCTGTTTACAAGAAGCCAGAGGAGAGACTTAAACGTTTGACTTTCTCCCCCTCTCTCGCTCCTTTTTTTCTTGGTTTGTCTTCAGAAATACATTCCAGTATTATCTATGTGTCGGCCAAGCGAGTGTTCAGAGTATTTGTCCCTGTCAGTCTGTACATGTGTGGTCGTTCTTGTTTTTAATCAGCACTTGGTTTTGCTGGAGCGTGCGGCATTAAGGGCTTCTTTCGTCATCCGATGGAAAGAATCTCATTTACAGACGGTTCATATGTTAAAAACATTTGTAGAAAAAGGAAGCCAAGTTTGGGGAAATTGAGTCGGACTAATGGGAGAAAGTGAAGTTGGCGCTCTGTGCTGACTTTTTAATTTTATGTATATCTTCAAGGTACTGTTTTTGTGTGTCAAAGTGTACACTCATTCATGAAATGTGCAGTTTTTTTTGTTTTTCTGACAGCCCAGACTTTTTATTTTCTGGTCAAAGACTTTTTAAAGAGCTGCATAAAGAGACTTTTGGACCCTTTAACTGTTATGAATGTGCCTAGTGTTTTTAAAAAAGAGCTGCACTTGCAGTTTTTGGTTTCTAATCACAAAAAACAGCCTCCATCAAGAAGTTTTAGTAAATGTGAAGGAAAAGCTCGGCTGGCTTCACACTTTAGAGGATTTTTGAATAACTTTCTTACTAACCAGTCTCAAACAGCATAATGAAATAATCTCTTTGAATAGCACATTCACATACTTTAGTTGTTAACAGTTTGCAAACGACAGACTGTAGACACTAGCAGAGTCATACTTGCATGAAATCTGGTTTCATCGCTGTACTTTGTTAGTCTACATTGTTTTCTGGCATCTCAAAATAACCCCTTACATAAAAACCTGAATTGTCCTGAATTTACCGAGCTGAGCTGCATGTGATCAGCTGAAATGCCTTGTTAGCTTTGCCAGCCTTCTCTTTGAATACAAAACAGTTTCACAAAATTTCAGTTGCAATCAGTGGGCACAAACATGCACCCAACTCAATGTCCACATATTTCCTTTTAAAACCCAATTTTGGGCCTAATTCTGCCCTCCCAAACATCTGTGTGTGTGCCTTGTTTCAAGGCTTGTCCTAACCAAGTATACAGTGGTGCAGGAATGAGTCCAAAACACTAAAGTGGGTTAGCATTTTAGCTCTAATGGTTCCTATCTTCCAAAGTCTATGAGATTTTAGAATAATTTTTCTTATAAATGACTGAAGTAAGGTCCATTCTAAACACATGTAAATGAGATTTTAACATTTCATTTTGCAACATAAAATGTGTCTGATTTTGCCCAGCTTTTGAAATTTTAAGTGTTATTGTGTATTTAAAAGGATGGTTGCTAACAAACTGCTAACAATAGTTTCAGTAATGGCCAGGGAGCCAAATCCAATCATTTCTGATCGTTTTAAAAAAACGGTAGTACAAACATGATAGCTAACTTGATAAAGTCATTCAATTGGGAGAAAATTATTAAATTTATTTTTATAGCATGACGTTATACTTGGGAAGTGTGGTCGCTGCTTCTGAGTTGAACCTGGGCTGTGGTTCTATAATATCTTAATAGTAGCTTTTTACCCTTGACGATTACGCTTATGCCTTTAAGCTTGTGAAAGTAGTTCATACAGATTATTCTGATAAACAACACTTTTCAGAAATTTTGGTTTGCCACCGAGCATATTATCAGCAGTGATCCAAGAACACAATGAAAAATCCCCCAGGCTTTTGGTTGAGAGAACCAGCACAATGCTAACTTTTGGGTCGGCCTACAAAACATTTCATTGCAGCACCACCCTATATGTCCTATTATCCTCATGCCTCATTTACACATACATATATTAGATAAGGTCTGTGTAACTCCTCCCCTATGCAGTATTTTTATCTGGAATGTTTTAAGTGTGCTGAAAAACTTTTGTCACAGATTTCAGAGAGCTCATGAGTGGCACAGTAATTAGACTGAAAATGTTGAATTGATTTGCTGTTGAGCACTTTCACTTCCTTTCTTCCGAAGTCTATGGTATTTTTAAAAGGAGTACAGAGTTTGCCAGTGATATTGAACATGATCATCTTTGATATGACTCAGACATTCTGATTTGCCTTAACAGTACTTTGTAGAACGGCAAAATACATTACAACATGGGAAATGGAAACAATTAATTCTGATTAACTGTTTTTAAAGTCATAAATGCTTTGTATATTTACAAAAAAATAGTAGCATGTATGATTTGTTTTAATGGATTATGTGAAGGTTTTTGGAAAACTTCACTAAATACGATAAAATATAGACTGTAAAAATAATACAACTGTATATTTGCCAAACAAAATTAGACTTTTTGGTTAACTCTTTGAATGCATGGTCCAATCATGAATGCCAAACATGTCAAGAAATAGTCTACAAAAATGCACTACAATGCACAGGACACTAGGAGGCATCAACAGTATATTTATAATGCTTTGTGCACAAATCAAATCCTTAAGTCAAATCCAGATGCCAAGTACATGCTGTTGATATGGTTATTTTTTACTGCTCTTGATTGTCTCACCATCTAGAGGTAGTGCATAGTTTTGCCAAAGGTGCACTCGTCATTGTGTTTTCGCTTTGCACAGTGTACTAGCAATGAATGAAAAAACAGGCTGAATGTCTGATGTTGGCAGGTATATGGTCTTAAGGTCTGTCTAAATTACCCAATTAATCCTTATTTACTGCTTTTGGAGGTTTGTAATGTTAAAACAACCAGTGAAACTGTCCTTGTATTCATGGTTCCCCACATTTCTTAAATAAGTTCAGAATTTTAAATCATCTAGTGTGAAGCCAGTCTTAAAGAAATGAAGGACAAGCCTATATTATTCCTGTTAGCGTGCCTATGGATGTATAATGAAATCAATCGCACTAGCCAATCCCCAGGCGCTATTTGCTTATGCAGCGGGGGTTTTGGGCTCCCACATGTGTTTTTTATACACTTGATCCAGGCAGGGTAGCTGCAGGGTAGCGCCGGGCTGGCCGCCTTGTGTTTCCAATCGCACCTCTGAACCTTTGGACCACTTGAGACCCTCACACCTCACATGATACCCGCTCACTGTGAGGGGATGAGGCTCAGAGCAGCCTCTGTTGATCCTACCTGCAGAGCCTCCACGACAACGACACTACGAGTACGAACAAAGAAGTTTTTACTTTGGTACTGTACACGCCTTTCCCTCGACCATGCTGACAAAGGAAAGTCATGGTTTGTGTTAAAGCCTATAAATTATTACTACAGACTTTGTAAAAACACGGAAAGTTTGTTTTTTATTGTTAAGTTATATAAATTGAGATTTTCTTTTTGTTTGTTTTGATAGAGACTGGATTTTCAATCCAATGACCAAATGCATATCTCTTTGTTGCTCTCATGTAAAATTTCTTTTTAAAAACAGATGTTTCATGGTCAAAGCAATGAATAAACCTCTGAATGATATGAAAGCTTTGTGTGTTTTACTCACTGGTTAATGACTCAAACATGGTCTTCCAGATGTATTTGATTTCTTGAACATAAAATGTATTTTTGGGGGTCAGTTGGAGGCACAGGTAGCAAAAGCTTTGGCCCTCATGCGCTGAGAGACCTTCAGGCTTAGGCAAACAGATGTGAGGGACGCTTAAAAAAATCATTTTATTAATTAAAAGGAGCAATTAGAGTGTTAAATAAGGGGCCTAGAGCCAGGCAGTAGCCTCAAAAGAGGTTAATGGTCTAAAATAAACAAAGCCCCACCATGTTTTATATCAGGTATATTATACTAAAGAAGACCTACATAGAAATCTAAAACCGATAAATTAATGTATAAGAATGTGATCACAGATACAAGCGGCTGAAATCAGGTTCTTCAGGGGGATGGCTGGGCTCAGCCGTAAAGTGTGTTCACACCGAACGCGACTGACGTGACTTCGGTGACCTCAGTGACCACTCTCCATGCAAAGTCAATGTACAGCCGCGATCAGGAGCGACCAGCCCTCCTACAATTCGACGGATGCGATCTAAGCAATTTGATCGCGCTACCTGGTCGCACGTCCAAAGCGACCAGGTAGCGCTCAGTTGCCAAAGTTGAGATATTTGAACTTTTCAGGTGACATCGCATGTAGCTGTTGTGTCATGTGAGTGTGTGACGACATCCGCAAAAACTGTTTTTATTATGGATCACAGAGTGACAATCCATGTCCATGGGAACATTAGTTAGTGAGTACATTAGTTCCGCCTTATACAACAGAAGTGGTGGTTCTCTGCGGTCCTGTCCTTCCTCATCTGCATCAGCTGCAGTGTTTTGTGGTTGGGAGATGAGTGAAAAGGACACAGTTGTAATAATTTCAACCAATACATACAAATATATGATATGATATGATGTGATCGCAATGAAACTTGAGTGGTCGTGTTGTCACTTAGAAACGCAACGGTGACAAAATGAGCTATTTATGGACAGGCGGCGCAACTTAGGTGGGCGACGTGATCTCAGGTCACGTGTTTGGTGTGAACACACCTTTAGAGATAGAGCGAGGAGTCAGACATCTGGAGGGAACTCACAGTAGAGCCGCTGCTCCTTCGCACCAAAAGGAGTCAGTTAGAGTGGTCTGGGCATTAGGGTGCCTCCAGGTGGCCTTCCTGTGGAGTTTTTCAGGGCACATCCAACTGGGAGGAGATCTCAGGGCAGACACAGACCTCACTGGAGGGACTGTATATCCCATCTGGCCTGGGAACGCCTTGGAATCCCCCAGGAGGAACTGGAAAATGTGGCAGGGGAGAGGGAAGTCTGGGCTGACCTGTTTGGCCTGCTGCCCCGGCCCTGGTTAAGTGGTAGATAATGGATGGATGGATTGATTGATGGGTTTTTTATAACCTGACATTTTAAAACCTGTCCAGGTGTGTACAGAGCATGTTACATTCTACTAAAAGCATCAAGAATCCTGCCAAAATTATGTTTTTGACAATTAAAAACCAGACAGTCACTTAAAGATGACTCAGGTGCAACATATATGTTTTTTATAAGCCTTGAGCATAAGTTTTGACCTTATGACCTCTTTAAAGGGATAGTTCAGGATTTTTGAAGTGAGGTTGTATGAGATACATGGCATTAGCCTGATCGCTAGCCACAGTGACGGAGCTCCTCTCTGCATATTTATGAAAATAACTGGCAAGGAAGGTATATTGCTGCAGATGATGCCACCTAATCTGTATAATTTAAGAATTTAGGGTGAAAACAAGCCACAAAAACAGCGTGGGGTGATAACACGCTATATTCAACACTTTTGGTTGTGCTTCCAAAATCTGTTCAAGATGTTTCCTTTGGTGAATCAAGACGGTGAGTGCTGCTGGCGAAAGGGTAAGTAGGCTGTGCCGTAACACGAAGTAGTGCCTGAACAGCAGTAAGTAGCAGCTTGGCAGTGGAAAAGTAAGCTGTTACAAATAAACTATTTGTAACTTGTAATCATCCGACACTGTTTTTGTGGCTTGTTTGGCCAACAATTCTGTTAATTAGTTGTTGGCACCATCAACAGTAATATACTTTATAGCCCGAAAGAGCTGATGTCTGTCAGTGTGGCCTATGTTCAGGCTCATACAACCAAACTTCAAATCCTGAACTATCCCTTTAAAGGTGACTTTTGGTGCCCTGTGACCCACTTTTGGGTCTTGACCTACCAGCTATAAAAACCTCTCTGCTCTGTAGTTCATAAATTAACTGTCAGCGTGTCCATCATTACAGAGAGTGCAGAAGACTCACCACAAACACAAACATTTCCCTGTTTCAGCTCTTGAAGTTTCCCTCTGTTGATGTCACCAAAGTAAAATCTTAATTCTAACCATCGGCCACGTCCTGACACTGAACACATTATAGAAGATGTTTGTTTACGACACACAAGGCGGGGTGGTTTTTAAGAGCTAAACAAACTAATCACGACAAACCATGGAGGAGCTGGATGTATACAGACGTGATCTGCTCAAACCACATCCCACACATTAGTGGTTTGGGCCCCAGCGTCTCCTATCTCTTGTGTATTTTTGCTACCTTCAGGAGGATGTTTGGCGTTTGGCTTTATTTGTTTGACCCAGGATCAGATTATAATCTGAGTCTGCAGAGTTCAAGAGGGCAGCGAGATATATGATTTAAAGAAAAAAATATTTCATTGGGTTTCTCTATGTCTGCTGTCCTGCTGTGGATACCTAAAGGAATTCTGTACATATAATTTAAACACTTGTGGTATTGTGGATCCTGTATGATAGCCTCACGCGATGGACAGCCGGGCCTTTGTGTGATTTATGAGGGCGAGACACTGAATTTATATCTCATACATCCTAGGTGTGTCCCTGTTCCCTTCAGGCTCAGTCTCCATTTTCTTTCCTGTATTAATGGCTCTACCATGCCACCACCCCTCTGACGTCAGAAGGACAGAAACAGAAGGAAATTACAGGACACAAGACTGAATGAAGAGATTTAAGAGTAAAAAATCCCTTTTGTGGTGAGTTAAGTTTCCTTTCTTTGGAATAAGGAACATGATTTTGTGAGAGATGAGGAATTTTCTCTGACGGGTGAGTATGCTAACATCCACAGTTATTTTGAGCAAGTTGTAGCTCAATAAGGCAACTCACCTGGACGACTGTCTGCATCCGAGCAAACTGTACATGCATCAGAAGAAATTTAACTAATTGACGTATGTATGCATGTTTGCCCCCATTCAACTTCAAGAAAAACACAACAAAATTCTGAAAATTTGCAGAGCTAAGCTATTTTAAGTCACCACTGGTACACCTGTTTAACTGCTCATTAACCCAAATCACTAATCAGCCAATTACATGGCAGCAACCCAATGCATGTAGGCACGCAGACAACCTGCTGAAGTTCTATCTGAGCATGTGGATGGGGAAAAAGGTGAATCAGATGACTTTAACGTGGCTTGTTGTTAGTATCTGGACTGGTTTGTTTTTTTCAGGAACTGCTGATTTACTGGGATTTTCATGTACAAACATCTCCAGAGTTTACAGAGAATGGTCAAAAGGAGAAAATATCCAGTGAGCGAGTGGCAGCTTCTTGGAGAACATACCTTGTTGATGCTAGAGGTCAGAGGTGGATGGTCAGAGTGGTTGATGATAGCAAGGTAACAGTAACTCAAATAACTACCTGTTACAATCAAGGTATGCAGAAGACCATAACATAAAGGTAAAGCTACATTTAGGCTGCGTTCTGCTTTATATTGTCTGCTATGTTGTCTTTTCTGTTGTGATATTTGGTCATATTCAAGCCCCAATTTACACCTTTTTTGGTTTACTTGCCTCATTTGGTCTTGTTTGATTCAGTTTGCTTTCACACACACCATGAACTGAACTTTGGTCTGCTTGGAAGTGAAACAAGACCCCCACCCAGGTTCTTTGGGTCACACTAGAGTTCACGTGAGCTCTCATATCATTCCAAGTAAACCGAACTTTCCAAAAGCAAACCAGAGTTCATTTGGTCCGTACCAAAGGTATTAGAATAGATGGTTTCAGGAGTCTGTACATTTCAGCAGTGCTGATGTCTCTGCATTTGGTCGTCCCATTGTCACCATTTGGAACATTTTATGGTAAAACCCTCAACACAATGTCCTGCTGATTTCCTTTGACTCTCAGCTTCCGCCTTAAAGACAGCATCCCCTAAAATCTCTTGAAATAATTCCATCAGGTTTTTTATTTTTTATTTTTTACCTTTCTTCCCATAATGCTTAAGCCGGTGAAACTCCATCTTCACTGATTCACATTTTCCTCCATGAACCTGAGTGATATTCCATACGTCTATAGCTTTAGGTTTTTTATTCCATGCTGTCTTACTGACCGCTGAAAGATGTGAAAGGAGTCATGCAACTGCACGGTTATCTCCCTGCACCAGACGGACAAGCGGAGATTCCCACTTGGCGTGGCCCGAGACGTGACAGACTCCAGACTTCACCTTGGCCGCTCGGTCCGCCAGAAACTCAACGTCACCGACGGCGGGCAAAGCACACGCAATGAAATCCAAGAACGCAGACTCTTTCTGAAAATCATTTCCCATTTGATGAGGGAATCGGACTCCTGTGGCATGCTGAACTAATTAGTTACCTCGCTGTGAAGGATGCTCCACGGAGCACTCGCCTCATTAAAGCCAGGACTTTGTTTTCTTGCTAACCCCTGCCCTTGGACACAATTATGAAAGAAAAAAGTTCGGTCTAATTGTTTGATTCCTGAAAGAATTGTCTGATTAAAAACTTGGTCCGACCTTGCAATCATTCTCGGTCTGGAGCTGTTTTGGATCAGCTGAAACTTCATGGATGTTTGAGGAGGTGATGCATGAGGAGCACGGCTCAGATCATGGACACTGCGTGAACCAGAGCTAATCACACAGGAGACAAAGGGTCAGAGGAGCTTCATTACTGCTCAGACAAATACACCTGTTAAATGAGAGGATTCTCCCTCAGGGCATGTCTGCAGATCAGAGCGCTTTGAGTTTGCATGATATTAAAGACCTTCTCTGGATGATACAAGAGAGCACTAGCCAGGAAATACTCTGAGCGGTGCTTTAAGGATTATTGACCAAATTAATCAGGTTTTAATGAAGAGACTACGCACAGGGAACAATATGTTTACTCATATGAGCTCTGTCTTCTGGATTTTATAACACATTTAATAGTCTTTTTGGAATATGGTTGGTTTAAAGTAAAAAATCTTTGTCTTCAGCATGGATTTGTGTCATACTCACTTCAAAGCAACTATCAAGCAGACAGAGACAAGACCACCAAACTGGGTAAAGCTGGTGGGAAATAAACACAGCCACAATAACACTGACAAAAATTGAACTATTTTAGCCCTTCCTCGCCTTTCAATTAAAAAAATTCAACCTGAAGATACAAATACTCATTTCAATACTCACTTCTCATTAAATGCATTTTAGCTGTGTCAGATTTTTGCGTTTTTTTAAACATGCAAAAAACAGACAGAAAGGGAAAAACTCATAACATATATTATAAACAAAACTGAAGCATGTCATAAACCCATTCACACTTGCAAAAAACCCTTTAAATTTTTTGGACATTACCCGGGCACACATCCAAAGAGCCACTGTTGGATGTGGAGATAAAACACTGCAGCTTTCTTTCTACCGTGTATGCTTGACGTTATGTGCAGCCCGCTCCCCTCCATCACTTCTCCAACATCCAGCCCCACATACTCCCTGCTGAGGGGAGCAAGTGTGAATGACCATGTCAGTGAATTTCTTCGGGCAGGCTGCCCTGATATTGTCCTGGTAACATCAGGGTTGCATGTGTGAAAAGGGCTTTTATCAAAAGCTAGTACATTATTGAATGGCTTACATGTTCAAAAAGGAGCAGGAATGATGTAATCTTACTAAATCCCACTGCTTCTTCATATGTCATTAAATGTTACCCATGCTGCTTCCATATAAATATAAACTTCAGCATTTTCTATTCTCTTAACTTATTCAGTCTTTGGCTTGATTCACCAGTTATCTTACCAAAACAATTGCATAAGTTAAATTTATAACCTCGTCAAATTCATTATCTTGTAAATCGAGTCAATTTTTTGGTAAGTTTTGCTGCAGGTATGCCTAAATATTAATCTTTATACTATTCAGCCATTTAATTTCAATCTCAAGGCATTCTAAGATAAAATAATATAACCAGGAAAGAAGGTTGCTGCTTCAAACCCTGTGTCATTTGGGCATGCATGGGTTCTTTCTGAACACTCCGACTTCCTCCCACTGACCAAAAATGTGCTTATAAGGTTAACTGGCAATTCCAAATTGCCCTTAGGTTTGGTTGAGTGTGTGAATGTTTATCCGTCTATCTTTGTGGTGACTAATTCAGGGTGTATCCCGCCTTTCGCCCAATGTCAGCGGGGATAGGCTCCAGCCACAGCGGCCCCGAAAGGGATGAGTGGTGTAGATAATTGATGGATGGATGGATGTCCAAACAGCTGTAAAGCAGACAGCTTACGACATCAGAAATCAACGTTACTTTCCATGATGTTAAGAAACAAATCAAGACAAATCCTCTTGTTTCTCTTTCCTTCGACTCATTTCCTTGCCACTGTCCATGAGCCTCTGATGTCGAGAACGTAGACATAAGATAGGGATGTACTAAAGAGAAGACTGGAACAAATTCAGAGACTTGGGAGGCACAGTATGTGGCATCAATAAGACAGTGAACAGGCATGAAAGGCCGCCATGATAACACAGGTGCATTGAATAAGCCGAGGCCAGTCAAGAAACTGGACCAGAGAGGAAGCAAACTTTTGCCAGGGTGCAGTCAAAGCCAACACAGAGCAAGACATGACACATATACACACAGCAATGGAATAGGTTCAGCTTAAATGCCCCCGTCCTGGGTACTAGATTGACTGAGGGTCAGTCAGGATTTCCAATATGGCAACTGTGACTGCTTCAAAAAGCCTCCTCAGAAATTAAAAGATGACATCACTGAGCATGTCCATGGTGAACGTGTGAACACAGCCTGGCCTCACTATTATCAACAACAGTAATTAATTTATCAGACTAAACTTTTTGTTGTTGTTTTGTCTTGTTTTATGAATGGCTGATTCACCTAAACGTCTCCTGTTTGTCTTCTTGATTCCACTCTTCCACATTTTTCAGGTCTTCCTCTGGATACAGATCTTTTGGTGGTTTCTGGATCCATGTTGAGCTAACCTTAGGCAGTTTTAAAATATTTCCTGTCTTTATTTCTCATAATAAACTTCTTCAAAAACCATCAGAAACAAAAGGGAGAGTAATGCTTTCATAGAACCACAAGTGAATGCAGAGTTCGGCCGATCGAGGACATACTGGCTGTTTTTTCAGGTGGACATCATCTCTGTTTTGTTTTCCAGGACCATCTGAGGAACCGGCATGACACATGCCAGTTTTTAACAAAAAGGGTCAAATGGACCTGTTAGAGAGGACTGTGAAGGCATGCACGTTTTTCTGACCTGAGAGCATCAGGAAATGGATCAACGTAAATGATTTAGAAACACTCTTCTCAGCTGCCAGAGTAAACTGCTCTTACAGAGAGAGACGGTTTTCAGGGGATGGAAGAGGATCAGGTCTTTGGGGGTGAGGGAGAGCAGGAAACTATGTTGTTTACTGATATTTCTAAATTCACATGATTTCATCAACTGTGCCATGTTGTTGGCAAGACAACTTCCACACAAACTCCAACCAAACTCCAATCACACACAGGAACTACTGCCTGTGATAAGATGCCTCTGTGAGGTGTACAGTTGGCAGACCCTGACAATACTGTGGTTATTTTTGTGGAGGTTTGATTGATAGAAATGTTTAAAGGTGCTGGTGCATGTGTTGTAACAATGGTCAGGGTGCTAGTATGGCTGAGTGGGTTACAACTGTGACCTTACCTCATATTTAGGCCCTCACCTTGTGCCCCAAAAACCTATTCAGTTCGGTCCTTAGCTTAGGAAGATTTTTGTGAAGAGTAAAAATTCAGTTCCTCAAAGTGTCCCCAGAGAGATATCATGTTCAAGAGCTGGGATCGAACAAAAGACTCCCTGTATTAGACCTCTGGCCTTCAAAATATATCCATTGTGTCTTGAGCAAGTTTGGACGAGGCCAAAGCTGCACACAATAACCCTGAAACCATATTTTAGATTTTATGTTCACAACAACAGTTAGACATGAGGTCCCATAACCTTGACCTTTCACTTTTTTAGTTTCCAATTAGTTTATTCTTAAATTAGAGTTAACATGAATGCAATGTTAGAAAATAATCTCTCCAGGTGTTCTTAAAATTACATGGTCACAGGCAGGAGATGAACACAAGGCCAAAAGACCTTGACCTTTGATCTTTGAATTCCATTCAGTTCATTCATGAGCCAGAGTAAATATTTCAGTTAAGTTTAAAGAAAATTGCTAAAAAATATCCCAAAGATATGGAATTCATAACCAAAGGGTGAACATGCAAGCAAATAACCTTGACCTTTGACTTTCGCAATGTATCCAGTTCATCCTGAATCAGAGTGAACAAGGGCAAAACTACATATAAACTGGTGAAGCATACTGAAGATAATGTTCATGAGCAAGGCATAATCACAAGGCTCCATGACCTTGACCCTCATCCTTTCACCACTCCTGCATCCTAAGCAAATGTTTTAACCACGCTGAGTAACTGAATAAAAAAGGCCACGTTTTGCCTTCACTTTGGTTATCTATTTGATTTTGATGACTATAGTATATTGTTCATGGCTGTAGTATGTTCACAATTGCTATTTTCTTAAAAAAAGACTATAGTTTTCCTACATTGAGAACCCCTGATCCCCCTGTATTCTCAGTCTGCCCGAGCTTCTGCCACTTCAAGGCCTATCTGTCTAAGTGGGCTCAGTCAGTTCTGATTGGCTGACCAGCTGGCCCTGTGATTAATCGTTTAGCCCTGCTCAGCACCATGTTGTCAACAACTCTGCATTTATTCTCCAGTCTTTGCTCTGTACTGGGCTTGCCATCTGAGCCAGTAGGCTTTGATCAACCTGTTTCAGCCAGTTATTGGCGCTGCAAAGAGGGGAAGAAGAAGACTGGATGTTGCTGACTTTTTGTCTTGAGCATAGAAGTACTGTACTCCATAAAAAAGACATGTAAAGCACACTGAAGGGCATCAAAAAAGCATAATATGGGGTCTTTGAGGTCACACTTTAGTTGCGATGGACATAGCCTTGCCAAAAGTTTGTTTAACCAAAAGTAGCTCAGCACTGATTGTTATGGATGCTCCTTCTGAGTATGAGCAAACCATCACCTGCTCCATCCCCTTGAACACATACATGTGTTTTTGGCATGAACTACTGTTATTAATGGCATTCATCACAGTCAGGCACAGTTTCAAAAATTCATGCCTAATTAATAAAGTTTCATAAAAAAGCAACGATTTGCACATGCTCCTTGTGTCATGTTTTCATTATTATGAATCCATTATAATAAAATGGACATGCTAACATCTGAAGTTATTCAGTTTTCATGACAACAGAAAATATGCCAAAAAGTTACTTTGGGAATATTTTGGGCAGGGAGATATATTGGTGCATGTTTTGTGAGCATTTTGCCCCTCATTGGGCCACTTTTTAGCATTTTTCCTCTGGGTCAGAATTTGAAAAATTCAATATGCTAACTTATGACCTTTTTTTTAGCTTTCTTGATCCAGAAATAATAATAAAAAAAGTGACTTTTGGGGCAAAGTTTCAGACAGGGAAAGATATTGGTGCATTATTGTTGAGAATTTTGCCTCTCATCGGGCCACTTGTCAGGATTTTTCCTCTGGGTCAGATTTAGTCGACATGCTAACATATGACTTTTTTAAGTTTTCCTAATGACAGAAAATATGCCGAAAAGTGACTTTTGGGACATTTTTCAGGCAGGGAAACATGTCGCTATATGATTATTGAGCATTTGCACATATAAAAGTCAGTTGTCAGCATTTTTTACCTGGGTCAGATTTTTTAAAAAATCGTCGTGTTAACATATGACTTTTCAGTTTTCTTGACAACAGAAAATATGCCAAAAAGTGACATTAAGGGTATTTTTGAGGGAGGGAAACATGATGGTGCATGATTTTTGAGCATTTTACAGATATAAAACACATTTTTCAGCATTTTTCCTCTGGGTCAGATTTTGAAAAATTCAACATGCAAACTTATGACTGTTTTCAGATTTCATGATGATAGAAAATATACCAAAAAGTGACTTTTGGGACATTTTTCAGGCAGGAAAACATGTTGCTGCATGATTTTTGAGAATTTTGCCCATATTAATGACACTTGTCCGCATTGTTTAACTGAGTCAGATTTTGAAAAAAGTAACATGCTAACATATGACTTTTTTCAGTTTTCATGATGACGGAAAATATGCCAAAAAGTGACTTTTGTGACATCATAGTACATGACTTTAGGCCCTGTTTCACCTTGAAAAGCACTTTTAGGCCCTTTTGAAGGAGACCAAAATTTTGAAAAAATCGACATGCTAACATATGACTTTTTTCATTTTTCAGCCCAAACAAAAATGTCCTTAAACATGTCTTATTAGGCCTCAACCAGGAAGGAAAACACCATAGTACATGTTTTGAGGCCTTTTTTGACCAAGAAAAGCACTTTGTAGTCCTTTTTCATTTTTAAGTTTCACCCAAAATGTGCTTAAACATGACTTTTTAGCTCTCAAACAGACAGGAAAACACCTTAGTACATGACTTTCAGCCCTGTTTCACCTAGAAAAGCACTTGTTAGCCCTGTTGGAGGAGGTCTAAATTTTGAAAATATCAACATGCTAACAGGTGACTTTTTTTTAATATTTTTTAGCAAAACAAAAATTGTGCTAAAACATGACTCTTAAGGCCTCAAACAGGCAGTAAAACACCTTAGTACATGTTTTGAGGCCCTTTTTGACCTGGAAAAGCACTTTTTAGCCCTTTTTCATTTTAAAGTCGCACCAAAATTGTGCTTAAACATGACAACTTAGGCCTCAAACAGGTAGGAAATCACCTTAGTACATGACTTTAGGCCCTGTTTCACTGAGAAAAGCATTTTTAAGCCCCTTTGGAGGAGGTCATAATTTTGAAAATATCGACATGCTAACATATGACTTTTTTAAAATATTTTTTAGCAAAACCAAAATTGTGCTAAAACATGACTCTTTAGGCCTCAACCAGGCAGGAAAACATCATAGTACATGTTTTGGGGCCCTTGTTGACCAAGAAAAGCACTTAAAGCCCTTTTCAATTTTACAGCCCCACCAAAAATGGGCTAAGATATGACTCTGTAGGCCTCGACCAGGCAGGAAAACACCATAATACATGTTTTGAGGCCCTTTTTGACCTGGAGAAGCACTTTTTAGCCCTTTTTCATTTTTCAGCCCAACCAAAAATGTCTTAAAACATGACTGTTTTGGCTTCAAACAGGCAGTAAAACACCTTAGTACATGTTTTGAGGCCCTTTTGACCTGGAAAAGCACTTTTTAGCCCTTTTTCATTTAAAAGCCGCACCAAAATTGTGCTTAAACATGACAACTTAGGCCTCAAACAGGTAGGAAATCACCTTGGTACATGCCCTGTTTCACCGAGAAAAGCGCTTTTGAGCCCCCGTGGAGGAGGTCAAAATTTTGAAAAATCGACATGCTAACATATGACTTTTTTCATTTTTCAGCCACACCGAAAATGTGCTAAAACGTGTTTTATTAGTCCTCAACCAGGCAGGGAAAACACCATAGTAAATGACTTTAGGCCCTGTTTCACCTTGAAAATCACTTTGAGGCCCTTTTGAAGGAGACCAAAATTTTGAAAAAATGACATGCTAACATATGACTTTTTATATTTTTCAGTCCAACCAAAAATGTGCTAAAACATGGCTTTGTAGGCCTCAACAAGGCAGGAAAACACCATAGTAAATGTTTTGAGGCCCTTTTTGACCAAGAACAGCACTTTTTAGCCCTTTTTCATTTTTCAGCCCAACCAAAAGTGTGCTAAAACATGACTTCTTAGGCCTCAAACAGGTAGGTAAACACCTTAGTACATGACTATAAGCCCTGTTTCGCCTAGAAAAGCACTTTTGAGCCCTTTTGGAGGAGGTCATAATTTTGAAAATATCGACATGCTAACATATGACTTTTTTTTTATATTGTTTAGCAAAACCAAAATTGTGCTAAAACATGACTCTTTAGGCCTCAACCAGGCAGGAAAACACCATAGTACATGACTTTAGGCCCTGTTTCACCTTGAAAAGCACTTTTTAGCCCTGTTGGAGGAGGTCACAATTTTGAAAAATCAACATGCTAACATATGACTTTTTTAAATATTTTTTAGCAAAACCAAAATTGTGCTAAAACATGACTCTTTAGGTCTCAAACAGGATGGAAAACACCATAATACATGTTTTGAGGCCCTTTTTGACCAAGAAAAGAACTTTGTAGCCCTTTTTCATTTTTCAGGAGCACCAAAACTGTGTTAAAACATGACTTTGTAGGCCTAAAACAGGTAGGAAAATACCTAAGTACATGACTTTAGGCCCTGGTTTACCTAGAAAAGCACTTTTTAGCCCTGTTGAAGGAGACCAAAATTTTGAAAAAAAAAACGACACCCTAACATATGATTTTTGTCTTATATTTTGCAGCCCCACCAAAAATGTCCTTAAACATGTCTTATTAGGCCTCAACCAGGAAGGAAAACACCATAATACATGTTTTGAGGCCTTTTTTGACCAAGAAAAGCACTTTGTAGTCCTTTTTCATTTTTAAGTCTCACCCAAAATGTGCTTCAACATGACTTTTTAGGTCTCAAGCAGGCAGGACAACACCACTGTTCATGTTTTGAGGCCCTTGTTGACCAGGAAAAGCACTTTTTAGCTCTTTTTCAATTATCAGCCCAACCAAAAAATGTGCTAAAACATAACTGTTTTGGCCTCAAACAGGCAGGAAAATACCTTAGTACATGTTTTGAGGCCCTTTTTGACCTGGAAAAGCACTTTTTAGCCCTGTTGGAGGAGGTAGAAATTATGAAAATACCGACATGCTAACATATGACTTCTTTAAAATATTTTTTAGCAAAACCAAAATTGTGCTAAAACATGACTCTTTAGGTCTCAAACAGGATGGAAAACACCATAATACATGTTTTGAGGCCCTTTTTGACCAAGAAAAGAACTTTGTAGCCCTTTTTCATTTTTCAGGAGCACCAAAACTGTGTTAAAACATGACTTTGTAGGCCTAAAACAGGTAGGAAAATACTTAAGTACATGACTTTAGGCCCTGGTTTACCTAGAAAAGCACTTTTTAGTCCTGTTGAAGGAGACCAAAATTTTGAAAAAAAAAACGACACCCTAACATATAATTTTTGTCTAATATTTTGCAGCCCCACCAAAAATGTCCTTAAACATGTCTTATTAGGCCTCAACCAGGAAGGAAAACACCATAGTACATGTTTTGAGGCCTTTTTTGACCAAGAAAAGCACTTTGTAGCCCTTTTTCATTTTTCAGCCCAACCAAAAATGTGCTAAAACATGACTTCTTAGGCCTCATGCAGGCAGGACAACACCACTGTTCATGTTTTGAGGCCCTTGTTGACCAGGAAAAGCACTTTTTAGCTCTTTTTCAATTATCAGCCCAACCAAAAATTGTGCTAAAACATAACTGTTTTGGCCTCAAACAGGCAGGAAAATACCTTAGTACATGTTTTGAGGCCCTTTTTGACCTGGAAAAGCACTTTTTAGCCCTGTTGGAGGAGGTAGAAATTATGAAAATACCGACATGCTAACATATGACTTTTTTAAAATATTTTTTAGCAAAACCAAAATTGTGCTAAAACATGACTCTTTAGGCCTCAAACAGGCAGTTAAACACCTTAGTACATGTTTTGAGGCCCTTTTTGACCTGGAAAAGCACTTTTTAGCCCTTTTTCATTTTAAAGCTGCACCAAAATTGTGATTAAACATGACAACTTAGGCCTCAAACAGGTAGGAAATCACCTTGGTACATGAGTTTAGGCCCTATTTCACCTAGAAAAGCACTTTTAAGCCCCTTTGAAGGAGACCAAAATTTTGAAAAAATCGACATGCTAACATATGACTTTTTATTTTTCAGCCCAAACAAAAATGTGCTAAAACATGTCTTATTAGGCCTCAAACAGGCAGGAAAACACCATAGTACATGACTTTAGGCCCTGTTTCACCTTGAAAAGCACTTTTTAGCCCTGTTGTATTTTTCAGCCGCACCAGGAATATGCTAAAACATGACTCTGTAGGCCTCAACAAGGCAGGAAAACACCTTAGTACATGCCTTTAAGTCCTGTTTCCCCTAGAAAAGCACTGTTTAGCCCTGTTGGAGGAGGTCAAAATTTTGAAAATATCGACATGCTAACATATGACTTGTTTTTATTTCTCAGCCCAACCAAATATGTGCGAGAACTTGACTCATTAGGCCTACAACAGGTAAGAGAACACTTTGGTACATGATTTGAGGCCCTGTTTCACCTAGAAAAGCAATTGTCAGCCCTTTTGCAGGAGGTCAAAATTTTGAAAAAATCAACATGCTTACATATGACTTTTTTTATTTTGCAGTCCAACCAAAATGTGCTAAAACATGACCTTGTAGGCCGCAAACAGGAAGGAAAACACCCGAGTAATTGTTTTGAGACCCTTTATGACCTGGAAAAGCACTTTGTAGTCCTTTTTCATTTTTAAGTCGCACCCAAAATGTGCTAAAACATGAGGTTTTAGGCCTCAAACAGGCAGGACAACACCATTGTTCATGTTTTGAGGCCCTTGTTGACCGGGAAAGCACTTTTTACCTCTTTTATAATTTTCAGCCCAACAAAAAATGTGCTAAAACATGACTGTTTTGGCCTCAAACAGGCAGGAAAACACCTTAGTACATGTTTTGAAGCCCTTTTTGACCTGGAACAGCACTTTTTAGCCCTTTTTCATTTTTAAGCTGCATCAAAATTGTGCTTAAACATGATATCTTAGGCCTCAAGCAGGTAGGAAAACACCTAAGTACATGACTTTAGGCCCTGTTTCACCTAGAAAAGCACTTTTAAGCCCTTTTGGAGGAGACCAAAATTTTGAAAAAATCGACATGCTAACATATGACTTTTTTATTTTTCAGTCCAACCAAAAATGTGCTAAAACATGACTTCTTAGGCTTTAACCAGGCAGGAAAACAGTATAGTAAATGACTTTAGGCCCTGTTTCAGATCAAAATTTTGAAAAAATCGACATGACTTTTTTTTTTATTACTTTTCAGCCCAACCAAAAACGTGCTAAAACCTTAATTTTTTAGGCCTCAAACAGGAAGGAAAACACCATAGTACATGATTTGAGGCCCTTTTTGACCTGGAAAAGCACTTTTATAGCCCTTTTTTATATTTCAGCCACACCAAAAATGTGCTAAAACATGACTTTTTAGGCCTCAAACTGGAAGGAAAACACCTTAGTACATGACCTTAGGCCCTGTTTTACCTAGAAAAGCACTCTTAAGCCCTTTTGGAGGAGACCAAAATTTTGAAAAAATTGACATGCTAACATATGACTTTTTTTGTTTGAAGTCCCACCAAAAATGTGCTAAAACATGACTCTGTAGGCCTCAAACAGGAAGGAAAACACCATATTAAAGTGGTGAGGCCTTTTTTGACCTGGAACAGCACTATTTAGCTCTTTTTTAATTGTTAGCTCAACCAAAAATTGTGCTAAAACATAACTGTTTTGGCCTCAAACTGGTAGGAAAACACCTTACTACGTGACTTTAGGCCCTGTTTCACCAAAGGACTTTCTTGCCTTTTTGGAGGATGCCCAAATTTAAAAAAAAATGACATGCTAACATATGACTTTTTTTTAAATATTTTTTAGCAAAACCAAAATTGTGCTAAAACATGACTCTTAAGGCCTCAAACAGGCTGGAAAACACCATAGTACATGTTTTGAGGCCCTTTTTGACCTGGAACAGCACTTTGTAGCCCGTTTTCATTTTTCAGGAGCACCAAAAATGTGCTAAAACATGACTTTTTAGGTCTCAAGCAGGCAGGACAACACCATAGTACATGACTTTAGGCCCTGGTTTACCTAGAAAAGAACTTTTCGGCTCTTTGAAGGAGACCAAAATTTTGAAAAAGAAGACATGTTAACATTTGACTTTTTATTTTTCAGCTGCACCAAAAATGTGCTAAAACATGACTTTTTAGGTCTCAAACATCCACAAAAACACCTTTGTTCATGTTTTGAGGCTCTTTTTTAATCGTCAGCCCAACCAAAAATGTGCTAAAACATGACTTTTATGGCCTCAAACAGGTAGGAAAACACCTTAGTACATGACTGTAGGCCCTGTTTCATCTAGAAAAGCACTTTTTAGCCCTGTTGGAGGAGGTCAAAATTTTGAAAAAATCGACATGACTTTTTTTTAATTACTTTTCAGCCCAACCAAAAATGTGCTAAAACATGACTTTTTAGGCCTCAAACAGGAAGGAAAACACCATAGTACATGATTTGAGGCCCTTTTTGCCCTGGAAAAGCACTTTTATAGCCCTTTTTTATATTTCAGCCCAACCAAAAATGTGCTAAAACATGACTTTTTAGGCCTCAAACTGGAAGGAAAACACCATAGTACATGTTTTGAGGCCCTTTTTGACCTGGAAAAGCACTTTTATAGCCCTTTTTTATATTTCAGCCACACCAAAAATGTGCTAAAACATGACTTTTATGGCCTCAAACAGGTAGGAAAACACCTTAGCGATTGACTTAGGCCCTGTTTCACCTATAAAAGCACATTTTAGCTTTGGTGCATGAGGTCAAAATTTTGAAAAAATCGACATGCTAACATATGACTTTTTTCGTTTTTCAGCCGCAACAAAAATGTGCTAATACTTGACTCATTAGGCCTCAGCCAGGCAGGAAAACATCATAGTACATGACTGTAGGCCCTATTTCACCTAGAAAACCACTTTTAGGCCCGTTTGGAGGAGCCAAAAATTTTGAAAAAATCGACATGCTAACATGACTTTTTTTTTTTTTTTTTTTTTCAGTGCAACCAAAATTGTGCTAAAACATGACTCATTAGACCTCAAACAGGAAGGAAAACACCTTAGTACTTGTTTTGAGGCCCTTTTTGACCTGGAAAAGCACTTTTTAGCCCTTTTTCATTTTTCAGCCACACCAAAAATGTGCTTAAACATGACAACTTAGGCCTCAAACAGGTAGGAAAACACCTTAGTACATGACTTTAGGTCCTGTTTCACCTATAAAAGCAAGTTTAAGCTTTGGTGCATGAGGTCAAAATTTTGAAAAAATCGACATGCTAACATATGACTTTTTTCATTTTTCATTCCCACCAAAAATGTGCTAAAACATGACACTTTAGGTCTCGATCAGGCAGGAGAACAACGTTGTACATGTTTTGAGGCCGATTTTGACCTAGAAAAGCATTTCTAAGCTCTTTTTTAATGTTCATCCCCACCAAAAACTTCTAAAAAATGAGTTATTGGGCCTCAAATCGTCAGGAAAACATCATAGTACATGACTTTAGGCCCTGTTTCACGTAGAAAAGCACTTTTAAACCCTGTTGGAGGAGCTCAGAATTTTGAAAATATCGACACACGAACATGTTACTTTTTTTATTTTCAGCCCCACAAAAATGTGCTAATACATGACTCTTTAGGCCTCAAACTGGCAGTAAAACACCATAGTACATGTTTTGAGACCCGTTTTGACCCGGAAAAGCATCTTTTAGCCCTTTTTCATTTTTCAGCCGCACCAAAAAAGTGCTAAATCATGACTTCTTAGTCCTCAAACAGGTAGGAAAACACCTTAGTACATGACTTTAGGCCCTGTTTCACCTAGAAAAGCCCTTTTTAGCCCTTTCCGAGGAGGTCAAAATTTTGAAAAAATCGACATGCTACCATATGACTTTTATCAGTTTTCATGACGACAGCAAATATGCAAAAAATGGACTTTTGTGGCATTTGTCAGGCAGGGAAACATTTTGCTGCTTGATGTTTGAGCATTTTACACATATGAAAGTCAGTTTTGGGCATGTTTCCTCTGGGTCAGTTTTTAAAAAATTAAACATGTTAACGTATGACTTTTTCAGTTTTCAAGATGACAGAAAATATGCCAAAAAGTGACTTTTGTGACATTTTTCAGGCAGGGAAATGTATTGCTGCTTGATTTTTGAGCATATTGCACATAAGAAAATCAGTTTTCAGCCTTTTTACCTGAGTCAGATTTTGAAAAAATCGACAAGTTAACAAATGACTTTTTTCAGTTTCCATGACAATAGAAAATGTGCCAAAAAGTGACTTTTGTGGCATTTTTCAGGCAGAGAAACATGTCGCATTTTGCACATATAAAGGACACTTTTCAGCATTTTTTATCCGGGTCAGATTTTGAAAAAATTGTCATGTTAACATATGACTTTTTCTGCTTTTTTGAAGACAGAAAATATGCCAAAAATGACTTTAGCAGCAATTTTCAGGCAGGGAAAAATGATGTTGCATGATTTTTGAACATTTTGCACATATCAAGGACGTTTTTAGTATTTTTTATATAGGTCAGATTTTGAAAAAAACGACAAGTTAACATATAACTTTTTTCACTCTTCTTGACGACAGCAAATATGCCAAAAAGTGACATTTGGGGCATTTTTCAGGCAGGAAACTATATTGCTGCATGATTTTCGAGCATTTTGCACATATAAAGAACACTTTTCAGCATTTGTCCTCTCGGTCAGATTTTGAAAAATTCGACATGTTAACATATGACTTTTTTCAGTTTTCTTGATGACAGAAATTATGCCAAAAAGTGACTTTTGGGGCATTTTTTAGGCACATCACATGACACATTAGCATCAGAGGGATGATACATGTCATGGTCTCACCACAATGCTGTGCTACATCACAGCTTTCATGTTCAATGCTGATCTTCAGATGTTATTCTGATCCTTTTTTTATTTGCCATCCAACATCCAAACAAGCCCACCATGCACAAATCTCTGTTTGTTTACTGGAAGGTAATGCCTCCAAATTTCCTCTCTGGATCCCTGGTAGAGTCCATCCAAGAGTCATGGCACCAGGCGGGGAGCACCTCAGCTGTTTCCTAACGGACTAAATCCCAGTAATTGCCCATTTTCTGAGCTCCTGAGACAGATCAACTAAACAGCTGCCCCATCCAGAGGTACTTTGTGTCCGAATTAGAACACGGTTGCCAACAGGGGATCAGGACACGGCACAAGGAACCTGCGCAGAGCTGAATGATACGTGAGAACTGGTGCTTCACCTCTGATGGTGCAAACAAACTCTAAGACCATAGATCTGTTTTCATATACACGTAAAATCCCCTGTTGATAGCTATAAGCTCAGAGTTTCAGAGCTTGAAAATGACCCTAACATAGGTTCAGAATGCTCAGACATAAGCTCATTCAAAGTCATTGTTTAAAACTCACAAACACATCGCTGGCTTCAAGGGATCCAGGCCCACCAAAGAGCAGTTCATTTTGGATCAGACTTCAGCCAAGGAACGTCCATGACTCAGATTTGAAATGCTACCTCACATCAGAGCATGCTTGGCTCCCTTTTCTCTCCAACGTTTTATTCAGATTCAACAATCACAACCAAACAAAGTTTTATTTTGTCTGCCAATGTTTTAAATGAGTTAAACCCAAACATATTGCTGCTGTTCTGAGCCAGGAGTCAAGTCTAGGTCAGGAGTTCCACTGAGGGTTGGTTGACTTTAAGGAAATGTAAAATCATTCAGTGGGTAACAATTTAAAATTACTGGTACAAATAGTTATGTTCTATGTCTACAAACTACATTCTTGGCAAACTGATGACAGCAGAGGCCACTTGCTAGAACTTTATGCCTCCGTGCTATCTACAGCCAAACAGGCATTATGTTTTCAGACATTTGCCCATCCATCAGTTTATCTGTTTGGTGTACATTTGTCGATGCTACATAGCAGGGATGCTTTTAGGGACTTTCTCTAAACTTCACACAAATGTTCACTCTGATCCAGGGCTGAACTGGCTTGGTTTTGAAGGTCAAAAGTCAAAGCACACATCAGTGTTCATAATACAGAAGCAGGGCAGAGCAGAGCTTTACGCTACGATCATAATTTACATCTTAACCTCAGTAATCATGTTAAAAAGTGAATCAACAGCATTGATTAAAGAGTTGAGAGGAGCGCTGTAGCACACAGAAGTGAATATGAAGCTGCGTCACTACATGCACGAGGATTACACCGGAGAAAGAAAGCTGCAGTGTTTTAGCTCCATATCCAACAGCAATGCGGGACAGCTATGTGGATGTGCGAGAGATCAGTGGTGATCATTTTAGAGCAGCTAGTCTACAAAACTTCAGTCCCACAGGATGATCAGCCCTCAGTGAATTACCCGGGTTATTCACTGCAACTTTCACACATCAGCTCACTTGGACTTTACGCATATAAGCTATTGAAGGGGTGCAGGAAAATTACCCCCATAAAGTCAGGGGGATTATGCTTTTGCCAGCCTCAGTCAATTTGTTTGTCTGTCGTTGGCTTTGATCACTCAAAAAGCTTTTGACTAATTTTATAAGAAGTTTTCATATAAAATTGGCCATGGCACAAGAAAAAAAGTGATTAGACTTTAGTGGTGATATAAAAAAATATATACAATTTTTTAAAGGGATTTGTTAACACTGTGAGATACTGCAGTATTTCAAATTTTTAACAAATCAGGGCTAACAATGTCAGAAAAGTCTTTGCAAAGGTTTGTGCTTTCTGAGAACTTTAAGTCATATTCAGAAGAAAACATACACTCATACTTGATAGTGAATAGTTTGTATTTGGTCAAGATTTACTGTCATTGGGACTAAAATATTTATAACTAGAAGTGCTCCAAGTGCCCTGATCTTCACCTTCACTTCTGACATTGTTATCTGAAATATATGGAAAACTGCCCTATTGCATAATGTTAACAAATTCTTTTAAAAATTCCTGGATCCTCATCTGAATTCAAATCACAATGAAAATCTACAGACTTCTTCCTGGTGAACATTCCCTGAAAATGTTATCAAAATCTCTTGAGGACTTTTTGATCTATTTTGCTCACAGACAAACCAAAAAACGGAGAAAAGGCCAGCAAAACATTGGCAAAGGTAACTTTGCGAGCAACTTAAGCCATCAGTGTGGGGTTTTGGTGTGAATGGTTACATGTGACTTACTGTGTACAGTCCCCTCTAAGTGAGATGCCAATAGTGTAGAGGGTAATGTCTATGTGTTGTAAGTATAGAGGCTCTTCCTGCAGGTAGTTGGATTTGATTCCAGCATGTAGCCTCCTCCCTGCATGTGTTCCTGCTCTCTCTTAATTAAAATGCAAAATTCACCTTTCATCCAGACAAAAAAAAGATCTGAGATAATTCTTCCACCAATGAGGTTATGCTTTTTTACCGTAGTTTGTCTGTTTGTTTGTCCATCTGAGCAAAATATTCAGATATCCTCTTGACGGATTTTCATGAAATTTTCAGGAAATGTTGGTCGTGGCACAACAAAGAACTTTCTAGATTTTGGTGGAGATCGGAATATGGATGTGGATCCAAGAATCTTTTCAATGACTTGTTAACATGGGCAAGATGGAGTGGTTTTTGCTAAAAACCCATAAAGCGTTCATTGGATTTCATTCAAATGTTCAAGGTCTCTTAAAATCTACACTTTTGAGAATAACTCTACTAACATGTCAGTAATGCTCTGGTGGAGTTTGTGCTGTCTGAGCACCTCTATTTAGAATAGCTGTCAAAACAACTTGATTGACCATTTAGCTAATATGTATTTCTATCATGTTATTTATTTGTTTATTGTTAATTCTTGTAATACCTACGGTATAAATTGGATAGTTTCATTTATTAGCTAGAAAAATGATGAATTAGTTACAAATATTATGAAAATTGAAAAAAAGTGGCTGCATGACATGCCTAAGAACACACAACCAGTGTCACACTTCCTGTGATGTGGCTGTTGGATATCACAGTCATGGTGGAAAATCATTTAGCCTCATTAAATATCAAATTCCAATTTGTTTTTAGCCCTATTCAGAGAACTAGAAATTCCTTATAAATGCCCAAGTCCATATATCTATATATCTATATCTATATATTTAATTTATTTATTCATTTTAAGAATTTACCTAACTGTAAGATTTCTGGTGATTTTTAAAGTCTAGTCTAGTCTAGTTTCTGGGCTGATTCTGTTCTCTTTCATTTAACTTAACCATTCTCCTGGGCTGACAGACACTAGATTTGTCATTGAAATGGATTTTGGTGGTTGCTGAAAAAACATCCGCTAAATTTGCCAAATTCAACCAATGTCCACGTCCAAAAGCCACAACATATGACAAAAAGACCCAGAAAGAAGTCACTTCTGGGTCAAACAGCGTGAAGTTCAGGTTAAAATACAGCCTGAGGCATCAGAATAGCAGGAGTCATACTGGGAAATAAAGGATCTGGTCTTCTGGGAGACTCTGTGTATTGACAAAGGTCATGATCACGATGCTTCAAATACATTTCACGTTAAAAAGGTATTATTTCTGCATTGGAGGAACCCTCTCATTGCAGTCTTATTTCAGCCCTTGTGAATCAAGTTTGGGTGTTGCCATTCGCAGAGGCAGCATAATTCAAAAATACCACTCATGGCAGCACCATACGCCATGATTGCATGATTGCTGTTTTCGCATTCTGTGGTGTCACCAGCAGAGCCACTTTGCCCTCCAGAGATGGTCCTGCAGAGCTGATGGGACGGCTCATTGTGTGTGAGGTTTGCCCTCAACCAGGCACTGAAATGTTGGGTTCGGCCTGATGGATTACGCTGTTGAGGAAAGTGGAATCTTGCACGGTTTGCAAGTTACAGAGACAGTACCTCATTGAGGTCGGTGCATCATCCCACCACGTTTACACGGCCAGAAATTCTTAGATTTTTACCTCAGTGGGAAGAAGAAACTTAGAATACCCACAGGACTGTTGTAAAGGAGGATGGAGGGACAAAATCTTCATCACATGAGTAAAGAAAAAGTATAATTTTGGGTATTTGGGACAAAACACCCTGACCTGAAGGCACTTACTGATCATTTATTTTCTTTATTACAATACTGACTTTGAGAGAAACTTTTAGAAGCTTCAGTATATGGCTTAAAATGCAGTTATCCATGTGTACAATAAATATTAAAGCTGACTTGTGTTTTTTTGGCACCTAGATGAATGTTTTTTTTTTTAAATTTCCTTGTCATTTGTTTGAATTGCACTCACATATATCAACTCATAAATCATTTACTTAATTCAATGGAGCTTTTCAATAGCAGGTGTTTTTTTAGATATATTATTTACCTGGAAATGTCCATGTTCTAATAGTTTTGAGGATGTGTCTCATCCAAAGCATCTGCAGCAGTATCATCAGAGTGTTGCTTAAAACAGCATCAGGACCATTTCACACTGGATGAATATTTATTGACTGTTAGCAGCATTGCATGTTTTCATTTTGGTGAGCAATTTATCAAGTCAGACCTTTCAGACTTTAAAAATTTAAAGAAGAGGAGGACTGCCCATTATTTTCTGCGAGCCATGCCCCTAGTCAAGCCAAAACAGATGGGAAAACAGAACCAGAGAGCCATATTTAGCTTCATCCAGCTGGTATGCGTGTTTATAGAGAAAAAATATGTCACAGTGAAGATAAAAATTGTCCAATTACTCTTTCTGTTTGTGCCTTTCAAAGTTAAACCTTCACCTTTGTGGAGGAACTATCCTTATTATTATTACCCTTATGTATTATTAGGTTTCCCAAATCAGTTATTAAATGAATCATGTTACTTGTGGGGAGATTTATTGTGGTTCCTCCTAAACAAGCTTGTCACTGAGGTCAAATGTATGAAGATGTAGAGCTGTGACAGCAGGGAGATGCAGCCACAATGTAGTACACACACCTGTTGTTAAAACCAAAGCATCTCCAGCAGGAGCTGTCATGCACATCAGCAACAGGCAGTAGGGCTATCACCTTATATTCGATATTTGAATAACTGTTCAAGCATGGGGATAAATAGCCGTAACCGAAGAGTACACAAATATTTGAATGTAAAATATTTAGTGTGGCAGCACATCAGGGTGCCTGGAGCAGTGGACCGTTTCATCCAACAGAGGGCGCTCTCAGCGCAGCTTGACTGTCAACCACATAAATTGCTCTCGACCTCAGTAAACAAAGAGTTGCCACTCTGAGTGGACAATTACAGCACCAAATCATCTGAGGAGAGGTGTGGTAGTATTTTGGGTTCTACACCGTTGATGGCAAACTTTAAAATCAAAGACTGGGCTGTGTGTTGGTTATGTGCAAAGCAGTGTACTCACTCATCAACAAATTTGTGGGCTCAACAGTCGGCTTTCATCCAAGTTACACAGTCGAGTGCAGCGGCACTTCGTCAAGAGTTCAACCCCGTGTGACTGCGTTTCTTTCGGCAGGGTCCTTATTGAAGGCACGGATAAGATAGTCTCTGTCCCTTACTACTAACGTGTGTGTGTGAGGGGGAGCAAAATAACCGAATATCTTCAGTTATTTGCGCGTATGTTCGAAAACCGTTCGAGTTTGATTTTGAGGAAAACTGACAGCCATAACAGGCAGCCTGAGTGGAACCACCGTCATTGTGAAGGGGCGACTGAATGTATGTGTAATCATGTAAACAGTCCAGTCAGCAACCCCTTTTTTTCTTGTAAACAGCTGACTTTGAAAATAAAACAAAAACTGGTAATGTTAGTGTTACATCACACAGAGAGATCATCGCAGAGTGTGACGTCTAAGCTCCAAAACACTTTTCTCCCAGCTCACATGAAAAAACCCTAAAAGTTTTCGAGGATATGTGTTTTCAGTGTCCCAAAATGTTGTTTGAGGGCAGAAATGCACGTAAAAAGCTGCTTTTAAAAAATACCCACCTTTGTGTGGACATGGACTTTAGCACAAACTCTGCATGCACTGTGATACTGATATACTGTAAAAATATACGTATGTATGTAGGTATACACGTCAATATGCAGTGAATTGCTGCATATGTTCGATCAGTCAGTGGTCTCCAGTGTTCTGTTCTATGCTGCAATCTGCTGGGAGGGCAGCATGACTGATAGGAACACCAGGCAGCTGGACAGGCTGGTGTAGAAGGATGGCTCCGTGCTTGGCAGGAGTTTGGACTCACTGGGGACTGTGGTGGAGAGACATAATCGCAGCACAATGTAGGCCACCCTGGACAATAGTAACCATCGCCTCCACAACATCCTGGAGGGACAGAGAAGCAACAGTGACACACACCCCACTGACTTTCTACTGTGTAGAATACTGTGTGTGTTGTTGTGAGCTGCTGTATACCAGAATTTCCCCAAGGGGATGAAGGTAGGAAGATAGATAGATAGATAGATAAATAGTGTATATACAGTATTAAAAAAAATGTTGCTTGAATTCGGACAAATATAACTCTACAGCAAGCAAGCTAACATAAGGTTCACTGTCAATATCAAGCAGAGAACCACGTACAATAGCATTGCTAGCACTGCCAGCCTCCAAGCCTCTTAACAGGTTAGAGTGCACAAGTCAGTGCAGAGTATGGCTACACATCACTCCAGTCATTACACAAGTTCCACCTGACTCAGTCTAAATGCAGCTTTATCTGTATATTATGGCACAGAATAATTCTGAGCTGCATTGAGCCAAACAATGTTATTACTCAAAATAAGTTGAATATTCATGTCTAGGTCATTGAAGGAACGATGGCCCCAGCTACAGCCCCCTCAGCTAGTGGAGGGTGGTTTTAATATGCATTATTTTAACAGCTTTGGTACCACTGATAAAGAGCAGTGTGAAAGAAAACCTAACTTTGGGTGGGAAAGCAACTTTATTATAAATACTGGTTAGGTCAAAGAGCATATTGGCAGCTATGGTTCCACCAAACAACACACAAATGGCAGTTTGACATGCTTTTAGCCACATGGCTAACATTGCTTGTCCAATGTGATTATTGTGCATGTGCACAATGCATTTGCAATATGTTACAACAATATGTTTCGCAGCCCTAATCCAAACTGCAGCACTGATACGCCCACCTTTGTCCTGGACTCAGAGTTCTGCATACATTTTCTGCCTCCACAGAACAGTAATATTAATAACCATCTATAATCCTGATGTTTGGGGTTCAATTTCAAAGCCTGCTTTCACGCAGTATGTTGGAGCCAATGTCCACATCATAATGTTGTTTAAAATATTGGAGGACAGAGTCTTTCCCTCAGTGGTGTTAGCTGTAGCAGATCAGACAGCAGAGTCAAACAGAAGCCACAACCACTCATAACATAACGACAGCCGGGGGATCACAAATAAGACACCGAGGAGAGCCTAGCCGGGTGTTTCTGTGTAATATTTCATCACAGAAAAGCTAAATAAATTCCTCACTACAGTCAAGTGAAACCACGTCAATGCAGCAGATGTAAGAAATGGCAGCTGCCGGAGGAATGCGGTTTGGCAGCGAACACGGCCTGCAGAGAGCCTGGAAGGTCCTCTCACGTTAACACTTTGTGTTTGGGAGCACAAAGATACATTGTTGACGGACGGAGCGAGATTCAAACACGTACGAGTCTGTGTGAAGAAAGAGGGAGGGGAGGTGGGTCCGGTTTCTATTATCACCACATGGAAAAGCTCCACACGACACAGGCCTGGATTCAGAGGGAATATTTCAAAGTACGGCATCTCAAAACAGCCACAGAGGAGTTTTAAGGCTCTAAAACAAAATCACACTCGTATTTCATTCGATCATATTGTGATATTTAAACACTGAGCTGCAGACGGAGGGTGCAGATCTGGCAGGGAGGGTAGCATCGATGTGGCAGCCAGTTCCTAATGCCAGCAAATAAACAGGCCCCACATTTTTCATGCATAAGAAGCCAGAGCCAAAACTGTAATGTTACCATAAATTTAGAATCAGACTGGCACAATGAGCCCACTCCTCCAGATGTGTGTCTTATTTCTCTCCTCGGGCAGTCAGGATTGACGATCTGGTCACGGATGATTAGCTGTTTGATGAGCTGAGATTAAGCAGGGACTCGCTGTAACATCTCTGTTTATATGGACTCGATTTATTCTCACAAATACTCCTATATTATTTATCAATTATGGCAATTATGGTTTTTAAGTGGTCCAGCCTTAGATGTCCCCACCACCAGCCCATTAGCTATGTTTACATGGACATAAATCAAATGAATAAACGCTCGATCAGAATAAAAAGGCATCAGGTAAACATGTTGATCAGACGATTCTGACCCAAAGGGGAGGTTGAGGGGTCTTCACTGGGGAGGCTGATTTATGAAACAGAAGAAAATGCAGAACCCTTGTCATGGCACTAGTTACCTCCACCAAGGAGGTTGTCTTTTCCGGCGTATGTCTGTTTGTTTGTCTGTTTGTTGTTCGAAAGATTACTCAAAAACTTCTATATTGTTTTGATGAAATTTTCAGGAAATGTTGGTAATGGCCCAACTGAAAAATGATTCGATTTTGGTGGTGATCCAGGTAACCACCATAAGCGGACAATTGTTTTTGCTCAGTAACTGTCTAAGTAATAATGATATCAACATGATTCTGAGTGCTCCGTGTGGGTTTTCAGGGTCAAGGGATCATATTATGATAGTAACTTTATCATGGAAGTATTGCTTATGAATCAGTGTTAATTTTGTTGACTAATTATTTTCGTCATAGTTTTCGTCAACAACCTTTTTTTCCCTTGACGAAAACTAGACAGTAACTAATAAAAACAAGTGCACATGGATAAAAACTAAAACTAAAATAACTGACATTTTCATCAACAAATAAAATTAGACAAAAATGTTTGACAGAGACTTAATCCAATCAGACCTATTTTGGTCATGTAGAAAGTAGGGACAAGTTAGGAATATATCCAATCACAGCTACTTTAGTTGTGTGGAAAGGTTGGATGAGTTAAGAGGGACATCCAATCACAGCTGCCTTAGCTTGGTGGTGGTGGGATAAGTTGGGGAGCGATCCAATCAGAGCTCCTCTCTTTATGAATTGATATATTCATGTAGAGCAGGTTCACTGTTTGTTGTCAGTTCTGGTATTGTAACTGAGATGCTCTGCCAGGTAGCCTAAATAAAGGTGACTGCATTTCACACAAAAGTTCAATTTGTTTCTGTTATTTATACATTCAGACTTTACTAGCATTCAGGGTTATTAGATGTTTCATTTGACCCAAGCCTAAAACATGACTTCAGAAATTCAAGGAAACATAAAAAAAATGCCTTACACTTCACACTTCATATTTTAGTCGACTAAATTTACAGTTTAGATGACTAAATTATGCCCAAAACTAAAAGATATTTTAGGCAGAAGACTGTAACTAAAACTAAATTAAAAAGTGCTGTCAGAATTAACACTGTTATAGATGTAACAGCAATATGTGAGCTACCTTGGAAGAGGTTTGCAATCTCTGAGTGCTTTCTAGTTCTGTTATGTTATTACTGTGTGACGGCCCCAGCTGACTGTCTAGCATGATGTGTCTGCCTGTATATTAGTGTGAATATGTCTTTTGTCCGAGGCGTCTCGAAGCAGCATTCATCTGTTCGATCTGCACCACCTGAGCTCATCGCTCCTCTGAGAATATTCAAGCTGGCTTCCAGACTGACTCTGGCGCTCTCTCTCTCGGTTCGTCTCTGTTTAGTTCAGTTTAGTTGTTTAGTACACTTTTACACTTGCACACAACAGATGAGATGAAAAATGTAATTCAGTTTTTGTTTTAGTTTATATATTGAGAAATATTAGTCATGAAGCTGAGTGATCTGGACCTTTGCTAAGGGAAATTTCCTGGAACCGACCCAAATAAATTATAATCAAAGACCCCAAATACGGATCAATAACCAATAACCATGTACTGTAATAGACTGAAATGGAGCAGGTGGGTAGGGCTGTCACCTTATAACAGCTCAGCAGCACATTAGGGCACCTGGAGCAGTGAACCACTTGATCCAGCAGAGGGCAACCTGCCATAGTTTGGCCAATACTCTCTTGACCTCAACAACAGAAAAAGAAACTTTGAGGACATCAAGGACTGGTAAAGCCACTCTGAGAGGATAATAACAACACAACAAAACATTTGAGGAGTGTCCCATGGAAGCTCTTTGGGCTCCACTTTGTGAAATAATGTGCAAAGCCACTGGCCCACTGTGACAAACCCACAGACCCATTTGTTGGACTTTTACGCACCTTGGACACAGTTTCACACTTAATCTTCACATTCTCTTGTTGGTGGTGTCATTTTTCAATCAACTGTAATATTGTGTGTCCTGTTGGCTAATGTTGAATGGCTATTTTGAAAGTTTCTTTCTAGTTCACTCTGAACCATAACTTATTAAATGATTCTATTCCACAAACCAGGTGTAAATTGAGGTGAACATGAGTAACAAAACATGTAGCTGTCATCATACTGTCTTTTATTTGTCTTTCTACTAGCTTCATCCACCATAACTGGCCACTGCCACTGTGTATCCAAGTTTGGAATAAAAAGACAACGGTAGTTTGTTTTGACCGGTGGTGGACAAAGTACTCAACTCCATTACTTGAGTAAAAGTATAAATATTCCTGGTCAAATATTACTCCAATACAAGTGAACGTTGTTCAGTTACATTTTTACTTAAGTTAAAGTACTGGAGTACCTGCTTTTGAAAATAATAAGTATTAGAAGTACATTTTTGTTTCAATTTCAATGCATTATTTTATTGTTGCCACCATGAATTTACAGAACCTAATGACTGAAACAACCTACTGAATGCACTGACCTGGTTATAGAACCTGTAGGATAAAAAGCTTGTAAAATATGCTGCAAAGCCTAAATGTCTATTGAAACACAATTGAATCGACAATAGGACGACCATAGACGTTTTCTTTTTTTTTAATTTTAATTATTAGATTTTTTTTTAAGTGGTACAGCCCAAACAGTGTCCATTAGAGCTGGACAAGGCGACAGCTAGCAAGAGGACAGCAGGAAGGCAGTCCTCTCACAGAAATCAGTAGCAGTTTTATCATATCTGGACCACATTTCTTTATTAAATGAAGAACAAACAACAATGCTGCAAACTTCTCAATAGTAAGTATATTTTTGCTTTCCAATTTTCCACTTCCAACAAGTTTTGGTGAGAGTTTGAAGTGGCTCATGTTTTGTCCTTTTCACACGGACAGTAGCACCCACCTATTACATTATCTGATTGGCCCATAATGAATGTGACTGACGAAACGATCGTCCAATCATCTGCTGGATGTGCTATAGAAAGGTTCTGCTTGTTCACAAACACTTTTCTATGGACTCATGGTCCATCTGGTGTGTCAGGTTAAGCTTGTTTGCAGGAACCACTAAAATTTTCTGCTCTCACTCCATAAAAACATTAGTTCAAAAAAATGTTTTTTTCAGAGTTTTGTTAGCCTTAGCATTTACTATCTGTAATGATAATGCTGTTGTTTTTGGACAAAGGGCATATAAGACGATTTGTATGAGGCCATATGTCAATGATCTGTATATCCTTGATAACTTTTGATTGTTGTTTCATACATTATGAAGGCACTCCTGTCAAGATAGGCTGGTATTCTGTGTATCAGGTGTTTCGTCCACCTCTGAGTAACCTGTCAGAGGGAATGCACTTGGGCACAAACTTAAGGTGCTAGTTGATCCTACTCTTTCATAACCTGCTCTATCATTAAAAATTTGGTTGGAAAACCTTCATCAAAAATATTTTCGGTTCCCTCTAAACTCTATGAAGCAGTGGGATCTCATTTCCAGGACGCACACTGGCTGAAACAGACAATCCAATGCCAAACACAATTTCTAGAGTGGATCTCAGCATGGCCTCTTCTTGCTGGAGACACAGCAGCTTCATCTTCAGTCAAGCATCGTCTGCCTCGTCTGAGACCTCAGTGAAGTGTACAGTAACAGTTTATAGCCCACAGCATGACTTTAGCACCACTTGGCAGGGACCGCACAAGACCTCCGGAGGATTTTGGAAAATATGGTCCTTTCCCTGCCGACAGAGCACACACTGTGCAACTCTCTGAATTCTTCCTCTTTGCTCAATCATCACGCTTTAGTCCATTTTTGGGTGCAGATGGCTGCGGGACCACCTCATGAGGACATATATGGTCACATACAGGATCCTTTTCATTCAGAGTGGCCCGGCTGTGACCGTGGAGGCTTTATTTAAGGGCTGACAGTGAGGACGCCATTATGTGAATCAGCATTACTAACAAGAGCTGAGCAGGGAGGGCATGTAAGTTTGGATTCACACGACAGGAAAGAGCGTCCAAAGCCTCATTTCTCTCCCACATGTGACACAGAAATAAGTGTTTACCGAGTCCAAGAAGCTGCATGAAGCTTCTTCTTGTTCCAGCTGAATCAGATCACATCCTGAAGCTTCAAACCAACACGATGCGCGTCTGAGAGCTTGTCAGTGTTGCCATGACAGAGAGTAAATATTACAGTATTTACCTGAGACAGCTGTCGTAATTTTTGCACCCACAGCAGCAGCCTGGCCCAGCCGCGGTTAGCACGAGGAGCAGTGAGATATGGTAACCGTTCGACAGCCTAATGACCCATTTGGTTTTTATTTAGGGAGACGGATCGGCTCAGACATAACTTCTCCTCTGGAATGAAAATGTGTCTGAGACAAAAGTAATAAATCAAGTAGATGGACAATAGTGATATATGTGTTTTGTTTTGTAATTACCGCATAGAAAGATTCTCTCTGACCCGGCTCACATTGATATCAGATGCTGAATCCTGCAGTAGAATTTCTCTCTCCAATACGAAGAGAAAATGCTGATATTTGAAGAAGTATAACAGGAAGACTTGAGGCCAAACTTGTTCAGAAAACTTGGTCACTGCCATTAAAGGTTTGTTATACTTGTGGAGGGCAGGCAGTGTGTGGACAGGAACTGACAACCAGGTTTTAGATTCTAAAATTGAGGTGTACGTTTATTTAAAGGGATAGTTCAGGTTTTTGAAGGCCCATGTCACTAAGTCCAGAAAGCAACTCCCTAACTCTTAACATGGCAGCAGATGGACAGTTCAATGTATTTCACTAAGAGTCCATATGAGGAGGGTTGAGCCTTTCAGAGCATATCCGGCAAGTGATTGGATGATCTTTCTATCATTTAACATTTATCACAGGCCAATCAGATAATGTCGTAGGCAGGAACTACTGCGCTACAGAACGTGAAGTTCGTAAAGCAAACTCTCGTCAAAACATGTCAGAAGTGGAGCGGAAACAGCCTTACAGTAGAGAAGTTTTTAGAGTTGATAATATGTTTGTCCATTTAATAAAGAAATGCAGTCCAGATCTGATAAAACTGCTACTGAAGCTGTTAGCAACTGTGCTAATCTTTGTTTGAGTCACCTCCTGCTGTCATATTGCTCATAGCTTGTTTGTTGTTTTTTACTCTAAAGAACTCTGATTGGACCATCTCACTTTGGGCCACTCAATCCTTGTAGATTGGAGCTTAGCAAAATGGATCTGCCTGATTACAGACATTGAATCAGGCAGATCCAGCTGCTGTACAAGGTTAACTAACTCTCCCCCTGAGGGAAGATTTATTTATTTATTTAAATAGAGGATAGTGCACATTAATGAACCCCTTACATGAAATTGTGCCAGATTTTAGCCACAGGCTAATTTCCATCTATAGTCCCGGGCAGGTTGATGTAATACATTCGTGCATGCGTGCACAATCTTAAAATAAATATAGTACACAGATGGCCAGGTATGGAAACTAGCCGATACATTGAAGTCAACAAAAGCCTCATAATTGCCCCACTTTTAGGGTAAAACTACATTGGTTTGAATAGACACCACAGAAAACTATTTTACAGCATTTCACATTTTCTTGATAAAGCCCATGTTTTGAACTATTTTGTGATGCAACATACTATAACTTTGTCACTTTTGTCAGTAAATAATAAAAAATCTTAATAATTTTAATTAAACAAGTAAAGAGGGCGCATAAAGTAAAACGTTGAAAACTAAAAGAAAAGTTTTCTTGTCTTTGTGTTTCCTTGAAATTCCCTGTAAATGTAAACAAGTAGGTATGTGGGTCAAAATATTTTACTTTTGTCATAAACAAGTTTGACATGTGGAGGATGTGGCAAAAAGGAAAGGACGGGAGACGCATATTGACTGGGAGAAAACGCAGGAGTGCTTTTTTTTTTTTTCAGCAGAAAAACAAGTGCCTGAATTTACAGTTTGAGTACTGAGTCCATGGTCTGTGACAGAATTTAATTTTGCTCACAAAGAAAGGCAGAATAATAAAATAAGGAAGTATTCTCCTGGTTGACCCACATCTTGGCGCAGACGAGGGACTAAGGAGCAAAGGAATTTACCTGTCAGGATCATTCTCTCCAGGAGTCCGGGGAGATCAAATCTTTCTGTACTTTTTCCTCTTTTGATTGGGTATGCCAGTTATTTTGCGATCGACCTAACGCTCCTTTTTTTCTTTGCGGTGATCTTTTTTCCAGTTAAATTACTTTGTTTTTCTTGGACATATGGAAGGGGAAACGTCAGCAGCTCGGCAAGTTACTCGGGACTGAACGATTAAAAAGACTATTTAACCAGCAAGCAACCGTCTTGCTATGAGGCATGCACACTACCTGCTGCACCACCGTGCCAAACAAATGTTTTGTCCATCACATTTATCATGCACCAGTTACAGACTCGAAGGCACCTCCTGCTCTCAGCACAACTGAACAAAACTCAAAGCTACTGCCTCCTCTGGATCCACACCAATGAAGTAGCATAAATATAAGGATGGAGCACAGAAGTTTAACCCAGGACGGTAATGGTAGAGTCTAGAAAAATATGGATTTATTGTCTTGTTTTGTAAAGTCTGTGTGTGTCTAGGGGTGCATTATATGTATAGAAATTTAGTATCATAGGTGAAGTATTATATAAGTAGATTGTAATATATTATAGTCAATATATTTTAAGGACCATTGGTTCTGAATAGATGGTGAATGTTGTAAATATTATAAATCTGGAGAAAGTAAAAATTTGACTGTAGTAGGTGGTAATAAAAGGGGTAGGATTAAATAGGTTTATACTTCTCCTACTCCTTTTCGAGCGTATAAACTTGCTGTACAAACAAGATAACAGTTTACCTTCTTAGTTTTTTGTTTTTGGAATATGCATGTATTTGTTTATGGTGACTACCCATGTTTGTTTTTTACATGTTCAAAATAGATCATTCAATTCAATTCAAAGTATTATTCCTGCCAATCACACTGCACCACCCAGTCCTTCTTCATGACTATGCTATTCCAGCTAGCATGTACCACAAGGTGGCAGCTCTAGTGATCATGTGGTCTTCTCTGGAGACAGGAGCTGGTCCTTTATCTCCACACATTAGAGGTGATAATTGATTTTAACTTCTGACCTGACAGGAGTAAAGGTGTGCTCCTGTCTGCTGTTTGATTGGTTGAGTGTAAATATTTGAGAGCAGCACTGCAGCCTGCTGGGAGGACAAACCTCAAACACCAGGAGTGAATTTGGGAGCTTCTGCATGCTGACCAAGTTTCAAACTGTGGGGAGGCAGAATCACGCGACATCTACACAACACTGTTACACTATCTGTCCTCACCCCAGGGGGCTCTAAATAGCAGAGCGGTGGAGGTAAGAAGGGTGGTTGATGTTGGTCTTGTCTCTAATTACAAACTCACTCTGGGCAGGGTGTTTATGAAAGAGGAGGGATGGAGAGAAAGGAGGGAGGAGGTATGTAGTCAGTGCTGTTCAGTGTTAAAACAAGCTGGAGCTCAGCAGGTAATAACAGGAGCCATATTGGACCTGGAGGTGGTGATGTGTAGACAAAACAGTCGCCCTGTACCGGAGCTACCAGTACACACACAGACACACAACATCACAAAGACATGGCATGCAGGCGGGCTTACAGGAGCGACCACATGCAAACACATCTGGTGAGCAAGTGTGAAGCCTCTGAAGGTGTCAGTTTCCTCCAACATCTGAGACAAACAATCAAAAACAGTTCTTCAAATATTCCAAGAATGGCTCAAAATATTAAAGTCTTCAAACAAATCTGACCTTTGTCTTTTAAAGATACAAACATTGGAGCCACAAAGGTTCAACACCACGGTCTGGACGTTTTGAAGCCTTATATTTATTTGAACTTTTTTAGATACATCACAGTAAGTATGAGAGCATGGGAAGATGTTTGCTCAGTCAAAATAGACTGAAAAATAACAGCATTATTTGATTAGCCAGTTATTGGCATTTTCAATTATGTGTTAACATACTACACTTGAGTCTATTATATGCTTCCTTAATGTACCAAATAGATAATCATAGACAACCAAAGTAGGTAATTGGCGGGTGTAAAGAGCTTTTATTAAGCTATTTTGGAACTACAACATAGCAGCTTAACATACTGTAGAAGCAGCTAGGACACTATGAACATGTCACAAGTCATGCTGTGACCTCTTGTTCAAGGTCTCATGACCCCATCAAGTTGGTGCACATGGTCATGGCTATAGTATAAGTATTATCTGTTATTAAAAATTTTTTTTTGAAATGTTTGCATATGTGCCCCTGGCCATTTTTGTAGTCCTGGCTAGCAGTTCACTGGCAATCATGTTGTTAAAGGCCCTGGTCCCCCAGGCAGGAGTTTGTAATCAATCTGGTTGATCAGACTTGGGAGAAGGTGAAAAAAAAAGTCCTACAAACACCAGGATCTACAAATTTCACCAGGTTGTGGAGCTGCCACTCAAACAAATTCAACCACACCCACACAATTGATCTGGAAAACTGTTCTAAAGTCCCATGTGCCTTAGGGCCCGTTTACATGGCAACATTGTCACCAGAAATAGAAAGGTTTTTCCTTTGTGGTCTCAAAATCGCTCTGCGTTCACACAGCTCTGCAAGAATGACTGAAAATGAGGTAGGGTAGTGTGCATGCCGGGCCAGTAGTTAGTGATGTAGTTGGCGATGTACGTGAAACAGTGGCGTTACAACAGAGCATTGACGCAGCAAATCCACATTTTGTTGGAGGAGTGAAAACAAACCTAACACAGTTAGTAGCACACATGTTTCTTTGGGGTTAGCCTATGCTGTTGTTGTTCCTAGGTGCGTGTGCTACCTTTATCTGACAGTGTACTGCTCATGCGCCGCATGTCCCCGTTTTCCCTGATAATGGTGATTCCTGTTTACATGGAGACAACAACGAAAATGGTTTCAAGATTTTTCACTTTGGACCCCGGTTTCGAAAGTTAGCGGATTCAGGCACTCTGTGCACAATGTTGTGCAAACGGAAGACACAAACTCAACAAAAACTCTCATTTTTGGTCAGTTTTCATCATTCAGCACTGATATCTGCCCAACTCCATTTGTACTACCTTACAAGGCGGACCCGTCTCCACCAAATGGGGTATGTCATTGTACCATCCAGCTTGTCAGTTTCTAGCTTGACTACAGCCACTACTTGACTCTGAGCCCCGGCATCCCTCAACACCCACTGGCTGAGTATTAAGTGGGCAGCTTGGAGCAGATAGTGCTGGTGCCTCACGGCTAGATTTGTGTCAATTATTAGATTTGAGTGCGAGTTGTTAGTATTGTTCAGGAAAAAAATGAAAAGCTGTCTAATAGGCTGAATGTTTCAGGTGAAAAAAAAACATTTTCAGGCAAACATTTTGGTGAATTTATGTAAAAATGTGGGAAAAAAAATCCTATAAAGGGGAAAAAGGCCTGAAACTTATGATACTGGAAAACAAACTCAAAGTACTCATTATGGCAACATGCCTGGTTGATTTCAGATAAATTTGGGACTTTCCAATCCTGAACAATTGAGTTTACTCTCAAAGCCTTAGGAATTATTCTAACTGTGTTGTTTTTAAAGTTGCCCAAATATTATTGGTAACTCAAACGTTTTTCATGGTAGATTATTCCCTTATTAAGTCATAGTACCCTTGGAGATAATCAATAGTTAAAGAAAAATAATGGCTCCAAACTATCAAGTGATGACCCTTTAGACGAGTGTGACTGTCTGTACCTACAGAAACCTCACCCCATTTAGCCCAAAGCAACATAAAACTTTCAGATCAGGACTAAATGTGACAAGGTGCACACCATGCTCTCACCAAACCTTTGAAAACATGTTTTTGTGTGTGCTGTCAGCCCTCCACACATACCAATCAGGAAAAACAAAGCACCTCAAAGTCCCACGCAAACTTTTTCACAACTTTTTTGAGTAAACATGTTGTTCAACCCAGAGTAAAACCTTTCACACATTTTCAGGTTGAGCCTGTCCCAGATGACATCACGGTCTTCACCTCTCACCAAACAGAGAGACGAGCCGCACGTCCTCAGGCCGGCTTTCACCTCTTCAGACGACAACAAAGCTGAACTTAATTGTATTTTAGGCCTTCCTGACACAAGATAACTCTGACAAATACCCACTCAAAGAGCTGTTTCCTTGTTTCTTGATCTGTAAGTAGCTTTGAGTAACCCGAGATCAAACAATGCTCTCTTTCAGCCCATTAGACAGACAGACGTACCGCTGCTTGAACCCTGCTAAATGACTCTACAAGCTATGTGGTTACAAAACACTTGTCACGCCTCTGTTATTCTACATAATCTGATTGAAAGGTAATCCTGGGACAAAGTGCAGAGCTGATACTCGCAGCCTGAATCAAATGAAACCTGCGTACATGTAGAGAGCCTTCTGTTTGTGTGACCTGGGTACCATTTCCTCAGAGAGGGCTGTGTTTGACTTTAACCCGCTGGTGGGAAGGTGGGAGAGGTCGACGTCGGTCTTTGTGTTTTCAAATTCAATTGTCCACTGTACAGTCAAAGGTCTGAGCGCCCCGTGGTTTAGAGTAATAAACCTAAACTCAGGTTTCAGCAGAGAACTGCAAACAGTCAGGAGGTAAAAAGAGAGATGTGGACATGAAGACCAATAAGAAGATTTTCTGGAAGCACTTTACACAAACTTTAATAATTCTTCTGACTTCAAATCTTACTCCACTACATTTACAAGACTGTGTTATTTGACTCTGATACATAATCCTGTTAAATCTGTTAGTGCGGCATTTCATTCACGTCTGCCTGGGGAACAGGGAAAGACGTCATATCTGAGTTGAAGCACGTTGCGGTTTCACCCGTGCGCAGAAGTCAGAAAGCACTGAATAATAATATATTATTATTAGTAATAAAAAGTACATAACAAAATAACAACCATCTCTGTAACTTCAGTGCCAAACTCATTGTTGTGTTGACTATGTATGTACTCACATCTGTAAAAATAATTGATGGACATGTACAGTTGCTCAGTGTACATGTGAATTATGTTGCTTTGACAAAATTCTTTGGTTTTTTTTTTTGTTTTTTTTTTAGGTTTGAAATGAATAAAAAGAGTAAAAAGTAAAGTAAAACACGTTTTCACACATGAGATCATACACTCATGGGACTAAAATTACATTTTCACATTTTGCTGCACTTTTAGTAGAACAACACCAACCAATTACAGCTCCATCTGCAGTCTGCATTGTTAGCTCATGACCAACATAAATAGCACACTACAAGAGAATTTCACAGGAAGGTCAAAATCACAATATGTCCTCATGTAGACAGTGTTCAATAATATCCACGTGATTGAATGCATAAGAACAACCTAAAGTTTTTACTTTAGGCAATAAAGCACTTCTTTAACTCCTCTGAGCAGCCATGTTTGTTGACAAACTGAGAGTCCACAGTCTCACTCCAGAATCCATGACAAGCAGGTAGACACCATTCTTTTGACTGTGTGTACAGTAACAAGGAAGAGATGGCCAAAGCTCACCCACTGCTAGTTAGCTTAGCTCAAAACACTGGGAGTCAACCGGTAGTGTTAGCCTGCTTCTGCCTGCAGTCATCAGACAAACTCTTCAGCAACACTAAACGGTCGTCGGTACATTATCTTCTTCCATCATCATATTATCTTCTTCTACTCCTAAACAGAGGCTTTGATTTGTTGATCTACTTCTGCAGTGGTTTTTGCGAGAGATGTGACACTTGAACAGCTCTTTTAAGTTGACAATGAGAACGAATTCACAGTTCTGAGTGAGCCGTTCGTCTGCAAGCAATTATTAAATGCAAATTGCTTGCAAATTTAAGAAATGAACAGCTCACTTACAACAACTCATGTTATTGAGTCAAAAAAGGGAGAGGACGTGGACTGTGCAGGGGTTAAATCAAGAGAAGGATAGTATACCTGTGAGGACAAAGCCAGAGATAGATGAAGAATTACGGGTTGTATATAAAAATATGCTTTTTAAAAATGTAAGTGCTCCGAGATCACAAACCTCCACTCAGGCATTTCTAACACAGTCGAGCGAGTTATTGTCAAAAATGAGGAAATGTAGAAAACTGCTATATCTAGCACTGTTAAAAAAATCCTTGAAAAAAAAGCCCTCTCAGATCTTAGCCTCTCCAAAGGGGAGGGAAAAAGAGCTGTGTCTGATCCTCCAGGGAGACATTTTTTTTTATTCAGCTTAAATCAAGTCTTTGTTTAATAGACACCCAAATATGACGTAAAAAGGCAAACACACCAGGACATGCATTGTGCAGTGTCAACATCCAAATCTAAGTCCTATATTTCCGCTTGTAACAGTATTCAAGTGTTTTTATTGTATTTCATAAAAATTATAAAACAAGAAAGCCTTTTGAACGTCAGCTATCATGTACATACACCAGCAATCATCAAACTCAAATAAATGAAGAGTTGAGGAAAAATAAGTTCTTGTTGAGCCTGATCATTCTTCATTTTCAGACAATCACACCTCTAGGCGCTATTGGAAGCATATGTTCATTTACTATTTATTAAACAACCTGAGCTCTTGGCGTATGTAAGGTGGAAAATATGAAAGACATCTGTGCTGCACCTCTAAAAGACATTGTGCAAGGCTTACATTAGCGCCCTAAAATGATGATACTGTGACAACCCTACCTGTGAAGACTGGAGCAAAAAGTGTCACCTCATGTTCCTGGACTCTGGCAGGTGAGGGTGTCCCTGGTACCAACATAAGGCCTCTACATGGTGAAGCCAGTCCTTCAGATCCCTCCAGAACTCCTTGCTTCATCAAAGTTAAATTTGGGTCTTAAGTCTTGGTGGTTTACAACAAATTCTCTGGGCCAATCCCACGATCGAGACCTGCCGGGCAAAGAAAAACAAGCAGTGCAATTACAACACGAGGGCTGGATTATTTATACTGAATAATGAATTTGTTTCCATACATGCCAATCATCTGGCCCAGAGGGGAGTTTATTAATGTGGATTCCTGTTTCTCTTTCACCTCTCTGCAGTGGAAGCATGCGTTAACGTCCATGAAAATGTTTGAGGCATGTGGAAAGCTTACACCCGGCCCGTGTTGATACAAAGTGATTAGTTTATTATAGGAGCTGATGGCAGGAGCACACGGGCATTTACTGCCATGTTGTCGTGGTGGTATGAGTGAGATCCGGCTGGTTGAACTGACACACTGAATGACGACATCCGAGAAGGGGAGGCGGCGTGAGGCCACCTCGAACACGGAGACGTGTGGGTGGTGGAGTGATGAATGAAGTAACTCATCCTCTGATTTCTGTTTCTACATCTTGCAGCGCCCCTGCTGCCACATCGTCCTCGGCCTTTGCTGCTTATTGCCACAGTAACCTGAGGCCGGGATGAAAGCAACCCCCGCGGTGAGAGGAGTTTTCTCTGCGAGGGTGAGGAGCTGGTGTCCTCAAGGTTTCTTCAGGGGCCCGTACACAGGTCGCCCTGTTTTTGTGAATAACGAGGGTGAGTTACAGTACAATCATTTAGGCTTAAATTAGATTGACAGAGTATCAAATAGAGGGAAACTCAATTACTGCTCCATTACCAGCTGAATTGACTTACATGGACCCAAGGCCAGAGGTTCACACCAAACAAGGGCCGAGGTTTCCTGCTAACCCGGGGCCTCCTCTTATTGAGTTAAGGGGGTCTGCTATGATTGATGGGCACACATGAGGGTCTGGTGAGTTTGAGGATGTAGGTCAGCTTCTATGTTGGAAATATTGCTGATATTTTCTTTTTTAAAAGATGTTTTTGCTTCATACAGTGTTTAACAGAAGCCCTTTTATGCAAACAAACAGGAAGAAAAAATGTGCACTGACTGACGAAATAAAAAAAAATGAGATTCCTTATCTAAACTATATCACAAAATTTTGACCCTTAACCCCCTAATATTGACTTTATCTCTTAATATTGAGCCTTAATCTTATGTTAATTTTTATATAATAATTTTAATTTTTAACTCATTATTTTAGTTCAAGTTTTATCTCATAATCATAATTTTTTTAATCTCATAGTTTTGACTTTTTTTTAAGATAAATATGATTTCCCTTGACTTTTTAACTCATAATTCTGTTTTTTTTTTCTCTAATGTATAATTTTACCTTCTAGTTTAAAATTTCTATCTAATTTTTCTGACTTTTGTCTTATAATTATGATTTTTTTTCCACTCAAAATTTTGACTTCAAATCTCATAATTCTGATTTTCTTTTAATTGACTTTTGATAAAAAATGGTTTTATATTTCATAATTACATTCCATCTTAAAAATATGACTTTTAACTTGTTTTGACTTGTCTTCTCAACTCATAAATTTAACATTTTATGTTATAAATTTGCCTTGCTTTCTCATAATTTTAACACTATTCTGATAATTTTGTCTTTTGTCACGTATATGACTTTTCTTCTCATCATTTTGGTTTTCTTTCTCATATTTTTTTTATTTTTAACTAGTTAAAACAACTTTTATCTCAGCATTTTGCCCTCTTGCCTCATTTTTCATAATTATGATTTTTTTTTTGCATTTTTTTCTTATAATCCCAACTTTTTTTGAAATTATAATTATGTCTTATAATTATGATTTAGGAAATCTAGTTTTTTTTTTCATTAGTGCTCAGTTTTTGGTTTTTACTTGTTAATTCTGTATCTGCACTAGTATATTTACAAAGAGCACATTTAAAACACTATTTTGATTCCAATAATTACATGTTATGTATTTTTTGAGTAAAAATAGAAATGAAGCCTTAATCTCTTGTAGATGTCAAACTTGACCCCAACTCTACAGCATGCAGGTCGTCTTATGAACAGGAACATCATTGAATTCAATAATAATCAATCTTGGCCCACACAAGAAGGTTCAAGGATTGTCATACAGGAGTCAGGAGTAAGGGGGGGTTGACTGACTTCTCCGTAACCCTGAGGACACGGAGGCTTGCAGCAGGTCACAGCGCTCAAACAGATCAGATCTCTGAAACTGGAAGCTGCCATCGGCTGACGAAACGTCAAAGGGTCTAAATGTAAACGGGTGCAGCGATGTAAACACGCAGCCCGGCGTAATCAAAGTGTTTCCACCTGCAGTGACATAGCCATCAGTCCTAGGGCACGCCGATCATTACCTCACAGGCTTCTGCTGCTCCAGGGTAACCTCAGAGAGGCCAGAGCATTTTCCTCTACCTCACCTCAGAGTGTAAACAGTCAAACAGGCCGCAGACCTGCAGGATCCTCAGGGACTCAAACAGACTCTGAGGGCCTGTTTACATGACAACGAAAATGGATGAAAACTGAGAGTTTTCATTTTTCTTGCATCTTCCCTTTACACGAGAACAGTGTCTGGAGTGCCTGAATCTGCAGACTTTTCAAACCAGGGTCCAGAGTAAAAAGTTCTGAAAACGTTTTTGTTGCCGTCCTTGTGTAATCAGGGATCCTCATTGTCAGGGAAAACAGAGACGCGTGGCACATGTGCAGCACTCTTTCAGATAAAGGTAGCGCGCACACCTTGGAACAACAACAATAACAGCTATGGCCGACTACCGAGCAATATGTGTGCTGCTAACTGCTCGGTTTGTTATCACTCCTTCAACAAAATGTGGATTTGCTGCGTCAACAATCTGACCAGCACATTCGTTATATTCGCCAAGGACACTACAAACTTACATCGCCAACTACTGGCCTGGCATGCACTCTACTGTGTTTTCAGTTGTTCTCACAGATCCACGCATTGTAATCACAATTGTCTCCGTGTGAATGCGGAGTGCTTTCCAAAAGGCAAAGGAAAAACCTTTCTGTTTCTGATGACAACGTCGTCGTGTAAACGGGCCCAGAATCTAATCAGAACCAGTTTTGGCTCATCACAACAAAACATGTCTGATTCATCTTTAAGGCTTTTCTACGTCACCTTTGAACCACACAATCAGGGGTGTGAAGTCAGGAGGATTCAAAGGGCCATTGACTGATAGGGCCCTTAAAAAATATAATTCTGATCTACATTTTGCCACAGATTTTATAAGATTCCTGTTTCCATCACTTTCAAAAATTAGCACGCCTGTCTTGTTCTTCATTTCAAAGTGATATTCAGGCACCACTAAACTCCCAACCCCTGCAACTGGAAGCTGGTGTTCTGGTTCTCAAAGTGGCCGCGTTATTTGGTGTCAGCCCCTGTACCAGCTCCAAACTTATTTCTGTGAGACCGGTGAAGTCAAAGACAGACTGTAGGGTGGGCATCAAGGAAGATAACACTCCAAGAGGATCTTGCCTCACTGAGGAACCGAAGGCCTTTTTCCAGTGGGAGAGGAGATTTTGGAACTTTTTTCTAGGGCACTACTCACACATTTAGCGGTGTTGCTCATTTCACAAATGCAGGATCCTTACAAGTTTTACCTCACTGTAAAGGCTTTCTAACAATATAAAATACAATACCAATTGTCATTATTAAAGGAGGGAAATAATGGACCAAAACAATGCTGCCAGATGTTTTGGAAGAATATATTTGGGACATTAGAATAACTGATAATTGAGTATAATAATCTAGAGTAGAAATATTTAACAGGGTTCAAAGATCAGACTGTTTATATCTTAAAAGTCAATGATAAACAAAAACACGAGAAATGCTTAAAATGGTAGAAATTTCAGAGCTACAGCACAAAGCTCAATTTACCATTTACTGTATGATTCTCATAGAAAGAGTATTTTCCTCGCTTTTTGATGCTAAAAGTCTCTCATCAGAACCACTCTGCTGTTATAATTATATGAAGTCCATTACAAGAAAAATACTTCCTCATATTCATGTATTTGCTTGACAGATGTTGGTTTGAGAAATTGTGCAGAGCTGGTTTGGGACGCGCCCAATGTGATATCTTTTCATGAGACCAAAGTTTCTGGCTTTCCTGCCCAAGTTCAGCCTTTCTCACAGTCCATTACCAAGCTCTGTCATCATTCATTTTGATTACACAGCTACGTAATATTCGGTTCCCTGGAATGTTAATTGACATGTGGCCCTGTCATATGGCCAGTGCAGAGCATTCTGGCGTGCAGCGCAGGTGTCTGTCCAATTTTCCATTTGATGTATGATTTGTATGACCTGTTTTTCTCTTTTGTATTTATTTATTTATTATTGTTTTGTGTCATTTTTTTGCATCTGTTTCGTCTGTTTATTTGTGGGGGCATGAATGTGGGGAATGAGATTTATATGTTTATTCCCCATATTCCTTATCATTCATACACCACTGCCACAGCCAAAAGAACCGCCTTGATCAGGTCACTCAGTTATGAGGAAACTCTCAAACAAGAGGTTACAATAAGATGTTATACATCAGAAATATTATTGATGCTTCTAAGTTTAACAGCCATGTTTTAGTTTCATATTAGCTTAACAATAGCTTTTTACTCTCACTGATTTTGTTCAAGCTTAAAACGTCGTGAAAGTAGGTTTGTTTGTAAGATCACCACAAAGAGCAGATCATATAAGTTTCATAATTTTTTGTTCTTTCATAGGCCTTGTTATTAGCAATGATCCAAAACTCAGTGAAAAATCTCACAGGCTTCTAGAGGGCTCGCAGTTGAGGGAAACAGTGCAATGCTAACTCTCGCGTTGGTGTTCAAAAACACATCATCCTTAAAGCAATGTGCATTTGGGTATATGTTGTATGCTTAAAAAAAATCTTGCCATGGAAGACTCAATATAAAGTGGCCTGGGGCTGATTTCAACTGAATAAAAACCAAATGGATCCTTTAGCTTCTGGAAAGGGCTAGGTGAGGTCTAGGTTAATTCAAGAGTTGAAACTGAATCCCAGCAGCTTCAGGACCAAATGGTCACGACAACATAAGCTTGAGTTTAAACACTCCCAACGTCATATGAAGCTCCACCACTCTCCCTCCATGCATCATCTTTATATTAATTTTCTTTGGTCAAGTGAAACAGGCTACTGTGATTCTAACCCACCATGAAGTGGGCGGCCATGTTGAATGTTTTGACAGACTGTGACACACATGCCATTATTGGTTAGATGTGGGCTTACCGGATGGGAAACTTGATGGTCCAAAAAAACTGAATTCGTCATTACCTATAAAGAAGGAATTTATTATTTTTTATTTTATTTTATTTTAAAGACAAGGCTACATAAAGTGTGTTTTAATTTTCATCTACATTACATTTCAATTTCACAGTGACACTTTTTCTTATTTGGCTCTTAATTTACTTCTTCAACATCTTTTTGTTTGGAGGTGGAATATCCTTTTCTTTATACAGAAGTGAAGGGAGGGGCTGCTGTTATAAATCTGTCGGTCTAACCATGATTTCTGTAACCAACCTGTATCTAAGTTTTATTACGGTGAAAGCAATAATAGCTATATTAGAAATAAATTTAATTTTGGCTATAAGGGTTTATTTTTGGTGGATTTATTTTATATTGGTAGTAGAGTGTGCATCAGATCCTTCCTGGGTTTGAGGGCACAACAAGCCCCCAAAAAATGCAACCCACAACTGCCAATATTTACAAGCAACTTTTCAAAAAAAGAAGCCCAAAGTTGCTTATAAAAAGCAAACCTGGCAACTATGAATCTGACCTTCTTTGTTATTATTTATGGTCATTTAATGAGCTCCTTTGTTCTGTAGAGCAGACATTTCTAAAACCCTCATGAACAATGCCTGTCAAACTCCACTCTGCGTCTCTCTGTGATGATTCAGACCATCCGTTTCATGTGGATCTCTCTCTTTGCCCAGTTCAAGGGAGGTCCTCAGCAGGGAATGGAAAGAAAGATGTTAGAGCTTAAACTGAAGGACCCGAGTGTCGTAAAGTCTTGTCTAAGGGCTCTGTTAAAGTGAACTCACTGGAGACCTGCAGCTATCGGCCATATCACATTCTCATTATCACTGAGCGGCTCTTATGGAGAACATATTAGTTCATCCTTAAAGGAGACAAGCAGGTAGTTAAAGGTGGAGGAAGATCTTTGTAATCATCCTCACACTCTGGTCTTTGCTCTCATAAGTCAGCATGGCAGAACACTTACCAGGTAGAGACCCATGACAAAGTGAGACAACCCGACACCTCATGAAACGATGCCCGACGTCTCGTAACGTTTTTACACATGACAGCGTGACGGCTCTCATGAGGGTCCCGTCTGAGCGTTTATCCATACAGGCCGACGCTGCAGCAGGCCGAGGAGGAGCAGGGACGGACAAGACAGTGATAATGAGAGCCAGATCTGACCTGTTAGCTTAAAGACCTGCTGCACGCTCAGACGTAGACATGAGGACAGAAAGAAGTCCATCATACTGACTCACAGACAGCAGAGAGGGGCAGGACGAGAAGTTCAGCTGTTATTTCAATTTGTGGTAGTCTTAATATGATGGGCTCCTATTTTGAACGTGTGAAGCACATCATCTAAAATTTTATATATTTAAATACGTATGACAGACTCAGAGGGTGTTCCTTTGAGGACAGATATGATCTTGCGAAAAACGCACACTGTGCTAAATCTGTGAATAGGAAGGGTAATCGATCACTTTTAGGCCAGAAACTACTTTAAGCTTGTTTCACATTTCCTGCATGTGTCAGCCCTGGCGAGTGCCACCACAGCTTTCACACCAGGTGCTGGGACGTCCTGCTGCTTCAGAGTGTTCCCCTGCTGTGACAGCACTTTATCTCCGTGTCACCCAAATAATGAGCTTCTATTGACAGTTAAGGAAGATTCACATTACATCTCCCAACAAGGATCCTGATTCATCGTATAACTGAACTGGAACCCTACAGAATGAAAGCATTCTGAGGAACAAAGAGTTCCTCCAGAGAAAACGCAAAATGAAGGTTTAACTGAGAGGCACAGACAAGTAAAAAACTGAGTGATTTCAGTCTTTTGTTGGCGTACTCTACCCCTGTGGACACATGTGGTTTGAGGTAAACATGGATCTATATTTGTCATCTTCATGTCTGTTTAGGCCAAGAAACATGTGTGGAGAATTTCAGGATGGGAGACGCACCTGAAACACACAGTCTGAAAGCTCTGACTTGTTTACGTGCTCGCCACAATGAAAAGGCCTGTACCAATGCCGGGACACAAGTAAAACCCTTCCAGTGTAAAATTGCTTTAGTGAGAACGATGATTTGAAACGATGAAAAAATGGTTGGAATTAATCAAAGACTGAGTATAATAATGAAAGCAGAAATGGTCTCCATTGATAATGAGACAGTGGTGGTAGATGTATGAATATTTAAACATGGCAAAAGTGTGTCGAAGTTGTCCTAAAACTTGTAACTCTGACCAGAAGGAAAAGCAAATGCAAAATTTTGTGGACATTTTGGAACAAACTGAAAGAAACCCATATTTTAAGAAGCAGTGATTAAATGTGATGAAATTTTGATCTTCCAATAAGATCCTGAGACAAAATGGCAGTCGATGCATTGGAAAACACCATCATCACCAAGGGTTAAGAAAGAACAACAAAGCAAGTCCAAACACAAGACCATGTTGGTGTATTTTTTTTCACATTAAGGGAATCATTTTAGAGGAGTGGGCTCCAAAAGGGTCAACGGTGATTCAACGCTTTTGCAAACAGGTTCTGGACAAACTGAGAAAAGCCTGAAGAAAGAGACCACAGCTGTGGGGGAATTATTTCATTCTTCATCAAGACAATGCTCTAGCTCACACTGCAGTCTCAGTAAAGCAGTTTCTGTCCTGAAAATAAATAACAGTGATAATCACCCTCTCGGTGAGGCATTCAGATCCAGACTGTTTCCTGAACCATGCTGTCAACATGTTTATTTCTGCTCTAAAAATCTTCATTTTCGGTTTTTAGCGGGTGTTAATAGTAGATTTAGCAATGCCCCATATCCCATGATGTGGATATAAAGAATGTGAGTCATTTCTCAGACAATATCAACCCCGTCAGCTCTAATCTTTGAGCCACTGATGTTTTTCCACTGCAGGTTTGAGGAAACATCAGCGTTACAGCTCAGCACATCCTCCAGCCACATGAAGGCAGCATCACGCCTCGTGCCTCCGCTGTTGTTTGACTGAGACATATTTCCAGACGGCTGCTTGGATCACGGGCAGGAGATGAGGGATCTGCTACAAGGGAAGGGTCTTCACTGCCAGAGCCAGATCTTTCATAATCACCCAGGTATTAGACACATCCCAGTTAAAGCACTGGTAGAGTGAGTTATGGCCGTGGTGGTGTTTCCTGAAGTGTCTGCCAACAAGATGATTTAGATGGATCACACGTCTGGGCTCTGAGGCTTCTTCGGACACTGTTTAAACATGAGTCTTCATTCACAGGACAGAGGAATGTGAGGGCCGCTGAGTGAAAAACCGTCACCTACCAGTGACATTTCCAACATGGCAACGACGACAGCAGAGTGATTGGTCACCTCCGCTCGAGACCTCTACATTAGAGGACGTCTTTATTTTATAGATAGACGCTCTAATGGTTACCAAGTCAACATCTCCATAACAGAGCTTGAAGCAGCGGTAATGAAAAGTATCACAGAAGCGATGGGTTTTGGAAAATCATTAAGTTGTTTCAAAAAGATTAAGTGGCCTTTTTTTCCCCAAACTGATGTTTTTTTGTCTTTCAGCTAAATTTTGAACATCTGATGTTTCCAGCGCCTGTCTTGTAAAAGCTTTTCTGTGATTTCTAATTTCAAAAGCAGGATCTTGTCTTTGTGTTTATCCAAGCATGAGAGTTTTCCCTGGATTGGAAAAAATGGTGTTTACATTTGCCGATCTGTTCAGTTGGAGCAAATAAGAAAAAGACAGAATTGGATGCCTCTGAGGTAGGGTGACCAGACGTCCTGATTTAGCCAGGAAAGTCACATTTTCAAGCCATGTGTCCCGTGTCCTCACAAATATCACAAAAACACCAAAAGGTCCCAATTTTGGACTGATTGTTAGACTGAATTTTTCAACAAGTGCTCCGATATTCCTGCAGATGTGCAAAACTCTTTCTAACACGCCCAGAAATGCTTGACATCACAGACGTTCAACCAAGAGAAAGTTAGTTTAATGCATCCTCAAGTTAGGAAAACACCAGCTTTGCACCTGACCCTCATTTTTAGACAAACACCCCTCTTGGCACAAACAGGAGTACATAGCCATTTGTTGATGTCTTGCACAAACCCCCTATCTCCATTTTTTATGATTTTTTTTTTCCCAAAAAATTCTGTTGGTCCCCTGACATGTTCGTGAGAAGGTTTTATAAACTGTCACCAAAATTAATCACGACAATACAATACTAATTCATTCAGTGGAAGATTATTTTATGTATTTCCTGATAATCAGAAACTTTGGAGATAAGTTTGTGTGGCTAAAGTCTGTTGCCTTTTTAGAAATCAATTTATGTCAATGTTTCAGCTTTTATATCAAATGTTTTCTGTTGATGTTTGTCCAGATAAATCTAGTATAAATCATTGTTCTTTTCAGTGTAACCTATCTTGTGATTAAAAATGATGCACCAATTTGCATTAACACAGGATGAAATTACGAATATTTATTATTGTTCATTCTGGTGAAATTACAAAACAAAAACGTTCAGCAAGCAATTTTTTATAAATAATTAATTTAAAACTCCTTTGCAGCTAACTTGTAAGATGAATTAAATATCCTCAAGGCTCTGCTACATTTCACAGATTTAGCTTATAGCAGAGTTTCAGGAGCAGGACCACACCTCAACCACACCTCTTCCTGTGTTCCTACAAATTAAAACCCGACCATTTCCTCCATTTGTTTCGTTCACTCGACCAACCCCTCCCTCCCACCCCTTTCTTTAAAATTTCTTCTTTCCTCCTTTGCTTAGGGCCTTATAAAGGGAGTTCGTCGTGCCCGGGAGCTACAGCGATTCCCCATGAAGTTTCCCCAAATCGTTATCAGCTTCACGTATCTGCTATGGTGTTTATTATCCGCTACACCTAATAAATAATTGTCAAATTCATCCTGTTGACGGTGTGTTCCTTGCTCGTGAATAATCAATACTTGAACACAAAGATCAACGTTCAATAAGTTATTTGCAGTCCAGTCCTTGAAGGTTTGATTATTTGAGTCAAGCTCAAAATAATATGACTTCAGATATGGATTACAATAGTTTTATGTATTATAGTTTATTCTGAACTAAAGTAGACATATTATCTACTACCTTTAAGTTCCTGTCATCCTATAGAGCCACATCTCTGCATAGCCTATTCTTTCTTTTAAAATAACTTAAGTTATAACCATCAAATCGAAAGTCCACAATTATTTTACAAGGCTGTATTGATTTGCATTAGTACTTCCCAGTATTGAGAAAGCTATCAAACACTCTATAGATAACACAAAAAATATATATTTTTTGGTCTGGTTGCAAAAATTAAGAAAAAATTAGAAGCAGGGCCCGGATGAAGATTACTAACAAAAAAGGATTCATTCAACAAAGTCTTCATGCAAAAATGTAAGGAAAATGAGAATACATCAAAAAAGATCCATTTGTGAACCTGGAAGAGGTTCACAAAAATGATCTTCAGAGACACTTGAGGAAAGATCACAGGGAAGACACAGGACGAGCCAACACACAGGAACACACTCACAGGGACCACACAGGGGGGAATTGGACACAGGTGAGACAATCACACAGGTGGACACGATCAGGGTCAGTATGGAAAGCCAACTGGGCATAAATTTGATACCGAGGATATCAACCATAGTTCAGCTCTACTAGTACTGAAATTTGGAGTACATTTACTCACTTTTGGTCAACTAGTGTGTGAGTAGACTTTACTAGTGAAGCAGAAGGTGTCACTAGTACCACTAGTAGATCGAAAAATGTTCACTGGTACAACTTGTCAACTGTTTTGGGTCTACTTAAAAATAATAACTAGTACTACTCGTAAGCCATGTATGCTAATAAGGGGGTGGGAAAAAGCAAATTCAGGCTTCCCATTGGCTTTCAAAAATATTACAACCAATCAGGATGCTTGATTTGGTTATAACCCCTCCTACTTCATTTGCATTAGGTCTAGTAGTACCACTAGTGAATCTTTTGGCTTACTAGTACTACTAGTAGACTAAAAACAGTCTACTACTAAAACTAGTGAGATACTTTGAGTTTACTAGTAGTACTTACTTTACTAGTAAACAATAATTCTATTTCACTAGTTAAGGTTTTTGGTGCACTAGAAGACCTTATTTGTAAAGTGAAATCCTCTACTAGTAGACAATTTTGTGTTACTAGTACTACTAGTACTACTAGTAGACTTAAAAAATGTTAGTAGTAAAAACTGAAAGCTTTACTAGTAGTAATAGTGAATATTTTTCAATCTACTAGTTGTACTAGAGACACTTTCTGCTTTCCTTGGAAAGTCTACTCACAGTCACACACTAGTTGACCAAATTTGAGTACTAGTAGAGCTGAACTATGGCTGTTCCAAACATGTCAGAAACATAGTTAGTAGATAGCTGTTAATAGCTGCCAACAAAATATTCATTTGCTTTTGCTTAAAAAAGAATTTTATTCAGTTTAATACACAGGGAAGTTTGTAGTGAAATATGTTTACATTCAGCTTCATACAAGAATCATCCCAACGAGTTCTTTAAAATACACACAATTTACAAGGTTTACAGGTTTCAGCATATTTCAACACAAAAAGAGACAGCTATACCAGCTAAATGAGTAAAAGCCTACTTCCTTTTTGTTTAATGTACCATTAAAATGAAATGGTAAACTTATTCTCAAAGTCTTATTTCAGGTAAATATAAGTTATAGTGTTTAAGAGTAAAAAGCCTTCAAGGCTGTTCACTGGACAAACTAACAAAATATGGCACGCAGAGATTCACATGCATTAAAAAATAATCCATTTGCTTGTATCGTGTCGTTTTCACTGAATTCATCATCACACGCACAGGTTTCCCCGATTTTTTCCAATAGCACACGTCAGCATTCAGATACTACAAACAAGGTGGAGGTTTGGGTACAGTACATGAAAACTGCCTCTCGGATACAAAAACACAGATAGGAGTGCTGTGAAATCCATCAGCGATGTGGAGCACGCAGCTTTGATTTTCCAATCCCAGTGGAAACACCCTCGTGACTCACTGTCCCGTCTTTTATTGAACACTTTTCCTTTGTCTCTGTCCAGTCGTGCGGATGTAGAAGAAAAACTATAGCTGTGCGAGTGATATTATTGATATTATCTGTCTGAGCGAGGGAGTGCCAGTAAGTCACACTCCATTAAAGCAACTCGTTACAACGAAGGCGTGCAATTTTAAGAGCTCCCCTCTTCTCCGGGCACCCAGTGGAAAGCCCGCCAGTGCCAATCGTCTTTGATTCATGCACTCTTCAAAACACACCACAGGTTTGACGTCCAAGTCAATAAAAGCAGTAAAACGTTGTTCCAGACACTTCTATTATATTCTGGAGAAATGAGGCAGTTTGCGGACAACAAAAAAGAAACACATGATCCGGGCTTTTGGGGGGCAGATGGAAAAAGAAGAAGTCAGTCTGGCTTGATAAGCTTCTCCAAGAGCGGCCTTATGTTCAGTCTGTAGGCAGGATCGAGAAAGGGGGGGGGGGGCTGACGCAGGAGAGAGGTTAGCTTTGCATTGATACAGAAGTTCTCGCTAAGGCAAAGTGCTCCCAGGATGATACGCATGCTGGAGACCAAAAAAAACAAAAAAAAGACCCCGTTTACATCTCGCGTTGACATCCATGATGGTAGTCTGGTACCTAGCAGCAGTCCTTATGTTGTTTTTGATGGTCTGATATCTGATGCCTTGGACTGCACGCAGAGGTGGTCTGTGATACCTTCATCTGAACTGGTTTGGCGCAGGGATACACATTATCTTGGCTTTGATATCTGCCTAAAAATTAAACATCATCACTGGCAGATCAGACATTTTTTCCATCATTTACAGCCCATATATCCGCTGTAATATCAGCAAAAAACTCAAAATGTGCCATGATGCTTCACCTTATCATCACTGCATGCACACATTTAAAAATCAAGAGCTTCAGCTTTTCAAGAGTAAATGTTTTTCTCATTTTAAATCAGTTTTTTTTTTTTACAAAAATAGACTGACACATTGAAAGCAACAAGTCGATTTTCATCAAGACTCTGTGCTCTGAGTGAAAGATATTGGTATAAGTATCTGCAATAATGAGTTCAGAAAATATCAAGCATCCCTAGTTTGGTGGTACTGACATTCAGACATACTCTTAACGCACTATGGACCGTAAGAATGATGTTCACTTCTGAGATAGAAAAAGGCCTACACACCAGAGGTTGCTTCAATATTAATCTAATGCCTTAAATTTCCAGCAATCTCAGACATTGGCCTTTCATTTTTTTCATCATTACACTGACTTTCGAGAAACTTCTGCTGTGCAGACCTTTATCTGTTTTTTGTGCCTAGCACCAAGCAATTAGGGTTGAAAATTCTGGAAACATTTCCCTGGGAATTCACAAGAATAAACCTGAAATTTACAAAATTGAAGGTTGGCCCTAAACAGGGATTTTAAATATAGTTGGTAAAATGTGTTTTAGCATAATCTTGACTAAGAAAAAAAAACAAAAACTTGGCAATATAACTGCTATTCCTCAATCACATGCACACAACACACAGCTTACTGCAGGAGTATTGAGGTCACGCCCCCTACGCGCACTGTGCTCTTCCATCACATGCATGGATGATTTCTAGAACCCTGGACTATTGAAGACATGCATTTGAGCCAGAGGGAGTCAATAAACTGATTAAAACTTGATGAAGTTCTTCTTACAAATAAATCTGTTCAAATGTAATGTTTATAAATGTGTTACTTTTCATAACTGTCGGCCTGTGACAAAACAAAATTTTTAGTTATAACTGTATAAAAAACTCATACAAAAACATCAGTAGATGAACGTTGTACCCCAAAAAAATGGATAGAACTTCAAATTCAGCAACTTTTACCATGATAGTTACTTCAATTTCAATCAATTTCCAGTTGATTCCCATTAATTCCAATCAGTCCCCTGGAAAGTTTCCAATCTGTAATATTTCCACGATTCCTCAGCTTATCTTTCCATGGAAAGTTTCCAGTAATTTACCAGAGATGTTCCGCCCCATGCAACCCTACCAGCACTTAAGTGTTCTGGATGTGGGTGCTGTTTTCTTCATTATGTTTACTTTTCTGAGTTGAACCGTAGCTTCAACTTACTAAATGTGGAGACCTTCACATACAGTTTGATCGGCACCACCATAAAAATGTAATTTTACATCAAAATAATGCAGAGCACAGGCCTTCAGATCGGCCCAGTAAGTAGCAGAAGACAGTATCTTCGTAATGCAAACAAACATATTTTCTGTACTCAGGAGTGACAAAATGGCTACAAATGATGTAAAAAATCTTTCAAGTTCATCATATTGGTCTCTAGGAGGCCAAACAATCCAAAAATCCTCCCTAATATGTTTAAACTACTTCAGCAGCCGTACATTCTATCTCCTCTACAAAAGTCTGCAGCCAAAAACGTATTAGCTTCACCGCCAACATAATATGCTGTTCCAGATGCAATGGTTTCTTGTATGTAAATATGCAGAGAGCAAGGCAACAGCAGGACAGAAATTGTGCTGCCAACTTAAGTTCCTGCGGAGCATCACATCTCAAACGTTGTGAAGTACACCAAACAAGTCCAGGCTGATTCTCCCAGTACATTTGTGTTTCAGAGGGTTTCACTGCACACATGCACAGATACAAGCCATGAGATATGAAGCTGGCAGTGCATCTTTTAACAGCTTTTCTCCCTCATTTTGTCGTACACATGCATCAAAAGGATGTGACAGAATAGTATTTAGTGAATAAACCTGAGTCCTGATGGTCACTCAGGGTGTACAGTTAATTCTAAGTAAGGATGTATGAACTGAAGAGCTCGACTCGGTATCAGACTACCCGGGACATTCGTTTACACGTAAACGGGGTCAAAGAAGCCTCAGTCAGAACTGTTTCCAGTCTCATTCTTCACAGATTCATCCATGTGTCACAAGCTTTGGCTGATACTTTTGAACTCTTTAGAAAGACTCGGGTCACCTGTCCGAAAAGAGAACGGCTCATATTCTGACCGAGGTTTCAAACAGCACAAAAACAGGGGAGAGAAACTCCATGATGAGGAAGTCTGAGCTGCAGCGCTGTTATTAGAAAGTGTGCAAAAGTCTGTGTGAACTGAGTGTGAGGACGGTCGACCCCCAGACCTTCACCGCCTTCCTGTCTGAGGAGGAGACACAGCGGGAGGGTGTGTGTGTGTGTGTGTGAGAGTATTTCAGTGTGGATGTGTCTGTCGTCTAGGCCAGGGAGCAGTATCCTCCGCAGGCTCCTCCTCCCGCATCTTCGTCGGTGAGCTGGACTCCTCGGCCGTGGTTCTCGCTCTGCCATAATCCGGGCGTCTGGATAATCTTCTCTACCAGCTCCTCGAACGCACACTGAACGCCATCTCTGGTCTTGGCACTCGCCTCTGGAGGAAAGAGAAAAGAGAGGGGGATTAAAATAAAAAAAAGAAGGAAAGAGTCAAGATGAGATACAAAGTGGGGAGGAAAGGGTAAAGGTCATTCAGGTGGAAAACAAATGCTACAAATCTGGATACTCCCTTTGGATCATTTCACGTTCACACAGCAGTTTTTTTTTTGTATTTTAATTTCTGAATAACATACATCAAGTGAACGAAGACAGTTGTGACGCATGTCCTATCAATGAGTCAATAAGACAAGCAAAACAAATCAACAAGGACAACAGAGACACTGTACCAACATCCACACAACACATGAAAATAAAAAAGAAATAAAAACAAGCAAACAAACAAGCTCAATCCCCTGACTTCATTTTCCTATCCACATTTTAATATTTATTTTAAAATAAATTACATTTAATAACTTCATGATAACAATTTACAACACACGGCAGTATTTTGAGGCTTCCCTTATGTCATTATGTCACAGCCGGCTTTGGTATGACTCCGAGCTGTGCTGTGCATGATGGGGAAAAAAAGCTAGCAGGCTAAGCTAGCCACAAAACAAGTCACTGACGAGTAGCGCAGGTTAAACATCCAATGTGAGATTATATGGATGAACATATTTATCACTGTTAAAGAAGTGTAGACAAACTGCATGAAGGAGAGGGGCTTTGAATGCTCTCTAGTGTCTTCAGCAGACCATGGAGGACACCACATAGCATGGTAACTTATAACAACGTAACACCTGAAGTGTCCCCAAAAATACTATAAAAAAGGGAGCAGCTTTAAAAAGGATAAATTCTCCTCCATGAAGGAGCTAAATTCTGGGAACTAAACCAGTTTTAGATTTAGTCCACGTTGTCGAGTCCTGTGATGATCTGCTGTAGAGACGTGAGTGATGTTCACATGTTGATATTTTCATGTATGTTGTGCGTGAGCAGAAAAAGTGCCTGTGGGATCAAAACATTAATGTTAACTTTGTCATCAGATTGGTAGCCATAATGTCTATTATTACTGCTGCTGCTGCTAATATTTCTACAGCAGTGTGATGAGTTAACTCGTCACCCTTTTGGTGTTGGTCCTTAGTCAGATGTATCCTCACTGCAAACGAACTGCTTCATTACAAAATCAGTGTATAGGGATGCACAATAGCAGATTTTTACCGATATTAGAAAAAAATCTGGCAGATACTGATATCAATAACAACATATAAATGAACTGGAATAAGTTTTTTGGTTACACCTACAATAACTGCAAATATACATACATATATATATATATATATACATTAAACAGTAAAAATAAAGTCAAGCTTCAATGATTTACTGATCTGTTGACATAAAATCTGCCATTTTTTTGGGCACTTACACTTTAAATGTGAAATTAACATGCAAAAATTCCTCAAACGTAGTGCTAATATATACACAACTAAAGTACTGTCAGTAAATATTGGCAGAAATACTCATATCTGTTGGCATTGATATCATACCAATAATATCGAGCATCTCTACTATGTTTTTTCCCTTTTTTCATGATGTGAAAATTTACTAGAATGTCTTAAAAACTCAATATATTTTCCCGCCATTATTACAAACTCTTCAAGAATCATTCCTGAAAATCAGTAAAATAAAGCAGCAGAGGGAAAAGAAGATCACATGGAGGATGTTATATGAATCTGATTTATAAACAGAAGTATGAGGGCACTCCTCTGAAAGTATGACAGTTATTTCTAAAGCCATTTCCCTGCATGTGTGTGCAGGTCGGCAGGTTGGAGCAGGGAATCCTCCGGACTTACCTATAAAAAGCATGGAATGTTTTCTCGCAAACTTCAGCCCCTCGGCCCTGTCCAGCTCGTGGTTTTCCTAAAACAAAGGGGAGGTAAAGGCTTATTTGAGGTCTGCCGGGCGGAGCTGTCAGCTACTGTGGTCGTCACAGGGTGGAGAGGGAAAGTGATTTTCACAGACAAAGAGCAGGACACAATAAATTCATAATGATCTACTTAGCGGGCATTTTTATCCTGGTTAAACACCAGCAGCCAGAAATATGAACGTGGGACTGCCAAGTTCATTTAGTGAGGTCATTTCTCAACGTGCTGGAAGTGGATTTTTATTTTCTCTTCCAGGGAGTAAGTGCTTTAAACAAATTCATGTCCTTTTGCATTTTAAAAGCTGGAAAACCAACTTTGAATTTGAAGGAAAAGTGGAAATTACGTCCAGTCAGAATTTCTTTAAACCTCAGCATCCTGATGTGCAGTCACTTTAAAATCAGAAAATCTTATTAGTCAAATTGGAAACACAAACTCACCCGATCGATTTTGTTCCCCACCAGCATTTTGACGAGGTCGTTCCTCGTGCAGTACGTCTCCAACTCGTTGAGCCAGTTGTCGAGTTTGGTGAAGGTTTCCCGTCTCGTGACGTCGTACACTGAAGACAAAGTAAAAGAGAAGGCAGACAGATGGAAATTAAATCTGCATACTTCCAATTTAACAGAGATTTGAGGTTTTAAATGACAGCTCAGGAAAGGAACTGCTATTTTTCTACCTTTAAAATCCATGAAGCACCAAGAGGGAAACTTTCAGCATAAGACTGAAGTGTTTCTGTAAAATCATGCTGCATATGTATATATCATTATGTTTAAGCGTGAAGATCAACTTTGATTGATGCAATTGTTCTAGATTTAACTGCTATTTTAATTTTAGTGTTTATATGAAAATTTTCTACTTTTTTGCATATTCCATGTTTGTTACAAATCATGTTATCATGAAAATTTAGGCATTAAAATAAGTGCATTTTCTGGGTAAACCATCTGAAAAAGTCAATTGTTTGAAGACTTAGTATGCATCTGTTGGGACTTTGGAGAAGTTGAGGATTAGGCAGGTTTATAACACATTGCTTTCTGCTGTTTTTATGAGCTCTTCAGAATCAGAATCAGATTCCCTTTATTGTATCCAAATACAACCGAATTAGTGTGACAATCAGTCAGCGTATTTCCTTATAATTTAACTTTTCTTCATATTGACAATCTTATTGGACTTAAAATATGTATTACTAAGATTCTAAATAAATCAAATAAAAGAGATAGTCTGTACTTGTGTGTGCATCGTTACACTTATGCTTTTGGAGTCCTGCAGAAAGCAGTGTCTATGTTAACTAAACGTAAACTAAAAAGGTTAAAGTTGGGCTGCTGAACACACAAAAAAAGACATTTCCAGGTCACAAGCACATCAGCATTGTGCATTAATCTAAACCAAAATTCTGTCATTTTAACTATTCAGGTCAAAAGCTCTGTTCACTTTTGCTGAGTGGCTACAAACACATAATATCAGCTGCAGCTGTGGGACAGAAATTCTCTTCCTCTGGGGTCATCACTCCCAAACTTAAGCCAGTCACGTTAGTTTTTATGAGTCATAAGTTTAGTTAACCTTAATCAGAACATTTGTGTTCACATTTATATTAGTAGTAGACAATGATAATTATATTATGACTTACTTTAAATGACTGAAATGCGACTAAACTAAAAAACATTTTCTACTATAGACTACGACTAAACCTAAAGAGCCACCACAGTCAACACCACGGGGAGGGTAAAATGTTGGCAGACTATGACTACGGGGCTCAGGAGAACTTTTCCTACAGCTGTTTTTATTCTTACCGTCATTATTCTGTTATATCTGTTCTGTTGCAGGGACCAGGTTTTTCTGAAAAATGCAGCTGCAAGTTACTGTACATTATTTTGTTGAGTGTGCACCCATTTTTATCCAAGTGCAATAATCCAGGGATGGGAAAAACATGTTAAAATACACACACACACGCTCAGACAATAACCAAAATCAAACTCTTTAATCCAGGATGGATTTGAAAAAATATTTATATGAGTTGACAGGAGTTGCAGCAGACGTTCTTTAACTGTTGTTGTTTTAAAGTGTTGATAACTAAACTATTTATATGCCAACGCATGAAACTTTTTAAAAGCAGGATTTGATCAAGGTTATCAGATACTTTTCAGGGTGAAATAAAAGCAAGGAACTGTTTACTCAACACACTTGCTGTCACCAGTTAACCAGATACAAGTTAAACCGTAACACCAGTCAGACATGGTGGTGGGAGCAGATATGAAAATAAAACAGCTTTTGCATAGAAACTGCAAAAAAGGTGCAAATCATGGACATAGTTACAAGATAATATACTGCATCTAATGGTGTAATTCTGCATTTTCTGTGGAAATGGGGATATGCTTTAAATAACGGAGGATAATACCTGTTGATGTGCAGACATAGTCTGAGTGTGTGGTTTTGCTCCATGACATCTTTTTACTCTGCTTTGTTAAGCAAACACTCGATCAGTTAAAACAAAACACAAACATGATTGACCGATCATATGAACAGGTTATCAGTGTTGGCCAAGAAAAGCTCAATCGGGCCATCCCTATTATTTACATTGATTTTTCAATTATAACAAGCATTTTTTTGCTCTTAAATAAGGTCTAATTTTTCAGGTGCGTATTATACATGAGTACACGCAAAACACTTAGCATATTTTGACTCGCCAACATCGGGATTGCAACACATCTGTTACAAAAAGCCTAAATATTCTCTTTCTCTGCAAAAACACATGCAAACACAGGCCATCTTCTGAGCAAGGGGACACACAATAGCTGAGCTGTGATTGGTCGAAGACATCGGCATGTTGCTCTCTGATTGGATGGTACACTACGACTGAGCATGCTCGGGCAGAAATTGAGTAATTGCGCATGTGTGAAGCAAAAGGTATTTCCGCATCTGTTTGAAAGAGAAAATCGTGTACGGTATTTGTTGTGAAAATACTGAAATTTCATTGATTAAAACTTTAAATAAAGGACATTTTTGAGCTGTCTGAGAGAGTAAGTTTTGGGCAAAATTTGGGTGTGTGTTACATTTGAGTTCAATGTTTTTCCAGGCAAAAGTCTTGAAAATATGGGGTGGGTTTTTTAATTGAGAAATGACGATACATTGATTTCTTTGGATCTAAGTGAAATCCATTAATGCCTTATGTATACTTCTGCATTAATTCATATTTTACCCCTTCAAGTATCTGCTTTCCCCTTTTTTAATGTGTAAAACTATTTCTCCTGTTTTCCAACAGCGTCCAACTCTCTTCAGCAGTCAGTCTACTCTGACCACACTGAACAACAACTTATACACCTTTATTCTACTTTAATTCATCAAAAACACTTAATTTATTGATGATTTGCTTGTTCTTCATTTGTAATAAGAGTTTCTTTGTGTTACTCTTCCCCACTGTTGTAGCATCCAGGTACAAAGATTCCCTTCAGTGTTAATAAAGCTTATGCTATTTAACCTTGTTTCAATGCATGAAACTTCTAACCCTTAAATACAGAAAGAAACACGAATATGAAATATGTAATACAATAACATCATATTCTTCCTGGAGCATCACTCAGGGGCTCTAAGTGCTGTAAGAGGCACCTTGTATTTCTATTCTGTTCATCATTAAAGCGGTCAAAAGGCTGCAGAGGAAGTCTGTTTAAAAGGTTTAACTCACTTCCTGTGTGTGTGTTCATATATATGATGTACATGCACGTCCGTATGAGCGCTCTGACTGAGGGAGATAAACTGACTTCCAGAGAGAGAGAGAGAGAGCATGTGTGTTTGTGCCACAGGATGAAAAACCATCTTGTCTCTCTATAGCCACAGATCTGACGTTGAAACGCTGGAAACACACGCTCAGACTCACACGTTCAGGTGCTTCGGTAATGATGGCCCAAACATTCACACTCACCCAGGATGACTCCCTGAGCACCGCGGTAGTAACTGGGTGTCAAAGTCCTGAAGCGCTCCTGACCCGCCGTGTCCTGGAAAACAAAAACAAAAACAGGTCATCGACACTGGACGCACTGGAAAAGAGACAAACTGGTGACTCACACAGAAAAAACAAGACGGACGAACGGACATAAAGAGCAAGGCTGAGTCCTGAGCCCATCAACCAGCATGGAGGTGGAACGGTGGGACGTGGGCGCCATCTTCTGGCTTTTGAGGGTAAAGAGCAGAGCTTCTCAAACTTTATTCACACCAAAGTCTCAGCCAAAATCTCAAGGCACAACACATTTATATTTATGTGAAATAGTCTTCGTAATATGAGCTACAGTAGGGGATTATTTTGTGCATGTTTACTTTTACTACTTAAATTTAAAAAAAAAACAAAAGACAATTTTCTGATGACACATTTAAAACTTCCTCTTGATCTTACATTTAAAGAAACCATGAAGGCAATTTAATCAGATTTAGTCTTTTTCCTTAAATTTACCTTGAATACACCATAATGTCACTTTGTGCCAGTTTAATTTAGAAAATCAACATTTCACCGTTGATTTCAACACTATTGTTATTTTAAAAGGACAGGATTTGTAGTTTCAGAGGGTTTTTTCTTTTTTTAATACCATATAGTCAGAAGTTTTTGCATCTCTGTTAAGATGAAGCCCAATGCTGATGTGCTAAACTCTATATTTCATTTTTATATCGACACTAAAGCATGTAACATCCTGAAAGTGCTGCTGTTTAGCTGTAGTAAGAACACATAGTGTACAAATTACCAAGGCCCATCTGGACTCGTTTCAAGGTGCACCAGTATTGAAATCACAATATCTGCCAGGATAATCGCAATTAGATCTTTTCCTGAAATCGTTCAGTCCTACACCAGTGCTGGTAAAGAGGATCAGGAGAAATCGGGAAGTTTTAGGAATCATTTTTCCTCACTTGATTAGAATAAACTCTAAAAAAATCTATTAAAAAACCTTTAAATTTTAGGTACAAAGCAAAAGCAATTTATTTAAACATATACCCTCCAAGAGTTCAAGTAAATAAGCTTACGAAAATTAAATGCTACCATCCTGTTGTATTATTATTAAGTTCGTTTTAGGGTTGACAGGAATATAAATCATACTTAATATATCATGGGTGGCACAGTGGCGCAGTACTTGCTTGGGTTCTATGGCTTCCCCCCACAGACCAAAAACATGCTCATTAGGTTGATTGGTGACTCCAAATTGCCCTTAGTTATGAGTGTGAGCTTGAATGGTTGTCCGTCTCTCTACGTGAACCTGCAATTGGCTGGCGACTGGTTCAGCATGTACCCCACCTCTTGCCCAATGCAAGCCAACCCAAAAGAGAGCAGTGGTATAGATAATGGATGGACAACTGTATCATTTAAAGTTGTTTTAATATTTAAAAAAGTAAACTGGATAAAATATTGTTGCTCTTTTTGGTCTGCCTGGACTTTTTTTGTGCTAATGCATGTAAAACCCTATCAAGCATAATCAAACTAAAGACAGTGTTTCAGAATCAGATAAATGTGTCAGAAGTTGTTTGAGCAAAGAGATGAAACAAAAGCAAAACAGTATTTAATCTCACAGAACTTTACACAAACCAGATTTATTAAAAACAAGTCTTTTACATCTGGATATTGTCCACTGAAGTTTTGGTAATTATGGGAAAAAAGAAAAAGTATACCAAGAGACGCATAGTGAAAACTATTCACACATTTACAATTATTCCTCCACACATTTGTCTGCCTCATAGAGGTATTAGTGCCAATATTGGACGCAAGTACCATCTCAAATGTTTCAAAGGGCCATATACTATTACTCACATTCCCTTTGTAATCATTTTGGGAAGTGACAGGTAAATATCTCTTCTGTTGTTGACATTTGGCTGCTCCTGAATGGACGCTACTGTCAAGACAACAGAAGAAGTAGAGGGGTGCATCCTATTGGTCCACAGGACAGGAAGTTCTGTAAAGGTCAAAAAAGAAGTCTAATAACATCAGTGCTACATTTTTATTAAAGTAAATGTGATTTAAAACCCACTTATTATGGATTTATCAAAGGAGATCCACAAATACAACAGTTCTAAAATATAAAACACTGCTTTTCAAGGCTGAATTAAACTTCTGTTTGTTGACCTGAAGCCTTTTGAACTGACAAAAGTGTGATCTCCCAAACACAGCTGTCCCCATAAAGACTTGTTATACAGTTCCCAAGATATGATTAACAATCTCAGTCATACTTCTTCTGGGCGCCAGGAGGGCATTGGAGCAAGTTAATGCTCATGCCTCACGACAAGAAGGTTGCTGGTTCAACTACCCCATGTGACCCTCAAACAGGCTTATGAAGCTTTCAAAGCATTTATGAAGCATCTGAGTGATAATAAATATCTAAAAACAGTTAATGTTTTGATTTAATAATAAGGAAAATAGCAAATAAGATGAAAAAAAACCTCCATAGCCAATCTGACAAGACCTGGAGACATTGTACAACTTAATTCAAAGTGTCAAAGAAAACTTTCACTTTGTCTGCAGGTTGTAATTCACCGTCACAGTAACTTGATTTTGACACATGAATTAAAGGTCTTGTATGAGTTGCAGATTCTGGGAGCTTAAATATAGTGTTTTGTGGAAAATATGAGCTTTTTTGGGAATGAGCCGCTGCTCTGAAATATGGAACAAAAATGTTTGAAGAGACATGCCAAAACATTTGAGATGAACTGTAATCTCTGGCGGGACTGACACACAAGAGAAACACTTGATTTTATACAGTTTATAATGGAATAAACACAAACTTAACTTACCCAGATAGCAAGTTTTGCTTTGTTGCCGTCCACTGTGATGGTCTTCACCTTGAAGTCAACACCTAGACAATAAAAAATACAGCCATTTAGTGACACTGTCAGGTTCTTCTCTTCAGTTTCTGTTTACTGTGAAGGAAATACACATAGTTTTTAAAGCACCTTTAATATCAGCGGCAAATTAAAAGGCTATAAATGGTATAAAAATACATGAAAGGTTGTCAATGAAAAATAAAATCATACTACATTGAAGGGGAACTAAAAAGACAGTTTGAGACAAAAAAAAAATCTTTATACCTTAAAATGTTGCTGTTCTCTTTTTAAGCCTGGGACACATTTAACATCAAGACATCTGGTTTGACTTGAGGATTTTAGAGAAAAAATATTCAAATATTTAAGTGTCTTTAATGGGTTATATATGGGCTAAATGGATTACATATGGCTAATATGTATGGTATTTATACTGACTGTATAAATCAACAGAAATATTCATGTCTGTCGATGCTGATAATCTGGTTTTAAAGTTAATTTCTGCTGCTGATATCACACCAATATTATCAATATGATATCAGCATACGCAGATAATTGCATCAAAAGTTACATATCATATCTGCAGATATGAACATTTCTCCTGATATTTCAGCCTTATATGTTTGCATCAAGATCGCAGAGTTTTTTACACATTAAGCTTAATAGAGAGAGTATAAGCTCCTAAAATAGGGCAGGTTTTCTGTCTGCAGGTAAGTTATTCAGTAATTTAGCTCTAAAAGTGTGATGAAACTTAATTTTACTGTTACTGTCAAAATAGATTTTACGTATGATGTAGGTGTAATCTAAAAATAACTACTCCATCATTTCTGCATATTACTATTGATATTGGCCAAAATATGTTATGAAACATTGGCATATTGGATATCCACAGAAATCTAATATTGTGCATCCCTATTACATATCTATTAGGGCTGTGTATTAGCAAAACTCTAGAGATACAATATATAGTAATAAAGTGTTATTCTATTATCATGGCAATAAATCACTTTTTTTGTCACTGAGAAGTATTTTTTGAAATTTCACTACACTGAGAACCTATTATCTTGTATGTATTGAAAAATCTGCTTTTCGACCAGTCTTAATTATATATAAAAGCATAGTTTTTCTTTTTCCATTCACAAGTTTTATCGTCTGTCTCAATGACAAAAATAAAGTCATTCATTGTTACAGCAGAACAAAGAAACACATGTCTGTTAATTAAGGAGTACTGAAATATCACACTATTGCGTCAAAAATATTGATACAGTATTGCCCTGGAACGTCATGATATACTGGTGTATAGATATATTCTTACATCATTCAAATGTATATAATTTATATATCTATATTTTAACCTATAATACATCAGCAGGCTACAAAGACCAATGATGTATCTGTAAAGTATACACACACCCTGCTCTCCAGACTGGCATGATGCCCACCCTCCTTTATTTAAATTATGATGGGGCTGTTTCTCCATATTAATCACATAAGGCCAGCGTGGTTTTACGACTGAATCTACTGTATAAAAATCACCTCCTGCACCTGCGTTATGGCTCAGATGGCAATAACTCACCCTGTAACTCCCTGAGGTCACAGAGGAGCAGACATTTACATGAAAATAAGCACGTTGTCCCTCTCCCCCTCAGACTAAATCTCCTATATTGCCTTTGTGCAGCATGTCAGTGTGTCTGGACAGCACGTCTGCAGAGGTTTTAGCATCCACTGACAGATTTAGCAGAGAAATGCAGACATGTAATGGGCTTGTTTTTACATCTGGGAGTGTAAAGGGGGGGGATTCAATATGGAGTCAAAACAGAGCAGCAGAAACAGACAGAATTATGACATAAAATACTACAGATGAATACACAGTCTGTTCACACTGTAAATCACAACAAGCAGCTCTTCCTCCCGTCCAGCAGGGCTACATAGATTCAGTTACCAGACGCATGTGAGGAGGAGTTTACATGAACATTTGTGGACCTGTCTGTCTTGATTTTACTTCAGTACGAGATCATACAGACCTCAGACAGCGAGTACACACAGAGGCATCTGTATTTGATATTAAAACACAACAACAGATGATCCTTTTGGGCTAATCTCTTCTTGATAAGCAGCAGTCATATTCAGGCCTGCTCTAAATGTTGTCAGGTCGATAACATTTTAGGTTTGATATGAAAATTTTAATATTTATTTGTCACTGAATTTAACCCTCCTGTCTTGCCTACACACTGAAACAAACATTAAAACATCTCAACTTTACAAGCCTTTTAATATCTCATATTTCACTTTTGTGCGTTAAGGTAAAAGAGAGAAGTATTTCCATCAGCTCAAGAGATTAAAGTGATAGTTCAGGTTTTTGGAGAGGGGTTGTTCGAGGCCTATGGCACGAGAGAATATTACTGCCACTGAAGCACTGACCAGCTTTGTCCCTGAGGGGAGATAGCGACTGCCAGGTGATGTATATTAGTCAATGGTGCCACCAAAAGCCTCATAATTACCCCACATTTTGTGCAAAACTACACAAAAAACTAAGTTGGCTCAACCAGACTACAGTAAGATTCTTTTATTTCTGTTTTTATCCTGGGTGTAAAAACAGGCAAAAGACATGGCAAAATTCTGATTTTACCTGCCACTCTGCTACACTTCACACTTTCACTCCACCAGCTTTGTCTTGTTGTTTTAAACAAGGACATCAGGATTCCTAACATTGAACAGCAGCTGGATCTGACTCAATGTCTGTAACCAGACAGATCCATCATACCAATCAATCAGAGTCCTACAGAGCAGGAAGAGGCTGGAGCAACAAGCAAGCTGACAGCAGTAAGTGACTGCTTGTGCAGAGATTAGCATAGATGCTAACAGCTTCAGTAACAGTCTTATCAGATCTGGACCACATTACTTTATTAATCAGCCCCAGACCCTTTTTTAAGTCTTCTGCTCGAAAAATGAAATGCCCATAAAGAAAAGAGTATATCTCTGCAACCACAAGGTCTATTTGAATAAATGTGGTGTCATAATCAAAGGAACACTTGTGAAAGTTGTTCAGATGTGTAATTATCAGTATATATGTTACTAGGACAGAGTAAATGAAGATAGAACACAGCATGATTGAAAGATTTCATTCTCGCCTAAAAAACAACAACACATTTTTATTGTGAATATCCCTTAGAAATGATGCAGTAGTAGCTTTAAAACTCGAAAAATGAATAATTAAGTATGTAAACATCACCTCTGTAAAGGTTTATTCTTATAAACTGATGTAGAGCAAAATTAGAGAATACTGAAAAAGACTGAATTTTGAGGCAAAGTCCAAAAATATCTGTATTTTGTCAAATAAAGGCAAAATTTAATAAATGTAGTCTCTAAAATGCATATGCAGCACTTTCTCTACATAATAACCTCTTTTGGATCGTTGTCCTGACATATTTTACTCAAAAAAAGCCTATAAATAAGCCTAAAAACAGTAATATTTGAAGATCTGACATCTCTATTCAGACCTCCTACGGTAATATATACAGGGCTATATCTTGGCCGTTGATTGGATGATTCACATCTCTATCGACTCGTCTGAGCCAACAGAATTTAATTGAAATCCCCCCCAGATGCATCATTGGCCAAGCAGAACTGCCGAAATGTGCTGGGATCCGACCCTCCCTGGGTGCCCTCGTATATAAGGGCTCCCGGATCCGAAAATAAGTGGAAAATGTAGTTCTTTTTGCTATAAACAAACATGGAGGCTGTTTGCATCACCCTGGAATGATCAGAAGCTCTCAAATCTGATGTTTTATGACAAAACAGCAGAGGTAAGACAAATATTTTGGACTCACGCAACAGTTTATCGTCTTCTTTGGAAGCTGGTTGCCCGAGTTATGGTCGTAGAACGACATATTTGGTCGATGGAAAGGTCTCAGTTTCAGCTTTCTGCAGATACCTCGTTTGTGTATAGCTCGCTGAAGGCCAGAGCTAAAGGTGAAAATGTGTCAAGTGGGTTGCTAGGTGGTGCTATACAGATTTAGATTTTTGATGACTCATTTGCTTGGTGTTTCAATTGTGTTTGATGTATGTAATAACGGCTTATATGTTCGTGTGGCTGAGTTTTTCCTGTTTAATTTGATGTGCAACATGACTACAGTCTTAAAGGAATAGTTCACTGCTTCATGCGGTCTTGTTGTGGAGCTTGCACGCGGACCCAGATCTGAGCCCGCTGGGGCTGCAGATTAAAGGAAATTAAAACTACGCTGAAAGTTTTTTACAACAGAGTGATAATTCTGATCTACTTCTGACATGTTTTGCTACGAGTTTGTTGTATGTAGTAGCTCACGTTCTGTCCTTTACACCACCCGCCTACTACAGATTGGCTCATGATGAATATGACTGACAGGACAATCGTCCAATCATCATACGCTTTTGAAAGGTTCTGCCCATTCCCAAACACTTTCTATGGACTCTTTCCCAGATGGACTAGTGAATGTACTGAAGTCCATCTGGTGTGTCAGGTGAAAGGGTTTCCCCTCTGCAGCTTCACTCAATATCACACAGTACTATCACAGCAGGTGAGCTTCATGGTTTTAGGCTTATTGTTGGATGTCTTCTTAATGGTTATGTGAGAATGCAACAGTACAGAGTAAAATAACTCTTACATTTACAGGAAGAGGCTGCCTTAAATCATCCACAGTTACATTTTTAACAAAGGTATTGCATCTAAATTGGTGCATTTACAGTTGGAATGTTCAAACGGATGTCCTTTATGCATATAGATGGTCATAATATACACAACCTTCAAACATAGCTGGCAATATACCAGGTGGCTGTGAAAAAACCTAGGTGTCCTGTTCAAATCTAGTCTTTAGGAGTTTGATTTTAGGTCCAAAAGTGATTCACCAAAAGAAAAAAGTTCGAGAAAGTATTTTGCTGACCAAATATGCACAGCCTTTTCCTTTAAAATGTAAGTATATATATTTCAGAGTAAAACTATAACAGTCAGTTTTTCCAATGTTATTCAGTCCTGATTAAAGTGATGAGTTGCAAACAGCAGCTGAATGGTGAGTCAACATTACACTGAACTATTTAATTTTAAATAAAAAGAATGAAACTGATTAATGACACATTCACGGTGGCACAATCATGACAGATTAAGCACCAAAGAGATGCATCTTCAGTTGAACTCATTACAGTGATGAGGAACAAACTACATAAATTAAACACATGTGATTTAGATTTTAAGTGTTTTTGTCTGTTGTGAGGAAGCTGGAGTCCCTCAAAGATGCATGTCTCCAATCAAGTGATCTGTTTTGGCCAGAAGAAAGAAAGTTGGCAAAGTAAAATCACCAATGATCCAGGTGTTGACTGTGTTTTGACTGTCTCAGCCTATCCTTGAATCTGTGTTTTGGGTTCAACAAGAAACCATTACGGGCCTCACAAACATAAAATCATGAGCATAGTGGTGAAAAACATTACGTCGATAAGGCAGTAAATTCAAGTTTCAATGAGCAAAAGCCTATTAATGCTGCCTCAGGTTGTAACACTCAAGGTCGTGCGTTCATGGTGAATGATTGGTCGCATTCGGAGAGGCTGATATCATTCGCAGGTCCACCAGGATAAAAAGCAACCTTCAACTCCAACGTACCAATAATTTCAGAACTCCACCAGTCACCAGCTTTTGTTTTCCAAATCTAATTTAGGTTTGAAATAGAACAAATATCTTTTTGGGGATGTGAGGACAGGTTTTATTACAGTAAATTTCACTCTCAGCTCACCAAGTGCTCCTACCATCTGTTAGCAGACGTCCTCACAGGCACGGTTTCAATGAGCTGACCTTGTTTTTGATTCAAGCATTACGAATCTTTAAGTGGTTTAAACTATTTCAATAAATACAGGCAGTACAATTGATGCAAGATGCAGTACAATTATTGAGCCAACCTGATTCTGGACTGTTGTTTAATTCAATTTACAGATTCTGCCAGCAGCCTCATCAGGACCGGGAGACCAGGATGCAGAATTAACTTGGGCTTACTGCTGCTATTGTGCTGAATAAGAGCCTTTGTTCTTTACAGCAGTTGTCTATCCATCATGCCCAAAAACTTTCCAGGTGACTAACTGGACACCATCACACAAACAAACTGACATGCCTTGGGCTTTCTCAGCCAATTAAATATACAAAGTTGGTTTACAGTCTGAATGATTTAATGTAACAAATGACCATCGCATAAAAAACTGAAGGTAAGCTCCTATATCAAAATGTTAATATGACTGTTATAAGTAGAGCTTTAAAGAACTAATTCAGAAACCTGTCTTTAGCTTTGAATAAGCCAGGTAAGCACTACAAATAGTCTTGTGATGTCTGGGTCCATTTGAGGCCCTCTCAGCAGGAGTTTCCTCACTCCTCAAAGGCACAACGGCAGCAGAGTAAATACAGAGTAAGAGGGGCAACAATACAGGCTTTTTTTTTACTTAAAACAAAAATACTGCAATTCACACACATATCGAATCATGGACATCGTACCAAACAGCTCAATATTTATTTCAGGGCCCTTTCACAAAATGGCAGAAAACGGAGAGTTTTTGTTGCATTTGCACCTTCTGTTTACACGAGAACGGTGCCCAGAGTGCCTGAATCCACAAACTTTGAAACCAGGGTCAAGAGAGAAGGGTTTTACAGAGCAACATGTGTGCTGCTAACTCTGCTTGGTTTATTATTGCTCCTCCAACAAAATGTGGATTTGCTGCTTCAATACTCTGACCAGCAGAGATGCATTTGTTTTATTCGCCAAGGACACTGCAAACCTACATCGCCTAATGGCCCTTGTGAATATGCATCGATATCACACCGCCTCCCGCAAAAGAAAACCCTTTCTCTAAGAGCTGTTGCATCCATGGAGCAGGACAATTCAAGTATTTTCAATGATGTTTAATTATGAACACAGATCAGTTTGTCTTACAGTTCATTTTTACTGCCCTGCAAAAAGGATCCTCGTGAAATTAGCAGTTAGGTGTCCCAGATGTTAGCATTAAATTGGTATGACAACAGGCAATTCTTCAAGAGGTAGTCGCATTCTCTACTCAAGAAACAATTCACATGGTGTCAGTGACTCAAAAAGTTGTTTCTCCAAACTGCAAAAGCATCAGCACTCACCATGAAGTCTTTTTCCTTTAGACAAGGATAAGATATGTGCAGGATAGTACGGGCAGCTCTTTCACCTGTGTTTCCTGCTTTGTTGCTGTGAGGATGAAATAGTTTTAACCGGCCAGACCGTGATGACCCTGCCTACCATAAAGCAAAAGCTTTTTGTTTGAAACGATAAAGGCCTTCGGCTGTAACACGTGTGACTGCTGCTGCAAATGACACATGAAACAAACATCTGTACAATGGTACCTATTCACCCCACATTAACTGCCTATGTTTGTAAAAAGGGTCAATATCAGCAAATACTGATGTTGAATCGATGCCGATGTGCAGCCCTGATTTTATCTAATGGTTCTTATATGATCTTCCACATGCCATGATCATGACACAGCCATTAAGGATCAATAATTAAAGTAATTAATAATTAAGAATTAAAATTCAAGGTTAGACTGTCTTGTTACAAGAGAGTTGTAATTCTATCAAAGGAGAACTATTATGCTTTTCCTCTTCTCTGACCTATAGATATTGTTACAATGTCAGATACTTGTGTTGGCACGTATCTGCTTGTGTTCTTGAACGTATAGCACTTTGTGCTACTTTTTTTGTATGAAAAGTGCTTTATACGTAAAGTTTGACTGATAGATTGATTGATTAATTGATTGTGTTAAATGATGCCAAAGCGTCAAATAATGAGGTTCATGCATTTGGAAGTGAGCCCTGCAAGCTGTTGAGGGTGGCTCTGAACGCTGTTTTACAGTCGTTTTTTAACAGGTCAGTCCTAGTGACTTTAATGTGTGGCGAACTCTCAAACTTGTCTGTTTGTGTTCAAAATAACTTGAAAAGTTCTGAACGGATTTGGATGAAATTTTCAGAAATTGTCGGAAATGGGATATGGAAGAACTGATTAAATTTTGGGGGTGATCCGGATCACCGTCTGGATCCAGGAATTTTTTAATGGATTTTTTAACATTGCCAGATAGGACCATTTTCGCCAAAGTGGACCGAAGCTGCTTGGCGGAAGTCCGCGCTCTCTGAGTGCTTTTCTAGTTATAGGATAGGATTGAGAGCCGAGAGTGATTTAACGGCGGTTTATCAGTATTTTTTGTGTAAATAATGTAAAATATTAAACACAATAGCATTAGAATCATTCTGGAGTGTTTTCTTTCCGTTCTTTTGCCGTATTTTCTCTGTGTTTTGCCGTATTTCCGACATATTTTCTGCGTGTTTTATTGTCTTTTTTGTCATTTATCGTATTTTTGATCATAGTTCATTTTTTATGGATTCCATACATAGTAATTTTAGAAATATTGGAGGAAGAAATGTCGAGATCTCTGTCCTCAGCTGGACAGAGAGTGCTTCAGGGATTATCATCAGTAAAAAAAAAAACACCTGGACATGGTCTAATAGAACAGGCTGTAACATGGACACTAAATGATGTAGTCAAACAAAAATGTTTGACTTTATGTAAAATAGGTGAAGTTTATTTTAGGTCATCTCAGAAAATTTCTACATATTCATTTACAATCGTTTATGAAGAGAATCCTGTTAAAAATTCAAATCAATTTTTATTCTTTTCTTGTAATTACACACTGTTTTAAGCATTTATAACATAATAATGACAAATACTTGCAAGAATTGTTTATTGAGAGAGCCTCATTTTCGAGGCTTTCCACCAAAGCCTCGAAAATGAGTATAACAGCTCTTCTTTAACAACAGGGCATTTGAACAACCCTATGAACTACCAACCTTTCTCATATATAGAGGACTGGATTTAGAATACAAAGTAAATTACAACCCACAAAAGAAATATATATATATATATATATATATATATATATATATATATATATACACGTATATATATATATATATATATATATATATATATATAGAGAGAGAGAGAGAGAGAGAGTTAAATTGACCATTCTTAACTCTACAATAAAATTAAAGCATATATTTATCTTTGGTACTTTCCTATTTTTTCTTTGTTGTCAAAAACAAAAAAATTGCTGTTTTTCCCAATATCGTTCAGCCCTTGAGTGTACTGACATCATAAACTACTGCTCATTGTGACTGAGAATAATGATACAGTTTTCACCATCCTCTGATAACTGTTATCTTCCTCTTTAAGGGGGTGACCTCAGGACTGTTACTCACCTATTGTTGCTGCCTGCTCGGGGTCAAATGTGTCATCTGTGAATCTTAAGAGGAGGCTGCGGACAGGAAGAGGAAAAAAAGGTGTTCAAACTATTTCAGAATACAGATCAGTTTATATCCCTGTGTTCACATAACCTTCCCTTTATCTGAATATATTCAGCATCTCTCTCTTTCCACCAATCCCTTCGGCCTTCACGTGTAAACGTGTCCTGGCTCTGGATGATATCACCTTTAGATTACAGTCTGGAGTTCAGGGTTCAGCTCTTAACTCTGACTCATCAGGAGCACAGACTTTAATCACAGCTCTGATGATCGGAATAATCTGACTCCGTTCCTCTGACCCGAGCGTGATTCTCTTATATTTCTCATGGATCATCAGGCGGGACGCCGGAGCAATGAGTGTTTATTGTTTTGGGTTTATACAACAGATGAACTGCGCCCGGGGGCAGCCAAGTTTAGAAGTGCGTGGGTCATTTGTTGGGGTAAAATGAAACCTGTGTTTCCTTCGCCAAGTGTGATGATTTAGGGCTTTTACAGACTGCAGGCAAACACGTTACACATCTGTTTGCTACTTTAAAAATGAGTCAGTCGGTGAAACTACTTGATAATAACAAAACTGGCTCAGGGTTTCCTGACATTTGAGACTGATTATTGTTTGAATTGGTTTATTGTATTAGGCTGAAACCTGCTCTGTAATAATAGGATATGATTTCTGGAGAGACTCCCATGGTCTGTGTACAGTATGGCGCTGTTTTGTGGAAATATAAGCAACTCAAGGTTTATATTCTTGTATGCATAAAGTCAGCCGGCCTCTGGGCTCAGTCTAAACAGAGAATACATATATCGTGAGAGGACTGATGGTTTAAGAGGGGCTGAGGTGGTCTTTGTGATTGTGTGACTGGGAAAATGCTACTTCATGGTAATGTTCTACAACAAGAACATTGGTATTAAAATAATTCTTCAAGGGTTTTTGAGATATAAGACTCACAAAGATGGTCCATGATAATGGTTGACCCCAAAACAACAGCCTGTGATGTGATAAGACAGCTCATGTCTGTGCAATGAGTCACAAAAAGATGCTTTAACAAGTCCTGGTGAGTTCATTTCTCTGTGTTAAAGCTGTAACTGTATGCATGGGTTGTTTCTCTGCAGGGTTATGTCGACCTGCTGCTGAAAAGACAGTGTCCTGCTTTGGCTGCTCAATATAAATATATAGGAGCTTAATGTGAGGACTTCTAATGTCAAAAGTTAATCAAAAGTCACATATTTCACAATGACGACGCTTTAGTGGTTTAAGTTTCTTGCAAGTGTACAGAGTTTCTCAATTTTAAAAGTTCAGTGTTATGGTTGTCCTAGATAAGAAAGTTTTTGAGGCTGTTGAGTGCCCCAGAAAATGTTGCTTTGGATTAATATCCACATAAGACACATATAAAGGGATTTTTTTCTAATTACTCCCAAAAGAAAGCTACAAGAAAAAGATGCTTCAATTCTCCTTTCACCATGATCACATAATAAACACATGCACATGCTGTAGTGTAATAAATGCACCTGAGCACATTGTCAATGGAAAAAACAAAGGACTGTTCAGCCCTTATATATAATTACATACGTTATATTTTTATAGATAGGAATTAATTATCATGTATCTAAATGTTTGTAAGAATAAAGTAAAACATGTTGGATGGTGTTGAGATTGTTTTGCCATTTAAAAGACTTTCAGTGATCATGCTAAAGTGGGCATGTGATAATGATTTAGACTGAATGTTACTTTGTATTTTAACACTGTCTTTGATTTACAGTTTGATGTATTGATTGCAAAAGTCCCTCAGACAAGTCTCTAAATTTAGGCCAGAAATGGAAAATCTGGTATTACAGCTTGTCCTGATGTAGAAAAACACAACTTAGCAAAAACATGACAGATGCCGCCACATTGCATAAGAGATTATCTCTATATTTCTTGGCTTTCACTTTGAGATCTAAAAGTGAAAAATGTTTTCAGACCCACGCCTCATGTGCTGCCTTGCTGATCATTCTGGAAATGCTGATATCTGCTTCAGTCCTCAGGAAAGCTCTGTACAAATCTGTTCTTCATAACAGTTTGTTATTTCAGAACACACTCTCAAAGTAATTTTAAAAAAGTGAATCACACATCAAAAGTCCAGTAACGAAGCCTAACGTAGCTCATGACCTGTTCACAGGGATTTAACTCTGCAGGTATGCTGAACTGGATACCACAGATTGTTCTGTGATGTTTACGGCCCAGGTTGTCAGTCTAGATTCTTTCACACTGTTCAGAACATTCGCGAGGAGGAAATAACCAGAACAAGTTCTTACTCAGTTGACACAAGAAAATATATTTAAATGTCCGACTAATGACATTAAATATAGTCAAAAGAAGACTTTGTTGACATTGTTGTAACATGCAAATAAAGTCAGACTGTTGCAACGTGTTCATTGTGAATGCTCGACTAAGATAAAACCACCAGAGGGCCACACAATAACATGCAGGATACTAATTATCTATCAGATAGTTACTTAGAATAGAATATAATACTCTTTATTGTCATTATACAAAATGTATAATGAATTTAGAGAGTTTCTCCTTTTTCAGTTAAATAAAAAAAGGTAAAGTATAAAATAGATATCCATATATACAAGATAAAATCTTACAGGACAGTGCAATGGAAAACCTCTATATACAAATACAAGATGAGAAAAAGGATAATTACTAAGAATATATAGAAAACAGAAATGTACTGCACAGGATAGTTGAATATTTACAGAACACTTAAAGTGCACATGATAATTTATACTTACAGACTGAAAAAAAGAATGAGATGTAGCTTCTTTAAAAATTAACCATTCTAACATTCATAACTTATGTATAAATGCAAATAATAAGATTTTTTAAATGACATCTGTTTTTCTTTGTTCAAATATATTTTGTGATACAACATTCTTAAAGAAACAAGACATCAGTTAAAATTATCATTTCTTGCAGAGCATTAAAACGTCTGAGAAACCAAATATTCTTAAGGGAATATTTGGATTTTTAACATTTTCATGGCAGATTTAGTCTTTTTTCTGCTTGTTTACAATTTATGAGATTTAACTGTGGACCACAGTGACAAACTCTTTTGTCCTTCAGGCCAACAACTCCTCACTCCGGGGGAGAAGGAGCAACAGGAAGACAAAGGACGGGAAGGAGCAGTAGCCTGTAGCTATATTTTTTATTTTTATTTATTTATATTTATAATTGCAAATTGTTTTTTACTTTTTCACTTTTCTGATACCTGCATGCTTCTTTTTTTTAATCTGTGTGCTTCAAATGCTGCTGGAATCCTAATTTCCTGAGGGAGTCTTCCCAAGAGATTAATAAAGTTCTATCTAATCACATCTAATCTAATCTAATTTTCCATCCCTGGTCTGCGGGATAAAACATCACATATCTAAATTTAGTGTCTGACAAGTTCACATGTGACATATTTCCACCTCCATTATCTGGTACTTAAAAAGGACATATCAGGTCTAATTTATGGCAAAGACACTTCATAGTAAGAATAACTGACAATTAAATGCTTTCTGACCACAAGTTATTTTATTTTAAATGTTCAGTCCTCCTAAAATGATTTATTTTACATTTTCTTCTGTCTGCCTGTGTGACATTTGGCATTAAAGCCATGTGGATCTGACTTGGAGATACTTTGTTTCTATTGTATCTTTACAGAGAAAGGGTTTTGAGGTGTGTTGTGTATCTTCATAAAGCTTGATCAATGCTGAGACATGATTATTGGTTGATACTGCCAAGCACCCCTACAGTACACAGGATCAGAAACATGGTGTTCTCCTTTCACTGCATCACATCTGTCTGCAGTGAAAGCAGACACTTTCTACTCTTCATAATTCCTGCTAAATCAGAGTAACTTGAGGTTAACTTTGGACTCATATCTGTGTAAAGGCAGAGGAGACAAAGACAACGAAAGAAAAGTGATCTCGATTGCAACATCTTCAAATATGGAGCAAATATGATGTCACTGTCAGCTAGCATGGGTTAGCAGGTTATTTACCCTACACATACATTACATAAACTGTGAATGCCCTCATAGTGTGGCCAATTTCATATTAAAAAAAGTAGGAACCCACTCTAAACAAAAATGATCTCATCACTTCATATTTTTGGCTCTGTAGCTAAGCTAACCCCTGCTAGCTAACGCTAACAGTGAGCCACGACATCATTTTCTTGGAGATCTCTTCAGCTTACCTTGACTTCCCAACGCCACTTTCTCCTATTATTAATATTTTCAGCGTCGTCAGGACGTCGTCTTCCATTGTCCCCTCACTCTAAGCGCTGTTACTGCCGATAAATGGTTAGAAAATCCCGTTAATGAAGCAGAACCGCTGTGACTGACTCCTGTTTACAGCCTGTGACAAAGATAGGATTAGACGGTGAGACGTCTCACTCCGAGCACATCCGCTGTGACTTCTTGGCACTTCCGCTGAGCACGGCGTGTCTGATGGGCTCGTGCGGGCGATTACGCAATGAGGTAGACCCATTATACTGTGATATTTAGCAGATTGTACTTCACCTGCTTCTTTAAAAACAGGCTTTCTTTTCCATTTCAAGGCATATTTGCTCCCGTAGACATATCACACTGTGAACTGACACAAATTTACAAATGTCAAGGAATCAATAAGGTGAAAGTAGCTACAAAGTACAGACTTTAAACACACTGAAATAATAATATTTTGGTCCAGTTATTGCTTGGAGTTTTTTCTGAATTGAATGCATCTTAGTCTTTGAAATGAGATTATTCGCTATCACTGTACAGCTACCAGGCATATGAGGCCTTTTTAGACCTCCTGTCTACTTCACTTTGGGGCTGTCATACTGTTGTTTTTAACCAGGAGGTTTTGCTGTAAAGTTCACACTCCTTGCCGACGTTGGCTGAGAGGCAGATTTCTCTAAAACAGATCAAACATGAAGTCATTCCTAAGCAGAGAGTGAAGACCTCCGCCAAACAGCTCAGTTCCGGCAGTAGCGTTTCCACAACCCCTGTAAAAGATGCAATTCTGGACCACGAGATCCTGAATAGGGCCAGAATCCGGACCAAACTCAGCAAATACATGGAGGTTGTTATCCTGTATGAACCCAACAAGTTTTGGGAACGTCACTTAATGTTATGATTTTATATGAATTACTGAATGTCGTCAATGGAATTTCCTATTATAAAGTTAATTTTTTTTGTGATGTCAGTATGGATCAGATCCAGAAGAAGTTTACCTTGATGATAGAGATATGGACCCCATATTATCCTGTGAAATTGGAAGTCAATTGTTAATAAATGGCAGAAATATGATTTTTTAAAAGTCCACCCAATGTTAACTTATGGGATTGGGATTTTTATGCATTCAGAAAAATGTACATGTCACCATCAAAAACTGATCATGTTGGGCCATCACCAACACCCCTGAAATTTCAGCAAAATCCATCCAGTGATTTTTGTGTTATCTTGCTATCAAATAAACAAACAAACTGACAAAACGTAACCTCCTTGTCACAGGCAATGAACTTGTTTCCATTGCAATGTTTTTGGGGTTGTGTCAATACTTATGGATTAATTGTATTAATACTCAGAAATACTCTGAGCCTAGCCCACATATTTGGTGTGAGCCTAGCCCACATATTCAGTGCATCCTTGATCAAGGGGAGAGAAGGACGACACAGCAAACTCGTGTGTGGTTAAGCTCTCTCAGTTTATTTCAGGAAAACAAAGGCTTTATATACTACACAGTGTGATGGACAAAGATGTGCTGGAGACTTTTGTCCTTCCCCCTGCCCTGACATGTTGAACAAATGACCAGAGTTAAATTGCATTACTTCATAAACAAGTTACTTAGGAAAGCACACTTGGACCTTAATTACCTCCGCCAAGGAGGTTATGTTTTTGCTGGCATTTATCTGTTTGTCTGTCTGTTTGTTTGTTTGTGTTCAAAATAACTTGAAAAGTTCTAAACGGATTTGGATGAAATTTTCAGGAATTGTCAGAAATGGGATATGAAAGAACTGATTAAATTTTGGGGGTGATCCGGATCACCGTGTGGATCCAGGAACTTTTTAAAGGATTCTTTCACATTGCCAGATAGGACCATTTTTGCCAAAGTGGACCGAAGCTGCTTGGCGGAGGTTTGCGCTCTCTGAGTACTTTTCTAGTTGGTAATGCAGTCCATCAATGACTTCCTCACCACAGACACACACGGCATATATGTCCAGAGTTCGCTAGTTCAACCTATGAATGACTTCCTGAGCACACACATATACGCACGCAGTGCATATGATCAGAGTTTGATCTGATGGCAGGATTGAAGTTTTAATATTTATTATACCAACTTGTAGGGACAGAAAAATAAAAAGATACCCTTAAAATAATCACAATTTTTTTCCATACATATTTAGAATTTGATAATAAGAATTTTAAAAAAAATTAAGGAAGAACAATTAAGTCTATTTGTTGGCTTTCATCAACAACAAAATTAATAACAAGAAATTATTAGGTTTTCAAATATTATTAGAGGTTTCCACACTTTTTTGCCCTAGGAACTCCAAAAATCAAGCCAACATCCGTCCATCCCTTATCTATACCACTGATCCCTTTCAGGGTCTCAGGGCTGGAGCCTATCCCAGCTGACACTGGGCAACAGGCGGGATATACCCTGAACTGGTAGTCAGCCAATCACAGGGCCACAGAGAGAGACAAGACAACCATTCATACTCATACCTAAGGGCAGTTTGTAGTCACCAATCCATCTAATGGGCATGTTTTCAGTCTGTGGGAGGAAGCCGGTGTGCCCAAAGGGAACCCATGCAGGCACAGGGAGAACATGCATACAGGGAACAAACCAGCAACGGTCTTGCTGTGAGGCATATGCAACACCTGCTGCGCCACCTTGGTGACTCTGTTTGTTCATCTATCTTGAATTTAATTTGGAATTGAAGCATGGACCCAGAGAGGTAGCGGGGATTTCCAGTGACTAAAAGTTGGCTGGGTATTGGCTGGTGACTGGCTGGAGGGGGAAATTGAAGCGGCTGGATCTGCACTTGCATCTGTTAACAGCTAAATGTTAAATTCTAATAAAGCTCAGCCTAAAAAGAAATAACTGTTGCATAGCATCTCTTACCATTATTAATAGTTGAGAAATACTGTATATAAAGCTCATTTTAGGCTGTTGTACATGTATTGTCTTAATCTTTGAACATGATTTTATTTTTAACATTACAGCCTAAAAGTCATTCCTCTTCTTAATCAGACTTATCAGTCAGTGCCTAGGTGAAAACAACACTTGTGACCATGAGTCAAACCATGAGAGGACGTGGAAATGATTTCATGCTCCACATAACTCAATAAAACCATGCAGCACACTCACAACAGCGTCACTGTGAATGAATGAAAGCAGTCTTTGGTCCTGTGATATGACTGCACTTTTAGGTGTCAGAAAAATGTCTTGACTTGAGCTTTGTAAAAATCATCTTATTTCTGCCTCAGTGATGCATAAAAGGGAACAAAACTTGTATGAATGTACAGTGTTATTGCCACATTATCAATATTAACAAATGACATGGATTAAAAAATTCACCCCATTGTTTTTTTTTTTTTAGTTTTAGGCAGGATATACCAAAGATTATTTTTTCATCCTAACTTCTTAATAAACATAAGGTAGTTCTAAAGACTGATGTCAGCCTTGAAGTACAGCTGCTTAATGTTTTACCTTAAGGAACGTTTATGGTGTTATGTTTAGGTTTTAATCAGGATTGTCTCGAGGAGACACTCTTCAAACTTGACGTTAAATGGAGGCACCTTCAATCGTCTAATTAATGTCCAGGACCAGCTCTTCAGAATCTGGCCCCTCATCTCACCCTGCAGGTCTCAGTCCATCGCATAGGGTCCAAGCAAGCTGCTCTGGAGTCTGAAATGATCCCGTATCCCTGACCACCACCAGACTCAAAGGGGTCCAGTCTTACAAGCGGCCTCATCCCAGTTTGAAAAATAAATAATTGCTCCATCAAATTGTGTCTTTCCTGATTGAAATAATTTGAAATCATTTTAATTTGAATGTACAGGTTTCATAGCATGACTCACATTTTTGTAGTGCTCTTGCTCTACATCAGCTGTGTCTTATGATCATCTAGAGCCAACCAAAACTTTTATATAACCACATCACACTAATTTATACAATCTATTTTGCTTACTATAGAGTCTGTTTACAACAGGGGTGTTCAAACTATAGGGCCTGAAGTCCTTTAATTATGGCCCCCAAACAATTGAGTGAATAAAGACAACAGCAGCAAATAGCTCTAACTGCGCCCATTTTCCAAACAATTTTCTCCAACTCAAGATCCAGTTTATAGAGAACATTGCAGGATTCATCCTCAGGAGCCAACAGCTCTTAAAAGTTTTTCAGCCTTTTGCTCTTGTTTTGTATCCAACTGAATTAGCAGTCAATGTCTCCCCACTTCTGTTCAGGGGTGAATATGGTAGCTAGCGCCAACCAGCTGATAAGCCACCCCTAAACCCTGAAACCTTAACTCTGGTAAAATGAAAGTGAGGTGTAACAAGGTGTCCCAGACATTTTCTTATATTTGGCCCTCCGTTGGAAAAAGTTTGGACACCCCTGATTTACAGTCACCAAGTCCTCATTTACTGGTGGTGAACTCCATTTACCTCAAAACACTGAAGTTGGAGGTGAAAGTTCAGCCACACCAAAGTCAAGAGCTGCTAAACTTGGTGTTAACTGAAGATTCCCACTCTGCTCAGCTCAGATGAGATCAAGATGATCAAAAAGTATCTGCTGAGGTACTCGAAGATCTTTGAGCAGAAGGATCGTCTCAGCCAGTCCAAGGCTTCGCAGGAGCTGATGGACAAGCGCAGGGCCATGATGGAGGAGTACCGTCGCTACAGGGAAGCAGCGCTGCAGTCTTACCAAGAACAGAAGAGCATCCGCCTGGAGCTCAGAGGAGGAGTGGAAACTGATGAGCTGGACATAAACGTGGACGACTAGGAGGAAGAGACCAATGACTTTTTTATCAACGAAGGAATCATTCCCCTTGGAAGTCACTCTGTTGGAACTCCTTTCACTTTAAGGCCCCCTTCCCCATGTAGACCCGGCCCGATCTGACTAGCTGAAGCGATTAAGTGCCATGTTTTCAATGGCGCTACATCCTCTCTACAGTCAAGGGCTTGCTACCCTGAGTAGATGGACCTGAATGTCTGTTTAATAACAGATAGACAGATAGGAAGCCGTTATTGTTCCAGGGAGAAGGGATAATAAACAATAACACACAGCAACAGCCTTGGGTTCAACTTGATCAAGTTTTTAAATTAGGCAGGAATTATCAGGCAACAGGTTACAATGTGGTGATACGTGGTGAATGTGTGGCTATGTTGTAGTTCCATAGTAGCTTAATGAGAGTTTTTTACTCTCACTGATTAAGTTTAAGCTTTAAAAATCATGGAAGCTAGGTTTGTTAGAGAGGATTTTCATGATGAACAAGACAGAGGTGTATGTTTCATGAGTTTTTGTTCACACAGTCCTTATCATCAGTACTGGTCCAAGGCCACAATAAGAAATCCCACAGGCTTTTAGTTGAGGGAGCTAACATGATGCTAACTCCATGGTTTGCCAACAAAAATATGTCATCCCTGTGCCACTCAACTCTTGTTACCCTAATTGTCAAATTTAACCATTTCATCGTCTTTTTAAAACAGGTTTTTTGATTCTTTGGTCCCTGTAGCATAAAAATAAATGTATTTATATGATGCTTTAGATTTAGGGCAGCATGGCGACACAGCAGGTAGTGCACGTGCCTCACAGCAAGAAGTTGCTGGTTTGATATCCGTGTCTGTCAGGGGCTTTGTGTGTGGAGTTTGCATGTTCTCCGCATGCTTGCATGAGTTCTCTCCACAGACCAAAAACAGGCCCATTAGCTTTACTGGTGACTCCAAATTGCTCTGAGGTAGGAGTGTGAGTGTGAATGGTCATCTGTCTCTCTTTGTAGCCCTGTGATAGCCGGCAACCAATTCAGGGTGTACCCTGCCCCTTGTACAATGTTAGCTGGGGTAGGCTCCATCACTCCTGACCCTGAAAGGGACCAGCAGTATAGATAATGGATAGATGTATGCTTTAGATTTACAGGACAGGATTCAAACACAGTATCCTGAAGTCAATAAGAAACTCTTAGCTGATCTTACCAAGAAAAACTTTGACCTGAGCATTGTCTGCATCGAGTTTGTAAATCTGAACAATTCTTACACCTTGTTTGAAAATGTATATTAATGTGTCTTATATAAATCATTTTAAAACAGAAAAGTACCCACCCTTTTCCTTCTGTAGTAACATTACTTATGACTCTTGTTTTCATATGTTGAAAACCTGTGATCCACGATGGAAAAATCAGTTTATGTTTGTGCACCTGGAGATAAAACACTGACAAACATGAAGACGAGTGGTTTTTATGGTTTATTTAATAAATAAGTCATAAACAGCATTGGGGGAAACATGTTATTGAAATAAAAGGCACTTTAAAAACAACTGTGAAGGCTTGCGTGTGGTACTTTAGAGGCATTCGGCTGTGAAAGCATTTCAGAGGTGATCCATACGACGTCTTTAACAAATACTCTAATTTCCGTTTATACTTTAAGAAAGCAACAAACATGACCGAACAGGCAAACACGTTCACTGCCCACTGGACAACAGAAAGCTTTTTGGTGACAAACACAGGAAAGGACCTGAGAAGAAGTAATAAAGTTGCTGCAAAGCAAATAAAACATTTCATTTATTAGTTGCATTTTAGCAAGTACAAATCCTTCAATTGTTCAACACTGTTAGACTGTAAGAAGTTTAACAAGTGGTCTACAGTCCCTTTGTGATATTTTATCAGCACTTCAATAACAGATAAGTGATTATAGGTGCTGTCCCAGTATCCACACTTCTGCCCTTGTGTCCTCCTCAAGTGCATTGCCCCACGAAGACCATGGGCATGCCCTCTTGCACCCTTCCTGCATCCCTCCTGCAATCACACCTCACTTCTTTTAAGGCCATTACCTTAAACCTGAGGGGTGAAAAGTCAAACAATGAGGCTGGAATATATATTTTATTGATAGTAAAATAAGTTTTTGATCAGATAACCCATCTCTTCTTCATCTTTACAGATCATCCATTATGGGGGTGCAGGAAGGGGGTTGGAGATGATCCCTGCTTTATTGGGCAAGAGGCAGATAACACCCTGAACTGATAACCTGTCAGTCAGAGTGCTGATGTATAGTCTGACAACCAGATACAGTAACACCTGCAGACAATTTAGGGACAACAATCAGCCTGATAAGCAAGTTTTTACACTGAAGAGATAGGAAAACCAATTCAAGTGGAGATTCAATAACAACTAGCGCACTGAATCGATATCACCGTCTTCATGCTTAACAATTTCTTTATCAATTCTTTCCAGTTTGTTCTGCTTGCCTTACAAATTAAGGAGGTCATGCTCTCTTAAGAGGCAGTCAGTGGAAACGATAACCAAGAAGTTAAAGATGAAGACAGGAGACAGAGGGGGTCGAAATTGTGGCTTGATTTTACACAAAATGATGCTAACAGCACAAAATCCAGTATCTGTGTGATTTGATAGCAAAGGTGGAAACATCAACATCATGCAAAAACATCTGTCCATGAAGCATGGTATAAAATTTCATGAGTGCCATGTGTTTGACATGGTTGTCATCAAAAAACTGTGAGAGCCAACACAGGAATCGATAAAGGAATTGATAAAGAAACGAGCTATAAAGCAGAATTGATAATGGCTTTGGAGGAAGAGAGAGGAAGCTGGAGTACCTAGCTGTTATCTTCACATGAGGATCAACAAGCTAAGTGACTTATGCTGCACAGCAATGCCCCTGCTTGAGGATATAAGTAAGTTTTTATGACCATAACATGCAAAAATTTTTTTTTTTTTTTTCAAGTAGAGGCCTCATCGAAAAGATAAAGACAAGGAGCAGTGCTGTGAAGACTGTGACTATAAACAGAGCAATTTTTCATCTCCTAAACCTGAACAGTAGTGACGTAACACTCTGTCCACACACCCCATCTGACTCCTTTTATAGTCAAATTTTTAGGGTCCAACGACACCAAAAGCAGCCGTCAGCACATGCCAGAATCACCACTCAGCTGGATATTTGAGCCGAGTCTATTTTCTGCAGAGCCTGATGCCAGCATATCAGTCTACAAACACCAAATCGACCCAAACAGAAAGTAAAGACCAGGATGTATAGAGCAACCAATAACATTACATCAAATCAGCAATGCCCCATGGTTGTATGCTGTTTTCTTAATTCCTTCCCCTGCTGAGCACGCTGTTAGATGAAGCGACAAAGCTGGAGATATACAGTTTGTCCTCCTGTTTGTGTCCGTTGACGTCATGAGGGTTTTTGTTTAGATACCTACTTATATGTGAGGCGTGTTACTTGAGGATAACTCTAGAGGGCGCAAGAGACCTCAAGATGGATGTAACTTCCTGTTATGGAAAGAGTAAACTTTAAACATGGGGATAATTATGTTGATTCTGAGAGTAAAACTAAACGAACACCAATAATCAATGTCACCATCCAATATGTGTTGGTAACTAATAACCAGTGCGTCGACCTTACCATCAGCACTGTCAGGACTGCCTCGGTGTCATGGTCTTCAGTGTGATTGTGTTAACTGGTGACTGTCAGCCGGCTGTGCTGATATATGTTGCAGTTAAAGCACCAGTTAAAACAGAGGATGTTCTGTTCGATGCTTCACCATGAAGTGCATCAAAAACACTGATCAGTAGCAGAAGAAGCTAAGCTAACACATTCACAACAACAAAGGGAGTGAATAGATGAACCCATACACCAGAGATAAACGGGCATGTTTGGGACTGTGCCATGGAAAATGTTCTGTTATTGCTGTTTCTGCTGTTGTGTTAAAGGGATACAACAGCTTTTCTTTTCTTTTCTTTTCATGTCTTGCCTCACTCCTGAGTCCATGACAAGCAGATAGTCACCATTCTTTTGACTGTGCGTGCAGTAACAAGAAAGAGACAGGCAAAGTTCGCCCATCGTTAATTAGCTTAGCTCAAACACTAGGAGTCAATGGGAACTGTTAGCCTGCCTTTGCCTACAATTATCAGATAAACTCTTCAGCAACTCTAAAGTCCTGAGTACTTGTTGTGACTCGTTTTTTTACCACGTTGTGTTACGTTATCTTCTACTATCTTCATGTTATCTTCTTCTACTCCTAAACAGAGGATTTGTTTTGTTGACCTACTTCTGCGGTGGTTTGCGCTAGAGATGTGATGTTCGTGAATGAATCAGATCTTTTGAACCGCTTGTAAGTGAATGATGAGAACCGATTCACAGTTGTGAGTGAGCCGTTCTTAAATTTGCAGCAGTTTGCATTTCCTTCTGCTTCCACACTGATCCTACCAGTGATGTTAAATCTGGACGACGTGCACAACTGACGCACTGAGTCGACGCAAGGGACATGGCATGGACCTAGCAGGGTGCACATGGCTCCTTCTGGGTAAAAACTGCTGTGTACAGGATCTCCTTAAGCGTGCTCTGACTGCACTCCGGCTCCTAAGTGCACTTTCGTCCACTGCACACTTAGAGGAGGACCTCAGGGCACAAGTGCAGAAAGTGGGACAGGGGCCTCTTCCTTCATTTCATGTCCTTAATCCTTTTAAAGAGTACTCAATGAGTACAATAAAATCTAAAACCTTCTCAGTTTCTCAGCTGCAGTTTACCAACTACATTTACAACCACTGCATTAAAGATTCATCTGTCCAATCTAAATCGAATACTAACTATAACTCAGTACTTCCTACTGTTTTTTCTTTATATACAAACACATTGACGTAATGTGCTGCTATGGCTGACATTTTAAACTCAGGTCCTGTCTCCAACACATAAAACACAAGAATTCAGTGCACAGAGAGACAAAGAGACAGAAAAGTGAGACAGAAGCTGAGAAGTTCTTGCACATATATCTCCAAAATGTCCACATCGTGTTCTTTGAAAAAACCTGTCCTCTGCCCAGACCAGTCCTGCGGCAGGAAAAAAAGCACCATCATTTCATCATTGCTGCAAATATGCAACTTAAAAGTATATACATATACTGTATACTGTACATCTAAAAATACAACAAATGCATATAAATCAGGAGTGTTAGTAAAAAGACAGATGCAGTGGCTGTGGGGTACATTATAACAGTAAAGCAACAAAGAAAAATGACTTCAAATCCACCGCCTTTCCATCAGATTTCCTCAAATCCTCGGTGAATACTGCAGTGTTCGGATGATACTTGATGGCAGAGTTTGTGAAAATGCTGAAGCAGTTATTTTCCTTCATATTTAGGATTGACCACTGTCGTGACAGCACTTTTGTAGATCGGATTTTCACCCTGAGAAGCAGAAAAAATGACGTTACAATCACAATCTCATCTCTTATTCAAGCTGTGTGCAGATGTTGCTGTTAGATTTTTTTTTGACACAAATCAAACAGAAATCAGGTGAGCCTTCAGGTATCATACAAACCCCAATTCCAATCAAGTTGGGACATTGTGTAAAATATAAATTAAAACAGATAACAATGAGTTGCAAATCCTTTTTGACTTATGTTCAATTGAATACAGCCCAAGGACAAGATAATTAAACCTTCAAACTGATAAACTTCACTCATTATGAATTAGATGCCTGCAACGTTTTCCAAAAAGGCTGTGACAGGGGAAACAAAAAATTGGGAAAGTTGGGTAATACTTAAAAAACTGGGTAATTAGAAACAGGTGAGTAGCATGATTGGGTATTACAGTAGAAGCCCCGAATCTGTTAATGCTGAAAGGTACATACAGGTTTGGAGTAACATATTCTGCCATCTAAGAGACGTCTTTTTTAGTGACGTCCCTGATTATTTCAGCAAGACTATGCCAAGACACATTCTGCACGTGTTACAACAGCATGACTTCAGAGAAAAGGGGTGCAGGTCTCTTGTTGAAATGTGTGGTGCATTATGAAGAGAAAAATTCCACAGTGGGAACCCCAGACTGTTGAGCAACTGAAGTCGTACATCAAGAGAAAAAGTAAAAGAATTCCACCAACAAAGCTTCAACAATTAGTGTCCTTACTGAGTGTTGCTGAAAGGAAATGGGACGTAAGACAGTGGTTAACATGCCACTGTCCCAGCTCTTTTGGAACCTGTTGCAGGCATCAAATCAAAATAATTGAGTATTTGCAAAAAACAATGAAGTTTACCAGTTTGATCATTAAATATCTTGTCTTTGTTGTGTGTTAAGTTGAATATAGGTTTTAAAAGGATTTGCAAATCATAGCATTCTGCTTTTATTTATGTTTTACGCAAAATCCCAACTTCACTGAATTCAGGGTTTGTTATTTATCCCACCAATCATTTATTTAGGACTAACTTATCAAACAGCCATGCTCCTGTGACAATAAAATGTCACATTTTAAACACACCAAACTTACCAGACAAGGTTTTTGTATTAAGAAGTTAAAATCCTTCGACACTGTGAAGGTTTGTCTTTTATCTGTACTGATGTCACAGCACACTCATGCACTTGTACTGAAGTAAATACAGTTTCAAGGTCCAGTTGTCCCAGTTTAATATTACAGCTTTAAAAGGATAGGTGAAATAAAGCAACAGGGTGACATAAGTCACACACAGAAAGCCCATGCAGGAAAATAAAGCGAAGAGGAAAAGGAAATACAAACTTAAAGGACGGCAGCTTTACGGCCATAGTTTGGGTTCTGGAACTGATTGATAGGACTCTTGTATATGGGGTTTTCTTGCTACAGATAGAGAACGAGGACAGAAAAGAGTTCAGCACATGGGGAAGAAAATACTGAAAAAACAGAATGACAGAAGAAAAGGTAAGACATAAAATCAGAGAAAGAAAGAGGAGGGATGCACAATATTATTGGTATGATTGAATCTGCAGATAAATGCTTCAAAGTTAAATATAAGTACCCTGCCAAAAATGTAGCCTCATATATCTGCATCAAGACTGTGCCTTTTACTTATAAATTGAGAGTAGAAGTTCCCAAAAGGGGGTGATTTTCTGTCAGCAGGTAAACAAATCTGTGTTTTAGCTTAAAAAAGGGCAGATGAAACTTGGTTTTACCTTCAAAAGTGCATTAGACATAAGACGGAGGCGTGCTCTAAAAAGAACTACTCAATCATTTCTATATGTTGGTATCGATATCCATATCAGTCAAATTAAGTTTTGAAATATCTGCATATCGGATATTGCCAAAATCCAATATCGTGCATCCCTAGGTAAGAGAGTGAGAAATAGAAGTTCAGAGATGTGAAGGTTGTCACAATTCCAGAACTGTAATCTTCTGATACAAAACCAGTAAATAAATTTGATTTCTGATACCTGTTTTAATACCAATGCAAAAAATGAAATGAACTAATAAATAGCTCCTTAAATAAGGTATTCCCTGTTTTATAATGGACAACCTGCATTGCAAAATAATGCACATTTCCAGTAAATTCCTCAAGGTTTCCTTATTTTGTTAACCAACACAATCGGCCTTTGTAAATGCTTACTGAAAAAGTTTTTTTTTTTTTTCTGTAAGTGTGTGTTCAGATAGTAAACTCAGGGCATGTGTTACAACCATTATTTTGTTCAAATGACGTGAGAAAATACTATAACATTACAGTATAAGCACATTTTTTGTGTTCTGTGATTAAAATAATAAATAATAAAAAAAATGAATAACTTAAAATGTACTTAGCTCCAAAATAAAACAATCTGTTTATTTAATAATATGTAACAGAGGTTTCCACACTTAAAAACATCATAAGAACATCATGTGAGGCTCGAAGTATCCATAAAAAAGATGAAAAACAAACAGAACATTATATCACATGAACACTTAGTATGTCCCCTACATTTATTTTACTTTCATTGCTATTTGAACACATTCGTGACCACACAAACTATCTCCTTGCAGCTATAATGTCTCAAAAGCCACTGATAACTCCTTTTAACCAAGAAGCTTGCAAAGTATGATATTAAACAGAGCGTTACCAGTGAATTTAACACCTGTTACACTGCAGCACTGCTTCTGTTCTTCACACTGTAGGATAATTAAAAGCTAACATGCTTATTAAATCCTCGAGCTGTGTTTTGTAAGTTTGGACTTTAAAAAAGCACTAACTGATTGTTTTATGATAAATTACGATGTGATTTTATAAGTGATTTAAGTTAGTATTACTGCAGATGTCCTGCAGTACCTGTGGGGTCCAGCAGATGGCAGCCGCCCACACTATAAGGAACACAGACGTACTATAGAGCCTCTAAAAATATTAAGTTCAATCTAATTGAAAGCCAAATGCTGCTGCATAAGTAACCAACAAAGAGTTTTCATGATAACTATTAATTAAAAATATAAAATAACCAAATATGGAGTGCCTAAGATGTCTGTTTTTTGACAGCATGGCTTTAATTTCATGGTATAGACATCAAGATCTTAAGTTTGGACACCTTGAGAGCACTTATTAAGACCTACATTTTTGGCTTTAAGGTTTTTCAAATTGCATTTTGAATCCACGAGAACTTTGTGCTTTTGCATTTATAAAAAAAATAATCAATGAAGCCTTTGTAAAGTACTCGTGAGGATCTACAGCTAAGTAGATCCTTTTGTGTTCCTGATAGTAAAGGTATGCATGTAAACTGCAGTTCCAATAAGGGCTGCCTTTATTTTTGGAGATCAGTTTTGAACTATGAATGGGGTGTAGACCTTTTTAATGTGGTTGCCATAGAAGGAGAACCTGGAAATAGATTAATTCAGTGTTTAGAAGATGTATTCTCAACATTGTGCCTTTTTATTTCACTGGGATTATTACAGCTTTAGTCCATCTTTCATAAAATTATAAATAACTACAGCTTGTTTGTCCCTCCCATGATAATTAAAGAGATGATAGGACAGAGAGATGGAGTTACTGCAGCGGAGCATCTGCATCTTCAGACTTAAATACTCTGCAGGAATCATTCAGCTCCACCACCAGATGGAGGCACAACACTGCTCGTGCACCACATCAGATCCAGCTCTCCGACATATTGATGTTGGCAGATGATGCTATCGAGGGCAGAAGGCAGTGAGGAGAGGGGAGGAGCCGTGACCACTCCCCAGGAAAAAAGTGCAGATCTGCTCAGAGCGCATAACATTCCCAAAAAAGTCCACACAGTCCCTGGAAAACCTCCTTTTGAAACAGAGCGGAGTTCAAAATCAACACGTTTTATCTGCTCCTGGAGAGAAAGTGAGCCAGGCAGTTAAAAACGTCACTAATAGGTCTGCAATGGTGATTTAATGATCTGGTTCTTCTGCTTTTCTCCATTTTCTGTGTGATGAGACTAGCAGATTAAGAGGATGATCTCCTCTCTTGTTATAAGTTACACTGTGATTCCTTGTCATCACCTCCTACTGCTTTTACTTCTTGGTGTCTATTTACTTTGATTTCTCGGAAAAAGACAAATCTATCTTTGAGTGAGCTATGCTATTTCAGCATCATCATTTATTTACTCGACAGTCTAGAGAACGAATATACGTCACAGAGATGCCTGAGACACTGGAGATCCAGCTGCTGAGAGGCAGAGCTCACACTGGTGAAGGGAGTCTGTAGAAAGTTAGCTGTAGAGGGCTTTTATTGATGAGCTGGGTCTTTACAGTGATGACTTCTTCATGACTGAGGCTACAGTACATCCTCAGTTTATGTAACATAGTGTTTGAACCATAGCTTTTTATCAATAGAGCTACAAGACAAAATAATACAAAGATTTTAGCACCAACTGTCACAGGAGATGAACAGATCTGGGTTTGACTTTGTGAAATTGTCTTTGTCTTCTATTTTTATACATGACAACTACAAACACTTCAGCTCTCAAACTTTGATATTTTATCAGTTAAGACAGGGAATTTTTACGAGATCAGATCATTTAAATTTAAGGCGAATATTTGAAAATTGTTACCTATTTCATCAAAAAGAAAGCAAGCTCCTGTAGTGATTTTTCTAAGGCCAATTTATGGAAGTACTTGAAGACAAAACTACTTTCAAAACCTTTGCTGTCAAACCAGATGCTTTATTTACACTCCTCGGGGTTATGCATTATCATTTTAAATATTGTTCTTTTATTTAATGACTGATTGGCCAATATTCGTCTTTATTTAATGGAGAATGAATAGGATTTGGAACAAAATCACCTGAATCTAGACTCTCTGACATATACATACAGTTTGCTGCACGGCTTTGTCCTGTGGCTTGATTCTAACAAAATCTTTCCTTTACTGGGTTCATATATTCATTCCTATGACTGCTAGAATAAGGTCACAATCACAAATGTTCCAAAAAAACTTCTAGTTTTCTTAGACTACCCTTGATCCACTCCTATGCCTTGTCTGTCTAAGGCACTCTGTTTGAGCTCCAATCCCTTTTAGGCCTCCTCTCCATGTCAGCAGAGTCTGCTCTGATTGCTTAACCTGTCTACTCCGTGGTAAATGGTCATTTGAGCACTGTTCTGTGCCATGTTTTCAATGGCTTTACCATCTTTCCACAGTCTATGCTCTGCAATGGGCTTCAACTGCTGACAAACCAATTGTTTTTTAAGGATTTTGCAACAGGCAGCATTAATCGAGTGTTGGGAATTATTACTTTTGCGTTACCTCAGATATAAGTTCACCTGATTTTACATTTGTGACCTTTCGGGCTTAAAAGTGTGTCCATAAATTGATCAAATATGGTGTTTTTTCTAATTAATTCTATATGTAATACATAATTATAGAGTAAAACATCTGATGTTCAAATGATTTAGGTATTATAAGATAAATATAAACACTGATATGGTAGTGTGAAACAAGTTAAGCAGGCTATTTATCATGGGTACAAATATGATGTACCTTGAGACTATGATGTCTGAAAACTCCAGCAATACTCGCTCTACATAATGAATGGGAGTGACCTTACATAATGCTAACAGCAAATTGCTCAGCATTTACTCTGATATATTGCTTGCATCAGTTAATGTGGTTCAGCTGATGTTTTGGATAGAAAAAATGTATCAAAGGCAGATTCTGCATTTTTTTTGGTACAAGCAGTTTTCATAAATTAATACATTAAGCTTGTCTTAATAAAACAAATGCATGAATATTAATTAAAACTCAAATATATGTTAGTTATACCCTGCTAAAATGGTTCCAAGAAAGAGCTATGTAGAAGCAGGAGAACAGAATCTTGTTCCTGATTTGAGGCAAATGATCTGCATCACCAAAAAGAGCCTGAATTCCCATCATTGGTCTGCATATCTCATCTGCTTCTTGGAACAACAAACCCTTTTCTCCAGTTAAATCCCCGACAGCACCTGCTTTCCACATTTATATAACCCTGTGAAACCTCTGCCAAAAATCTCAAACATCCATCCTGCCCGTCTCTGTCTAAAAGTTCCCAGGACTCACCGTGTCCCATTTGGCGTTCATCTTCTCCTTCTCAAATTTGGCGAACTCTCTCCTGTCGTGGATGATCATCAGCAGCTTCCAGATGAGCAGCAGGGCCAGGCCGATGAAGACGATGCCGGCGACCACCCCAGCCACGATGGGGATGATGTCGGGGCCGGTGGGGCAGTCTGAAACAGTGAGGCAGAGAGAGTCAGGGAACTCCAGAGGGCTAAAATATGTGGGGACAAAAGGGAATGCAAGATCAAATCTGATGTGGATCTAAGAGACTTATCAGTAAAAGGATGAAGGTCTATCATTGCTCTATCTGATAATTAGCTCCTTCTGAAACACATTAAAGCAGAAAGTTTTAAATAACAGAGCTAAGAACACAGGACCATGTGAAAACCTATCATCACCCCCCTCTGTGTGTCTAAACAAATGATCTATTTTTGCAGCGCCTCCACCGCGGCCCCTGTAATTACCATCCTCTGAAACAGAAACCCTCCACACCCTGGCCAACACTGGCCCCGCCCTCTCCTTACCCAGAGTGTCGACCACATGGACCTCCTTCTCCGTGTTGTTGTTGACAGCGTACGTGTAGTAGAACCAGCAGTCGTTGGCATCCCGCTCCTTGCAGTGCATGACGGGGTAGGCGGCGTCGTGTGGCTGTGGCAGCTTGTCTCGGTCCTTCACTTTGATAAGGTTGAAGTAGCTGCAGTCTTTCTCGCATGTGTCCTTCTTCTCGCCGGTGCCGAACGCTCGACACTGGACGCACTCTCTGGAGAGAACATGTTTGGCAAGGAGTTAGACTTTTGTTTGAACAGTGTTGTATTTCTTTACAAGGACAATTTTTCTATTTTAATCCAAGGAACTTGAATAAATAATGTCTAGCTTATGTCTAAAAGTTTGTTTCAGTTGGTGGAGCAGGATGCAAAGGGGTAAAATAGCGCTAGGGGACAAATAATCCACAGTGTTTCTATTTGTGGATTACATTTGATTCTTATTTAAAGTGTCTGGTACTGTTTTTAAAGGGAGAACAAATTGTAATATTGCTCTCTCTTAAAAAAAGTCTCCTGCCGAAAAGACTGATTTAACTCAAAAACACAAACCAAAGGAAAAAGGCCACAAAATGTGCATTTTATTACACTAAACCCAATGTTGTTGACAAAGGAGTTTGCTGGCTAGTGATTTGGGGTGTTGGATTAAAGAAACATCACACATAGGGCCTGATCTACTAAAGGTTTGCGTGTATAAAAACATGCGCAAACTTGACAGCGTGTGCAAAGCTGATCTACTAACAGGGTGCACTGAGGATCGCATCTGTCGAATGAGCAAAATAGCACGCGCAGTCCATTTAAGCGTGTTTACTTTCATGAATATGCAGAATACATGCAGATTATCAGAACACGCAGAATACTGGGAGGAGGAGATGCAAATGTAACCATTTTGCACCCGCAACTGATTGCACTCTGTGTTTCTGCGTCTACATTTAACACGTTTGAAATGCAGGTGCAAAACAGGCACAGCGTTATGCACAGGGGGCTGCGGTCACTGTGGCCAGAAACAGGGGTCGCATTAACCAAATATTTTCCATCACTGACTGATTTTTTTGATGAATGACGGAAAGATTTGGAGGCTGTCTGTCATTATGAAGGACTGGAAAAAGAGGGACGATTCAGTGTGCCATCATACTCATGCAGACACACGCGGAAAGTAAACCCTCTCTGTTTTAACCTGTGTAAAAAAAGATCTCCACAGCAGGCTATGAAGGAGAATCACACTGTTCGTCACTAAGAGCTGACTGCATCACACTCTCCACGCATTGACAGCGGGTTTAGGAGCTGTCAGTGCGTGGAGAGTGTGACGCTGGCAGTGCGTAAAAAGACAAGAGTACCTGCACGGTCTGTGTGTAAGACTGCTCTTCACGAGAGGTTATTGATGATGAAGCTGTGTAACTATGTGAATGCTGTCATTTAGATTATGTTCAATTGGAATCAGAAAACGAAAATTAAAAATGACAGATAAAAATATGGTATGAGGGAAAAGTGACAACCTTGTCCGTCAAAATGACAGACAGCAAAAAAGATTGCTGGAAGTGAGTTTATCTGCCTCAAACTCCATGGCTTCAAACTTCATTTTTCGTTTACGGCCACTCTGCTCTCCCAAACTCTCCATGGTGACAGCCAGTAGCACACGCAAAATCCCCCTTTAAAGAGGGCGGTCCACATCACTTTTGCGCCTGTTATCAATTGTGCACGCAGTCATAGTAAATCACCCGCAACACGCCCACTAATTGCACGTGCAATTTTTTAGTTTGCACACGCAATTTAGCATTTATTTTGGATCTTAGTAGGTCAGACCCATAAAGTAAAAAAAATAGTATTTGATAGTTTATTTCTTTGTTATAACCATGCTTCTTGGCAATCAATTTTATACCACTGGAAAGCCTGTTTTCTTGTGTTTTAAATGGTGCCACATTTGTGAGGAACATGCATTTGTGGGGTGAGCAGCAGAGCTGAATATGTGGGTTGACCTCATGAAAAACCTGCCGAACACACTCTGCCAATGTCAAACAGCTTATTCTGCTCCTGAGACTTGTTTTGGGTTTTTTGGTGGTTGGATGATTGAAGCCTGAAGTAACAAGACATACTGGCAATTTAACAACTTATTAATCTAACAAACAGGAGCCTCAGTAGCGTGTGGAAGAACCACACACAGCCACAACAGCCTGGCACCTCCTCCTCATGCTGGTCACACACTGCTGTGGGATGGCATCAAATTCTTCAACCAGAGTTTGCTGGCCAACAGTATCGTTTCGGTCACTCTGGCACAAACAGCACGCCCAAGCTGATCCACAAGTTTTCAGTGGAGTTGATGTCAGGACTGTTGGCAGGCTGTTTCATCCTCTCCACTCCCAAATTCTGGAGGTAGTGCAGTTGCAGAGTCTCATCTCTATATCTCTCTTTACTGAACTTGCCTTGAATGAAGACATGCCTAGTTCTGCCAGTGAGAAAGATACTGCCTGACACCATCACTACCGCCATCAAAAGATGAAACTCTGTTTGTGCAGCAATCAGTGTAGCGTTCTCCATGTCTTCTCTACACTTTGAAACTACGATCCGACTGCTGTAGGCAGAATCTGGACTCATTGCTGAACATGAAGTTCCTCCACATGTTCAGGGTCCTGTGCACGTGTTGCAGACAGCAGCACATACAGGTCTGACAGTGAGGGGCAGTCATGGCAGGCTTCCTGGCAGACCTATGAGACCAGAGATTTACTGCTGTTCCAGACTGTCTGGGCAGAGAGCCATATCCTCCTGCAAACCTTGACTGCAAATTTGAAGTAGACTGCCTTTGATTTCTAAGTTGACACTTGAGAAAACCCTTACACGCACAGGGAGAACATGCAAACTCCACACAGGAAGGCCCTTGAGTTTTGTTGTGGGCATGAGCACTACCCTGCTGCACCACCATGTAGCCCCAACAGCAAACCCTTGTTGTTCTTTTCTACTGTGTAACCGCTACACCCTCCTTGGTGCACTGATGCATCGGGGTGTGTTGGTCCCTATGAGCAATGCAGCTGGTATCAGTAGCACTGTATCTTAGCTTGGTCATCACATATCAATAAATTTAATTCTAGCTATAAGGATTTCTTTTTTGGTGGATACATCATTTTTGCCTCTTTTTACAGTAAAACTTACATTTGTGTTTGGAGTGGGACAAAATAACTTGCGTAACTTCTGAATTGAGTTTATATTGGTAGTAAAGCATGCATCAGATTATTTCCAGATTTTCATTTCAGACTTACTTGTGCTCAGTGCAGACTCCTGGACAGGTGGGACATGTCTCACAAGTGGGACCCTGGAATTTGGGGTTGGTGCACTTGCAGGTGCCACATTCGCACGTCCCTCTGCCGTTACAGATCTGCTTATTACTGGCCAGACATGTGCTGTTGTCCAGGGAACAATCACAGGCACTTCCTGTCCACATGGGGTCACAGATACACACTCTGCAGTCACAGCGTCCGTGCCCTGAGGGGGAAGAAGAATGTGGAGAGTTAAGGGAGCATTTGTTCCTCCTCGATTTCTCATATCAGTAAAACCAGACCCTTTGTGAAGACACTGACCTCCGCACAGTTTGTTGCCAGAGCGGTCGCAGTTGAAGTTGTCACACTCGCAGTACTGGCCGCTGTACCTCTCCTCGGGGTTGTCTCTCTTCTTGCACTCACACGTGCCGCACACACAGTCTCCGTTGTTGCTGCAGATGTCTGTGCCGTTGTCTTTGCGGCAGGTCCGGTCCATGTCTTCTGTGGCTATGTCATTGCTGCTGCATTCGCACTGTCGGCCCACACGACCCTCATTACACCTGAGTAAACAGAAAAATAAACATTATTAGAACTCCATCCATCCATCCAGGGTGCGAAATGACCTCAGGCTGTATGTTACTACATGTTGTGTTAGAAGTAAACTACAAACATGGTGGTGGATGTGAGAGTAAAAGTCAAAATGTGAACACAAATAATCAATATCATCATCAGATACTTGTTGACAACTGATAAGCAGCGGTCAGACTTTACCAGTAGCATCAACATCACTCTGTTTCTACAATATTTTCCTCAGTGAACCCTAAAAATGGTCTTATGAGTGACCATGTTAGCTGATGACTTGCAGCACTTTGGTGATACCGGTGAAAATACAGTATACACTCTAACATGCTTCATTGTGAAGATTTATATATCAATCTGTCCATCATCTATGCCACTTATCCTTTTTGGGATCGCAGGGGGCTGGAGCCTATCCCAGCTGACATTGTGAGCACACCCTGGTCAATCACAGGGCCACACAGAGAGACAGACAACCACTCATGCTCACACTCATACCTAAGAGCAATTTGGGGTCACCAGTAAGGAAGCTGGAGAGCCCAGAAAGAACCCAGGCATGAATGGGGAGGACATGCAAACTCCATGCAGAAAAGCCCTGACCAACCCAGGGATTGAACCAGCAACCTTCTTGCTGTGAGGCATGTGCACTACCCATCACTACTGTCAAATGATTTTTAGGCATGATTAATCACAAAGTTTCGATAATCTAAGCTCGATAGCATGTTAAAATTTAAATTATCATGCATTTTAAAAGCCCATACTGATATTATGAAGTTTTTTGATTTGGGAATGAAGTAAATACAAAGGAATCTATTTTATGATGTTGATGTTTAAATGAGTACTGCACTACTATTCCAGTATGGTCTGGTATCGTGTCTTTGAGGTATGAGCAGGCTTCAAAGTAATAATTTTGGAAGATATACTTTGTGGCACCATGCGGGAGTGTAACAGCATTAACACATTTTAAGAATTTCCCTTTAATTTCTTTCTTCATCTAAGCAGCCCATCCAAGGTTAACAGTTATTAGATGTTCTGATCTACCTCCACTTTTGGAGCTTCAATTTTAATGATGTAGATTTTGATGCATAGTCATTTCACATTTTTCTTTTTTGGTATGGGCTTTGATTCCTTAATAAATTCAGTTTCAACAAGCTAAGGTAAAATAAGACGATGTGTTTGACTGCTCAAGTCTTATTGTAAGTGTTCACTGAGTAGATTCAGAGGAGGTTAATAAACCTATTAAAAGTGTTTGCTGCTTCGGTTTGTTTGTTCAAGTCAGAAGAAGATTTTTTTCTTGCTGCTGTAACTTTTGGGGAGTGCATTGCTGATGGTGAATTCATGTTTTTTTTTCATGTTTAAGTCTTTAGTGACATAATCATATTTTTAAAAGAAACAAAAATGAAGGGTAAAGCTTAGGCCTGCTTTTGTAGAGTTTTTTGAGATATCATTTATGCAAATAAAGACTGAAACACTGATTGATTGATTGAAAAGTAAATGAAAACATCTAAAATTAAGCATGAAAGGTCAATAGTTTGATTAAAAAGGTGTTTATTACATTAAACTTGTCCACTGACCTGTCTGTAAGTTTTATCAAGTGAAATTGGAAATTCAAAGGAGTGACAGTGTCCTTATTTCACATGATTGTGAGAGCAGGAGGATTCAAAGGTGAGTATCCAACTACTGCCAACCTTCAGTAGCTGCAATATGGTGTGTTTAAACAGCAAGACAGCAGGAACTAAATATAAGTTAACAATTCATACAAGAGTATTGGGGACAGAAAAGGCAAGAAAATTATTGAGAGAGAGAAGATTATATTTTCATTATGTCCGGCAAGAAAAATGGCTTAAAAATAACGATGCAACAATGTTAGAAAAAAATTTAAAAGTCAACTTAATTTCAAAAATTGTACTTTAACATTATTCTCTACATTTTATTTCACTTGAATGTCAAAGCTGTCTTTCAAAATAATTCTTTACATTTTGACTTATTTCTCAAAGTGCACCACATTACACCTTTCCCCACAAATTCTCTCACATTGGATCATCTAAGACAGTGACAGGTATTAAAAACATTTCTGAACATATGATTTACGATTGTTTTTTATATTTTTGGTGTAAGATTTGTGGCTTAATCTTAATGGATTAAGCCACAAATCTTAATCTTAATCGTGTTGATGGACTCACTTGCAGGCTCCACACTCGTAGGTGCCGTTTCCAAAGTGGCACTGCGGGCTGTTCTTGATGCCGTCTTTGTGGCACTCGCACTCACAGATGAAGTTCAGAGTGATCTCCAGCTCCTCTGTGAAGCCCAGAGGTTTGATTTTAATGATCTCAGGTTTGCCTTGTTTGGGGCAGCCCTTGGAGGTCACACTGATGGTAAACATGACCTGAGAGGAGAGGAAATGTGAGTGAAGCATCCACCATAACTGAGTATTTATTCAGAAACAGCAAACAGAAAACCTGAGTCCTCACCTCATCTCCTATAGAGATGTTGGAGCACTTGCGTCCGTTTTCTCCCTCGCTGACCACTCCGTTCTTACAGCGGGAAGTGTATGCGATGGTCACTCCCTCTGGAAGTTTGCTGTTCTCCAAAATAACCTCAGACGAGAGGGACTGCCAAAAAAATCAGGAGATAGCGGAGTCATTTCCTGCTCGGGACTCTCATCTGGAGGCTTTGTTTGGATATACAATAAACAACGCTCGTGCAATAAACGAGGACGTGTACATTAAAAAACTCCTCTCTCTGTCTCAGAACATATCATGTTTGTATGTGAACCATGGGACTAGATGATGAAGAGCAGTCCAAGTGCTGGAGGTCCACTCTCAGTACTTACGTTGTAAGCGTCGATGATAAGGTTGATGACATTACTGGAGTTGGCAGATAGAGTGCCCACTGCAGACTTTGGTATCAGATTTTTCAGCTCCTGAGGACAGAAAAATGTAAAATAATCTGGTTACCCATCAGATATCTGAAGCAAAAACGAAAGATCAAGAGAGCTTTTCTGTGAATTCAATTCCTGTAATTTTAAGCAGTTTTATCCACTTCTGATTCAGATGGATACCACAATGATTACAAAAACAAAAAAATCAAATTACAGTATTCAAGATTGAAACCAAAAGAGATTACTATAAACAGGTTTGCCACCAACACTACACATTAACAAATTGTGCTGTCGTCTCTTGTGATTTTTTATTTATTCATAAAAAGGAGGTGACGTATATACACATATAAACACACATATTGTGAGCATGGAGATGTTCTGCAGCAGACATTTGGCCATTTTTCTCTCCCTCCCTCTGAAACATTTGATTCTATAAGTTTGTTTATGTTGAAGGAACAAAGCTTTACATAAATACCCATGATTAGATATGAGCAGATATTTCTAAGCTTACTATATTGTGGGTTCTTAATGCAACAACAACAAAATAGATAAATAAAAAGCCTTTTTAGTGAAAATAATCGCTAAACATCAACATGTTTATCGTATAGCAACACATCATATATATTATATTATCACCTAAGTATTACAAAACGTATCATATCCCAAGACTTGTTCCTCCTCAGCTGTTGACACCAGTAGCTGCCTAACATGCCTCCTCCTCCTGCCTCCCCAACCTCAGTAGATATGTAGTAATCCACCTTTTCATTCATCAGATATTAAGCACAGTCCATAAAATCAGTGCAGAGCTGTTGAAAACATGCAGCAGGGCTGAACTGAGGAATCACCACAGCGTAGCCAGGTTAACCAATCAGACCAGACTAGGGGTGCGTTCCAATAGTCCTTTTTGGTTAGGAACTTTTCTTACTGAAGAAATGATCTGGAAGCATTTCAGTGTCGGCCATGATGAGAAATGAAAGGAGAAAGGAGCGCCCCATAACGTATACACAAACGGAACTAGCCGAACATTTACGGAAACTTACGAAGGAGAAAGGACAAGTTTTGTGGGACTATGAAGATATACATATAATACTGTGTAAACATTTTTGGCAGGTATAGGGGAATGAAACAGAGAGAATAGTGCTTCTGAAACATGTATTATCAGACTCCAGGTTTTAAGTGCCTGTCAAAGATGTCCACATTTACAGATGCTCTCACCTAACCTCACAGCTGTGAGCAGAAAACACACACTGCATGACCAAAGGACAAAACACCTGTCACAGGTAAATCCTCTGATCATGGATTGTTAATGTTAAAGGTCAAGCTGACACAAAACAACGCTGTGAGGTAAAGCAGAGGACATACACACTTCTTGTAGCTCCATTTCAGAACATTGTAGTTCGTCATGGCTTACCTACGTCACAAGAAATCATCGTCGCATAAATATGACACCAAAGTGAAAGTGCAGTCAAATTCCTCTGTTACCGCAGTTCTCCTTTCCTTTCCTCTTATTCCCTCCTTTCCTTGACCCTGTGATGTTTTCCATCGGGGTTAAGGTAAAGTGGATAGGAAAGGACTGAGGAAGGACTTTTCGAACGCACTCTAGGCCTATGTAGAGAGAGGCCCTAAAGTGATATTCTAACAGTCATCAAAAAATGTATTTAAGATCCCAAGTCAAAGAAAATCCGAGCCCCTTAAGAAGTTAATAATGGAAAACCAGGAAAAAATAAATGAGGGCATGCGGGGCTACTTAACTGACCTTGTGTCTCTGTTCAGTTACATCCTTTGTACCATTTAGGGCCAAAACTGCAACATATTTAAATTACAGATCAGAGGCCTCAAATTTTCAGATAATTGGATTTCCATTATTTCCTGAGTGGGTGGTTGTGGGTCCAGAGGCTGAACAAATTGAGAAAAATCATTCCAGATTACTTTCTAAACTTTACAGATGTGCTTTTATCAGACGTTGTCCTCACACAAAAGTTGGATTAATTTTGTTGGTTGTGTTCCTATCATTCCTTATTTTGTTTTTTCGTGTGTTGTTTTTGTTGTTGGGCTTCTCTTGCTGTTTTTGCTTGTACATCAAAGTACTTTGTATCCAATTTTATGGTAAAAACAAAATAAATAAAGGTAAAATCAGTATTTCTACTATCGAATTTTTCACTTTAGTTCAATTTAACAGAATAATTCCAAATAACATGAAGGCATCTTGAAGCTATTGTGATTTTTCGCTGTAAAATTTGTTTTTATCCAAATCAGATGTTTGAATCGGGCTCAAAAGCAACAGCACAGCAGAAAATAATCATTGCTTTGAGGCGATGCTACCATAACTCAGAGCAGATGTATGAGCCCAGGTGGATTTTAAAACCCAGCAGGCATCTCCGACATGCACGCAGAAGAAAAGAGAGAGAGTCTGCTCCAAACAGAGTGGATCTAAGAGAAGTCACATTGTGCTGGATGGAGATAAGAAAGAAACGAGGGAGAACTCACTTGATAAACAGGCTGGAATTCCTCTGTGACTGCAAAGATGGTCTGGATGTTGTTGTCGCTCAGCTTCTGGACCAGGTGAGCGATGGAGGGATAGTCCTTTAAAGACAGATGGTCAAATTTATGATGTAAAATGAGAAGTAAGGTCTTTTTAGTATCCTTCAAACATGTTTTCTCTTCAACAACAGTCCAAACAGAGCAGGTAGACTTACATAGTAGTGGCTCATGGTGTACACATTGTTCTCCAGGTGACACTTTCCATCATTTGGTAGGACGATACCGCCCAGTTTGCCGTCACCAGCGAAGTGGAAGCCAGCATCAGTGGAGAACACCAGCAGACGCGTCACATTTCTCCACCCAATTTGATCCTGGGAAACAAGTCAGAATCACAATTAGCAGATTATACTGACACATCCTTTCTGTGACATATTAACATTTCATTTTCACTGCATCCAAGAATCTGCTTGTAAAGTGCACAGACTCGTAAAATACCTCTTCACACATCACCACATAAACACATTTACTGGAGATTTGTTCCTCCGAGCCAGTGCTTTAATTGTGGGAAAATCACCTCACCGAGAGCCTGAGTGTGATTATTTCACACAGTTCATTGTTTTGTCTTACCCCGCAAACAGCCACTTGCATGATGGCGTCAAAGCCCCCCTCAGGAGAGTCCAGGTTTCCAGAGATGTGCTGCTGACCCACCAGGGTGTTGAACTTCTTGCCATCATTGGTCAGCTTCAGGACGTTCTTGTAGCTGAAGGGGCTGGTGCAGTTCTGGTCGCCTGTGCAGGGATTCAGCAGCTTGGCCGGGGTGGTGCTGATGTACGGCATGACCGTTTTCTCCACAAAGGAGCCAAAACCTTTGAGTGACAGAAGGGTTGAAAATTTAATTTCTTACATTAAGTTCTTTGAGTGGTCAGAAAGACTAGAAAATATCTCAACAAGCTGAAGTCCATTAACTATTTATTTAATGCTCCATCGTGTCAATTCCTTGTTTTTGTACATCCATGTAAAAAGCATATTCAAAACAGTGATAATAATAATAATAATAAAGGATATACATTAAGAAAACATGAAAAATTGTTTGAAAATTTCATATTTCGACTAAGAATGGAGGTATAACTGGCTAGAGGATGCAATGATCTCGACTTGTTAACTACGTAATGTGTTCGATGTAAACTACAAACATGGCTGTAATTCTGTGCAACACCAATAATCAATATCATCATCAAATATTTGTTGACAACTGATAACCAGAGGTCAGACTTCACCACCAGCATCAACCGCAATCTGTTTCTACAATATTTTCCCCCTAGAACCCTTGAAACTGTCTTGGTGTTACGGTGCTATGTGTGACCGTGTTAACTGATGACTTGCAGCAGGCTGTCAAAGACAAAGCACCAGTGAAAAAAGAGGGTGTACAGAGGATGGAGCCTACATTTTAATTATTCATCAAATATATGCTAACGCTAAAAAAAAAAAAGAAAAAGAAGCTGAAGCTACCAGGAATGCTTGGGAAGCGCAATATTTTCTGCACAATATCTGTACCACAGATATTAGCTTAAAAACTGTAATATTTAAAAGTTTCTGCTGATATTACAGATTTTAGTCATACAAATAAGCCATATATATCACATATGTGGGCTGTTATACCCACAAAATGAATAAATGCAGCACAAGGCTTTACCCTATTACTGTTAAATATATATGCATAAAAAAACAAGTCTTCTGTTAGAGAATGAAACGTTATTTTCCTTGGTTGAAATCAATTTCTAACAAAAATACGCTGTGCTATGAGAGGAACAGGTTGATTTAAGTAAAGGAAATACCTTGTAATATCGGCATATTGGATATCAGCAAAAACCCAATACGGTGCATCCTAACTGCTTCTTATCAGCAAGATACACAACTACAACTACACTGCTCTGCAATTAATGAAATTTTAAAAGGAGGTGACTGATAGGCAAATGTGTACAGCAGTGTAATGGTGCTCTTTTATATTATTTATGTGTTTTTTTTTAACGGGGATCTTGTACAATCTAAATATTTGAAAGATGCACATTGATTTTTATTTTTTTGGATTGTACTTCACTGTTTGCAAGTGGACTATATTTCAAATATTTGACTTCATTGATGCTGTGAAGGCAGCTGTACATTCACAGCTCTTCTGTTAAATACACACTTCCCTGAGGGGTTGTCAGGGGTCCTTAGCTGTTTGGCATATTATGCTGGAAAATAAGAAAACTCCTACAACCTTTTCAGGTTTTTGCCTTCAGTTTTCTGCTTGTAAAAACCCTTTCTTGTAGGAAACATTTGGTTTTACGGACCTTGGTGAGCCAAAAACTTTCCCATTAAAAGCTATCTTCAGAGAGACAGAGGCTACCAACCCCTCACTACGACTCCTCACCTATCCTGAAGTCAGACGTGATCTTTGACATCTCATACATCAGGCTTGTTCCCAGGTTCTTCACGTTCTCCAGATCGTCCTTCATGGAGTAGGACAGGTCCATCAAGTAGTACAGGTCGATGGGGTAGTCTTCAGCACGTTTGAACTTCAGGTCAAAGGACTGGGGCTCACCTGAGGACAGAAAATGTCCTTTATTACACCCTCTGTATTGCCACATTTGATCTGATTTGATTTGAGCATAGGAATAATAAAATATTAAAGTTAAAAAAACAAACAAAAACAAACAAAAAAACAAAATTTTTTAAAAGAGATTCTTTAAATATTAATGCTGTTTGATGCTCGAAATGGAAGACGCTCGGCTAATCTTGTCCTACCCCATTTTTCATCGGTGTATTATGTAATCACTAATCAATTAGCAACACAGTATGAAAAAAATAGTTTTTCAGTTGAAAAAAGAAAACAGAAAACAGTAGAGCAGAAGAAGACACAGTTTACAATCATCCACTTTTACCTATACCCTCCTGTTGTTCATTAATATTTTACTGAAAACAAGGTTTTTACACATCTTTTTGAATTGTTTGATATTTTTACTCAGTTTGATCTTCAATATTATTCCACAAAACCACCCCACAATGCGAAATGCACATCCTTTAAAGACTTGTTGGAGCAAAGTGCTTTTTCATGTTTAGTGTCCCTCTATAGTAATAGCCCCCTTCTCTGTCTGTGAATGGTCTCTGTATGTTGCCTGGGAGTAAATTATTTCTTGCTTTGTATATTTTTGTACTGTTTTAAATTCTACCAGACCCCTAAACTTTAACATATGTGACTTTATAAATAATCCATTGGTATGCTCCGGATAATCTGCATTGTTTATTATCCTTATAGCTCTTTTGGGGGATTTCATTACAGTTTGACAAAGCAGCTCGAGAATCAGCTTCTTCAGCGATTCTTCACTCACCAGATCTCAGGACGAGGGTGAGTTTCTGCGGTTGAATCTGGGTGATGTCCTCTGGCTTCAGCTTATCTGGCCCCTTCTTACGATTGGTCACGCCTTTGTTCTTGAGGACCTTTTTATCTCCGTGCGGGTTTTCTATCATGCTTTCATCGCAGCCTCTCTTTATCAGGGACTGCAGTTCGTCACAGCGGGTCGACACCGTCTCTCCCTGCTGTAGGAAGTCCTAGAAGTAACAGAAAAGAGGGAAAATAAAGGAGCAGTCCATGAGCTGTTGCAAGTCAACTTGTTTTTGGTCATAATGTGAACAACTGAGACCTGTAAAACAGTTTTATGACATCTTTTCTGGGCTTGAGAGGGCTTTCAGCTGGATGTTTTTGGCTCAAGGTTTGAAATCTCTAAAACTAAAAGCTTGAGTGAGAGGCTGAGTTGGTTTTGTGTTGTTAAACCTGCCAAAATCAGTTTATAATTCCATTATGCAATGGAAAAGAGGCACTATTCCTGTGAGTCCAACAAATTCAAAATACAAACTGGCATCAAATGGTATTTACAGTTTTCTCCATTGATAGAATAATTTAAGTTATTATTTGAGCCAAACTGTAAGAGCTGTAGCAAGCTTTAAAGCAGGAAATATCAGGGGTGCAGATAGACAAGGCGGGCCTCATGAAAGATGTCAATATGGGCCCCTTCCACAACCCAAACCAGCCCTTCACAGCTGCTTTAACAACGCCTCCATTATGAAAAATAAACTGAGTTAAGATATCTATTTAATATTTCTAACTATACCAGTATGGATGATGACCTTCTTATTAAAAACTACAATAATCATATTAAGATTAACTTGAGAGAGATAGAATGCAAACTCTAGTTGGCTGGCATGACCGCAGCAAAGAAAAGTATTGTTCTGAGTGGCGTCCACAGCACCAGTTATCAATAAACATTGGTTACAAGCTCTTCTCCAGGTGATCTACTTGGAGTGGTCATCAGCCTGTATTAATAATGCCAAGCTAAGAACGTTGGAGATGTGGGAAAAAGCTGCAGAGGATGTAAAAAAAACTACTTTCATGACTTTTGTGACTCATCTATTGTAACTCTGTATGTCCAGTTTGTAATCCTGATCATCACCCTGGCCTAATCTGTGTGCTCCATAAAGAGGGGGAATATTGAGGGGGTATAGTGTATAAGTTTGCAGTATTAATGTTGATTGCAATTATACAAATCAATCTGAATAAATACATAAAAAGTTGATTGCGAACAAGAATACTGTAAAACCATGTAACAATTCTGCTCAGGTTTTTTGTTTATTTATAGAGACAGTAGGTAAACATGGAACAGGGGGAGGAAGGGCAGGGGAAGATATGCAGCAAACAGGCCTCAGGCGGGAATCAAACATGGCCACTCAATGGCTACGTTTACATGAGAGCTTTAATTCCCCTTTAATTTAGAATAAAACTTTTATCCTCTTTAAAAAGATTAAAAATGTCCTTGTGAACACCTAATTCCGAATGAAAATGACCATTCCAAATTAAACTTAATTCTGAAGTAGGTGGCTGGTTTATTCTGATTTTAAATCCAAATTGAATTATTCCTCGATCATGCATACGTTCATTCTGCTTTAAGTTAATTCCGGTTGTACTGCACATGCTCGTTCCCTTGTCCTGTAGCGTTGACGCACATATTCTGTGCTGACGGCGACAGGATGGCCGCCCGAAGCAAGTGTTGGACTCGAGCCATGACAATTATTTAATTAGAGCCTTGGAAGATTTGGAAATAATGAAAAGAGTGGATGGGTGTAAGCATAAAAATGCGGACCTTTAAAAGTTGTAGCATCCAAGTTGGACGAGGTTTCCCTGACAGAGACGCTGGAGACGCTGAACTGGAGTTTTTCTTCCGGTAGACGTAAATACGTCACGTCCGCCCCCTGTCCAATCAGAACCATTTTCAACCCCCAGACCTTAAGCGGAATTGAACAGAGGCCAATAAACGTGTTTTCCATGTAAACCTCAATTGGGAATTACTATTTCCGTGTAAATGCGAAGGAGAATACTTTAATTCCAAATGATTTATTTCTGAAGACTTAATTCCAAATTAAAAAACATCATGTAACTGTGGCCAGTGTGTGTGTTACATGCATGACTGCTTCCACTGCACTAATCCAACACTCTGTTTGCTTCATCACTGGTGGAAACTTGTCTGTCAATAAAAGCGTCATAAATGAGTGTGTCTGCTTTTCAGAGCATCATTGTGGTCTTTAGCTTTGGCATGGACTGCAATATATCAACACGGATTGGCTTGATCCAGGGCTGCAGGCACACACTCTCCATTTAAACCACTAAAACATCAGCCTAGATGTGAGTTTATGCCGAAGATTTGCTTGTTCAAGTTTAAAACAGAAGATTTCAGAAAGAATAATTCACAACACAAGTCTTTTACTGTAACTGAAATGTGAATGCTTTTATTTTGAAATTGCTTAACTTGCTTTGTGAGGAAATAGTTTGTTTTGAACAGCAGCCCAACAAAACTCAGGTGATCAATGAACCACTGATGTAGTTACAGATTCAATAGACTATAACTGAAATCGGACACGTTTAAAAACTTTCAATCAGACCAATTTTCATAGACAACACGTTTCAATTTGCATGGAAATATGTTGTCTATGAAATCATGAGCATGTTTTTAGGGGCAAGAGGGGGCTGCAGTTCTTCAAAATACATTTCTAACTGTATAGTCTCTTTTAATTTTGTCACATTATTTTATAATATTGCTTGATGCATATCTTCTGCTGCTCCCCTTCCCCTTTTTCCATGTCTCTTTACTGGATCTCTCTATAAAATAAAGGCCTGTGTTGCAGTGTTAATTTTGACGGCACTTTTAAATTTAGTTAGTCTTTTAGTTTTAGCCATGACTTAGTCATCTAAATTTTTTTTCATTTGAGTCTAGTTTTAGTTGATGAAATTTCACAACATTTTAGCCGACAAAATCTACTGTAAATTTAGTCGACTAAATTATGAACTGTAAAGTGTAAGGCATTTTTTATGTTTCCTTGAATTTCTGACGTGCTTTACACTTGGATCTCACCACCACCAAGCTAAGGCAGCTGTGATTGGATGTCCCTCTTAACTCATCCAACCTTTCCACACAACCAAAGTAGCTGTGATTCCTAACTTGTCTCTGCCTTCTACATGACGAAATCAGGCCTGATTGGATTGGTCTCTGTCAAACACTTTAGTCTAGTTTTATTTGTTGACGAAAATGTCAGAAAAATTAGGTTTAATTTTTGTCCATGTGCACTTGTTTGTTTTTTTAGTTATAGTCTAGTTTTCGTCAGGGGAAAAAAGGTTGTTGACGAAAACTATGATGAAAATAATTAGTTGGCAAAATTAACACTGCTGTGTCACAGGTTGTACCTCGTTGTAGAAGTGGTTTATCAGGCTTTCCAGTGATACAGAATACAATAACATGTGGTATTGTTAAAGAGGAGAGCTTATCAACTACATCAATTTTTCCAACTTTTTTTAAAGGGTATATTTAATATTACTAAGAATAAGTACTTTTGGTTTATAGTCAGTGGCTCTTTTTGTATCTTTTGCTCACAATTAGGCCTGCTATCTACACTAAATCCACATCACCATAAACTTAATCAACATAAAGGATACAGTCCTATATCTCATTCTGGAATACACTGATATATGTCAAAACCCAATATATTACCAAGCATTCTTCACAACTCTCTGAAATTACCCAATATAAGGACTCAACCTTTTTCCTCCTTAATTTGAAAGCTGTGAGTCTAAATAAGGCATCGTCCGGAGCTTCAGCCTACTGTCGTCATCATACTAATGGCCTCAAACTGCATTTCTCAGCGGTGATTATAACTGTGATTCACATACCGGGTCTGTACACCAGCCACATTTGGCTCCAGCCTGGATGCACTCCCCGCAGTATTTGGCGTTGGCATTGATGCACTCGTTCCCCTCTGGATGAACAAAGAGAGGAGAGAGGAGAGAAGGAGGCAGAGTCAGAGGGGGCAGGGGTAAAGCTCGGTCCCTGCAAAGTAAGCAGCTTGTTAAGCCCTCCGTGTTTACACATCAGTTCATCTGGAACGCCGTGTGGCTCGATGGTAATTGGATACAGAGACGGGATATTCTGTCTTTTCCATTATCCCCCCACGCTCCTTGATGCGAAGGTGGATCTCTGGTCAATGACATCATTAAGATTAAATAGGAGGCTTCTCTCTCCCTTCTGCTCACAGAGCTACTCGTCATTATGATCTGTACATTTATACTGCAGGCTTACATCAACAGAACGACATGATGTGACGGAGTAATGATGTTACAGCTGGACAGGATGTGAAACAATCATATTTACCAGGAAGGATGAGGCGTCTTACCTTTTTGAGCATCAGTGTAGCACAGGACTCCTAAGAGCGTGGATATCAAGAGCAGCTTCAGGTCCATCTGAAACACACAGAGGAAAAACACTTTTACATAAGATATCCTGCTCCATTTGAGAGAAATTCGCATTTTCAAGTCAAAATAACAAGCAGCTTTTGAATCATAATCTTCTTTGAATGGTAAAACTGTTTACAGATACTATTCTATATCTACTTTTGATTCATACAGCAACATGCTCTTCGTGATCTCTTTTTTAACAACAACAGCAAAGGCTTGTTTGGATCATTTCCTGCTCAAGAGATGACAGATCAAACCTCTTAATGGCTGTGTTATAAGTGGATGTAATAAATCATCCAGAGGCAGAAGCTCGGCTATTTTCAGTGGGTAAAGTGTAAAAGGCTGCTAATTCAATTCAGACCACTCTCACAAACATAAACATACTCGATACAGAAAAACACCATCACGATGTCTAGCCTCTGGACTAAAGCTGTCTTCTCCCTCAATCCATTTCACTGTAAATAGCACCCGTCCCCTGGAGGCAGCCCCTTTCCTTGTCCTGTGTATTGATTCTTTGTCTGAATGCAGGCCCTCTGTTCGGCCATATTGATGCTCCTGTCCTTATGATACAGAGCTCATGACTTATTCACCATATAAGAGGTTTTTTCTGCACTTAAAGGAGGATTTGTGGACACTGTAGTCAGCCTAGCCATTGTATAAGACTGTACTTAAATAAAGCAGTGCTCTGGGCAGAATCAACACTACTGTTAAGTCTCAGAGGTCATGAGACATGGTGTCACTGAGGCACAAAAACTATTTTTTTTAAGAGAGAAAATAAGCATGTTGTACATCAGCACTGAGCATCACAACACACTATGTCATGGCCTACCTCAGCCACAGGTACCATGCACACACAGAAAACTGGCTGCAGCAGGACAGACATTAGAGCTGAGCATCTTCACCAGTCACACGATTTAATAACGATTATTGAGTTAACGATTCAATACAATATGAAATCACCATGTACCACACTCCAATGCAAAGTGTTACTTACTTGATTTTCCATATAACTGCACCTGGCTTCTTTTTAGATTGATAAAATGCAAGCAGTCATATAAATATGAACTCAAAATGGCTTTTGAGATCAACTGCAGCAAAAATGTCTTTTCATTATAAACCAAAATAAGTAATTTCACAGGTCTCATCTTCATATACTTGTTTTTTTCTACTCAGAATCAAAACTGATACTACAGTGTAACAGCAACCTCTTAATTTAAACAATTATTGACTTTCTCTGCACCAATCCATCTTCATCTACGTCCTCATCAAAATGCAGCAATTGAAAGATAATTTTTGACACCCCTGACAGAAACCTCCTCATCTGTTCAAATCTGCCCTGAAAAGTTTTCTAAAATTTTGCGTTAGGTCATGAAAGTCAAAGTGTTAATCCAGTGTTAAAATATATGAGGATTCATATGGATATTGGTCAATCAATTAACTGAAGGAGAGAACATAGGCAATGCTGCGACTGTAGGGTAATTAAATAAAAATGTCATGTTGTGTTAAAATGTTGCACATACATAAACTTAAAAAGCTTTAATTTTACAAGTCATTTGAATTAATAGTGCATGTACGGCCTGGTTAACACATGACAACTTCTAAAATCTTAATCGATTTTGAAAGAGTGAGAGAGGCCACACATGAAGACAGATGATGTCAAATATGTTAGTTTTGTTTCTGTAGTGTGTAGTGAGCCACAGAGATAGAGACACAGGACACCACAAACCAACAGATTCATTTACCAAGAAGGCAGTGCCTCTGCTCTCGCAGCTTGTGATCCTGCATGATCAAACACAGCTTCAGTGTACACACACACACACGCTTGTATATATAATTTAAGGGTTACACTGTTTAGATGCTGGTGTTTTTGACACAAATCAACAAGTTGGACCTCCATTTTGACGTCTGCCTTTATGCTTCCCCTTCACTCTCGTTGCCATGGCTACGTTTGCTTCCTGCTTCAGCCAGCTTGCTCCCTGATTGGCTTTGCTATCGTCAATGTGACGAAACACAGAAGACGTGCTCAACAGTCCTCGGTGCACTCCACACACATCAGTACTTTGGGTTGTAAAAATTGAACGTGTCGAATATTTAGGAATTCAAGTCAGGGCCCCGATCCTCTTAAGAGAGGATAAAATGACTCTTAACACACCTCATACCACAGGATACTCAGGTAAGATCATCTTTATGACCTTAAAGGAACACTCCAACATTTTTGATGTTTTCCTGTCTTACCTCACTCCTGAGTCCATGACAAGCAGGTAGACACCATTCTTTTGACTGTGTGTCCAGTAACAAGAAAGAGAAGGAAAAGATCGTCAAATGCTAGTTAGCTTAGCTCAAACACTGGGAGTCAACCGGTAGTGCTAGCCTGTCTCTGCCTACAGTCATTAAATAAACTCTTCAGCAACTCCAAACGGTCCTGTGTGCTTGTTATGACTCCTTTATTTTATGTTATCTTCATATTATCTTCATATTATCTTCTTCTACTCCTAAACAGAGGCTTTGTCTTGTTGACCTACTTCCACGGTGGTTTTCAAGAGAGATGTGACGTTCTCGAATGAGTCGAGTCTTCTGAACAGCTCTATTAAAGGAACGAGGAGAACAGATTCGCAGTTGTGAGTAATTTGTTTGCAAGCCAGTATTAAATGCAAATTGCCTGCAAATTTAAGAAAAGAACAGGCTAGCACTACCGGTTGAATCTCAGCATTTGAGCTAAGCTAACTAGCGGTTGCCGATCTTTTTCCTTCTCTTTCTTGTTACTGGACGCACAGTTAAAAATGGTGTCTACCTTCTTGTCATGCACTTGGGAGTGAGGTAAGACACGAAAACATTAAAAATGTTGGAGTGTTCCTTTAAGAAAATCAGACCTTTGCTGAGTTTGATCCGAAGCAGGGATCCAAGCTGAAAGTCGGCCCAATTGTCGTGTTGTGTGAACCACGCTTCAACACTGGTGTGCCAGAGCACACGGCCACAGAAATGCTTTTGTTTTTAGGCACCCATGTAAGCGAACAGCCAAAGTGACTAAAAGTTTACTGTTTGAAAACATCATCGTGTAAATGGGGCCTATTTCAGTCTTCCAACCTCCAACCAGCTGCCGCTGTCTTTCCCAGACCCTCCCTGCTATCATGGCTTAAAAATAACCCTAAAAAGGCTTCTTGTCGTCTAAGTCTGCAGCTTTACAGACAATAAATACTCATAAAAGCAGAGCTGATGTTATTCTAAGTTAAAGACGGTGGATTTCCAGTGACCCTTCGCCATCATTTTAAATTCCACAGCCCTGCTACTGTCTCTGAAGATTTAGTTAGCGGTGTCAGCTCTGGGATTCTCACTCCCTCTTATTGGCAGCTCTAATAAGGGACAGCTGGGGAGGCTCCTGCAGAGAGACACCAAATCAATGGCCTGACGTTGTGCGCGTTAACCGGCAGGAGATCAAGATGTGCAGAATCTAATTTACATGAGGAATGCTCTGTAAGATCTCCTCGGCATAAATCACAAACTCACAGGAATCCTCGCAGTCGTTCAGGTCAACTTCCTTGGATGTTAGAGCATGAGGTTTGAATTAGAGCGAGATAAAAAGTGACAGAGCCACACAGTTTTATTCATCTTTCAGAGAAGTTTGAGGCTATTCATAGAGGCCACATTAAAGAATGCACTGCGGTAAAGGAGTCTCTGACGTTAACTCTCTGGGTGTTGAGAGATGCATTCCTGAGCTCCTGTGTGTGCATGTGTGTGTGTGTCCGTTTATATAGACACAGAGGGGCAGACGGTCTGTCTACAGCCCCCCAGATTAGATCAGCTGGCTTGAATCTCCCCTGCCGCACATGGGTGGTGCGTGGTTGCAAGATAAATACCCCGTATAACCCCCCTCGGCTGCTACAACGCTAACAAATGAAGCTAGAAGACCTCGAAAAGAAGACAAGGTGTCACAAAATGGACTGTGATAAAACCTTCAGTGTAGACAAAACTAAAAATGAAAGAATCTGAGCTCACATTCCTCCTAAAACAAAACCCGACGCTCAGATATTTTCTTTTCCACTCCTGCCAAGGTTTCAACTTCGGCTCCGTGGAATCATTCTGATGCTAACTACGTCCATAAAACGGCAGTGAGGTGTCAGGGTAGAAAAATAACCTTGTTGTCTTTAATCCCATGAAGCTTAGCAGCTGCACAGAGGAATGTTAAAAAAAAAAAGAGTTACAGTTAAAAAAAAAAAAGGCAGAGGACAGAAAGCAGACCAAGAAAGGCCTGTGAGCAGGATGTTCTGCTGCCCTCAGGTCCACCCCCAAAAGCTCAGGGTTCAGGAGTCATAAATTCAACATGACAGCATTTCAACATGCTTTTGGTTAACATGGGCACTAAAACGCATGTATTTACGTCTGTACCATTTAAGAAGGAGAACAGAAGGAGAGTAACAACATGAAAACACACAAATATGAATGTACAACCCTTAAAAATGTAAAATTTATGAACACAGGGTTGTCACACTACCAGAATTTTAAACTTTGATATGATATATAGAATTAATCAAGCAATACCAATACTTCTGGTGATATCACTGCAACCTAAACAGAGTTCTTGCTCAGTATTTGGCAATTTCTTATTCTAAATTCCTGCATGACGTATATCTTGCACAAATGAACATGAGCATTGGTATCCATTTGGTACCAAACCTTCCAAAACAAGATTTTTCAATTGCTTAATATGATACTAGTATAAATCTAAAAAAAAGTCATGGCTGGTTTGATACACCAGCAACAAAAACAAAGGTCCCTGAGAACAAATAGTAGATTTTAAAAAAGTTCTAACCAGGTCATGGACCTGAACCAGGCTGTAGATCAATTGGTACCAAGCTGCAGAAAGACAAAAACAATCAATTTAATCATCCTTTTTTGAATAACTGAGACTAAAGGGCATTTTATTTTGAAAGGATGACAGGATCCTCCAGCAGTCTGTTCGCTGACTGGGCACACTTTACACTTTAGTCTCAGTTATGCTTTCTGCGCAGACAGACGTGCAGCATCATGACATGGAAATGTTTGGAGTATTTACAGTATTTACGCTTTCACATTGTCGCAAACAGGTATTCTCAGTCACATCTATAGCGTGGTTTACAGGAAGTCATTAAAGAAGAAAGTCTGCTGTTACCCGTTAGGCTGAAGAAGAAGAACAAGAAGATGTTATTGTTCTTTCATTAAAAAGTCAGAAAGATGTTTATATTTCCTAATTTCGTCACAGTAGCTCTTCTAACTGACTTGGTTGTGTCTTCTTCTTCTTGTACTGGCTGTTGAAAAACAACGAATCAGTGCATTTCCAGTCGGGGAGTGTCTAAACACTTCATTTCACTCTTGCCAACATTTGATTGGCTTTGGTCTGCCTGACTGGGTGCAATGTGAACCAACCAAAACTAAGAGAAAATTGAAGCAATGTTGCAACTTCACCCCCAAACCGAGTCCACTGAATCTGAATTTTAGGTGTGAAAGTGACCTTAGAAGCAAACTCATAGCTCCCTCTGACCCTGTGCTATGGTGACATCGTTCAATGCACACCATCTGTGAATGCTGTCGGTGTTGTTGTGTTTAAAGCATGATTGTGGTTGAATAACAAGTTTTTCAATGCAACCATATCATGTGCACTAGACTGCAGCGTAACAATAAAGCCCACACAAGTCAAGACCCACTGATGGACATAAAACTTGCCTTTAATTTCATTACAAACCGTTTCTCTCTGCTGTATGTGTACAGGAAGCAGCTGTGTAATTGGTCCTGTAGAGGCAGAGCAAATAAAACTTCATGCAAAGCACGGTATAGACCCTGTTTGTTATCAGTCAATATCAGAGCCAGGGCTGAACATCCTGTTAGCTTCCTGCTCTGTGACTGTGGTTTTCTTCATCCGAATTAGCAGCTTTGGTTTGAGCAGGATTTTCTCAGTCTGTCTGTCGGACTGAAGCTTTGCAACACTTTGGTTTAGAGCGGTTACTTCAACATTTCTTACACCCTTAGGATGTACTTTAAAGACTTAAGTGTTTCTTAAGTCAGCAACTTCGAGAAGTCCTTTAAGAAAGCAGGCACCACATCAAAACATGTACTCAGGTCAGCAACAACCTGTAATTAGTGCTATTTGTGAAATGCTGCAGTGCTAACAGAGGTAAACAACATAAAAACCTGCTTTACACCATTGCTGTAACATCAGCCCTAAGTTTAAAGAGCCTCAAAGGATAAACAGAAGAGCTACACTGCCCTTAGACCAGGGGTGGGCTGAGCTTTGCATCCACTAGCCACTTTAAAATACCCAAAAATGTATGCAGATGAAGAAATCCTAACAAAAAAAGCAATGAAAGCATCAAAAATACCAGTATTTATGGGAAAATATGGCTGCATTGTTCATCCTTCTGATGCATTTGTTAATAAAGAAGTAAAAATGTCAGTAAAATATACTTTAATAAGCCAAAATGCTTTGTAACATTCATGAAACTTGTTTGGATTCAGTGTTTAGCTCATAAATGTTGATCAATAGCTTGTAATAGGTGCTTTTTATTGGCACTTTATTAAATTAAGGGTAATTTTTACCATCAAACTGCAACAATTTGCCCCCTCTTACAATGATGATTCTTTTAATGTGGCCCTGTTGGTCAGTTGCCCATCCCTGCCCTAGACACTGACCATGCATTCTCAATGTTTCAGGAAAAAAAGAAAGACAAAGTAAAGATCACTTGGGGCTAAGCTAAAGTCGACGCAACAACTTGCAGAGCCAGAAAATGTGGATACAAGATGCACTGAAGTCATAGATATGCACCAGATGGCTCAGCAACATTGCAGAAGAGAGTAAAAGCTTTGTGATCAGTACTTAAGCTAAATACTAACATGCTAGCAGGTAGACATCAGTGGATATTACACACATATGGAAGCAGAGATTTGTTCTGAGAAATTATGTACATAACTCATCCTCCCCGAAGCCTCCATTTTGTTTCCAAACCAAAACTGCTGAGCACCACAAAGCTGAAAGAACATCTCTCTAACTTAATAAACGGGACCATCTGTGAACCACATGGACTCGGGACATGTCTGGTTCAGAGGTGAGGCAGCGAGTGTACCCGACATGAACTTAATGCTATTTGATATTTTTAACCACTTTGGGAACCAATTCATGTCAGACATGCAAAGCGACAGAGAAAGTGCAACTCACAATTAGAACCAAATGCACCAAAACACAACTGAAACAATAGCACTTTGAAGAAATACAGGAAAGGACAGTAGGGCTGGGAAATATGTGACAAAAATCAAATCAACCTTAAATCTTAATTGAGTGGCGATACATGAAATAAACCAGTTTTCTGCAGTCTAAGATGTCTCATCCACCTCAACAGGCTCTGAAAAAACTTGTATTTGTATTTATAGTTAAAATGACATATTGGTTTTAAGAAGAACCATAAATCAGGGCCCCTACTCTGGCTTAATGTGGTTTTGCTTTGTGTTGCATGCGTAACACTAGTGCATATAACTCACAAATAATATTAAAATTTAAATGCTAATGGCACCGCCTCCTTAAATGGCAATTTTCCTGCAGGGCTTTCTGTTATTATTTTAATTCAGATATATTTTTGTGGCATACCTTAAACCCCTCTGTTTCAGCCCTGTTCAGAAAAGGCTGCTTTAGGCTGGGTCCACACATAGGCAGGTATTTTTAAAACAGATTTTTTCATCTGTTTTCAAAAAAATCCTCATCAAGACAAAAATGCAAAATGCGTAACTGCACCTTTTAACACTCTTTATACCTTCTAACAATGTCCTCCCCCCCCCCCCCCCCCAACTTCCTTTTAATTTCATATCAATTCCAACCTCAGTGCCCTTTTAGTGTTATGGTTTAACTTGTGGCTGTGCTAACTGGTGACAACAGACAAGTAATTATTTCTTTGTTTATATTTCCACTCAAGACCTTTCTGATAGTCTAGAACAAAATGTGTTAGTAATAAGTTTTGTGGGTACTTCTGGTGGTTTAAATAATTGCTGTAAACATGGCAGCCAGAGACACAAGCAACCCATGGGTCACCAGTCAACATGGTCACTTGTGTAACAATAACACCAGGTCTTGTCCAAAGTGTCAGCAGTGTTTGTATGGTTGGAGTGTTTTTAATCCAGCATCATCGTGAGGCAGCGACAGAAAAGCAACAGTTTAATGCCTTCAGAAACACAGAAAAACAACAGTGTGAATATCGCGTAGTGTAAAATCAACCCAAGGAGAGGTTGGCACAGAGTGTGACAATTTAAGCCTAAAATGCTGTTTTTTGTCCGAACTGAGACACCATAAACAGCCTTTATCAGAAATCTTCACCTCCAACAGTATGTGTTTTCAGTTTTCAGTGACCTAAAAGTTCACACTTGGGCAGACTGACAGACACACAGAAATAAAAAAAAAGAAAAAAAAAAAAAAAAAAAAACCAGCCTATTTGTGGACAAAGCCTTACACTAAATCTTTATGAACTGTGTCTGACCAAAGCTCCCCCTGCGAAGTGGATGTAGCTTCAAGAACTGTGCTCTAATGTTTACTATTGCTACAAAGACATGCTTTCTACTGAGGAAAGCAGTAGATCAAATGCTTGACTCTGAAGAAGGCAGCACATCCCAAAATGTCATCATTCAGGGGAAATTTTCCATACCTGTTGTTTGAGCACACACATCAAAGTTAAAGCAACAGGGGAGGAGGAGGGATTTTGCTCCAATTGGACAGGTTTGTAGAACAGCCATGGTCACAAAATTCTGTTTCAAAAACTTTAAAAAGTATATTTTGCACAAAATATGATCTTCGAATCAAATCAATCTTTTTTATATCGACAAAACTTTTGTCCCTTCATCTTAAAACCCTGTGTAATACCCTGCCCTACATCCCTGGTTCCTCTCTATGAATCACGTTACAAGTGTTTTACACAGAAGCTTTGTTTGTAAGAACAGATTCTGTATCACTTCCTGATGAATGCCTTCACTGAACTCGTTTGTAAGGGGGAGTTCAGGGGATACAGTGTTGGGAAATCAAACCACATTTCATGTTAAGCAAGAAAATTACAGTCAAAGAAGAAGGTCAGGCTTCCTCGCTGAGTTACATCACAGTAAACAGTCTTCTGTGTGATGAATGAATTTATAAAGTAGAGCAAACTGCTGAGTTCTCTTAAATAAACAGAATATTTTGGTTTGAGAGAAGATATGAATCAAAGTTTCTGGTGTGTAAAGTAATGCAGGCTGTGAAGAGATGTTTGTATGAAAAGCATTTGTTTGTGTTGTCAGTGTAAATATACGGCAAAACTCCAGATGGACTGAGCTCCACCGCTTCTCCTCTTTCAGTATATTTGTTTATAAAACTCCAGCTCTCTTCACTCCACTCACTCCTCATCACCTGTCCACTTGTCCCTCACACTGAGCTGTGACTAAAGGCATCTCAGAGTTTCACAGGCGTGTCAGAGTTTTATCAGTCTGCAGGAGAAGGTGATGCATGGCAGACTTTACGGTTCAGGCAGTGTGACTAAAACGGGATGAACTTCTGCAGCATTCCTGAGGGAGTGAGGGCGTCCTGACCAGGATAGAAACCTGTAACACTCACTGCACCGAGGAAAGGTGAGCTGAGAGGGCCATAATGACAGGATGCTGTATTTTTAACAGCCTGTTTCCCACAAACACTTAAATCCAGTTTGCTGCTAATAATAGAGCATAACACAAGAACTGAAACTAGTCAAATATGTATAATGAATTAAACCAGACAAGAAAGGGAGACAAAAAGAGAGAAGCAAGCCAATTTCAAATCTGATGTTACAGTTGAAGCCTCTAGATCATATTTTTTCTACAGCTGCTTGATTCCAGTCCTGTCCTGTGTATGTGATTAAGGATGATCGTTGTAACACATGTTCTCATTAATAACCAGCCTCCAAAAACAGATCACTGGGGGTTAGGGAAAAAAACTGATACACTATTGTCCTGCAATATTTGGCTTTGCGATATTATATCAATTTATGGCCGCCAAGTATCAGTGTTTTTTAATGCATTACATTCAAACATTTAATAAAGCTTTTGGTTCCATACAAATAAAATCAATTACTCATCAAGTACTGTTGAGTCAGGTCAGACTGGTACAGCTCAGTCAAAAGAGAGTTAGATGTTAGCATACAAATATGGCTGCACAGGAAAGAAAGCAATAAAAGGAATGCAACGTTATTTATATCTGTTTTGTGGTATTATTTTGTACTTCGAAAGGGACATAAGAGATGGACATGACAGGGTTTGTAAGGAGTGATAGGGCTCCATAGCACTCCACTCATATGGCACCACCAAGGGTCAAGGAAAGCAGATGACAGCAAAGCTAATGCTAAGCTAATGCTACTGGTAAATCAGCCAACTTTTACGTGCTTAGGTTGTCAATGCTGCCTCCCAGTTTGGTTTGCCTGATTTGATGGTTTGGATGACTTTCAAGCCCTCAGAATGGTTCACTTAAAAGCGCATCCTGTTTTCTGGCAGACCAGCTTAGTATTCTCTGTTTGTAAACGTCAGGAGGAATTAAAGCTAAATGCAGCTAGCACTTAGCTTCCTATGACATCCTTGGTGGTTGTGATTTCCATCTAGCTCCCCTCTTTATCGGTCTGTTATATATACAGGTTATGCTATACAGATGGGCGTGTTTCACCACAAATCAACAAGTTGGTCCTCCATCAAACTTAATTTATTGGCTTTACCCTCGTTGCCATGGCTACATTTGCTTCCTGCTTTAGCCAGCTTGCTCCCTGATTGGCTTTGTTCTGGTCCATGTGACAAAACACAGAGTCTGTGCTTAACCTTGCTGCACTCCATGCACCCCAGGATTTCTGATTGTCAATATTAAATATGTTCAATATTTGCAATGTCAAGACCCTAAACACACCTCACACAACGGGCTAATCAGGTACAACCATCTTTAGGACCACACGATAATCGGGCCTTTGCTGATTTTGGTCAGAAGCCGGGATGGGAGCTGAAACTTGGGCCAATTATCTTGTAGTGTCGAAGTATGGAGAGTGTTCCTGTTAAAGACAAGACGTTTGGATTTGTTACAAGACAGCCAGTGAAAGTCAACCACATGAAATCAGCTGAGATCCTGGTTCCAAATATGATATAATAAAAATCGAGATTCCTCACAGCAGAAATAAAATCACAATGCAGCTTTGAGAGCTACAATCAGTGACCTGCTGTAATTGATTTATGACTGGATGTACCACTATGAACACAGTGAGCTGAGTTTTAACATATTTAGACATTGTGTAATTAATCTCATTATTTTATAATACTAAGTAATTCCCTTTTCCTGAGCTGCTCTGTGAAATCCTCTGGTGTAGAAAAAACCCGGCTTAATTGAGCCACACAGGCCTCAGCTGTGAAGGAGTGGATTTACTTTCCTTTAAATTGATCTGCATTTGTAAGTGCTTAGAAGTACTTACTTCAGCGAGCACGGCCATGAATAATGACCAGCAGAGTCAGGGAGGCAGTAAAAAACACTCAGCAGCAGTAAAGAAGCCGGCGTCGGCTCAGAGTATTAGCGCTCTTTGTGGGAGGAAGAGGAGGAGGAGGAGGAGGAGGAGGCCCGGGCTTCCCTCCCTCAGAATGGCTGTTCTTCTCTGGCCGTGAAAAGAGGGAAGGAATGGAAAAGAAGGAAAAACAGGAAAGGGCGGTGCAGCGCTCTGAGGGGAAAGAGGCTGCAGAACGCCCAAATGAAAGAGGAACTTACAGACTTTGAGGCCCTCCTCATACTTCCTTCTTTCTCTGTTTTACAATATCTGCTGGGTATTTTTAAACCAACAGACCTTTTTGTTAACTCATAAAGTGAGAATGGTTTTCCATGACTAAATAACCTTAATGCAAGGATATCGATAGAGCTAGGGTTGGGTAAATGAAGATACCTGTTACACATATTCTAATTTTGTTTTCCCAGTAAAGTGGTAACAAATGATTGTAATAACACTAAAAATATCAATTTTGATACAACGGTGAAAAACAAATGATACTGAAACTAGTTTGATACCACTGTAACAAACAACACATTACAATATTGGCCAATTTTTCATTATTTATGATCAAAACCTGCAGACAAGCTCCCACACCGTCACTCAGACCATGCATTTCATAATGATCAACTATCCATCTTATATCAGTGTGGCAAATGCGAACTTAATGATCTTGACTCATAACCGTAACAAACAAAGCACTGTCTAAATTCCACAAAAGCACACACTGGTCACTTTATTAGTTACACCTTGGTAGTTACGAGTTGAATTCTTCATGATATAGATTCAACAAGGTGCTGGAAACATCCTCACACATTTTGGTCCATACTGACATGAAAGCCTATCAAACTAACACAGAGGTACTTTTTTAGATTGAGATCTGGTGACTGCGGAGGCTACTGGACTACAGTGAGCTTGTAATGTTATAGAAAACCAGCTTGTCAAGATGTGAGCTTTGTGACATGGAGCATTGTCCTGCTGGATGGAAGTAGCCATCAGGAGATGGGTGCATTAGGGATGGGCATGTTTAACAACAATGCTCAGTTGGTGCTTATGGGGCTTTTTCACAACATGGTGTCTGTTTAACTAAGCTTGATTTCACTAGGTTAGGGATTAGGGATTGTAACTCATACCTGGCAGTGTTTTGTATCACCTCCAGTCGGGTTCCAGGTGAGATTAGCCTGGACCAATCATGACAGGAGGACACTCCTAAATTCTGACAGGTCAGAGTATAAGGGCCTGGTATTCCCAGCAACCTCACAATACAATACGTATCCTGATACTGAGGTCACGATACGATACATATCCCAATACACGTAAACTGTGAACATTGACTACGATGCTAACAGAATTCCCAACAAGTTTGTTTTTTATTACAAGAAGAAAAAGATGAAGGATGAGTTTGAAATGATTTTACAACTTAAGAAACTTAAATTCAGGTCCTCAAAGATGGTCGACCTAAGTTCAAACTTGGAACATGTGCTTCATCATGTAGTTTGCCTTCTACTTTGAACTGTGCCATTGTTAACATTACCCAAAGAGTATTGACAACAACTGTCAAAACACTGAGGCAGTATCAATTCTGCAGAATCCGTATTGATACACGTATCCTCAAGGAGTGCATGACGATATTTTGCTGTATCGATATTATGAGCACAGGCCTACAGAGTATCGCCACAGTTTCAGGGAACATGTCACATATTGTCAGAAATTAAATGCCTTCTGTTGTCGGCTCCTTGATGCTGCATGACTTCCCAAACTTTCTTCCACTTTAAAGAGAAGTTGGTTTTGCTGCCCACAAACAACTTAGGAACAAGACTCATCTCTTCACTCTGACAAAAAGCCATGCAGGGGCCGGCAGCTCTGCTGCTTCGATTTCCTCCTTTGTTGTAAGTATGTTTCAGTAGTTTTACACTGCGGTGCGATGACAACCCCACCGACCTTAAAGAGGTACTGACAAAATCTACACTATAATAGACAATGAAGCAGGTAGTGGCCAAACTGTGTGGAGTCAGTCGAGTTGGGAGATAAAGCAAACGAACCAGAAGGGGCCCAGAGTGTACTAAGAAAATATCCCCAACACTGTTACACCACCCCCAGCCTGAAGTGCTGATCCAAGGCAGGATGGATCAATTCTTTCATGATGTTTACACTAAGCTCTGACTCTACTATCTGAATATGGCAGAAAAAAATCCAGACTCATCCGACAAGATAACTTTGGCTGGGAGATATGGCCTAAAAATAAAATCCCTGATTTTTTTTTTCACAAAATTTAATTAACAATTTTAATTGTTTTTTTTTCCCCTCTCAAATAAAGAAAAACTTCCAATGATACAAAAATAGCATGAATCAAGTTTTGCCTCCAAGTTATAAAATATATTCAAAAACTAAACAGAATATATAGTTAAATTTCATGCTGTTATTTGTCATGTAATGATGATAATGTAGTTTGAACAGGGGCAGGCTTGTCTACATAAACACTAAAAGCTGATCAGTATTTTACGTAATATAAAAGAAAAAACAAACAACAGCCTTAACAGGTGCTTGTGCAAAACCTGAAAAGTCTTTCAATCCTAAAAACTGCAAAAGTATTTATATTGTCAAATATTGCTACAACTTACAATTAGAGTAAGTGTAAGTCAAGAAAAAAATCTTGACTTTTTTCAAACCAATAACACTCTCAAACCATTCAGGACATTCTTCTCTGACCTCGGGCATCAACAAGGCATTTTCACCCAGAGAACTGTAGCTCACTGGATCTTTTTTCTTTTTCAGACCAGTCTCTGTAAACACTAGAGACGGTCATGCATAAAATGTAGATCTGCAGTTCCTGAAATATCCAGACCAACCTGTCTGGCACCAGCAACACTTTTAGTCCCCTTTCTTCTCCATTCTGACGCTCAGTTTGAACTTCAGCAGGTCGTCTCGACATTGTTTGCTTACCTAAATGCACTGAGTTGCTGCCATGTGACTGGCAGTTATAGATATTCGTGTTAATTAGCTGTTATTGAATACTAGACCTGGCAACTTTTTTTGTTTTAATGGTCAGCCTTGTTCACACTTTTAGGACCTTTAGCTTTATTTATACTTCATTTTAAAACTCCTGGAAGCATATAGTCCCTCTTCTGTTGTCCTTGGCATGTCTCTGGCATCCTAAACTTCCATCCTCCCTCCCTCCTTCTCTTGTTTCCTCCCTCCTCCATCGTACCACCCACACAATGCCTCTGCTGAGAGAAGAGCCAAACGTCTGCCCCTCGACTCAGTGTACCCTCCAAACAGCTCAGCGAGGGGAACATGTCCGAGCTGCAACAGAACTGAAGGAGAATACCAAACAGTGTCTGTCTGTGTCTCCGTCCAGCCCCCCGCCATCATCCAGAGGACCCTCTCAGTGCAGACAAAGCAATGAATCAGTCCTCCCTTTAAAACCATGACATAAGGTCTGATACTAAAAAGTGTTCCCACTCACTGTCCCCTCTCTGCCAAAAGAGCCTCTGAGTGATAAATAATACTAATGAGGCAGATGTTTATGTCTTTAATCTCTTTGATACTGAAGGAACTCCAAAAGTGATGTTTCCACTGAAGAAAAGGAGTGAAAAGTCTTCAGAGATACAGATGAAGCCACAAACTGCATCATAGTTTCCACATTACATTAGCCTTGGAATACGCCAACCATTCTTCAGTGAAAGAGCACTTGTCAGAGAGAAAAAGTGAAAATAAGAGCAGAGAAAAAGTCAGGTTGATGTGAGAAAAGACTTCATGTGATCCACTTTGCCGTCTGTAACTTATAACCTCAAAATGTACACATAGAGTTCATGGTACAACTAAACCTACATAACAGACTGAACCGTCATTTTTCTTTGTTTAGGAAAAAGCTTCAAGGGTTAAAGGAACTATAATGTTCTGCAAAAAATGTCCATAACAATTCAAAAAAGATAACTTGAAGTATATTCTGATGTATTTTTCCCATGTGCCAGGTATCCATCCATCCATTATCTATACCGCTTATCCCTTTTGGGTCGCAGGAGGCTGGAACATATCCCAGCTGGCATTGGGCGAGAGGCGGGGTACACCCTATATTGCAGGGCAATATAGAGACACGGACAACCATTCACTCTCACACTAGGGCTGGGTATTTCCAGCAACCTCAGGATACGATACGTTTCCCAACACTGAGGCTGCGATACGATAAGTACTCTGACACATGTAAATTGTGAACACTGACTACGCTTTTAACAGAAAACCCGACAAGTTTGTTTTTTATTACAAGAAGAAAAAGAACAAGGATGAGTTTTAAATGATTCTACAACTTAAGAAACTATTTGTAACGTGCTTCTTCATGCAGTTTGGATTCTACTTTGAACTGTGCCATTGTTTACATTATCCAAAGTGTACTGAGAACAGCTGTGAAAACATTGAGGCAGTATTGGTTCTGTAGAATCCGTATCAATACACGTATCCCGAAGGAGTGCATGACTATATTTTGCCGTATCGATAATTTGAGAACAGGCCTATCTCACACTCACACCTTAGGGCGATTTGGAGTCACAAATTAACTTAATGAGAGCATGTTTTTGGTCTGAGGGAGGAAGCCACAGTGCCTAGAGAGATTCCACACGTGCAAACTTCACACAGAAAGGCCCTTCCTGCCCCAGGGATTGAACCACCAACCTTCTTGCTGTGAAGCACGTGCACTACCTGCTGTGCCACCGTGCCACCCTGTGCTATGTATCTCACACACTAAATTAGTCTAGACCACGGATCATCAACTACATCTGAACGAGGGCCAGTTTGGGAGCCGTATTTTTGATGTACAGTTGTTTGGTTTACAAATGTATTATTTTGGCTTTGTTGCAAAAGCAAATGAGGGCTGGCAGGGTTGATGAACAAAGAAGGGCAGAAAGATATTCGACTTTGATGCTAAAGATTCTCACAAAAGCACTGAGAGGGTACTGCATTTTCTCTGTTTGTTTTTTTTAAGTTTGAAGTGAAGAAAGAAAGAAAGAAAGACAGAAAGAATGACCTGGTAAATAATCATCACCATGAAGCAAACTTTGCTTCATAGGTCTACAGAAGAATCATAATAAGAAATACTTTATTAATCCCCAAGGGCAAATTCAGTAGCTCTTATACACAGTATATCAGGTATAGACATTAAAAAAAGATAACAGTATAAAAGGATTTAAAAAAGCAAAGTTAAATCAAGCAGAATCTTTAAATATCAACTTCTGTGACAAAGGAAAAAAATACAGCTGGAGCTGGAAAGAAACAATAAAAAGAAGAGGAGCCTTGACCTTTCCTATAACTCCTTACAAACCTTTTTCATTTTATATTTTCGTCCATCATCATGATGGTGCATGCTTCAGCATTTTGTACAGGCAGATTATCTGAACTGATATCGTAAGTGTGAATTGTATCACGGAAGTAACACCAAAGCCTTGGTTGGAAATGAAGATTTTATATAACTGTTTCTTCAGTTTCTTTCCATTTCCTCTTGACCTTCAAACATGGTAAGAAGAAACTTAAACCTTCAGTTAGCACTGGATCTTGAGAGCTGAAAACCTTCAAGAAGCTTGCCCAATATGCAAAGTTCTATACAAGCCAAAGGGCAAACTCAGATATTTCTATGTGAAACACCCACAGTTCCAAAAGAACCACAATTTCCTTTCCATGTAGCAGCATCAAGGCTGTTTCAGGCTCTTTTCTACACAGTGATTCAGAGTCAAAATGAAGCTTCATTACAACATTACAGCACAAAGTGAGTATGATGGGTAAGCAAACACTACGAGTAACTACAGCCTTGTTCCATCCTGAGGACTCCAACATTTACAAAGAAGCTATAGTCTCTGTTTCTTCTTCAAAAGCCGGCATTGTGGTGACTTAAGTCAGACCAAATAAACTTCCATACCTTCAAAACACAAAATCTGTCTTAACAAAGGTGTGAAGTCATGCCTTGGGAGTAAAATAGGGCTGTGGATTATGTTTTCTTCTTGAAACACCAAAATCATTGCAAAAACATCACCATTGTCAAAACAGAAAAAAGCAGAAAAAAACAGATTCAAGAGGAACATAGGTAAATTCAGTAAAACAGTTAATATTGTATAAAATGTTTTCCTCAATGTTCTGGCTACAGTTAGGGTCCATGATTACCCACCATGTAAGGGTTTAACATTACAGAAGCTAAAGCTTTAATACAGCCTTTATGAGTCTCTCAACAGCTGGATTATTACACGTCTTAAGTTCTGTTCTGCTTTTCATACAAAACACTCGGGCAGGCGCACACATATGCTGGTCTGCAGCCTGCCAACATTCCCCATGAGTGTGGGAGGCTAAAGATACACAGGAGGGGATAATGCTGTGGAAAGATTTTCCTTTTTTTGCAGTCAGAAAATCAATAACACTACCATTGTTTTTGTTTCCTCACAGTGCCTAAAATACTCCTTATTGAACAATGATCAAATCTCATTATTACAACTCCTGAAACATCAGGAACAATCGAGGTGAAACCACAACGTCTGGAGGAACGCCAAGTCCATATCTCTATTCTCAGCTCCATCTCTGTGGTGAAAATAGCTGAGCAGTGCTAACAGGTTATTTCTGTGTGCTGACCCCCACACCTGGCCTCTGCAATCACTCCTGAACTGGAGACTGAATCAGACAAGACACAAAAACATTCCCTCAACTCAAAGGAGAACGTGGAAAACTGAACAACTGACTGTGGTGTTCATGAAAAGGGAGATTTTTTTTGCTTTAGGAGCCAAAAAATGTGCTCCACTTGAGAAGTTGAGCTTTAATGTGTCTATTAAGCAACAGGGTTGTCATTCTTATACAAAAATCAAACTCGATCAGGTTTTGAGCATACATTTTAATAACCAAAAATATTTGGTTAATATTCGGTTGATATCCACAACACACATGGGGCATTTCAATTACATCATTTTCATATTTCCCTCTTCTGAGGCCCCACTAGTGGGCCACATGTCCCTGCATACGTATGAAGCTTGCAATCTTGTCCGTCATGGCTTTTTCCCACACCTCCGATGGGGGGCCTGGCACTGCTGGACTGCGGTGGGTGTAAGGCCATTAAATGGGTATGCAGATATGTGTAATGGGCCAGTTACGTTGCACATAATAGGCACACAGTAGAGCCCAAAGTGCTTCCACATGGCACTCCTAAAATGTTTCTGTGTTGCTATTGTCCACTCAGAGTGGCTTTAACTGTCCACCATTCCTTGAAGGGTCACCTTCGTCTGTTGGTTTCCAGCAGACTAGATGCAGCTGGTCAAGGTCAAGAGCGTCCCGGCTAAAGAGGTTGCACTGTAAGTGCTCTCGGTTCACTTCTCCAGGCACCGTAATGTGCTGTTAATTTGTTTACTTTATGTTCACGTTTGTTTACAGTTCGAATATGGATTAATAGCTATCAAGTATAAGGTGACAGCCCGATTAAGCAAGGATTTGATTTAAGTTGGAAAAAAAAAAGATCAGATCAGATACTGCTCTTTTTCCCTCCCTTTAGAATATGCTTGGCTCTGAGGGGGTGGGAAGGCTAAGATAATAAGCTCCAAAAGGGCAGGGGGACTTTCAAAACAGTCATGGCATCTGCCTGTGAGGAGCAGAAAACCCACATGTAGGTGGAGGCTGTATGGCTATGACATCATAAACCCCAGGAAGTAAAAAACAGAGCGTTTTCACGTACACAGAGGCACAGAGCATTTCTCTATGAACTGAGAGTTTAGTAAAAGGTTCATGTTCCTCTGCTCTCCAAGCCCCTTCAAATGCAATTAAAAGTGAAGAAAACTGATTTTGCTGGACATGAGACCTTTAAAGAAAATGACATAATAGGTTTTATTCAGTAAAATAACTCTGTGATCATTTTATGAGCATAAGGCATGCTACCTTAAGTCAATGTTTAGATAAAGTTAGATGGCACCTGAAACATTATTCTAAGGTTAAAACAAAATTATATAATTAAAAGCAATACTGCCCCATCCTTCATAATATTTGAATACTTATATATCTCAATAAAATTAAAATTTATCCCTGTTTTCAGTTATTCCCACACCAAAAGACCATGCTAACATGCTACTTTCTACATCAGGACCTCTTGTGAGGTCTTCTGTCTGTGACACTGTGAGCTCGAGGATCAGCCTGTGAAGCTGTGGATCTGCTGCACAGTAATCCTCCCCAAACTCCCCATGTTTGCTGAGTCGGCCCTTCCTGTGCTGAAACACAGGAAGCTCAAACTGAATCACACAGGAAGCCTGCATCACAGAGCCTGGAAATCAGATGCAGCTCCCTCTTGAAGCCATAAAGATGACATATTTGGCATTCAGTTGTGTGAGGAAGAGCGGGACGAAGAGAGAGGGAGTGATGGGACCAGACTGGCTCGATACGGAGGGTAGGGAATGCAGCGAGCAGCCAAAACGGCAGCATATTGTCTGTGTGAACCCAGCGTGTCTGATTCTTAAACCTAAACCAGGCCACCACTGTGATCTAAACTATGAGAAAAGCTAAACAAGCCACGAAACAAGCTGGAACAACACAGGCAACAAAGCCATATGGCCTCAGTGTAAATGAATAAACACACGTCAGATATTTATTCCCTGGGTTTATTAACAATAGAGCTGATGAGGCAATGAGAGAGATAAATGGACATCAATCTGCAGCCTTGGATAAATATTTACAGCACTGTTATGCTTATTTAACAGCCTGCACCGATAAAACTGTATGAAGGGCCATATATTACATTGTAAGTACTCTTGGTTAGAAAAGAACTGCAGCTAATGGGAGAAAAATGGTATACAACAGGAGAATCAAACATTTTACCAGCACACAGCCATAATAACAGCTGTGTAGGTTAATGTATAAGGGCACCATTTACAACAATCAGTCATGTCATCGTTAGGGTCACACACCTGAAGGGGTGGGAAATTCTAAGATTTCATGGCACCAGTGCCATTAACGATTCTGCTAATCAATCTGATTCTTTGACAGATCCCTTATTAACTCCTGCTGATTTTCTAAGTGGGCAAAAGTGAGCCTAAATACGTTTTCAGAGGTAACAATGTCAAACACATGTCACTCCTGATAGCCAGTGCTGTGCTGCATAGAAAAATGGGGTTGCTGGTGTTCCTACTTACTGAAAATTGTTCAGTTTGCATCTGTCTGTTGAAAGGTAGCCACAATTTTGACAACTGTTGCCCCCTACCTGCCATGATTTTTGACTTCTTTATCATTTTTGTAGACTCCCACTGCTGCCAAAGCAAAATATTGGATTAAAAAGCATGCAGAACAAAGCAGAAGGAATAGATAATGTAACTGTTAAGCAAAAAGGCAAATGATATTGATTCTTTGAGCTGTTAACAGTTCTCAAATGGAATTGGTTTTCAATTCCCCTTCCGTGTTCCCTGTATGACAACCATTCAAACTCTTTACAGCCAAATCTTCTTAGAAACAATGCCAAAAAGATAGTTTGGGGAAAGTGTTACTGCTTGGGAGTTTGTACCTGAAGTCCAGGACTTTAATCAGTTTATTGTAGCCGTCCTTCTCCACTGCACTCAAGAGTCTTAATGTCTTTAACTATGACATTAAAAACAGCATTCATAATGGTCTCACTCCTTTTTGAAGGTTTTTCATATGTGGTGCTGGCCACAATTGACAGCATAATTGTTGTTTTGGTAGCACCTCTGAAGCAGTGCTAATGCTGGTGCTGCTAATGGCAGACCAGCTGCTACTTCAGCCCAAACTTGCAGGGTGTGTGTATGAAGTTCATGCATCATGAGCCCTCATTTTAGTACTCTTGGTGTAGTCACTGGAATGGTACCTCTTCAGGTGGTGTAAAAGTTTTGTTCTATTTTCAGTCTCGGTTGCACCAACTGCTGACATCTTTTGATTTGTCTGCTCAGCGTCACATTTTAATCCTTATCCACACAGATGACATTGTTTAGCTTTTTTAAACTAACAATTTCCTCAGCTTGAACAAGTCTTTTTTCACCTTTGCTCCCCTTGGCTCCACTTTTGCTCATTTCTATCCTCTTGTCCAACTTCACTTTTCTCCCTGGCAACCCAAACAAACTCTGAGTCAGAGCCCTTGAAGAAGGTGCTGATCTGGCGTAGTAAGTGGGTGTAACCAGCACGAGGCTGGCAGTCAGCATTAATGCTGCATCACCACCACCCAAGTTGAAGTGAGGAGCAGGATAACTACACCTTTAGAAAATGACACCTTCCACAGCTGGAGTTCTGCCGTGCTTTATCGAGTAAGTAGACCTAAAGCTTCCATCATAACTGACGTAACCTTTGTCACAATCCAGTTTTGAGTTTCTAGCTCTGTCATGATTGCCATATCGTCATGCCCTAAAAGTGAGCTAATTTTTACTTATATATGTGAATTTGCCCTAAAGGATACTGACAATGAGCAAACATGGCAACATCAACAACAGTATCCATCCATTACGAATGGCACATCTTTCTGTTAGGGTCACTGAGGGGCTGGAGCCTTTCCCAGCTGGAAATGGGTAAGAGAGAGGAGGGGTACACCCAGATTAGGTTGCTAGCCAATCACAGGGTCAACATGCAGAGACAGATAACCATTCAAAAAACACACACCTAAGGGAAATCTGGTTACCAGTTAGCTAACAAGCATGTTTTTGGTCTGTGGGAGAAAACCAGAGAAAACCCATGCACACACAGGGAGAATATGCAAACTCCATGCAGAAAGGCACATTTGGGGAGGTGAACCAGCAACCTTTAAGGTGTAAGGCATGAGCACTACCTTGCTGCACCACCATGCAGCCCACAGCGGTAATAAAATAAAAAATAAGCTTTAATTTAGAACTTTTATTTAGGTTGTTTGCATCTGAATGTTGCAGTCATAATGCTAAGATGCTTTCATGGACTTTGCTAAAATGATAATAATAGGAGGTACAATCCTGATACTGTCTACAACTATGATTTAAGAGAAAAGCCTCCTTTACACATGCACAAAACCCAGACAAAATACTGCTAGTCATTTGCAAGAAAGCACATTTTCCCAGCAGGATCCCAGCATTTAAGTGATAAAAACTTAAACAGTTTGTCATAAGAGAGATATTAAAGTCTGTGACAAATGTAACTGGATGGTAAACTTTCCAAAAGTTGCTAAAAACTTGGCTCTAAACTTTAAAGGTCAGCGTCATGGAGACAAAAAAAGCCTTGTGATTTTAATGAGCAGGAGCAAAGAGGAAATTACAGAGTGCAGAGCCGTCCAACAGAAGCTAAGAACTCTGCTGTGTTGAAAGTTCTGTATTAGTGAGCTGCACTGTTTTCCTCCACACAGACAGATTTGTCAAAGTTTGATCTTAATCCAATTTTCACCCAGCGGTGGGCCAGCTGCAGACACCTCTGCTGTCCGTGTGCCGAGGCCCTAATCCCTGAAAACTGGCACGTTAATGACACTCAGATGTCTTCCATTAGGCCGCAGACCTGACACTTGAACCAGAGGGCCTCCATTTCCGCTGCCATAGGAGAGTGAGAGCTGCAGAGCTAAAACAGGGAGCAGCCAAAAGAAACATGCATTTCCTCCTGGGAGCAGTGAGGGGGGGGTCTGTCATGTTCGATTCTCAGGGTGTGCTGAGGGGCTCTGACTGGACATCATGTTCTCCAGAAGGGTTGGAGCTCTGCTGGAGAACTTCATCAAAACAACTGCTGAGCCATTTTCACATATGAGCTCCTGGAAAGTTCTGAGAAAGTTTTGGAGACCTTCGCTTTTTATGACCCTCATGGCAGGAGACAGTCTGGGGGATGGAGGGGGGTTGGACATAACATGGACAAACCAAGTTCTTCACAATGATCATTTGTGACTTTATGTCAACTGAAGATGTGATGATACCAGAATTTAACCTTTGATACATTTCTAGTTAAATCAATGAAAAGGCAACAAAACATGAATAAGCTAGACCCGCAATATTGAGCTACTTATTGGGTTCAATTCAGGGCTGAGCAACTGTCGGCCTGTGGGCTCCATGCAGACCTCCACCTCACGCAACGAGGCCCACTAGCAGGGCCCTATAAAATCTGTGCTCAAGGAATCGCAGACGGAATCACGAAATTGGACATTGAAAGAGGAATTCAATATTAACGCGGAATATCACGGAAATGGCGACATTCTACGTTAAAGTTTTTATTGGAAAAAAAAGAACATATGGTCTGAGTAGGTTAATTATGTCTGTGTTGATAATATGCTTATACTTTCTTTTTTAACAGACAAGAGGGTTTTTTAGTTCATACCTTTACATGTTTCGAAGGAGATCTTCCGTCCAGACACTTCTGACGAAGACGGAAGATCTCCATCGAAGCATGTAAAGGTATGAACTAAAAAACCTTCTTGTCCGTTAAAAAAGAAAGTATAAGCATAAAAAAGAACATGTCTCTTGAGAAAATGCTCCGAGGGGGTCACTAAGGTTGGGGACAATGCACGCTTCACTTCCCCTCCACCCCCTCCTCCCTCATTAACAATGCAAACATGTCGAAGCTGCTACCTGAGATACCGGCTAAGTTGGTAAAGAAGCTACAAACTCCCGGCTAACTCCAAAGTACAGGGCAGAGCAGTTTCCCAACGATTATTACGTGTCAGGCGATCAAATGTTCTGCAAATTTTGTCCACATACTGTTGACTGGACCTGTAAAGATCCATGTGAGGACCACCTGAAGAGTGAGGGATTATATTTCATTAATATATCATGTGTCTTTGGGTTAAATTTGGGTAAAATACTAAAAACTGAATTCTCAAAAAATAAAAACTGAAAAAAACTGAATATGGGAAAAACTAAAATGGATTTTATAGGTCCCTACACTGGCCAATTTGAAGATAAAACAATCTGCAGCACCTGAATGACACCATGTAAAAGACATTACAACATGTTAGTTTATTTAGTTTACTACAATTGTTTGTGTAAAGGTCATTAATGAAGCTTAATTATTGCATATTTGGTACAAAAGTGGATCGAAAGAACTTAAACAACTTTCAATAACCAAGATTTTTATGACTGTTACCTTGGCAAGGTTATTTTTGTTAAAATAATATTTATATGTGTATTATCAATGGGACTTAATGGTAAAACAAACCTAACATAGACAAACTCTATAAAAAAAGTATATTTTAGTTTAGTGCATTAAAAAGTACCTTTACTCAGCTTTAATTGTTTAGCTCATTTAATTGAGCTTTACTTTTTGGTTTTGAGTTTGAAAATATAAATATAAATTCTGATTAAAAAAAAAAAAAAAGATATGCAGAGTGATCTGTTTCTGCAGTGAGATTTCTTATCATGTACAAATGTTATCACTGTCGACAGGAAAAGAGGAAAAAGCTGAGTGCAATCCTCCACGGTCTGGGGGCCTAAAGCTTTTCGTGGTATCCCTTAACTGCATGTCTGGAGCTGAATGACAATGACTTCATTAAGATGTTCTTACACTGATTACTGTGGTATTATTGACCTGCTGCTGCTAATACACACATTTAGTCTCTAAAACTCCACACGGATGGTATCTAAAGACTCAGTACAGAATATCTGAACTGTTGTACTGAATCACTTGAACTGTGTCACCTTCAGTCTTCACATCACTGCTCTGGTTCAACCAGAACAATCGGCCTCTATGACGAGGCTACATCAGAAATGCACATCTGCAAATATGGGAAATTCCAAAGAGCCAGAAATGACTCCAGGACAGAATCCACAGAGTTCAGCTCTATACCATCCTTCTGTCTGAACTGGGGGGCCTCACTTTTACACCCCTGAGACGTCAGCGTCAAACAGACCTCGTTTACAAAGACAGAGAACAGGGGGGTCATTGTTCCGGGTCTGTATGTTCCTGTGTACGGGGCAGTGAGGGGAAACACATGGGAAGTGATTGATGCTGAGTCAATGATCGACCATACAGGACAAGAGGATGCTTTCAACAGCCACAGACTCTCTGAGACTTCTTTTACAGCTATTCCCAGATTTAAATATAAAATGCAGAATTTATGATTTGATATATAATATGATTGGCATGTTTTCATCCTGGGAAACTGAATTCCTCTTAATGGTGAGTAAACCGCATCAAAATTAGATTAGATTCTTTATCTGGTTTGAGGCAAAATGAAGCTCAAGTGAAGCAGCTGTGGACTCAATGTGTGTTACCCATCAACTATCAACAGAAATGACATCATTTAACATAAATCATACTTCCAGACCAGTTAAACCCACTTTAATGGCAGTTCAGCCAGATGCTGCTATATTAATCATCATCATTCCTCTCCAGATTATATTCATTATAGATATTAATGTTATTATTAGATTGATCACTCTATCAATGGTTGTATTGATTATTCATCCATAGTAACTATGTTTACAACCACATAAACTTGAGGACTCTCTTGAAAATGCCACATCTCAAAGGGCTTATCTTTAATAAATTTATATTCAACAGAGAGAAATATTGTGCTATACAGATAAAGATTGAATCTATATTCAGAAGAGACAAATTTGATGAGGACAGATTTATGATCTGGGCGTCCATGGGTTTGTCTCTATCATAAATTCTTATTATAAGTCCCTTTGTCTCTGCCTGGGTGGATACATCTCTGGATGGATGTGTTTATACAAATATATATATTTATATGTATATAAGCATATATGTGTATCTATAAAATCAAGAATATGGCTTCAGCCTACTCTTTTGTAAAGTGCCTTGAGATAACACTTGTTATGAACTGGTGCTATACAAATAAAATTGATTGATTGACTGATTGCAAAAGTTTGGATTTCATAGTTAATCAGAGACTAAAAAGGCAAACAGCACTTCAGGATGTTCTGGACATTCACTGAAGAGTGAAGACGTCAAGTTACAAGGGACAGGAAGTCATGCTGGTGTGTTGCTCAACTTCTACCTGGTTTCACTTAAGTTACAGAAAATTCAGGTCCACTCCTTAAGAAATACTCCCTATCAGATAATCAAGGACAGCTATTGCCGACAGGTTCCACTGCAGATATCTGCACCCTTTCAGAATACAAGGATAACTAGGAAAGCACTCAGAGAGCGCAGACCTCAACCAAGCAGCTTCAGTCTACTTTGGCGAAAATGGTCCTACCTGGCAATGTTAAAGAATCCTTTAAACCAGGGGTGTCAAACTGATCCAGTAAAGGGCCACTGTGGCTGCAGGTTTTCATCCCACCAAGCAAGAACACACCTGATCCAACAAATCAACTGTGTAAAGACAATCCAGTTGATTGAATAATTTGCATCAGCTGTGATCTTGCTTGGTTGGAATGAAAACCTGCAGCCACAGTGGCCCTTTACTGGATCAGTTTGACACCTGTGCTTTAAACAATTCCTATATTCAGATGGTGATTTGGATTAGTCCCAAAATCGAGAGTTACATATGTAACTGCGGTTCTATGAATTCTGGATGACCGCCAGAGGCAGTTCTTAACACTGAATTATATCCGTCTCGTGCACGCGCAGGTCGAGTATTTAATATCAACAAAGTCACATGTGACCTGGGATGACGCCTGACGTAGTTCAAATAGCCTGCGTCATCGCGTGAGACGCCCCTACAGAATCTTCTCGCCAAGATTCCGAGTGACGGAGAACTCTGGCGGTCATCCAGAATTCATAGAACCGCAGTTACATATGTAACTCCCGTTCTATTTCATTCTTCCTGACCGCCAGAGGCAGTTCTTAACACTGGATGACTATTATCAGCATGGTCACGAGGAATCCCAACTCACCATGGACAGTGTTAAGGTTCCTGAAAAACCGCTGCTGCCAGTGCTTTGGAAGCAGCAACATTTACTCTGTAAAAACGGGCAAAGGTACATGGTGTGGCCCAAGTAGCTGCAGCACATATCTCACAAAGAGGGACCCCCCGTAGCGTTGCCCAGGAAGTGGAGACACTCCGGGTTGAATGACCCTTGACATTAAGAGGTGTCGGCAGACCCCTTGACCTGTAGACCTCTTCAATTGCCATCACAATCCACCTGGAAAGGCTCTGCTTGGACAGGGCTTGTCCTTTCCTGTGTCCACCATGGGAGATAAACAGGCAATCAGAGTGGCGAAAGCTTGAGGTTGCCTGGATGTAGTGCCTCAGGGCCCTAACTGGGCAGAGCAGCTCTGCCGAATTGACTCCCTCTCCTTGCGGGGATGAGGGGAGATAAGCTCCCAACTCAATGACCTGATTGGTGTAGTCTGCCCCCAACCTCTTAGGAAGGAACACTGGGTTAGGCCAGAGTGACACTCCTGTGCCATCTGAGTTCCAGCGCATACATGCGTCACTCACCGACAAGGCTTGAAGCTCACTCACACCCTTCGCTGAAGCCATCGCCAAAAGAAAGGCAGTCTTTGATGACAGCCACTCAATACCCGCCTGTTCTAGAGGCTCAAAGGGGGGGAGGCAAAGGCCTCCAAGTACCAAAGGCAGGTCCCACGAGGGGACCTTAAAAGCTCGCGGAGGGTTTCGCCGCTGAGCCCCTCTGAGAAACCGGGTCACCAGATTGTGGGACCCCAAGGTGCGGTTATCAATTGTACCATGCCTGGCTGAAATCGCAGCCACATATACCTTCAAGGAGGAAACAGAGAGTCCCTTCTCTAGTAAAGACTGCAGAAACCACAGTACTACTGGTACCGAGGCGCTCTCAGGAGTCTCTTTGTGGGCCTTACACCATTCTGAAAATAGTTTCCACCTATTTGCATAAAGTGCCCTTGTAGAGGGTGCCCTGGAGTCATTTATGGTCTGGAGAACTGCTGGGTCACAAGCAGCTAAGAGTGGCTCAGGCCCTTCAAGGGCCATACCCATAGTTGCAGGCGCTCCGGAGTCGGATGCCAGATGCTGCCCTCCAGCTGTGAGAGCAGGTCCTGTCGTGTCGGCAGGCACCATGGGACCCCGCTCAGAAGACTGTACATGATTGGAAACCAGGGCCTCCCTGGCCAGTTCGGGGCCACCAGCAAAAGTCTGTGGTTGAACTGCTGCAGCCTGTGTAGTATTGCTGTGATGAGAGGAAACGGCGGAAAAGCATAAAGGAGAAGATCTGGCCATGGGTGTGCCAGAGCGTCCTGCCCTAGAGGGCTCGTTGTCTCCATTAAGGAGAACCAAAGAGGGCAGTGGGTTGAGGCCCCTGACGCAAACAGGTCCACCTCTGCCTTGCCATATATCTTCCAAATCTCCTGTATCACCTCTGGGTTGAGCCTCCACTCCCCCGGGGGAAGTCTCTGGCGTGATAGAAAGTCTGCCACCAGGTTCTGCGGCCCGGGCAGGTACATGGCCCTGAGGCTGGCAAGGTGAGGGAAAGCCCATACCAGGAGACGGTGCGCCACTCCCAGCAGCCGGGTTGACCTTGTGCCCCCTTGATGATTGACATGGTAGACTGCAGACATGTTGTCGGAACGCACAAGAACATGTTTGCCCTTTAAATGTGGTAGGAATTTGATGAGAGCTAAATGCATTGCCCGGAGCTCGAGCACATTTATGTGCTGCGTTGCCTCCTGCGCTGTCCAAAGCCCTCTCACCGCTCTGCGCTTCTACACTGCCCCCCAACCAGATGTTGAAGCATCGGTCACTACCACTTCGCGACGCGAGGGTATTGTACCCAGCGAGACACCTCTGGACAGAAACTCCCTGTTTCTCCATGGTCGCAGAGCGAGAAGACATCGGCTGGACACCGTGACTCTCTTTGATCTGTGCACCCTTGGATCCAAATGAAGGCCGTTCATCCAAACCTGGAGAGGTCTTAGGTACAACAGGCTCAGTGGCACCACTGATGTCACTGACGTTAGCATACCCAACAGCCTGAGAAAAAGGCTGTACTGTAACCTCCTGCCCCTCTGGAAACGGAGGAGAAGCTGGAGTATGGCCTCTACTCTGCGTCGTGTGGGGGAGGCCAGCATGCGACCTGAATCCAGGGTCAATCCAATAAACACCACCCTCTGGCTGGGTATGAGACAGCTCTTTGCATAATTGACTGTGAGGCCTAACTGTGACACATGACGAAGAAGGGCTGAAGTGTCCTGATCTGTCTGCCTCTGGGTTGGTGCACAGATCAGCCAGTCGTCCAGGTACGGATGGATATGCATACCTCCAGCCTGCAATGGGGCCAATGCTGCCCGCATGCACTGTGTAAAAACCCGCGGGGCAAGGGACAGCCCGAAAGGGAGCACTTTGAACTGATACACCCTGCCTTCGAATGCGAAGCGCAGGAACTGTCTGTGGTGGAGCGCAATTGGCACATGAAAGTATGCGTCCTTTAAATCGATGGTTGTGAACCAACTCTGCTGAGTCACAGACTGCAGCACATCTGCCGTTTTCAGCATGTGAAAGGGCAAAACTTTCAGAAACATGTTCAACCTTCTTAGGTCTAGAATAGGGCGAAACCCGCCCTCTTTTTTGGGGATTAGAAAATACACTGAGTAGAACCCACCTTGCTGTGTCAGATGATCCACTTCTTCTATGGCATCCTTCTCCAGGAGGGTGGCTATCTCCTGGCTGAGTGCCTGTCGTTTTGTGGGATCGACGACCGTGGTATGGCGGATCCCACTGAAAGCTGGGGGCCGGCGTCGGAACTGAAGATTGTACCCCTGGGAAAGAGTGGCCACCACCCAAGGGTCTGAAGTACAGCTTCTCCAGTAGCTGAGGTGCTGTTGGGAGAAGCGTCTGACTGCCGGCCCCAAGGCCTCAGAGTCTGTTCCCCTGGCCCTTAGAGTCTCTTGTCGGGCGAAACCCAGACCTCCGACCCCTCTGGGTCTGTAGAGCAGACCGTGGAGGGGGGCGTCTGTGGTAATCAGGCCGCTCAAGGGCCTGCGATGTTCTTGGGCAGGCACTAGGCCGGGCTGGCAATCGAGGACGGTCAGTGCCATAAGGCCCTTGAAGCCGTCATCTCTGAGTGGGCGCAGAGTCCTGAAGGCTGGCAAACTGTAACCTAGTTTGGTTTGCCTGGACTCCACGCTCCAAGGCTTGCTGTGCCACTGGCCCAAACAACTCCCCAGGCACTACTGGGAGGGCCCGAAGAGCCCTCCGACCAGGTTCAGGAATCGGAGACTGAGCCAACCATACCTGGTGCCTAGTCAGGGTTAGTGTCGACATTAACCTGCCAAGCTCCCTAGTCATAAGGGCAAACGCCTGCAAAGATGTATCACTCAGGCTCTGGATGGACGCATTCAGGCCAGAGGACTGCAGGGACTGCGACAGGGCCAGTATCAAATGGGACAGTGAGCTACCAATACGCCCCATACGGGCCGCTGTATCATAACATTTCACAAGATAATCGTCCGTGATGCGACACTGTGGCCTGGGGCAGCGAGCATCAGGTCTCAAAACCTCATTGGGTGACACAATGAGGGAGGCTATAGGTGGTTCTACTGCTGGCATCTGGCCCAGACCATAACTGCAAGCATTCTGCATGGATGCCAGGGCCCTGCTGTCAGATGTATGGTGAGACAGAGACTTGGGGTCCGGCCAGCACTTGTGGAGCTCCTCATTGTATGGTTGGGATGGTGGAACAGAGAAGTTTGCCTTTGGAGGGGCCCGCCTGAAGAAGGCACTGGCTGGGGCGCCAGAGGCCGGGGCCTCATCCAAGCCCAAGCGTGCCAACGCCATGCGCATCACTGGTTTAACCGAGGCTGGGGCAGCCTCTGAACCAACCCCAGATCCGCTTACAGTCCGTTGTGAACCAGTACCAGATCCATGATGAAAAGCGTTCGCTCCTCCTTGGGTTGAACTGGCCCCACAAAACTGGCTACAGGAAGCTCTTGTAGACAAGATATCTCCATCCCATCCAGGTGGTTCCTCTCCTGGACTTGCTGCCCCACTGCTCGGCCTCTTCTGAAGATTAATGAGCAGTGTCTTAATCTCTGCAAACTCTGATGCTAGCTTATCAACCTTAATGGCCAAACCATCCACCTTCTTGGGTCTCTTCCTAGGTGGAGCACATTCCGGCAGAGTGCTGCTTGCCCCACCATGCCTCTTGGAAGCCGTGCCAGACGGAGGCAGCTGGTCTCCCGGCTGCTGTCCTTCCACTTCAGCCAGTCGAGCCAGCCTCAGATCCCGCGGCATGAAACTGCAATTCATGCACGGGCTATCTGACAGCCCTTCCCTCAGGTGTGCGGCACCAAGGCATAAAGGGCACTCATCATGGCCATCGGATGCATGCAGCGGTGCCATGCATGAACGGCAAACATGGGACCCGAGCATGTCAGACATGGTTGCCTATCTGGGTGACGTTACTCGCGAGCGAAAACACTCACCATCAACGAGCAGTAAAAATCAAACCAACTCCCTGTCCACTCTTACCTATGGGGGGAGCACTCACAGATCTGACGCTTAACCAAAAATAAGCCGTCAAATTTAATTAACCCACAAACGAAACTGTCTACTAGGGGGAATTGCTCTCACACTCACTCCTCAACGAGCGATAACCGAGTGCAGAGCAGTCAGTAACAATCAGCCTTTTCAACACCGAGATACCCCCAGCCTCGCGAGTCAAAGCGCAAACACTTTTCACCGCGGAGAAAAAGAAAAAACACACCAAAGAAACTCGAAGCCAGGCTCGTTTTAAATGAAAACACTGCACCGCCGGGGCGAAAACACTCGTGGGGCAGGCAATACCTCTCAAACATAAATGATGTCCAGCTAGTAGGCTAAGACTTACCTTAGCAGCTCCCGGCTAACATAAGCCAGTCTGTAATGCACAGAGAGTGCCGGCGAAAACACCGGTCAGACAGCTCGGTCTGGTGAAACAATGTAGCCGATGTGACTTATCGCAGCCCTTGGAGGACGAAATTCCGTAGCTCCAACCGTAGTTACAGGGCTCCAAGCAAAAAGTCTTTTCGGCGTCCTTCTGAAAGCAACCTGCAGCGCGGATGTCTGCGAGAAGATAGAAGGGGCGTCTCACGCGATGACGCAGGCTATTTGAACTACGTCAGGCGTCATCCCAGGTCACATGTGACTTTGTTGATATTAAATACTCGACCTGCGCGTGCACGAGACGGATATAATTCAGTGTTAAGAACTGCCTCTGGCGGTCAGGAAGAATGAAATAGAACTAATAATTTCTTCTTTATCCCATTGCACACATTTGCTGAAAATTTCACCCAAATCCGTCCATAACTTTTCAAGTTATCTTGAACACAGACAAACAGACAAACAAACTAACCAACGCTGGCAAAAACATAACTTCCTTGGCGGAGGTAATGACTTTAAAAACCATTTAAAGACCTCTTAATGGAGTAAAGAGTACCAATATTGCAGCAACAAATATTAAAATTTAGTGTATCATTCACTTTGAGTATTAATGCTGTCTTGCTGCTGAAATTGAAACACCAATTGTTTCCAATTGCCCCCTCCTTTACCATCAAACCAATGGAAGAGGACACAGTCTGAAAGTCTATTCGGTTAAAGCTGTTTTTTAAGGGATGCACAACATCTGTTTTTCGCTTTTTATCTGGCATGCAGATATTTTCAGATGGATTTTTTCCAATGCAAATATCAATACAGACGTATACTAAAAATGTTGTTTTTTTGGATCACACCTAAACTGCATGCAAATGCATTTTTACCAGTGGCAGTGAAATAAGGTTGATCTGTCCTTACAAGAGCAGCAAACTAATTCAAATTCAATGAGCTTTATTGGCATAAATGTAATGCATTACTGACAATACATTTAATCAAAAATAAAAGCTGAAAAGGAAAAATATAGATATACTAGAAACAGAAGCAAAATAGTGCGTAATTATGATACAAATTTGTATTATGTGATATTAAAGGCTAACAAATGAAGATGAAAATGTTTATGAACAACAAATGAATAAAAACGAGCAAGGACAAGGTTTAAATGATTCTTTAAGTCAAGACATTTACATGTAAAGATCTCAAAGATTTTAATATTCAAAATTTGCACATGTGCTGCATCATATTATTTGGCTTCTACTTTGAACCCTGCCATTGATAACACTACCCTCAGCGTATTTAATAACTGCTTTCACAGCATTTGAGGCTGAATTGATACACGAATCAGCAATGAGTGCATGGTGATATTTTACTGTATCGATATTTTGAGCACAGGCCTAATACGTTATTTACTTTATATGGAAACAGTTTTCAAACTATACAAGGCATTAACACAAGCAAAGCCATATTCTCATGTAAAAATCATAATTCTATCCCTCATCTGCTGATATAGTTCACTGGTTTCTCACAATGACTGAATTGTCCCTTATACCTCCCCATTAATACTAACACCTCAACTGTTTCCTCACTAATAGAAATAAAAAGGCCATAAGTTGTTTTTAAAGTTAATATTACACTCTATCTCTAATCTGAAAAGAGCAGTGGTTAGGGTTTGATTTCCATTTATTACCAGTTCAAGTAAACATGCTCTTTAGTTTGATTACAGCTTAGGGTATTGTTATATGTTGGTAAAAGAGAAACCAGTGTCCTTGTTAGCGAATAAATCCACATTTCTAAACACAAACCCCTTTATATCCTTGAAACCGAGCCTTGTTGTGTGAAAAGCAGATAAACAAAGATTTATTGAGGCTCTCAGCTGGTCACTCTTACACTGCTTCACACCGTAACAATAATAAACAGTCATACAGAACATCCACCCTGCAAAGCTCTGCCACTATTTACTACCAACACGGTATGTTTGGCCTCTTTTCCCCAGCAGACCTTGGCAAGCAGAGGTCAGCTCTAACCGCGCCATTCCTCACCGCCGCTTCAGATTCTGTTTTTAGACGCAAGAGGCCACCCAAAAAAAAAAAAAAGGGCCCCGAGAAGCGGGTGGAGAGGAGGCAAAGTTTGGGCTGGAGGTCACAAACCGAAACCAGGAGCAAGGCCCAGCCTGCAATCCAGACTCAAATATAGACAACAGCTAGACCAGAACAAAGGGTTTTCAGAAGAATGGAACAGGAAGGCAGCAGGGGAGGAAATTATAATGTTACAGAGAACAGAGCTGCAAAAATTAGGGTCTGTGGGGGAAAAACATTGAGAGCACTTTTGCTGCTGGATTTACAGAAACGCAAGACAAATTATGATAAAATGGCGAGTTTATAGTGAACTGCGACAGTGCAGCCCGTAAACATCCAGCTTTAGGAAGAATTTAGGTACTAACAGTTACAATCTGCACTACATTTTATAGCAGGTGTCTAAGAAAATTAACCCTGCAGTGCAGCTGGATCAGCCTGATTCAATGTCTGTAATTAGGCAGATCCATCATGCCAAGCTCGGGAGAAGAGGAGCAGAGGTTGGAGCTACAAGCCAGACGACAGCAGGAAGTGAGAGATTAGCATTGATGCTAACAGCTTCAGCAGCAGTTTTATCAGATCTGGACAAGATTTATTTATTAATTGAAAAATAATCAACACTAAAAACATCTCTGCAGTAAGGATATTTTCATCTCACTTCTGACATGTTTTGACGAAAGTTTGTTTTACGGATTGGCTCAAGTTCGGTAGTGCAGTAGTGCCCACCTACTCCATTTTCTGTTTGGCCCTAAATGAATGTGACTGATGGAACGATCGTCCAATCACCTGCCAGATACACTTCTGAAAGGTTCTGCCCTCCCCAAACACTTTCTATGGGCTCTTCCCCAGATGGACTGGTGAAATATATAGACATCTGGTGTGTCAGACTGTAAGAAAAATCCAATATAGACCAACAATTTCTACTAAAAGGGTTATAGAATTTAAATTTAAGTGTGGCTGTAAGCTAAGCTGCTATTCGTATCAATACAAGCAAAGATAATTATCTGTTCAATTTTAGCATCCTTCAGAGTTAAACGTACTGTATGTGAGATTTATGCTTTGGGGTTTGTTTGATATGAAGTCTGTCCAAAGTTTTAAAAATTATATTTGAGGTCAATCTTGGAACAACCCACTGATAAGAGTGTTCGTATTTGAAATCATAACATGTTGAAAATGTTCTGAATGCAGCAGAAACTGCCTGTAGCTCAGGTATGCAGTTCTGTGCCTAACAAATCACAGATAAGTGCTCCTCAGGGAGGGCCTGTCACAGACCTGCTCCAGCAGAGAGAGGAGAGTGTTCGTGAGCTGAAGGTAAACGAGGGGAGCAGCGATCATCTGCACCACTCCCCGTGTCTGGGACTGAGTTCTACTCCTTCAGCACAAAGCCTGTGTCGTTTAGGGCGATGGTACACATTCATCACGTCTGTCCCAGAGGAACACGGAGAAAACACACAGAGAGTATTCATCACCTCTGTCTGTGGGGGACAAGCTCACACATCGACAAGGAAACAAACACACACGTGAGAAACATCACACCGTCAGAAGAAAGGCCGGGGTGTGGCCCTCTGGGGGGGGGGGACTAGACAGGATCAGGAGTTCAGAGCTCCTGCTTTTGTTGCTGTGGTATCAGGAGTGTTTGACTTTTGCTACTAACCCAAATTTCAATGAAGAAGAAGAAGTTGGGATGCTTCGTAAAATGTAAATAAAAGCAGAATACCATGATTTGCAAATCCTTTTTGACCTAAGTTCAACTGAATACACTACAAAGACAATATATTTAGTGTTCAAGCTGATTAACTTTATTGTTTTTTGGCAAATATTCAGTCATTTTGAATTTGATGCCTGCGACACATTCCAAAAGAGCTGGGACAGGGGCATGTTTACCACTGTGTTACATCAGCTTTCCTTTTAACAACACTCAGTAGGTGGAGCTGAGGATATTAACTGTTGAAGCTTTGTAGGTGGAGTTAATTCTCATTCTTGCTTGATGTTCAGCTTAAGTTGCTCAACAGTCTGGGGTCGCCCTTGTTGTATTTCAGGCTTCAGAATGCTCCACACATTCTCAATGGGAGACTGCAGCAGGTCAGTCTAGTTCCTGCACCCTTTTACTCTGAAGCCACGCTGTTAACAAGAGCAGAATGTGACTTCATGTCTCTGAAATAAGCAGGGACATCCCTGAAAAAAACGTCTCTTTGATGGAAGCATATGTTGCTCTAAAACCTGTTTGTACCTTTCAGCATTAATGGAGCCTTCACAGATGTGCAGGTTACCCATGCCATGGGCACTGACACACCCCTATACCATCACAGATGCTGTCTTTTGACCTTTGCTCTGATAACAGTCTAAATGGTCCTTTAGTCCGGAGGACACCACGTCCTTGATGTCCAAAAACAGTCTGAAATGTGGACTCAGACCACAGCAGACTTCTCCACTTTGCCTCAGTCCATCTCAGATGAGCTCAGGCTTAGAGAAGCTGGTGGTGTTTCTGGGTGTTGTCGATAAATGGCTTTTGCTGAGTCCACGTACTAATATCCTTTACATAATGATGTTGGTTTTTGATGCAGTATTGCCTGACGTAGTGAAGGTCACAGGCATTCAATGTTGGTCTTCACATATGTGCAGGATTTTCTCTGAATCTTCTGATGATACTTTGGACTGTGGATGATGAAATCCTTAAATTACTTGCAATCGTGCATTGAGGAAACTGTTCTTTTAGGGGAAGCTCCTTTTATACCCAATCATGACACTCACCTGGAATGTTCCAAACAGGTGTTTTTTTCACCATTTCTCAACTTTCTCAGTCTTTTGTTGCCGCTGTCCCAGCTTTTTTGGAACATGTTGCAGGCATCAAATTCAAAATGAGCGATTATTTGCAAAAGAACAATGAAGTTTATCAGTTTGAATATTACATTTCTTGTCTTTGTCGTGTGCTTAATTAAAAATAGGTTGAGAAAGATTTGCAAATCTTGGTATTCTGCTTTTATTTATGTTTTACACAACGTCCCAACTCCATTGGAATTTGCATGAACCTCGCCCAAGGAATTAGCACTCTGCCCTGATAAATCTGGACCCACATCACGAACGTCTGCTTGATTTTTTCTTGGCATTTCTTACATTATTAGCAGAGTTATTCTCATTCAGCTTAAGTTACCCTGATTTGATGTCTGTCTCTTGTTGCCCGGCCCTACTGTGAGTGTTTACAGTCAGCGGTGTCGTAAATCAGACAGGAGTCCGGCCCCTGCAGTAGCAGCTGTTCCCGGGGGAGTCCTGAGGTTACATCAATTCAGCTGGTGGCTACCGTCTCCCATCTCCCCCACTGTCCTACATTTACCCTCCTCCTTAATTAACCCCCTCCCCCTCCTCACTGTCCTCTCCCCGCCCTCACTGCCTTCAATATCTCCTTGTCACACCCCCTGTATCCTCCACCCTCGCCTCCATTTGCCTGATTAAAGTGAGTGCCCTCGGCTGCACTGTGGAGTCAGCTCAGTTTTTATTCGGCCTCCCGCTATCCGTCAGATGAAAGCTCTGCGTGATCCGATCGATGGATGCTGAGCTGCCCGTCCATCATGCAGTGCTCACAGCTGTCACAGAGGCACTGTGAGTCTTAGCTCTGCATTAGGGCCTCTCAAACCTCCTCCCTGCAAACACAAACTTCAGGACTGGAATAAGTCTCTCTGAGACCGCTCAGCTGTGTGAAACATCTGCAGACTCTTCTCTCTTGTCTGTTAGTGTCTCATGCCAAATGAGCCCTGAGTAATTTGAGCAGATCATGTGAGATCACTTTTGTTGGAGCTCTTTCATATGACCACACAGATCAGACGTGGAGAGCAGAGGCAGCCAAAGCATCTGTTTGGAGTAAAGACGGAGGTTAAGTGCAGAAGTAAATAATCAGCATTTAGTTTCAGATATGAGGAGAGCTTCCCACCATCTTGACGTCAAGCTTGATTCATCGATAGATTCATCACCTTGACACAAGTGGCCAAAATTGTGGCAGCAAAGTTAACAGATACATTCTGATAGATAAGAGTCAAGAGTCTTTGTCTTTGTTAGAATTGAGCAAATCCCGTTTTTCCCAGTATTCCTCTCCTTTCTTCTTTTGGAATTGCAAAGAAAAAGTATCTTCTCCATGCTGCGAATAGAGTTTATAATATTTATAAGAAGTTTCTTGGTGGGAGGATTCTTCTGAAGCCAACATTTAGTAATTTTTTACTTGCTGCCAAGAATATCTTCAAAAGATATGCGTCTCCTCTATTGAGGCCTTCAAGAATTTTCCCAAGATACATGGATGCAAACGAGAAATCAACTGTTCTGTCCAAGGTTTCTGAAATAAGCTGCTCCACTCCTCTCCAAAACATTTACAAGTACGGACAAGACCAAAAAACATGTACATAATCTGCTAGGTTCAGGATAATGAATTTTTTGCCGAAATCTGATATGTACTTTTTAACTCATTATCACAGAGACGAGGGATGAAAATTGATAAGATTTTATTCACACCAATGCAGGTTTTCAGTGGCAACAGTATCAGACACATGACAATCTTGGCTTACTGCTGTGTTGCCTGGATGAATGCTTCTGCAAGTTGCTGGTCATTCCCTTTAGTGAGAGTTGTGCAGTAAGTTTCTTTTTGTCGAAAATTAAACCACAATTTTGACCATATGACATCAAGATGATGGAAAAAAGATCCTTGTTGAGCTTGGTTTATCAATATCTTCTGCCATGTGACATTGTTTTATCTCCATCATTTTGACGTCAACTGGTCAATATTGTGGTGTAATTTCTGATAAAAAGACACTTACTGTGCATGTGTGTCATGTGTTTGAAATTGTTGCCACTAAAAACCTGGATTGGTATCAACACAATCTTCAATTTCCATCCCTAGTATTGGCAATAATTAGTTAAATAAAAATTCCAGTTTGTCATAATGACCAATGTAAAAAGGTTGGTCTGGGAAGCCTCACACCTCAATGACAGAAAACCTGGCAGTAGGGATACACAATATCGAAATTTTGCTGATATCTGATGTACTATTGAGGGCAGCACGGTGGCGCAGCAGGTAGTGCACGTGCCTCACAGCAAGAAGGTTGCTGGTTCTTGCTCAGCAACCCCCGCAACCCCGAAAGGGATAGTCGGTATAGAAAATGAATGAATGATGTATTATTGAGCTCATTATTGCCAATACTAAGGATGGAAATTGATAAGATTTTATTGAACTTAATTGCGTGCCTTACTCAAAAAACAATACACTTGTTGTCGGTGTTGACTCATAAATGTAGAGAATCCAAATGACAACAGTATCAGTACTCGCAATGACATCTTTGACTTTTATTAAAGTTCATGCAGCAGCAACTAAACCAACATGTTTCAGCCCGAGGCTTTCAGCAGCGTTTGTAACATGTGTGTGTGACCATCTAACATAATTAACACCAGAAGATCAGCCAGGCAGATAATCAACGAAGAAACAAAGAGGATACACATCCAACACAAGGGAGAATACTGCAAAAAATGAGGTTGAATTAAATTAAATGAATGCATACAATAATAAGTAAGTCCATTACAGAATGTAGTGAGACCAAACACACAAAAATCCATTGAGGTAAAACACAATTTATATTGTGATCAACCTCTTGGATAAAAAATGGTAAAGAATAAAAAAACAACACTATCATGCAATTTCAACCACACTGAGAAATGGAGGGGGGTTAAAAAGAAAAAAAAACTAGGGATGGCAATTGATAAAGTTTTTTTAAACCAGTGTAAGTTTTTAGTGGCAACAATATCAAACACATGACACTCTTGCCTGAATGCTGTGTTTCATAGATAAATGTGTCTGCAAGTTGCTGGTGCTTCCACTCTCTGAAAGTTGTGCAGTAAGCATCTTTTTGTCGAAAATTAAGCAACAATTTTGACCACTTGACTTCAAGATGGTGGAGGTAAGACAATGGCTCTGCTGCGTTCCTTGTTAATCTTGGTTTATCTTTGGCTTCTGTCATGTGAGGCAAATAGAGTACATGCATCCAGAACTCTGCACCTCCCACAAAACTTTCCTCTCCATAATGTCGAAGGGGGCCATGATTACAGCCCAGCTTGATATTCTTTAGTTTTCTGAATCGCTGATGACGAAAATTGCACATTCTCTCCCGTGAAGTTTGTCATAATGACCGATGTCAAAGGGCCGGTCTGGTATGCCTCACAACTGAAGAACAGAAAGTCGTGAATATACGAATACCCACATATTTTTTAGCTCATTTTCGTCCATACTAGGCATGAAAATTAATACGATTTTACTAATACAAATGCCATAAACACTTCTGCTTATTGATACGATTCTTTAACTTGACTGTCTCTGTATGTGGCCATGTGATTGGCTGGTAACCAGTTAAGGGTGTACCCATCTTCTCGTCCAAAGTCAGGCTCCGTTGTTGGCCTCTTGTTGTTTATTACCGTTATTCTGCTTTTTTTCCATGTCGAAATGCCAATTTCAAACTTATTATTACTAATGCCAACATCATTTTTCTTTGTTTGTTTAGAGCACAAAGTCTCCGCTGAACTAAAATAGAACTTTCCATCTCACAGTGACAATCTATTTGTGTTAGAAACAGATATGAATGGAGAAAAAACAATATTTAAATCTATAATAAATAATAATGTTTTTGAACATTCATGAATATTCTGCCAGTATATTGGATATCTATGGTCAATTTGTCCAGCCAAAATATTGCAATTCCTGTCAAAGATACTGATTATCAGCTTTTAAGGCAAGTACGTGCTATTACAGAAAATGCTTTATAACATTGTGCATCCCTACTTTTTTCTGTTCTGTTTGGGTGTTTGTCCTTTTACCATGTTAAAAAAAGATATTAGTCGGTTTTCACTAAGGTATAACTGTGAGTTTGTTAAATTAAGTAGGCAAAGACATGAGGTGGTTAATATTTGCTGTTAGGACAAGCTTATGGATATATTAAAATTTGAGTAGAGACAGGCCCTTATCGATAGCTAACAAGGTGTTTCATGTTTCCAAAGTAACATTTGCATTTTATTGAACTTTTATCTTGTAGGTCTGCTTGACTGAACTTTGTCTTATCTTCTTTTGTTGCCTCTTGAACATGTTGAATAATGAAAATGTTGCTCATAAATTAGAGTTGGAGAGTCATAAGTGAATTTATAACCATTTAAGTGGAATAATTATGACTGAACATGTAAGAAAACAACATGAAGCACTATTAAAGCAATAAGACATATGAATGCTGCTCAAACAGAATATTCATCTGTCCTTAAAGGCTGGAGATCATCCATCAGCTCTCACCTCGTTCATGTGCTGATGTCCTGCACACAGACAAAGTTGGACAGCCTCTCTTCCCCCACTGAAGCTCCTCTGCAGACAGACAGACAGACAGACAGACTCCTCTCTCTCCTCCGTTAAAGTCCCGGTGAGTCCTCTCCGTTAATCATTCCCTTAAACTTTGACCCCTCGCAGATTAAAACGTGAACAGATTAAGTAAAACCCGGAGCAGGAGCTCTTCAGTCTCTGTTAGAGGAAGTCAAACCCCGGGGCGTCAGCGTGGACCGTGTCCCTGCTCGGTCTGTAACGGGAGAAAGCGCAGGGGCAGCCGCAGAGTTCCGCTCGTCCTGCTCAGGGGGAAGACAGACAATGGAACACACGCCATATCCGGTTACATCCTTCAAAATAAAATACAAACCGATTTCGTTGGAGAGTTTTCCTTCAATAGCAGCAAAATAAACAGTTGACTGTGACTCAGCTCAAGAAAATGTCTGGGTGGTGATAAAAATAAGCAGAGGATAAAGACTAAAAGGCTTGTGCCGTGACTGTAGGCTACCACAGGGATGCCTGCAGCTCTGTTTTCATTATCATATCACCGTCTCATTTCATATTTTAGCTTAACATGTGTTGAATGTTCAGTGTATCCCTCCCACAATTTAATACAGCTGCATAAGTTTATTTCCATGTTAATATCGTCGCTGCAGTTCAATAATCAAATGAGCAAAACTAAAAAAGCACTCCGTCAAGCAACTCAGTTCCAGCAGTGGTTTTTCCACAACACCTGTAAGATACAATTCTGGATCACCAGATCCAGAATAGAGCCAGGATCCAGACCAAAATCAGAGCATACACGAAGGTTGTTATCCTGTACAATAAGTTTTGGGAATATATCTTCATTTTGACATTAGCCTATATGAATTATTGAACACTGTCAATTATTATAAAGTTTGATTATTTTGTGACATCAGTCTGGATCGGATCCTGATGAAATTTACCTTGATGATAGAGACATGGACCCCATATTATTCTGCAAAATTGGAAGTGAATCTGTTAAAAAATGGCAGAGGTATGATTCTTTAAAATTCTGCCCAATGTTTACTTATGGGATTTTTTTTTTAATTTTTGGATTTTTTTTGCACCCAGATAAATAGAAGTATCACCACCAAAATCTAATAATTTCTATGCTGGGCCATTGCCAACGTCTCCTGAAAATTTCAACAAAATCCGTCCAGTAGTTTTTGCGGATACAAACAAACAAATATACGCCTGCTAAAACATAACCTCCTTGGCAGAGGTAAAAACAAGAAATGAAAAATAAACAACAACTACAGAAAACAGTCTTAAGTAAAATATAAAGAAACAACAGAAATACATGGTTTTGCATTTGTGTTTGTGTTTCCTTGAGGGCTCCTGTTGTGACTGGCACATACCACTGTCATACTGATGGATATACACCCCACTGCATGCTGTGGTGCTATGTGGCAGTTATTCTGTATGTATGCCAGCACTAAACTGCCCTGTCCCGGTTATACTGGCATAAATGCTACTACTGAAGCACCATGTGCCAGTCATACTCCCATAAGTGCAACTGCCAAAGTACAATATGACAGTTGTGTGTTTTTTATGTCACGGCAGAAGTGGCGTGTGCTGGTCTTACTGGCACATACATCACTGCAAAATTGCCATAAGCCATTAATACTGGCAAATACACCACTGCTAAGACACTATGTGCTGGTCACAGTGGCATATGTGTGACTACTGGAGTGCTATGACCCGATTTTTCAGGCACCTACCAGCTTGTTTTTAACAGGTGAAAGCTAGGTGTGTATGTACGTCTGGCATGGATGCCACTGGAGCAGTGACTTTCATGAAAAAGGTCCATTGGAAAACATGAATTTATGAATTCAGCTTTCCAGCCCACCTTTTAACAAACAACTAATCAGCTTTTAAGATAATAGTAACAACTAGAAAGCACTTGGAGAGCACAAACCTCCGCCAAGGTGCTCACATATTGCTGTTACATCTATAAGCAATCGTTCAATGATAAAGTTACCATCGTAATATGATTCACTGATACTGAAAACCGACACCTAACACTCAGAATCATGCTGATATCATTATTAGTTAGACAGTTACTGAGCAGAATGATTGTACTAATTATCAGGATCACCACCAAAATCCAATAATTTTTTTAGTCAGGCCATTACCAACATTTTCGAAAAATTTCAGCAAAATCTGTCCAGTAGTTTTTGCATAATCTTGCTTACAAACAAACATACGCCGGCAAAAACATAACATTCTTGTTGGAGGTAAAAATGAAAAAATAATAACAACAACAAAAATACTACTTATAAAATGACAATAGCAACAAGATAATAAATACAACAATAACGTTATCTAGAGAAATCTTAAATATCATTTCAATAAAATGAGAATGTTCAAATGTCAAAGCATGTTTAATACTTAACTGCTTTTATTTTGAAGGGATACACCTCTCATTTCCTTTATTTTTTGTCCTTATTTGCTCTGCCTTCACAGAGCTCCAGCCTGAACCCCCACTGTTGACGTCACTCCTGAAGGACAGCCTCCCCATCACATAATTACCTATTTATACAGACGCTGCCATCATGTCTGTCCATGTCTATGAGAGTCTCTCACCTGAATCATCACCGATGTTTCATTAACAGGAAATCAGCTGCTGTCACCTGAACTGACAGTAAACCCACTGACACACTGATGATACTTTAACATGCCATTTACATCTGCAGCTGAGGCACTGAAGCAGATTGACTGCATCATTTTCATTAAATATTTAACTTTTACTCACACAGACGACATTTTAGCCCTGGGATCAGTTTTTGGGAAAATTTCTCTGATGCAAACAATCATATATTTGTAATTATTTATGTTTTTTTATTACTGCACAACAGTCTTTTCATTTGGCACTTTATTATGACTTTTTATAATTCAAATTTCTCCTCCATAAGTGTGTTAGTATTGTTGGTTGCACATTAATAAAGACTAATTAAATCTAAACTCCCAGGAAAGAACTCAAGCCTGTTTTGATTAAACAAAACAACCTTTATATTTAAACACGGTGTTATTGCACATATAATTTCCCTATAACATAAATTAACATTCACATAACTATTTCTCAAATTTTTCCACAGCATCAGGTACCAACTAAAACACACTGAGCAGGTTTTTGTATCAGTTTCAATAAAAATAATCCCTCCAGACGCTCGTGTGTTTGCTTTGACTGAGTGGAAAGTTATTTCTGCCTTAGCACTCGAAGATGAAGTGGAAAAATGTGACAAAAAAACAAACTTGCAGCTCCGGAAGATCCTTGAATCCTGTTTAGTCTCCGGGGAGCATTTATCAGGGAACGCTGCTCCTTATCTCTGACCCTGCATCAGCTTTAGATGGTGAAGAGTTTAATCTGCTTCAGCTCAACAGAAACCACATCCCTGCAGCATCACTGGATCCACGACCACACAGATGATGGTTTTAGATTCTTTGGGGATCTTAAATCAACTGTTGTGCAGGTTTCTTCCTTCTTGAAAAAGGAGAACATGAGAATTTTAAAAGCTTTTTGTGTGAGTTTTTGATTCTAACAGATTCAAAGATGTGTGAAAAAGATCTCAGTGGTTGCTGAATGTGGCAGGAAACGCAAATTAGTCTAAAACAGGAAGTGGCAGAGATGAAGATCAACGTATGAGCAGAAGAACAGGATGTCCAGCAAGCAGCAAAATATTTAACACTATAGTCTGCAGATATTTTGGGCACGGTGAGACCCATAACATCCTGTGTGTAATACTGATATACACTTTCCGGCCACTTTATTAGGTACACTTTGCTTGGACCACTGTCATGACCACGACACTAGATTGAGATGATCTGAGCTTTGTGATATGGGGCGTTGTCCTGCTGGAAGTAAAAGAGACAAAGGGTCTGCAGATCAGAAGCTGCTCCAAAGTCAGTTTTAATGAGGGTTATCAGGGTTTCAGGTCCTGGCCCTTCATCAGACATCAGTCAGTCAGTCTATCAGTATTTATTTGTGCAGCTCCAATTCATATCAAGTGTTATCTCAAGACACTTTACAACACAGCAGGCTGAAGACAAACTCTTTATTTAATGCATACACATATATACATACTGAGATGTATCCATCCAGGCAGAGACAAAGAGACTAAAAATAAGAATTTATAATAGCAACAAACACATGGACGCCCAGACCATAAATCTGTCCTCATCATTTTTGTCTCTACTGAGTATAAATTTATTTAAGGTTAGCCCCTTGAGATGTGGTACCTTGTTTTCAAGAGGGACCTCATGTCTATATGGTTGTAAATGTATTTATTATGGAGGGATAATCAATAACAACCATGGATAGAGAGCTCCATCTAATATTAACATTAATATCTATCATAAATATAAGCTGGAGAGGGATGATGTTGAATGGTGTAGCAGCATCTGACTGAACCACCACTAAAATGGGTTTAACTGGTCTAAAAAAATTGAATTTATGTTAACTGATGTCATTTCTGTTGATGGTTGATGCAGGATAGAGCAAAATAAAAGGCTGATGAGGGCCCAGGACCTGAAACGTCACATTTCTGGTGATAATCCTCATCAAAACTGACTTTTGGGCAGCTTCTGGTCTGCAGACCCTTTGTCTCGTTTTGCTAATTTTTGTGTCTAACACCCAGTATTTAATATTTTTGGGTTGTGTGTGTTTTTTCCTTTTTTTTTATCCTGCTGAAAGTATCCACCAGAGGATGGTCCACTGTGGTCATTAAAGGATGGACATGGTCACAACGATCCTCAGGTAGGCTGTGGGGTTTAAATGTGGCTCAGGTGGTACTCAGGGGCTCAAAGTGTGCCAAAGAAATGTCCCCACATCCTTATACCACCACTATCAGTCTGAGCTGTTGATACAAGGCAGGATGGATCCATGCTTTCATGTTGTTCACGCTAAATTCTGACCCCATGATCTGCATGTTCATCCAGTTTCGATGAGACCATGAGGATTGTTGCACCAGTTTCCTGTTCTTAGCTGACAGGAGAGGCATCCAGTGTGGTGTTCAGCTGCTGTAGCCAAACTGCTCCAAGATTTGACATGTTGTGTGTTCAGAAATGGTCTGGATACCTTAGTTGTAACCTGATCATCTGAGTTGCCTTTCTGCCATCTCAAACCACTCCGGCCTTTCTCTTCTGACCTTTGACCTTTCTTGGATCAGTCTCTGTAAACTCTAAAATGGTTGTACTTATATATCCCTGTAAATCAGAAGTTTCTAAACCACTAAGTCCATCCTGTCTGGCCAAACAACCATGCCATGTTCAAAGTCACGAACATTTAAATGAAGTTCATTTTAATTAGTTTTACCCACCGACCACATAATTAGGTGCACTCGTTCAACTGCCTCTTTAATACAAGAAGCTATTCGGTCAATCACACGGCAGCAACTTATTGCGTTTAAGAATGTATTCATGGTTAAATCAACATGCTCAAGTTTAACCTGGGCATCAGAATGGAGAAGAAGAACTTGATTCATAATTACAGTGTGTTAGGTTAGTGAAAAGTAAATGTCATAATGTCAGGTTTTTATTTCTTACAGGAGCATCCCCATAAAGAATTTTATTTTATTTATTTTCATTTTATTCTTTGGATATTTGCAACCTCTAGAATAGTACATGATAAATGGAATTGAGTTTATGTAACACTTTTTTAGCCTCTTTGACTGCTCTAATTACTTTTACACCACAGCTCACATCTACCCATTCACACCCATAAGTTGTCCATCATTATTAGCAAACACATACACCCTCTTAAATAGCCAGTCACACAACACTGATGCAGCAGTAGGAGCAACATGGTCTTCCCCAAGAACACACTGACATGTAACAGCCAGAGCTGGGCTCGGACCCTCAACATTTCGACTTGAGCATTTCTCTGACCTGAACCACCGACACTTGTAAGTGTCTTTAAATCTTCCTGTTAGCTTTAAGACTTGTTTTGATAATTTAACATCATCTGGGGCGCAGAATGGTCTACAGAGACACAGTGGTTCAATCAGTAACAGACTGAAGTTTCCTCTTCTTTTATTCTTGTTTTTTTTAATCATTTGTCTTAAACATTTGTGAATGTTGGTTCAGATCTCAACTCCCTTTGGTCACAATTACCTTTTTTTTATTTATATTTGAAGATGTATGTCCACCTCAACAGGTTGTAAACTGGTTTAACAGAATAACACTCAGACTTTCTCAGTCACATTTATGTCTCTGCTGATATCTGGCGCCTCCCTGTGGTTAAATCAGAGTACTGCAATGATTTGGAATATAAAGTTAGACATACAAGAAATTCTTACAAACTTGGTGACCTTAAACTCAAATTAAAATGATATCTTAAATGTAGTCAGCTGCGCGTCTTACTCATAATTAAAAATGTATTTTATTTACTTTTCTATTTAACTTTCAAGAACAATCAGTCATGCTTCACATAAAAGTTTTCCAGAAACAATTCCAGCCAAATATATTCACCAAATCTATAAAAAGACCAGGGATTGAGCTGTAACAAAGAGCAATTGTTGTTTTTTTTAAAGTTTGAATGCAGGAAGTATTGGTGCATGATTTTGTTTCAACAGCTGGGGCCACAGCGAGTACGGAGACCGGTCATTTGTGACCCTTTAGCCACAGCAGCAAACATGATACAACATTTTGATGCGACGTGATTTTGTTTTTGTTGTAGAAACTGTGGACAATACTGTTTCATCCTGCCATAGAATTTAAAATTCCTATATTTCTTAATCATTTGTGAAGAACTGAGAAAATTGTAGTAATCCATTCAAACATGAGGTAATTTCCTGTGCCTTAGATACATCATTAAAACTTTCTGAGCCAAATGTCTGTTTAATAAGACCTGTGATTTTGGTGTCATTATTTGTGCAGCATCCACATAGAGACTTTGAAAACTACTCCACAGTGCCACTCAGTGGTGAAACAGAGAACGACAAATTCGAGGGTATTGATAAATCCCGAGATGGAAAAAAACCTTAATTACAGCTTAAGTTAATTCATTGTGAATAAATGATAGTGATAAGCACTGTCTTAGCAATAATCCGTCTATTACATTTGTTTATACATTCATTGTTTTGTAACTATGATGGAATTTATCCAGTTATTTATTTTATCTACATACTTATTTTACAATTAATTATTTTTAAACTTTAAGCTGTTCTTACTCTCCTCACTGCTTTCTCATCATTTTAGTCCTATTTCTACTCTCTTTTCATGTTTTTATATACTCCCTTTTTAATTATTGTTATTAGTATTATTATTATTTTATTTTATGTATACACTACCGGTCAAAAGTTTTTCCTTTTTTTTTCACTGAAAATTATTCAGTTTAATGTGTTATTGCTCTCTGAAATGAAGGTATAGTACAAATAACCAATTGGCGTAAAACAAGGAATCATGAAATCAATTTATAGGCCCAAATGTATTCTAAACCTTGACTCATCAAAGTAGCTACCATTGGCTGATATAACACTCAAGACATTCTTTCTACAATAGAAATCAAATATTCTTCAGAAAGTTCTTCCCACGTCTGTTGCAGAAGTTTCCATAAATGTGTGGCACTTGTAGGTTGATTCTTCCAGTCTTCAGTAGTCCAGTGGCAGTGTTTCATGGCCCAGGCAAGCCTCTTTGTCTTATTCTGACGTCTTAGCGATGGTGCTCTTGCAGGACGCGTTGCTTTAACGTGTCCTGTCAAACCTGCAACTGCAACCTGTGAAGAAAACTGTGCTCACTGACACCTTGACTTTCTTTGCAATTTGTCTGTAAGAAGGACCTACATTTTTAAGTGTTCTGATGCTCTGTCTCTCTTCCATTGTTAATTGCCTTTTTCTTGCCATTTTTGTAGCAGCATACGACTTTCTGCAGTACAATGCTGTTCGACCGATGCTCACAAGAGTATGGTACCACAGGGTATGCTTTTATACAGACAGAGGGGGCTGTAAGCAACCAAGACAAGTTGGAACACCTGTAGGAATTAGTAGAGCCAGCTTTCAAGGCTTGATAAATCTTCATTGCTGCAGAACAGCTTTAAATTGTCAACCAATTTCATGTTCTCTGAAAGAGGCTTTTTGTATAATTCTGAAATGTACATTATTTTTCAGTTTTGTGTAACCTAACCTTTTCTTTTAAGCTATGCCAGTACAGCACTTACCTTTGTGTCATTTCAAGCTATTCATTGGACTGGAGTTGCAATAAACAACTGGAAAAATCGGAGTGTTCTAAAACTTTTGACCGATAGTATATTTTTATTTTTTTCTCTTTTATCCATCCTCTGTCTACCCTCTTCTTTTCCATCTTCCTGATGTGATGTGATCAAGTATCAACTGTCATCAGTTTATCCATGTATCTATAAATCTATTTTCGATTTATTGTCTTGTCATCTCCTTATCATTCATTCATTCATTTTCTATACTGACTGTCCCTTTCGGGGTTGCGTTGAGGCTGGAGCCTATCCCAGCTGTCATTGGGTGAGAAGTGGGGTACACCTTGAATCAGTCTCCTTATCATTATATAAAAAACAAAATACCTTCTTTACTAATGTTCTTCATATGTACGTAGTGACAAAAAAGGTTGTACTAATTTAATATATTCCTAAATTACTTCACCTGTTTCTACCAGTTTACCATTTTCTTTCCTTTTGTTGCTTTAATCAACATGACCCTCTGTGCCTTTTCCTTTGACACTTTTGGTTTCTGTTTGACCTGATTGTTGATTTATTGTCTCCAGAGTTCTGCCTCTTTCTGCCTCTGTTTTGTCTGCTAAAGCACTTTGTAAGCATCTGTTTTTAAAGGTGCAATATGAACTAAGTTATCATCATTATACATATAATAAAGGAGCTTTACTGAAAACATACAATATCCTGCTGTTTTCATTGAAAGTTTTGTGTTTTCTGGTTTTCTTTTAGTAAATCCATTTACATAATAAATATCTGTTTATTAGTATTTGTATTTGTTTATTAGTTGATCACTCATTTAAATCTTATAAGGGCTAAACCGTCTTATCTGAAACACTGTCCTATACACTTGGATGCCTCCTTGCCACAGAATTATGTTTTTGCCGTCTAAACAATAAAGTTAGTCATATAAACAAATCTTCATGAAAGTGAGGATCTCAGATAGCTTGGCTGTTGAAATGTGAATTTTTCAGTTTTTTGACACATGTAAAATGAAAAAATCTCCATATTTGATAATCTTTAAAATCCAAGGTGCATCAAAACTGAACAAAACTGCAGCTCATGAATGATAAGGTACCAAGAACATTTAAGACCTAGGGTGCCTAGGATAGCAAGAAGGTTGCTGGTCTGATCCCCGAGTCAGTCATGGCCTTTTTGTGTGGAGTTTGCATGTTTCCCCGTACATGCGTGTGTTCTCTCTTGGCACTCCAGCTTCCTCCCAAAGACCAAAGACACGCTTATTGGGTCAATCAGTGATGCTAAATTGCTCTTAGGCATGAGTGTGAGCATGGATGGTTGTCAGTCTCTCTGTGTGGCCTTGTGATTGGCTGGCAACCAGTTCAGGGTGTACCCCCCCCATCACCCAGTGTCAGTTGGAAAAGGGATAGATGGTTCTTTGGTGGGTCACACACGTGCCCCTCTATAACACATCTGAACTTCTCAGTGGTTGAAATAAAACTGATAGATTATTTTTAGTCCTTATTTTAGTGCTGTCAGAATTAGGTTGATATTTTTAAACTGGACCAAAATTTGTAGAAATGAAAAAAAACCTTCTCTTTAGAATCTCCTTTATATTTTATTTCTCATATATGGCAGTGATACTGGAATTTTGACTTTGTACTCAGCTTTTGAACTTTTCCCGACCCTGTTAGATAATACTTAACTGACTGATCAGTTTATTAGACACACATTTCTTTGCATAAATGTACTATTTGCATAATTTCTTACATTAGGATAGTCTAATTGTTCTCTAGATTGTGTTTCTGCATTAAGTAAATGACTGATGTTTGCCTCCTTCCTGCTCGGCTGATTCATTAATTAATGCACTTAAGTATTTCTGAGTGAGATTATCAGGTCAGCGTTCAGATGAGATAAAAAGGATCTAATGGAGTTGCTGGGATACAAATCTCTCTGAGTTAATTGTGTGTGAAGGAGACGCAGTGAAAATGATGTTACAGTCTAATTTGTTTGTGTATCATGACGGGAGACTGAGCACTGCTACTGTTTGTAGAAGATGTGCAAACATTTAATGACCTTAATTATCACTAATACTCACTAATGGTCTTAAATTTGTCTTTGGAAAAGTTTTCAAACTGTGATGTTATTTTTCAGTTTATTCCATTTCTTTATTTCATGGATTTTAATCCTACTGTGATGTCCACTCTAAATAGTTCAACTGTTATTATTTGTCCCTTTTTAATGGCTCCTGTTATTCCTCTGACTTTCTAGCAACGTCTAATAGAGGACAAAAGGCACAGGAGGATCCCTCAGCCTCTTTTTGTTTGCTCTTGTACTCTGGCTCTTGGATTCTTGGTGTGGACGGCCTGCTGCTGTGGATCTACGTAGCTTCAATAACTATATCTACCAATATTTGGCTTTTCCTTTATCATTAAAGTTCCTGATATTAACTTCAGAGGGATCAACAAAATTAAACAGCACGTGTGCTGCTAACTGTGCTTGTTTTTTTATGGCTCTTCCAACAAAATGTGGATTTGCTGCATCAATACTCTGACCAGTGAAGATGCATTTGTGTTGTAACAACACTGTTTCACTACCAACTTACATCGCCAACTACTGGCCTGGCATGCATGCTACCACGTTTTCAGTTGTTCTTATGGATCTGTGTGAACGTGGATTATTATCACAACGCATGTCAACGACTAGCACTTTTGAAAGTGCAAAGGAAAAACCTTTCTTTTTCTGAGACAGCGTTGTGTAAATGGGCCCTGAGTGTAGTCGAGGCAGTCAAGCTACACGAACAGATATGATAGGACCCTGTGATCACTTCAAAATAAACACTGTTGGGCCCTATATATTTAAAAAAGGGTAATTTAATGAAGTCATCTAAAGCTTGGTTCCGGTCTGTGGCTCACACATCACTTTCTTTCCACATACATTGATTATGGTAGATAATAAATGAGTTGATTGTGAGGCTGCTGGTGTGACGACCATCAGAATAAAATAAACACTCCCTAATTCTTTTTAAGGCTTTGCTGTTTATTCATTTTTTCCTACAACAGCAAAATTACAGAAGCAGTATTGAAAATAAAAGTCTTATTTTCTTGTTCTTTGTAAAAAACAGAACAAAATCTGCACAAAAATCTGAATGACAGTACAAAACGAAGCGTTAATATGCCATGTAAATGTGTCAGGGGGAGGGACAAATCTATTTGCCTTTTTCAATAATGAAAACATCTCAATATTTTTACATTTCAGAATTATCTCACATAATCTGAAACTATATATATATATGTATAAAAGATGACAAATGAACATGTGTTTTTTGACTTTCTTCTGTTTTTTCTTGCAAATGAACGCTATAAACACATAAACCTCTTAAATATATTTATCAGTGCAACATTAGTTTCTCTTGAGTCCACGCTACAGTATCCTTTTTCTCTAGTTTTTTTATTTAGCAGATGTTGCTGGAGCTACAGTCCTCTACGGCTCAAAAAGCGTGGCGGACGGTTTGGCCTAGAGGTCGAGGAGTCTGAAATGAACAAAGCGGAGGATGTGATCACCACGGCACGACATACAAAGCACACGGATGTAGAAAAAGACGTCCCCCCCTCCCAGGATCCAGCAGTCTTTGATTGTGGAGCTGAAAAAACCCTCCAAGATCCCGTCCTGTGGGGCTCTCGTGTCCTGATGCTGTCAGTCTCACGTGGAGTTCACTCACAGTTCCTTCCCTTTGTAGCGATGGGTTAAAAGAGCGAGATTGTCCGATACATCCATCTGCAAAAACAGTCTCACTAGAGATTCAGAGTTCATGTTGAAGTGACTTCTGCACTTCTTTGAGCTTATAAAGAGATAAAAAACACACTGTGACACGTTCTCCATCCCAGCATCCAATCTGTTGAGCTGAGCGATTAAAGCAGTTCTTCTCTGAGTGAAGAATCATGGGTAAACTGTTGGTTTTGAGATCCCCTGTTGAACCAGTAGGGGGCGACCATCCTTTGGTGAAGCCACATAAGGGAGGCGGGGCGGCCTGATTCAGGCACCGCCCCTCGAAACCTCACAGTACCAGCGTCCCGTCCTGTCTGAATGACATCAGCTCTGACATCACAACGTTATGGCTGCTACACGTGAAACACGTAAAACTCTTCACGGCCCATCAGGAGGCCGTGAGCTACAATACAGCATGTGAACAATACAAACTGGGCTTTTCTTAAAGAGACAAATGTGTCAGACTAAAGTGATGATAGCACCATTCTTCAGTTAGAGTGTTTTTAACCCTCGAGGGGATCAGTAACAAAGTGCATTCAAGCTGCATTGTCCAGAGAGCACTTCTGCAGTGAACAATCCACAGTGACGTTAGGAGGCAATGAGATAGATCAGCTGAAACAGTGAGAGTGATTGTACGATTTTTGGTATGTAGGCAGCTTTACCTCAGGGATGGGCAACTTTGGTTTCCAAGAGGGTCACATTTATAAGAGTGTTCTGCATTCATGTGAGGATTTAAAATTCTGATATGTTTTGCTGGATTCATTATTGTGGACTTAAAAAAACACCATCAGCTCATCCGAGATAAAAACACTTCAATGTCCTTCAGTTTAAAACAGGATTTGCTATTATTATTACCCATCCATCATCTGCACCGATTATCTTGTTTGGGGTCGCAGTGGGATGGGGCCTATCCCAGCTGGACAGGTCACTAAGGCCACAGAGACAGACAACCATTCATGCCAACACCCACGCCTAAGGGCAATTTAGAGTAACCAATTATCCTAACAAGTATGGTTTATGGTCCGTAAAAGGAAGCCGGAGCGCCCAGAGAGAACACATGCATGCACAGGGAGAACATAAAAACCTTACATACAAAGGCCCTGATCACCAGCAACCCTCCTGCTGTGAGGCATGTGCACTGCCCGCTGGGCCACTGTGCAGCCCTTTTTTAATGTTATTCTAATTTTTATTCATCATCATTCCCACTACTGTCATTAGATAGCAACTGTTATTCAATCTTTTATCCATTTATTAGTTTGATACTTGATGAACTGTTACGTTTAATAAAAGTCAAAAAATATTTATTTGAAAAAAAAAAAAAAACTAGTTAAAATGACACACTGTTGTTGAACGATGGTAATATCTCAATATGACTCAAACTAAATTAACAAACATATAAAATTAAAGGATCAATCTTGACCACCTGGTCATGTTTGCTTTTTTCAAAGTGAAAAAAAATCTCTTTTTCAGCAACTTTTTTGTAATTTCAACTACAAAAGAAACATCAGAAAGACATCGGTGTCTGCAGTCTAAACAGTTGAATACTGGGATCTGCGGATATTGAAATTTCTTCCAATATTTACAACCAATATATCAGTCATATATATTCCATATATTGGTTGTGATATCAGCTAAAAAAAATGCACCATGATGCCTCATGTTATCATCACTGTGTGGGTACATTTGTAATCAGCTGTTTCATCCCTTGAAGAGTAATTTTTTTTTTCTTGTTTTACATGTATTCATTTCTTGCATGACTATCACATTGAAATCAAAAATAAATTTTCAAAATTTAAGGACTCTGTGCTCTTATCTAATAATGTTGTTATCTGCGATAATGATTTTAGCAGATCTGACATAAAGGATATTGTCAATAATCCAACATTGTGCATCCCCACATGTTTAATTTTCTTATGAAAATGCAACCGGCTTCAGAGCTTGTAAGATATTTTCAATCAGGCAGTCACTACTGCTCATCATTTCATGAAAGAGCAACAGACAAAAGTCAAAAGCTTTTACCAGGGGTTAACAGACAACATTAAAAATGTTAAACTCAAACAAAAAATGGAGATGCCTTATCAATGATACTAAAAAAAACCCGAATAAAGGTTACTAAGGAAGTGCACAAGCTTAGGTGTAAAACTCTATTTGTGAGTAGTATTTGGTGCTTGGCTTCTGGTTACGTCCACATTATTGTGGAAATGCTATTTTTTTTCTTTTTGCAAAGGTGGCTCTAAAATTTAGAGAAAATAAACATGAATGATGTCCACTGCACTGATGATGACGGCCCCCCATCCTCACCAGTGAGACAAAAAAGAGGTTCATACATCGCTGTGAACTCCCCTTAAGTCGGTATTTTAATTTGGATGTCCTTGTCCTGAGGTAGATGGATTGCACCATTATGGACCAGGATAATGCTGTTGCCTCACAAGACGGAGGATCCTGGATTGAATCCCAGACAAACGACCCTTCTAAAGCTTGTGGGTTCTCTCTAGGGTTCCTCTCAGTGGTTGTTGGATAAACTGGCGAGTCTAATTACCCGTAGCTGTGAGTGTTAGTGTGCTTGGTTGTTAGACTCCAAATGACAGCCCTGTAATTGGCTGGTGACCAGTCCAGGGTCTCACAAAGACAGCTGGGATAAACTCCAGCCCTCGCTACAAACCTGGTACAGATAATGAATCAATTGTTAGCAACATGCTCTGTTGTTGAGTACAATGTTAGCCTGTTTTCTTAGTTTGAACTTTTCAGCAGTCGTACAAACACTCTCTGCCCCGTGCACAGTTTTAACAAATATCAGAGCACAAATGAAGTGATTGTCAGAGCATTGTTCTGTAGATTAATGAGATCTGAGAGGCCTCACAGTCAGAGGGTATGATGAAGCTGAGACAGAAGCCAAACCTTAACAGCTTGTTACTATAATGTGATGTTCTTAAACTGTATGAGGGGCAGAGAGTTACAGACAGTTGAGCATTTTCATTACAACAAAAAAGGGCTGACATTGTTAATCACTGCAAAGCCACATTAGCATGTTGCTATCAAACGCTACCTCACTATCTGTTATTTACCTCATGCAGATAACTAAATATGTAAGGCTTGAAGCTGCTCTCCATCTTGTTTTTGGGACGGAGGAAAGAACATTAGGGATGCAGTGGACATGGTTCAAGTTAATTTTTAGAAAATCTTGTGGAAATCACAATTTTTTTTAGATATTTAATGCTATGTGGATGTAGCAGAAGCTGAGAACCCGAATGATCACCCAACCAGAAGTTCTTCCCTGAGTTTATGCTCATAGCCAAAGTAAGCAACCTTTTGAGTTTATTTACTTGAAGTTTTTTTTAAAGCAAGATCTTGTGAAGATCAAAACATGTTTTGGTATTCAAAGATCAGGAGAGAATTTTTGCATGTTTATGTTCTGATAGAAATGGACTTTGAACTGCCCATGGCCTTTATTGCCCTAATTTTGTCTCATGTTCATCTCATTAGTATTTGATATTAACTCAATGGCACATATGCTGCATTTCCACCAAGCAGTCTGGCTCCATTTGGCTCAGTTTGGTAAGCTAGTATAGGTGTTTCTGCTGTCAAATAAGGTGAAAAAGGTGCCCCATAACAGATCCTTGCTATCCCACTTTCTGGCACCCAGGTGCAAATGCTGCAGTCAGTTGATTGGTTGCTAGAACTATCACTTTCAATTCAACAGCAGCTAAAATGAAAACATACTGCACCATGTTTAAATGGATTTAGAGTAAACAAATTGTTTTATGTGTGAAGAATGTCCACATGGAGCATTGGAAGTCCTCCATTGTACCATTACTCTACACTGAATCACAGTCATGTCATGTGATTATGTAGCTGGTGCAACCTTCTCCTAATGGCTCACACCCGTCCTCAATGAAGGTACAGCTGGTTGTAGAAACTCAAGCCAGATCAGGGTTTGATACTCCAATCCATTCTGAAATGTTCTGAAACAAACCAGATGACTTGGTGGAAACACAGCTCTGGACTGAGGAGGGGGCCTGTATGTGGGGTAAAGCTCTCAAGGAGCTAGAATCATGAAGTGGCCTACAAAGCTGCGTTACACAGGATCTAAAGCAATGCTCATCCCTGATGAAATTTAAAATAATGTATAAAAATATAATTTTCAGTAGATATATGGATAAAACAGGAGGTAACACACTCAACTGAAAGATGACTACTTTGTTTTGTCTTTGTTTTGTTTTGTTTTTTGTTTTGTTAGATCACTAAATTATTGCATATAAACTGTTTTTCTTTTCTAAAATGTGGAAGCATTTATGTTCAATTAACTGATGGATATAGGGTGGGACTTGATAGGATTTACTTCCTCCCACTCCTTTTTGAATATATCGTATGTAATAACTATACTATATTCTTCCTTCTATTTCTGTTTTTTTTTTTTTGTTTGTTTTTACTTGACAGACCCAGTGAGGGCCGGATTCCAAAACAGGATAGAGGATTTATAGGAGTGAGTCTTTGACAGAGAGATCTTCCCTGTCATCTGCACCATATTGCTGCCAACTATATGAGGGGATTTTTTTGGCTCTGAATTTCTTAGGCTGTCATGTTGTCCATAGCAAAGACAGACACTTATGTGCCTGTACTCCTAATAGAGTTTGCTATTAATGGCTGACAGGAGGATTTGCAAACTAGAAGTTATGTCCAATAAACTGTTTTTGTGGTTGTTTTAATTGCTGTGGAAATTAAGTAATTAAGAAAGATGCCCTTAAAACTTCAACATATTAAGTCTTCAAATTTTCTGAATTTGATTATGTTCCAGGGTCGCTTGGGAAACCTTCGGGGGCCTCGAGTTGATGACTGCCACAGGATATGCAGTTTACCAAACCATTCACACATTTACTAAAAATAACAGACAAAATAAAAAGAGATGCTGGCACTGGTATCCTCATGTGACCCTCTTAGGTGATGAAAACTCACTAAAACCTGTCAATTACGACACAGCTGGGTAGAATTTGACTTCTGGATCAGTGACAACCAAGTGTATAGACATGCTAGAACCAATACAGGGCCCATCTGTGCGGCCTTTCAAGACCCAGCCCTGCATGTGGCCTCCAGGACTCCAGTTGCCCATCCCTGTTCTACCTCCCTCTCTGCCTTTGAGCATGTTTGAAGCTACATGAGTAATTCTGGTGATCTGTTGATTGCACATCAGATGAAGAAATGAAGATAAGTTGAAGATGAACTCCCAAAATTTGTAACATCAACTGTCAGTGTTTTTGTGACCATTCTGGCGTGAGTGTTTCGATGACAGGTGGCTTGAATGCACATTGAAAGTCGCTGTAAAATCACAAAAAGCTTCCGAGCAAAGAAAGAAAAAACAAAAATAAAAACCATTACACTGCACCTTCCACAAAAACAGTCAGGACTGTATTTACACACACACAAACCCATGAAAAAAAGGGATACTGCAGCTTTTTTCCTTTTTACTTTCTTTAAAAAGGGCAATAAAATATATTAAAACTTATTTACAGTGTGTGGGTTTTTTAGGGACAGAACACAACAACAACAAACAAAACAAAGCGCTGTGGTAGATTGATCTCCTGATTTGCAGATATCTATACGGTAATGTGCCCCTGTATCCTGTCATAACTTAAGCCGTGTACAGTAAAAAACACCCGGATCAACAGAAAGGTACTAAAGGCACTGTCAGAACCATACATTGCCATGAATATGACCCTCACTTTAGGATGAGAAGGGGAAAGGGGTCATGGGTAATAAATGGGCACACCCTGTATGCCTCACCATGGGGCAAATCTACAGTTTTGCCGGATATGGTTCATTTAAGATTTTGATACGTCTCTTTTTAAAGTAAAAAATAAACGACCTTCATGAACTGATTATAATTAAAGAAAAGATTCCTCTCCCGGAAACGATAAATACTTTAACATTATTAATAAATTGGTCTCAACACCAGCATCCGATTGTAAAAATGAATGAAAATCAAAATAGAAAATTAAAATATCATCTGAATCATCTGTACATATTTTTTCCTGTAGTTTATTTGTACACAGTGTCCCCTACTGGTAGGTTCTTTTTACTGCAGCTCCTGAGAAAAGCATGGGTCAGTCCAAACCTCCCATTGGTTCCTGAACCTGCCCCTCGTCCTGTGAGTCGAGGAGGGCGGTGGCAGTCCTTTACCTCCTCGCTGAAACACGAGAGGATTTCGCCTACAGCCTTACAGTCTGGTGCACGCTCTGCGAGCTCTGCACGTCACACAGTCACAGCGGCGCTCTCAGTCCGAGCTCACGCCTCCGAGTACGAGCTCTGTACATTGAGTTTGTCTTTCTTTAGCTTCACCCCATCCACCAGTTCAAAGTTATAGTTCTCCAGGGCTGATAAGTTCCTGTCCGACATGCCGCCGTGTGAGCAGGCACAGTACAAGACCACGCCGCAGATGGCGCCCAGGAAGACACCGAGGGCCGACATGGCGATGATGGTGATGAGGATGGGGTCGAGCGTTTTCAGCATGTTGCCTGCTCCACTGATCTGGTTGGTCTCCACGAAGTCTGGGTACTCAGTGATGTCCTCAACTGGGGGAGAGACAGAAAAAGAAGGGAGAGTCAGATATTTTGAAAAAATGGTAGATTATAGTTTATGAAAGGGGCATTTTTATATATAAAAACAGAAAATAAAGACTGATTGATGTGTTTATCTGTCAGCTGGAACACAGAACAGTCTGTGTTGCCTCATCCTACACAATAAATTTGGGCTAACAATCAGCAATCTGACTGTGAAAAGAATGTTTATAATACTTCAGAGGATACAGGTCCATATTTAATCAACACTATTTTTAGAAAAACCTGGTGAACTAAAGATCTCGAGTGACAAACCAACAACCCACAATCTTTTAGTGTCACAGTAAAGTCTCTGATTGGTTGTGACAGTGATTAACAGTATTCTTTAATGGTTGGCTTTATGAATAATAAAGTACTACAGATAATTTAATTGGAGAAATAATGGTGAACCAGTGAGTAAAAGACTTAAAAAATATGGTTTACTCCCAATTTCAAGCATTAAGATTCTCCACAATCCTTGAGTATAACAACCATAACAAATCAAGAATACCACTATATTCCATAGAATTTTGTCAATAAAAGGAATTTAGACAACAAAAGTATGGATTGCAACAAAATTGCAATTCAAGGCAAAGTGCAGCTTTTGCAATAATACGGTCTATTTTAATCAGCTGGCCCCCCCATTTGCCACATTATTGGTCATGTCTGTCACTTTGGCTGAGTGAACTTATATTTTTTTTCCTCGTGTTTTATGTCTAATTTTAAAATCACCAACCCTTGTTTCGGTTTCAGGTTGTTTCCTGTCCTGCCACTGTCTTGTGCACAACTGTGTCGTATCTCTCCCCATTACCTGTTGTATTTAACCCTATTGTATGTCTTTCTTTGTCTTGTCATCAGTTTGTTGTACCTTGTGTCTAATTTTAGCATTTATTTCAGTCTAGCCTTCATAGTTTTCGTACCTTGCTTTTAGGCTCACGTTTTGGATGCTGTTACCTTTCTCTGACTACCTGCCTGTGAACCAACCCTGCCAACCTGTAAATAAACCATTTGTTGGACCTTTACTACGCCTGTGAGTCCTGCATAAGGGTTCTATTCTTTGGTTAAGGTTCTGACATTATCATCCTCTTCCTTGCTCTCAGCTTGCCTAAAAACACCCAAAGTCCATCTTGCAAGAACACCATGTTTTTAAAAGTTCATGGGTGATAAGATGCCCGTCAACATTGTAAAAACAGAAAAGACACAAACAACTATATCCAATTCTAAAATCAAGAACTTTTTGTTCATCATATCAGAGATTTTTGGACTGAGATTCAGTGCCAACTGCTGTACGTGCAGAATCTTGTAATAGGAGCAGAAAACAGCAACAGAACAAGCTGGCACAATGTTGTTGCTACTTTGCTATTGCTGGTTCATTGTGATGTTTGTTGAACTGTAATGCTGCATGGGTAAAGGTTCAGAATATAGGAGTAAGACTTGGTCCTTACAGTGGGTCATCTATTTTTATTGCTAAGGCCAACAGGTCATCAGGCCTAGAAGAACACAGATTGAACTGATTTTGACGAATAAACACTCAATGTGAAATAACTTACGGATTTCATTGAGGCGATCCTCTGGTAACATTGGCTCTGTGGGTATGTCCGGGTCTGGAGGCACAGAAATTGGAATTATATCCAGCACAAAAACAACACAGGGAGCAGTAAAAGTTGTGCATTCATACTCATCCTGATGAACTAAAGCATCCTCACCTTTACAGTCCAACATGCTGAGTCCATTCAGGACCTTAATGTCGTCCACAGCGATGTCCCCCCAGCTCTTCCCGTCCACCAGACCTTCAATCACCACCTTAAAGAAGCACAGAGAGACCTTCAGACCACCTTTTCCATAACACCACAAAGGGAAGAGCACCAACGCAGAGCTCAGAGACACAGCACCTCACAGAGTGACAGCTGGACAAAGTTACCTGATACGGTTTGTTGGTGCGAGGCACAAGGACGCGACCTTCCCTCCAGCGGTTGCCTTGGTGACCACTTACAGTCCACAGCAGGATGTCGGCTGGGCCTTCCACTGTCTGTTTGCGCTGTTTGATGTGCAGAGTGCCGATGTGGGAGCCGAACATGTGGTACCAGAAGGACACGCACAGGTCTGCGTCGGGGGAGCTGACCACGGGGCTGACCAAGCGAGCCACCTCGGTCTCCTGGGGGCCTGTGGCGAGGGTGTAGATGAAGTTTCCTGATCCACCTGTCAGGAGAAAAAGAAAACTACATCAAAAACTACTACAATTTTAGATAGATACTAACACTGACGACCGTGAACACCCCACAAGAGCTGCAGTTTTGGAGATGGTCTGGCCAAGTTGTCCAGCCATCGTACTTTAGTCCTTGTCAGAGTCGCTCAAATCCTTACTCTTGCCCATTTTTCCTTCTTCTAAAATCAACTTTGAGGACAAACTGTTCACTTACTGCCTAACCCTCTAGAAGGTGCCATGATGAGGAGATGATCAGTGTTACTTCTCCTGTCAGTGATCAACATGTTATGCCTAATTGTATTTGCAGGTGTAGCTCGCCTCTCATCAGAAGACAATTGGGAAAGGCTCAAGCCCCCTGCATCCCCATAAGGTATCAGCAATAGAAAGAATGAACTGATGGTATTATAGCAGCACTGATAAAACAATAGCAGAAGTGTATGATTTGCATCAGAGCTTTAAAAGCTGGATTGGTAAACATGTAATGAATGTGGTATTCCTGGTGATGAATGATAAGGAAGTATTTTATTTAAGTTTTATATTTTTGACCAATTTTCAGATATTTTTATTTGACTTTGAAGTATCTTCTTTAGGAGAACCTTTTTTGACTTCTGTAACTTTCCTACTTCTACTCTACAACAGTTTTTTTTACTCCTCTATATTTATTTTTAAGGTTTTTTGGGGGTATTTTCTTCCTGTAGTTGACAGTAGAGAGAGATAGTGGAGGCTTGAGAAAGGGGGTGAGAGAGAGCAGGGAAGCTCAGCAAATGGGTCTCAGGTGGGATTCAAACCAAGGCCGGCAGCATACAAAGATCATGCCTGGTTGCTTCCCACTCTGTCAACCAGCACCCAACTGCACTAAATTTCTATAAATGCTCATATTACCTGAAATTCAATGTTCTTTTCATCTTTAGCACAATCTTAAGCATAGCAGTTTGTGCTGCATTAAAGAAAATGCAATGACATAGAACTACTGCATAGTTTAAGTAGCCTTGAACATTCTGAAATGGCTGATGTATGACAGAAAAGTGTTTTCTCTCTATGAATAGCATAGAAGACATTTTTCCTAATCATCTGAAATTTATGTGTTTGTTCCTTCCATTGCAAATATTATCTTGGAGTTGAAGATCTGTAGATATGTAGAATATATGTATAAAAGAAATAAGTAATATTACTAATTTAAAAAGAGAGAGATGTACACTCATATATCCTTAACTGCACTCATGCATTGTTAAATTACTATTTTTTGCATACCCAAGTTCTCCAGTACTTAAGTGTAGTAATGACTTGACTGAGAAAATGCTGCTTGCACTGGAGTAATATTTGACTTGGAGTGTCCTTACTTTGACTTGTGTTGACGTTGTGTACAAGTCCATCACAAGCAATACCCATTCCCTTTCTTACCTGTGTGGTCCATGTTAGGTCCCGTGTTGAGTGTAGGTGTTCCACTAGACTGGATCTGCCACCTTGATCCAGTGTCCTCCGATGTCCAGCTGCAGAAGGACGGGTCGTTGGCCCAGCCGAAATCACAGGCAAACCACAGGAAAGCTGCAAAGTAATGAAAAAAGAGGTCAAGAGTCTGTGTGAAACATCATATTTTATAATCAGAAGCATACTCTCCAACTGGACAATGACCCACAGCAGTGGTGCTACTTTTTTAACTAATAATTTTTGTCATAGTTTTTGTCAAAAAATCTTTTTCCCCTGATGAAAACTAGACAGTAACTAATAAAAACAAGTGCACATGGACAAAAACTAAAACTAAATTAACTGACATTTTTGTCAACAAATAAAAACTAGACTAAAATGTTTGACGGAGACTTAATCCAATCAGGCCTGATTTCGTTATTTAGAAAGTAGGGACAAGTTAGGAATGTATCCAAACAATTTAGATGACGAAGTTAAGACTGAAACTAAAAGATATTTTAGGCAAAAGGCTATGACTAAAACTAAATTAAAAAGAGCTGTCAAAATTAACACTGACCCACAGGGCTGTCTTTCAGTGACTGCAGGCTACACTGTCTGTCTCTTATCCTGATCAGAATCAAACACTAGAGGGCAGCAAAGAACTGTGAGGGACAAGTATAAAACAACAAACTCAGGAGAGAGTAACAGACCGGGACAGAAGGCGAGTTATGCCTCAGACCTGACAGAATAGGCCTCATGTAGCTCTTGGCTGCAGTAATGATCTCCTTTAATGATCACAGGGTATATAAAGAGCTATACAGTGACAGCAAGGACAGACGGAGCACAAAGACAGGGACAGGAAGGAGGAGATGGAATCTGGACTTGGCGCCTGTTGATAAAGCAATGCTCATAGCAACCTGCAGAGAACTCAGGATTTTAATGAGAACGGGGACTTGAGGTACTGGAGACAGCTATGGTAACAGTGCCGGGGCCCCTCTCCAACAATGCCATCCCCCATGGACACACGCCGCGCCTCTGCAGAGGCTAAAAAACGTGTGGGAGCTCAGGCTTTTTCAAATTGGATAAAGGGAGACTTCCAAAGAACACAAGGGAGCGACATGTTTGGCACGTTAGCCATGGCCTTAAACTCCTTCCTGAGATGTCTTTAGAGATACGCTGAGGCAGCCCTCCAAATGTCTGAATACAGCGGCCAATAGTCCCCTTTAATGACGGGCAGATTTTAACAAGCTTCTGCAGGCAAAGGCTTCATGTATCCATTAAACACAAAGGATGGAATTCCCATGTGGAGACACAATTCAGACGCCAAGCCACTGTTTCTCGTCGAGACGTCCCATTTCTAATTAAAAGGCTGCTGGGTTTTTATTTTCCATTCTTGGGAGGCTTGGACTGATGAGGCCGAAACGTTCTGGATGAGATGAGCAGCCACATGACTCACACGGATACTGGATGAAAGGAAAAGGACATTTTTGCCAGTTTTTATAAGAGCCATCAAAACCAACTTTCAGGGATGGGTAATATATTGAGTTTTTAAGAAGTAGGATATAACAACTTAGTTTATAGGCCCTTTCGAAGGTAGTAAACTGTGTGAATTTTTGAGTAGGAAGGGCTTAGCTGGAGGCAAAACAGTCCAGACAAGCATATTGTTTTAGGCTTGTGATTTACAATAGCAGAGGATAGCCTCTCTGGATACGTCACATGATTTCCAGGACCATGAGAGTAATGTGAAAAAGAATTAAATGAAATAATAAAAATAAAAAAAACATTAATAATACAAATAGTAGGGCTCGACTGATCTATTGGCCGGCAAATTTAATCGGCCAGTTATAGTCCTTTTCAAAATATCCAATATCGGCCGGAGTTTTGCCGATATAAAGCCGATATATTCTTCCTTTCTCATAAAACAGTAAATGCTGTTCAGTGTCCAAGTTGCGCAGAATGATGTTGTAGTCCAATAGATGGAGCTCTGACTCCATTTGATCCTCAGTCCCCTTCCCACCGCTGTCTAATCAGTCACGCAGCCAGGCAACAATACAAGAGTGAGCTGAACGGAGCTGCCGACAGGTATGTTTATAACGACGTTGTGAAATTAACAGTGACTCAAATTGTCTCCTGTTTCAATTTAACTCTCTTTGCCATGTGTCATGACAAGTGACGCGTGCTTCTTTGCATCGGTCATGGAGTAGAGAAAATTTGATTTAATGTCAAAGAGCATCACAGGACTATGGCGTAAATCTAAGATAAATTCATCAGTACAGCTGTATTTCATAACTCATTTAGCCACTTAAAATATGTTTTTTGGTCCATATCACCCAGCCCTACCTCAGAACTCTCAAACTCCTACAAATACTGAGACGCTCTTAAAATAAAGAGCCAGACGTCTGAACATTTACCCACTGATGTTTAGTTATGCTCACACAGAAACCTGCAAACGCACACCTGCACCTCAGCTCTCATTTATTCTAATAGCTGTTTGCCCCTGCAGACTGCAGACGGAGCACCGAGCCAGCTGATGGAGCGAAGGGGGCTGGGTGGAGCCGATGGCCCATTAGCCAAGGTCAGTCTGGGGCAGAGCCTCTCAGCTGGCTGCTGCCTCATCAACCTGCTGTAGGAGACGCTGCTATGTACATATGTGTGTGCGTGTGACCCGGCACACTCCTCACTTCCTGCGGTCATTTGCATTTTCTCCTCTTTGTTTTTGTGTTGTGTGTATTTAGTGCGTGTGTGTTTAGTGTGTGTGTTGGCCCAGTGATTAGTGATTATGCTGAGGAGGCAGCAGCAGAGCACCAGTGCTAATCATCAGCCGGCCCTGCATCACACAACCTCCCTCACCCTGTCAGTGCGAGGCCTCCGAGGGCCGTATCATCAGCTTTAATAACAGACACACATCAGAGGAGAGAGAGGACGCCGCAAGCTGGCAATCATTAGTGAGCGTCAAAGTCCTCCGCTTGTTTTAAATATGGAAATGAATTCATGAAATCCTTTAGAAGTTGAATATTTACTCAGTTAAACTTTCTTTCAGACAGTTTTCAGAGTTGTGCCTGAAGAGCTGACTAATTCATATAACTTTTGACTCTTTTATGAGCAGAAAAGGTGATTACGTAGGAAAATCAAATCAAAGAACAATAACAAATCATAAAGTACTTGTGAGCTCTATAGAGGGTATGAATAAATGTCACAATTTATCTGAAATTTCCAAAGACTGAGTGGAAGAGAGCAACATTTGGTCATTGACATTGATCGTATGAAACAGGGGAATGCCTAAATTCACCTGAAAAGCCGTGTGTTTTTAATAAGTGATGATGCTGATTACAGAAAATGTAGATTCTAGTCTGATTTATGTTTACAAAGACTTAATAAGCTTTTAGAGCCTTAAAGCAGCACTGCAGACCTTTTGAGCCTTCAAATATTCTCTCCAAAGTCTGTTCAGTGGAGCTTGGCGCTGTAACAGAGAGAATGGCCCCCCACCTTCCCCCCACAGTGCTTCCCTGCTCTGTTTAGGGGCTATGTAACTTTTGCTCCCGTGACGGGAACACATATCGCAAGATGCTGCGAGAAGTGCAAACTGCTTTACGGCACTACACGAGATTTGGCTTCCAGCTAAAGAAGCCAGTGTTTTGCATGTAGTAGTAGCAGCCATGGCATGAGTGTGAGGAAGACTCTTTCTCCAGATTCAAGGGCCAAGAAGATACTATTGGACAACGCAAGGAACAAAACTAGAATTAACATTGGAGCCCACTTTGCTCGGTGGCGAGAGCGTCGGGAGATGGAAAATTGCAAGACGGACGCGGAGCTTGCAAAGTTACAGCTGGAGAGGTAAGTTGTGTTTTCGTCTGGTTTTCCCCCGTTCAACACTTGGTTTCAGTCGGTGGTTGCTCCGTAGCATTGCATGCTTTGTGTAACTTGGTAGACGTTGTTTTGTCACTAAATGCTACCAGCGGTTATTTGCCGGCGACTTTCTTAGATTGCTTAGATTCAGGTGGCCATGCTACTCAACATTTGACCTGCTTTGGAGTCCTTGACGAAATGTAGTTTGAAGCAATGTAAGCACAGGCCAACAGAGACCTGGGGAGGGTCTTGGCAGGGTATGAGGACACTGGGCTCAGTGTAAGAATGTGAAAGACTTCTTTAAAATCCATTCTGATGCAATTGTAACATCAAAAAATATGTTCAGCAAATGCTTGGGTACAACATTATTAACTAGAAAAGCTCTCGGAGAGCACAGACCTCCACCAAGATACAATTCTGTATCAGCAGGCACTCCGATATGACGGCGGAGTCTCCGCTCATGTCTGTCCATATGAAATACTCCTGACATTGCAAGGGAAGCGGGGTAATGTAGTAACATAGGCTTGAAAAATGGTGATGTGACTTTGAAAATAAACTACAATTCCCAAAATGACGTAAAGGGGGCAAAACCCTCAGAGCAGCCGTGGAGAAATGAATAGGATTTGACATAATAAATTTCAATGTTTTTTTGTGACGTCATTCTGGATGGGATCCAGATGAAATTGACTGTGATGATAGAGTTATATTATACATATTATCCTGTAAATTTCTAAGCAAATCCATCAAGTGATGTCAGAGATATGATTTTTTTTAAAATACTGCTCAATGTTAACTTATAGGATTTTTTGCAGATTTTGGGAATTTTTTGCATCCAGACAAATGTGCAGATCACCACCAAAATGTAATAGCTTCTTCCTTGGACCAAACCACACCTCTGGTAAAATTTTCATGTATATCCATCCAGTAGTTTTTGCGTAATCTTGCTAACAGACAAACAAACAAACAAACAAACAAACAAACACACAGACAGACCCTGGCAAAAACGTAACCTCCTTTGGCAGAGGTAGTAATCATTGAGAATATGCAGCTGTTGCTCACCTGGGATGGTATCCACTTCAGCTGTCGTTGTCTCTGGCATGACGGTACCTGACACAAAACATGAGCAGAGGTAGTTTAGCATGACAAAAGTCTAAAAATAGCTTATTTCTGGATAACTGACATTTCCATGCTTGCTTAAATCATCTAATCAAACTGCCATCTCCTCTTTCCTCTAAAATCCACCTCATCTCCTTATAGCCACTATGTTGCACTGATGCTGTTTGAACACTTGACTGAGACGGTGCCATGCTCATCATTGGAGACTGCTGGTTAATGGGGAGTGCAAGCACAGTGCAGCTTCACAGCGTTACTGGGTTATTGGGGAATGAGGCCAAGAGGAGCGATAAAAACAGTGCAGGTGTGATATAAAGGAAGAGAGAGGCAGTGGTGATTGTAGGTAGAAGAGGCTTTTGTGGACGTGCAGATCAGTCGATCTGTCGAGCAGCGATGCTCTCCTGTGAGTGTGCAGAGGTGGAGGTGAGAGGGGATGGACTGAGGAAGGAGGCGGGTGCTACAGGTGCAGCTAATTAGCTCTTTGTTCATGCCAGCAGGCGTGTGGGTGCATGCAAGTGTGCACAGAAGATGGCAGGTAGGCTGTGGTATCAAAGTGAACAGAGAGCGGGGAGGGGGAGCCGAGCAGATTGAGCTGCAGCAGAAGGAGAGGACAGAGGGGGAGTGGGGTAGAAGGGGGGTTTGCTTGCAGTCTCATGAGGGCGATGTTAGCACCTGTCACGTCGTAGTCATCACCTGTGCCGCTGTGGCAGCTCGCTTGGTCGTCGTCGCACTCGTCCGATGGAGTCGTGCTTGGAGCTATCGTAGTTGGAGGCAGAGTTGGAGCTGAGAGGAGAAAGAAAAGATATCAGAATTAAAGTATGCATCCTTTTTATACAGCACCACACAAGTTAAAGAGCTGGACTAGAGTAGCTTTGGTGAACTGGTATTTATGGGTAGACCACAGTGCCCTGACAAGTCTGATTAGATCCCCCTTTACAAGAACTTTTATTGGGTCTTTATTGGCAGAAATGTCTACTCAAACATTTTGGACCTGGTTTATGTTTATGTCAGCATTTTAAAATCACCCACAAACTGATTTGAAACCAGAACAAACTGTTTTTAAATGTATCAAAGGCAATGAAATCTCCACAGTGGCTTGCAGAACCAAAACAACTAAAACTCAAGTCTCTTCCCCCTCCTCTAAAAATGAAACTATAATTAAGACATGGAAATGTATGGAAGTAATCTCTCTTTGGTTTACCAGAAGTGAAACACCATAATCCAATTAAAGCCAGAGCTATTGGAGCTTTTGCAACATCAGTTTGACCTTGGCAGGACTCAATTAAAAAAAAAAAAAAAAAAAAAAAAGGGTAAATGTGGCATTCCTGGCACTGAGACTCCTGGGCCCAAAATTGCCCCAAAACTGGAAGTCGTACCCAAGGTAGCAGTTTTTCATCTATGGGCTGGTAAACTAGGAGATATTGATGAATTAGAATTCTAGCTTAAAGGGTTATTGGGGTTATTCCCCAGTGACAATTCCAGTTTGCATGTCAGACTTTCACCCCCCTCCAAATTTTATTCAAAATAGTGGGGAAACATTATTTCCTTTGACTATTTCTCACCTTTAATAATGTAAATTGGTATTGTAATTTATATTTAATTGGAAAGCCTAAAAAGTCACCAGTCTCATGGAATTTGGTCAGAAGATTGGAAATGGTATCAGGACTGACACAATAATTCTGCCGTTGTGCATACAGGATCACCATCTTCCAGCTGTAGGATACTTTAGCACATTTATCTGCAGTACCCACACAATTAGCTGTGATGCTTATGCCACGAATTCACAATCCTTACAATTGTACCTCGCTGTAGAGGTGACTGATCAGGCTTTTCTGTCTGAGGATTGGTTTTATTTATATTTTAGTATGATTCTTCCATTAAGTTTATTCATGCGTCTCCTGCCTTGTGTGTCTATTTTACTCATATTTAGGACGGACTCAGCTGAATAACTTCATGTCAAATTAATCAAACAAAGTGACTTACAAGTTTGCCTTCAGTTAGTGTTATCCATCTTAATTGTGCTTTAAAATAAAAGTAGATTATCTGCCATGTGTTGCAGTTTGAGGCATGTAATGTGCCTGGTAAATGCTCTGTATGAACACCTTTCTGGACACTGCCAGCAAACTGCAGATACTCTGCTCTATAGTTGAGTTAAAGTCACTTTCAAACCAGAGCTCCAAGAAGAAGCGCTCCAAAACTGAGGTTGTGGGCGCCGCCGTTGCTAAAAACACCATCTATCGACACAGACCATTAGCACTCCTGCTTTCATGGTGCTCTGTAGGTGTGGGTGTATTAATAGAGCTGATGCTAAAGCGCTCTGCTTCTGGCTCTGGCCTCTCAAACTCATAGATGGTGGAGCAGTGATTGGGACCCTCTATAGGCAGGGCCCCCTGGCTGCCACAGAGCCCTATCATTATGGCCCTGCTGCACTTGGATGTGGGCACTGCCTCAGATCCAGTCCAGCCGTGCTGCGGTGTGCCTGCATTTGTGTGTGTTTACAATGACTTAGTAACGTGCGGGCTTCCCCAGTGTGCGGGGAGGAAGAAGGAAGGAGGAGAGGAGAGCAGAGATGGACAGAGACAGATAGGAGCAAACTGCCCGAACAATGTAAGACTACAGCATGTGTGTTCATGTGTGTGAGCTCTCTCTCTCTCCCTCTGCCCGATGAAATATGAGTCAGATCAGCCCCTGTCAGATTCAGGGTGGGGGAGGTCAGGGATGGGGTCAGCACTGCGTCAGGGGAGCCTCTCACAGAAATGAGGATTTAGCTCTCCCACCGTGGCCCTCTGCACACATGCTTGTTCACAGTGGTGCGAGCACCTGTGCCTGTGTATGCATGCCTGTAACCACATGTTTGGCGAGGTGACTGCGTTTGCTCAGTGTGTTTACGTCTGTGTGTGTTTGGTATTAACACTGAAAACAAGCATTATCATCTGACTAAAGCTCCCAACGGGATGCCGAGGCTTACAACTGGATGGGCCTTCCTGAAATCCAATATGTAAATCCACTTAGGGCTACACACTCTTATATTGCTGAGCTGGTTCTTTTGGGACGTCAGCTTTGAGAGAAAGCAGGAAAAAAATAGGGGTGATTTTAAAGAAAGTGAGGTGTGTGCAGCCCTTTGACTGGAGACAAGCAGAGGCTTGGAAGTGCAATGAGGCCCAGGGGGCGATGATCCATCTAGGCCAGGTGGGCTTTCATTTGATCCCCTTTACAAGTGGCTATCTATGGGTGCAGCTTCGATGGGACCAGGAGACAAGACAACTGTCCCTTGTAGGGATGAAGAGCAGGAGCTGGACAGCTGTGAGATCAACAGTGGGATGCCTCACACTCGTCTTTAAATAGGCTTCACTGTGCACGACATGTCATTAGCTTAGATGATGGATGGTTGACCTAAGCATGAGTCTTGTTCTTATGTGAGGACATGTAAGAATAGTCTGTGGAGAAGTCAGGGGGTTCATCGTTGTTAAAAGATTTTGACAGAGAGATAACAAAAAAGGATTGATGTGAGAATGGTTGTGCCAACACTAATCTATTTCCTAACTTGCTCCAGATAAAGCTGCTTTGTCTTTTTCCTACCTCATGTGCAGGCTCCACAGGGCTCCCATCTAGGCCTTCTTCTACTTTGTGTTAAATTATGGTCCAGTTCCACCAAGTTTTCCAATAATAATGGCATCAGGATGCAGCTTTTGCTTTTCAGTTGCCAAGAGTTTGCTAAATAACATTTCCAAGTACCACTGTGCTTTTTAGATACCCTTTTGTTGGGGTATGAAGCTTACCCTAACCCTAAGTATCGGAGCTGGTCACACTTAAGTCCATCAAGTACAGCCTGATGTGTACTTCTAACTAAACTTCATGTTGTAGTCTGCATTGTAGGTCCATGTAGTCCCGAACTGATGTCAGATGATGGCCTATCTTTGGGTGATGTCTTAAGGCATTATTGTCAATGCAGTGTGTGATATCAGCCAGATAAATGAGCCACTTATTTGTTTAATCCACAGACTAAGATGTAAAAAGATAATTTAATGTTTCATTCAGTGACTGAAAAGCAAATCAAGTCTCCCATCTTGCTTCAACTGACTCAACAGCCACAAATTTGAGCAACTTCAAAAGTATTTCCTGCAATAACAGCAGAATTTTCAACTGTTGCTTACTGTTGCTGTTGTTTGCTGTTGCAAAACAATGTGAACTTGCAGCTAGCTATTAAATGGAGTCCTGATGCTTTGGATGGCATGGGGCTGTGGGGTAGCTTTGACGCAAAAGTATATAACCATGTTCTGGGGTATAGTTAGTCATGCAAAAGCAAGCAAGGTGAGGGTTTATCACAAAGTTTCAAAGACTTTTTTTAGGCTATTGCCCCGAAGTTAACAGGGCAAGAGACTGGGGACCCCAACCACCCTAAAGGCGGTCAAAGAATATAAAAGGCTTGAATTTTAAGGATTTTTCTCAATACATTACTTTCACCTGATCAAAAATCTCTCCAAATGACTGAATTTTCTGTTAGGAAAACTCATGTTGTGTATTTATTTTAATATAAAGGGGTACCATATATTTTAGAATCACTTACAGGTTTTTTTGTTTATTTGGAAGGCCTCTTAAGACCCTTATTTGGTGGTTCCCAACCTCCTGGTGGGCCCTGACCCTACATTGGGTACCTCTGGTTTACTTTATTAACTTGGTGATTGGTGATTCCAGGTTCATGTTTTCTTCTTTTAAGGCACAGATATTTAGATGTAAAAAAGTCTTTTTTTTCTGAATTTACTCTCTATCACAAACTTTCAAGAATTAAAATGCAGTAAAATTTACTTTTAAACCCATAAATACTTTGGTTATTGCACTGGAAATTAGCTTTAATGACTTAAGCCTACAAGTATTGTAAAATTCTGACATAGGCTATATATTTGGTAGCCATTTTAAACTTATGTGATTGTCATATTTGAAGGTATCCTGCAGTTTGTAACAATGCCGTCCTTCTGAAGTAACAATTTATATGTGGTCCCCTTAGTAACAAAGCTGCACATCCCTAAGCTGGAACAAGGATGATACAGTAAATTTTAATGAAAGTTTTATCCACAGTACCTTCAATTTCGCAGCCAAGCAGCTCCAGACGAAGGCCCATGCCTGCAGGAGTGGCTCTCTCAGGGTATATCCTGATGAAACGAGTCAGCAGGGGCTCCACTGTCCTCAGCTCAGGAGTATCGTAGTTGCCATTTCCATCAAAGATCTATTGGAAAGGAAGGAGAAGGGACAAGATGAGCAAAAAAAAGTGCAATAAGGCTGCTCCTGTCACTACTGGGCACTTGACGTATTCGTCTCTCTGAAGGAGAAACCCCGAGGCAGATTCATCCCCGCCATCTGAAGACCAGAAGAAGGGTGGAGGGCCTGCATGCGCCGGGTAGGTGGAGAGATGACGGGAAAGAACAGAGGATGACCAGAGCCCTCTCATCTTGCTGACTTCTAAGGCACAGCTGAGACGAGTCAGGAATGTGGCTGGTGGCGAAAACAGCGTGACACACACCTCTGTCAAAGACAACTTTGGGCCTCTTCAACTCAGCTTTAGATCTTCCTCGAGCAAAGGAATCAAGGGAGGAAAAGGGGGAGTGTTAGGTTCAAGAGAGGGAGCCAAAGACAGAGACGGAGGAGAGATAGAAGTGGATTAATGGGTGTTATTGAGTGAAAAAGCCAGGTTAGGGCTGTGTTTTGCGGATGAATGGGAATATTTTCGAACAAAATGTAGGGAAAGACGGTGTGATTATTGGTCAGTATCTCCCGTTCCTAAATCTGGTGCTACTTGGATGCTGGAAACCTCTCAGGCGAGGGGATAGAGGAGGCTAACTCTGACTGGGGGGGTTATGGATCCTCTGCGCCCCCACCATAAATCAACCATCAGCCCATCTGGATCAGATTTATGCCCTGTCAGGGACGCTTGTAATTGGGGATGGGGCTGCTGCAGCTCCTCCTGGAGGTGTGTGTTGTTGTGTACGTGCTCATATATATCTATACATTCTCTGTCTAAGCGCGTGCATGCCTTAAGCCAAGCGTTGGTGTGTGCGGTGACACCAGCTGATAAATCTTGGGGTCACTTCTCCATGTTCTTTCCTCCCTCGTCATCATCTTCCCTCGCCTGCTTTCCCTCCGACTCCCCCTCACCCCTCCTTCTCCACTGGAGAGGTTTTGCCATCCGCTGAAAGGGTTGAACGGGGTGTGGAGCAGAATACAAAGCAGGAGGAGAGACGTGGGAAAAGGATTCAGGGAGACTTGAGATGCCTATCCTAATGTGATTCAAAGCATTGCTGAAATTGACTTAGAACAACTGCTTAATGACTCACTACTGCTTGCTGAATGCTGCGGTGAAACTGAATCAGAATCAGTGTTCAGATGTATCCGAGAGTCATTTTTAGGGATGTGTTCAGATTTTAATCTTTGCTGCAATTAGGAGGGTAAGCCTTGAATACCAAAACAGTGATAGTTTATAACAGTTCCTTGTATTTTAACATGGGGTGTGTATGTGACTCCTGGTGCTTCTGCAAACAAGCTCAAGTGGAAACTCAAGGAACTGCATTTTTTTGCACTCCAGCAATGACCTCTATTTCAACACCTGAATGTATTTCTCAGCCATTTCCTTAGCAATAATGGCTTGAGCAGTTTATACAATCACAAGCCCCAAGACTTAAACATATCACCACATACAGTTGTCAGTTGTAGTTATGTCAACCCAAATGGTCTATTGCACTTTCATTTAATTATATAAGAAGAAAAAGTAACCTCTTATGACAGCTCATATTTGTCCCTTTCAGTACCCTTCAAATACCGAACAATGTGGCCCTCTTGGTAACCTAAGTTGCCCATTTCTGCTTTAATTGTTAAACAACCCTGATGTAAATGTTGCTACTTTTTCGTGCAACTTTTATCAATCTTAAAATGTTAAAATCTACAAGATTTATCCCTTTTGGGGTCACAGGAGGCTGGACCCTTTCCCAGCTGACATTGGGCAGGAAGCGGGGTACACCCTGAACCGGTCACAAGTTGACCGCAGGACCACAAAAAGAGATGGACAACTATTCATGCTCACACTCATAACTTAGGGCAATTTCAGAGTCCCTAATCAATCCAATTAGCATGTTTTTGGTCTGTGGGAGGAAGTTGGAGTGCCCGGAGAGAACTCACACATGCACATCGAACCAGCAACCTTCCTGCTATGAGGCATATGTACTTCCTGTTGCCCAAAGGACTTTAATATGGGTAAGCAAATGAGGAATGATTAGCGAAGATGAGATATTTCTTTTAAAAGAACAGGAAATCCAGTCCGGGATGGTGACTGTAAAACTGATGAGGATGGTCAAAGTGGTACAATAATCATCATTGAACCTAACAGACATTTAAGAAGCTGCCTCACCTTTGGCTTGTTCCCACTGGTGTCATAGACCATCCTCCAGTCCGTGCCATTGTTGCTGTAGCCAAGCCTGAACCTCTTCATGAAGACTTTGTTCTCTCTGTGCTTCCCTCCCTGGATGATCAAGCCCTTCACCAGCTTCTCATCTCCTAGATCCACCTGCAGCCACTCATTGGTGAAGGGCTGCGGCTGGGGCAGCAGGGTCCATCCTGTCCTGCTGGTCAACAGACGTGCGTTCTCCGGTACCCAGCTCCGATCAGTATGTGAGGACGCCGTGATCTGGTTGTCGGTGATTAGACCTGAAACCATCCCCAGCATGCCAGAGCAGGGGTACTCTGAAAGACAAAAGGGAAGCAAACGGTGGGTAACTTTTTGATGCAGCCTGCAGAGATGATGGATCAATATCTGAGGGCGTAGCGCACGACATCGTGTATCACGCCACAAGCCTGGTCTGTTTCAGGTTCATGTACAGGACTACTGGAAGTCAAAGTGAAGAGGACAACTCCCCAAACTCTTTGTGATGTTTCTGTGATCTCTGCCTCCATTCTCTCTCCCTCTGTCTGCAGATCTCATGCATACTAATTCCTCTGCCTGAAGCGCTTGTCTCCAGGCAGCCAATTAAAACCCTCCTCTCGGTCGGTGCTTCCTCGTCCTGCATTCTGGGAGACCCTTTTTCTTTTCATCTCCCTCATCCACCCTCCTCCTCCTGCCTCCCTCTGTAGACCGGCGTATACTGACACACAAAAACAGATCCTCTTTGTGTTTTATCTGCTGCTGCACTCATCTGCCTTCTGCTCCACAGCTGTCAACATCTGTGAAACTGGCTCTTTTAACACCTTGCTGTTTCGTGTCCCGCATTTTTCAAACTTTCTTCATCGGATTTTGTTCTGCTTCTCTGATGTGATCCTTTGCTAAGTCTCTGTGGGTTTTGAGTAACTTTAGATACATTTTCAAAGAGACTTTTTTTATCCCCTTTTTTCATGATACCATCCTGGCCTACCTGGGGCTTAACAGGATAACAACCTGTTGCTACAGCGAGGAACCATTTAGACGTTTAAGCTCATCTTTTTCAACTTCTGGATGCCTCTCTTTGACTTAATGAGCATTGTAGAAAACAGAAAACCACATCTATCACAAAAGTAGCCCTGTTTTTCACTTTCCACCTTCTTTAGTTTAATATGCAATGAAAATCAACCTAAAATGACCTTTTTTCTGCGTTTAAAGTCTTACGCTTGTTAACACTGGAAGCATTTTGTTTGCAGCTACAGCTTTCACACCAGGAACATGAATGTCCTGCAGCCTCGGAGCATCTCTCTGCTGTCCCAGCTTCAATTTTCCCCTACCAGCAAAAGCCTGCCGAGTTCCAGCCATTAACCAGCCAACTTTCAGCCACTGGGTTTGTGCCTAATTTCCACCATAAACCCATTCATGCAACTGCCGGGTGTCCCTGTGAGATGAAGCTTTCCTCACAAGAACGCATACAGTGGGCTTCAACCTTTGCCTTATCAAAGTAGCTACACAGGGGATCTCGTTACAACCCTGAGGGTCCCATCACAGACCTGTCGTGGTCCAGCCAAGACTCAGTCAAGGAAAGTGGGGAAAATTTAAGTGGCTCATCCATATATCACCCTTTAATTAGCTTCTATTGAAAGTTTTGGCAGAACCACATAAACTCCTCACAAGGAACCTGATTCATTGTATAACTGATGTGGAAAACCTGCAGAAAGAAAGCTGTACTCAGGTAGGTATGGTTCTGTATTTTTAATTTTCTGACTGTTTGGCAGAGGAACTCACATGGCTAGTGGAAAAATAGGCAGGCCTCCTATTCTTGAGTTTTTAGCATAGCAAACTTGATAATACACCCGCTGAAATGAAAACACACATGCACTGTGGCCGCCATGTAAGTAAATTTGCGTTGGTGGCTCAGTCTAATTGTGCGCTCTCTTGGTAATCAGAAGGTTGCAGATTCAAGCCCAGCTAAGGCTGTCACATGGTGATGTGTCCTTGGGCACAACACTTAATTCGAAGTTGCTCCCACTACTGCATCAATGGGGTGTAAATGGGTTTGATGGGGCGTAAATGTGTTAGCTAATCACTGATGGAAAACTTGCATTGAAACTGAACCATCAGTGAGTAAATGGGTCGATGTGTATGTAATGCTGCTTCGAGTTGTCAAAAGAGACTAGATATTCTTCCAGGGTGAAAGGGACTTTGCATGGTCTTTGGATGTTATTATTTGCCTTTACATGTTTTCTGAATTTTCAGAAAAGTTAGAGTCCTATCAGTGCCCTGTGCAAAGCATATTTGGCTTTAACACTTTTTTGTATCTGTTCGACTCAGTTGGTTCTTCTTCTGTTATTAATTTGGAGTTTGCAAACATCTCTTAGCTTCCACTACATCATAACTGGGTTAAGTTAAAACAATTGGAGATATGTGGGTTAATACTGAATTTATAGTTGCATTAGAAAAATAAATAAATCTAAAATTTTGAAATAATTGCCCATCCCTTGCCTCTACACACCTCTGCTCCCACAGTCTGATGAGGCCTTGTAAATCACTCCTGAGCTCACTAAAGTTTCCTCCTGTAGTAATTACCACCTATGTTGCATCAGTGTAAATCCTCCTGTCTGTTTTTCTCTCCCTCTCTTAATCCATAGACTCTGAGTCAGTGACCTGCAGCAAGCAACAACATATTTACCGGCTCCCTCAGAGGGATAAATCCTGTCATTGTTATGCCCTCTGTATCTGTGTGGGACAAAGTGAGCACTGTATTGCTCCAGGGGCTCATGCAAGAATCCACTCTTAATGTCAGGGCAGTATCTGGGAAAAAGTGGAAGAAGACTTGAAGAAAAAGGCCTCATTCAGACTCTTCTTAATTCAGTTATTGAAGCTCTTTTTACACATGAACTCCTGACTTATTATATAATTTGTGGAAGATTCAAACTCTGATGGTTTAAGGAATTTGCCTTTTTACGTATAAACCTCAAAGCAGAAGGTCATCAGGGCCATCTGAGCAGTGCTGTTATCTCACTCAGTAACTTGCATTTTGTCTTTTTTTACTTCTATTTACAACCATCTTGTCCTACAGATCAAAGCTGGAATAATGAGAATAACGTCAGAATCAGAATCAGAATTTGACTTTCATCTCAAAACTCTGAAAAAAAAATTCAGAATCCTGACTTAAACCCTAAAAATATGAGATTTAAGTCAGAATTGAAAGTCTCACTTTAATCTCAAATTCTGATAAGAATTAAAAGTGTAATAATTTTGACCATAATCTCAGAATTCTAAAAGAAAGTTAGAAAAAAGTCAGAATTCTTACAATTTAATAAATGCAGAACTTTCAGATTAAAATCAGAATTCTGAGAAAAAAGTCAAGCAGGGTTCTTACTTTTTTTTCCTGAATTAAATAAAGGCAGAATTCTGACTTTAATTTCAAAAAAGGTCAGAATTGTAAGTTGAAAGGCAGAATTCTTGTGAAAAAGAAGTCAATCAGAGTTCTGACCTTCTTCTGAATTGATAGAGACAGAATTCTGTCTTTAAATTCGGATTAAAGTCACAATTTTGAGAAGATTTATAACATTTAAATCTGAATTTTGGAAAAGAAAAGGTCAGAACTCTGATTTTAATTTCGAATTTTGAGATTAAAATCAGATGTCTGACCTTTTTCTGACAGATTAAAAGATTAAAAACAGCATTATGACTTAACCTCAGAATTCTGAGAAAAAGTCAGAAAAGAAGTCAGACCTTCCTGTGGTCGATGGCGAAGAAAAGTCTGACTAATCTGGGACAAATAAATGTTTATTTATTAGTTCAATTTATTTAAAACTGGCTTAACCAGCAAAATCTCTCGCCCTGAACTGTCACCAAAAAGCAGTACAAAACATTTCCCTGACTTCCTGACAGCCAAAATACTTTCTCCAGTTATTTTTTACACGTTCCTGAAGTTTTTGGCTGCGCTGTGTCCAAGTGCAGCCACAAAAAGAAGCCTTCGGTCAAGCAAAGCTGAAGCACTGACCAATACTGTCACTCTTTTGAAGATAGGAGAAAAAGGTAAACGAGTGCAATTGAAAGTGTATGTGTGTTTCTGATCTGAATTTAGACACTTGGGTGAACTCCCCGCTTCATCTGGCGCTCCAAATCAACATCAGCTGTGATCACAGAAGCTCCGGAGATGCCATGCACGCAATGACACGCCCAGACGGGCCGACATGTGGGCGTTTGTGGACCGTTTGTGAGGGTATGGAGATGCGTGGCTACTGTGGTTACATTTTGGGTCTGGGTGGAGCATCGGCGGTCCATCAGATTTATTTATACACTGAGGGGTATTTACAAACAACAGGGTGGAGGATCTTTTTATTAATGAGTAGATGTTTGAATCAGAAGGGCCACGCGACCAAGATGATTTAGGGAGAAACATCATGTAGCATCCAGCTGTTGGGGCCCTCTGATCTAACGTCCGCCTTTAGTTTTGGAGAGGGGGGGTGGGCAGGTGGAGAAAGGAACCTTATAAAAGGTCAATAAATCTCCACAACATGGTGACCAGATGTGCCCGTTTGTCAAGGACTGTCCTTGTTTCAAGGTGTTCAACACTTGATGAAAATATATCCATGAGAAAGAAGAGAATTCTTGAAGAGTTTGCTGCTACATAGGGTGACCATATGTTTCAGTTTGACTCGAGCCATGCTGTCCTAAAGATCCACATCTGAGCTTCAATAAATATCTAAAAAACACAAAGATTCCAGACATGACATGCCTCCAGGTCAGCCTCATTTCCACTTAATAACTGTTTCTTGGTTTCACAATTACTGCTCACAGGGGAACAGACAATTAGTAATGTGTTGTAAGAATGGAAATGACCCTGGAGTTAATGTCTTTTGGTGATTCAAAGGGAAGGAAACCTTAAGGTGTGACTAAATAAACACTTCCTTGTACAGCAAAGACTGAAACCTTTAGCCATGCAACAACAGAAAACCTCATCCAGGACATATTTCATTTACAGCACACCAGCAGCATCGCCATATGCTCCATTGTTTAGGACTGTCTTGTTTTCAAGCTCCATTCCTGAGCCTCAACAAACATAAAGCACTATTGTGTCCTGGTTTTAAACAGGTGCCACTAAAAGCAATCCATCCATCCTTGATCTCTTGGAGCATTTGTGCATCAGTGGCTTACTCTGGTAGTACGCCCTGCTTCTACTACAACTTCACACAATTATCGTGTGAAGTTGTAGTTCTGTCGTGAGTTTTAAATCCCAGGTTTATACTGTTATACTGACAGAACCTGGTGTGTAACATCAGCTACAACTAGCTGTAATGCTGATAAAGGAAATGTGTACTCAAGAGAGCTCTTGGGGGAACAGCTTCCCTCAAAAGGTACCAGGAGATGAATATACTAAGTATGTCACATGCCTATTTCTGGTGTTTGACACACCAAGCACTGAGCATTACAGTAACTTTTAGAGAATGGTTTCATTTGTCTTGTTTCTTCCTCAGTCACTGTCACACTACCTCTTGGCCTTGGCTTATTTATTTCACAGCACTGAGATGAGTCAACTGGCTTCATTTTAGCTAAAGGCTGGAGACTGAGCTAGTGGGCATGAAAATGCAGCCTGCAGCTTAATTGCATATTGCTGAAACCAGTATTCGGGTCTACTTCATGGGAATGAGATTGGCACCATTGCCCCTGTTGAATGTTCTTGTATTATATGACTTCAACTGTCATTCTTTTATAGAAAAGCTGGACACTGTGGCCTTGAGTAAGACCAAATGCCAGTGATGACAAACTTATAACACTAGATCAATGTTAGTTTTTGTGTTGTTACTTTAAAATTGCATTCCAGATAAAGATTCGGTTGATTTTGGGTACCTTCTGTGATGTTTAAAGGTGCATTATGTAAAATCTAACTGTAACATAAGCTCATGCAGTGTCCCAAAGTAAAGGTTTAAAAGTGGTGTTTTGAAAATGGCTGTAAAAAGGCAGCTCCTTTGGTAAAGCATCAAGCAACAAAAAACGCTGAGTTCATGGCATTCATGGTTCAAAGGTGAGCTTGGTAGGTGTGCTAAGTGCTACAATAATCGCCCTTCACCCTGATGCATTTGTTTAATGATGCATGTATAAGCACATACCACGGCTTGTGCATGAACCACCACAGTTTTAACAGCTCCAATTTAGGGGTTTGGAAATCCAGGCACCCTACTTCTGAGCCAAGATTGTCAAATTTGATTAAATATTTAAGATGCTACTCTGGCAGCACATTCCAGGGAAAGTAGAGCTGCACTAGAAAGCTCTTCATATTCCTTTTAAAATAAGTTTTCAGAGAAGTTATGGTATCAGGGATTGAAGATTTAGACGCTGAACGGAGTGAGTCACTGAGTTTATGCAGCCCTCATGAGCCTCTCCGCTCCTCTCTCTAAAGTCAGGCGTCGGAGCTGGCTGTTCCTCCAGAGCACCCGGGGATGATGACGTCCTTTAGGAGGCCCCGTGGTGACTTCCATCTTGTGATGTGTTTACGCTTTGTGCAGCGGTCTGGTCGTGTGCCTGAGACACACGCCCCAGCTGTAACCCTGCTGTACCCACAATGCCTTCTGCCTCGCTTTTACGGGCACCACAGCAAATATATGGTACAGACTAGGGCTGGGCAACATACTGAGCTTCTAAGAGGCATCGATATGTTTCTAAATGACACATGCTGGAAGACATTAATTCAGTTTTTGATGGATTAGAAATAAAATGAAAGGCCTACGTCTTGGCCAAAGGGTCATGAACAGTCAGAACCACTCACAGTGATATGCTAAGCTACCACATGACTATATGAGAGCTCTACTTGTCAAATAAGTTTGGAACGATTTTTTGGTTTACTCCCCTTTAATTATACAAATTGGCACTGAATTTTATATCATTGGAAAGCCTTATTAGTCACCAAAACAAGGGACAAGGTGTAAGGATAATGCATTCATGGTATGGGAAACATGGTTAAACTTGGGGGTAGTGCCCTTAAATAAATGTGGCAAAATAACCTTTTACCCTGGAAGAGAGCCTACAGGCACTTGGTCCTAAGTTTGGAAATGGTACCAGGGCTGACACCAAATAATTCTGACACTTTTTCTTTACTTTGGTGTCACCCATACATTTAACTGTGTTGCTTATCCCACTAATTCATGACCCTTGAAAGTTGTACTTTGTTGTTAAGGTGATTAATCAGGCTTTCCAACAATATGAAACACCATTCCAAATGGTATTATTAAAAGGGAGAATTAATCAACCAATATAACATTTCCAAGTTCTTTTTTAGGAATATATGTATATCAAGACATTTTTGCTGAGTGCTGATATTTAGCAAAAACATAAATAAAACCCTCCAAATACACATATCACACACACCAAAAACACACCAGGCAAGCTCCAACCAATCCTAGGGCTCACTTTACTGTCAAACAATGCTGTCATATTATAGTCATGTTGTAAATATTTTTGATGTTAATAATGTAAATTCCTTGGCCTTGTTTGTAGTCTCACTTTTTCTTAATTAATTTATTTTTTCCTTCATAAGGAAGATGATATAGCTCTGCATGTTGCAACCTGCTTACTTAATTTTTTACGATGTTATCTATTTTAATGTCTTTCATTGATATTCCTTCTGCTATACCGTGTATAAGAGCAACTGAAACAACTGAACTTCCCCTTGGGGATTAAAAAAGTATTTCTGTTTCTGTTTCTGATTTATACCAATGAATATCAACTCTGAACTGATGAGGACTTAAAAATAACGCAGGAAACAAAACACACAAGCAAGCATTAATTACTATCGAATACAGATGTTCGTGAACCCATCAAGATGCAGGCAGATGTGCTAAACCATATGAAAGTGTTCCACACAAACACACTAACCTCTCATTAAAGTCAGATCGACAACAAGGCAGCGATGAGGGCAGCTTTGCCAAAACCAAGACAGACTGTGGCTAAAGAGGAGGCTGAGGCCCAATCAGCAGGAGGGCTGGGACCGAGCACAGCCCACCCTGCTGCCAGATGTTGGCCCCATTTATATTACATGAAGAACATCTAAACATGGGGTAACATAAATAGGTAATCCTCCTCGGTGGGTTTGTCTCTGTTCTGCTGCAGCTTGAGGGAGACTCGTACAGAAATAGAGCTTCATCTAACACCTGGCAGGACGAAGGTGTTTGTGCAACCGGGGCATGGATGTTATGATGAACCAACATCATTTCTTGTATTTTAAATGGATTCTCATAGAGTCTGTATGCTTTTCATGTCAGGTACAAACAAAAAAGAAGCAGATCAGTGTGAATGTATGCAGCAGATTCCTCGGCAGCACCAACCTGATATCTTGCATCCATACACCTCGAAGCGCAGTGCGATGCCTGTTTCCCAGGTAACGGGTCGGATTCGGACGAAACGCGTGAGTGTGGGTTTGGGCAGCTTCGTCTTGACAACGTCTGTTGGGTTGGTGTTGCCTTGGAAAATCTGTAAAAGAGAGAGGGAGGGAAGTAAATTATTGAACAGGTTGGGTTGAAATGCAGAGTGAAAATTGCTTTGAGACCTTGACTGCATTGAATAAAAGAGAACGAGAGAGACAGGGCAGGAAAAAAATGTTCAATGAGAATAAAAAATAAAGTAAGAGGTGTTTTTTTTCCATCATAGTAACATGACTGAAGGATAACAGATTAATTGGTTTTGATCAAAAATGCCTCCTTTAACTGGATTTCCCTGTTTTTAAGCTTATGTTATCGATGTTAGGCACGTTGCATGACTGAACGTGATTTGATTTCTGTTATGCATTTTCATAACTTTCATAATCCTGCAGCTTAGAGTCCAGAAAACAGATCAGTTGAGTCTTGGCTGCTCTGAATTGGCTCCATATGAGATTACAAATTCATACAAAGGCCTCTTTTTATGAATACAGTATTTAATGTGCTCGAACCAAGAAAAATGTAAAAGTTTTTTATCAGTTTTCATCTGCTGCCAGGTCGAGGAGGGTGTTTTTAGCATAAGGAGAAAGAAATTGATTGAATGTTTTGATTTACCAATGAGCAAACCAGGCATGAGTGAAGCCAGCTCAAAGAAACCTCCTGTCATCGGTTCATAAAATACAGCAAATGCATCGTTTCACTTTAGCCCTCTGTTACCTTGAACTTTCTAAATATGTTCCTCATAACATGATTATAAAAGTCAGATGTACACAAATTTTGCAGCTAAGACACGACGACAAAATCCTTTTGATTTCATACGAAAACTTGTAAACACTGGAAACTGCCAAAATCCCCTGCAGCTGGAGCTGGTGTTCCAGCATGCAGAGTGGCAGCATTATTTGGTGTCAGTCAGTACAATTTCCAAACCAAGGACCAAGTTCTGTGAGCCTGGTGAACACAGAAGGCCAGTCCCTCTGTCCTGTTTCACTGAGGAACTGGAACTGTAGGCTTTCTTCCAGTGGAAGAGGGGATTTTGGCACTTCAATTTGGGAATGCTACCCACATGTTTAGCTGTGTTGCTCATTCCAAGATGCAGGAGCCTTACAAGTAGGACTTTGTTGTAAAAGGTGACTATTCAGACTTTCAATGGTATAAAACATATTTACCTTTCAGAGCAAGAAACATACACATCGTATTGCCTATTTTAACATTTTTACTTCTTACAATACATACACTGTCCGAGAGACGAAAGCACTAAACTGAGTTTTGGACAATGCCCATGAAGCCACATGTACACTGAACAATTCAGCAGCTTTTAATCTGTAAAGATAGACTAAAGGTTTGACCAGCTCCCCAAAAGCAGTCTTTGCCTGTGCAGCGTTTTCCTGCAGGGTGAACTGGTGACACCGGGAACAGGCACACAAAAGAACTAAACCCAGTGAACCCAATGAACCCAACCATGAGGACATCAGTGTCAGTAAGCAAAGCCATGCTAAGACCTGGAGACCTTGATGGGGAATGATAATCTGGACACAAGATGATTGGCTCAAGTTTTGGCTTGGATCCCACCTCTGATCAAAGTCATCACATCTCGCAGTCATAATGATCTTATTCGACTATCCCATTGAGTGAGGAGTGTTAGGGGCCATTTAGCCTCTCAAAAAAGGATCAGGGACTTGAAACTGACAATATCAAATGTGTTCAATTTTTACAAATATTTTGGTGTGTGTGGAGTGCACTGAGGACAGCTGTACATGTCCTTTGGGTTTTGTCAAATGGAACGGAAAAAGACAATCAGGGAGCAGGCTGGCAGCATCCGAAAGCAGGTAGCCATGGCAACATAAATAAATGCGATCCACAAAGCAAGATGGACTTCAGAAACAGAGGACAAACTTGTTGATTTGTGTCAAAACATGAACATCTATCCTGTCAACAAGTTAACGGAGAGGAGCAGAATGAGAATCACAACCACCAAGGATGTCATAGGAAGGTAACCGCTAGCTAAATTTAGCTTCAATTCTTCCTGAAGTTGTCTATGATATTTTTTTACGCTAAAGCTGTTTTTGACCACACAAAAAACAAGCTGCAAGGCCCTGGTTGTTGGTGAATGAGTCTGTTGGAGTGTGGTTTGCCCTGCCTGTCTTCTTCTGGCTCACCTACAAGTCACTACAAGAGCAAAACTGTTAAATCTTTTGTAACCCGTCGTCATGCTTGGCCTTGCTCACAGTTTCAAATTCAATTAAGACTTTAAAAATCTTTATTTGTGTTAGCCGGGAGGCTAATGTTGAAACAAACTGTCCGACAATCCTGTGCTGATATAATAAAAAGAACGATTAAGATGAGCTTATTTAGTGGGCTGTCAGGGGACCAACTTTTGTTGTTGGCAAGCCGGACCATAAAACACTTGTTGAATCATTGAGTCGATTTAGATTGCTTCACTAAGGACTTATTTTTAGTTGTTTTAATTGTTGAAATCATTCAATTATTCCATTCAACATCCTATAAGTGTGCCAAAAGTGGTTTTATGGTTGGTTGTTTTTATTATTGCCTTTCATAAAGTAGTACTGAAGATTTAAAAGCCTGAAGATGAGTCTCAACATCTTATCCTTTCCTGTGTAACTTTTATAAGTGAGACTAATTTGACAGATTTCCGGTATTCCTCACACTTCCTCCTTCTCCACATGTTGCAGCCAAACAGGCAGTGAACCATGACCGTGAAACCTGAGGCGGTATGTCCAACATGACGAGACCAGATTGGCTCAAGATGCCCTCTTTCCATCCTCTGCTTCCAGATTTGGCGTTCAGATTTTACAGCACTGTATTGTTTAAAGGTCAAAGACGTCTCTGTTCTCCCTCCCCAGGGGTCCGATGACAGTTACTAGCCTCATACGAGAAGGTCGGCTACCCAGCAAAACATCTCTCTACAGTCCATCACAGCTCATTCTGAGTAATTGAATCACGCCGGTGACCAGATGACTTCCTGACCTCGCTGACAGAGGAGCTACAGCTCAGAGGAGTCCAGCGGTGGATGGATGGACAGATAGAGATAAAAGCTTGACTGACGCAACAACACAGCTGACGTATTTGTCCCTCTGGAACCCACCACTGCCTGAGTGAGACCCGCCAACTCCTGCAACAAAGTCATCCACTCTCTAAAAATGTCACACCGAGTCTCCTCTCCACTCGTGAACTGTAAAGTGGCTTTCTTCAAGAGCTTAGACGACAAACTGCAAGCTCAGCATGAAGCAAATGGTGCCCCTCTGCACAGAGCACTTTAGAGAGCGGAAAAACACAGACCGGAGTCACCGCGGCACCTTTACACTCCACTTTACAAGAGGGACTGTGTACTTAAGAAGGACCATGAAATAATCAGACCGAGGGGACTTTTGTGTATACTGCTGCTCCAACATGCTTGTTTGGAGGGTTTTCTGCTGTTCAGGACGTAGAGACAGAATATCTCACACCAAAACAACAAGTGCCAGAGCTTCTGTCAATCATGTTTCCACTGATAAGCTTAATTTGCAAGCCCATCATCACTAAGTTGTGATTTCATGTGTATGTCGGTCAGAGATGGGAACAAGTCACGTGACTTAAGTCCAAGTGAAGTCTCAAGTATCTGGGGCAAAGTCTAAGTCAAGTCTTGAGTTTGGGGCGAACTTTTACATTCAAGTGTATATAATAACTAGTTGTGGGTGCAGCATTGCTGCTGATCAGAGTTATTATGTCAAAAGCGCAAGTAATAAAAGCAAGTTTAGAACTGCTGTGAAAGCAGCCAGGTGCAAAAGCACACAAACACTTGTTTTATTTTTCTCCACAGCATTATCACCAAAATGTGAGTGCAGCAGGGGCATGACTTCATTCATTCATTTATTTTCTATACTGACTATCCCTTTCGGGTTTGCGGGGGGGGGGGGGGGGGGGGGGGGGGGGGGGGGCTTGAGCCTATCCCAGCTGTCATTGGGCGAGAGGCGGGGAACACCCTGAACCGGTCGCCAGTTGATTGCAGGGCAACATCTAGAGACAGACAACCATTCACTCTCACACTCAAATTGACCTAATGAGCATGTTTTTGGTCTGTGGGAGGAAGCCGGAGTGCCCGGAGAGAACCCACGCATACACGGGAAGAACATGCAAACTTCACACAGAAAGGCCCTGCCCAACACGGGAATTGAACTGGCGACCTTCTTGCTGCGAGGCACGTGCACTACCTGCTGCACCACCGTGCCGCCTGGCATGACTTCACTCAGGTTCATTTATCCGTCTGCTTCAATGATACGTGAAACACATCCCTAAAAATGCAGATAAAATGTATTATATGGAAAATAACCCTCATATTTTGTGTTGATTTTTCAAAAAAAAACAACAGAAATAAAACTTATTCACTGTTTTAAACTGACATTCAAGGGATTAAAATCATGAAAATGATTGAATATTTGATTATTTTGAGCAAAGCTAAAGTGGTTGAAGGGATTAAGCAGAAATAAGCCACACTATCTTATATATACACACATGTGGACAAAATTGTTGGTACCCTTCCATTTAAAAAAGAAAAATTCACAGTGGTCACTGAAATAACTTGAAACTGACAAAAGTAATAAATAAAAATTTAATTAAAATTAACTTATGAAAACAGACTTTACTTTTGAATTGTGGTTCAACAGAATCATTTAAAAAAACAAACTAATGAAACTAATATCTTTTTTTTCTGGGGGGGATAAAGCAAATGGAAACATGGCATTTAAAGGGTTACGGTCCTACATTTTTTGAATATTTTTAATTTTCAAGCATTTTTTTTTTTATTGACACCACAAAATAATACTGAAGCAACGAAACCTCAGCTAAAACTGGAGTGTAACCTTCTTTAAACCCTAAAAAGAAGCAGAGTGATATTAACATAAAATCGGTCAAACACACATATGCCTCTCTGACCCAGCGGGACGCATGTTTGCCTCCAGATGGACAAAACCTGCTCTGTTTGACGCGCTGATCAGCAATCGATGGTCACAGCCCGTCACGCTCCGGTCGAGCGTACCATCCCTCCCTCTCTCCCTCCACCAGCTGCTCAAACACGATGGCCTCTCCTGTTCCTTTCTATCAATATCCCCTTTAACTCCTGTTTGTCAAGTCTTTTGTCGTCTTTCACGACAACTTGACGGCTGCCTGACATAAAACGGGCGAAACATTCCTTTACATGATCCTCCCTGTGGCGACGGCTGTGATGGAGTAGCACCGTGGCCCGAGCTGGAAATATCATGCACCGACAAAGACGGTGGGATTACAGCCATGCCGAGGAAAAGTGTATAATTATATGTTTGAAGGAAGAGGTTTAAGTGAACAGAGTTGGGTTTTCCCCTTTTGTTGAGCTTGAAGACAACTTAAGGGGACCACAGTTCAAGACAGATGGACAGTTGCTCAGGAGGGGGTATTCCAAGTACAGTGCATGTGCTCATGTGTGAGGACCTTTAATGACACCGTCACTGGTCTTCATAATCCATTTTGTTCATAAAAAGTCTCATGCTGGATTCTAGGCCCCATGAAAAGATGTCACACCCCAAAGGAGCTCTGCACAGTTTCTCAAACAGGAATTTGTCAAGAAAATATGATGAAAAAGGACGATTTATGATTATTAGAGTTGTTCTGTAATAAGCTTCAAACTGCAGAACAACAGTCTTCATCTGAAAATCATTTAATAAATAAACTCATCATTTTATTTTAGGATATAATAAGCCCTCATGAATCTCTAATCTTCTGAACCTGTCAAAGATTTAAATTACTGAAGATTAAATATTTGCTTTACCCCATAATCTGTTATTTTATAACACCATTGAGACATTCAGGTGCATGAAAAATGCAAAGTAGAACTGTTCTAAATCGTCTAATTTTTCTATAGATATCATTTTATGGGAGGCCAGTGACACAAATTATGACACACCCAAGGTTAAGACCATGGTTCCCACCAGTTTGCCTTTTTGTTGGTTTTGGTTTCACATTATAATTTGTTTGCCATAAATAATAACAATGAATGGGCTTTAATGGTGCATCTTTTGCACTTACTGGTATGAGTGTAACACTTGTTAGTACACAGTGTACTCGTACTTGAGTAAGTGTATTGATTGATTCTTATGATTCTCTGCTCTGTGACTCTAACCTGATTGGCTGATATTATTTTATCTCTGTCTGTAATCGTTTTATGTCTGTAACTTTGTAAATGTGCTGCTGCCTGTCTTGGCCAGGACACTCTTACAAATGGGATTTTTAATCTCAATGAGGCTTTTCTGGTTAAATAAAGTTCATTATTATATTTTAGACTTACTGTGGGAGCTGAGCTTGAAATAAGAGGATCAGATAAAAATGCACAATCTTGCCAAAATGCATTCCATATGCATGAGCACAGCACAGTAGTCAAAAGAATGATAAGCATGTTAAATGTGTACAGAGGTCCCTAAGATTTGATTTTTTTTTAGGTTTGTATGTGTCTTTGTATTTCATTATTGCGTTGGACAAAACAAAGTGATGAAACCACTGATGGCTGATGAAACTTAAAATTCTCCTACCTTTTGTTTGGATCCCTCCTTCAGAGTGATCCAGTCCTCTCCGTTAGAGCTGACGTCCACTTTGTACGACTTGACGAAGTAAATCCTCCGCGTCTCCTGGGAGATGGCGCCCTGGGTGCCGATGGCTGAGACGAACCGCAGGAACCCGAGGTCCACCTGTTGAAGAAATCACAGAGAGACAGGTGAAACGAAAGCTGGAGAAACATCCGCCAAGGCTGCATTAATGACAAGACTTTCCATTTCAGTGTTTAGAAGAACCCTGATTAACCTAGCTGAAATAAAGTGTCCATTCTGATGACTAGTCTCTGTGAAAAGGCCTTTATTCATTTAATAATGCTCTGATGAAATTGAGAGTTAAAAATAAAGAGTGTACTAGATTCACCTCTGGCTACACTCATCATGCAGCAACCCAGAATTTAATAAACAGCAATGAAACCATATTCACATTAATGAAAGAGACACAGGATGACAACTTAATTTCCTGAGATGGGAGACAAGAGCTTATTGGCTAAAAGTGAATATTGAATAGAGCAGGGTCTGCAATCGCATTATCAGAAGTGGCCAGGAGGAAAGACTCATACAGATTGAATATCAAATATCAGAGCATTTGAAATATGCAGGGCGGTGTATAAAGTAATCATGACCTGAAAAACATCACTGCTGGGTTTGGTTTCATTTTACGAGGAGGGTGCTAGAGCCAGCGGGGTCATGATTAAGGGTCGAGGTTTGCTTCCTAGACCTGTTTACCTTCTCAGTGTTTGCTGCGTGTAGAGCTGATCCTGCACAGAGGTTTGGTTTGTCTCAGACCTGCTGAAAAGAGCGTGGTGTCATCTGCAAAGCATCATCTCCGCTCACGGAGATTAAACAAACTCATACTTGGTTGTTACATGTCACCCTGGTTTCTGTCTCTGAGTTAAGAATAGACTTCAAACAGGCTTTTGATTGAGTTAACCCTACAGCTGCTCCATAATTGTTGTTGATGAAAAGAGCATTGCATGGTAAAGAGCTTTAAACTTAATCCAGAAGCTGCATGCTATTTGTCATCGTTGCATCCTGCTGACCCATCTGTACAGTTAATGGCCAAAATTTCCACATAAGGAAAAGCCTTAGGGGCGGCTCTGTCAAGTGTGCTGTCATACATGAATCTGATCTGTGTGTTCTTTAAGATCTTATATGTTTTATTTCTTTATTACCAGAACAGAGGGAGTCAGAAGGATGGACTGAGATGGTTGTCATGGCAGTGTGATAGGCTGTTGAAAATACTGGACGATTTAGAGTGATACCAGCTGTTTGGTTGCCAAAGGTTGTCCAGTGCTGTTCAAAATGGCAACTGGACTGGTTCTGATTGAATTTTACCCCAAATTACCCAACTATCCTGAGTACCGATAATTATTGATAGCCTTAAATCCACAATAAAATCAACTCTACTAGTTTGACAGTCAATCACATGGCAGCAACTCGATGCATTTAGGCATGTAGACATGGCCAAAATGAACTGAGCATCAGAACAGAGAAGAAAGGTGATTTAACTTTGAATGTGAAATGGTTGTTGGTCTAAGTATTTCAGACACTGCTGGTTCATTGGTACTTTCAACTCAACCATCTCCACTGTTTCCATACAACGGCCCAAAAAAGAGAAAAATCTCCATTATGGCAAAGTGGCATTTCTCTGAGGAATAATGACTTGTTGATTTCTAAAGTCAGAGACGAATAGCCAGACTGGTTTGAGATGATACAAAAAGCAATGACTACTTTTTCTGAAACATGACAATGTTCTCCAGTGGCCTTCACAGTCACCAGATATTAATCTAATAGTGCACCTGTGGGATGTGGTGGAACACTGGGCATCATGGTTTTGCAGTCAACAAATCTGCAGCAACTGTGTGATGTTATTGGTCAGTATGGACCAACATCTCAGGGAATGTTCCAGCGCTTTGCTGAATTAAGGCAGTTCTGAAGGCAACAGGGGGCCCAACTCAGTACTAGCAGGGTGTACCTAATAAATTGTCCTATCATCGTATAGTTGTGTTAACAGTACAAGTTGTTTCTTAGCATATCAGGCCCTGAATTCAACCTTTTGTGTTGCTGAGAACAAAAAACAATGATATTTAAATGAATACACAACAGTTAGTTGACAAATGGCCTGACCTAATAATCACTTGTTGACTGGAGCGATATTTCATCCTGGACATAAACGTTAACACTCCAGTCTTCAGTCAAACTCCACTGTCATACTTAAGTGCTGACTAGTAGCCTGGAGGTGAGGTCAACTGAAGCCTGCATTTTTCAGGCACCACAGATGATAAATGATGTTTCTCTGACCTCTGCTGAAGCTACTTGACCTCATGTATTCATCCCTCCATCCATAACAGACGAAAAGAGTGGGAGAGGTGTAGAACTGAAGGCTTTCAAATGGATCCGAACTCCTCAGAGTATGGAGTAGCGTGCTTAATTTTAACAAGCGTTAACACCGTCTCTGACAGGCTGAGCTGACATTAATAAGGAGTAATGGTGTTGCGTGCAGACGCTACTTAGACACAGGAGCGATGCAGGAAGCCGGGGCGTTGGTGGAACGTGTTTCCAGATCATGATGAGACACAAGGCCTTTTGATGTTGACGTGGGACGGGTTCGAGCTCTGATGGATGGCGACCAGAGTCTTGAGTAGATTACTGAATCTGCGCAGGGGAAGATCCTGGGTGTGTGCGTGTTCAAGGGTGTGCAAGAAAGAGCGACGGCAGCGAAATCCTTTATCGAGGCTGAGCAGACAGACGCAGAATCGTGCACATACTTTAGAAAATCAAAGCCAGCGTGATCTGCCTCCAAAAATCTCTCCAGCATGTTGAAACCATACAGCCAGTTCAAGTTTGCTCACTCTGCCAGCCTTATGCACAGCACTGTGCCACATTTAATGACTCGTGAAAGAGCAGGAGAGCGACATCTGCGTGCCACGAAACGCCGGTCATTCCTGCTCCTCAAATTCTCCATCAGAGGTAAAGAAGACATAAACAGATGGGAGCAATAAATGATGTTCCACCACACTATCCTCTCACTGCTACTCAAAGGATTGAGATTGGACAAAAAAGAAAGTCAGATACTGAGACAGAATACTTTTGTTCCTGTCTACAGGCTCAGGAGGCTTAGTCAGTAAGACCCAGATTTCTTGTGGGTCTACAAATAGAGACAAAATCAAATCCCTGCAGCTTCAGACATTTAATAACGCAGGAGCTGAATTCCACTCTGCCGGATAAATGGCCATATGTGGGATGGAGAAAGTGCGGTGGATGGAGGTGAGGCCCTTGCCTTTGTATATTAACCCAGTCGGATCTTCCACATCTGTGTTCAAATAGGCCTGTCTGACTCTGTTCCAGTCTGCACCAATGGCAGAGCGACTTACTCAAAAGGCTAAAAAAGGTCTAATAGGGAGACTTGGCCCTGGGATGTTTTTCCCTGAAAGGATCTCATTAGGTGTAATGGAGAAGAACAGGAGCCTGAAGGAGTGAAATGAGTGCTGCTGCTAATTGGGAACACTCATGGGTGCTCAAAATCACAATCTCAGAACCTGAACATGGCAGAATATGAAAAGAAATGGCCTGATTTATGACTTTTATGAATAATTGGGCCAACTGGAAAGCTCTTTTTTGCAAATTAATGTTTTTATTCAAAGGGTAGCAATTTGTAGAGAGGTTCTGTGCCATTGGGCGTGGTACACTGCCCAGTTCAAAGAGATGGAAATCTTACATGCGTACATTTATTAGATTGTGGCCCAGTAAAGTCAGAAAAATCAAACAGATGATGTGGGCAAGACAAGCAATGGCCCTTGACCTCATACTCCATAGGGTTTAAAGATGTAGTAATTGTAAGTTAGCATTATGTGTGAGGTCTACATCTTAAATCACTTTCAGTCATACTTATACTCCTTAAAAGCAAAGTGCAGTCCCCAAAAATGTGTCCAAATCTCCCTGTTCCAGTACTCAGTGGCAGCATTGACTGGTGCCATTTCCAAACTTAGGACCAAGATCCATGAGGCTGGGAAAGTCAAGAACAGACCATGTAGTAGTGATGTGTATTTCATTGATTAAATTGCAAACTTCGGCTGATTATTTTGGGAACATTTGGACAGATGGGTTAAATTATTGTGGAGTCCAAACATGCAGTTATTTTTGTCTGCAAGATGCTACAGGTCATGTCCATCATCACAACAAAAGGGCATCACATACACATACATCACATACACATACAAAAGAGTGACTGGATTTCCAAATGAGAGACCGAGGACCAGAAAGAGTAAAAGATGAAGAGAAAGATGAAGAGGAGGAGGGCAGGAGGGGAAATAAGCCGCTGACAGTGATGCCTGTAAAGATGTGAGGGACAGAAGTCTCCAGTGAAGAAGTGAGTGAGCGGTCTAGATTAATTTCACAGACTCTGGATGATAGCAGCGCTATCGTAATGAGCAAAGCATGATTTATTGATGGCCACTTGTTGAAGGCTGAAGAACAAGGCAGAGGCTGTGTTAACAAGCTGAGGCTACGCAAGTCATCCCAGGAAGGAGTCCAAATTAGGCTTATGATAAGCAGTAACTGTTCACCTGTCACCAAATTTGAGCCAAAATCATCCATTCTTGACCTTATTGGCAAATTGACGCTGAAACAATGATCCTACAAAGGAGCTAAAATTTGGCAAAAGGAGCGAAAATCATGCATCCCAAAAAACAATGACATCCATCACCAATTTTGAGCAAAATTTGTCCATCCTTCTGAAACTGTAAAATGTAGCCAAAGAACATATGAAATTGGTCCTAATGCAAAATTTGAGCAATAAAAGACCAACCTAGAACAGAGTTAAATTTGTCCCAAAAAAGGACGACTATGGCCCAAAAAACGATGACTACGCCTGTTGCCAATTTTGGCCAAAGAACTATAACAGCACACCAGTTGTCTGCTAAAAAGGCTCAAGGTTTGGCACAAAAACTGACGACAACGCCTGCCGCCAAATTGGAGTTGAGCAAAAATTAGCCATCTGAGAAAGGAGTCAGACTTTGGTCCCAAAAATCCAAAAATTTGACGTTGTGCCCATTGGCAAATTTGAGCTAAGTAAAAATATGGCAAAAAGAACTATGACGGATCCTTTTGCCAATTTAAAAGAAAATTGTATATCCCCAAAAGAAGTCCAAATCTGGTCAAAAAAAAAAAAAAAAAAGACGCCCATAACTAGTTTTGAGCAAAAGTTAGCCATTCTTCTTAAAAAGTAGAATCAAGCCAAATAAACCTATGATCATGCTCTTAACAAAAATGTGAGTGAAAATCAGCCTCAAAAGAGTCAAAATTTGACAAAAACAACAACAGCACTTGTTGCCAAATTGAAGCCAGATCATGCCTTGCTCAAAAGGGGTCAAATTTGGCCTAAAGATTATGACCAGGTGTCCAAGCTGAGCAAAAATCAAACATCCTGAAAGAAAGTCAAATTCGGCCCAATAAGCGATGACTGAGCAGGTTCCTAAATTTGAGCAAAAATGAAAAAAAAATAGCATCCAGGAAGTCTGAATTTGGCCCAAAAATTAGAACCAGATCACCAAAAAAAGACAGATCGCCAGGATGCTGTGGATTTAAAGAAAAGCTGGGAAGTATATCAAGATTTTAGGGCTGTTAGTGATTAATTCACACTGATAAATAACCTTTTGATTCACTTTCTCTGCCCTAATGTGGAGCCAAGTCTGACCCCCACCACAGACACCACAGTGAAAACAAACAGGCCCAGATAATGATGACGAGTGGGACTCCTTTTAGCCCCGACAGCAATAACTGACCCAAATACACAAACCAGCACTCAGAATTTACAAACAGCACAGAGGATGTCGGGTAAATAAATCACTCAGAGATGATAAAGTATTCGTCATCGGCCTGTGAAAGGCTGAATCATGCCTAATGGCTGATGTAATCACTGCGCTGAAAGGTGTGAATTATGACTCATAATCTGTTATCTATGGGGATGTGCTGCATTTGGAGACACTGCTGATCCAACAGAAAGAAGCTTGTGTCTGTTTCTGTTCTTTCTGAGTGAGCATTTGGACCGCAGCCCGCCTATAGACGGATGACACTGTACGCTCTTGGCATAGCACACAGTAACTCATATCAGAGGGAGCACACGCACACTCGAGGATATAAACATGCCACGCTGGGTAAGAAATCACCCAGATGTCTGTGGATCTCTCCATAAAGTGATTGCAGGCTGTGATGTGTGTGGGCACAGCTTTAGCACAACACAAACACCATTATTGGTTTGCTTTTGGGGATCGGCTAGGCCTTGGTTGACCTCTATACCTTCTGGCTGATACTGTCACCTCCTTGTCACTCTCTTTTATCATTTATAATCCCTTTACCTCAGTCTTTCTCTCTCTGTTTTTCATTTTTAGGATTAAATGTTTGTGCCTGTGGGCATGTAGAAATGTTAATTTTGTTCCAAGACATGCAAAGCAAATGTCAATCCAAAATCTGAAATGAAAAATGAATGCGTTTCTCTATGTCTTTGCATGCCGATATGGGATGGCTGAATGGTGAAGGAATAAAAGCCATTTGTAGCGTGCATCATACTCTGGAGATGTGCACAATTAGCTGGTTCAGTGATCAAATCAAGCACCCATGCTAGTTGGTGCCAGTTTGAACTCGTTTATTTATTCATTTGGAAGGGACAGAAAACATAAAAACTTGGACATGAGTTTGTAAATGCAGGACACGACCGCACTTGTAGTTGATGCTAACTTCAAATGTCCCTTCAATATAAAATATTTATTTTTACATAAGTGCATTTAAATTAATCCATGCTCACAATCCTTGTCAGATTCTCTCTCAAAACAGTAATGCAGCCTCCCACCACTAAATGCCCCCTGCAGCTCTGAGAAGAAGCTTCAGTTTTGCTGCCTTGCTCTACAACTTGGATGTAAATAAGCACAGTGAATGGATGGTTTCTTTAGCATCCCATAGACCAGAGCAGTTTGGCAGGACTTTAGAAGAAAATGTAACTAAAGAGATGAAATCAGTCTGTCAAGTTAATCATTCATATGGTCGATTTTCACACAAATATAGCACCAGGCTCAATCACTGCTTTTGGGCAAAATTTTGACTCTTTCGAAGGAATGGCTGATATGAGCTCAAATTTGGCAACAGGCACAGCCACATTTCTTGGGCCAAATGGTTATTACTTTTAGGGTTTTTTAGACTCCGACTCCCTTCAAGGGAGCCCATTTTTATTCAATTTGGCAAAAGGTACAGGACCATATTCTTTTGGCCGAATTCTAATTCTTCAGGAAGTCAACCGAGTGTGTTCATTTTTGCTCAAATTTAATGACAAATGCAGTCATCGAATACTGAGCAAATTTGATGGCTCATTTTTGCTTAACTTAGGCATCTGGTCATCATTTTAAGGTCATTTTTGACTCCTTTTAAGGTTGACAGGTTCTGGCTCCTATTTGGCAACAGGTGCTGTTTTAGTTCTTTGGCCAAATTCAGACTTCCTGGACATATTTTTCTTTCATTTTCGCATAAATTTAGCAGTTTTGACTGTTTTAATGATTGCTATTTTTTGCTCCAAATTTGGAGCCGGGGGCACTGCCAACTTTACATTGGTCAAATTTTATGCATCATTGTTTTCTGGCCTATATTTTGACTGGCACAAGGTCCTTTTAAGGCCAAAATTTAACCTTTTTTTGCGAGGATGTACAAATTTTGGTGGAATTTGGCTTCATGCTTGGTTACAGTTCTTTGTGCCAAATGTAAACTCCTTTGGAGGATGGCTGTGTTTAGCTCAAATATGCCAACAGGCACAAAATCATAACGTTCTGGGCCAAACTTTTCATTCTTTGAAGACGGCCAAATTTAACACTAATGCGTGACAGTCATGCCATAACGTTCTTGGTCCAAATTATTACTCTTTGCTGGAATGGCTTATTTTTGCCCAAATTTGGGGCCAAAGGGCATCGACAATAGGTTCTCTGGCCAACTTGTAATTTTTATGTAGGACTGCCAACTTTGCCGATGCGCACCATTGTTTGTTGGGCCATATCATGACACATTATGGCACATAGTCATTTTTTGGCCAAAATTTTGACTTTTTGGGGATGTATGATTTGATGTATGATTTTTGCTGAAATTTGGCTTTAGCCTTAGTCTTAGTTCTTTATGCCAAATGTGAACTCTTTTGGAGGATGGCTGTGTTTAGCTCAAATATGCTAACGATCACAATTTTGGGTGAGATTTTGACTCTTTCCAAGGATGGTTGACTTTTTGCTCAAATTTGGTGACAGGCAGGTGGGTATAACTTATACTTATACTTATACTAGTCCAATTTTTGAGTTCTCCCAAGAACAGCAACTGTCAGGCCAAATTTGGCAAAAGATGTGCTGTTAGTTTTTATGACCAAATTAGCGCTTCCTGCTAGAATGGCTGATTTATGCTGAAATTTGTGATTATATATATTTATTTAACATGCATATGTAGGACTGGAGGCTTTTTATGAAGACCTAGTTTCACTGCTGGTGACCCTTAAAGTACTTTTTGTAGTTCCTGCCCCCACTGTTCCCATTAACTCTGCAGACAGGTCTACATGCTCTTCCTTCCTAAGACTTTTCCTGTTCTTCAACAGTCCTAAAACATGTTTGACTGTTTTGAGTGTTTAAACTTCCTGTTGAGAAGTAAACTTATGACTCAAAGCCCCTCTTCCCCACAGCGTGCACACAGCTCTGTTGCTTTCTCAGTCTAATAAAACCAGAGGGGCAGAAAAAGAATTAGTCGTGCTCAGGTTTGTAACATCAGCCGGTTAAAGCTCGGTGCGCATGCAATTAGATCAACACACTGAAATCCACGTCAGGAATTTGAATGAGGCATGTGTGCGGCCTTGGGAGTAAACGACAGGCAGAGCGTGTATTTATGTATTTATGCGTGTTTGTACAAGTTTGAAGAGATAATTTTCCAATTATCCCTCAGCAGCGGTGGCAGCTGTGGGCGTGATCACTGGGTCTGTTTGCTGCTCGTTGTATTGTCTCAGCGCTGTGTGACTCAGATGTGCAGCAGGGCCACATGATATATACTTGAGGCTTGTCGTCGTTGTGTGGGTGCAGGGAGAAGATGTGGTTTTATAAAGGAAGGGGAGAAGAAGAAGGAGGATGGTGCGTTCATGAAAAAACAGCAAAGGCTCAAAAGCTTTATCTCTCGCTGCTTGATTGGCTTATAATTGAGTTGCCAAGAAGTTGCATGCAGCAATCCGTAGTCTTGGAGAACTTTACCGAATACTTTCTCTTAAATCCATTTCTCTTCTTCCCCAACAGAGGGGGGAAAAATAGCTTCCCATCTGTGTGTGTATGTGTGTGAGTGTGTGTGTGTGTGTGTGTGTGTGCAGGCTGCTGAGTGAATAACTGAGGCCTCTGGGGAGCTAGTTTATTCGTTTTTCCCTCACCAAAAAAACACAACAAGAGAAATGCCGAGGGTGAGAGAGGAGGGAGCGCTCTGTGTTCAAAAGTCAAAGAGCAGATGGTAAACACAGACAGAGACCCCCGTCCAGGAAACAACCTGAGGAAATGCTTTATGGATCTCAGAGGATGCTATAGTTTGAAGAAAGATGGTCTGGAGTAACTCTGGGCCAGTGAGCAGATGCACAGCCTCTGGTCCCCAGTTTTGTTTTCCAAATATGATTAAAACACATTTGGTGGGCTGATGAGAGAAGCTGACTTTTTGTGAACTTGCAGGCATGCAGTTAATTTTCTTTGGAGCCAAAGGGAGGTGTTCGAGTCCCAAATAAAGTATTTGGCAATACTGGACCAAACTGACATTTGATAAACAACTTATTGACCTCCTGGTGGTCAGTAATCAGCATTTTGGGGCTAAACATGCCGGAAGATATCCAGACAATGACTACAGAAGAGGATAAAACCCACTTAAAAGAAAAAAAAAAAAAAAAGATTTAACCTTTTTAAGGTGTCTGAAAAATTCAGAATTAAGAGATTAAAGTCGGAAATCTGACTTTAAAGCATATTTATGAGATTGAAGTTTTTCCTGACTTTTTTTCAGAATACTGACTTTATTTCAGAATACTGACTAAATCACAGAATCCTGTCTCCTATCTAAGAATTCTGATTTAATCTAAGAATTCTGTTTAATCTAAAAGTTCTGTCTTTAGTCTTAGTCTTCCTGAGTTGCATCTCAAAATTCTGACTAAATCTTCGAATCCTCACTATAAGCTCAAAAAACTGAATTAGTCACAGAATCCTGACTCTAATATAAGAATTTTGACATAATCTCATAGTTCTGATTTAATCACAGAATCCAGACTAAAATCGAAGAATTCTGGATGTAATATTAAAATCCAGACTATCTTCTCAGAATTCTGACTTAATTTTTTACTCTTGACAACCTTAAGTCACTGGCTTTCATCTCGTAATCTTAACTCTAACCTAAGAATTCTGACTTTATCTCAGAATCCTGACTTTAACCTAAGAATTCTGTCTTTACTGCAGAATCCTGACCTAAATCTCAGAATTCTGACTTGACTATAACCTAAGAATCTGACTTTCTCAGAGTTGTGACTTTTTTCCCCATATTTCTGACTTCTTTTCTCAGGAACTAGACCTATTCTCAGAATTCTGACTTCTTTTCTAAAATTTTTGACTTTAGTCTTTTTAATTTCTCTACTCTGACTTTATCTCAGGATCCTGACTTAATCTCAGATTTCTGACTTTTTGATCCCTAAATTCTGATTTTTTTCCCTCAGAGGTTCAATCTCTATATTAAGAATTTTTCAGTATCCCTAAATGTCTTCTGTACATGTCAAGATGACAGATAGCCTGTGTTTATTCAAGGCTATTTTTCACACTAACAAATATTGGGGGTTCTTGTTGATTTAGGCTGATGTGTTTACAGCATTTTGGGTGCCTCAGTGAAGAAACCTTTGGGAACACTCCTGACTGACAGAGTCTATCTGACTATCTGTGTTATTAGCTCAACATGGCTCCGCTCTGCTTGCTTTGGTATCTTGGTTTGGTATCTTCTAATAGAAAACTATGAGTTAATCATCTTGTCACCCACAATTTGTAGTTTTCTGTCCACCCAACAAAGATATCTTTTTCCCTACATGCGACCACCACCACTTGAATCTGACTGTGCTAATATGATTCCTTTATAAAAATATAAAAAATGAAAATGCTCAGAATCCAGGATTTAAATCCAGATGTTGGTTCCAAATATTTATTTTAATAAGCAGCTTTCACTTATCCGATTGTACTCACAGTTCTTTGAGAACCAAAGCTCTGTCGGAATAACTCCATTACCTGAAGAGTAATTAATTCTCCTTTCATGAAAATTGTATTACTAAAAAGCTGCAGGACCTCTGCGCTCCTCTCACGACCTTCAATTTATCACAATATTCACCTGACAGAGCCACCGTTTATTTTTAGCCTCTCGACACCTTTTTGGTAGCTTTAAATTATGCACGAGTTCCCATGTGGACTCTGTATAACTGACTAGGAGGGTGTAGTGGCTGAAATTACACCCTAATGGTATAATGTGCAGAATTTTTACTCTGAAATGTCAGAATTACTCAAGAAAATGACTAAAACCACATCATATTAAGTACTTTAGTGACAACATTACCCAAATATACTCCTCAAACATGTGGCAATGTCATTTTGGCTGATTATTTCTCCCGTTTAATAATACCTTTTGGTATTGTATCACATATCACTGTAAAGCCTGATTTGTCATCTTTACAATGAGGTTGAGGACTGTGCATTCACTGAATGAGCAGAACAGCTAAACATGTGGCAGCATTATCTGGTTTCAGCCCTGGTACCATTTCCAAACCTCCAGACTGGAGAAGTCACCGACAGACCAAGAAGGGGGCATCCCAGGAAGACAACAACACCCCAAGAAGACTGGTTTCGTCACAGAGGAACGACAGGCTTTTTTAAAGGGGTAGAGGGGATTTTGGCATAATTTTTGGGGGATGCTACCCATACATTTAGCTGTGTTTCTCATTTCATGAATGCACGATCCTTACAAGTCATACTTTGCTGTAAAGGTGACTAAACAAGCTTTCCAACGACATAAAATACAATACCAATTAGTATCATTAAAGGGGGAAATAATCATCCAAAGTAACATTACAAACTTTTATAAGAAGTAGAGTATACTGTATATTTCAGCTACTTTAGCATTATTAATCAAACCATAAGGGACTTGACTGACTTACACACCACACTGAGACTTGAGACTTGACTTGGATTTGCATTGAGTGACTTGTGCCCATCTCTGGCCCACATTAAAATCACTAAACCAGTGATGTTGTGGTTGCTTATCAATGAAAACATAAATTGAAGAAGCTCTCGCACAAGATATACAGTAGCCAAATTTATACACAGCAAACACCCCTCCAAACAAGCATGTTGGAGCCACTGTAATCATGACTAATCAGGCTTTCCAAAAATATAAAATACAATACTAAGTGGTATTGATAAAGGCATTTTTGAGAAGTATATTTTTAACAGTAACCAAAGTCAGAGAAACCCCTGATATGTACAGTAGTACTGGCCTCATTGGAGGTGGAACACTAGTTTATCCATGTAAACTGATCATGAATTAAACACTCTTTTAAAAACATCAAAACATAAACAAACAAAACAAACAGATAAAGCTCTTGAGGATTGATTTAAGTTTTATTATCCAGGAGAATCCCTGAAATCCAATAAAAGTTGTCCCGAGCGTGTGAAGTGTTCCCTGGCCCTGATTTGTGTTGTTGTATGATTAGAGGCTCCTGTCCAGGCTGTTAAAGGAAGAGGTTTTACAGTCATACTTTTACGTTTCCTTCCCTCTGAATCACCAAAGGACATTAACTCCAGGGCCATTCCCATACTTGCAACACATGACTAAGTGTCTGTTAGCTGGTGAGCAATGATTGTGAACACTGTGAAACAGCCAGCGAGAGGAAAACGAGGTTGACCTGAAGGCATGTCACGTCTGGGAGCTGCTGGATGATCCAATGGCAGGATATCTGTGACTAAAACGCTCAAGGCCTCGAGCACAGACACTAAAAATGACACAAATTGCAGCTGAGTTGGTTTTTTTTGTTGTCTCTGGATTCTTATGCAACACAGTTTCAAGTAATTACATCATGCCATACTTCACATTTTCGATTTTCTCGCTTTTGGGCGACTCCACTCAACTGTTGGTCTCTACCCTCTCATTGATTTTCCAATTGAGAGTGGGGCTCAGGGAGCAGCGAGCCACAGACAGCATCCATTGTTTCCATCCGTACGACATGATGATGATCTCACTGGCGGCCACATGCCAGCCTCTGCTCCTTCTTTTTTAGCTTTTCAGTGGACTTCATCAACTGAGAAGCTGCTGTTAATTACAGCTCCATATTTTAATTACTCATCACTCTGCGCTGCGGTAAGCTCTGGAACGGGGACAGGAGTGAGGAGAGGGACAATGGCGATGAAGGGGGCATTTCTCCGACCCGCTGACCTTGGGTAATTGCGAGCAGATTTGGATGAAAAGAAAAACAGGATATGGAAGAGTGGGCTTGTTTGGCTTTAGTGTTGGTCTCTGCGCTCGGGCTGTGGAAAACAAACACTACAGTGGCTGAGAACGTCATTTTCATCGAGGAAGTGTGCAATTAGTGGTCTTTGGATGGTAAAACCCAACCTGTTATCTTTGCTAAGTGGTCTATGTTTCACAGCACTGTTTGCTTTGGACTGACATGGTTTTAACTTTCATAGAGAGTCCGTGACAAGTTCCTCTGTGAATTCAGCTTCATCCCTCTATGAGATTAGTAAGTCAAACTAGAGATAAAGGAGCATACCGTGTCAACAAATACTGAAAGGATTCTCATGTAGGGCTGATTTCTTTGAGACAAGCATGATTGAAACCAGCGTTAAAGCTACGGGGGGTAAGGGATGCTTGGCTCCCCCTGAGAAGACATGAGCTTTCCTAAAACTTTGGGATGTCTGAAACAGCGCCCCAAACAACAGGCTGCAAACCTGTACCAAGCTGGAGAGAAACAAGAATTGATGTGATTGGATGATAGCTCCATCATTCACATTCATTACGGGCCAATCAGATAATGTAGTAGGCGGGTGCTACTGCTCTAAATAATGTGAGACATTTCATTAAAAAAAAAACCCTTAAAACATGTCAGAAGTGGAGTGAAAATGTCCTTACTACAGAGAAGTTTGCAGCATTGAAATGTGTTTTTCATTTATAAAAGAAATGCAATCAAAATCTGACAAAACTGCTACTGAAGCTGCTAGCATCTATGCTAATCTCTGTATGGCACCCAGCTTTGGGCCATTCACAATCGTTGATTTAATTTTGTTTTTAAGGATCTGTCTGTTCACAGCCATTTAATCCAGCAGCTGCTGTGCAAGGTTATGTCCACAAAAAAACCCCAAAACAATCTACATCAATTTTGTTGTTGTAAAGATTTCTGTGAACATGACACTGTTTCAAGAAATGTCTCAGCCTACATGAAAACACTGACATTGCTGTAGTACAAATGGCGGGCCTGTAAATGGTACTCTAACTCTGCCAGAGACATACACCAAACCCAGTGAAGAAGACATGGAGCACATGCAGAAAACATGGGTGATGCAAACAAAAACAAGAAGAAGAAGATGGCAAGTGAGTAAAGAGACAGGATTAGTGGATGCAAGTTCAAGGGAGAAGTTGGGCTATGAGATCATTTTGGAAACGCAAGGGTGTCATTTTGAGATTTATGTTTCAAGAATGTCTGTTTTCAGGCTCCTAAAATACTGGTTCCATGTGGACGAAACACCCATATGATATAAAACTTTTTGTGGATACTCCTAAACTGCCCCTTGAAGACTTCTGACTGTGTTTGCGTTAAGAGGCCATTGTCTGCAAAGTAGGCAGCCAAGCCTCAAGGCTGACCTGTGACTCCTGTCTTCCTCTCTTTCTCTTAAGTTTATATCTATTTTTGCTACCCTCCCTGACAAAACTGATATCTAAGAACATGGCCATCATCTACATAGGAGTGAGGTGCAAATTTTAAATACATGGTTACCCTAACAGATGACATGGTCCAGTGCCAGTTTGTGGTTTTGGTGAAGGCACAGATGTTTGATGTACTTTATAACAGGTAATTACAGACAATCATCAGCAGTTTAAACATGCACACAGGCCCGCATGTTTGCAGAGAGTGTTTCTTTGTTCTTAATAAAAGAGTCAGGATGTTCATTAATGCTGGCAGATAACCCTCCCCAGAACCCCTTCCCCAAAGTGGTGGTAAAGGGACACATTATCTCCTGTTGTGATTAAACACCCTAAGTTATCAGGCGCATACAGAGGCTGATAAATACATAAATACATGTGAGGTAATCAGGGGTAATGCTTCCTGGCATGAAGACTGAACATAATGGCAGCAGCCACAGCAGCTGAATTATAGATATAAAGAGCAAAACCCATTCAGGCCCATGAGGATTAAAAACAGAGTGTATAGGATAACATGTACAGTATATTTCCATTATGAGAGACTCAATAAAGAGGCTTTCAGGTATTGACACTTGGGTTCCCTCCAAGACAGTGTAAATTATTCATGTTATGTGCATGTGTGATCAATGGAAGCCGCACTGAAGAGATCCAATCTGGTATTACAGCCTGAAACGGGCATGCAGTAGGTTTTAGCAGTTAGCTGAAGTATTTGTTTCCCTGTTTGAGCATTTATGGGGCTAATTTCTAAAGGAGGGGCTGAGAGGATCTAAATGTTTCTGTTGTTATCAGAATAAACTGCTCACTGGTGCTAAAGGGTAAAGTTAATGCCTGTTCCATCATAAAAACGCAAGAGAATACACGACTATTATGGAGAGAGGAAAGATCATTTGATAATGAGTAAGGTTGTTTCCAAAACAAGATTGTTGTGGAGTTGTTCTGATACAAGTGGGCCTGCAGCATGACTATTTAAATATGTATGAATGTGGCAATGAATCCTTATTTCAGTACAAACAAACACGTCAAGCTCACCTGAGAAAGGTGGTCTCGGCTCACTTCCAATCACTCATTGGAGCAGTTCATTGCAGTGAGGACACAATCAACCCAGTAAGCAGAACAAATAGCAAGAAGAGTTAACTCATCACAGTGCTGTTGTAGTTTATGTAGCAGCAGTAGTGATAATAATAATATTATTATCACTACTATGGGCTGATACCAAAGTCAGACTTGACTGATCCTCATGTTTTTTCTGGGCTTTCTGTTTTAATGCGCCTCAACTTTGAGACTCATTTATATTAAACTGTTGAGCTTCGCAGGTTTTTTTAATCAGAAACCTAATACCAACCTTTTTAATGTGGCTTTTCAATTGGTTTAATGTAAAACTACTTGTTATCAGTTTTATTTCCATTTTTATTCAAGACTCATCTGTAGCTTAACTAAGGTTTTTAAATGCTTTTTCATAGCTTTGCTGTGTTTTGGCCATTTTATTGTATTTTTCCATTTGAAAAAATCATTTTCCTTGTGAGTTTCATTTATTAATTGTACTTTTATTCTTTTTTGTTTCATTTCCTTCCTGCCTGTTTTAGTCTTTGGCTGTTTATGTCTTTTTTATTTTCTGTCCATCAATCCTTTGTGAAGCATTTTGGGTTGCTTTTTTAAGTGTAAATAAGTGTTTTATAGATAGGTCCAACATATCATGAAAATATCAATAGGTGAACATTATTCACCATCTCTAGCAGATCATCACAGGACTCAACATCTTCAGAAACTTGTTTAGTTCTCAGGATTCTGTCCATCTCATTCAAGCAGAAGAACTTATCCTTTTTAAAGCTGCTCTCTACTTTTTCATATTGCCGACAGTTTCACATCTAAAGGTGTTGTGATGTAATTAGTTACCATGCTGTAGACACCTGCAAGTGTTAAAAGCCTCTCTCCTTTTTGCACAAAGTTTGTCAAAACTTATATTGTAAGACATGACCTACATGCCCATCTGTATAATCTCAGAGAGGACATTTAATCTCCTCTATTATTATCATATTATCATTTAGTGGGTAGCTTAGCCTGCTAGCTTACTTCCCATAATGCACACGCAACTCTAAGTCAGAGCAATGCCACCTAGAATGAGAATAAGAGTCCCAGCCATGATGTGAGGGATGCAGATGCAGATATTTTCTGACCATTGCTTGTACAAACAAGTCTGGGTTCATAAAGTGAGGATCAGGCCTTAAGCTTGGCAGTCTGCAGGAGGATCCTAATTTATTTTTGCTGCAACCTTCTGCAGAGACCCCCGCTGCTCATCCTCTTATCCTTCAAAGAAGCAGCAGCTCACACAGGCAGATAATATGCAGAAATCTCCCTCCACCTTGATGTAGATCTGTAGCCATGAATTTCAAGAGGAACAAGGGTAAGATGGGAAGAAGAGCGAGGGGTACGGATTTGAAAGGAACAAGTGGAAAATGAAATGAAGGCCCACTCTGAAGGACTGCTGGCTCTTTCTTCATTCCCTCCTGGAGCTGCAGACCCCCTCAAAGGACATCTGTCCATCTCTGAGCTCACCAAAGAGCTGATTAATGGCCTGGCTAACCCAGCACTCAATGCTCAACCACACCACACCAATCTAATTACCAAGAAGAGACTAGCAGCCTAGCATCTCGCCCTCCTCCCTCCACATGCATCAAAATGAGGCCGAATTAAAATGGATGACAAATCTGGATTATGTTTTGCAAGAAAAGTAGCAAAGCAGAGCAAAGGCAGGAATGCCCAGGAATCAAAAGGCCGTCTGTCATGAATAATGAAACTGTCTGCCTCCAACTGCAGCCTGGTATGATAATGAAATAAATAATGAATTGATTGCTATGCATCTGACGGCACAGTGAGATGATTTGTACGTGCCACGAGGGGGCCTGAGCTTGTTGCACCACCACGGACAAGCTTAATGAAAGAGAAATGAAGAATTCTCCTCTTTAATACCACTTGTGATAATTGGGCTTCTGCTCGGAGTGCTCAGCACGAGTGCATCGCTCTCCTTAGAAAACATAAATTATGTGGCAGCCGCAGCCTTCGCTCCTTCACTGGGTTTGAAATGAGGAATCAGAGGAGCACCATTCAATGTTTTGATCTGATTAGTATTGGGGAAACAGCACGCCCATTAGAGCACATCCAGATTATACTGCCAAATCAAATCTTCAATATGATCAATACTATGGCAGAAATGGTCCTGAGCGGCAGCAAATCATTGTGATTGTTTGTAATTTCCGCTGACAAAAGGCATACACGTGGAGGTTTGAACAAAACCTGATTTATGATTTTGTGTTGAATCAATGTGGAGCTGCACACTGAGAAAGCTGCTCCTTTAATAAGCGGTTGCACTCTTGAACTGTTGTGTCTGCACCATCAAAATGTTTCAGTGATTGAACAGACTTCTCTTCTACCTATGCAACGTCATATTGAGGCATTACCTGAAAGCAAAATAAAGCAAAACTGGAGGCAAGCATGGATTGCTAGGGACTCGTCTTGTCTTGTTGTGTTGATCTGTGCAACAATAGAAGCGGCAGTTATTTCAGCTCATAGCTCAAATTTGGCTATTTTGCTCTTGTTTGTCAGAATTTTCATATTTAAAGAGAGCTTTATTATCACATGCTAGTGTCAAAAGCAAGCCAAAAAATGCTAGCCAGCACTTGTTATCATGTCCAGGTAAAGATGGTGCAAGCTTTGCTGTGACAGCACAGATAATATTCATATGTCAGGTGGATGCTGTGTTATGATGGCTCTTTCGGTTCCTCTAAAGACAACACAGAAGGGCATGGGGTGCCGATTTCCTCTCCATGATGTTCACATTAAAGGATAAGTTCGGTTTTTTGACACCTGGACCTTATTTTTAGGATTAAATATGCTCGTAGACTCACCCAGACAATTTTGGCGGAGCTCGGAGCCGTTTTCGAGCAATTTAGATCTATCCAACGGCGTTTTTTCTCATGCCAAAGTAGCAGACGGGGCCAGAAATCGTATTTTGGGGGGCATCAATACGTGTTTCCTCTGGTCTCAAGTCCCACTCTGAGCAGCAAAGGCACTCCTCCTCTGTTGTGTTTGCCGTGCAATGTCCACAACAACACCACCAGTTAGCCCCCATTCGTGGACGTACAGTGGTTGCTTGTTCTCTGGCCAGCTGTTCGGCTCTTTCCCTCTGCATCCTCCTTTCAAATAGCTCCTCGTCGGTATATTCTGGCTCAAAATGATACAGGCATCCATTATACTCAAAGTCGTCGTCAGACACTTCTACATCGGATAAATATTCCGCCATGTTGCACAAAAATAGCCGTGTAGCCGTGCAGCCTAGCAACAACAGCGGCTCTACTCATGTTCTTGTCTATGACGTCACCAAAAGTTACCCATCCTTGTAAAGCCCCGGATGACCATAACAACAAAGTTGAGCTGACATGGTGATAACACTTGCCATTCATTTATAAAATGTAGCTGAAATGAGCGAGTTTCGCAGCAGATAATGTCTAATTTAGGGGCTTCGATTTCTGGCCCCGTCTGCTACTATGGCATGAGAAAAAAACGCCGTTGGATGGATCTAAATTGCTCGAAAACGGCTCCGAGCTCCGCCAAAATTGTCTGGGTGAGTCTACGAGCGTATTTAATCCTAAAAATAAGGTCCAGGTGTCAAAAAAACGAACTTATCCTTTAAGGGTGAAACATTGCAGGGGTGTAAAAATCACACCCCAAATGAGCCCGGTGAGGTGAGGCCATGCTTATTGTAAATCAAAGGGCACCTTATTATAATAGGGGGCCTTATGTAGGGCTATGCATTTAACTTTGATTTATCATTACTGTGATTTGAATCTTCCTAATAAATCCATCCTGACAGTCCAACCTGATTGTTAATTGACCATGCTTTCAGGCCATCTGATGCAGTCAGATGAGGCTAAAGGTAGCTGTAAAATAACCTGTAATCAGGTAGATCCACCTTGCAAAGCTTCAAGCTGCAAAGACTGTTTCAGGTCAGACAATGACCAGGATTTCCAGCATCCTTTTTAGGACAAAGATGTAGTTATAATGAATTTGGGTTAGTTGTGCTACAAGCAAGGATTATCTGGCAACCTTTATCTGGCTCATAATAAATGTGACAGACAAAATATTAATGTATCACCTTCTGCCCCTCCCAATCACTGTTTATGGGATGTTGCCCAGATGGACTAGTCTGATACATCCAGTGGATATGTTTAACAGTCCATCTGGTGTGTCAGGTTATCTATAAGCTACTTTTAAATCTATTTGTGCCAGTTTAGTGGATAAAATTATCTTAGATTTATTTAAGATTCCGAAAAATCATGTTGTAGCTGCAAAAGTGGCATAAAACAGGGATAAAAGCAGTGACTAGAGCACTAAGTATTTCCTTGTATGCACTCCTTATTCTCTCTAAAATGACAATATTTTGTTGTAATATTCAATGTTGTGGCATGTTTTTCTCATACTGTGCAGGCCTAGTGTGATGTATATTGCATTAAATTGTAATGATATAACAGTCTTCAGGCCCCGGAGCAGTGTGAGTCAGGCCAGCAGTACTGCCAAGGTTGGACAATCATGCCTCAGCCACTTTAACTTAATGTGAGAGTGCCACAACATATGGAAACCTGTACCTCGTGGGACAGTCCATGTTGTTCAGAGCTCAACCCAAATGGGACAACTGGACATGATTAAAGTTCTTGAGGACATTTCTGCTCTTCTCAAACCAAGAAAAGGACTCTACTAATGGGTCTTAGGGAGCACCATGATCATAAGCAGTGTACTTAGGCTATGGTCTTTCTTAAGTTTCAGAACCAAGGAGGACTTGTTGAGGATATGTGTAACAATTTCAAGAACCATAACCAAGACCCTTTTTGTTTAAGGCTTTACAGACTAGTTGTTACCTTCTGAAGGCAGACTGATGGCATATGTCCAATACAAGTAGTCAGTCCTTCACATGGGATAAAGAATCAGAGTGTGCACTAAAATACAAGCAGGTTTCTTTGCAGGACAATATAAACTCCACTCACTCAGTCACACAATAATCATGGCCAAATGTGCACGAACCTGCACACATTCATTTTTCAAACTTGATTAAATTAGTCTAAAGGAGCAACAGCCTCCCTCAGGACAATATTTTCATTGCAATAATAGAGAAAAAGCTCTCTTATAGGCTTCCCAAGCAAATATTTGGCCATGGGTCAGCACTATTATTCCCCCCTGAGGAATATGTGGGGTCCAAACTTTTCAGCGATGAAGCAAAGACTGTAGAAACAACAGTAGAAGAAGAAAAACAGTCCGGGCATTTACAGGGCCTTGAGGCTTTCAGTTAATAAATCAAACATGCATCTGCTGGTGCCGCTGCGGTACTGGCACTGGGGGAATTTGTGAGTGGACTTGGGATCTGTGACTTATCCCCATCTGGGAATGGACAAACTAAATCCTTAATCTTTTCACATAAAGTTCCCCCACTGGGCGATGATCACTTTGTACAGATAAGCCGACAGAAAGAAAAATATGACAGGACCCTTCGGTGTGTGCATGTGCAAGGCAAAGCAGGATGCCTGGACTAAATCCCAGCATCCCTGGAGGCGGCCGCTGTTATCGAGGAATGAGAAAGTTATCAGGAGGGAGAGGAAGACGGAGAGGGAGAGAGAGAGAAGGGCTGATAGGTAGACAGTGACGGAGAGTGTGGACATGGGTAATTTTAGTGAGGCGTGGACTCATACACCCCGGAGGTCCATGAAGACAGAGGACATTCATCATCAAAATTGTTGGGTCTCGTCACAGCATTGTGGAGACTTTGCACCTCCGGAGACTGAAGGACAAACAGAGAACACTCCTACTGTGCTCCAGCAGGCAGGAGTCACTTCTTACACCACATACACTCTCAGACAGTGACTCACCTCCAAAAACATACTGCAGGCAGATGGTGACTTGCTCTACACGGACAAACTTTACTTTTTGGATGTTCCTCATATATCGTCAGCAACTAAAACTACAGTCAAGGCACATTAGTTAAGTACGAATGCCCTTTGGTATGGAGGCTGTTGTCCTTGACACAAGTGTACCAGGGGTTTAAGCCTGGCTTTTAGCACCTGCTGCACTGCATTTCTCACTGTCTTTCCTAAAATACACAACTCTATCTTCTGCACAAAGAGGCACAAAAACAAGAACTTATCTAGAATGGAAAGAGCAGAGAGCTACAGCAAGTTAATTTATTTGGTTGATTGTGTAACACTGACTCAAGTTGCCCCCTTCTTGGTCTGTTATGTTAATAATCACCTTTTGATTTTTTTTGCATGTGAACATCCATCCCACCCATTCATTATCTTGACCTAACAAGCATGTTTTTTGGTCTGTGGGAGGAAGTCAGAGTGCCCGGAGAGAACCCACACATGCAGGGGGTGAACACAAAAACTCAACACAGAAAGGCTCTGATCTAACATCATTGCTGGGAGGCATATGCTCTACCTTCTGTGCCACCGTGCGACATGCATGTGAGCATTGTATTCTGATTTCATAAACAGGTACAGGCAAATTTAAGGAAACTGATCTGGTTACATGGAGAGCTCACTTTGGCACCACTTTGGCACATATCAGCCTTGTCCTGTTATCTGACTGTTGCTTCCCACCTGTTCTGGCACCTCAACAAAAACGGCGGTGGCAATGAGAAGTCTGTCAGTTGCTTTCACACCTAACAAGCAAACTCTGGTTCACTTTTCTGGAAAGTTTGTCTAATTTGGGGGGGATGAAGAACTCTGGTGTGGCCCAAAGAACTGAATTCTGGTTCGCCTGAAAACAGGGGGTCTTGGTTTGCTTCCAAGTAAACCAAAGTCTCAGTGGGTGTGAAAGCAACGCAAACCAAATAAGGACCACACAAGGGAAGCCGACCTAAAAGCAGTGAATCGTGGCTTGAATCTGGCTGAATATCACCACAGAAAGCAAGCTAACATAACGTTGGTTAACAAAATCAGAGACTAACATAGCATTGCTGGCAAACCAAATGCAGCCAAAATGCAGATTTACCTTTATTTGATGGCACAGATTACTTCCAAGCTGCTTCATGCTAAACAATGTCATTACTCAAAGCCAGTTTTGTATTTTTGGCTTGTTGTTTGACAATGAACAATGGCTGGACGGCAGGAACAAAGACGGAAGCTACAGCCTCAACTAGTAACAGGATACTGGGTTACACAATATCTGACAGGCTTTGGCCCGTCTCACTAAGTGCAAACCAAAGTGAAAGTGACATAAGAACTATTAGGTGTGTGTATGTAAAAACAATATCCAAATACAATCAACACCAGGTCAAGGTTCATGACCAGGATACTCATGTCCATGTGCATGCACTCATTCATATCTTCGTTAATATAATAAGTTGTGCAGTACCTGTATCCACTCCTTGTTTGAGTCCTCTGCCGGCGTCCATGCATTCTCGTAGTAGTTGAGTCTGGAGCGCTCCTGGGACCAGCTGGGGTTGTAGTGGGTTGAAGCCATGATTTGATCCGATGTTATCTCCCCCGACTCCATTCCCAGAGGGTCGCTGCAGTCGAAGTCTGATGGCGGAATAAAAAGGACAGATGGGGGAAGGAGGAAAGGGATGAAAAGAGAGGGAACAAGACGTTAAGTTCAGAGCGCTGAAAGCACCAGAAAGAAACCAGCTTTTTCTGTGTCCCCATGAACCAGAACTCGTCCCCAGGGAAGTGGGGACGCCACACGACAGGCACTCAGCGCTGCTGGGCGGAAAGTAACGGCACATCAGGCACGCTTCACTAAATCCTTTCTATTTCTCTCTCTTTAGTTTTTTAATGGAAGGAGGATGGAAGTGTTCCCATTAAGACGTAAAAATGTCTTCATAAAACATTCAGTATGGGCTAAGTTTACACCAGTATTAGGCGTTAAAGTGACTTTCCCTGCAGTTATTTCTTCTCCTGACTGGATTCATTTCCTCCAGCTCCCTGCGGGCACTTTATCTTTTTTGCACATTTTTACTTTTTCCACAACTTTGTCTCTGGGGGGAGTTTAGGTGGCTTTAGTGTCTGTGTTCGGGGACTATATATCACCCTGAATGGCCAAACCACACATGACTGTTGGTGGTAACTTTTGTTTGTGTTGACATGGGACAAACGTTTTGAGGAATCCAACGCTTTGTGGTTGAACATTCAGCTGGGTTAACTTCAGGTCAACCCCGTAACCTCCAGAGGTCAGACTAACTGACACCGTGGTGGATGAGGCCTAAACAATGTTTTGGAGGAATGGCATGACCTTTTGGTCCGGGCAGGGGTCATATAATGTCTCCATTACAAAACAGTGGTATGTGACGGCACACGTTCACACTCTCTTTCAATTATTATCACTTTTGGCTCCAGAAAAAAAACATAATGTCAAACTGAAAAAAAACAAACAAGTCGCCTAACTAATGATTAATTTCACTGTGGCTACATCTGCTCTGTTTATACTGTCAATTAGGGCTGGGTTATATGGACAAAATTTTATATTTGATATTTCTTATGGCTGAAAAGGCATAAACAATAGATAAAGAGCTAATAGATGGTTGTCTTAATACCTAAACTGATATAACTCTAATAGGGAGTATTTACACAAATAAATATATCACAATGGAAACAGCTAAAGGAGTCCTGGACGGTCAACACTGGGCAGTTTTTAGATTCAAATGATCAAAATTAAAGAAAAACTACTGCACTGTTTTACTTGTACATCATTGCTAACATTTCTGTACACTGATTATGTCAAGTTTTCTATTTTCTAGAGAACACACATTTTAAATTGTTAAAATCTCAATTGCTTTAATGTTCAGTAGAGTGAGAGAGGAGAACTTAATGACCTTTATTCAATATTGACCATAAAAGAGAAAGAAAGAGATTACTGTCAAAAAATTACGACAAAGTTGGTGTTATTTGGAAAGGTAGCAGACCCAGCTGTCGTTTATAATGTTGCCAACTTACTTGTGCATTTTAGACCATGTGCAGGAGTTTATCTGCAATTTTTAATAATAAAAACAGTTACAGCAAATAGGTGGTCTGGGAATTAGCTTTTGCTGTGGTATTACACAGACACCAGTGCCATTAAAATAAAATAAATGAATAACCACATACATGATTGTTGCCTCCAAAAAAAAGAAAAAAAAAAAAAAAAGAAAGAAAAACATACATAAAAAACATAAATAATAATTCTGATATCTAATGAGTGTCATGGCAGCAAATATATAGAAGATCTAGACACCAACTTTTAGGATTTTTTTGCTCTTAATATCAGAAGTTGTAAACAACATCCTACACTGTAGTGCTTCAGCTTTCAACAATTAAAAAAGCATGATTATTAATATTTATCAATCACTGCTATAAATTTCATGATGGGCTGTTTCTTCCCATATGAAATGTCGTGCTGTATGGTAAATGGTAAAAAAGTGGGGTTTTCTATTATGGTAATAATCAAATTGATATAATCACCACTACTTTTATTAGGATCAGTGCTATCATAAAGTACAGAAACTTAGGTCTTAGGTTGAATTTTTGACTAAAAAAGGGATAACACTGTCTTAAACCCTAAAGCATGTTGTCAAAATTTAGAAAAGTTGACAAAACTGAAGAGAAGCTGGAAAATCCTGCTCTGAATTCCCAAAATCTGTTGATGTTTCTGCACACTTCAGTAATTAATCATTCAAATTCAATAAATTACCAAATACCTTGTGTTGTGGTCTTATATTTTTGTTGTGTTATCAACCAGACTGCAATAAAATGTGATTTTTCACAATTACAGAAATGTATTAAATGATAATTTCCTGTTGGAAAAAAACATTTCAAAGAACGATTTTGTGCTCAATAAGGATGTTACTCGTATTGGTGAACATTTAGTCTGCCATCTTCCTTTTTTGACAATGTCTGTCAAAATAATAACAATTTAATATTACACCACGAGTCAAAAGAAAAATTGGGTGTTTTTAATGCAGCTCTAAAACTCCCATTTTAGAGTCTATTCATTTATATCTTAAAAACAACACACTTTTTACTTGTTTTTTAAAACTTTTCAAGCTTCAGTAGAAACTCTCTCTTATCTAAACTTCAGCCTTCATGACCATATGGTCGTGTGCTCAACAATGCAGTCACTTGCCTGTAAGTACACGGACTCTCACACAATCATATGGCCCAGGACAAGGGGACGGAGAGGCTGCTGCCTCCACAGATGGTCTCTCCATCTGCCACACCTCAGTCACTGGGTCAGCGTGAGTGTGTTTGTGCTTTACGGAGTAAATGGGAGCTCACATATGTATACGTGCTGATGTGTTTGAGAGCGTCACAGTCTCAGTGTGAGGCTGAGAGAACTGTCTCACACTTTCACCCTCTCATCTGCAGCTCTCGGTCAGACGGCTCCTCCTTAAACTTTTAAAATCAGGCTGTAAGATCCTGATTTACAAAAAATCGTAGGCTGTGTCTGCTGCTTAGGACTGGGACTGAGCAATAAATAATCTTTTATGATATCTCTGTGTACCTTCAAATGAGGTTTAGAGTAAAACAATGTCACTCATATTGATCTAGTCTATAGGGATTATGTTTAGAGGCTTTCCTTGCCCCTTGCTAGTTTTCCTCGTTATTTTAAAATATTACTATCCTTTTTTCCTATTCAGACAGTTTTCTCTCTTTAAAATCTAAATTATGACTGATAATACAGATAAACTGATTTGTACAGGGTCAGGGAGCTTGCATGGAATTTTCAGGAGTGTGCTACAAATTATTTAATATTGTTTGTCTAAGATTTTAATTTCTCTTTTCATGGTATCAAACAGAAATCGATAGTTTGATTTTTACTAATATTATGAGCTTTTTTCAAAAAAAAAATCTAGTTAAATGTGAGGCTTGAATGAAAGTCAAATTATATTAAAATATCTACTTGATACTGACGCAACATAAATAATAGCCCTGAACACCTGACATAATTGATAACAATAATAAATGCAGAAAAACTCCTATGTGTGGTCTTAATGGCACAAGTTGTTGGTCATAAATTGAGTCATACCATATTAATTTAATCCACATTTCAAAATGTTGGCACCATATTTACCCATTTTGAAGGTGCTTTTTTACTTTTGTTTCAAACATGACGAAAGAGCATAACATTTTTGCACTTCTTGAATCACAAATCATTGAGATTAATGACGATTTTACCACTTTGAAGCACATGATTTAAGAGTGGGCAATTTGGCAGACCTTACAACTAATATACCATAGAGGTTCGTTTGCAATTCTTTATAAATACATTTTTTAAACTTTGATCTTCATTTTACCAGGTACTTTCTTGGGTTTGTTGGCTTGTTTTGAGGCTAAGAAATGCATCCGTTTCAGGCAAAAGTAAAAAGTTAATTTACAACCATGATTAACAAACATGAGAGTCAAAGACGGCAATAAAAAAAAACAAAGAAAACAAGGCTATCATCTTTTGGTTGAGTATATTGTGCTTTATCTCATTAAGAAAGTGCTTTATAAAAATGTTACCCTTTTATTTTATTTCTGTTTTTGTGGTATTTCCCCTTTTATGATTAATTATATAATATATTCCTTGTGCATTAACTTTGTTCTATTGTACTTTCATTTAGTTTTGTATTGCTTTATTTCCTTCTTGCTTGTTTTTTTTCTATGGCATTTTATTTCTGTTTGTTTTTTTTCTGTAAAGCACTTTGGGCTGCAATTTTATATAAGAAAAGTGCCATATAAGTAAAGTTGAGTTGAGATTAGATTGTTTCAATGTTGCTTTAAAATGACGCGGAGGGAGTAAGCTGTATGATAAAGTTTGCTCATCAAATTTTTGTGGGACCAGTGAAGAAATTAAGGAAAATTGTCCAACATTGGGGGTGTGAGATTTGTATCTTTATTGCAGTTATATTAAACAGGTATTAATGTTGTTTGATTGTTACTTAATTCATATCAAATCTCATGATTTTGATATTATCACAATCACTTGTCTTTCTTTGCAGAGGAAAATGTTGTAATAAAAATCATACATGGTCATCCAGGTAAGAATATCAAGATGTGGCTTTAGGCCACGTTTCCCAGCTCTACTAAGTACTTATCTTTCACTTCTGTTACAGACCAAGTGTGGGCCGATATCCCAAGTCGATAGCAAAGGTGGACGTGACGGGTGAGGAGAGTTATTGGAGAGAATTAGAGCAGGAAAAGGAGCGACAGAACAAAACACAAAGCCTCTTTTCATCACCCTATCACCTCTCATCGGCCGCTTTCAGCAGGAGTGGACCCTTTCTCTCACCGCAGAGAGAAAATCCAGCCTGTATTATGCATCAGGGGATTATGAATGATTTAAGCGGTACAAGTCAAGCCGTGCCAACAAAGTTTGAGGATTGTTTTTTCAAACTCCATCTTGGATTTGCTTCTGCTGGTGATGTAAGGCCAGGGAAATGATCAAAAGTGAGGTATTTACTGATCGTGGGTTGGATATTTCAGCATGCCTCTTTAATTTAGGGACGTGAAAAGTTGATTTGGGTAATCTGATCTCAGATGTGTGATTAGGATGACTTAAGTAACTGAGAAAACAAAAGCAGGGATGACATCAGGAGTCATCGCTGTGATAATTACAGCTCACTCTGTTGTATTTCTGCGTCTCCACTTAGCGCATATGCCTTCCCTCTGGGCCCAGACCTGCTTGTTGTGGACATGATTGTGGATTTGTTGAATGTCATCCATCTGCCTCCCCGTTCAAAGACTGACTTGTGAGTGTTTGGGGTGGTCTACCCTCTGGACAGATTTATGACTCCTACCAGCGCTCATCTTCCTTAATGAAATGTTTAGTCACAGTGTTTTGCAAAATGGGGTCAGAGGGTCGGGCCCCGTGAAGACGATGCTGTGTGTAAAGGCCCTAAGGGGCATGTGTGTGTGTCCTGAATGTTGCAGCTCAGCTCGCAGTGTGTAAAAGTCTAGTAAACCACAAGAGGGGGGGGGGGGGGCGAGTCAGAACCTGCAAGACACTCAGCGAATGAAGAAACAGGAGGTGTTTATTTAATCATTTATAGACTCTGCTAAAGGTGTGGGAGTCCTTGATGATGGGGCCTCACGTGGCCCAGATGTGAACATCTGCTCCTTAATACTCATTTTGGGATTATGTTGCACCCCTTCACCCTTCACTGCTATCATCTCATTGTTTCTGAAATGTTCCTGCTTTGACAAAAATCTGTTTTTTGTCAAAGCAGGAGGTTTGTAAAGGTAATATGGATTAAAAGTGAGCTACCTCTGTCAAGGTAGCTCACATATTGCTGTTACAGCTATAAGTTCCATGATAAAGTTAGCATCATAATATGATTCCTTGACTCTGAAGACCCAGAACTAGCATTTGGAATCATGTTGATATCATTATTAGTTAAACAGGATAACCACCAAAATCGAATCATTTTTTAGTCGGGCCATTATCAACATCTCCTGAAAATTTCAGCAAAATCTATGCAGTATTTTGTATATAATCTTGCTATCAAACAAACAAACAAGCAAATAAATATACGCCAGCCAAAACATAACCTCCTTTGCGGAGGTAATGAAGTTGGGATGTTGTGTAAAACAAATAAAAACAGAATATAATAATTATTCAACTGAATACAACACAAAGACAAGTGATAAACTTCATTAATTTTGAAATGGGGGCCTGCGACATGTTTCAAAAAGCTGGGTCATTGGCAACAAAAGACTGAAGTTTGAGATATGTTAAAAAAAAAAAAAACCTCATGTTTTGAATGTAATACAAGTGACCAGGTTAATTGTGAACAGGTGAGTGTCATGATTTGGTGTCAAAAGAGCATCCCTTAAAGGCTAAGTCATACAAAAGCAAGGATGGGCCGATGCGTACCACTTGGTGAACAACTGTGTGAGTAAATACTCCAACAGTCTAAGAACAGTGTTTCTCAATGTACAATTACAATGAATCTAGAAAGATTCAGAGAATCCAGAGAAATCTCTGCATGCAAGGAGCAAAGCCAACAGTGAATGCCTGTGACCTTTGATCCCACAACATCATTCTATAAGGGATATCTTATAGTGGGCTCAGGAACACTTCAGAAAACCATTGACAGTTAACACAGTTCATCTCTACAACTACAAGTGGAAGGATGCTGAATTAGGGAATTTCTAGTGACTCTTGGAAACACAATAATTACTTTATTGTTAATCACAGGTAGAAGAAAGCTGCACTCACACATCATTGTATAGTAGCTGACATTGACCAACGTTGAGTAATAATCAGAATTTCAGTAAATATATGTTACTGGGGGTCAGTTTTGTTCAATGCAGGTTGATGTATCTAATGTGGATTGAAATGGGGTGTTAGTGGAATATGACATTTGCCCCCTGACTATTTGTAGATGCATTTTAAACATTAATCATTGTAGATCTAGGTGGCACAGTACAGCTTGGGACATCCGATGGAACAATGGGAGACTTGTTTCCTCCTGTTCCCCACCGTATGGCTCTGCATGTTACTGTTTATGCCTCCATAGTGCTTACACAACTGCTGTGACATAATCATGACTTGAATTTAAACTGTTATTTGGCAGACAAACACCTTTTGTGTTCTAATAAGTAGGGTTAAAACTTAGCTTTTATAAATCTTATAATAAGGGCTACAGGCTCAGACTGCTTAGAAACGTTGTAGACTGAGTTAAGCTCATCGTATTTGCCTGTTAAATAAGTTTTCTTCTTACTGCCAGGGCAAGTTCTTAGTGGATTAAGAGAGGTCTCTGTCAACAGCATTATAAAAGATCATTATGAAGACTGAAGTGCAGACTCACTCTGTATATATGCTCTCAGAAAGTTACTTTCACTGACCTTTGGAATCAGATAAATAACTACGCAGGATTGGGGTTTGTCTAAATCAGGGATGGGAAACTTCAGTTTTCATGAAGGCCACACAATTATTCTCAGTTTCAGAGGACCAAATCATTTCAAACAATGGATGCTATCAAATAAGACAAACAAAAGTACCTGTTACTTCACCAAAAGAAAATATTTAGCTCTTGTAATTGGTATTTTCAAGCTCTGCTAAAATATTGAGCTTAACATGGAATGAAAGAAAATTTAAGGTACTTTTCCAGTGCCAAAAACTAGTATTTGTTTTTCTTGATTAGTTAATTCATCTTGAAGGTCCCATGTCCTGCAAAATGCAATTTTCTTTGCCTAAACTGTTGTTTTAGGGGGCTTGTGGAGCAGAAGAATATGACAGCTTTTACTGAACTTTCAGTTTACAAAGAAATGCAAGGTACAAAAATCTTAGTTATTCATGGTTATCTCAGTTTTTGACCTTTTTTATACACAAATTATTACTAATACTTCATAAAGACCCTTACGGAAACCATTTATAGCATATCATTTCTGAGAATTCCTTGAATAAAGTAAAATAAAACCAATTACCAAGTCTAAAATGGAAATATTGTCAATTTTTTCATATTTTATGGCATTTTGCCTGCGGTGTTTTAGTAGCAAATCAGACTGATCAGATATTTTCATCTCTATGGCTGCAAATCTTGGATTTTGACATGAACTGTTGGGACACATTAATTGAGGGAGAGGGCTGAATATGGCCCCTGGGCAGCCATTTGCTTATTCCTGATCTAAATACTTCAAATATGTCAATTTTTGCTATTTCCCCCATATATTTCCTGCTTCTGCCTCCCTAAATTCCACTTATCTCTGTTATTTTACTGTTTTCCTGTCAGCTCACCTTCTGGAACAGTCCTCTCGATGACAGTAAAGTTGGCAGAGAAGCCCTCCTTGGCGATGGCGCTGTCAGTGTTGATTGTCAGTGCCAGGATGCCAGTGTATGAGATGATTCTGCCCGGTGTGTTTTGCCCACAGTACCTCCCGACGTACGGACCCACTGGAGAAAGGAGACAGAAAAGCATGACATTGTTACTCGGGTTAGACTCGGGTTAACTCAATATTTGTTTGTTTACCAGAGCCATGTCACACGTCGGTTTTACTACCCGCTCCCCCTGTGGAGGTGTGAAAACTAGTGTGTGAGTGAGGTATGTCACCAGCTTCATTTCTTTAGCCCGACCTCATAAAAAGACTCCAGAAAAGACTCCAAACATTCCCAGCTTGTTTGCCTGCTTGACACAGAAAGAGAAAAGGGGGGACCTCTGGTGTGGGAGGGTCACGGTCTCTGTCTATTTGCTGGCTGTAAATTCCTCAGACCTCCCCTCTCCTCGCTCTTTTTTTAATTGAGGTGAACGTAGCCATGGATGAGTGATTTTAGTGAAAGACAGCAGACAAGTAAAGACTGGGTAGACAGACAATAAGGAAGCTGTGAAAGACAGGGAGCAATAAAGAGAAGATGGGACATGTTTGAGTGAGCAGATGAGAGGGGCAGCGGAATGGACTGAAATGGGAATTGGAGGGAGAAGGTACATCATGAGACAGCTGGAGAAACATGGAGACAGTTTGTAATGGGATTTCTTGGTCGAGTTCAGGTATCCTGGTCACTCCTACAGATCAAAAACATGGTTTTAAGTTAACTGGTGTCTATAAACTGCTCTTTGGTATGAGTGTGAGCATGAATGGTTGTCCTTCTCTCTATATGGCCCTGCAATAAGCTACCTTGATTCTTGCCCAATGCCAGCTGGGATAGGCTCCGGCCCCCAGTGACCCTGTAAGGGATACACTGCAAAAACTCAAATCTGAGGAAGTTCATTCATTCAATTTCAGTTCTAAAAACCTCACATTTTATTTATTGTAAGCCAAAATTGCCTGACATGTCCAGCTACACATCTTAAGTATTTGAAGACAAAAAATAAACCCTGGATTGCTTGTAATAACTTAAAATATCTGTGAAAGTGTGGCAAGATGAATTTTACTTGTATGATGTCATGGAAGTAAGATGTGCTAAGTAAGTGCTATCTTAAGAGATTTCTAGACCAGATTTTAAGACCCTCAAGGTGTAAAATGTTGCTTGTTTCATTGGCAGATATTTTCTTATAATTACAAGCTATTCAGTGATTTATTTTTGATTGTATTCCTTGTATTAAGATATCCATCTGGACTAATCAAATGGAGATGAAATTTTAGCAATTGACTTGAAATAGACAAATAAACTTGCTCAGATCTGAGTTTTTGTCAGTGTAAGTAGTATAGGTGATGGATGGATGGATGAGGCCCTTTGGTGAAAAAGTGTTGACACCCTGATGGGGAGTAAGGGTCATTCCTTTACACTGTTATATAAGTTCTTAAAGAGCAACAACAAGTGATAAAAAGGGAAAATGTCTGTCAAACAGAACCAGTTCCCACCCTTGACATTAAAGAACCAGCATATAGAAACGCCCCCATTCACGAACCCCACATCACTCGTGAAAATGTCATGGGGTAACATGGGAGCACAGCGACCTTGCCCTGCCTGTGCTATGATCCATACACAGCTCTGAGTGTGTGTGTTTCTGTTGGTGCGTAGAGACCTGCAGCTTATCTGTGATTAGTAATGCTGTGATCAGCGCTGAGTGACAGTCCTGCCTCCCTCCGGCCTCCCATCATCCAGAACATGCCTCTCGTAGCCCGACGCTGACATGAAAGGCAGAGGCTGGACCGCGGGGACTTTGAGGGCAGGGGTGTGATGGCTCAGATTAATCTTCATAACCCTGGTGCCTCTTGTATGTGCGTGGGAATCTATGTGTGCTTTTAAACCCGCTAAGACCTCTGCTGAACAAAAAAAAGGCCATCTACCGGATTATCTGCATGACTCCCCAGCTCTATGAAATTTTAAAGAACATGGCTCTGGAGTCTGCGTCCTGCCTGCCTCTTGTTCCTCTGGGAAGCAGGACTGGGGAGTGGAGGGTCTTCTGCTGCGGCGTGTGTCCAGTGAGGTGTGCTTTCAGAGGTGTAATTCCCCTGCTGGTTCACACAGGCCTGCTCAGACATGTCCCACCTAGCATGCCTTCAGCCTCCAGTGCTAATGCACTATCGATCCAGCCAGCACCACAGGACCCGCCTGGAAAAAGCCGACACGCATTTTCTACCCATGGTTTATTTTTGTACTGGGGTGTCTGTCACATATAACAAGACTTAAAAAGTGTGATGCCATGTTGGTCTAGTTTCTGCCCTGAAAAGCTCTCCATGTGTGTTTATGTGGACTTGAATGCTCAGGTTTTGATCCAGTTTTCAGAATCCTGCTCTGTGTATTAGCAATTAAACATCATATCCTAAGATTTAACCAGAATAAACCCTTAAACTGACTTAAAGAAAGCAGATTTTGCCGCCTGGAGAGCTGTGAGTGACTAAAAACACCAGAATTACTGTTACAAGGCAGCATAAGCTGAACTAATGTAAGTTTTTTTTCTAGATAACTGGCCACCGTAATACCACAAATAAGCAGTTTGTGATCAATTAAGTTCATGTGGTATGTAAACCTACAAACAGGGCTATACACAAACCAGGTCTCTCTATGTGCAGGTAAATGCTTGATTCTGAGTACGATCAAAAACAGGATAAGGCTCATACAGGGATATTCAAGTCCCTGTAGACATACTCCCTACAGGAGAAAATAACTTCCTCTGCATCCTGTTTCAACTCTTACGTATCATACAGAAGAATAAAGACTGAATTAAGCTCATAGGGTGAGACATCTCTAAATTGTAATAAGTAAAAGTAGCACAGGAGGGGTTTCTTCACTCCAGCCCCCTGAGGTATTTCATGTATCATAAAGTGATAATAATGTGGCATGTTCTCAAAGCTTTTACAAGTTTTCTTAATCAACACTGATTCTGAAAATGAAGCAAGTCCCACCTCCAAAGGGAGAGAACATATAAATGAGTGAATATGAAAGAAATATACTTAGTTGAGTCAAAGGCAAACTCTTTGAGATAACTCACTTCAGAAATGAGCAGTGATTTACACTTATCATTCTGAACACTCCAACTGAGAGCACTGATGGGCTCCAGGTTTGACGCGAGTCGATACATTTGGTTCAATTTTCAGCCCCTGATGGGAGAAAGAAGCTTTCATCACATCTGCTGTAGAAGCCAAAAGAATAAAAGAAAACTTTGAGAGTTCAAAGCCAGGACTCAGGACGTGGAAACTTTAAAACACATGCTGCTTCTCTGGCTGTTCTCTCTTTAAAGGTCCATCTGACTGTCGGTGGTGAGCAGATTGGTCCAAATATCGATAACATTGATACCAATGTTGGAATTGATATTGATTGATACCAGTGCAATGAGATCGATACTTGAGTTTCAGTTTCTCTCTTGTAAGCACTGCTGTAGTTTCATCCAAGAGACGATCCAAGTGCTGCTCCTTCTTCAGCGTGGAGCAGGCACACTTTACTGCCCCTTCTTTTTGTGTTTTTAACTTACACAATGTCCTGCATCGGGTTACCTGCACTTTAGACATCTAAATATCCTTTGTTTTGAAGCTCCAGCTCTCCTCATTGCTGCTGTCTGATTACTCTGCATGCCTGCCCCCAACTTCTCACTGTCATGGGAGCATGCCTCACCTCTGTGCAGTGAACTTGAAGGCAAATTTTGTGAATGCTATTTTAGAAACTTAATACTGGCAAATACTTTCGTGGTGCTGGATAATCCGTTGGATAATATCACGTTGTCAACTCTAGAAAGGACAAAATCCCCCATTTTCTCCATCTGGACTTCCTTGGAGACGTTTCACTCTGATACGTGCTACTTGCTCCCATCAGTTCTGCAGGTAAGAAGCACTAATGGCGCTGCTGGCCTAAATGTGAGAAATATAAGTCTGTGGAGTTCAATTTGCAGAGAAACAAATAATGTTCTTAGCTGATGTGTTGGCTTTGATGAGACAGACTTCACAAAGCAGTCTTGCGTTTTTATGTGCCACACAGTCAGGGAAATTCTGCTGCTATGCTTGAATTATAAGATTTACAAATGAATGTTGAACTGTAAGTACCAGCATGCATTTTTAAGTGTCTGTGTGTCTGTGAAAGAGAAAAGAAAAGTTTGTGAAATAGAGAAGAAAAAGTGCAGTGGTGTCAATGACTGTGTGACTGTCTGCAAAGTGGAAGGCATAGATTTTAACTAATTAATAATCGAAAGGAAAAACACAAAAGCACTTAAATTCGTTCAGATTTTGCAGTTTAATGATGCATTCACCTTCATTATTCAAAAGTATCAGTATTGTATCGGCCATATTGGCCCTGTGTTTACTTGGTATTGTACCAATTCCAAATTTTGCAGTGCTGCACACCTCTACTGCGCAGTGAAAAATATTTTTCTTGTGTTTTAGTACCAAAGTGCTTCAGACTAAACCTCAAATCCTCATACATAAACACACTTGTAAATCCTCAACACAATGCAGCCTGTGTCAGAAAGAGGAAGGGCGGGAGACCCTTGTAATCAGGAAGTGTGTGGCATTCAGCGGTATCAAAGAATTATCCTCATGACTGCTCCTGGACCCCAGCCATGTGCTGTTAAAACAGTTAACCCACTGACTCGCAAAATGTCATTGAATTGTTTGAATCTGTTCATGCCTTTAAACAAAAACAGAGTGGTGAAGCTGAAACCCCCCTCTTCATGCTCCTCTTTCTCACGTGTTCAGATTTCAGAGCTTTGATTTAATACCAAATCTAACCTAATCCGTCCGTAGAAGACTGATGGACTTTTTTTCATCAGTAATGGGACGACTGTTTCCTTTGGAGCGACTCCACATGAGACAATTCAAGGCCGATGCGGTGATGTGTGCACGGTTTGTACATTCATTGCCTGCCCTTGATTGAGCTGAAGTTTTCTGAATTATATAACAAATCTAATAAATATTTAGAATTTATGATTCATCCTGCCTCCCTCTTTAGAGCCTCTCTGTGTGAGTTTGCTCCATCCATGACTTTCCATTGCTGTGTGCTGACTGGATATAACACAATGTTCTAAACACTGATTTTATTTCAAGTCTTTTGTTTCATAACTCCTTAACATGCTGATTCTCGCAAAGACTTTAGCTCTGCAAATCCTAAATATAGACGTGATAATTGTAGGCCTGATTTTTTGCCTTATTTGGGGCGTCATGAAGGAGGCTGGAGGCCTGTCACAACTGATTATTTGTCAAAATAATCCTCAAGTTGTGTTCATACAACTGTTTGGCTAATCCTGATTGGCCCAGAACTTCATAATTTTGTACAAAACACTGTCAAAGTGTTTGATTTGCACTATTTTACACTGGGCTGCCATCAGTACACACTCAAAACAGCATGTTTTCATTATGAAAAATGACAATAAAACCAACAGTTCGTAGCAGATTCTGACAATTTCTTTCTTCATATTTTAGAAAGTTGAACTCTTCTTTGTTTCGCCCATGTTTTTAAAATTGATTGAGATTTGAATGTCGTCAAGCAGATGGCTAGCTTTATCACGACAAATCAGAATATCTCCCCTCAAACAACCCGATTACTGGTGGTCCTCCTTAACCATCAATGCTCACTCACCTCCAGGAAAGCCATCCCAGATCTCCAGCCTGTCGTAGCGGCAGAAAACTCCGGCTGGAGGAGTGGGGTCCGGCTCCAGCTCAAAGCTTTCAAACTCCAAAATGATCTCGGACATCCTGGGGGCGAAGATCATGAAAGTGCAGTCCAGGTTGTTGGGGTATTTCTCCGGGAAACCTGGCGACTTTATGACCCCGCTGTTGGAGGTGAAGTTCCTGGAGCATTCAGGACCTGCAGGAGGAAATGAGATGATGAGACAAAACAGGGACAAAGGAGAGAGAGGACAGGATTTTTTTTTTGAATGACTGTTGGTTAAGTGATGTGTTTAAGGGGGCTTTTGTGTGGTGGGTGATGCTACGGCCTGCCTCACAGCTGCTCTATTGAGTGGATGCGGTTTATGGCCCGTCGACGAGGGACCACCTTGTAAGCTCATACATCCACTACAGCTTACATCTGGTATTCTGCGCTTTCCTCATTCCCTCACAGTCACAAATGTCACCTCCTTCATTGCTGTACCTGCGTTAAATCTGTTCCTACTACAACATCTGGACTGTGAGTGTGCACGTTAGCGAGAGGCTCCAATAACCACAAGGAACGATGAATAAACAGCCGTACATTTACTCTGCAGAAACCTGTCCATCACTCATCAGGACACGTCTGTGAAACATATGAGAGGTGCTCAGGCAAAATTACAGCGCTGATGATGGGAGTGATGAATGGGTATATATCAACACACACGCACTCTTAAACACACAATTATACACAAGAGAGAGTCAAAATGTTTATCCACAGCTCCCTGGAGAGCTGCCTTTGAGCTGATGAAGAGCAGAAACACATTTCTCACTTCTCAGATCGTTGTGAGCACCAGATTATGATCCAAGAATGACTGGCGTGATGAAAAATGATGCAAAAAGCTGCAGGAAATTCATCAATAGAGAGGCAGAATGAAATGTTAAGACGGTTCATGATGCAACCAGGCACTGCAACAGATTGTAACAGAGCTTGCACAACTTCAGAAAACTGGATCTACAGCCTGGTGGTCTTTTGGTGAAGTTATTGGTGCAGGTGAATGTTCTTAGGTCACGGTGACTTTGACCCTCCATGATCTATTAACCTTATGGATCTTGAGTCAGAGTGGAAATGCTCTGTAGCATTCTTGAGACGTTGCATCTCCAAGACTTGCCCTAGCACATATATCTGTACATTTAGAAAGATAGACAACCAGAAATGCCTTTTGTCCTGACTGTAAATGAAGACGGATGGCCTAAAGTCTAAGAGCTTCCTAATATATGACAGTTAAGGCTTTGGGTTGAGGTAACATGGGTAAACAGAGATCCACTGACTTTGACTTTCAGCTTATGGCTTCAAAATCAAATCAGTCCATCCTTGGTAAAAGCAGATATTTGTACAAAATGTGAAGAAAATCTCCTGAACCATCTTAAGATGTGACATTTAAAGTCAATAAACGTAGCTAAGGGGAATAACCTCTGCCATCTGGCCAGTTCCTCCTCATGTCAGAGTGGATACTTGCGCTAGTTTTGCAGAAAGCCCATGACCATGACCTTTAACCTGTAAGGTCCAAATCTACTTTACTCACCGCTGTGTTAAAGCAGGAATTGGCACTAGGTTTGAAGGACATCCGTTTTAGTATTTTTTTAAATATTGCGTTTGAGCAAAAGCCCCACGTGCAGCATGTTGAATCAGTTCCTCTATAAGTTGGCACAGTTAGCATTCTGCTTTTACAAGTAAGGGATGAACATGAGGCCCAATGAGCTTGACCAATGAACTCTAGAATCTGTTCAGTGTATCCCTGAAGCAGCCTGGGTATGTGTGCAAAGTAAGTAGAAAAAAAGAAACATAACTAATAAATCCCAACTAAACTTGTATGAGATTTAGCATCAAAATAAATGGATGAATATGAGTCCAAATGGCCATGCCTTTTAACCTGTAACCTCCATCTTCTAACCAGTATACATACTGCTCGCAGCAAGGAATGAGCATGGCACACAGTTTCTTATCTCTTGGCCAATATCCTCTGAAATACAGTCACTGAGTTCTTGAGCTACAGTGGATATATATGCAAAGTTTGTTGAAAAACTTGGATGTTTCTTCCGTTTAAGAACAAAGGTTGAACATGCAGCATTGTGACCTTGGCCATTTACTTAAAAATCTGAAGCAGTACATCCTTTAATCAAGATCAGTATTTGTTCAATGTTCAATGAAAGTCAAAAGATCTTGACCTAAAAATTCTGATCAAGTTATTCCTTTTCCAAAAAGGACATTTGTGGAAAAATTGAGGAAAAAACTCTCAAATTAGTTTTGAGAAACTGTGTCCACGGGAATTGCTTAAAAATGAAGAATCCGGAAAGGTAAAGCTGAGGGGTTTTTGCTAATGTGGAGTCTTAAAAAAAATACAGCCATCATAGATGCCGATTTGGTGCCACTTGCGTGAGAAATACTCCCAGGATGATACCATGAGTCTTACAAAAAGCCTGATGGGCATAGATGGGAGTGACTGAAATAAGAATTGCAGGGAGTTTCATTTTGGTGCCTCCTCTCTGTAGTAACAGGAACGTAAATGAATGTGGCAAACTGTTACTGAAGTGTCTCACTGGGACCATAATTCAAGACCATCAGGCCCACTTCAGACTGGGTCCACTGCTGGAGTGAGTGATGGGAGCGGAGAGCCGTGTTGATTTTTTTGAGTTGAAAGCCATGGCGAGTGGCGTTTTGACTCTAAAGCGAGCTGACATTTAGTGCTGCGGCTAAAGTGTGGCTTTCGAGAACAGTGGGCACCATTAATTTCACAGCTTCCCCTCCTATTTACCCCCAGAAAATGGAGAGATTTTGACAAGAGAGAGAGTGTTTCCTGGGATGACAGGGTTGCTGGATGCTGCAGTTCTGCACTTTACCTCGCCGTGCTGAGGAGAAATGTCAGACAGTTTGGCTTCAAAAACACTCGGATGCAGGACACTTCTTCAGAAAGAAACGATCTATTCCCTGAGTGCTCGAGAAAGCTGCAGAACTGTTAGTGCAATTCAGGTCAGTGTGTTGCGTTTCCTGGGGATATTGTCTCCAGGCTCCACTCTCCATCCATTTCATCATCCTCCAGCGTGACCATTATCTCAGCTCAGCAGGTGACCAAAGCAGATTTGGTCATTGGAAATGATTCCCTTCCTGTCCTAATCCAGAAACAAAACAGGCACTAAAACAAGTCTAGTGCCTGCTCTGATGCATTTATTATGTAATATTTCATCAGCATGAAGCCTAATCCCATAATGTGATGCCTTTTATTCTGTGAATGCATCTTTGAGACACTGGATGGGCTTTAAAATATGAGGTATAGTACTTAAACCCCTCGCTGTATATTTCTTTTGACCTAAATAAAAATAAGCATTGTGACATGCAACATAGATTTGACCACAGTGGAATGATTTATGCGGAACATTTGCTTCAAACAAACAGGCAAAACAGCATTTTTTATGGTTAACACAAAAGAAGCAGCTCCGGCTCTCATCACATTTTTAGTTTTAACCTTTAAATTAATATAAAGAGGGCTGCATGCTGGTGCAGCAAGTACTGCCAGTGGCTTGCAGCAAGAGGTTTGCTGGTTCGATTCCCCTGTCAGAGGGGCCTTCTCTTCAGAGCTTGCATGTTCTCTCTGTGTTTGCATGACAAATGCATAATGCTGCAATTTCCTTCCAAAGACCAAAAACATGCTAGTCAGGTTAACTGGTGACTCTAAATTGCCAGTATTGACAGTCCTGTAATTGGCTGGGATCCAGTCCCTGCCTCTTGCCCACCATGACCCAGAAAAGAAAAACAATTATGGATGAATGGATGTATGGCTATTAACATGAAGACCACAGCTGATTTTATTAAAGAGATTGAATTTCTCAAAAACATATTGGTAAATTTCTACAGTCTTGTTTTGAATAATTTAAGGGGCGTTTCTCAAATAGAGGGGCACCACCCCCAAAAGGGAATGACCACTCACCAGGGATGCCTTTTCTGGACAAGGGCATGGCAAATTTTCATGGGCCCCCTTGAAATTTGATTCCAGGTCCATCACCTTTATCATTTAACCCTTTCAGGGTCATGGGAAGGCTGGAACCTATCCCAGCTGACATTGTGCGGGAGGCGGGGTACACTGTCACCACATTGAGAGTAGGACAACCACTAGAGCTCACACTTATAACTTAGGGCAATTTAGAATCAACAACTAACCCAATGAGCATGTTTTTGGTCTGTGGGAGGAAGTCGGAGTGCCTTTAGAGAACCCACGCATGTACAGAGAGAGCATGCAAACTCAAAACAGAAAGGTCCTGACCGACTCAAAAAAAAAAAAAAAAAAACAAGGCAGCAGTTTCACCTTTGTTCCTCTTTAGGCTAGCCAAGCTAATCTGCTATCAGGTTATCAGGTTAAGCTTATCATAAGAAAAGAGGTTTGTATAATTGCTTTCATTTTTCTTTATTAAGAAAGCAAATACGCTCAACACCCCACACCAAAGTAGCTGTGATTGGATATATTCCTAACTTGTCCCTACTTTCTACATGACCAAATTAGGTCTGATTGGATTAAGTCTCTGTCAAACATTTTAGTCTTGTTTTTATCTGTTGATGAAAATGTCAGTTAATTTAGTTTTAGTTTTAGGCCATGTAAAATTGCTTTATTGTAGTTACTGTCTAGTTTTCATAAGGGGGAAAAAAGGTTGTTGATGAAAACTATGACAAAAATAATTAGTGGTTTAAGATGTTTTAGAGATTGAACCTGCAACCTTCATGCTGTGAGGCATTTAAAACCTTCCTCCCTTGTTAGACACTCTGTGTCTGGTTTTAATGAATGCAAACTACCATGAAATAAGAAACTGCAGAATTTTAGTCCACTTCTATTTCTTTGTTTTATTCTCATCTTCTGTATATTATGTTGGTCTGAGGCAATGGTTTGTTTTACCACTTCAATTTATCATTGTGTGTCCAACAAAAACATCTCTTCTGTTGTTTGGCACATTGTAACTTCTTTAATGGCTTTGTTTTAGTGGGACTTTTTTTTTTTAATTGGCTAGTTTGGATTTAGCCTCCAATGTGTCATCTTTATTGTCAAGCACAATAAGACACTCAGAGCCAAACTTTCATTATCCCTTCACATATCCCATCTTAACCATTTGCCCTCCTGTTTGTTTATTCCTCTTTAAGATGATGACAGAGGCCGAGCCAGAAACGACTCCCCTATTGTCACTGTCTGAGTGCTTTGCTGAGTTTATTCCCCACAAAGAAAGGACAGACACAACAAAATGGAGTGACGGTGAGATAATCATCCCCCAGATCTCTTTTATCGTGCGTCTCCAGGCCCTCTGTCCCCGCTCCCCTCGCTGCACCCAGGATGCTTTGTGTTGATGTCTGTCTTCGTGTGAGGCATCCACTGATAGCTGTCACGCTTCTCCTTTGGCGAGATCCGTGTACAGCGTGTGTGCATGTGTGCCGACAAGGAGCTCACAGAGACACAAATAAATCCTTTTTGTCGGCTAAACGCAGACTCTCTCTCCTCTCCGTGTCGGCCTTGTTGCTGTTTTTTCCTGCTGGATTTATCGCCTCGGAGGGAGAAAAGGGTTTGGTAAATATGAAAGCTTTGACTCAGGTGGGGCTGATAGAAAACACAAACAGAGCTTGTTCAGTTTCATTTTAGATAAAAATGATTGTTTGGCCACAGAGCACCCAGTAGTCCAACCACTGCTTTAAAAACAAACAGGCGATTTTATGGCAGGATGTTTCAGAGAGAGAAAAAGAAGCAACCTTGAGCGAACATTTACCGACAACCTCCAACCAGGCGCTCAAACATTTACTGCCGGCAGTAATGGATTCCTTTTTACTCTTGTTTATGTTGGGCCCTTTCTCCTCGGCAGGGGGAGTAAACAAATATCTCTGTGACTCGCTCGCTGAGTGATTGGAGTTTGTTTAACAGGACACGTTGGAGCAGACAAAATGATATTTAATGGAGATCTGATTTCAACTTCAAGAGTGTGAGCGATCAATAATAATAAGTATTAAATAAATATGGTTTCCTCTGTTACTCTCCCCGATGATTTGTCCTCTACGTCTCCATTAGTCAGCTGCTCTGAGTGCTCAGGGCCGACCACAGAAGGCTGTTCATCATTTCAACAACATGGCGCCAGGGGACAGTATGTCCAGTAGGTCCAATATGTTGAATTTTTGCACCAAAATGTTTAAATTTTTACCAAAATATCAATTTAAATCCTCTTACAGATTTTAAGAAGAGAATGAACACACAAATATTAGGATGGCTGTGACCAACAATCATGGATGACCTGCTGCCGTGGACCTGCACAACTTCCTGCATCATCCATCAACAGAAATGACATTATTTAGCATAAATTCATATTTTCAGACCAGTTAAACCCATTTAAATGGTAGTTCAGCTAGATACTGCTATATTGATCAGCATTACTCCTTTCCAGATTATATTCAACATAGATATTAATTTTAATATTAGATTGATCTCTATATCCATGGTTATTGATTATACTTTCATAACAAATACCTTTACAACCATATAGACATGAGGACCCTCTTGAAAATGAGATGCAACATCTCAAGAGGCTAATCTCTTGTAAATTTACTTTCAACAGATATGGCACTATACAAATAAAGATTGATTGTTTGACTCCATATTCAGCAGAGACGAATGTGATGACAACAGATTTATGATCTCGGCCTCCGTGGGTTTGTCGCTGTCATTACTTCTTTTTTCGTCCCTTTGTCTCTGCCTGGATGGATGCATCTCTGGATGTATGTATGTGTATACACAAATTTAGTTATTTATGTTTATTTGTATATATGCATTCATGTGTCAATAAAATGAAGAGTTTGACTTAATCCTGCCTTGGGATAACACTTGTTAGGAACTGGCACTATACAAATAAAGACTGATTGATAAATTGATTGATTATCATAAAAATAAGTCTGTGTTACATTATGTTTCTAAATGGCACACAGAGACATTCGAGAGAACTCGCTCTGTTTTTATCAGCTGATTAAGTCACCTGTTGACCCGGTAACTAATTAAACTGCTACACCTGATTGTTTGCTGTAGGTGATGCTGTAGGTGTTCTAGTCATCATTTGTGAATCAAAGCAGATCTGATGTTTCTATTGAATATTGGTGGGTATTTTATCAGTTTTTACCTTCTTGAAACCTTCTTCAGCAGGAGGTTGAGGGCTCGTGTGCCTCGGCTGTCCTCCAGTTATACACAAAATGAGGAATGAAATATTATATATTACAAATACTTAAGATCATAACATTAACATTCAGAGCGCAGGTGAAGGAGTGCATAAGCATAAGGTCGAACCATGAGTTCATCTCAAGTTGTACTTTTTGTTCATCACAGCGGGGACAGAGTCTCTGAGTCAAGGTACACCAGCAAGGATCTGGTCGTCCTTTCAAAATAAAACACCCTTCTCTCTCTGTTATTTAACAAACTGTGACTAAATTAATTATTTTTGTTTCTGCCTGGTGTTTGGGGGCCGCTTTAAGTGTTAAGAGACTGGACGATAATCATTGCAACAACATTGCACCATGGAACAGACGTTACATGTTGGCTTGATCTATTTTCATTTCTGAATCTGTCTCGCTCCCCCTTTTCGTGTCTCTCACCTTTTTTTCCACCCCTCTCTCCCCTCTCTCTTTAGTCAGGGTTATTAGTGGCCGGAGCCACGGGGGCTGAAGGTGTTGTTCTTGGACTGCAAAGTAAATCACCACTGTTTATGTTCCATGTCGCTCTCTGGCCGGTCATTAGCTCAGTTCATAGCCCTCCACCACCCATTACTGCCCCCCGCCTCTATCATACCCCCTCTCTCCCCTCTGTCTGCTGACAGAAGGGTTAATTGTGGGAGGAGAATTAACTCTTTCTGCAGTAAATCAAACATTAACCTGAAGCCTGCTGAGCGTCACTCATTGAAACAGATGGAGAGGCAGGTTTACCCATAAGCACCCACACCCTCAGGCACTGCTGACAGTTACTGTGCTCGAGACGCTACCCCCCCCCCCCCCACCCGCCACCAATCTTAAAGGCCTGACACAGTGCTGATGGGACGGCTGTTTGGGGGTGGGGTTACAGTCTGTCTTGCTACCTTTTAAGATATTTGTTGTCTTAGGTTTCCATGGGGGCTGTGTGTGTGTGTGGGTGTGTGTGTGTGTGTGTTTAGGTGTGTGTTTGATGACAGTTCGTCTCCTTGCCAGATGTGACCTAAGCCATCAGGGCGTGCCGTCCATGACGGCTGAGCGTGCCCCCCATTAGGTCCCACCCAACACACATACACACTCACACAGACATCATGAAAGTGTTTTTACAGGTGTGTGATCAGAGTAAAAGCACCCGCATAGCAGAGACATGATAAAAGGCCTTTTACATGAAGAGATGACGCCATGAGCCAAAGTGCGGCTGATTTAGGGAACATCCAGGATCATTTATCTTTGTCTTGAAATGCAAGGCAGTTACTTCTTTTTTAGCCAAGATCCATGCACTTTAGGAGTTAAAGTACCAAAGATGACAGGGGAAAGTGAGCCAAAACTGTCCAAACAGTTTACTTGTAAAAATATGCTGCATAATTAAACATGAAACAAACACCAAATGTGTATGTTGAAAACAAATGGAACAATGAAATGAAGCATTTTAAAATCTGTTTTTTAGAGCCAGGAAAAAGCTCTTACATCTCAAGTTCATTAGCTCTGGTCCAATTCATTACATCATCGTACAATTAGGTAAACTTTGGTCTGTAGATCAAAATATGGAATGTGAGAGGATAACGCTAGCTTGGGAAGAATATGCAAGGAGAGATCCCATCTGATTGGGGATCCAGTAAGCTTTCTGTTGTGAATAAACAACACTCTTTGTGCAGCTGCAAGCACAGAGGCCTAATACTTCACGGTATTTAATTATTCACCTTTAATATTAACAACCCCCTCATCAAAACCTTAAACTTCCTTCCAAAGTCCAGGACAATGGTATACTGCTCTACCAAAAGAAATCGTGTAATGATACTAAGGCTAATATATAAAACTAATTTAAGTTTTTGTTGCAGAAAACTTAAAAAAGTTGATTTTGTTGGTTTCATCTCTCATTCTGCTACCCCTGGTCTTCCATAGACAAAACCCTCCATGCTTCCTTCCAACAATTGTCCAATTCACACTTCTGCATCAAGGTGTAATATTTGCTCCAGAGGTAGTAACACAGGCGCGATATTGGAAGCAGGGAGGCCTGAGGACTCAGGAGACAGTAGTTGTGCAGATCTAAACTGTATTGCAGCGTGAATCGAGAAAGATATTAAGGCCTTAATGGGAATTTCTTGAGGGGTAGATATATTAGAGCCTTGTTGCAGCACATTTGCATAAAGGCAATGTGATTTGGGCTGATGACACAACAACGGTATTTAAGCAGTGGTATTGTTTGAAGAAGGATATACTGAAAATCTGATTAAAAGTGGGTCCTGACATTTTTTGCAAAGGTACATCTCTAGGCTTGTATTTGCCTTTTTTGGATAACGATAAGAGAGTTTTATGTTAATGTTAATTTTAATGTTTGCAAAAATATGTGAAAATAGTCCTTCAGTGTCAATCAGACAAGCCTGTGTAAATACAAAAAGGGAAATACAGTGTAGCTTTGTGACATTTTCTCAAAATTCAGGCAAAATTTTTTCAGTGAATGAATGTAATTTATGTGACAATTGTTACATTTTTTTATTCAACGAAACAGAAAAATAAAATCAAAATTGAAAATCATGTTTTTGTGTAGAATAATCAGGGATTTTATTTTTGGGCCTTATCATCCCCTCTTAAATAGTACCATGGTGGTGGGAAGCTGAAGCCATCAGATGCGTCTTTCAGTTTTGATCAAAGTGACGCAAACTGCATGATGTGCAAAGTCTATGATTACGTTTTTTTCTTGCAACATGCTAAAAACTTGTTCATGTGTTGACCATGTCTGGCACAGATAAACTTGTTTAGGCCGACTTTGTCCATACATTAATCAACAAGTATTTTAAAGGGCATTGATGCAGAATTGGACTGCTATCTGTAATTGATGATGGCATTATTAAAATCTTTTAAATTAAAATCTCTAGTTTGGTGTAAAATGTCTTTAGACTTTCTGACTCTGCTGATCTTGTTTAGGTGAAAATTACTTCAAGCTGTGTTCAAGTATAAAACTAAGAAAAGAAAGATGCATTTGACAAGTTGATGCTCCAATAGTTGCGTAAAAAAAGAGGTCATATCAGTCTTTAATTGTTGGTCCCTGACTGGTCATTTCCATGTTATGTTCCTCATTCTTCCAGCAAAAATACCTCCAGCTGTTAGTAATACATTGATAACTACTCACAGGAAAGCTGACTTTGTCTTCCACGCTAGCATCTGTTGTGCACTTTAACTTTGTATTCATCACTAGGACAAAGGCAATGATTGTCCAGCAGAAAAATCAGCCTTACATAAGGAGTCTCTGTTTTTGATCAAGGAATCAGTGTCTGCTCTGCGTCTGGTTGTTTGCTTTGGCACGTGTGCGTCCAGACCGAAATGCTTAAACCAGTGTCTGGACGTGGATCATTTCCTTTATAAAAAGCCAATTAATGAGTGTGAGCGCCAGCTGAGTCATTCTGCTGAGTGATTGAGAGGAGATGAGGATGAGCTCCTGTGTTTGAACGGTACAGAAAAGGAGGGACAGCGAGGCTCTGGTGGCACTATCTCCTCCTCGCCCACATTAGGGGATCGTCTGCCAGCATTGATGTGGCTCTAAGAAAACTGCAGAGCTGTTAAAAGAAAACATATGTCCTGCATGTGTGTCGACTTAAGAGGTCTGATCTTTCCAAAAACTCTTGAGGAGATAGGATAAATGCAGCTTTCAGGCTTCTACTAAAGCAAAAGGGATTTCAGCAGAGGTTAGCCCCACCTCGACTTATTTTGGCGGACCCTGTAGGGCTGACATCAGTGAATTTCCCTCCTACTGGTGGTTGTTTAGAAAGACTGAACACAAGAAGTTGATGTAGCCACCATGACGTCACTCATCTTTGGTTTGGGTTTGGACCCTTTTGAAGCCTTGTGTTCGGGGTTTTTGCCACCCCTATCTGTATTTATACTTCAGGGGGGTTTCCTTTGCTTAAACTCTATCTGATCCATTTGCCTTATCTGAGACTTGTAATATTTGAAAAACTAGCATCACATTGGGGGCAAGGAAGCTTAAAACAGCAATCTGAGTGAATGGTTTTATTAAGGTGACAATAATTTGGTAAATAAACCACAATGTAAGCTTGTTTTTCACAAGCTTACTTAGATTTGTTGTATTTTCACCACTTGCTGAGTCCACACCAGAGGTTAACCCCAACTTGTTTTATTTTGCATTCCATCTAGAGCTGACATCATTGATTTTGTTCCAACTTCTGGTTGTTTGCATTGACTCTACACAAAAAGTTGATCTAGCCACCATGATGTAGCCCATTCTTGTTATAAACTACCCTTTCTGGAGCTTACGTCAAGCTTTCTGCCACCCAGATCTTCATGTTCTTACCCTGGGGTGACCAGATTTGGAGATGAATGTGGCAATGTGCAACTTAATCTGTACTCCTCAAAAAAGTTTGGAAATGTGAATTTGGTTAATTATTTATCCCCTCTTGGTATTGTATTTTATGTTATTGGAAAGCTTGATTAGTCACCTTTACAAAGAGGTATGTAGGTGTTTTTACAATGAGGATCCTGCATTCATGGGATAAACAACACAGCTAAACATGTGCAACTGGAATCTGGTACCCAGTATATTATTTGGTGTCAGCCAGTCATTATTTGGTGTCAGCCCTGGCACCATTTCCAAACTTAGGACCAAGTTACGTGAGATTGGAGAAGAGGGAATTGTGGCATTTTTTTCAGGGGATGACCCTACCCTCGCATTTACCAAAACGCGCACATGCCTTCATCTCTTTGAAATGTAATTCAATGCACAATATTTTCCCTTGTAAATATTACATCAAGTGCTTTACCTGTACAGATTGAGAATTGTATGTCAAGTTTCTCCCTCAGTATGAAAAGTGAAAGTAAATCATTTCACTCATGAAATAGATGAATGTCCCAAGTCAAGATAATCAATAAAATCCTTCTAGTACCAATTAAAAAAATCATCTTTCCTTTCTCCTTGTCTGCATCAACGCAGGAGAAAAATAGAAGCAAGACGCTGAGGGAAAAACATCTCACCATTTTGCATGACATTGCACTGGGTTAGGAGACTCAAATGATTCAATGTAATTAGCCTGATTTTGTCACTGATGCTATTCGGTTAGAACACAGTGTAAGGTATGTGTATGCATTGTTGTCTATCAATGTGTCAGCCCTGTGATTGGCTGGTGACCAGTCCATGGTAAGCCCCTCTCTTGTCCAGTGTGAGCTGGTAAAGAGTCCAGCTGCACAACCCCAGGGGTGAGCTGTATTGTATATTGTATCGTAGGTGAATGGATAAACTTCATACAAGCTCATATACTGAAAACCTCTTTCTAGACCATACGCTTGCATCACACTACACATCTAATGATAACAGAGGGCCTACAGGCTTTAAGACCTTATTTTTGGGTTTGCACGGGGCAGGATTGTTTTTGTGGGATTGGGATGATGGTCGGTCTCGATTCGCCCCTGCAAACAATCCCATCTGTGGATTTGTCCTGGAAATTTAGTGATTGTCAACCCCACTTTGTCTGAGTGTGCTTGACTTTTCATGGCTGACATTAGTCATCTGCGGTCCCTCGTGGGAAGTGTTTACATAACCTGTACACAAGAAGTCATTAAGACATATTAAAAGCCATTCATTTTGCATTTTTTTACTCTCATCTTCTGTCTTGCCATAAATAAAGCCAGAGAGCCATAGCGATGGCAATTTCCTGGATCCACCCCCGTGCAGGCGACAAGACAAAGCCCCACTCTGAGGTTCTTCTGCATCTGTTTCACCTCAAGGCTACGTCCACTTCTTCTATACAGACCACCACTGTTTATGAAGTCAAGGCCGCAGTTTCCCACACTCCTTTATTCACCGTTATATTACTGCCTGTGCATTCAAGGCCTCCATAGAGACAAGCACAACCAGCTTGCTTATCTGCTTCCTTCAGCTGAAACACTCCTCTCTCCCCTGACTTATCCCTCCCTTCTATATCTTCTCCCCGACCATCTCACTTTTTCTCGTCTCTTGCCAGACTTCAGCCAGCGGAGCGAGGCTGCCAATTTGCAAGCTATAAAATAAATAGCCCATGCTAATTAAGATGGTTGGATGGGAATGAGGAGCAGAGAGGGGTAAAGACTGTTGTGGAAGCAGCCGCAAAACAACCTGCTCTCGTCCAATTAGACACTTTCAGGCTGCAGCTGATGAGAGGCAGAGCTGCAAATGCCAGCTTGTTGACGTATGTGTGTGTGAAAGTGTATTTACATAGTCCGTGGCTTAAGTAGGTAAGCCCGCACATGTAAACATACTTGTGTTTGTTGGCATATGATCTCTAAAGGGAGTACATGTGTTTGCTTTGTGGTTATATTTATCTTCCATGTGACCTTTGCTTGCATGTACCCCCACATGAAAGGCAGCACCACTCCCAGGGGTCGCCTTCCCGTGATCTTCGGGCCTCTCATCACGCTGATAAACAGCTCGCATTCTTTGCATTTCCCTTCATTGACATGCACAAGAGCGAGCTCTCCGTTCCTCCATCCGTTATCAGAGCATCTGTGTATCATCATTAACGTTACACGTGTTAGCCAACACAATGTTTTCCCTGCTAATACTCTGTTTGTTGATAAGCTGTACTAATCAGCCAGCTCTGAGTCCCTTTTTTCTGTTTGGTTCTCCCTCTCGCTCCAACAAACAGGGATGTAAACAGATCTCAGAGCCCCGTGATTTGCAGCACACATTGCCGCAGAGGTCTAAACATAGGGAAAATTCAGAGCATTAAAAGGGTCTGGATTTGCTACAGTACACCCATGGTGCTCCTGTCTGCACGGAGGGAGAGCTGGTTGCAAATAAGGGTGCGTGCACTCTACGACCCTCAACTGTACTGTGCTGTAGCATGATACCTCACTTCAACAGTCACCAGCACTTACATTGTGCAGGAACCAACCAGAGAAGAGCAGGGTAAGCTTTTGTGACAAGTGCACTGACAAGAGGTGAAGTCTCAAGATACGCCTACACGGAGGAGGGTATTTTCATAAAGAAAAAACTATCCAAAAAAAACTCCAAACAAACCTGTCCATACAACAAATCTTCAAAAACATCTTAATCAACACCCAAAGACATAAATGTGCTAACACATGTTTTTATAGGCATGTAATGATGTCTGGGATGTGCAGCATGTACACATTTTTTTCCAAAAATGGCTTAATTTTCAAATCTATTCCATCCACACATCTGATTGGTGTTACTGCTTAACTTGTGATCATGTTAACTGATGTTTGCAGGCAGTTTTAGCAAATACTTTGGTACACATTTGGTTGCACACCAAAACATGTTGGAGAGCTTGATCTGATCATCCATCCATTATCTACATCCCTTATCTATTTCAGGGTTGCGGGGGGTGGAGCCTATTCCATATGACATTGGGTGAGAAGCGAGTACACCCTTGACTGGTTGCCAGCCAGTCGCATGTCCACATAGAGAGACAGACAAGTCACCGATCAACCTGATGGATCAAAGTTGTTCTGTACAATAAAGGAACAATCTGATTCTTGTTTTATGACACACTTAGACCTTTTTTTTCAGCTAGGAGGCTAATCAGCTGGCTGTCAGCAGAAGTAGGCTTGCTTTGGATCAGCTGTTTGTCAATGGAACGCTGGCATGATAATAATCTCAACTTCGTGTCCTGCCAGAACAAGGGTCAAGGGATAACCTTTATTTGACTGGATAGCATTAAAGTGGCCCTCTAGAGGGCCAAAGTTTCCCATCCCTGGTCTGGTGAGTGCATTTGGAGGGTAATGAAGTGTCCATAATGAGAGAAAACTGTTCAAATGTTTTTCAGATTAGTTATGTTCTGAAAAACTTTTCATGCCTTGCAAGCTTTAGTCCCAATTTTCTGATTTCAATCAACACCGTCATATACATTTCTTACAAAATGTGCACTTCCTTGTATCCAAGTGACCTCCAAGTGTGCTCAGCATTTCTTCTCCCATCCCTTAACACACTTCATTTATTATAAGTCTCAGCTAAAAGACGAATCTGCAAAATACGACGCTAATCATGGGAAGAATGCGACACACTGCAGCTCCTTATTAAGGGGAACGAGGCGGAGGTTTGTGCGGATGAGTTTGTCGGGGTGGAGTGTCGCTTTGATCTCCTAAATGGACCCACACTCCACCAGCTGCCCTGCTGTGACGGTGACACACAAACACACACAAACACACACCATCCCAGATTAAAAGGAAGGAGGGACCTTACAAGGCCATTCATCATGTCTCGGAGGGTCACGGGAGGCCTTCCCATAGACTGCTGCTAAGGTTAATTAATGAAAGTGGAGTCTGCAGCACCTGTCTGCCCACGAGTCACTCTGCAGATATGTGCCGTCCTCCTCCGCCCTCCTCCAGTCTAAACAAAGACACGCAGCTAAGCAACAGGAAATTCTCCTCATGTTATGCTGTGTTCTGATAAGATAGACATCCCCTGAGGATATTTGTGGTTTATCATGCCTGATTCCTGAATAGGATTACTCAGAGCTCTTATTTTTAGCTTTAACATTAAGGAAGGAAGCTAAAACTGATTCAAGCTCCCAAACAAGAGAAGGTGAAAGCACTTCTTAACCCTAAATTCAGCTCATCAGCTTAAATCCTACACTGCTACCATACCTTTGCTTCAAACCTCCATCTAACAATGAAGAGCAATCATCAAATCAGCGCACAGCGAATGATGCCCTTGCTTATTGTACAATGACTCAGAGCTCATAAAAACAGCTATGATTATGGAGCATATGGGACCATGATTCATTGCTTTTGAATGGAGCATATTGGCTGCCATATTGTGATTGCATAATCTGACGCTCCGGTGCTTTGACTAATTCACAAACAAAGCATGAAATTAGATGGAGGGGATCGCTTAAATCCAAAAACTAAAGAAGTTCTGCAACTTTCATCCAATCATGCTATGTGCAGTGATGGTTTTAGTTTAAAACAAATCTTACATCTTTAAATGTCCTCTAGTGTGTTGATGATGTCTTCTTCTTCTATGAAAAAGACCAAAAGTCTGCAGCATTAAGGGCGAAGCTCCCCGACACCTCTGATTGCCACGCTTTGTCACTCCACTCAGGTCTGCATTGGAACTGAGTGTCTTTTCATACAAAAAGACTTTTTATTAGGATCCAGATTTAGATTTTCATGCTCAAAACCAAACAGTAAAGCTAAATCTAATAAGCTAAATACAAGACAAAAGTCACTTTAAAGGTAATTTTTCAATGAAATTTATGAGTACTTGCTGATCCAGTTTACATTATTATAGCCGTTTTACATCCGTAAATCCGGCTTAAATTTAACAATACACATATTTTACACATATTTTAAAACTAACTTGGTTAAGGTTGTGGTTATAGAAATCTTAATCTATTTATTATTTATTATTTAGTTATTAATAATCTTATTGATGGATATCTTAGTTCATTGGGTTTTTCCTTTGCCCGAAATCAGTTTGTAATGTTTAATAAAAAATCTTTAAGGACAAGACTTTAGCAAATCAGAATAGTTGATTTTCCAGAGTTAATGAGGGAGTAATGGTTCATAAATACCGTTACAGAATTGTTTTCCATTTTTTATGTTGTAATGCATGTTGCCTGTTTACATGTTGCCAAAGTGGCAAATCAAACTAGAATACTTCCTGACAGTTTTTTACATCTTATGTTTGCAATTTATGGAAATTTGAAATTGACTGAAGGGCTGCATTGAGTAAGGAAGAGGGCTGAATGTGGCCCCCGGTTTGGAAGCTGCCTCTCCCTGGTTTAGATGGTAGATGATCCTAAAAGTGGACATCTAAAGATCTTTATGTTATATAACATGGTTGAATGAGTCGCAAATCAGCTGCTACTTTAAGAGAGTCAAACATGGAGGTCCAACCTGTCGAACGTTCCTGCCATGTGAATTAACCAGGTTAATGAAAATGCTTCCCTGAACCTGTGAAATAAAACATTAGCATGTGCAATACCTCTGAGACTGCCACATGCCTGCCGGGTTGTCTCTTAAAATGAGAACTAGGTGACACACTTAGACTGATAAAAATAACCTGGTGATGTGAAACTCTGTCACATGAATTACAGATGTGAGTGTAAGTCTGTGATATTCCTGGTCTGAGTGACATTTGAGGTAATATTTGAATTTACTGGGTATAAGTGAAGCTCCAGCTGCGTCAGACCACCCACCTGTCTTGAAGATCTCGTATCGGATGGAGAAACCCGCTCCGTGAGTCTCATAGTCGGACACAAACTTGATGAAAAGCTGGTTTCCTGAGGAGACGACAGGAGACGGGGCGATCTTCCCGCAGTACTTCCCCACGAGCTGACCGCTCTCGTCCACGCCGTCCCGCACCTCCACGTAGTCATACCTGAGAAAAAAACGAGAGTAAAGAACGTCAGCCATGTTTTTGGAAAAGACTCACAAAAAGGTAAATGGTAATAGGTTTAGTTATAAAGCAACAAATCAAGACCAAGACTAACTTTATAGTCCCATGTAAAGAGAAATGAGAAACTAACTTTTAGTCAACTTGGTTAAAAATGAGCAAATAGCTGCTGTTGACCTGCACAAAATTCTCAGTTTCTGGGCAAGAAAAAAAGTCATAACTGCTTCCAAATCATGAAATAGAGGACACAAGTACAAAATAAAAATGTTAATCAATAAGTGATGAGCCATTGTTTACTAACTACCTATTGGAATCATCAAGTTAAGGTAAATTGTTACTTTCCTAAATTTGATAAGGAGCTTCTGTCAATCTGTTAACTAATGGTTAACCAATAGTAAGGCCCTTATTTGTCCCAAGCGGTCCTGAGTACCTTATCTGACATTTGTTCTCACTTAAGTAATCAGTAAGTGCCAAATAAATTACCAAAGGCGCCACATCGCAGCAACATTTAAACTAATGGTTGACCAGTTGTTGATTCCTTGCTAACAAGTGGTAAGTAACTAATTTGTTTGCTAGTTAACAATTAACTAGTTACTTCCTCCAACATCAACAACCAGTCAATTACCTCCTTTTCTGAGTTGACAAGCAGTTAGTGACTCATCTTTTCCCACTTTAACAAATAGTTGTTTACTCATTTATCCTGCAGTGAGCTAACAGTTAGATTTTCATTCTTCCTTTGTTAATCACTAGTTAGTCCTTTTTTCTTTGTTAATCACTAGCTACTTACGAATTTTTCTTTGATTAAAAGCAAGTGATTTTCAATATTTATCTTAAGCTTCTAGTTAGTTAGTCATTTGCTAGTTTAGAACTATTTAATGAATCATTTCTTCTCATTAACCACCAGTTATCTACTATTGTTGTATTGGTTAACAACCAGTTAGTTACTCATCTTTTCCCAATTTTACTAATAGCTGTTTACTCATTTATCCTGTGTTTAACCAGGATAAATTAGTTACTAAATTACCAACAGTTATTTCCTCATTCTTTCCCTGGTTAGCCACTGGTGAGTTGATCTTCAATTTCTAGTTGATAGCCATCATTAATGGCTGTTTGTTACTACTTCATTTTGTTCCTTGAATAATTTACTTTTGCTTACCCCGGATAACTTAGTAGTTATTTGTGTCCTAGTTAAGCAGTGGGTGGTCACGCTTTCTTAGCTAGCAACCACATTGAACATAAGTCAGATGTTCTGGCACGAGCAACACTTTAAGTTCAGGAAACAGTTAATAAAGTTGCTTCTTTAGCTTAGTAACCATGTCAGTTTGTATTAACTTTATTGACAGGTGCAAAGTAATTTGTTACCTTGTTAAATCACATTTTTTGTTTATTCTTTCCCTAAATAATAAGCAGTCATAACTTGTTTTCCCCAAGTTTAATACCAGTAAAACACCAATCATCTGCTTCAATAACTACCAGTTAGGAATTCATCTTTTCCTGGCAACTAGCAGTTAATTCCTCATTAAATTCATGGTTTAAGGCTCTGCCAGTTAATTACTTTCCCTGGTTTATGACCATTGAGTCACTCATTTATTTTCTGGTTTGCTAGCAGTTATTGACTCATTCTTTTTGTGGCCAGCCACTAACCTATCCCCCAGTAACTATGCTAATTCTTATGTATTATATTGCTAAGTTAAACCAAAGTTTCTGTCCCTTTAGGTTCAGTTTCCATGCAGCCCTTTGTTGCCCCCTTTTGCTGAAGTAAATTGGATTTGTTGGAAATTAGGCTCATGTTGTGCCTGAATACACACGCACAGATAAACACACATACACTCGCACTCAGAGGAGCAGCGCAGCATATTGTGCAGGTAATGTAGTGGAAATGAAACACAGTGCTCTAATGAGGTCTCAGGTTAAAACTCAGGGAACAGGTGGGCAGGCTTTGCTTTCATTATATCGACCTAGAGCTCACACAAACTCACAAACACACACACTGGCTGCAGAGGTTTGGCGCCCTGAGCAGGTCGGGTTTACGTAACTGTTTCAGCATAAACCTCGGCCGAACGCTTGTCTATCTGCTGCTTAACCACAGCACAACACCAATGGGATGTGTGGGCCTGTTGTATGAGGGGAAATGGGAATTGAATGTGATAATATCGCACCCTTTGGCTTTAGATGGTGTGTAGAAAGAAGCAGGTGTTAAAGCTGTTAAACACACACACACTATAGCATCACAGGGAAATGGAATTTCAGACCCACGGCTACAGAGGAGAGACACGTCTAATTGAGTCAGGGAAGAGGAGGAAAACAGCTTTGAAATAAGACTTTGGAGCAGGAGCCATGATGCAGACGCACACACTTACAGGGAATGAATGTGGCGTTTGAAACCTAAGCTGGTGAAAGAGAAATGAGAGTGACCGGACAGTGAGGGTGGTCCAGGCAGCCTGTGGTCGTCCTGTGCTCGTCCTGTGCATGTGTGTGTTTGGATGCGTTTCAAGCACTTGTTGGATAAGACTGTGGACTTGTGGTTTTTATTCCTGAGCCTCTGTTTGCATGATGCCACTGATGACTTTTCCATGCTGTGCTCTGATCGTAAATGCCAGGACAATCTAAAGGCTGATTTGACTTCAGGATATTGAAGCTCTGAAATGATCCGTCATGGCAGTTCTCCTCTATGGGCCCATTTATGCTCACATGGGACACACAAACACATCTACACGCATGTTAGTGATGGCCAAGCTACTTGTAAAATGTAATAAGCTAAGTTACAAGTTACTGGGGATGGGAATTTTATTGATACCAATGCCATTAATGATTCTGCTTATCGATCTGATTCCTTTCTTTATTTCCTGCTGATTTTCAGTGTGAAAAAAGTTGGTGTTCATAGGTTTTTTGACACATGACTCTTCTGATATTCAGTATCAAGTTGCATGATGCTTCTGCAAGTTTCCCCACACTGAAAGTTGTGCAGTTTTATGCTTAAAAACTAAGTCACAGTTCTGTCCACTTCTGCCCCCTGTCTGCCATGATTTTTGACTTCGTTATCATTCCTGGCTGCTTCTAATTAGAGGAGGGTGTCCTTGATTTGCAAGGCGTGCAGAACAAAGTGGAAGGCACTGATAGGCATTAAGACGAATGATATTGATTTCTTGGGGGAGTTGTTAAAGACTATCAGCTGGTTTTCAATTTCCATCCCTACTTGTTAGCCATGAAAAAATCAGCTTCACTGCACTGCAGTGTTAATTTTGACAGCACTTTTTAATTTAGTTTTGGCTATAGTCTTTTGACTTAAATTACTCTTAGTTTTAGTCACAATTTAGTCATCTATGTTGTTTTAATTTAAGTGTAGTTTTAGTTGACGTAATTTCACAACATTTTAGGTGACTAAAATATGAAGTGTAAAGTGAAACACATTTTTTATGTTTCCTTGAATTTCTGAAGTCATGTTTTACACTTGGATCCCGCCACCACGAAGCTAAGGCAGTTGTGATTGGATGTCCCTCTTAACTCATCCAACCTTTCCACACAAGCAAAGTAGCTGTGATTGGATATATTCCTAACTTGTTCCTACTTTCTACATGACCAAATTAGGTCTGATTGGATGAAGTCTCTGTCAAAAATTTTAGCCTAGTTTTTATCGGTTGACGAAAATGTCAGTTAATTTAGTTTTAGTTTTAGTCCATGTGCACTTGTTTTTATTAGTTATAGTCTAGTTTTCGTGAGGAGAAAAAAGGTTGTTGACGAAAACTATGACGAAAATAATTAGTCAACAAAATTAACACTACTGCACTGGAGCTACTTTGTAGTGTTGCTAAGTTACAGCAACACTACAAAGTAGCTCACTTTACCTGAGCTAGTTTCATATTTTTAAATATATGTTAAAAATGTGTTATTATTATGATCAACACCATGCCAGCATCAGTGTTGTTATTACTATTGTTTGTGTTATGTTTATTATTCTTTTTATTACTATTTTTCACCACCTCTGCTCCCTGAATGCCGTGATTACATTTTTGACATCTTTGTCATTATATGTGCAGACTGCCACTAATGACAGCATGACATCCTTGATTTGCAAGGCATGCAGAACAAAGTGGAAGGAATTTATAAGAGAATTGTTAAGCTCAAAGACTCATGATTTCGATTCATTGAGGGAGTTGTTTTCAATTCTCAACTGGAATTGGTTTTTGATTCCCATTCCTACATACATAAGAACTTTTGGCACTTTTATATAGGCCTCATTTTTAAACCCTGGAGGTTTCAGCTTGGCTTCAGCACTGAAATTTCTGTAAAATTTATTGTCTTAGGAATTATGACTTCTGTGATTGTTTCAACCAACAGTGTGCTTATGGTCTCATGTTCTGGCTTAAACCCGTAGTGTGTGTGTTTTCAGTATTACATTGTCTTCTAAAAAATGTCCATAGCATGAAGTCAGCCTCGGTCAAAATGGTACTTTAGATGACTTTTCCGTGCTGTGTTCTGTCTGCGAATGACTGAGCTGAGCGTTGATCCAAATTCTGATTTCACTTCAACTTTCTGCGGTTCCAAATTGCCCAAAAAGCCAATTCACGCCAAGTTTATGCTCTCCCAGGCCTCTTAGTGAGCAAGCTGCCGCCCAAAACCCTGATGACCTGCTGTGATGGTCCTCCATCTTCATCACAGACCAGAAGAAAAAATGCAGAAAACACAGAAATGCACTCTGATGTATGTGAGTGTAATTTCCAGCAGGTGTGCAGCCACTCTAGTCACACATGCTCTTTCTGTCTCTTATAGAAAGTATGTGCCCGTGGGGCAAAAGGGGGCCTGTTTTCATAGTTTTCCTTGATTCCCAAATTACTGTCAAAACATCACGTCTCCTTTAGCGTTTCTGAATTCACTTAATACCGCAGCTTTCACACAAAAAGGCGATTTACACTTTGAATGACGGCTCAGGGTGGGCCGAATCCCTCAGGTGGGGCTCGGCTTGTATCCGCACGCACTCTTTGGCACCTCGGTTTCCTTTACCCGCCTCGAAAGTATTCGTAAAAACAAAAAACTGAGTTACCAGAAGTCATTAGGGGGAGATGGAGATGTGTCCACTGGGTTTTTAATATAAATATTAAGGAAAGTACTGAGAGAGAGCGAGCTTGTGAGAGGGCTGGACAGAGCTGCTAAATGTAGAGCTGCTGCTGCTTGAAATTGGCTCCCTGGAGGAGGTGCGCTGGATGGATGACTTCACTCGTCTTTCTGCTTGCATAGAGTGATCTGAGGTGATATTGAGCTGTCAGCAGGCATCAAGTGCCTTCTCCGTGTCCCTCTTTTAAATTATCAGCTTGTTTGGGTTAAAGATTTCTTCATGAAGCTGCTGTCTCAAAACTAGGCCACAATGGGAAACCCAAGAATCTTGAAAGTGTCACCCAGAATTTACTTCAAATCAATTTTCGTCTTTACATGTTTCCTAATCCTTCAGCTGTTTGGACTTTAAAATCTCCAGATCTTCAACTTTCCCAGCTCGATGTACAAGTCCTACTTTGTTTCAGCTCATTTATCAGCAGCAGCATTATGAAAAAGGAAATATTTTCACATGGTGTTTACAACGTTAACCCTAGGCTACATGGCATCGCTCATTATTATTTCGCTCATCCCAGAAGTCCCCTGAAGCGGGGATCTGTTTCATTTTCCTCTGCTACAATGATATCATCGTCCTGTTACTGTAAGTCACGAGGATAAATATTTTTGGTGCCTTTCTGCAGCACAAAAGTCGTCCTTGTTAAAGATAGATGCATACACTGTGAAATACATGTTGCTCAGAAGTTAACATAATTTTTCCGCCTACAGTAAACCAAAGCATCCAAAAAGATGCATTTCCCTCTGAAACACTTACTTTTATGACATTATGGTGTTAAAAACTAAAGCCTATAAAGAACAGCAACTGCCTGCAGGCCTTCAAGTCACCATATAAAGCTGCCCGTAACAACACAGGAGGTTGAGAATGGGGAAAAGATCCTTTTTACAGCTAAAATGCATTCACAGCCTGGTTCAACAAAGTGCTCTGAGAAGTAAATCTTTTTAGATGTCTTCATGTCGGGGTGTGAACTTTTGTATATCATGCCTTTATCAAGAAAATCTGGTGCTACAAGCCTAAAAGTGACACTATTAGTTAAATGGCCAGTAGTTCCCTTTAACTCAGCCTAAATGTCTGTAAGTACGTTGATCTAAAGTTAAATTCAGAGGGTTTTTGCTGTTACAAGCCAACTTGGCAGCCAGCACTAGCATACGTGTTGAACGTATTGGTTTGTCCCACCCACAGAAACTTTACATTGCATGTGAAAAGGATTTCTGTTTGAAGGTTAAATAAATGCTCCCTTCAGAGGGAACATGTCCACAAAGTTTTGCTTCTGAGTGTCCTGCTTTTTGCTTATTCCTCTGAGAGTTCATATTTTGCCTTTAATTAGGTTCATATATTTGATTTCTATGACTGCTAGAGTACATTTACAATCTCTAATATTCAATAATACACATATTTACACACATCAAGTGTGCCTGATCCACCACTAATATCAATCTGTCATAGACAAAGCTCCTGTCACTTTAAGGCCTCCTTCTCTCTGTGGGCTTAATCCATCCTGATAGGATGACCAGTCTACTCTATGAATGGGTTAAGCATGCTTTGGTGGCATGTTCTCAAAGGTTCTTCATTCTTTCTACGGTCCATGCTCTGCACTGGGCTCATGGGCTTCGACTTTTGATGAAACAATGGTAGGACATCACAGTGGTAGGTCAATTAAGGGGGGCCAGGGGGAATCGGCTGTCTCAGGCAGCTACTTATATGTTTTTATGTTGTCTTTTGCATGGAGATACTCTATCACACAGAAAAACACATACAACAAACAAATTTCCACATAAACCGACAGCATACAACCCGTCTGCACTTTGGCTTTGCTCCTGCCAACAAAATGGGACCTCCCCAGTATTTAGGATGCTGTGTAAAAAATGGGAAACCCTGAGCAACAGAAGATCACATGATCAAGACAGAACTACAATGGTGTGGGGGTATTGTGAGATAGTGCTTTAACAGCCATGTTTAAAGAGGAGTAATATCTGAAAACAGCTGATTTACTGTCTGCATTGATATTGACATCTGGAAATGCTGAGAACTTGTTTTCCAGTTTTGGGTTGATCTAGCTTGGCAGAAATTGACCCAACTTTAAAGCAGCTCCCTCTGAAAAAAAAAACGCTATTTCCAACAACTGTGAGTGGGCCTAAGCTTATATAATGCTTTGTTATCATTTAACTACTCAAGGGGCCTTTGACGCCAAAGGTCACACTTCCTAATTCACACCCATTCTCCCCCTATTTTAACACTGATCGTTAAGTACCCTAAGTATCTCGTCACATTGTTTGCTTTCATCCACATTAGTTCACCATTTGGAGCAATTTAGGGTTAAGTGTCCTGCCCATGGACACACTGATATGACCTTGCTAGGCCTCTGTTAGTGTCATTTTCTAAGTCTAGAAGAGATTGTGCTTGAGCTGAAAACTTTGCCTGGACTTTAAACAAACACCAATGTCACTGCAGCATCCTCCTCTCTTCTACCTATGACTTTGGATGGCTGCATTTAATCCATTAAATCAAAATTATGCACAGACAATCCTTTTTTTCTGCAGTTCTTTTAACCAAACTGATGGCTATGTAGTACAAACTTGTCTTGCACTTGATGAGCGAGCGCTGCAGGAAAGATCTTCAAACATCTGCAGTACAACACTTTGTGCACAAGGACATTGATCCAAGTTACAATCTGAAAGCCATCCCTCTTGTTTGAAATATAATTTATTTACAATTTCTATCAAATGAGAATCCTCTGATTAATATTTATTTACCTTAATCAAGCTTTCACCCTAATTATTTGCGTCCATGTAAACACAGATAGTGTTCGTATTTGTGGCATCAATCCTTCCACTCCTCTCCTCTCCATCTTTCAGTTCATCTCACAAACACGGAGCATCAATCTTTCCGTGCTCCTGCTCTGCTCTATCAGCCGACTTATAATTCACCTCAGAGCCTCTGTCTCTGCAGCCCCCCCGACCCCATGCAACTGCCAAAAGCTGAGCATTGCCAGACGCCTAAAAAATTGATGCAGAGATGCATCACTGAGATGAAGAAGAGGAGAGAGAAGCAAGCTGCAGTACAGCTGAGAGAGCCAAAGTGTGTGAAAGTGTACATGCTCCATGTATGTGTGCATTAGTGCTTCGTGTGTGTGAGCAGATATCAGTCAATGCCCTCAGGAACTCTTTATTCACCATCCAAACAAGACGACAACACTGATACTCTTGTTTTTTGTTCCTGTTTCAACTCCTCACACCTCCAGAAAAGCTGTTTATTGCATTTTTACCCAGGCGCACCATCAGCTCGGATGGCCCTCGTAAAAGGCAGCGCAGCGGGAGAGAGGATGCAGATGGAATAGAGAAAACGCCCCAGGGGTCCTTGCTTCACTCTATGTGCAATGGGAAAGGAAAAAATAAAGAGACCTCCATTGTAAAATGTCTCTATTTGTGCCTAAATGAGTGGTGTCAGCCTGAGCTACAACAGTTCTGCACAACTGGGTCCACACTGTGTTAACAGAGATACATCCCGGCCCTCATCATGTGGAAGATGGGATTGGGAATGCTTTCCTGAGCAGTTTGGTGCATTCAGATGGATATGGTCTTGCCAAGTGTGTTAAATGTAGCTTCAATCTGTTGCTCTAAACCTGTAGAGACTCAGAATCAATTCCCTATAGAAGACAGTAAATCCATCCAGGGTCAAAGGGAATAATGTGAACTTGGCCTGTCAGGTGGATGGTGCATGTTGTTCAGGTGGCAACCTTAAGTATAAGGCAGGGCGGTCTGAGGTTATTCCCCAATCTCACAGTCTGGTTTTGCTATCTTTCTGCCGTAATTTCTTATAAAAATGAAGCAGGAAACACTGAAGAATAAATCTTCAGTCTTTGACATGCAATAGGCAGGCTGTAGACACTAGCTGAGTCATATTTGTACAAAATTATAAGGACATTACTGTGGCTTGTCTGTGGTTGTCTTGCTACTTGCAACATCCTTGTCAGATTTGTCATCCTCTGTTATTCCACAAATGCACATTGTCTGAGAAGGAGGGCCTAACAGCAAAGTGCTCCAACTCAATTCCTGCATATTGTTGCTTCAAATCAAGGACCAAACTCTAGTATCAAGAAATAAAGTCGAGGCATGACTGCAAAATACTACAATTTCTTAAGTGTCCACTTGAGGCAAGCTGCAAACATGGCACCAGAAGTCACTAAGGTTACTTTAGCGACTAAAGTTCAGACAACTATATATGTAACTAAATAATGAAATATATAACTAAATACCGAAAATTATAACCATCCCCCATTAGCTGGGGCTGTAGCTGTGGCCTTTGTTCCTGTCATCTGCCCCATTGTAACAGGTGACCCAGAAATACACAATACACAGTAATAACATCACTTAGCTGACATGACGTACTGGAGCAGTCTGGAACAGAATCTGGCATGGACTTGAAGATGTGAACCTGCTAGGAGAACTTGAGGCTTTCACGTTTACCGTGATGCGCCGTACACTGTTTTGAGGTGATTGACTGAACTTTCCAAAAGCATGAACCAGAGTTTGTAAGTGTGAAAACAACCTTCGAGACTTTTGCAGGGTGCCAAAGTTCACCAAACTACATTGCGATGTATTGTTGCTTTAAACCAAGTGGGAACCTCCAGTGTTACAAACTGAGGTTGATGAAGAAGTGAAAAAAATGCAGTTCCTCTAGAGTCCACATGGGGCATTTGAAAAGCATCAAAAATCACACACACACTCAATTTGTGCTGTTTAAATATACTTAAAGATTTCGGTTATGGATAATTTGGGGTAGTTGTTTGACAGGAAGCTAAGGGGCTGCCCACAGCAAGATGAGCTTAATAGCACTGGAAAAAGTTTTATTGCACAAGGGCATTTCTGAAACCCAAAAGTACACTTTTTTGAAAAGGGAGCCTACTTCATGGCCTGGCATATGGACTGCAGTGTTTTCAATGTTTTTGTGTGGACAGACTCATTTCTTGAAACAATGCCGTGGTCACCGAAAGCCTTTCAAAAAATGAAAACAAAATATATCGTTTTCATCTCTGCGTGAATAGAGTCTAAGACTTCCTTCAATTTTTTTCACTAGACTAAACAAAAGTTAGTTTAAGGCAGAATTTTAAAAAAGTGGCAGCCAAAGATTGGTTTCAGAAGCCCCATTATGTGAAAAACAGTTGACATCACCGTCTTCATCCAATACTTTCCACAGTCAATACTTTAACCCTCATTTCTCTTCTTTAACTGCCTTTGATTGGGTTCTTTTGCTCTGTATCACTGCTGTGTTTGTGTCTTTTCTTCCACATGACAATACAATCCGGTTGAGCCGTTCTCCTATTTAAACGTCTGGTCGGCTTTGGGTCTGGGTGGGCCTGCCAGCACGCCACAACACACATACACAGACGATTACACACACATGCGCAGGCACACAGTGAGCAGCCTACCACAGTGCTAATAGTAAAAACCGTTTGCCAATCCAGTGGGGAAATTAAAGGGAAAAAAGAGAGGGGGCGAGGAGGGGGTGAATGTAATTCTCAACGACCTTCGCTTCACCGACTCAAATGTATTAGCCTGCCTTCTTTCTTCAGGCACAGAGAGAAAGCAATCCGCTAGTGTCAAACAAGAACATTAGCCCTCCTTGCAAAGCCAAAGAGAAGGCGACAAACCGTCCGCCTAACAATATAACACTTATACCGCCTGAAGCTTTCCCATGGATATAATCTGTCCTGCCTCTATAAATGTCTGCTTCATATGGTCCCACAAAAGCAATGCAATCTGAGGCAGCGGTATAACGCTATGACAGACTGCATAAGCCTCGTACAATTGGTTAGATTTCTTAATCAGTCCATTTATAAGCTGTGGAAACCCCCCAGAACAACAGCTCTTTCTTTTCTATCACTCCCTTTAGTTCAGCTGCGAGGAAAGCAAATGCCCTGCACTTTTCTCAGGCATTTCTCTTTCTGCTGCTGTCACAGTATAGCCCACTTTTTCACAAAAACATGTCACCTACAACATGTCAAAACATCTCTGTGTAACACAAGTGGAAAAGCCTAAACAACAGGCATGGGACAGCGCTGTGGGGCCCCGGGGATTTACCAGGGAAAAGGCGAAGTCGTCAGCTGTCAGAAAAAGTTAAAAAAAAAAATAAAGAGAGGGAACGGTTTTCATGTGATAAGGGGTCTGGGTTAACAAACTGTCACTGGGGGCTCCGGAAAAACATCATTAACATTTGTACAAGGGGGCAGGTGACAAGCTGATCTCCTACAAGCCTGGAGGGGGGATACCTCGCTGGAATAGGGTTCTCCTCCCAAGTAGGGCTTGCCATATGGAGCAAAAATGACATGTCAATAGCCTGTAGGCCTCCTATTCACATTGAGAATCTACAGAAACTTTTAAAAGGCGTTCAAGTAACTGCAGTCCAGCAGTCTCTCATATCTAAATATCATAAGCAACTTCCAAAGTTAAAGCTCCTAAATGAGTTTTAACAGACCCTCCCTATGTGGCAATCATGCTCTTCTCTCCTCCACTGACAAGTAACCACATCTGAGCCCATCAGCTCTGATTGGTTGGCGGTTTCTCCCGCTGGCTGTGAGGACTTGGACTTGATTTTCTGCCGATTCAGTCGTAGCAGCACATCAGCTGGAAGGGTGATAGCTAAAATAAACTTCATGCTTCGTGGTCCATCTGTGGCGTCTGTTATAGCAATGAGATCCTGACCTTTAATGGCGGCCTTACTGTTGGCGAGTCAAACAGGCGTAATGTCTTTAGCTGCAGACATTAAGATGTTAAACGGGTTTACGGCTGCACTTTTTCTTCTTTTCATAAGTCCAGGCGAGCTGAAGAACATCATTACAGCTGGACTTGGCCGAAGGAGAGAGGGAACCTGTTATTCTAGAGCGGGTTAATGAATGTCACATGCAAGAGGAGAGAACAGAGAGGGGGCTGAATTTCATATTAATGGCCTGGGACTGGAAGACATCGAGTTTTTGAGATATATCAGAAATAAAGGGTGAAATTGGGAGACAATAATAAGTGGTAATGTGTGTTTTGAAACTGATATGGGAAATGAATGGCGGGCTTAAGCCTCAGTAAAAAGATTTACACTCTTAAATCCACAGTGATATGCTCACTGATCACAAGGTGATCCATTTAAGATGCCTGGTCTAAGGTTTGTTTCACACCCCATGTTTGGTCTGGGCCAAACAGAGTCTGATTTTAGGAAAGTTTGATTGATTTTCTGTTGTGCAGACCATTGAATCGAACTCTGGTCCACCTGAAAACGGGTCTCACCTCAGTTCATGCATGCAGAGAACATGCAAGCTCCACTGAAGCTGGCAAGGGAATCGAACCAGCAACCTTCTTGCTACGAGGCAGGAATAACCTGCTGCAACCACTGTGCTGCTCTGCTAAAAGTCTTTATCTCTTGTACTGGGACATCTTTTTTTTAACTGAGGAAAAACACTGAGATGCACACTGTTAATCAAAGTTCAGCTAGAAAATAAAAAAATATAAATATATGGTTCATATTTCCACCCCTATTGGAAAGGCATATAAAACAGATGGATGTAAAGATCGAGTCCCTGCCCAGAGGGCTCAGCTGCACTCCTTCAAGTGGCCTCTATGGGTGTCACCCTCAGCCCAGTCGTATTTTTAGACGCCTTGGCTGTTTGTGATTTTGCGGCCGCCCTGGCCACGCGTTTGTTAAGCATATTTCCTTTCCTGAGCAGCAATTATCATTAGCATTGATGGATTTAGCGTGCTTCTATCCATTAGCTTTCCTAATTACACTGTCGAGAGATCTGCTGTCGCCAACAATCAAATTAATGAATTTGGCTATTTAGGCTCAATTATTGCGTGCCCCCCTCCCTCTGCAGCATGCACAATAATCCTTTATTTAGAAATATGAGCTCAGACTGACAGAGGGAGATTTCTGCCCCACGGGGGGATCCTGTCTGCTCTGCACAGAGGAGGCTCACACTGCTGGGCCTGGAGGGCGTGAAGGGGGGGTAAAACAAGCAGGGGAAATCAAACTGACCACAATAGTTCCCACTGTTAGCGAGCCGTCTAAATCCCCCCACGCTCACCTCACATGTAAGGCCTACTGCACTTTGAACCCCTGTCAGTGCTCAAGTATGCTCAGCTGACTTGTTTTTTGTTGCCCTGGGGGAGTGGGACACGGCTACAGGGCTGGGACAGAGCCCTGGATATTTTCAATCATCCTGTTTGGGACACTTTGACCTTTTCCCCTCATTAAAATTGTAAAGCATGACAAATAGGTCACAATAATGTGATTATAGAGATGTGAATATGTGTCAGTTGTTGAGACAAAAGGAGCAAGCGATACATCTGTGGTAGGTTACATGGTCATAAAGTCATAAAAACACTTTTATTCTGAATGAATGATAAGCTGATGGCTGTAATCTCTCCAAGAAGAAAATGGGATTCCAACACACAGAAAGTCCTCAATGCAGAGATAACAAAATGCCAACTTAAAATTATCTAGAAAAATATTGTTAAAAATCACAATTAAATAATAAAAATGAATTAAAGGAAAACGTTTTATCACCACTTTTCACATTCTAGTTGAATCAGTATTTCATTGTCTTAATAATAGAAATATACTTCCTGGATGTATCAGAGCAAAAAAGTAAAAACTGTACAAGATGTGAATCTTTCCGATGTCACCATTTGATTAAGAATCAATTTTTGATTAAGACTGATTTACAACAAAATGGACAAAAAACTCTTTTGAGTCCAATTCATAAACTGTACATATTGTACTGACTGGTACTGGACTTTACCTTCTTTCGCACCTTGCACATTTTTATGATAACTTGCATCTTATTATTATATACTTATATTCATACTATACTTGAAATATGTAAACTGAAGCCTATGCAAACAAAATCTCATTCATATACACCTGCTGCATATTGAATGGCAAAAAAAACTGTCTAGTCTAACAGCCTAAGTCCATAAGTATGAAGAAGTAAAAACAGTATCTTTTCATTTGATATAAAACAAAGTGCCACCTCGCCGTGAAGATCACAGTTGCAGTTATTTTGCAAGAGACGTAAAATAACTTGATTAACTGAGAACAAGTCATCATTATTAATGAGAGAAGTTGCCCGTGGCAGTATGGAAACACACATCCAGCATTTTCCCCTGCTTATGGAGCTCTGGATATGAAAATGCTTCGTTTACAATGTGCAGCTAAATGTGAAGATATGAATATTCAATCAGGAAAGTATGTTTTTGCAAATAGAGTAAGCAACCCCGAGGATATATTTGTAAAGAACACTGCGTGGAAGTAAAGCCACGGATCTATTACAAAGTCAATATTACAAAGAGGCATTATGCAACATGTAAGTTATACACCCTATTATGAAAGGTCTACAATGTTAAAGCAACAGAGCCAGAACTTACAAAGAGCAAATGAGAATAGCAGGAAATTGGTGCGATTCAGGGGAAAGAAAGGGAGCGGATATAATAGAAAGGATGAAAAAAGGTGTGAGTGTTTTCTCAAAGACGGACGTGAGATAGAAGGCGAGGGTGGGGTTGGAGGAGCACTCCAGCCCATTTCTGGAGCCATTACAGGAGGGAATGGCTCCCATTTGTCCCACCTTGACATTTGAGAGGATCTCTGATTACACAGGAGAGAGGGGCAGGCCGAGGTGAGCAAAGAGAGAGTCCTCCACAGGGGGGCCGCAGCACGGCTCCGATGAGACGCCGTCGTTACAGCAATGAAAAGTCAAGGGTAAAAATAACAGAGCGCCGGGAGAAAGGGGGCTGATATGGCACAGTGGGACTGATGCGTTAACTGTCCTTAGAACACATCGAACCCGCCCTGCACTTTTCACCTACACATCCTCGGGGGCAGATTCACTCAGAGGCATGGATACACGTGCACATAAATATCATGCTGATCATGTGACAAGAAAAAAAAACCCAAGAGGAAACATGGAGATGGTTGTCAACAACCTTGAACTAGTGACCCACTGAACTCAGCGTGGGGCTGAAATTAGCTGAGTGAATGCTACATAACTCCACATTTCATGGGAAGAAGCAGCATCACAAAAGAATGAACTCCTCGAATATGGAGTGGAAGACACAAAAGCAATCGTCTATTTGCTCCTGATGCCGTGAGGAGGTAGTGCTGCACCCCGCTGGGTTATGAGCTGTGTGTGCGGGGAGCATACGCTTTCAAGGAACTCACGAAGGAGGGAGGGGAGGGAGGAGGGGGCTCGATCTGAGGTCAGCTAGAGGTAAAGATTTTGGGTGCTGTTCAGAACTCTCATTTCCACAATAGGCAGGAAGACAGAGAGAGTGTGGCGTGGGTGGAGTTGATAGTGCCAGTGGTGTTTGTGCGATAAAAGGAAACAGACTGGAAGGGAGATAGAAAGAGTGTGAAGGCATGTAAGCTGAGCGGTTAATTGAGGGAGTGGAGGAACAGAAACAATCGAGAGAAATGGTGCAAATAGCCGATAGAGGTGCCAACATAAATCTGGACATAGGTTCAGTAGCGTGAAGTATGCCCTCTCTCTCTGGGATTGTTTTACAACGCTCTGAAGCAGCGTCGAGGCTCGAGGGCAATGGAGGTAATAACTGCACTGGGAATTATTCAATTAAACGGCCCGTCCGTCCCCTCAAGCATTCTCCCGCCGCTTACTTCTCGCTGTCCTGCAGGCAGTGTGTGGCTGGAGGGTTGTGGGGGGTCAGAGAGCAGTCTGGGCTGGGCGCTAATGACCCGGTCATCTGACTGGACATGCAGCCGCTTGGATGGGGGGGAGGGGAGGCTGGGAACAGGCCCTGAGAGAGAAGGGCTGGAGGAGAATAGGGTCCAAAAATATAGCAGGATGTAGTGCTGTTTGATATTTTGTCCAATTGAGAAATAGCAAAAAAAAAAAAAAAGAAAAAAAAAGATAAAAAGAGGGCTATAAGACTTGTTTTCCTTGACCTATTGTTGGCTTTTTTAGTTATGTAAAATACAGCCAAAAATCACATATCACTATTTAGTTGTTGAATAGAGGTAAACCATTTATATATGGATATGTGATCAACTAAAATATTCAAAACATGAAATAGTTAATAAAAAATGATACAATCCTGAAACCAGAATTAACACCTCTCAAACAGTTCTTGAAAAAAAAAAAAAAAAAAAAAAAAAAAAAGAAAATTCCCTTTATAACGGTTTTTACACAAAAATGTGGCCAGTCTACAGACCCTGCTCTGTCAGATGTCTGGACTTGTAGGTGCTGTGGGAGCAGAGTTTAGACTGGTCCCAAAAAGTCCAGTTCAATCCTACTCCAGCCCATGGAAGTTCTGTCCCAGCCCGGGCCCTTCTAGATCATCAAGCCATCTAGAAGGATCATCAAGGTCTAAAGTGGTATAACCAAGTTTAGAAAATCCTATTTTTGTTTATAAATGGTCACAAATTTTAGATGTCTTTCTGCCACAGACAAGGAATTTAAGTTTTATTTCATTTGCATACACTCATACATTCATACACAGTTTAGAGGGAATACAAAACTTCACATTTTTATAATGTCAAGGGTCTCAGAATTTTTTTATTGTTAAGCATTTGTGTCAAAATGATATCTCCATTATCTAAAGAGTCAAATGTCATAATTTACCAGAAGAGGAAGAGAACGCTGTAAATTTCATAAATACTTCAGCAACAGTCAGCAAAGTTAGTGGATCTAATGTGAAATGCCAACTTCACCATTTAATGCCACTATATTCTTGGAATTTAGGCACTATGCAGGAGTTTGCTGGCAATTTATAAAAACTAAGCAATTATTAAGATATGAAATATTTAATTTTAGGGGTTTTATTTTCATTGCTGTGGTATCAAGAAGCTATCAGTAATGTTTAATTCTTAAGTTATAAAAATACTCCTTTGGCAAAATACAGTGGCCAGTTGCACCAATAATTTAAATTAGACTATTTAGTATAAAATAAATTCACCAATATCTTTTGTGAAATATATTGTGACAATTCACAGGATGCCTGCTTCAAATATGGATGGCAAAGTCAGAGCAAAGGCTCATGGGAACATTAAGGTTGGGCTAAAAAAAGGGGTCCTGTGTTAAAATGGTTGTGCATGTTTATAAGTCGATACTTGGGCATGCTTAGTGTAATATCACACCAAGCCTAGTTAACTAATGTGGCGCCGTGAGTGTCAGAGCTGCCTTTGTGGGTGACATCCTGTCTCTGATCATTTTGGTTTATTAGATAACCCCCTCTTGCATGTTCAAGCACGGAAGTTATTGGATAATTTAAGCTTCTTCTTTGATTATTACTTCCTACATAAGCTCACCACAGTATTGGTAATTCTGAAAATGTTGATCTTTTAATCCAGCCCTATGACAGAGCCTTTTGAAAGACTGGGACTGTATTCATGAGTTAAAACAAAAAGTCGGCAGCAACCACACCTGACCTTAATCCACACAAGACCTTGAGACATCTATTTCTGGTTATTAACAGGAACAGGAAAGAGGATGGTGATGAAAATAAACAAAAAATTTTAACAATAGGCACATAGTTTCACGCACAGAAAGTTGATCAGTTGTTGCCAAGAATACCTTTGAACATGGATGAAGCCTTGGATGCAAATCTAACATTAAAACCCACATCCTTTATTTCATTCTGACGGCTCCATTGTTCCAACTGCGTGCAAAGAAATCACATTTTCCAATGATGCAGCACTTCTGGAGCCAAATAGAGCATGCTGTGAGGGCTGCACGCCAGGCGATGCCTCTCTACCGTGGTGCTGGGCCGAGAGGTTCACTGTTTGGCATTACAGGTCCGATCTAAGTGCTGATGGGCAGCCTGGTCTTGCCAACATTTGGAGGGCAAGGTGACTCTTCCATTTACTGGCCCTACAATCGAACCTTGCTGCCAACTTGGAGGCCGTCTGTTCAGTTTTCCCCCCTCTGATCCCCTGGGAGATTGTGTAAGTATGCATAGTAGAGAGAGGCCTTCTTGTCGCTTATCCCCATGCAGGCAGGGGTCATCCGAAAAAGGCTGGACAGGCGCCATTGGTACAGGTTGCTAATAACACTTAGAAAACTACCCTGCTGTGATAATGCAATAAAACGCAGCCTTGAGGCAGAATTTACAGTCCCCTTCTTGACAATTACAGCAGAGTAACAAAAGAAATAAAGCCGTGAGAAAATATAATGCCACTGTGGCTGCAGAGAGAAAGAAAGAGCACAACTAATGCTGCCAATTTAGTGAGGAGAGATCAAGCAAAGAGCCGACAAAGCAAGCGATTGTGAGTGGCTCTAACTCAATCAGAGAGCAGTAGGGAACCGCCCCATCAATCACTGTCTGCTTGCCACCCCGGCCGAATCACGCCGAGCTGAGTGGAGGAGAAACACCAGCGAGTCGACGGCCCGCTGCGTGCAAACACAGTGACCGAAAATGACCTCGGGGATCAGGCACTGGGACAGGAGGGTCTCTGGCATTGCTTCCTACCTACCTACGCTCTCAAGCACTGCAAACAAACTTTGAGCGTCCCCTGGGACTCTCTTGATTGTTTGAATAGAGAGCCCCGCGGTCGCCGAGCCCCCTCTCTTTTCCTCCCACCTCTTGTGGATCTGTAAGCACCAGGGCGTTAGGGCAACAAACCGGACCACAGCCACATCAATCAAAATCATGAGCCCCATTCAAGGTTAGAGCACTAAACAAAACATGTCTGACAAGCCTGGACACGCTGTATTAGAGCGTCCAGGACTCCCTCATCAATTCAGCTCAACGGCCTCTTCACTTATCCCACTGGGACCGGTGGATAAGTAAGACATTGGCGGTTCTGCTTCAGGGTAATCTCGCCTTTTCTGCAGCCCTTCCACCCACATACCCTGAGCCCAAATTATTCTTCACTCATCTACCGTCCCAGTTATTTCTTCTTAATCATGCCTCTAGACTGGAAAAAGCCAGGGCTGGAGGCATTAGCTGTTTACAGTGAATTCCCAAACAGCAATAGCAGAGCTAAATGCTGTCATTACACTTTGTGACATTCAAATTAGTTCTGGGGCAGCATAATTGGTGTCAGTCTGCATTTGGTTCTGTAGTTGAAGATAGATAAGAGAGCATGGCTGTGGGAGCCCCACATGCCTCCCCCACTGGCTCCACTGATCATTTGCCTTTGGAAAGTCTCTACCATTTCAGAAGCTGGCCCAAAGCAGGGATAGACTTGTCCCCCATAGTGGGGCTTGATTTGGTTTTCAATTGGGGATTGTACCTCATACCTGGCACAGTTTTTCACAACACCTCCAGAAAGATCGGTCAGAGTATCAACACAAGTCACGGGTATTGACACATAAACAAAACACCCTCTTTGTCGGCTTTGGGACGCTGTATGACTTCCAAAACTCTCTTCTTTGCCCCCTACATGTACTGTGCATTACTCCATCAAGTGCTCGGATAATTTCTAGAACATGGGACTACTGAAGCCATAGTTTTGAGCCTGTGAACTCAAACTAAATACAAATTGATAAAGCTCTACTTACAAGTAAATAAGTTGAAATGTAATTTTTTTAACTGTATTATTTCACATGGATGTCTGCCTATGTTAAAAGAAAATGTTTTTAATTTATGTTTGGAAATGATACAATTTATTTTAATAACCCCAGATTTCTAGTTATTTCCCATAATTTCCCCATTACGACGGAAAGTTTCCAATTCTGAATATTTCCAAAATTGCCCAGCTTAACCTGAAACTTTCCAATTGAAGGTTTCTGGGAAATTTCCAACCCTAGCCTGACTATGAAAGTCCCGTGCAGAGTTGAGCTGAATTGAGAAGATACCACAAATGCCTCCTGGACATCCACAATAGAATAGCAGCAGATGGGTATCCTGCCTTGGAAGTGCACCATCACCAAGTCTGTCATGATTTTAGATTGTCTGTCCATCGGGATGTCTTGAAAGTGCAATATCTCAAAAAGGGCTCAAAGGTATTTTCCTCAAAATCTGCACAATGTGCTTGAGCAAAGCCACAGTGTGAGCATGACACAAAAGAGACACTGTGGAAATTCAGGTTGAGTGCATGTATGGAGCTCCAGCTGTGCTTCAGCTCTTTTGCCTTTCAAAATAACCTCTCTGCAGTGTGAACTGGCACCAACATCATGATTTAGCAGATTGTAAGAACACCATAACATAACTGTGATGGCCTTACATAGGACGCATACTTACATTATGCACTAATTTTACCTTTTTGCACTTACGAAGCTCTATTATCCAAAGTTCATCACACAACATGCACCAACAATGTTACACAAACAACATTTCTACCAGTCACATCACTGCAAAAGCCATCCCAACACTGATTTTTGATTCAACACTGTTCTTTCAGTGTTTGGCAAGTGTATACCTCTGACAGGCATACAACCGACAGGCAGCAGATCTAGTTTCCATAAAGCCTCATAAAAGGAGAGATCAGGATTTGATGAAAAGAAAGAAAAAGGACAAAAACCTGTTGCTAATTATATTACATGAGGCAGCGAGAGAGAGAGATAGAGCTTATTGCCAACTGTCCTTTGGAAACAGAATCGCATAATTGAATCATAGCCTCAGTGTTAATGCTTTTTCATCGGCGCTGGAAGGGAAACAAGAACGAATTTCCTTACAGCGAATAGATGTGTGTCGAGATAGAGAGCCGAGATTAAAACCAAATGTTGTCCTCTAATCACGAGTCGTTCCTTCCCGAACAATCTGCTTTGGATACAAAATAAAAGAGCATACGGCTAACATTTGATAGCTGTGTGTTTGCACAAGAAATGTCTAAATGAGGAAGCTTGTACTGGTTTGGCGCCAAAAAGAAGACGAATGATAGGAAGAAAATAAAAGGAATTCAGCCTCTGCGTGCCAGACTCAGCTCAGTGACATTGAATCTCTGGCATGGACCAGTTTCTTACTCCCACATCAAGATAGAAAACAAAAACATGCAGACATGTGAGACTGTATGATGCTTTTGTGCTGCCTCAGATATGTGACAGAGGCGGGTTATTTATGAGCACCAGCTTTGTCTTCTCTCTCACTCCTCCTTTTCCCTCTCCGCTGCTGTGAAGTGGACCGCCCTCCCGCTGCGAGGCAGAGTGGCTCGCCTCCCGGTTGTGGTCAGGTTGAGCATGAATCAAAGTGGTGACAGAGCAGCGGGGAGGATGGCAGATGCCACGGCCAGAAAGCTTTTCAATCAGGCTGCCCTTCCAAGCTGCGGCCAAGGTGAAACACTTCAGCAGCTGATGAAAAAAAGACCCTCAACCTCACGGTCACTCACACACACACTTACATATGAGAGCCATGTGCATGTGAACACACATATGCACGGACCTACTTTAATCCTGTTCATTAGCCAGGGAATAACCCTGTGTGTTTAAGAGAGATGAAGAAGAGGGGCAAGAGCACAGAGAGGGAAGGTCAGCAGCTCTCTGATGCAACATCTCTGAGTCCTGTCCTGTTTTATGCCTTTTCATTGTCGATTGTCAGACTGGAAGCAATGTGTTATGGGTAATTCGTACGCCAGTTTGTCTACATGCACAGATCATTCTCATTAATATCTCCAAAACGCTATAAGGGGTTGTCTTCTAACTTCAAGCAAATACCTGCTTTGACTCAAGGATACGGTTTTACAATTATGGTGGCTAAAGGTCAAATGTCAAGTTCAAAGGACATAGTATATGATACATTCTTTTAGAGATTTTCTTCCAACTTTGCACTAATTTCCATTCCAGGTATTAAAAGATGAACTGGTGTGATTGTGGAGGCCATTTATCTTTACACTGTGTCACTGTGTCCCATGCCCATCCCTTACTGTCATTGTTATATCTTGAGAACTCTTTGAAGGATTTTGTTGAAAATTTGCACAAATCTTCAGCCAGTCTCATTTATTAGATGTTCATAATTTGAAGGTCAGGGATAAAAGTTAACATCATCTTCCCTAAAGTCAAATTTTGACTTAGAACCAAATATCTGAAGAAGTCTCTGATGAATGGTCACAAATATTTACTGCATAGCATTAATTAGCCAATTAGATTTAGAATATCATGGGTCACAGGTCAACATCTTTGTCCCCTAAAGTCATATTTTGATTCAAATCAAATATCTCAAGAGGGCTTTGAGGAATGGGCTTCAGACTCCATGAATTCAGGTTTCACTTGTAACATTTTGCAAGCCATATGTCGAAGATCAAGCTAAGTGGGCTTCATATTTGTTACTTTACCATAAATGAAAAATATCAGTCTCAAGACTCCTTTGAGGGATTTTCTTTGCTCATGCATTTTGCTGATCATTAGTAAAAGGTTAAGCCAATTCGGACTCAGGTTGATTATTCTTTTTTAAATGCAATATCTTGTTAACCTTGCAGTGCCGGTGGATGAGCCTGATTTAAAGTCTGTAATCAGACAGATCCATCTTGCCAAGCTCCAATCTATAACAATGTGAGTGGCCCAAAGTGGCACGGCCCAATCAGAGTTAGAGCCACGAGCAGGCAGCAACTGTTCGAACAGAGATTAGCATAGAGGCTAACAGCTTCGACAGCAGTTTTATCACATCTGGACCACATTTCTATTGAATGAAAAAACAAACAACACAAACTTCTCAATGGTAAGGGTATTTTCGCTTTACTTCTGACAGTTTATGCTGAGACTTGTTTTATGAAGTGGTTCATGTTCTGTCCTTTGTGGCAGTAGTGCCCGCCTACTACTTTACCTGGTTCGCCGGGATGAATGTGATTGACGGAACAAATGTCCAATCACCTGCCAGATATGCTTCTGAACGATTCTGCCCGTTCCTAATCACTTTCTATCAGCTGTTGCCCAGATGGACCAGTGGCATGTATTGAATTAGGTCCACCTGGTGTGTCAGGTTAAAATCTCCTGACCCTACTGGGGTGTTTCCCTCAAACTCAGACAATTATCCACTCTGACTCAAGAATAATCTAGTCTGATTTTCAAGTTACAAAGTCAAGATCACCTGTCTCATTTATTCTTACAAAACATATATCTGAACCATCAAGGAAAATACTTTTCTGGCACCTGCCTTCATTCAGGGTTGTAAAGAGACATATGAGATACAGATTGTTTGCATCATGCTGTCAAAATACAGTTTGACTTCATTACTATGGAGGGCACACGAGATACATTCAAAAGAGATTGCTCTTCGATAGGCTGCCAACAAACCAGTTTTTCCAGGCGTGATGTTTTAGGGTATCTCAGCTGTAATTTGACTTTCATTGTTCTGAACTGTGGGAGCCTGTTGCAGCAGAAAGTAGTAGGTGCATAATTTCAGCAGCTTTAGGCAGAGGCTGTAGTTAAGAGCAGCAGCGTCGCCCTCTGCACTTTTCATGCTGCTCTGCCTATTTGTTTTGTGCGGCGTTGCTTTGAACTCCACATGCTTCTGTGACACAGACTTCTAAAAGATGCAACCATCCACAACAGAAATAAATGTCCTCTAACAAGCCATAAGTATCTCCAACAATCCCTGTCACTCCTGAGCCTTGAAGGTCACAGTGCTTCCTTTCTCTTTAAAAGCTCTAAATGGTCTTGATGCATTCCTACTTTATTTATTTTCCTCCATGACAACCGCTGATAAACGGTCACTCAGCTTACTTCTCCTTATTTGCCCATGGTTGCTTTGCAGAGGAGCGTGAGAGAGGATTTAAGGAGGGGGGTTCAGATCCAGAGACTGAGTTATCGGTCTTGCTCTCCAGCTGTGAAGCTCCACTGCTCTCTATCATGGATCTTAGTCATGCTGTTCAGGTGGAGAGGTTACAGGGAGGCTTGGGGAGGCTGACAAGTACAGATCTTCTCTCTGAAGCCTCCTCTGACCTCCACTCTCACTTCCTGGAAACAGGTGGCACTATTTGTGTGGTGCTATGTCCACATAATGGTTGGCAGCTGGTTCTTAAAAGGGACAAGAAATATACAGTAGAGTGTAAAATACATATTGATTTATTTTTAATAATATGTAGGGTCAGACAAAGTAATATATTTTGCACTCAGTACATTTCTTCTGCAACTTCAACTTTATTATCATACAGTGGGGAGTTTGTTTTGCAGCAGGCATCAGCACACCAGTACATGATTAAACATAAAATATACAGGCATTAGGGGAATAAGGAAAAATCCTAAGGACAAGCGAAAAGGAAGGCACTTAAACCACAAAAAGCCAAAGGCTAATGAATCAGACAAAGCTCTAAAAAGTGCATTCAGTCAGTGAAGTACTATGTGGTAGATAAATAAACAGTGATGATGAATAGTTGAGGTAAAGCAGATAAAAAGAGAATCAATAAATAGTCAAGGATTACAGTCTAAAAATCAATCTTATCCACAAGGTGCATAAAGCACACACATTGGTGAGTGCAATGGTGTATGAATTAAATCAAAAACAGCTTCCAGGCCTAATACCAAGTCAAAATAATTGTTTAAACTAAGAACTGCTATGAGTACTATGCTTAATGACGTCAAGATATTTTATATTCTGAATGTCAGGTCTAAAGGTAATTTGGTTTGGGTTAAAATCATAAGATACTGATACTTCCTTGCCGCCATGGCTAACAATATAGAAATCTTAGTCACCAGCTGTTAGATATTTATTTGTATTTATTATCAAAAGTTGCAGACAAACCCTCATATACCGTGTAGGTTGCACCAATATATTGACACCATTTGGGAAACTGGGTAACATGGGCGTAAAGTGGATTTTTCTCACTCCTCCAAGGTGACAAAGTCCACAACAAACAAATTTCTAAAAGTGTTTTTTGTAGTTTTTACCTCAATAAGTTATTTGTTGATTTATTTTTTTGCACTTTTAGTTTGGGTGGTAGGGTCATCTGCTGCAACTGAAACACTGCACATGGTGTTTAAACAGTAAAAGGAATTTTGACGACTTCAGAAAACATATGCAGCCAGTGTCCTCATATAATCATGAGGAGGACTTTGGTTGCAATCTGTCAACCATAAAATTGAAAAATTGCTAAATACAGACTGTCTAGGACTTCTGCTTTTGTTGCCAGGGTGCCAAATAGGTATGATTTTCTTTAAAGTTTTAACAGGATTAAATGAAAGTTTTTATTTCTCTGAGGAGTAAAGTTGAGGTTATGACTTGTGTATTGTCATCACATTTTGGTCCATATCTTTCGGCCCTAGATCCCAGTTTTAGAAAACAGAAGACCTTAACTACAGTCCACGAGTATGATAAAACTCCCCCCCCCCCCACTGTCCCTGAGCTGCTGTTAGTCATCCCTGGAGTCCTGGCCGGTCAGGAATGCCAGGAGGGGCAGGATGTCTATTGTTGAGGGTGCACAGCGGTGAATGTTTGCCTTCCCAGCAGGCCCAGCAGCTCCACAGGAGCAGCTCGGCGGGAGATCAGAGTGGTGGGTCGGGGAGGGAGGGGTTTTTAGGGGGACAGAGAAAGTAGAGGGCTACAATTAAAAAGAGGAAAAGAGTGCTTTCCCAAAGCTTTGAGTTACAGCCACCTGGAGGTAGGGGGGCTGGCAGACTTTCTGAAGCGTGGCGAGGCGGGAGGCTCTCCGCGGCTCTTCTCGGCGCTCCCCTCTGTCTCCCACACACAAAAGCTCGCTTGAGAAAGCATTCTTCAAATATCTCCGCTGCCTAGTACCACCCTGCTATACATCCCATCAGAGCACCCCCCATCTGCTGCACACACTGTCACACTGGAATTTCTGTGAGGTCCAGAAAAATACAACCCAGACAGATAGAAAAGCAAAGAAATGAAGGAATGCTGGGACAGGGGAGACAAACTCTTCTTTCTCTGTTTTTGTGCCCATCTCTGCTCCTTCTGCAGGACTAACAGTGCTGCATTCACCAACTGACTGGGATTTCAGCATGCCGAGCTGAAGGGGGAAATGTTTTTTGTTCTGGTCAGCAAATCTGATGTTATCAATGATTCATGATGTTGTCGGGAGAGCTATATCTATACAAGTTGATTTTTGTCTGTGAGTCAGCTGGAGAGGAAGAGACAGAGAAAACGTCCTGCAGCCAACGAGGAAGTACTGCTGCTGGAGAACAGGATGTGTTTTGGCTTGGAGCCTTCATTGATGACCCTGGTGTAGGCCACAGGCTGAAGCCAGATGAATGAATTATTAGAAAATAGATGCCAGGGGAAAATATAATGGAAATGTTTAACCTGACACCCAAAGGACTGTTTTATATATCCTTCTGTCCATCAACGCAGGTCGATGTCCAATAATTTCACATTGATGGTGTTTTGGGAGGGCAGGGCCTTTATTAAAGATGTCAGCAGCTCCTTAGCTCAATCCCTATACACCCCTTGCACCAATACAACTCGGCTCTACTTCTAGGTTTTTGCATTCATGTGAAGGGGTAGGGTGTCCCAGTTCTTGTTAAAGAGAGCTGAAGGTGAAGTGTGAGAAGCACAAGGCCCTTAAAATGGAGGCTGTTTGGAAGGCACACCTTGAACTGAGAGTTAAAGCTTTAATGCCTGAAAACACAAATTATAGCCAGAAAATTCTAAATTTTTGGAGCTGAAATGGTTACTTCACTTTCTACTGAAATCTTTAAAAAAAATCAAAATTCCCATACAATTTAACATATATATTTTTTGTCTTTCATTTGATACATTAGGTGTTTTTGGCAACTGATAATCCATTTGAGGACATTTTCATCATTTATCCGATTGTATTCAGATGTTTTTTTTGTAATTTGTTGATCATATTGATTAGATAGAGGTGTCATTAAAGTATGTATCAAAAATGATACAACAGGCGTTAAAGGGTTAATGCAAAAACTCCATAAGCCAGTTTATGTTATCCTAATGATTTTTGTACAGTCTTTTATATAACCCTTGGTTTCTTCACTTTGAACAAACGTTCAGTAAAATGGACATTATATGTGGAGAGGACATGCTAACCCGCAGAGCTCTGAAGTCCTCTTATAGTAGTAATGTTGAGATGCCATGACCAAATCTTTAGCATACATGTCCCTACATGTGAAACTGAAATGATGAGAAATGTAAAGTTAGAACAATGAATCATATCTATGCCTTTTGCTGTCCCTCCAATTAGCCCAGTCATTTCCAGGAATAATCAGCTTGAAGCCTTGCAAGGTTTATCTGCATAGTGACAGCTATGGTAAAATTCAGCTTTTTCCGAACTACAAGAGCTTCCAGAGCTTCTTTTTGGAAGGAAAATTCTCATTAAAAATCATTGTCAATCAACTTTTTATCAATATATCATTAAAAAAAATCCTGAATAACAGTTCTTGTGTCAGGTTGTAGGAGTTAGTCTTCAAAATAACAAAATAAAAAATGAGGTGCAGGATGTGTTTGTGTTTACAGGTTTGGCCTTTTCCAAGCAGCTTGAACGTTTTAGTGAAGTTATGTCGGACTTTGTTTACCAATGAAATGTCCCCCTGATATTTTTATCATAGGTTAAGAGCCAATCATCTCCTGTGAGTCTTGCAGCTGCCTTTTAAAGCCTGTCCGACATGATGTCTGACATGTTTGTATTCAGATTTGCTGGAGCCTCCGTTTTCCCCTCAGATTAGCACAGCAGCCGTTATCAGATGGCAGAGAAACGGAGAAAGGGTGCGAGGGGAGCAGAAGCATATCTGTTTACTTCACTTTTTCAATAGAGCTTAACTCGCCCATTCCACTGTTTCTCAGAGCTGAATTGACTTCAAATATTTGCCTTGATGCGGGCTTGGCCTCCGTCTCAGACTTCATTAGCAGTGAGAGCGGCGAGGGTGGGCCCTGAAACTCCGCTCTGTGAAAGTCTACAACGGTGCGTGTAAAGGTAAACACGTTCTGCATTCAGGATCGCAAGGGCTCACTTAGTCTCCTTATCTGTGTGATGAAGTGTTTTCCTCCCCCAGCTCTCAGGATACAGGCCTCTGCGCTTCCCCAAACAAACCTGTCAAGGGGAGCGTGCACGTGCAACAACAAGGCAGCGGCCGGAGTCCGCTCGGCGAGCCCTTGCTTTTTCTTTTTACGAGCACCTCTTTGAGTGCTTCTTGTTTGGGTTGCTGATAACAGCCATGTTGGGGAACATGTGGTGCATGTGTGTTCCATTTACCCACTAATTAGATTGCAAGGCAGTGCACTGAAGCATGCATTGTAGCCCCCCCACCCCCACCCCCTCCCTCCTTCCTTCACCCACTCTGCCAGTCCATCAGATAAGGAGGCCATTCTGGCTCTCATCAGTTTCCATTATGTAAGGGCCGGATTTGGTGAGTGGAGCTGCGACAGAGAGTCTGACAGCTCCAACACAAATCACACCCAACTACTGTCCTCAGATATATAAGCAAAAATCCCCCCTCATAATTGAGTTAGCTATGACATGCCATGTCAGCGATTAGCACAATGACTCCTCATGTTACATGGGAACATAATCTGAAATAAAAAAGGAAAAAGGAGATTGGACTTCCTGTCATGGTTTGTCTTTGTTACTCTAACTAAAGTGGGGGGTGTACAGTACGGTGGAACTAAAGTCCCATGAAAACCGCTCCATTAAAACCATTAAAAATGAAACGGTGCACCGGGCTAAGAATAGCACAGAGGCTGCAGGTCAGGTCGGTCCGCTCTGCTGTGGGATCTCTGCAGAGCCCACATGAAGCAGAGACTGACTTTAACGTTATTTGTGTCATTTGTTTCCATGTCCTTTAAATAAGTGGTTCTCAGCTGGTGGTTTGGGACTCAAAAGTGGGTCAAGGAGCTGATTGGAGAGGGTTTCAACTGTGTGCTAAGAGAGAAAAGATGGAAGCAAGTGAAAGTATTTGACTGAAGTTCACTTTGGCTAAAAAAAAAAAGGTGAAATAATCCTTTAAACTTTGGCAATCTGGGATGACCTCAGTGGTTCCTAAATGGTGGTTTGGGACCTAAAAGTGGTTCACGGAGCTGCTCTAAGTGGATTTTAAACATGTGAAAAAGTGGAAACAAGAGTCCAAAGAAGGTTAAATAACCCTCTATGTGGAACTCTGTCTCTTTTTTACTATGTAGCAGTACACCTACCAGGCGTTTTTCTCTGCTGATGCATTATGCATATTTTCAACTTTTATAAAATAAGGGGTCGCACCACCCCTTTAGGTCACTTCTGGCTAAAGCAGACACACATTAAAATCACAATGGGGGCTTCGAGTAAAAAGTAGTTCAAGTTAAATCATCCAACTCAAGTTTTTTAGACTAAAAAAAGGTGAAACAGCCCTTTACGGTGAATATCTGGCTCTCAAAGGTGATATTAATGGTTCTCAACTGGTTGTTTTGGACCCAAATGTGGGTCAAGGGGCTGGTTTTCATTGAGTCAAAAATGTGTGTGCAGAAAAAAGGTTTGAAAGTTGAATTTATTGCAATTATCAGATTAATGTGTTTAATATATGTTTAATACAAGGTGAAATGGCCCTTTAAGGTGGATGTCTAAGAGATAGATTCTCATTCTGTGGGATAGGTGAGTACAGATCCATAAGTTTGTCATGGCGCTGATTTCATTGGATCCCAAATTTATGCCTTGAACAACTGAAATGATCCAAATGATGTGTGCTCTATTAACTCAGATTAGAGTTTCTTCAGGTCAAAAATGTGTTGCCAAAAATAAGATTTGGAAGTTTGAAACAACAGAAATTAGCCAACATGAGTTTTTTTCACTGACAGAAAGTTGAAATTGCCCTTTATGGTGGATCTTGACTTCATTGGGGTTTAGCAGTTTGGGCAGGTCCCATCAGTGGGTCAAGGGCCTGCTGCAAGCGACCTGCAACCCTCAGATTAGATTCTTTAATTTTGTGGCTCCAAAAGAAAAGAAAAAAAAGCCATGAAACTGCAGGGTGCAGACAAATCCACTCCACAAACTTTATCTGCTTTCAAGTTAAGGAAGAACTAGTCAGCTGATGCCCTCCCACCTGCTCATCCAGAGGCTGTTTTATGACCGAGCTGATGATCCATGGAGCAGCCCACCCTCTTTTCATCCCAAAAAAAGCTTCCTGCCTTGGGTGTGAGAGGGGCTGAATTCTTTTGACTGCGTGTGTTTAGACACAGGAAATTCATTCCTGACTAATTTGATTAGCACAGCATTGTTTCAGCTCCACTCCCTCCCTCGCTCGCACTCTCAAACTGTGGATCGGACAGTTTAATAGTCCCTCTGGAGCTGAAATCTGACCCAGAAGAAGTGTCAAAGAGCATCCAGCATCCAGCCTGTTAAAAGATGGCAGCATTCAGCCGGCCATAAATCTCTGACAGCAGTAAAGAAAGGTTAAAGTGGGACTGGATCCAGGATTAAAACTCCAATCGTGTACACGGACAGGGGAGCACAAAGGAGGGTCCAGGTTTAGGGTGGAGTGGGGATACAGTAACAGGATCCTGCAAAGCCCTGTTCTCTCCCGAGCCCTGCAGCGTAAACAAACAGCTGAGACAGAGCTGAGCCGAGGCGCAGACACACGCGGAAAACCACACAATCACACAAACACACACACACAGACCGGCAATCAGAGCGAGGCCGTCACCCCAGGGCACACACACACACTGACATGGGCTCATCACATTACTGTCTGTCTCCAGTTTCATCGGCTTAAACCATCTATCTGACATCAGGTTAGCCGCTTAGCCTTTTGTTTGGCGCGACAGCTCGCGGTTTGAAGTCAAATAAGGAGCGGTAACCAACTGTCACTGAGAGTGCAGGGGTCCCAACATGTCCGGCCTCGGGACCCTTCGATAACTCCCATGAGGCCAGTAGAAAGCAGTCGATGAAAAAGCTGCAGTTTGGATCTTAGACGGAACAAAACACAGGGAGATGTTCAGGCCCTGAGAGGACATGCATGCAGACATTTGTTTTTCTCTATTGCCATTAAAAAATTAACAACATTGATCATGTGCTGGACATCTGGAATAACTGGAGCATTATCTTGGGAGGCCAAGCTAAGCTACTTTAAGAAATCCGGAAATAAAAATTTGGTGTTTCATTTCTTACACATTCTGGGTCATTTAATCATGTTTTGAGTTTCAATCCAAGTAAAAAACAAAACAAAACACAAAAGCCAAATAACTTCACTTGTTTCCAGCTTCTCATTTAAACTTAAGCCTAGACTTGCCTTTACATTTCACTGTCCTGGAATTACTCACTTGTCTGTTGAGCATTGCCATTTTAGGAGAGACTCTACTGTGAGTACTGTAAGTTTTTGGACCACAATCTGAGACCAAATGGTCTGTAGATCGAGTTTAAAGGGTCATTCCACCTTTTAAAGAGTAAATTCTTCGAGAAAAAAGACACACTTGAGTTGGATAAATGTTCTTTTATCCAACTGATTTATCTAAACATAAGCCTAGACTTGTCTTTAATGTATTTTCTTTTAGGAATTGCTTGCTTTTGGGAAGCACTGACATATTAAGAGAGAATCTGCAATCCAAAGGATGCATTTACCAAAAGACACTGGTGTATAGTGATTTTTTTGGACCACAATTTAAGAAGAAATGACCTTTAGAGCGACTTTAAAAAGGGTCAATACACAATTTTAAGAGTAAATTCTAAGTAAAAAAACACACTTGAATTAGATGAATTTACTTTTATCCAACTGATTCATTTAAACAGAAGCCTGGACTTGCCTTTAAATGTATCCGAGTCCAGGAATTACTCACTTGTTTAAAGAGCATTTGCCTTTTTTTAAAAGAAAATCTGCAATCTAAATTCTGCATTTTAACAAAAGAAACTAGTGTATCATGAGTTTTTGGACCACAAATTGAGACCAAATGGTCCACAGATTGAGTTTAAAAGGGTGATTCCACCTGTTTTAGAGTAAATTCTTCGTGCAAAAAAAAAAACACACTTGACTTGGACAAATTTACTTTTATCCAACTGAATTATCTAAAGATAGGCCTAGACTTGTCTCTAACGTATTTTCTTCTAGGAATTACTTGCTTTTAGGAAAGCATTGGCGTATTAAGAGAGAATCTGCAATTCAAAGGATGCATTTTACCAAAAGAAACTGATGTATTGTTTGTTTTTGGACCACAAATTAAGAAGAACTGACCTTCAGATCGACTTTAAAAGGGTCAATACACTTTTTTTAAGAGTACACTCTAAGTAAAAAAACACATTTGAGTTAAACAGAAGCCTAGACTTGCCTTTAAATGTATCCAAGTCCAGGAATTGCTCTCTTGTTTGGAGAGCATTGGCATATAAGAGAAAATCTGCAATCTAAAGGCTGCATTTTACCAACAGAAAGTGATTTACTGTGAGTTTTTGGACCACAAATTGATAATAATAGGCTTTAAGATCTATTTTAAAGGGTCATTCCACCTTGTTCAGAGTTTAAATCTCTGAGAGAAAACCTGTATGTAAGATAAATTTACTTCTTTCAAACTGCTTCATTAAAAAAGCCTAGACTTGCCATTTACTGTGACCCATTCCTGGAATTTCTCACTTTCTTGAAAAGCTAAGAGGGATTTTAGAGACAAATGGCTCCTTTATACACAAAGTTAAGTGCCTTTTGTGATTTTGGGACCCCCTCTCTACCCTCAATCCTTTCTCCAGAAACGTGGAAGCCCAAATCAATATCAGACCCTCATGATTTCATACCACAAAGACGAGAAAGAGCAGACAATCCCAAACCAAAAAAGGTCAGGGTGAGACATTCCTGCAGCTCTGAGCAGAGCGAGAGCATTGACACGTTTTCAGCGAGCCTGTGGACACTAGATGGAGCAGTTTCATGTGCAATATGCACCAGGGAGGGGGGCAGGGCGCGCCTCACACACACACAAGTGCTCCAATCCTCACAGGATCCAACATGCATTCATAAATCTCGTGAAATATCTCAGTGTTTATGTGCTTCTCTCCACAACATCATGTTGTGGAGATCTTGGGTTTCTAGACACTCTAATTTGACTTATTCAAGAGACAGTTTTTGCAGAATATGAGGAAAAAACAATACATTTATATGCTTAAAATGCTCCAAGTAAATGAAAAAAAGGGGGAACCATGAACTCTAAGCGTTAAAAATATAACAATGAGGGGGAAAAAATGCTATTACCATCGCTTAATCATCTAAGAAGCCAACATAAATGTAAATGTTGGCTTCTTAAAGGATTTTTCCATTGTTAAAAAGGCCTTTTGAGCACTTCCCTCTTCATTTTTACTTCATTTTATAGAGTTGTCACTTACTTCCCCTCAACTGTTTCAGACAGCGCCAAGACACAAACCCAGATTGCAACAAAAATCAAGGATTCAGGGACCAAAAGCGCATCTGTTCTTCATTGAGAAGATAAATCTCAAGCCAACTTACTTGCACTCCCGGTCCTCCAGATCAAAATGTGGGTTGAAGTTGATGAGGATCCGCTGGTGAGGACCCGGTGCTGTGATCACCCATGTGCATCTCTGAGACGACGTATAAGACATGGGGTATCCTGGAGAGGTGAGGTAGTTGGCGGTTGAGATTCGGATGTTGCCTCCACATTTGTCTGCAATAAGTAGAAGGTGGGATTGTTTATGGACAGAGAAGAATGAGGCACTTCTTCAGAAGCTGCTGGAGTGTGACTCTGCAACACGGTGACTCACAGGTGACCTTTATTAGTGAACAGTAATCAGTGCTGCTAATCCAGCTGCTTAAACATTATCTGTGGGTAGAAAACTTCTGCAGATTGTTCTAATAGAGCTGCTGGACTACAAAATGTAAGGTAAGACATGTTTTAATCCTGATCCACCTTTACTACACTTCAAAAATAATGCAGCTCAATTTCTTTTTTAACCCAAAATGATCAAATAACAGCCTATTATTCAATATACACTTGGTTTATACCATGGTTTTACCCCAGCACAAGATGAAGAAGAAAGACACCACTTATTTCATAAATGTTTTCTCATCACAACTTCTCCACTAAATTAGAAGATTATCATTATTGTCTTGATTGCTAAAGTTCTTGCATCACTGGCTTTATAGCTTGCAACAACAGCAACACTTTGCAGAAATGAGTTTTTAATGAATTACATTAAAAGGAGCAATTCAAGTTTTTTTTGTCAAAATAGTGATTTAGTTTATCATTCATCAGGTTTTCCATAAAAAAACCTTCTTATTCATCATAAACATGGTTAATATCATGGGTGAATCCTTCCTCTGTTGCTGCAGGTATCAAACTCCACGTCAGTCACTCAGGTGACCCTCTTAGTGATCAGTGCTGCTAATCCTGCTGCTTCACCCCTTTAAGTTTTGCTTGTGGATAGAAAACTACTGCAGATTTCACTAATGCTACTTCTAGCACACAAAATGTAAAGTAAGACTTCTTTTAACCCCCATCCACCTTTAATTTATTTAAAAACAAACCAGCATTTTCAACCAAAAATCTTAATTTTGCTTGAACAGCCTTCATTTGTCATAAACCAGGTTAATGTCTGCAAAATGCACAAAGTCTGCACTTAATCCTAAAGTTTCTAAAGTTATTGCATCACTTGAATATGACTTTAATTTTATGAAGTATGTGTATATCTTGCAAAAGTAGCAGAACTTAGCAGAAAATAACTTCTAATGCATTTTACTAAAGGGAAAAAACATATTTTCTTCTTTGTCAGTGTGGTGATATTGATCATTGTGTATGAACTGTTCATTGTGCATTGACCATACATTAAGGAATTAAGCAACAACAAAGCCTGTTTTCCTGCCATTGTGGCCCAGATTGTTGGAAACAACATTTGATGGTGATTAAACAAGATAATACGACTAAAACATACGTGGGATTTACATTACGATTAAGATGGGTCATTTTTTATCATAAGACAAAAAGTGATCACAAAGTACCTTCAAACTTCCTTAAATTACCAAAAAATAAGAAATAACATTGATTACATGACCACTGTATTTCTGCTCCATTTTCTTTATTTTACATTTTTGCTTTTCAGTTTCTTTTTCCATTAATCTATTTTCTGCATTTTACTTCATTCTCTTCTGACTTATAAACACAGACTTATGTGCATGGGATGCACAAAGTATGTTCATTAATATAAATATGCTCATGTATGTTTGAGTATGTTTAGATATATACATTCATATGATTTAGTATATTTAGCTTAATTAATCACATAGTGATATGTGTGATGATACATTTGTACGATCATGTACATAAATGTGTACAAAATAAAGAAAGAAGATAGAAAATAACAATTAGATATTGATGACAATAAAGGACAGGGATCATCATCTACTTTTGTACAAGTGCCACATCAAAGACTGATTTGAATAAAAAATAGAAATTATATCAATATTTTGATCTAAAACTGTATTATTAGTACATTTTTCTTCTAAAACCTGTGCAATTCTTCATCTTTAAAGTTGAAATAAGTCATGTGGGGCACTTTTTGTGCCTATTCACTGGGTTGGACACAAACTTTGGGGATTTCTGTGGAATGAAATTAATACTTAAAACACAAAATGTTTTCTATTTCTGACTTTTTCTGAATTTGAAAATATTCAGGGGCCACCTGGAAAGCTGTGGAGGCCTGATGTGGCCCTTGGGCCTCCAGTTGATGATCACTGGTAAAGGGGCTCTTTAGTCATATGATAGTTTTCTTACAAAGTGCGACATCATGTGCTCCCCATTTAATCAGTTCAGCTTTTTTGAATAGTGTCAGTTCACAACATTTTAATTTAAGCCTTAGCAATAAAAGCAGGTCTAGACAGCACTTGTGTTGTGCTCTGACATTTCTTAGGTTTATTTATCAGCATAATTGGGAAGCAGGATCATTTCTACTGATATGAAAAGTAAATATATTTGTTCTACATCGACAGAATGTACAAATTTATAATGGATGGCTCATATCATGAAGGAAAAAGGGCTCATGTAAAACATTTGTTTCAACTAATGACGCAGGGATGTCTTCATAAACTTCAATGATTTCACTAAACAGTCTGAAAAACAGTTTCTGCTGAAACTTGAACTGGATTAAAGATCAAATGTTTCTGCTTACACTGCAATAAAAACCTGTTATTACGAATTATGCAAATATTGGATCAACCGGAGTAGACTATTGTTTATGGCGGCGCTCATGAGTGAAACAATCCCATAATTTCATGCTGGGTCAGTGTGATAATCTTCAGTCAAACATGCACGAGGGAAGATCATACCACTTTAAACAAGGAGCGTCTGGGTCTGTCAGCATCTAAAGTTACACTCATCCATAAACTCTTCTACGACCTAACAGGAGTTTCATTATTAAAAAGAATAGAGCGGAGTTTTCCACATTCAGGCCTGCAGCCGTTCCTCACATTTATCTTCATTTGCGCTTCATGCATCCTTTTATTACTAAAACCTCCACCATCTGCTGCTCCACCTATGCGCGCTGACACCTCATGAAAATCGATTTAATGGGAGTAAGACGAGAAAATGGGAAATAAAAACGCGAATATAATGATTATACTGTTTATTCAGAGGCGACTGTGCATGTTAGTGAACTTTTCTTTTTTAAAATATTGAGCATAAAAGTGTCATAATAAAGCTGGTGGCTCTCTAAAACTATTTTTCATGCGTAAAATGGCACAAATCTGAGAAACACAATGGCAAAGGACACCTTTGGGGGTAACACATGCAGTTTTCTGGATAAAAGAAACGAAACTCGAGCTGTTAGAACAAGCGGAAGTTTATTCGTGCGTTTTGGATGACTTTTTGAACTTCATTATAACTCAAAGATCCGAGCTTCTGACTGGGGGCTTCCTTTATCCATTATAGTTTAAATACGGTTGGATTCCGGTTCTAAAAAGTTCCTTTTGTCCGTGAAGTCATTAAGATTTAAATTAAGTGACATTCAAATTAATTAAATTGGTATAACAGCATGCCTTAATGCGTAATTTGGTCCAAAAAAGTCACTTATCATACATGGAAAGTCGGTCACGCGCATATTTAAGGGGTATTATTAAATAGGGGTGTTTTAATAAAAGACAAAAGTCATTAAGAGTGGTCTTTTATTGTATTTTTGAGCACACTGTGGACTAGTAATGTCTTAATCTCTGTAAAAATATCATAAAAGGGATTTTCCACGAGTGGGAGGACGCGCAGGTGAGCGCCTGCGAGTTTGCCAAAAGATCAGCGGGGATCAGAACAGCCTAATCTCTTCAAAAAATACCAGGATTAGTAGCTTTGCAGAGCACATAAAAGCTTATTTAGATAGCTATCACATGACACACTTACCGTTTTTGAAAGCCTTGACCACCAGAAGGATTCCCATGAAAAGGATAAAGACTAATCCACAATGCATCCTTAACGTTTTCTCTCCCAAAAAGTAAAATTAAGCATGTAAAAAAAGATCCCAAATTAAACTCCTCCGGTCGGTTTCTTGTGTTCCAAGTGTCCTTCCTCTCCTCTCGAATAAAGCAGAAGTGTTTCTCTTAAAGGAGTTGATCTGGCATCCTGTCATTCAGCTCCTGTTTCCTCTCGCATGTGCCGGCTGCGCTCCTCTCTCCATCGCTGCCCGTGCCATATCCTCTTCAAACGGAGCCCCAAAGATATATGAAGAAACGACTCCCTCCTTTTTGTGCTCCTACTCCGTCAAATGATCAGGTGAAGGGGGTAATCCTTATTGGCTGTGGGAGTGAGAGACAGAAGATGTGAGCAGGTTAGGAATGAGAGCTGCTGCTGCTGCTGCTGCTGTGCGCTCCAGTCTGCCAAAACGCGCTGCGCTCACCTCTCATACAAATAAGACAACAAAGGCACGGGCTGGGTACACCCCTTCCCAAAAAAGCGAGACCACTTTTCGTCTATAGGCTCAGATTCAGGGCTTGGACTGGCTGATGATTGGCTTGATTACTTATAGCCAACCTATGTGTGGAAAAGCGCAGTGTCTTTATATGTAAGCTGAGCTGCACACTGAGTCACAGAGCACCAGCAGCAGTCCGTTAAGTGACATGACTCTCTCTCTTTCTCCTTCTCTCTCTCTCTTTTACGCACTCACTCTCTCTTCCCTCCCTCTGTCTCTCTCTCACAAAAGGAGCAAAACATTAATGGAGCTTGTAGTAGCCAAGCAGGATTCCCTACTGGAGCATTTGGAAATGGCAATCAAGCGCAAGATGTTGGAAACGTCATCCGGGGAACATCAGTTTCTGCATTTTTATAGTTTTAATGTTTTTGGGCCAAATGCCGATTCACGAGACATGCGCTGATATATGTTACTGTCTGAAAATCAAGGCGAATACGCATGTGCCAAATGTGTAAGGGCCAATTTTACTGGCAGCAGGAGCTACAATGTCAACATTTGCACGAAAAATTACATAAAAATTAAATATCCCTCAGTGACAGACTCTCTTTTACGCACAGACTCTCTCTCTTCCGTCCCTCTTTCTTTCTCTTATAAGAGGACATCTGTGGAGTATATAGTAGCCAAGCAGGACTCCCTTTGCTCCAGGAGCAATTGGAAACAACATCCAATGTACACACAGCATGATGCACTTCCAACCGTGAGGCATAGATTTCCACATTTTAGATACATTTTGATACGAAATGCGATACGCGATGTATATATAAATACTTATTTCTGACAGGAAATAACAAAAAAGGTCAGTTGGAGGTCCAATACGCATGTGCCAAATGTCTCAAAGCCAATTTTAGTAGCAGCCAGAGGTAAAATGTCAACATTTACATGAAAAATGATATAAAAAATGACTATTCCTTTGTGGTAAAGACATACTTCTCTCTCTTTTACGCACACTCTCTCTCTCTCTTCCCTCCCACTTTCTCTCTCGTACAAGATTGGAGCATGTAACAGCCAAGCAGGACTCCCTTTGCTCCAGGAGCACTTGGAAACAATATCCAATCCACACAGATTGTGATATATTGTTTACCATGAGACGTGAATTTCCACATTTGAGATATATGTTGATCTGTTTTGACTGAAAGGCGATACACGCACATACATGAATATTTGAGGAATAAGAAAAGACAAAGTCTGTTCCAGGTCGAGTACAAGTGTTTCACTGCAACTTTTCTTAACATCAGGCTCCACAATGTCAGCGTGAAAAACACATAAACACTGACAACGCCACTTTCCTTTCTCTCTCCCTTCCGCACACTCTTCCCTCCCTTGCAGAGCAAGACAGTTTTGTTCAAGGAGCATTGAAAAAAGACATCCAAGGTGCTTAATATTAAGAAAAATCTACCCGTATGGCATGTTTTATGCATTACAGGTGTGTCTCATATATTTCTATCTCACTGTCAATACACGATATTTATCCAGATATTTATTTTGTCAAAGAAATGACCTAAACAAAGTCACTTCGAAGTCAAAAACACATGCTCTAAATGCCTTACTGACACTTTTATTGACAACTGCCTGCACAATGCCAGCATGTGAACAAAAATCACATAAAAATAAAACTATTCCCTTGTGAACACAATGAATAGTTAATTCGTAACCTCTCTTTTACGCACTCTCTCTGTCTTCCTTCCCTCTCTTTCTCTCTTACAAGATGACCTAGACATCTATCATGTGATAGCCAAACAAGGTTCCCTCCAGACGCATTTGAAAATAACATTTAAGGTGCATAAATAGAAAGGTGTTACACAAGATGTGTGTCAGTTTGCTCTTCTGAAATAACAAAGAAGAGAGTTCAAGCCGAATACGAATGATCCAACTGCACAACAGCCACTTTTAAGAACAGCAGCCTGCATGATGTCAACATGACCATCAAAAATAGCATAAGAAATAAGTAGTTCTTGCTTTTTTTACGCACGAACTCTCTCTCTCTACACTGTATTTCTCTGGCTTACTAGAAGTGCAAGACATTCATGAAGCATGCAGGATCCAAACAGGATCTAAACAGCAGCATTTAAGTATACAGAGAGATGATGGAAGAATAAACATGAATTTCTACCCTGTAGTGATTGATAGCTTTTGTACATTTACATTTGTAAAGAAAGAACAAGGCAGGGTCATTTCCAAGCCGAATCCAAAGGAGTAAACTGCACAAAGACTACACCTGCCTGAAAAAATCACATAGAAATAAACTGTCTTTAGATTCAAAGAACATTTCCCACCCTCTGTCTCTTTTACGCACGGACTCTCTCTCTTCACACCCTCTCCCTTTGCCTTGCAAGAGGAGCAAGAGAGTTCTGGAGCAAATAGCAGCCAAGCGGGGTCTCTTCCAAGAGTATTTAAAGGAATACAGAAAGATGATAGAGCCATTAAACACGAATTTCCACCTCTCAGATATTGATCGCTGTCTACCTTTTAAATGTGTTAAGAAAAAGCAAAAACAAGGTCATTTCCAAGTCGAATCCACATGGACTAATTGCCCAACAGCCACTTTTATTAACAACAGTGCACATTGTTACCACGGCAATGAAAAATCACATAAAGATGAACTATCTCTTTGTGAAGAAATACACATCTCCACACTTTTTTAATCTCTTTTGCGCACGAACTCTCCCTCTCCCCTCCCACTTTCTCCATCTTACAAGCTTAAGGAGACATCTATGGAGCAATAAGCAGCCAAACAGGATTTCATCCAAGAGCATTTAAAGGCTTTGAGAATGATGATTGAAACAGGAGACATAATTTCTACCTTTCGGATGGCGTAAAAAGAACAAAAACAACGTCAATTCAAAGTCAAATCAACTCTGGTCATATACCATACAGCTACTTTTATTAACAGTAGACTACACAAGTCAACTACTGTATGAAAATTTCATAAAATAACTATCCTTTAATCTGAAAATGCGTATTTCGCTCACTACCCCTCTCTTTTACGCACGTACCATCTCTCTTCCCTCTCTCCCCCCTCCTACAAAAGGAGCAAGGCATTTATAGAGCATGTTGTAGCCAAACAGGACTCCATCCAGGAGCATTCAAAGGCATACAGAATGAGGATGGATCCATGTGTCATGAGAGTCTCTGTTTTGGATGTTCCTGCTTTTTTTCTTACCTGAATTGCGAAACGCAAAATAACAAAAGACAGTCAGTCCTAAGTCAGATCCACATGTGCCATGTCTCACAGGCTCTTTGATTGACTGCAGGATGCGCATTGTCATAACATTCAACATTCATTTGATATGGCGTTGAGATAGAGTGCATGTTTGTGGGAAAATGATTTCGAAATCGTCCTTTTTTTTTCTTTTACGCACGGACTCTCTTCCCTCCCTTACTCGTACATAACAATTGAGGCATTTATATGGCATGTATCAGCCAAACAGGACTCCCTTTGCCCCAGAAGCTTTAAAAATAACCTTAAAAGTGCACAACATGATGAAATATCTGACCATAAACATGATTTTTCTCTCTTTCCCCTGTTTCAGACAAGGTTATTTGGAATATTTCATGGGTATTTCCTCAGGATGTGCGCCCCTGTTTGGGATTTATTAAAAGCCTGACACACTGAACTACAAAAACGTTTCCTTTTGTGTCCCAAAGCTCTAATAGTCTCCTCTGCAGAGCTTATTCCAGGCCCAGTTTTTTTCTATTTTGCTCTGGAGCTAAATAATAGAAGTGTTTTCTTCCCTCCCCTTCAGTCCTTGTGGATTTCTTTAATGCACCAGCAGCTCTCCTCCTCCAGATGCGCCGATTGTCTAACCTGCCCCACAACAGTGACACCATTAAAGTGGCACTGTGAAAATTTAGGAGAAATCAATTAAAGCGTAAATTAAAGTAGCCTCGGGGCTGCCCTTAGTGGGTCACACGGCACGAAAAAAGAAACGGGAGCAGGATTGTGTTTAACTAACCTCGGCAGGCACGTTCAGGCATGTGAAAATCGTGTCAAAGCATAATTTAGGTTGAGCTTATATTGGTATATATATATATATATATATATATATACATATATATATATATATATATATATATATATATTATATATATATATATATATATATATATATATATGTACTTATTAGGTACTCGACTTCATAAAATTCTAACTTAAACAATAAAAAATGTTAAACAAGGCGGCAAAATTTGCGAATTTGTGCGTAAAAGTTATCCCTGCGCCTTGTAGAACAACTATCACAATGCGCAAAAATAGTCTCATTCTGGTATGTCTGAATAAAAAGTAACAGCTGCATTCACCTGCGTCTTGAGGACTCGCAACCCCGCAGGCAGCCCGTTCTCTCACCTCTTCCAGCATGCGTGGAGCAGTGTACGCGATCCGATAACGTCCTTTAATTCTGCCAAAAATGTCCCCAGATCTTCTCCAAAGCCCAGAAAATAAAGTCAAGTTATCTCCCCCCACCCCGAGCCCCTTTCTCTGAGCCGGGTGAGCACAAAACCGCAGCCTGCTTCTCTCCTGGGTCTCCACCGCGCCAAGACGCACAGCCGCTGCCGGGAGACTCGCTCTCCCTCCCCGCGTACAGGCTACACTCCTCACCGCTGATCTCTCCGGGTCTCGCTGTCTTTCATTCAAGCGCTGTCACGAGTGAAATCCAGACAGGACGAAGGCAAAAGTCCCCAGAAACCTCAGGATATCAAAGCGAAACAGATGAAGTCCGATGTTTGATTTGAAACAAGTTTCGTCTCCCCGTCCGTCTCTCCGTGCGCCTCCGCTCTGCGCTGCTTCACTGATGCGAATGCAGAAGGTTTGAGTCCCTGCCAGACCCACACGCCCCCTTTACGAGGGATGAGTACGACGAGGACGCGCGTGGTTGTCGGCGTGCCCGCGTGTGTGTGTTTGAGTGTGGAGGAGAACGTCCTCGGTGGAGATGCAGATTTCCTCCCGCTGTCTGTCTTCACTCTCAGCCTGTAACCTCTACGGAAATTCACGTAAAAAATAAAATGCGGTGCCCTTATGGAAGAACATGTGAGCCTGACCTTGAATCAGATTTATTTTTGATGACCCACGTGGGAAAAACTTACTTATTTTAAAAGCAGCATATGGATAAAAGAAGAATGTAGCTGTGAGTCTGCAACTTTAAATGAGATTTTTGCCATCGAAATGATGAAAATAAAAGAGAGCAGATGCTAAGGCTGGGCATCATGGACTATATTTTAATTTTTACAAACCAAATGCTGATATATGATATATTTCTGTATGTACCTTTCTACAAACAAATGTTGTCACCATACCAGAAATAATTTTATTTTTTATATGATTCTAGTAAATGTAGTAAATGATCTTTAAGGGCTGCACAGTAAGCAGCAGGTTAGTGCTCATGCTTCACAGTAAAATGGTTGCTGGTTTTATTCCTCAAGTCACACAGGGACCTACTTGTGCAGAGTTTGAAGGTTCTCCTCATGCATTCCTGGGTTTCCTCTGGTTCCTCTGGTTTCCTGCTACAGACCAAAAACATGCTGACTCCTGATTAATACAGAGTTTGCTTGGTGTTGGTGGCTCAGTCTGGTTGTACACTCTTCCATCAGTTGGAAGGCTGAGGGTTTCCAGCCCAGCTCTGGCTGTCACATGTCGATGAGTCCTTGGGCAAGATATTCCCCAAGCTGCTCTGGCTGCTGCATCAGTGGCGTGTAAATGGGTATGAGGTATGTGTTAGTTGATATTATAGCTGATACTGATACATATAAACTTTAATCATCAGTGAGTGAATGTGTGAGCAGGTAGATGCGACCAACAGTGTAAAAAGGCTTTGAGTGGTGTGAGAACAGTTGTCTGTCTCCCTATTTCAGCCCTGTGATTGGCTAGAGCTCATTCCAGGGCTTACCTCGCCTTTTGCCATATGTCAGCTGGGATAGGCTCCAGCCCCTGCAACCCTTGAGAGAAAAGTAGCGCAGATGGGTTGATGGATGGATGGATGGATGGAAACGTGTTTGATTGCAGTCCTCGACTCCAATTGGGTTCCCAACATGGGTTCTAGTTTCCCTTAAGGTGGGGGGCAGAGATCTGTGTGGGGATGGGGTCAAGGCCTTGTCACCTTTGAGGCTGTCAAAACTGAGTTTACATATATCAAAGAAAATTCTCATAACCCATTCAGCCTGAACCTTATCAATGAAAGTAGGTATCTGATTTTTGCCAATATCTAATTTGCTGATATTTCCAAACTTGTTTCAGGCAAGAACAACACCTATGTCAATATGATGATGTTTTTTGTTAAGGATGTAAAGTCTGTCATACACTGGCGTTGATTTCTTCCTCTATTGTGTTTCTTCATTCAAAATTTGTTAGGTGTAAAACAAGGCTAACAAAACCAGATGCTTAAATTTATGACACTGTATTGCTTTTTTTTTTAAAAGTAGACACTCAGAGTTAAAGGTGAAGCTTTATGACACATTTGTAAATTCTGTTGATATTCAGGCAGTTATAGGGGAGCACAAACACAGTACCGAACAGTCGTTCAGCAATTTGATCATTTATTTACAGTAAAGATGACATAAAAAAAAACTACATAGACTACGAGCTGCATAGTGTTGCAGCATGCTGAAGCCAAATGGCCAAAATGGTTGAATCCCCTGCTCTCCCTGTGCATGCATGGGTTTCTCCAGGTGCTCATCCCACAGACCAAAAACATGCCTGTTAGCTTCACTCTAAATTGTGATATGTGAGTGTGGGCGTGACTGGTTGTCTGTCTCTATGACAGCACATGTAAGAAAATGATGTGTTGAGTAAATCACTCCTTATAAATCATGACATTAATAAAAAGATAATCCCCAATGAGACCAGATAATTTAAAAAATATTTTGTGTTCGTCCTTCATATTACTGTTTGTGAGTGTTACTGTAGGCGTTCTTTTGTACTGAGCATTAGGCCAGGCTTAAAAAACAACTATTTCTGTGTAAAGATTGCAGTCCAGCCCATGTCTTGTTTTAAAACATACCTTAGAATCTTGCTATATTGACCATCCCTACATGGGGATCTCCCAAACTTTTAACTGAAGCCTTTTACCGAAACCACACACATTTGAAACCAAAAGAAAAATCTTCGTAGCTCTCCTCAGTTTGATTCAGCTTTCAGTAAAACCCATCATCTCCTGGAAGTGGTGGCGAAAAGAGCCAAACATTTTGTCCAAACATTCATTCATATTTTCTCTGATTGTGCAACTTTTAAAAAATAGAAAAACAGGAACTGAATCTGATTCTCATGCAGCTGAGAGTCTCCTGGCCGTCCTCCCTGAGCACAGAAAAGTGGGCCTGCAGGGTTAATCCTGACAAACACACACGCTGCACGACTCCTCTGCTGCTTTTAGCTGGTTGGCAGTGATACCCACAGAGCTCTGAGGTCAGGGTCTCCTCGGCCTGTAGGGGGCGTCAGAGCTGCTGAGGCTCAGGGGAACCCACACTGCTCCTCTGGCTCACCTCACTGTAACTGTGAGGCTGCACAGCTGGGTTTACTAACAAAGAGCTGATGACTGTTTCTGCAGACTTAATCACTCAGACTGCACGTGAGTCAGCACAAACTGCACTTACAGAAACGTCACTTCCTGTCTGGTCTGAGTGGAATAATACTTTCACACTCTGATGATGATACTTGTCTTTTATGGGAGAGGATTGAGGCAAGGCAGAAGAATTATTAACAATGGCTGGATTTTAAATGAACATTAAGAGGAGAAAAAAACAGAAATAACAACGACAAAGTCGAAAAAATGTTAAATTATGTCTGTGTCTGAGATACGGTAAATATTTTTAAAGCTACCTCAGTGTTTCAGAATAATTCAAAATGTCAACATGAAAGCGGGCTTATATAAACTTTTGGATTTTGACTTTTTCAAGACATTTTTTTCCAGATTGTATTTAAACTTTACTCAGAATATTTATCAACATTATCCTCAATTCAGTATTTTCAATTCAGTACTTGAATTTTTAACCTTTGACTTAATTTTTAAAGTTACTTTCTGAAAATTGTCACTTTATCCCCCAAATTCTGTCCCTGTAACTTTTATAAAACTGAAATTAAGACTTAAGAATTTGTCATATTTCCTCTCTTAATGTATGTATATTTTAACTTCAATTTACACTTGTGCTTTTTCCAACATTTCAAATTTATTTTAGGAAAATTCTTGAGCTTTTATTTTATTAACAAAAGAATATTTGGCAAGGTAGCAATTTTGATAGCTACTTCATTATTTTAACAAAGAAACGAAAGGGAAACAAATGATATATGAAAATTTGAAAAATAAATGCAAAATGTAAAAATCAAAGCCAGTGTACCAAGATTTAAGTTTTGCCCTTTTCTTAACAACTTTTCAAGATTTAACTTTTTTTCAAGATGTATAAAACTTTTCCCTTGTTTTCTGGAATAATTTACGACATTGTAGGCCTATTTGAATCTATTTTTTTAAATTTTGACTTGAAACTTGATTTCAGCTTGAACTTTTGAGATTATTTTCCCAATGCTTTCAATATTTGCCTAAAGTTTGGCCCTGTAACTTTTTTAAAACTGAAGTTTGAAACATTTTGCCGATATTTTCACTTTATTTCTTACTGTATGTGTATATTTCATAGATTTGATTCATGTTTTACTTCTATGATTTAAGAACTGTATTTATTAATCCATTTTCAATAAGATCATCTTAAGATATATTGGTAGAATTTTTTTTTTTCTTTAAACATTTTAGCTTTTTCATGACAACGAGGGCCTTATTCACATTCTTACAAGAAATCCAGACTTTATCCTTAACATCATGTCCCAATTTGTCATTGACATCTCTACTTTTACCACATTCAGATTTATATTTTCAGGCCTTTTTGTCTCCATTTATAACATTTTGTATTTTTGAGCCCAACATCCATACTATATTCACATAATCATACGAATTTAAAATTTTATTACTTATTTTTTCCAATATATACTTTTTCAATTCTCAAAATATATTTCAAATTAACTAGTGATATTTTCACTTTTAGTCTAAACAATTGCCATTTTTTCTTTAATTTTCCTGTCTCAGTCATTTCAGAATTAAAGTGACCCTTGTAAAAATCTTGACTCATTTTCATGTTTCAACATTATTTTCAATGTTGTAGGTCTCTTTCAAAAGTATTGCTAAAATCTGAACATTTTCTTAATCTTATACATTTTATTTCTCAAAATTATATTCCAACATTATTATTTAGCTGGGACTTACTCCATTGACATTTCAGCTGTATTTATTTATTTATTTTTATTTTAGGCCTATTTCTACTTTATTTATCTATTTTTTTAAACTTATTTCGCTAAATTGCAAATATATTCAAATATTCCTTCTCAGAACTGTTTCTGGTATTACACTTGATGTTTGGATTTTGTTTGTCATTTCAGCTTTTATCAGAGGATGCATGAAGAAATGAAAATGATCTTGCTTACGTTTTTCTCTTCATGCATAATCAAACGTCAGTATTTTATGAGAATTAAGATGTAAATTGTGGCACTGCCTCATGAGGATTACATGCAGCACAGAGTTACTCTGAGCTGGAATATCATACAGTCATGAAATGTCCTTTTTTGAGGACTTTATATTCACATTATAGAGAAAGATAAACCTACGATCCTTCATAGTATTATTTCTGTTCCTGAGTGAGGAAACAGAGGCTTCAGTGGTTTTATTTCCACCTCCGCCTCTGTAATTCTCCTTCTCTCAGATAACACAAATGTAAAAATGGTGCAGAGCATCTCTATCAAAGGCAGCTCCAACTCTCCTTTGGTGTCTCCAGGATAAGACGGGACAATGGCCCCGAGTCCTCTCACAGGGGTCCCTGCCTGTGCCGTATCTAACGCGAGGGTGGGGAGGGTTGAAGAGGAACAATAACGGAGCCATTTAAAGGATTTGCTTCTTCATATATATCTGTACTAATCTTTAGTAGAGCCACAGTGAATAATTAGCTTTGGTACAAAAGCAGACGTTTTATGGCTCCTGTGAGCAGTGGACTTGATTTCATTAGCCCGGCCTTTATTCACCAGAGTGAGTGAGTCAGAGTGAAATGTACAGGTTCAGGCCATTTGGCACAAAGTCTCTGTGAGTGTTCGCTCAGAGTCTGATTGAAATGTCTGTCTCTGGATTCATTTGCGGGGAAGTGGGATGTGATTTGACATTTTTTAAGCTGCTTTGAGTTAGAGGTCACACAACAAATTAAAAAAGACTCTGAAGAGAAATCGGTTAAAAAAAAAGCCAACTGGAAACAAAAATTAGTCGAAAAAATCATATAAGGCGAGCTAGAATTGAAAAGTCCTTCACAAAGATCTCTCAGTTTCCACTATAAGTGAACACTTGGCAGTAACAGTTCATGGATATTGGCTCTCACATAAGGAAAGGCAGGTCCAAGCCAGCCCTAGCTATACAATTTATCAAACTGGATGGTCTTGGCCTTCTTTTAAAAGCAAGAGGGTGTCTACTTCCCGAAACTTAGGGCTGTAGTATGATTGCACAAGAATCCTGATATATAAATGAATTGCCTCCCATACGTATGCCTACTCCCAGACAAGCCTGGGCTAGTTCTAACAATCCAGCTGATCAAAACCTGTGGAATAACCACAAACAGGCCTGCAGCCTGCAAGTGCTGTGCTTTCAAGACCTTATTAGGGAACAGGAGTGGTGTCCAACCACTTAGTGCTTGTTTGGTAAAAGGAATATTTGAAAGGTTTTAAGGCAACAAAATGGGGAAAAGAGAAATTAACACTAAGAACAAATCAATTGTCTGTAGTTCCAAATGGATGATAGAAGTTGGCAACAATATCTAAGACAGGAAGGAATAATTTGATTTAATCATGAGCAAACCTATGCTGATGGCCTATGATCAAAGTCAAGCCTGAGCCAGCCTTAGAAATCAATCAATCAAAACAGAGAGGTGTAGCACCATTATTGCCCTGATCTGATATAAGAGAGCCAAAGCTGAGAAACACCTGTACAGTAATTTTGATTTGTATGGGCTCTGCTTCCCATACTACTTTTGGAGACTCAAGGAATCAGTTGTTAATGAATTGCAATGAAAATTGCCCCTAATTTGTCCAATAGTACAAAACAAAATTCCAGTAAAGATGAGTGAAATGTAAGTACAAACATAATATAATGGTATGGAAATAATTTCAACCTTGTCAAATGTAGTTGTAGATCTGAGACAAGCCATAGCCAATTCTTATCATCAAATTCTTTCAAACCAGGAAAGTCCAGGCCAAAAGTGGAAGGAAAAAATATGTATTTTATCCAGTGGTTTAGCCAAGACACACACTATGATAAGTTCTTTCCTGAACAGTAAAGCCTTGACCAAGATAAAGTTGGCTTCCAGTCAGCTGGAAAATGTTTGAATGTTATCTCTAGTATCTAAAATACTGGCCTCCCGTACTACTTTTACAAACTCAAAACACAACGAACAGGCCAGCTGTCTACAGCTTTACTATAAACCTTTCAAAAACAGGAAGTTCTTGGCCTTAGGTAAGCATTTGGATTTTGGCAATAAGTAGATAGACCAGCCTTATAATAGCCAATGATAGATAGAACAAGCCCAAGCCAACTATAAATATTTAAATTTATTCAAAACGATAAAGTCCCAGCTTCCTCTTGTACCAGTATAGAGTGGTGGGATAGCCAAACTGGAACAACTTTGCACAGAAATGCTGGTATCCCACAGGTCTGCCTCCTATACTACTTTTAGACCATCAAGACATGACAAACAGGCATCTGCAGGACAAGGTGTTGTTAGAGGCCAGGAGCTCTGGAAGAAGTGATGATGTCTGATGATTATTACTTTTGAAAGTTTGAGGGTGGCTTCTAAACTCCATAATTCTTAAGTGAAGCAGTGTAGAGATGGTGGTATGAGATTTTTTTTTATCTGTTCTAAGCTCTTGTCATTTGAAACTCTACTTTGCTAAGATTGTAAAGTATTTTAGGACTTTTAAGGACAGCCAGATCATTTGTAGTTATTCTTCCAGGAAAGGAGTACAACTTAAGATTGATTCTATATAGTTGTAGATCTATGTACATTGTTTTATTAGTTGATATTATGGTCTTCAGTGTCAGCTGTTAAACCAACCGAACCCTTACAGTTCTGCCAGCTACTACCATTAAAAACAAATATGCATTTGAGACAAATATTTTTAATGAGAAGGAACACTGAAACTTCTCTTGAGGCTTGAGGTTTACTGGCACTTTGAGAGAAAACTCTGTTTGTAGACAGAATAAGAGAAAGCCTTCAGTGGATGTTTTTGTTTAAGTCTAAATTATGTCAATTACATCTCTTGTCAGTCTAACATTTTAGAATCGAGCTTTAAAAACTCTGTTCTTGGCAGCTCATTTTGTTACAAATCCAAACTTCCTTACAGTCTGTATGGCTCTTTTTGAGGACTCTTGTGGTTCAGTGTTGGCATGATTGAGCTAAGGGATGGAGAAGGAAATGCAGGATCATCTAAGACATATACAACCATAGAGGAATAACAGACAGCTGGACCAATGTAACACTTGAAGAAACTGTCAAAAAGATAATAGGGAATCGCAAAGTCATTGCTTCTGATCTTGATGTTTTGATCTCAGAGCAACATCTTAGATCCCTAACTTCACTCATACAGCTCATAACAAGCTGTAACCTGACCTGACTAAGCTTGTTTGGAGCCAAAGGTGGGACCTGCAAGCAAAGGTGACATTAACAGTTACAAATAGCAAGCCAAAGAACGACCCAGTCTGTCCTGGACTAACAATGAGAGACTTTGTCTCACTGATACTAAGACAAACAGGACCTGCTCTAGGACTTTCATTAGTGGGTCATACCTGGGCTTAAACAAACAAAGTGCTGGTGTGCTAAACCCAAAATGATTCCTTACAGAAAAAAAAGAAAAGAAAAAGAAAAGAAATCTAAGGCAAACAAACAAATACACAAACAAACTAAAAATCCACAGAATTTTCAGAAAACTAGAGACATTAATTCTATATGATATGGGTGCTTTAACACCTAACATGTCAGGTCTGGACCAAATGAACTCTGGTTCACTTTATTGGAAAGTTCGGTTGATTTGGGGTGGTGTGAAAGCTCACACAAGCTTTGGTGTGGAACTCTGGTCTGTATGAGGTGTGAAAGCCACCACCATCACTGATATCAAGCAGAGTGCAGCCATCGTTAGCATTGCTACCCCTGCCAGTCTTTCTTTCTCTAAAGGGTTAACGCCCACAAATCCATGCAGAAGACAGTTACACATAATTGTGGTCAGTGTGGAAGTGTCACCTGAGGCAGCCTAAATGTGGCTTTATCTCTATCTTATGGCGCAGCCTACTTTCAAACTACCTCGACCTAAACAATCGTTGTAGTCGAAGCTGGTTGTGTGTTTCCAGGTCATAGTGCAACAATAGGTTGGATGGAAGGGCCAAAGACTGCAGCTACAGCCCCAACTAGTGGAGGGTATCTATATCATGCATCATTTGGCTTTCGTCTGAATGACAAAGTGCAGTGTGAAAACTGAAACAATGTTGAAACTTCACCCTCGAACCAAATGAAGTCTGCCCAACTTCAGGCATGAATGCGACCTGAGTCTCTAGTCTTCTTAGGGTTTGAGCCTGGCTATGGCATGTCAATGTGTCTAAGGGCAAGACAGTTGACCCCAAATGGCTCCCTCTTCTGTATCAGTGTAAATGTAATGTAAATGAGTCTGAAAGAACAGAGATGTGTTAGCTATTCTGATGGAAAACATACAAAGAAATTCAGATCCATCGGTGAGTGGATGTGAGAAGTAAATAAAAAGATGTGACCTGCTGTGTAAAAGTGATTTGAGTAGTCAGTGGCTACAGTGACTGTAGTTTGCCGTAACATCTTGAGCATTTGCTCTTCCAAAATACTAGTCAGCAGTGTAATTGGCATTCCAGTCCTGCAATGTTTGCTGCTTTTACACAAAGAAATTAGCATGCAAAAGTAGTACCAAACAAAGATGATGGTCACATCTGCTACTGCTTCCATGCCGCTACCTTCAGTTCAGAAGCAGGGCTGATCTCCATGACTGTGGCTAATGTTTATGCTATTGATATGAACCTTATACAGCCCCGTGGAAAAAATCTCAAACTATCCCCTTAAAAGTTACTGGGTGTTCTTTCTTAGCTGAGGTTCTAGTGACAAATCTGTCATTTGCATTCCTAAGTCTCTATGGAAAAGAAAATCAAGCTATTGGTGACCACACTGCAACAAGCTCACCAAAAAGTTAGAAGTTTTCCACTTCAGTGGTTCAATATACAACATCTATGAAGGTTTGAATCCCAGCGCAGCAGTTAGCATCCCATATGACCCCATCAGTCTTGTATAATAAGAGCACTCAACACAGCTCACCATCATGGAGAATCAGACCAGCGGGCTTGGCCACCCATTCAGATATGTTGTCCATTTTCCTATCACAGCTGCACCACACAGCTCGATATTTTCAGCCCTGCTGCCCAAAATGACTGGGTGCAAGATGCCAGTCCTGATGTCAGATCATCCAGAGCATGTTGTACTCATTTTAGTCAGACATTTGGACTTTCTTGTCGGTGTCATATGGACCATTTAACTCCCTGGATTTATGGCCATCAAACCCCAACCTTTGATATGAGCCTTGCTATATCCATCTTGGCAGAATTTCCTCTATAAAAACAAAAACCTCTCTGACTGAGTGCATTAGGGACATTTGTGCAGCACATACCCCAAACTCATACATCCCCCAGCAGGAATACTTAAATGCATGTTTCTGTTCCACCGCATTGAAACGTGGATTAGAGGTGCAGACCATGAACTTTTAAAGGACCTTTTTACCTTCTAATCATGTTGTGTTCCAGTTTCTCCTCCATGACAACCGCTTTTAAAGACAGCTTCAGGCAGAAAGGTTACTGTGCTAATGAAGAGGACCTGAAAAGCTCCCACACGATATGAACTGCTGTACCTGTTTCACAATTTCTGCAGCTGTAGATAATTACCAGCTGAGGAATGTTTTCTGGTCCATTGAACAGGCTTTCTTGCACAAACAGCAAACCTTCAAACTCCGTGTTGTAATCGAGGGTTTTTTGTCTACAGGAATGTGAACTGCACATGTGAGTTTGTGTGTGACAGGTGGTGTGTGAGCAGACAAAGAGAAAAGTGAATAAAGTTTGAAACAAAACACTGAGACAAAAAACAAACAAAAGACAAAACTGGATACTCTACATAGTGGTAAAATGCTTCGGTGAGGGATACAACCTTCAGACAGGAAAGGCACAGTGATGGATCAAGAGGGAGTGCTGGAGTGTTTTTGTCATTTCTTAAAGGGTAGAGGGTCATGTTCTGTGACATGATTTAAAGTCACAGAGACCTTGACCTTTTATGTCCTCAGTTTATCAATATTAACTTTAAGTAGGCATGGACATCTGTGCAATGCTTGAACGAAATCCCTTAATATCCATTCATACATCCTTTAAAACAGGCAATAACCCTAAATCCACACAGAAAGACCTGAACCAACTCAGGGAATCAAACAAGGACCCTCCTTGCACGAGCAGTACTGCCTGTGTGATCTTTAAATGTGTTCTTGAGAAATCAAGAGCAAGGGATGAACATGAAGGACTTTGAGCTTTAAGCTCCAAGACTTCGACAAGTCAGAATTTTACACCTTGCCTAGTGGCATGCCACTTCAGAGCATGGCATGTCTACTCTAAGTGACATTTGCCACCTTGCTTAGTGGCATTCCACTTAATAATTAATTGTAAATAAATTAAAATATGACACAGCAGTACTGAATTGTTTATTAAAAACATTATGTACTGTTTATGTTCCTGCATATCAATAGTAGCTCACATTCTACAGTGTAAATCTGTACTTTTTTATTAGGTATTAAAATACACATCATTTCTTCCATGAACTACTGCTGTGTCAGATGCAGCAGTAGCATGCCACTCCACCAGAGGAAGTGGCATGTCACTTAAAGAGTGGCAGCTGCTTCTTCTAGTCACAGGCCTACTACATGCCACATTTGGATCACAGTGCTATTGGAGTCACAGCAAGATCTGACATGTGGCAGGCACTAGGGGGCTTGTGGAGGGCAAGTCTCTTTGGCAGCAGATACTGCTCTTTACCTGTAGTGGCATGCCACTTGAAATGTGACATGGCAGTACTTAATGGTTCCTGGAAGACCTGCAAAACAATAGCTGTAACCTACAATCGGAAATTTGTACTTTTTACTTTGTATTTTCATAAAAAGTAATATCTTCCATAAACTACTGCCATGTCAAATTCACAAGCAGCATGTCCATATGTAGGCAGGGTAGAAAATGGTACTAGAAAGAACAACATGTCATGTTATTAAGTTGTATGCCACGTTGCAAGCTGTCAAAAGCCACTAGAAGAAGCAACATTTCACTAAAAGGGTTGCACCTGCAGCTAAAAAGACAGACCTGCCACAAAACCCCTAGTGGCCTACCCCCGTGTCACTTTTAGTTTCAGTGCTACTTGCTAAATGAGAAATTGAGTAATTGGAATATCATTGTGTAAAGCATGAAGTAAATCCCAAATGTATTTGAAATATGACTTTTGTAAACATGATTAACATGGACCTCAATGATCTTGATCAGTGATTTTGTAAATGTATTTCGTCCATCCTTGAATCAGAGTGAACATTAGCTCAATCTTCAACGGAAATACCTCAAAGCATTCTTGAGATGTTACACTCAAAAGCAAGGGATAATATGTGTCCAAGTGACCTTGATGTTTGACCTTTGACTTCTGAGATGAGAGCAATTCATTCTTGAGTCAGAGTGGGCACTTGCGCTGATCCTCTGAAGGCATACGTGAGACATTCTGTTCACAAGAATGGCATGTACAGTATGTATGTAGGAAACGCTTAAAACGCTGCTGGCCCTGGCTGTCACCACAGCAGAGGCATAATGAGCTGGATTACATACATTCCCTTTCTGAGGTGAAGGTACTGAATCCATAAGAAGTTCTAAAAATTCCCCTCTTGGCTGACTGGAGGTATAGTGGTGGTGGTGGTGGTGGTGGTGGTGGTGGTGATGGTGGTGTTGGAGGGACGGGGGCTCCCTCAGATCAAGGTCTGGAGTAATTGCTACAAAGGCAGCAATTCTCCTCTGAGGCATTTGGAGCGAGGTGAAACTAAGTGTGAGCGGAATTAGCAGAAGGCTGAATAAAGCTCTTGAGAAGTTAGGAGACATTATGGTAATATGGAGAGAACAACCAACCTAGAACAATTTCAGGGGGATTCCTCTCATAGAAGTCGGCACGGGAAAACACAGAGGAAGAGGAGGAGGAGGGCGGGGTGAAGGAAATAGAACAAAAACATAAAGAAATGGCTTCATTAGAAGTAGAAACATTTACAGTGACATTTAGAGGAGCTGGGATGTATGAATAAATATGCATAATGTTGCTGGGAAGCATGGAGAGCTTCTCAGGGGCAGAAGGAGGCTGAAAGTGATGGCTCCTGAATTAATGATGAGGGAGCTTACTGTCTGTCTCTGCTGCATGAGTGTCTGTGTGAGTTAGGGATGGGAAATATGAAACGAAAATCATAGCAGTACTTTTAGTCAAACATGATTTACTGATAGACATTTTGGAGTAAAGAAAGAACAATTTGGTTGCAGCAATCCCAGAATGTGGGTATGTTTTTTGTAGAAATCAAACTTTGGTACCTGAAAGTTTGGTAATTTGTTGATCTTTAGTCATGTTTGCAACTAAGGTAGAGAGAGAGTGAAGGCTGTCAAAAATCAGGAGGGTTTCCAAACATTTCAGCCCCTGAAATATAAAGTGAAACCCCAATGAGACCCTAGTCCATAGGAGTGATTAAATCATACATTACTGTGCAAAAAAACTAACTAAAAACCGTTCTCAACACTGGGACAGGAGCAACACAAATTAATATAAACGCCTGAAATATCAACATAATTCTAAAGGCTGGTCACTTCATCGGGTACACCTTGGTTGTATCAGGTTGGAGCCTCTTTGCCTTCAGAATTTTGCCATTGGTGTCTTTAGACTCTTCACTTGCAAGAAGATCCAAGTTTTCTTGTTCTTTGTTGGAAAGAGGGATATTCTGGAATATTTTGCATTGCTCTATTCCTGTAAAATAACTTTAAAATAAAAACAGGCCCTTTAGAAATCTTAATAGAGGGTTTATGTTGCATTTTGCAGTGTTTCTAAATTTCTGAAAGACATGTTTTAAAAGTTTAGGTCTTTAAAATGACAGGTTACGGCATCAGACAAATGAAATCTGCAAAACATATGTTTGGCAGGGTTGAAAGATCAGAAATTAATGAAGACTGAACCAGTTGTGTCATTAAATAGAACAAATTGGCTGTAATGATTATAAGTGGTCATTTAAAAAAAAAAATCTATTTTATTACATCCATTTACTTATTTATTCACGTGAGTGACAGATGGTTGGTTTGAGAGACTGTGCGAAATATGTCCATGGGGCTGTAAATTGCTTTGCAGCATCCTTACTTCAGCAGATCATCTTGAGCATGTCTACATGCCCAATGCATTAAGTTGCTGCCATGTGCTTGGGTGATTAGCTATTTGTGTTACCAAACTGTTAAATAGGGGTACCTACCAAAGTGGCTGGTTAGAGTATATTCAGTTAAGCTTTACTTCATCACTCTTCCTCCTGCTTTAAGAATATTTGTATATCTGCATAAACCTGCTCTGTTTCCCAGCCCTAGAACAAGTGTCTGCACATGTGACAGCTCTTAGCTGCAAATGGATGTGGGTGTGCGTGAACTTGGGGCACACACATATCTAAGTCACACTTGCAGCCCCCCAATTTCACATCATCACTGATGGAAATTACCCAATCCTCAGTCCCTAATCAAGCCAACATTTTTGGAGGCGCACAGATTTGCAATTGTCTCTGATGCTTAATTACATTTCTGGAAAGCCCGGGTGCAAACTGCCTGGCAAATTCCAATTTTTGGGAGAGATATATTTTTTTCTTCTCCGATGGGTTAATGTTCTTTTCACCACTTGTTTTTTTTTTTTTTCTCTCTCCTGTCAGTAGGCTGAGACGATGAATATTGTGCCGCTCATCATCAAACGCAGAGGGAGAAGCCCCGGAGATCAGGGCAATGGAGGGGAGGAAGGGAGGGAGGAGGAGCAGAGCGGGAGGGAGCTGTCAGGGAGAAATGCTATGTAGGTCAATGAAGAATTGCACCGGGATATTGCCTCCTCAGCTCACAGTCTGGAGGCTGATTTGATTTCCGGTGAATCCATCCGACTTGAATTATGAGAGATTACCCTCCTTAAAATCACCTTGGTGACTGCAGAAGACACCTCCTGCTCTCAGGGGAGATCCATACGAGGAGATCCATAGGAGTATATTGGATATTATATATACCTTCAGTCTGTAGAAGTTCTCCAGATAAAGCTTAGTCATTCAGAGTGTGTGCTGTCAAGGCTGGCTCGCATGTAATAGGCGGGGATATGTATGTCCTTATAATGTAAAATTGCCAGAAAATACACAAAAAGAAACATAAAGCCACTTTTATACAGTTTGCTTAAAGGGATAGTTCAGCGTTTTTTATGTTTAGTTGTATGAGGTCCTTGACAGCAATCACTGAAGTGGTTAAAAGGGCTCCCACAGCTCTGCAACCTTAAGAGGAACAAGCTGAGACTGCCAGTAAGGTACACTGCTGTTTACGGGTGCAGTTATTTTGCAAAATTGTGTGAATTTTAAGACAAAATAAGCTTCAAAACTATGTCAGATCAAATGTGCAATTGGGTGCAAAATGTCAGAGCTCTTTGTTTTTCCTCCAGGAAGTCTCTGTGTTTGGCACTATTTAACGATGCAGCATATATTGATGTGTTCTTCCGCCTGTGTTCATTGATTACGCCCGCTGAATCTAAGGAAACTCCTCTTCTGTCTACTCTGGCTCATAGAGTTAATCTTTGCATTGACAGTAAAAGGAAAGTCATCGTCACTTGAGCCAAAATCACTCATATTTGGTTCAGTAGCAGTTTCTTCCGCTGTCATCCTAAAGCACATAGCCATCTGCTGCACCATAAAATAGTGCCAATCACAGAGACTTCCTGTAGGAAAAATTTAAGTTCTCTGAAAATTTTTACTCAATCAGAAATTCGACCCCTTAGCTTTGTGGCTAATTTTTACTAAAGGAAATCATAAAGGTAAATCATGGTCTTCATTTAGGATGGACTATGTTTGCTAACCCTCATGGGCCTCGACATGACTCTGGGCCCCAGAAAGTTTTCCCCTTTCTCCCCCCTTATGGGCAGCCTTGGTTCAGTGTGTCCTGATGTCTGCGCATGTAACTCCAGTTCATATATTTGATTTTGATGTCTGCTATAGAGTATGTTAGCAATCACAAATATTCCAAAAACCTTCCAGATTCCACATACTGAGCGCCCTGATCTAGCTGTATTCTCACTCTGCCTGAGATGCTCTGTTTGAACTCTTGTCACTTTAAGGCCCCCTTTCCCATGTGGGTCCAGTCTGTCCTAACTAGTCTGTTTAGCTGACAAAACAGCAAACAATGACATGACATCACAGTGGTAGGACTATTTAGGGGGGTAGGGGGAACAAGCTGGTTACAGCAGCTGTTGGAGCTGTTCATCGGCAGAGAGGAAGATGTCTTGATGCTGCAGACCTTTTTGTCCTCTGCATAGAAGTCTCTATCACAGGACAGAGACGTCTGAAACGCACTTAAGAGTCTATCAAAAATCATCATGACCTCTTCAATGAAAATATAAGTTCATCATTTGGACCAAATATTTTCGAGTTAGATATGTTTTCTGCTAAACTGTGAATTTAAATTTAAACCAGTCACCTGCAAACAAATTTATAGATAAATTGCTATGTTAACCCCCTTCTTAGAGATGTGATGTCTTTGACTCCTTTCATCCCACTTCTCGGGCAGCCAGACAACAATGTTTTAATATTTTCCAATTCTTTTATTACGTGTCTCCAGCTTAGAGAAGTTTCCTCTTTTTAACATTATTCGTCCCTTCATGAGGTAAATTTAGGGGCCAAGGCCAGCTGCTGTAACATATAGGGGTGTGAGATTTTTTTGTTAGGATGATTTCAGCTGTCATTTATCAGAATCAGAATCAGATTTATTGTCAAGTAGGTTTTTACACTTACAAGGAATTTGTTCTGGTGTTCTTGGTGCAAGTACAAACAGACAAATAAGTAAAAAGATAATAATAATAATACAAATATTAAAAATACTCAAGGTGCATGCATCATTCATTAGAATGAAATCAAGTCAAATAAGAATAAAATCAGATATAAAATATAGGATAAAATGTACAGTCATTTACCTAGTCACATGGGGGGTTATGTAACCCAACTAGAGCTGGTTCAGCGATTAGTTTTTCACTGGGATGTCAGTGACTGAGAAGGCTGCATAAAGTTCGTGTCAGGTAGAGGGTGGAGGTAGGGGTGGATCCCAGCATCCAAACAACAGTTCATTGTTTGGATGCTGGGATAGATGATTTCTACACCGGATTGTTAAATAAGAGTCACTTGGTTCAGATATTGTTGTCTCACAGTACAGAACATGGTGCACAGTCTATAGCTGTCACCATACAGCCATATGGGCAGCTAGGTGAATAAAACAAGTCAGCACAATGACAGGCTATTATTTAAGTGCTGTTTTGTGATCACTGTATAAAATGCTCCATTGTATGAGGAAACCTAGCAACAGGCAGAAACCTTAACATTGAATGACAGTAAAAAACTTCACTGACATCTTAAGAGGAAAGTGAAAGTGAGAAAAAAGAGATGTGCTCTCTGAAGATTTCCTGCTCTCAGTGCACAATTCCTCTTACAATACGTGAGGCAAACAGAAATCACTCTTTGTAACTTCCTCATGGCGCTGTGCTTTTATGGAACCCCCCCAAAGATAAATGTCACGAGAGCCGAGTACCCCTGCTAAGACTTGCACAAATAATGGATCAGTAACTCCAAAATAAACAGCGGTTTTATATGTTTTTATTGATTCTATTAGCCCAAGGACACAAATTCTTGACTAAAGACCCTGGAAAGGAATACAGTCAAGTGTTTTATCATTATTAATTAAGATGTGTTAACCTAGGGTGTCATGGTGGCACAGCAGCCAGGGCATGTGCCTCACAGCAAAAAGGTTGCTGGTTTGATTTCCATGTTAGCAGGAAATGTGGAGTTTTTATGTTCTCTCTGTCCGTGCATGGGTTCTCTCTGGGCACTCCAGCTTCAACCCTCAGACCAAAAACATCCTGTTGATAGGGGACTATAAATTGCCCTTAGGTATGTGAGTGACCGTGAATTGTTGTCTGTCTCTCTATGTGGTCCTGCAATTAGCTGGCGACTGGTCCAGGGTGTACTGGTATGACTCCAGCCTCCTGCAAGCCCAAAGGAATAATAATGGATGGATGTTAACCTAATTTCGAACCTAAATCAGACATACTTTAAATCAAGACTGCCTTTGTATCAACAGCTCTTTTATTACTTGGACAGTTATTAGTCATTTTGTGGGCTTTTTGGCCTTTATTGATACTGGAGAGAGGAGGGATGGACTTGGAAAGGTGGGTCAGGAGAAGGTAAAGAAACAAAGCCAAAGGGCATCAGGTTGGACTTAAACCTGGGCCATCTGCACAAGAGAAGAGCCTCAACATATGGCAAATACATGATTGTAACCCACTGACATCTCTTTGCTCTGTTTGTAGAGGTAGCATCAGTCAGTGAGTGTCTCTGCCTTGGTGTGTGTGTTAGGGCACGCATCGTGTCACACAGAACCAAGCCGCATTACAGTGTGAATTGACACAAATATTCCCTTGGAAGTGCTGTGAATGTCTTGAAATGTAAAGATGACTGAGCTTTGTTGTGGCACTTTGTGTGAGGGCGCTTCGAACAGGGCTACTGAGCAGTTTTCAGCTGCTGCTCCACTACTGTAAATCATATAATTTAGCCTTAAAAGACAAAATAGCTCAAGATTGATCCATTAAAGTAATCTAATGTAATATTTTTGGACCTTAATCGCATCATGGTGGACATGTTAAGCTGACAGCCCTGATCATGGCAGATTGCCTGCATTAAGTGAACACTCTAATCCTCGGGGCCTTTTTGTTCATCACTGATGGAGCCTGAGATACTGAAGTGAATTCAGTCATTGTTCTTCTCCATAAAGCAGTCACATGTGCTTTTGTTTACTCTCTTACTGCCTTGTTTTAGGGAGTGAGGCAACAAAGGATCTCCACTTTTGCCTATGTTTATACTATTCAAAGTGCTGAGTCATCAGTGCACAGTGATGTCTTTAAATGCTCTATTTGCCTGCTGAAATACAGAGCATAGATAGTTAGAGCAAAGCCCCTCCCTGCCCTGTGCATGCTTTATTCAGTTAGTAATTACCACAACAGGTGGTAAACCTAGCTGCCCCTCTGGCCCTCTTGGCTGGGTTAAAGACACACACACACAGGGGTCAGAAATGGAGCCTCAAACGGCAGCACAATGAGCACAAAGCCCAGTGTCATAGTAATTAAGAAGAGGAAATCCCTACAATGGCGGCCCGGCCTGTGATGGTAAAGATTAGCTGAAACAGTGAGACGGGACGCCGAGGAACATGAGACGCCGGCCTTTGTAGATGAGTGTGTGTTATAGTGTGTGTGTGTGTTGCTGGAGGGGTGGGAGGTATGTCATCAGTCTTTCTGTTGGAGCTCGTGGAGAGGACAGTGTATGCCGTCATGCTGAGACATATACTTTATGTTTCTCCATTTTTCATGTAGCTATTTTAACACCTTTGTTTGTGTCTTTTATATTTCTGTCTTTGTCACGAGGTTAAGCTGTTGTCATGAGGCTGCTGACAGAACGGTGGATCATATGACAGGAGCGCTGCTGCACTCATGGATTGTTTATAGATGTGACAGAAGACAGGATGTGACTTAACAGCCGCTGAGATTACAGAGAAAAAAATAAAGCTGATGCTCGAGTCTGAGGAAACTTAGACAGGAAGTGTAAACTATAATGTATCATCCTCTGAAAATATGAATCACAAGACTCCCAGTCTTAAAGAAATGTTTTCAGAGAAAGCAGAAGCACAGAGGGGAATTTTCAGCTTACGTTAATTGTGTTACTGAAGATTTGACACAAACATACCAATAAAACAATTCTTACTGTCAGCTTTCCATCTGCAGTAGTGATGGGCAATACCAAACTTTTTCAAATCCATACCATACAATATTTTTCAGTGTAATTTTTCTAATACTGATACCAATTATCTCCTGCAGTGCATACAAAATGTGAATTAATTTTTTTGTTTTGTTTTTCAATGACCAAAAGCACATAAAGGAAATTAAGTTTTAAGTCTTTGTCCCAAGAAAATAAATTTGGCAAATGTTTCACCATTAAAGACTTAAGTGACAAAGTTCTTTGGATGACTTGCTGTTTATCTGATAAATACAAATACAAAGTAAGGCACGGTGGTGCAGCAGGCCCCACAGCCAGAGGGTTGCTGGTTCAAACCCAGTGTCAGTCAGGGCCTTTCTGAATTTGCATGTTCTCCCCGTCTTCCTCCCAAAAAAATGCTTGCTAGGTTGATTGGTGACTCCAAATTGCCTTAGGCGTGAGTGTGAGTGTGAATGGTTTTCTGTCTCTCTATGTGGCCCTGTGATTTGCTGGTGACTGGTTCAGAATGTACCCCGCCTCTCGCCCAATGTCAGCTGGGATAGACTCAAGCCCCCCGGGACCCCAAAAGAGATAAGCTGTATAGATAATTGATGGATTAAATGAAACAACTATACCAACCCAGGCATGTTACACTGAATCATAAATCTTTTTAGACAAAATATAATAAATTGTACATTACTTAAAACATGACTTTGCAATTTTTGGGGGAGTAACGATCCAAAAAATGGTGTTTTCTTTTTGTCATTCCTATGTTAGTTTGCCACAAAACTGTATTAAGTTTTGTGGGTGCATTTGAGTGCTGCTTATGGTCTCCATGGTCACATGAAAGTGGAGCTGTCTTCACACAAAGAAAGAGAGAAAGACTAAAATCAGCTCGTGGAGCTTCACAGATAAACGCTTTGTTGGAGTAATCAGTTGGTATTGACATTTTAGGGGAGCAATAGACACCAAAGAGCGCCTTCAATGTATCTATACTTTGATACTCAATATCGGTAGTCCCATCCCTAATCTGCAGCATAGACAGGGTAAATAATTGTGTTGTCCAGGTTATTTGTTTGATTTTTAGATTAATTCCAGTAGTTTAAGGTGTTATATGTCAGATATGAGGAAGAGCTTTTTGTCTTTCTCCTCCCTCCCTCTGAAGCCACACAACCGTTTATCAGTTAGTGCCACCCCCGAGTGTGTCCCCTACATAAATTCAATTAAAGTAGAGAGGAGTTAAATATGAAGACCTATGACCTCCAAAATCTGCTTGGCTTCTTCTTGAGTTTGAGTGAACCTTTTAGTGTTAATATTAAAAAAAAAAATTCCAACTAAGCAGTCTAGAAATATTTGGTTCACAAGATCAAAATCAAATCATTTTATTAGGTTTTATGACTGTGACTAGCATATAATCTTGATAATCTAATTAATTATCAGTAATTAGAATTAACTCAAGCCCTCCAAAGCATAAGGATGAACATGGTATTCAATCATCATGACCTGTGACCTATTTATGCCAAGATTAAGTTATTATTAATTTTGAGTGTGTCATTTTAATGTTCGTGATGCTTTTGTCCAAGTAATTTGTGTGAATTTACATATAGGAGTTCACTTGCAGGGTCGGGGGGGCGAATACAGTGATGGCACACAACTTTTTCACCTTGGAGTAGTAGCTTCTCAGAAATAATTTCCAAAAAGAAACATCATCCATCATATATTTTTAATGTCTCTGTCCACATGTATCTTAAACCACAGATATTTAATTGAACAGTTGGCTATACATTGGTACTAACTGGCCTTTTCAAGGGCACGTCTGTGCACTATCTGCTGTAAAGATGTGCATATTTTTGTTTAGAGAACTAAAGCCAAGGTTTCATATCAGAAAGAGCAGCAGTAGGCTGCAACAGTTCTGTGTTATTCCAAACATAGACTTATTTGAACATAAGATTTTACTTATGACCAAATTTAAACTCTACTAATGTTTAGGGTGTTGCACCGGCTAATGTAGTTCCAACGTGGGCTTCAGTTGTAACTTGAATCTTACACTTTCCTCCTAGTAGGTATTAAAACCTCTGTAAATACGGTCGTGAATGTAACATTTAAAAAAGATGGGATAACTTGGAGGATTCGAAGGAGCAGAGGTTCTTAGAGGGTGATTTTATTACCTTAAAGATTAATTAAGTGATCAGTGTTCTGGCTTGAGTATTTCATACATAGTTCACAAGAAAAGCATTCTTAAGATATTGTGTTCACAAGCAAGGGATGAAATTGCAGTTCCATGAACATGACCTTTGACATACTTAGATTAACTTGACAGTTTGAGTTTGTAGAAGTTTGAAGAAAATTTCAAGAGTTCTTGAGATTTTGTGCTCTCAAGAGCAGTCCAGACAGACAGACAATCTGATAATATAATAGCTGTGGCTGTCTGTTGCTGATGTGGAGGCTTAACAATCTGATTAGTTTTGACCATTATGTACAAAAACATTTTTTTTTGTTGATTTTGACAACCAATACAGAAGGTTAGATAATCCATCTTAACTGCCTTCCTGTTTACAACAATGTTTCTTGTTCACTTCTGTCATGGTCCATCTTTCCAAACATCCACCAAATTGAATATTATGTAATAGCTCATATAACCAAGAGACATGAACCTAAAAATCTATTTCTATCCTCAGAATGAAAACCGCAGTTCTTCCTCATGTTAAAGTTTATGTTGTTTTACCTCAAGCGGATGTCTGCGGTGCAGTGAGGCTTCATCTCTTCTTTCTGCCAGCTCACGGTGACCCCTGAAGTCCTCCCCGTCAATATGTGGAGTTGTTATCCCGACTGCAGCGTAGTGCCATCACTGCAGGAACAAACTAACTCTATTTCAGCATGTCAGAGTGCAGCCCTGAGAGAAACCAACCTGTCCGCTGAGACAAATCGAGACGGACAGCAAGAGAAAGAGATACAGCAGGACAGGGAGTGAGCAGATGAAGAGGCAGGGAGAGACAAATAGATGCAGGCTGAGAAAGAGTGAGAAAGAAAGAGGCTGAAATATTTGGAGTCAGATAGGAGTGAATGAAAAATGTATGTACATCAAGAGAGGGGAATGGAATTGGATGTGGGGAGAAGGATGGAGGGAGAAAGAGTGCTCGGCAGAGATGGAGGAGTGGAAAGAGTGGAGGGGGAAAAAGAGGTTTGGAGTTGAATGCAGACAGAAAGAGAGGGAGGAAGAAATAGAGGCTGACAGGGAGAAAGAAAAATGTGATTGGATGCAGACATAGAAACAAAGAAAGTTAAGTACAGAGAATGAATGACAGGACTGTACTGTAACCACATCTTTGTTTAATATAAATAAAATCCAAGCTGGGAATCTTCAGGGCAATTTCAGTCTTACATACAAAACATTCCAATTTTTACTCATCATTATTAAATATCACACATTTGCTTCTGAGAACTGTTGATCCAACCTTTGGATATTCTCAAGGAACAATCCTGAGGTAGTTATAAAAGCTCCAAGACAGTAAAAGTTGGTGAAGATGAGCCCTGATGTGATGAAGGCTTTGGACATTGTTGGACTTTCATGCCAGGGCCAGTGCCTTTGGTGTGGAAAACTGGGGTGGGGGTCCCGATGTTCTGAATGGAGGCCTGAGAGTGAGCTCCAACTCCTGGGGTATCCTCTACTCAGCTTCCCTGGGAAGGCTCACTCCAGGGGGCTGAAAAGGAGGCTCTGGCCAATTGTTGAATCAGATTCAGGAGGAGCAATGTGGGATTAGTCCTGGGTGTGGGACAGTAGACCAGCTGTTAACCTTTGCAGGGCCTCTTGATGGAGCAGACAAGTTTGCCCATCCAACTGCATGTGCTTTGTGAACTTGGAGAAGGCCTCCAACCATGGATCCAGTTTGACCAATACGTGGGGGTCAAACGGACCTCAAGGAAAACCTAGAGCAGGCTGGAAGACTTATATGTCCTGTCTGACCTGGAGACAGAAAAGTGTAAAAATGGATAGATGATGAATGATTGGATAGATGGACGTTGTGTATCATTATTAACCCCATTGAAAGGACAAAAATTTAACTATGATATGCATAATTGATCCTTTTAGAATTTTTAAGTTACTCAAAATCATGATTGATTATTTTATCGGCTCTTGATTTTAAAAATAGGGTTGTTGAATATTTGATTGTAGGCTCCTTTTCCCTATTTCTCTGTTTACACACAGAAAAGGTGGCACAGATTAGACATATTCAGAATTCCTTCTTGGGCTTCCTCTTGTAAAATCTTGTTTGCTTATGTTTAAACTTTCACCGAGCAGAGAGCACAGAGACAGTAAAAGAGAAAGAGGCATTAGGACAGAGAGAGAGGGAGTAGCTTAGAAAGAAGTAGACGGAGAGAAACTTGGGGATTCAGAAACTTTCCCTGCAACAACTTTCACAGACTTTGTGGCTTCCAGACTGAGATGAATCTTATTTGAAGGAAAACCAACCTGGTCCCTGCTGAACCGCAGACTTCCAAGAACTGAGTCTAGTAAAGCATGTGTTTATTTGTGAAGGCCTCAGATACATGTCATGCTGGTTTCTAAGTCAGCTCACTGTGGAGTTCTCACTTTTTGACACGATTATAAAGATAGCAAGATGGCTGTTCTGAAAAGCCTCTCATGGACTCGTGTTGAAAATTAGCACTGTGCTATAAACACTTACAGCAGTGCATTTGGGACCTGTGTATATTTGAATATCACAACATCAATGTTACTGTGTCAAATATACAATAAATAAATAATACATATGCTTGGAATTTATAAACTATTGTACAGTCACAACATAAAGACCTTTAAAGTTTAAATTCTTATTGTTTTACAAGGTAAAATTGAGGCTGGCTGATGTTGAGGCATCAACCACGATAAACATAAAGGTTTGAAAATGACCTATGACTGAATAGATGGATCTATAAATCAAGCAGTAGTACAACATAAAACTCACTGCAGTGTCCCTTTTGCAAATCAAGGACAACCTTTTGACCTTGTAACCTCGTGACATCACTTCTCTTTCACTTTTTTATTATTCTCTTTAAGTGTTTGCATCCTGTCTTTTCCTAATCATAGCAAGTTTTTCATTTTATTCAAACTGATACCATGACATTCTACCCAGTAGATCGTGTTCTTCCTAATAAAACTATTTTTTTAACCAGCCAGGAAATAGTTAAAGAAAGTACCTTAGCCTAATCACCCAAAGTTATGCTGACCCATTTCGGGGGCCAACAGCCATGTCAGGGAAGAGGGAGCACAGGAAGTTGATCTAAAGCCAACAGACTAGATGGTGCAACTGTGAAAAAAAGACAGCAAAACAAAACAGAAAATACTGAAGTTATATCTCACCGATGACGTCAACGCTGTACAGCCGTTGTTGGATCTTAAATGCTCAATAGTTTCAGGTAGCAGTAACTTTCTCCATAAAGGCCCAGTCTGTTTTGATTAGTAGACTGGTCTGTTCGATGGTAAGTGGTCAATCCAGCATGGTTTTCAATGGCTCTACATTCATTCTACAGATTATGTTCTGCACTATGAGCATGAGCTACTAGGGCAGCAGTGATATGACATCACAATGGTAGGTCTGTATGGGGGAATCTGTCATTTCACGCAGGTACTGCTGCTTTGTACAGACAAAGAGAGGGAAAAGTCCAGATACTCGAGAGTTTGTTGTCTTGTCATGTCAAAAAACACAACATGACCTTCTTAAAACGGTCATATCATGCATTTTTTTGTTTCATCTGCCCTTTAGTCCCCCCCCAGACAGACCTACAATTGTGACATCCTACTGTTGTACTGTTGTCAGTTGAAGCCATGAGCTGTTGACAACATGACCCAGACCAGCACTGACCTGACTTATCACCACAGAGTAGATCTGTAAACCAACCAAAGTGGACTGTGCGCACATGAGGAAGGGAGCCTAGAGAAAACGGCACAGTCTGTTTTTTTTTTTTTTTAATATGAAAACTAGAGGTTTTTTTTTTAACAACTATTATTGTGAACAAACTCAAGCAGTCATCAAAAATGAACATCTGAACCTGATTTGAGTTCTTTTGATTGCGATAATAAATTACTAAATTTTGATCATTCTATCATTTGACTGCCCAAAGGGGTAAAAAATCAGCTGTAAAAAAAATACAGTAAACAAACGACCAGTCCTTCTCACACACACAGGGCTGCTAATGTTGCCACACTACTTGGTTTTAATTTACTACAAAGACTCGTGAAATCATCCATCCAGAGGACGCCAGGCTTGTTTGTTGGACGACGGACAAAGAGGGCTCACCACATCTCCTCCGGTTGCATTTTATGGTTAATTATAAAACGTTTGATGAGTGAGGCTGTTCTTTTTTTTTAGAAAGGCCAAATGGATTTGATGGCAAAGCTGCAGCATTCACAGACCAGACATATGGCCGGATGTAATCGCCACAAGGTTTCAGCAAATGCTCTAAAAGCGAGGGCCTGGCAGCAGAAGACGACAACACTAACTGCACACTTGTTCATACCACATTGCCTCCTTGTTAGCTGTTGCATTAATATGGAGTCCGACACAATAATTTCAGGCTCTGTTGACTTTTCAAATGCACCCCCCTGCTGCTGATGTGAATCACTTCCCAGACTGTGGGCTACTACTCTGTGCTTGTTTCAGAGTGGTGTTTCTTTGTCGAGTTATTAGCCCCGTTGTCTCTACAAGACCAACAGTCATACCGGCAGACTGACATGGTGGCATTGCTGACCTTCTTTGACCCTAGTTTGTTTCACCACTGGCGTCTGATGCAGGGATATGCCTCTCTGACTGTGCCACCCTCACAAAAGCACCCCTCAAACATTCATGCCCAGCATGAGACATATGTATGGAGGTTATCTCGCCTTGACATGGCGGTTGTAATCAGTGTCACCTCACATTGTACCCAGCGTATCCAACAGCTCTACAAATGAGGCCTTCAAAATGAAGTGCCCTCCTCAGCCTCATGCTTTCTTGTCCACTCTTTTCCCATTACGCCGCCCCCATCATCCTGTCAAGCCGAGGAAGTGGGTCTAAGCAGACACTTAATTTGTCTTGTTTTGTCATTAGCTCTGTGGCCACGGAGAGACTCACAAATACATGCCCCTCCTATCGATTTCATGTCAGCCGCAGTGCAGCAGTGATGCACGGATCTGCCACACTTGTTTTGGTTTTAAAAAAACTGATTGGACATCTCATTGAAATTTGTGACAAGATACAAAGAACAGCGGGGTGACAAGTAGGACTGATGGTGTTAGATGTAGTGGTCCCTCACTGTCCTGAAAAGTCAGCGCGCATGGCAGGCTCACTGTCTGCATGATAAACTAATAGGAGGAACAAGTGGCTGCCTCAAGTGTTGGAAAATGAAGCCAGCGCAGTTGGAGGGGCCATGTACAGATGACTTCAAAAGAGACAGACGTAATCAATGCACTCATTGTAAAGAGCCTATTTCAGAGGAGAAAGAAACATTTTATAGCCAAATTTAAAATGCAAAAATAGTTAATTTCATCATTAGAACAACTTTTCAATTTTCATTTTAGGAAGGATTAAAGTCCTTTAAGCAGGGTACACACAAAAAAGATTATGTTATGCTGTTTTTGTCCCGACTTTCCCCCTTCTTAACCAACGATGGCAAAATCCAGATTATTTTATGTTTTATAAGATTATCCTATAAGATTATCCTGTGGTCTGAGGTGTAATAAGAGTGAATTTGTCTTGATAATCGGCTTTGAAATGGGTCAGTACCGACAATCATAAATGTTAAACTTCTGTTCAGTATTTACAACCAAAAATCTTCATGTGTGTGGGGAAAGCCAAACCCTCGAGTCATGACTCTGTGAATTGTGATGTGGAACAGAATGTAGCCAATCAAGAAGCGAGCTGACTCAGGAACAAGGATGCAGGGGTAAATAAAATAAGCATGGCCAACCTGAAACGTAATGGCGGACCTCAAAAATGGAGGACCAGCTCACGTATTCATGCTGTCTCCAGGATTTTTCCACAGTCTTTTCTTTTTTTAGTTCAGGATTTTTCAAAATAGTCCAAAGACCACCATCATTCCCTCTTCTCGTATGTCCTCTTCGAGGTTATGCAATGTTTTTTCTAATTGTTTCTACGTTTGTTCTTCTTCAATTTTGTTAGATCACGTTTGATCATGCAAGATTTCCAGCTTGGAGGACTAGATTCTAGATCGGTGATTGGGCAGAATGGTTATGTGTGTGGTGTACTGTGTTGAGATAATCGGGGCACACCACACAACGTACGATCAAAACTGTTTAATGCCTGATATTTCTATCATGTAGTAGTCCGAGAAAGTTCATTATGTCTATGTAGATAATATGTTTATACTTTCTTTTTAACAGACAAGTAAGGTTTTTCGGCACATACCTTTACATGTTTCGACGGAGCTCATCCGCCACGCTTCCTGATTTGATTTGCTTCCCTGATCCAGCGTTGATGTTTTTTTGCTCTCTGTGCAGATAATTTTGGCATTATCCCAGTCCATGATGTGATTTTCCGTGTGTTTTCCGTAAGATCAGCTGAAAAAAGGACACGTCACACTACCATCTGATGACACTTCTGACAAAGGTGGAAAAGCTCCGTCGAAACATGTAAAGGTATGAACCAAAAAACCTTACTTGTCTGTTAAAAAGAAAGTATAAACTGATATTTTTATCTTCACGTGTAGGTATATTTCTTATTATAGCTAGCTGTTTGCCAAGAGGTATAACAGATGTTCAGACAGGATGCGTATTGGCTGCAGTGCATGTCAGCCCTGGTTTGTGACGCCACATCTCTCATACCTAGCTTATGTGATGCATGTACGCTGCATCTTTCCGCTGTCATTTCCCTGTCTAAAGTTTTACTTCAATTGTGACAACGAATTACCCCACAGCTGCTTTCATTTATCTTACTACTGACCTCAGAATAATACATTTGTACAAACTGGGGGATTATCCGGACAGGGCTTCAAGATGGGCTTCTAACACAAACTAGAAGTGTAAACAAGCTTTGCTCACTCCTGTAAAGAAAGAAAAAGAAATAATGACTTATTTTTTATTTAACACATAAGTCCTAAAATGAGAGTGAACCCTCCTCCTCAAAGATATCACCAAGTTTACGACAACTTTTTCCTCCCATTGAGGGAAACATACAGGATGACCCCCAATTAGCAGTCCATAATTATCGATCATAATAACAGTTCAACTTGATTGTTTGAACAAAATAGTCTGCATATATCAGGAAACATGACTTAAATGCCATAGAAAAGTAAACTGTATGTTTGTATTAACAGGAGAGCAGGTATATAACAACATTTATGGTGGATGGACAGAGTAACTGAATCTGAAACACTCAATATATTAGATTAAATAATGTTTCTTTGCAGTGTATTAGTCATGTTGGTTGCTCAAACTTTTGTGTGGTAAAAACTTTGGTTTTATTAACATTAGGGTCTGTTTAAATGGATGGACTTGTCTCACCGCTGGGCTGGACTCAGTGTCACAGTGACTGACTGCTTTGTTGTGAGCCGAAGAACAAAATCATCGCTCTTCTGGGACTTGTGCAAACACATTCTTTAAAATTGATTTTATGTGACAGCTCACCATCAGTTGCTCAAACAAACTATTTCTTTGACTCCCCTGATTATTCATCATCACATTTATCAATCTTTGTTATTTATTAATAACTTTTTTTCACCTTTGGACCTGTTGCTGTGCAGTATTTCCTCTTTTATGTGTTCATGTGCATATTTTTCACAACACAAAAAGATATGAACTCACCGGCCACTTCATTAGATACACCGTGCTAGTACTAGATCAACTAGATTCAACAAAATGGAAACATTCTTCAGAGATTTTAGTCCATATTCACATGATAGCATCACACAGTTGCTGCAGATTTTACACCCAAAGGTGCCCTTTTGGATTTAGATCTGTTGACTGTGGATGCTCCTATAGTACAGTGAACTCATTGTCATATTTAAGAAACAGTTTGAAATGAGCTGAGCTTTGCGAGATAGTGTTTTATTCTGCTGGAGTAGTATAAATGTTTCCTGTGGATTTTTTGCAGGTTCTATTTCTGCACAGCTGCATAGCATTGTCTAACCTGGGTTATATGCAGGTCATGGTACAGTCTGACTGAAAAGAAAACTCTCAGCTCACTGAAGCAGTTTATGTTTGAAGTTCGTGTGAAAAAACTTTCTAAATAGTGTGAGAAAGCAAATTATAAATTCTCATTTGCCCACGTCTTCTTTTGACTTCTGCAGAAAACTTCAGGAATGTGAGACTTTGGTTTCCAACTTTTTTAATTTTATTAAATGCAGCCAAAAGAGAAATGTCCCCTGGTCTTTGGTTTGCATACCCATTCATACTTTTATTTCTTTTTCATGGTTTGAAGTATTTTCCTCCGTTCTGATGAAGGAAAATCTTAATGCTATAAGCCAATGCTCTGTGCATGTTCCCATTGCGTATGCTCCAGAAGAAGTTTGTGGCTAGACTGCGACCAACTCCTCTGAAGGGTCTTGGTATGCTTGTTTTGTTTTTGTCTACATCCAAGTGTGGTTGGTGTGGTCAGATCTGCTCAAATAAATCACATCAGCAGAGCGGGATGATCAGGGGGAGCCCCCTAAAGTTAGCTCAGGCTATTAATCTGATAACCTCAATGAAGAAAGTCCTCTATGTTGTAAAAATCAGATCAAGATTTAGAAAGTCCCATAATGTCAAACAGATAGCACTGTAAATCCAAACATGACTGCAAACGGAAATGCTCTCAGCAAGTTTGAGTTTGAGAAGTTCACTGATGTGCACAGAGCCTTCCCTTCAACCCTCCCCCCACAAACACCTTCTGGGCAGAACACTAACGTCAAGTCAGGATTGCAAAAACATCCTGAGCCAACTATAACAATTCCTTAGTGGCAGACCAAACCAGGGTTTTTGATTCTTGGATGCTTTTACTGCTGCAGATTCACTCTTTGGTTTTGGACTTCAAACTAAGTCATGGTTCTTGGAAGTCACCAAACTTTTTTTATACATACTTTTGGACAAAACTGTTCTCCCCAAAAAACAACATTTTTATCAGGACACTTGTAAAAACACTTTTGCTGTTTTTGGCAATGCCCATTTTCAATATAAAACCAATAAAGTGCAGAGTTAAGTGGAAAAATGCATTAGTGTCAGCTATTTCTTAAAGCTGCACTCCCAGCACTCTCAGTAGGAAATGGTTCAACTTTTGGGAAAGTGCTACCCTGGTCATTGTCACTTTTCACTTAGTGTCCAATTAAAATCAAGAAGGGCACTTTGTTTACAACAATGGGAAATGGAAGAGAAGATAGGACTTGTTCATGCAAGGGGAAAATTTTCAGGTCTACAGCTGCTTCAAGTGGTTTGGCATGAATAATTTACTTTGCTTTCATGTTTTTTGGGGTGATATTTCCTCAAATAAAAGCAAATATGAAACACACAGAGCGATGAAAAACAACCCTACAGGTAGAACACAGACAGCTCAAGTCAACTGTTTAACCTAGTTACATAAGACAATAGTAAAGGGTGCACTGAAACTGTGGTTGAGAGCGCTGCCTGCTGGAAAATGTTTTGGACACAATTTCCACATGATCTGCCTACGTACGTTCCATGTGTGCCACACAGCAAATCCCCTTCAGGTCTATTCAATTAGTTGGTTTCCACAGTCCAAATCTCGATACCTTGATCCTTCTCTGGTGTATGGAAATACACAGCAAGTCTATTTTCACCTGGAACTGCTTCAACTCCACGTCAATTTCCGCCAACAGGAAAACAAGCACTCAGATAATTTCAATGCAGACAGCAAATTCACGTCAGGTAGGTATCTATATTGGAAAAATAACAGCAAAAAGTATCGTATGGTATAAATTGGAAAAAGTCTGGTATCGCCCATCACTTGTATGAAGGTGCATAGATGTGCTTTCTGATACTGATGATTAACTTACATAGAAATTTCACCCATTAGTGAGTGAAAGTGAGAAATAAAGTGTGTAAATGGGTGGGTGTGACCTCAATTTTGGGTAGTCAGAAAGAAACCTTTGTCATGTTCATTAAATCATAAAAATATGTTTTGTTTTATTGTAAAAGCTATGGCCAAGCATTATAACTATAAGAGGATTTGTTGCTTTTGTTAAGTGCTGCACTACAGATAATTCACATCACGCATGAGCCCTGTTTTTAATGAAGAAATCAAGTTTCAAGTGCCCTTGTTCGCTGGAGACAAAGGATAATTTCTTAGAGGATGCAGAAATGCATCCTGGGAAGTATATGTACCCAACAGTTCACTCTAATTGCACATCACTTTCATTCAAAAACTTTCCTTACACTTTATATAACAAGGTTTGATGTTTACTTTGTGTCAGAAGGTGTTCTCTGCCTCTTCACATGTCTTCGTCATACTCCAGTTTCCAGGCAACTGAAGGGCACGGTGATGAGAACAGCCGAGCATAATACAGGGCTGGCATCGCTGCAGCAGGGACTTGACAAGTTTAATGAAGACAGGCAGGGAAACAAAGAGGAGAGGGGAAAAAAGAAGCAGGAGCGGGCGAAGACTGCAGGTCAAATGATCGAGGAGAGAGTGGAAGAGCAGCGCAGCGGCTCTCGGATGACTTCCAAGTCCCCCACAAATTCGACCAAGACCAAAGCCTGGCCTTGATATATGTGGTAATAAAGTTATTAAGGGCGTCGTAGGCAGTTCGCTTCAGGGGGTGATTCGACAAAATGACCTCACTTAGATATGATGCTGCTTTGGAAATGGCTCTGACAGTCTGCAATGCTGAACCCACAACTCTCCCAAAGCTCCTCTGATACCAATACATGAGGAATGTTTTGCTTGGCTTGGCTACACGCTGCAAGGCTTTGAGTTTATTTTGGTTTTCAATGTGGGCGAGGGTTTTTCTTTGGAGAGGGCAGTTTGAAGCCCAGCTGAGAGCACCAGGTGGGTTTTGAGGGTTTAGCTCGGAAATTGGATGATTCAATAGGGTGTTTGTGGAAACTTGCGCTTTTATTGCTTGTTTAATCCTGGACTGAAAAGGGTTTATTTCTGCTACCAGCATCCAGACCGGTAACACAATTTCACGCTTCAGGTCCCCATAAAAGGTAATGTTAGTTGGTAAAAAGAAATGCTAAATTTTTCAGGAAAACCTGCAGATGTGAACATTTAAGTCCCACTTTAAAGTAGAGGGTATGATGTTAGACCAAAGGAGGATAATAAATGTTCCAAAAGCTCAACCAAACAGCATGGATTAAGGCTTCTACTCCCAAAATGCATCACCACATGAGAGACGTAGGCTTTATAGTTTTTTTACAAAGAAAAGCCTCTCCCCAAACATGAAAGCATGGCTCTCAAACTTCACCAAACACTCGGCATGAGTGCTGAATGAAAATAAAGCAGTGCTCTAGCTTGCAGTTTGAGAAATATAATGGCCTCACATCTCACTATTTTCTCTGAAATTTAAGGTGGTTTCATGCCCCCAAAGTTTGGTCTGGACCAAACTAACACTGGTTGGTTGTTTTTGAAAGTTCAGATGATTTGAGGTGCCTAAAAACAGGGGTCTCGGTTTGCTTCTAAGAGGTGGGTGTGAAAGCCATCCAAACCAAACGAGTCATGAAACTCAAAATTTTGGCTCAAAATGGGCCAAATATCACTATAGTAAGCAAGATAGGGTACCATTCTCTTACGATAACAAGCACAGTGTGGCTAAAGTTATCGATTGCTTTGCTGGTCTCTTGTCTTCTTAACAGGTTAACTTCTACAAATCCATGAGAACTATGGTTAGACATCACTCCTGTCAATATACAAGTGCTACCTGACACAGCCTCAGTGCAGCTTTATCTTTATTTAATGGCACAGAATACTTCAAGACTTCTTACTGCTTAACATGGTGTTACTTGAAGATGGATGTATATCTTGGTTATAGTGCAACAATGGGCTGGATGGCAGGAACAGAGACCACAGCCATAGCCCCAACTAGTGACGGGTGGCTATAATATACAGTTGAATTTCTTGCCTCCACCAGGGAGGTTATATTTTTGCTGAGGCTGTTTGTCTATTAGTAAGATAACTCAAGAAGTTATGAATGGATTTAATTGTAATTTTAGGGATTGCTGTGATGAAACAAAGAAGTGAAAAGATTTTAGCATTGATCTGAATCTAAATGGGGATCCAGGAATATTTTCAAGTATTTAACAATGCAAGAAGGGGCAGTTTTCCACATTTTTAACTAAAACTTGCCTAAAAATGTTGGAAATGACTTAGTTGAGATTTGTGCTCTTGTACTTCTAGCACTAACTAATGCCATAGGTGTCATAAGCCCTAGGTTTTAATGGTGATTCGAATCTGAATGGGGATCCAGGAATTTTTCAAGCATTTGTTAATATTAGGGGAATAGGGGAAGTGGGAAATGTTCCACATTTTCGCTAGTAACTCAAAAACTCCCCATTGGATACAGATGACATTTATAGGGAATATTTTCCATCGGGCAAGGGAGATGCCATTAGGTTTTGGTTCTGGTCCTAACCCTGATGTGGGTCCTGGAATAATTCAAGTACTTGTTAGCACAGCATGATAGGGCAGTTATCCCACATTTTTAACTATAACTTGCCTGAAAATGTTGGAAATGCCTTGGTTGATGTTGTGCTCTTGTACTTCTAGTATTATCCTGTGCCGTAGGTGCCATAGGCCTTCGATTTTAGTGCTGATCCAAGTCTGAATGGCGATCCTGGAAAATTTTTAAGTATTTGTTAAAGTTGTGAGGTAGGGCAATTTTCCACATTTCTGCTAATAACTTAATAAGTCCCCATCGGATACTGATGAAATTTACAGGGTATGTTTGTCATAACACAAGGCGGATTTTATTAGGTTTTGGTGTTGATCTGAACCCTTTTGCTTTTGTTAACACTGCAAGATTGGGCAGCTTTTTATATTTTTAACTATAACTTGCCTGAAAATGTCAGAAATGCTTTGGTGGAGGTTCTTGGAGCACCTCTTGTATTTGCTACTGCAATAGGCCTCAAGAAACCCTGCTTCAAAAAGCACAAACTATCCCTTTAAATCACCTTCCTTCCCCATCCTGATGCTCATTTGAACTTCAGCAGGAATTCTTGACCATGTCTATATGCTGAATTGCAACCATGTGATTTGTATTAACAAGTAGCCAGTGAGTGTAAAAAAACACATGGGTTTGGGTATTTGCATAATATTTCTCTGTTAAGTGAAGGGGGAATTATATAATACTTTTGGCTAGTTGGGACGTCCTGGATGCAAAGTTGATCATGTCAAAGTATAAGAGTATATGTTGTTCCCAGCAGTGGCATTCAGGACTGCGATACAATGTTGGTTGTGGACGAAGTAAGTGAACCAAGAACTGGTGCAGTCAGATTTTGCCTTTAGTCCATTACAAGATAAACAAAGTCATCGGTGCCGTTGGTGTGCAGCAGAACAGAGACCAATTGTCTAATATTAGTGTGACAGTGTTGTTCTCCATAAGTTAATCAGCATGTCAACTTCAAATGAAAACATCCACCCAGGAATAATTCAATTTTCTCACTGTTATGCAGCATTTGATCATCTTGTTTATCTGCAGTTGGGGAAAAGCAAAATATTTTTCTCAGAGCTGATTCCAATCATCCATCAGCAAAACCCCTTATAAACAAGACTGCAGCACTTTTAGGCATTTTTCTACAATATTATAATATTTTTCCCAGAGTTATGAAACTAGAAAGAGCAAAGTCAGACAGAAAGACGAGGAGACTTTGACAGGATAGGCTTAGCTAACCAATCCATTTGGCTTTCAGGGATTTCTTCGGGTGGTACCAACACTGAAAATATTTACATGATTATTGTTTATTTTTTGCACACTGCTCGAGAGAGTGTGACCAGACTTCCATAAATCACGAGTTTCGAAATACCCAACAGCTTTCTTATCAAGTGTTTCGGATTCCCTCTTCACTGGTGCTGCTTTTGACAGTTTACTCTGAATTATCACATTCTGACATGTTTACATCACAGATGCCGCTCTAATTACTGCGTGAGTTTCATGGGTCTGTATCTGCAGAAGTATGAGGAGCAAATGTTTGGAGCTTGATACCAAGTCCAGATCTGCATGTTCTTATAAAATCCACAAACAGAGACGTCCACATGCTCATTTCTTTCTGTAAGAAGATGTTAATGCTGTTGACACATCCTGCTTTTCCCCAGACTCGTCCTTATCACCGCAGATAGATGAGGAATGTGTGTTTCTGAGAGTGTGTCGAGAGCACATGAGAAGGGGGCCGCAGAAGCTTTTGTCTGAGTTAATTACAAAAGTAGCATCAAACAACGGCGCGGGAAAGCTCTCCGTGGATCTACTCAGCTGGCTGGACAGTTTGTCACAGCTTCAAAACCACCTCCCACTGCTCTGATAAGGTGTGTGTGTGTGGGTGTGTGTGCGTGTGTATGTGTGTGTGTCAGCTGGATGGCAAAGATCCTCTCTGTTTGTCTGTGTTTTCCTGATGTGAGCTCATGTGTGTGTGTCGCCGTGCTGGGTGTCCCACAACAATTTAGACAGCGGGCAGATAAAGAAGAGTCGGTGTGTGTCCAAACATTTTTGCAGCAAACACACCAGTGAGACACATTCCAGTCAGGTTTGGTGAAATGTTTCCGTGGCAGCGGGAGAAAAAGGCTTACAAAGATAAGGGCCGGGCCCCGCAGGCTTTCTTAAACTCTGCTAAAGTTTGCTGAAGTTCACTGACAACACTGGTTTCGACTGTCATCAACCAATTCCCTGCCAGCAGAGGTCATTTATCGTGATGGAGATGGTTTAGTTTTAGCTTGAATGCAAAGGCCTTTGCATTTGCCACTATGGCTGCATTTCCACTGAGCAGTCTGGCTCAGTTTGGCTTGGAGCAGCATGCAATTATTTTCATTCTACTCTTGGATTAGAAGCAAAGGTATCCAAAAAAAACTGATCGATGCAGGCTAACCTTTTGGCAACCCACTGAAAGGTTGCCATGTGTACCAAACTGACCCTAAAAGGTGGAGCTAAACGCGCTGCAGTCTGTTGATTGGTCACAAAAATTGTCAATTCTCATGCGACAGCAGAAAGAACAAAAATACAGACGTCGCCATGTTCAAATTAAACGCAGATTTAGAGTGACTTGTCCTCTGCTATGGATGGACCCTTGCATGGCTGCAAGTTGCTCACCCCTGGATTTGATGGTCGATGATCCTAAAAGTGGCATCTAAAAGTGACTGCACAACTCCACACTAGGGAGGAGGAGGAGTAACAGGAAGACTGAAGACAGAAAGGATCAGTAGCCAGCCAGTAGCCACTTTTCTATTTTTATTTTCATTTATATTTCTGTTTATATCTATCTCTTTTTTATATATCTTCTTATCTGCTAAATCATGCTTTTGGAATCTTGATTTCCCAGAGGAAGTCTCCCAAAAGGATTAATAAAGTTCGATCTAATCTAATCTAATCTAATCGAAAGATCTTTATGTAAAGAATATAATATATAAATATTATAATGTAAAGAATATCAGCATGATACAATGCTCCATGGAGTTCTGGAGTGATGAAGTCCTCCCTTATTTAATGTGCATTATGAGCTCGATGAGTCTTGCACCTCCATGATGCAGACACAGGCAGACTGTGTGGACATTGGAGGTTAGGGCCATGTGGTTGGTTGGGTCACTTCATAGTAGCACATTGGGGCATAATTCACATGAAGTTTCCCTTGTACTGGAAAATACTGCCAAATATAATCAGACCACAGTGTGACAGAAAGCTCAAACAGTCCTGTGATATGCAAAGCTGAGAAAGTGCCTCTGTGTTCGAGCTTATTCAAAAACTATCTGCTCTTGTGCCTGTTTGAGAGTTTTAGATTAACAGCTATCAGTTTGGGGATATTATTCTTCTCACACTATTGTTGGAAATTTCCTCCCCTCTTCAGGTTGAATCATATCTTGGTCTCCCTTTATTAAAATCCCTTTTTCAATATCTTATTTTCCTATTGGAGTCACGTCTGGGGCCCAGTGAATGACACAATAGGTTGATATCTTATTCAATTGAAATGCCATGGAGCAATAACGATTTGCTACAGCAAACAGCTTGCAAATAAAGCTTGTCTCCCTGAGCGGTAATAAAAAAGCCTCATGTGGAAGAGGTTATATTAGGACTGTGAGAAATCAAGGAGATAGGATCTGAAGTGTTGGATTTCACTCCCCAAAAGGAGAAAAAGCTGCATTCTGGGAAAGGACAAATACTGGAATATTGCAGTCCCACTGAGTCAGAGGGGTTGAGAAACAGTTGAAAAGTCAGCAGGGTGCAGACACGTGTGCAAAGACTGATCACTGTTCGTCTGAGGCAACATGTTTGACCTCCGTGACACAGTTTGCTGAATCTTAAGTTTGTGTTTACATGCAATAATGCAACCAGGGTTAGTGAGGTATGAAGCTGATCCATGTAATTGGGACAAGGCTTAAGGAAGAAAAAATGTTTCCAGCAAATAAAAATTGCCAAATAAAGCCAATTACTGAGCCTTATTTAAGAGTCCTGACTGAGTTTAAGAGAAGAGCTTGGGCAGGGCAGTTTTAGGGTCAGATGAGAGAGCAGATAAATACATGTTACAATGCATTGTTTTATTTGACACGAGTCTATCATTCAAAATGAACAAGAAAGTGAGTGTTAAGCTTTTGATATCAACCTGTTCAATATCAATATGTTTTGTTTTGTTTGCCAGAAAGTGGCTTTAAAATCCTTTCCATGTTATTTTTTTGATACTGGTTGTTGGTTCCAGTTGGGCAAGTTTTCAGAAGCTGATGAAACTTCTCATGAACCACTATGGGGGGGGGAATGTTTACAGAGAGTGGTCTGAAGAAGAGAAAATGTCCAGTTAGTGTCAGTTCTCTGGGCTTTGTTGATGTCAGAGGTCAGGGAAGACTGTACAGAGTGGTTCAAGTGATAGAAAGGCAACATTATCTCGATACATATGGGCTATGGCAGCAGAAGGCCGCACGGGGTGCCACTCTTGCCATCTCAGAACAGGAAACTGGGCTTCAGTTCACACATGGTCAACCAAAACATCAGAAGATTGGATCAGTGTTACCTGGTCTGATGAATCTGGTTTCCTGCAGTTACATAAAGATGGTGGGGTCAGAACTTGGCAAAGCATAAGCATGCCTGGTATCAGCAGTTCCGGCTGGTGGTGGTGTTAGAATGGTGTGGAGGGTATTTTCTTGGCACACTTGGGCCCCTTCGTACCAACTGAGCATCCTTGAAATCTCACAGTGAGTATTGCTGCTGACCATGTCCATCCCTTTATTACCACAGTGTACTCATCTTCTGATAGGTACTTCCAGAAGGATAGAGGTCCATGTAACAAAGCTCAGATCAAAAAAGACTTGTTTTTTGGATACAACAGGGAGTTTCCTGAACTCCAGTGGCCTCCAAAGTCACCAGATCTCAAGCCAACTGAGCAGCTTTAGGATGTGATGGAATGGGGGTCCAACCCAGTTCTACCAAGGTGTACCTAATAAAGAGGTCAGGGTGTTAGTGACTTAGATGCATGGTCACACCCGAAGTGCAGAGGCTATGGCCCTCTCAAGGGGCGTCCCAGGTCCTTCGCCTGAATTTATTTGTTCACCATCTGTTCAGGTTAAGGCATGAAGTCTTCACTAAACTGTCTCAAAAAAGAATAAGTTTATGTCACTGACACTGCAGACAGAAGAAATGATATAAATACAGCAGATCATATCGTGGTCTGAAAATGAAATAAATAATTTAAGGAAGTTTAAGGGAATTTGAATACTGAATTAAGCTAAACTAATCATAAACTATGCATGCAATGTTCTAAAATTAGGCCAAGGATGGGGAGGAAATCTAATTGAGTCAACTTTTTTAATGTTTCTACAGAATTTAGAGCATGTAAACAAGGCTTGTGGTTTCAGTTTAACCTAATTAAATGGAGCAACATCATTTTTGTTTTCATGTAAATGTATAAATGGGCTTTGAACACTCTTAAGTGCTCTAAAGTTCTGCAGGTCAAAGATCCAGCACCCAGCCCGAGGTGAAAACAAGCAATTTTGTTTTACTCTGTGATTTACTCGAGAGTTGAATAAATGGCTTTGCATGCTCTTACACTTCCACAGCTGATGGGATCCATGCCTGCAGAGGTCAACAACTACAAAAGCTCTTTTATTGTGTGGAGCGTTAACCTTTAACCAGGCCCAGCTTTGAGGTTTCTGCATACACAAAGGCTAACAAGGTCACACAAGCTAGCTATCCTGTCCACATGCCTGCAGGGTCCAGACTCTGCTCTAAAAACTAGATAACCTTCCTAAACAACAGAGGTCCTGGGACTGGGGGCCAAATGAGTCACCGATTATCTGTGTTTGCAAAGGTCAGCGCTGTTAGAAACCTTCATGTGGAGTGTCCACCGGCTTATCTGTCACCTGGCCTCAGTGGCCACGCAGGATCCTGTGTGAGGAGCTGAGCTGTCAGACGAGCTGGTAAACAAGCCGAGACCGGAATCTTCTGAAGCCTGATGTGTGATAGTTTGCAGAATCAGTTCATGAGTGAGAGAGAGGGAGAGGTATACAGGAATGCCCATCTCGGCCCTCAGGACATAATTAGACTCCCCATTCTGACTCCAGCAACACGGCGGTGAAGCTGCGAGCCCAGGACTCTGTTAAATCTTTTGATTAGATGGTCAGGGTGTGCTGGGAGGCTTTGCCTTTTCCCACTTTGTGCCTTGAAGCAGAACATGAACATGAAACATTATTAGAGAGCAGGACAGAGAGAGTGTGGAATCCTAATAATGATAAATGAATGAGAACTTCTTTCTTAAACATCTTGTAAAACATTTTCACGTCAACATTGGACCTTTCAGTGGAGGAGTGCTAAACGCTTTCATCATGTTAGTGTCTGTGTTTGTGTACCAGCTGGGAATGGCTAACCAGTTCCAGTTTAATTTCTTTCAGCTTGTTTAAGGAATCAATAACTTTCATTTTTCTGCTCTTGACTTCCCTCATCAAGTCCTGTATGTAAGGATGTGAATTGATAAGATTTTAATAATTCCAATGCCTGTTGATGCAATTATTTATCGATTCACTTATCAACTCCTGTCAATTTTGTGTGTGGAAAAAAGCAGGCTCACACAGTTTTTCAGCGTCAACAAAGTCAAACACATGATACTCCTATTTAGTGCTGTTCTGTATAGACAAATGCTTTAGCAATTTGCTGGTGTCTCCTCCTAAAAAATGACAATGACACGTACACAGAGCATTGCTCAGCTGGCATCGTACTGTTCAAAATTAAGCCATACATTGTTGTTGTTGTTCATGCTGGCTGTCACTGAAAGAGGGAGATTTGCAAGGTGTCATTAAAAGGAATTGATAGGGTAACTGTTCAGCAAACAGACTAATCGATTCCTATTGATTCCCTGAGCTATTTGTTGTCCATCCCCAAAAGGAATTGTTTTTCGAATCCCATCCATACTTGAGCGGAAGGAGCATTTTACTTTTGGCAAGCATATTATCAAGTCAGAGCTTTCAGACTGCCAAGGTGAAACACCTGCCTCAGGCCCATCTCTTGAATACCTCAACAATAGGAGGCTCATTGATTTTTTTTCCACTAGCCATGCCAAAACAGACAGAAAAATGAGAAGTAATGAACCATATTTACCTAAATCCAGCACTGACATGTTTTTAAGGAAATGATTGGTGACAGTAGCCAAGTGGTTAGGTCTACATTCCTCTCATGGCCTTTTTCCTGTATGTTATTCTCCACATTCTCTTTCTGATTTCTGAATCTCTCAATTGTTCATTCAAAAGTGGCATAAAACAGCCCAAAGACAAACTTAGATAACCAAAATGGGTCCTGCAGACTTTTCTACCGCTCAAAAAGTCCCATTTGTGTTGTTGAGTGGAGCTGCCACTAGCTTTTAATTATTCAGACAGTGCTTATTGTTCTAATGCTCTCTTTATTTTTCTTTATTTCTTGCAAAAATGGACAAAACACTCAACACAAACAGGCCTTGTCAATTAAGCAGGAGGAGCTAGGAGGTATCCACAGGGTGATTCTGATCTCCACTGTGCTTCACCCTCCTGAACATCTCCTTCATCTTGTGGAGAAGGAGAACAAAATGATGACCTACATCTATTAGAGAGACAGACAGTTCTGCTTCGTCATGTCAGAAATCCCATCACTAATGCACATGAGCAAAAGAGGCCTTCACGCCAACAAACACATCCTCACACAACCCCGAGGCTGCTTCAGGCTGAAATAAACAAAGCGTGCAAATGAGTGAGAGTGCAAACAGGCTGTAAATAGAAAAAGGAAGGAAAAGTGAGGGTAAAGGGAGAGATCATGGAAGCATCAATGACGTTTTAAAGCCTGTTTTCAGTTGTGTCACTGCGGTGGTTTAAGAATGGACCAGTGGTTTCTTACCAAGGTCAAGTACCATACATTGATGCAAGGATTCTCCGCTTTGGTGGGCTGCAAATATCGCAAGTATATTCACACCTAGGGTGCTTTAATGATACAGTTAACCACACTTTAAAAAGCCTGACCAGTATTTAGTTGAAAGAAATGGCCACAAAGTTACAGGTAATGATAAAGAACAAATTGGGTCAATACAGCTTAGAGTATTAAATGACTTGTGTGACATGATCAAACTAGCAGGAATAACATTGCATTGAATTTAGTTAAAAACAAAAGTGCCTTGTTCAGATGAATGCAGCCCAAAATAATAAATACAAGGAAAGGAAAGGTGTTTTTTTTTTTTTTTTTTTTTTTTTACTTTTTTTTTTTTTTACTTTTAATCCTAGAAAAACATGTATAAAACATCTGGATCAGGGGTGTCAAACTCAACCCCAGAAGGGGCCCAAATTTAAAATACAGTCTAAGATGAGGGACTATATGTATATATATATATATATATATATATATATATATATATATATATATATATATATATATATATATATATATATATATATATATATATATATATATATATATATGTATATATATACATATATATATATATATATATATATATATATATATATATATATATATATATATATATATATAAATGAACAAGAGAAACATAAATTTAACCAGCATTTTTATTTTCAGGCAACCTTAAGAGTCACTGTAAAAGCACTGATCAATGCATTGAAGCAAAGAGAAGAAATGATGGTGCCCAGCTCCTGAACGACAGCTGTTGCAGTGCATTGTGGGATTTGTAGTGAGTGTTGGCAGTACTCTTTAATGAAGAGCCATAATGGTAGTCATGAAATCATCTTGCGGACCGCATTTCATTTTATCTTAGGCCAGATTTGGTCCATGGGCCTTGAGTTTGTCATGTCTGATCTAGATAATATTAAATTTTTTCTATCATTTCTTCTCATTAAATTTATTTTTAATTGTGAAAGAGTTTATTAAAAGAAAAACAAATCCACAGAGTTCGTCATCAGGGAAATGTGAGCTCTGATTTTCGACAGGCTCTGGAAACACATGCAGTACTTGTTATTGGCCTACATTCGGGTGGTTTCATCGGCACCGTTGTCAATCACAAAGCCATAAAATACCAGAGAATGTTAGGAAGGAGGCTGTTTCTCATTCTCCTCACCACAATTGTCTGAATATTTGAATCGACAAACAGCCTGCCACTCAAACCACCTCTGTGTTGTTTCATTAAAAGTATAGAAGTCAAATTGTCTCTCTCTTTCCTCTGCTATCACTCGGTGTCTCCCTGATGGCTCTGCACAGACCACACTTTAATGAGGCCATTTCATTTACCGGAGCCTCTATGCAAAACAACTGCAGCGTCATTTTAATCAAAACTGTCTGTTTGATTGCAGCTCCACCATGAAACTTCGCCCCCTCTATTTTGCATCACACTCTGAGCTGTCATGCTGACCTTGCCGTACCCTGTGTGTGTGTGCATCTGGCCCAATCAGCCCGCCCTCTTCTGTGATGCCATTTTAGGACAGTGTTGCGTTATTGATGTCAGTCTGCCTGTCATGCTTCTGGAAATAGGCTGCAGGATCAGATGCAGTTGACGCAAAGAGAGGAAAATATGACTTCTTATTGCGCATGTGCCCATACATGCGGGAAGGAGAGGCAGCCATGAATCTTTGAGGTGCTGGCTGATGGGTTTCAAACAGCATAACATTTGTGTGTGTGAGGAAGTGCTGAGAGGGATGGGATCTGTCGTCTGGGGTTTCCTGAGACGGGTTGATGCTCCACTTTCACGCAGACCCCCTGCTGCTCCCATTCCTCTTCCCTTCACTTCCTCATGGCTCCCATCCCTCCTCACAAGTGTTTCTCATCCACTTTTTACCACACGTCCCCCTTTTAAAAGCTCCTCATTCGAAGATTTAACGCATATTAGACTCTCTTTACTGATTCCCTCTCCTCCAGTTGATGAGCTTTTAAGGCGGGGAAACGCAGCCTCGCTCTGTCTTTCTGTTTCTTTTTAACGCCGTCTGTCTGCTTGACTCCTCACTCAGACGAGGGGGGGACTCATAGTGATGAAGATGCTCATTTCTCTCTCCCCTGGAGGGCCAGATTGCTCTGTTGTGCCATTAACCAGAAGTTGCGCTCACGCCTTGGCAGCCCATTAACATATTTCATCTGCATGCTCCGCTCTCTTCCCACAATCCAATTGTGCTTCTTATTTTTCTCGCGGTAATGTGCAAGATATAAGAAACAATACGTTATTTTGGTTATTCTAGTGAAGTAAACACTGCTGGCTATTAAGGGCAGAAGAAAGTGTTTAAGAGTGTGATTACAAAGAGGGAAAAAGAGGCTGAAGCCCCCGCTGAATCATAGAGCTATCCGTTATGTTTTGGGAGCAACAAAAAGACAGATGTGGCCACACACATGCATGCAAAGAAAACAAATAGTTGGACTTAAAACCACATTAAATCTGTCAAACAGAAGCATGAGAGTGTGACAGAATCTGGGAAGAGGAACAGCAGAGCTAGAAAAACAGAGGTGGATCTTCAGTGTCCTCAACAGGATTAGCTTTGCCAGCAAATGCATACACAAAAGGTTCTTGGGACTCTTGATTCTAATATCCAAGACAAGAAAATAACAGGTTTAAACAAAGGCTCTTGATTAAAAAGCAAACAAAAAAACAAATGTCTAATCTATCTATCTATCTATCTATCTATCTATCTATCTATCTATTTAAACGTTTATATGAGTGAAAGTGAAAAAAACAACAAATCCAGATGAAAAAAAATATATATATTATATGTGAAATTAAACCTTGATTTTGAAAATGAACTCTAAACAATTTAACTTTTCATGAAAAACCTCCAAGGGGAAAATGATTAAATGTTCACATTTGTATAAAGAATACAAGTCTAAAAAACAACACAGTTAACTCTAGTCTTAAGCAGTTTAGTGTGTTCAGGTTCCGTAAAATTACACAAAAACAGGAAACATTTACAGAAAACTGTCATAAAAAAGCACCTGCCCCTCTCTGCCCCCCTACCCATCACCCTGTTTCGGTCTGCCTCTTTTGTTCGATGCTAATGGTCTGCAACAATCTGCAGTCACCCTGGGAGGCAGGAATGTTGCACAGACCAACAGGAGGGCAGTTAACCCGAGCAGCAGGGAAGGCCTGGAGGGGGTAAAGCTTTTTTTAAACAGCACCACACTGGATTAAACTTTGACCCAAGCATGAGGCTCTAAAAGCTCTGAACTCTCAGTTGCAGATAAAGGAAGTGTGCATGGTTGTTTAATGACTCAGCGTTAAGACTGTGAGGGGGTGAGTGTCAACTATCAGCTGGACTCACAAATACAACATGAGGCATGCTAAACATCCAATAAAGGTCAGGTCAGACGAGTAAATGTTTTGAATGACACAAATTCAGAGGTCACCACAGACGCTGTGTCCCAATTCAGGAGCTACATCTTCATGAGGACTGATTATGTCACAACTGTCTATCAATAGCTGTTCAGTTTGAAGGTTTATGTATGTAGCCTACAAAAGCGTTTTCCATTTACAGCTGATGAGGGATCCATATGCTGCACCCTTCGTGGTGCAACATATCCCCATATTATTATTTATTCATCAAGAATATTTATCATTAAAACCATGGACTCTGTCTTTATATAATAATCAATCAGCATAAGCTGAATACTTTCTATGAAGATAAAATTTCATTCAGCTCCTCTGTTGTGTCCTATTAGTTTTTAAAACAATGAATCTGGTCTGTACAAGTATAAATATTCATTACAGCAGGGAGGCTCTTCATGATGACAGCTGCAAACTGCAGAGGCATGTGTTAAAGCCACTGGTATCCTCACATGAAGCCTGAAAAGTGTAGCTGTTTGATATGCTACTGGTGGAAGGACACATAGGCTATGCTGTGTACCAAGGTAGTACCAAAACAAACAGCATGGTGGTGGAAATGTTGTTGCAAATGTGTTCAATGCAGATTGAGGCCACCCTACCCTGTTTTTTGTGGCTTGTTTTCACTTGAGAATCTTTATATCAGAGGTTCCCTAAACCACTGGGCCAGGTACTGAGCTGTAGATCATTCTGTAATAATTTAAGTACCATTTGGTGAATAACAAAGACCAAAGGGTGTTTTGAGAGAATGACCAGCTTGATAATGCACACAGGTCATCTCTGTCACTGCTGTGATGAACAAAAAGGTACAACTTGAGATGAACTCAAGGTTAAACCCTGTGCTTATGCACTCTTTCACCTGTTCTCTGAATGTAGTTATGAAAGAATTCAGCTCTGAGGTAAGAGCTAATCAGATACCCATCAATAATCAATAGAAACAGATTAGCTCAGACTGATAACTGATGGATGAAATACAACATAGTATGCAGGCCTGCTCAAAGAAATTACTGGGCCCCTGAGAGATCAGTATAATGGGCCCAACCTTTGGGGCCTGGCTTCTGTCAGAATAGGGAGTGGACTTTAAAAAGCTTGTTGCAGGTCCTAGCAGAGCAGTTTACCACAGCATTACTGTACAGATTAAATTTAACAAGTCGATTCAAAGCATTAAACGTACATAGAGGGTCACGGCACTTTAATGGTTATGGCAGTTGGTAAGACAGCTAAAGGGGTTGGCTTCCCTTGCCGCCGAAGCCTCAGGGCATAAACACCTATTAATGAAGTAGGGTCAACGTTGCTGGTCATGCGGACGTGACTTAGGAATGATGAATGTTGAAGTGTCAACCTAGCATGTGGTCCTGAACCTCAAGCCCTGCTTTGAATGACACCAAGTGAAGGCAGCTCCATCTGCAACAACATGTAGCTCTAGCTTCAATGCAGACTCTTTCTGTACAGATGCAGAGCTGATCTCCATCACTGTGGCTAATGTTCAGGTCAATGTCATGTGCATCATACAACGCAACTTCAAAAATCCCAAACTGTCTGTTTTGTTAGTTTTTGGACACTTCTTTTTTTTATTTGACTTCTCTAAGAAAAAAGTCCTAACAACTTCAGAAACAAAATGTTTTACAAAGCACCACCTGAAAAGTAAACACTGATATATACTGATATAATTTGCGTGATTAGACCCCTCTGACTACTCATGTGAAAACATCAGAGATTATACATTTATTATCCTCCATTAATGGGCACCAGTGCGCTCCTTGCAAGCTTGCCGTCAGTGGCTCTCTACAATTGAGATAATTATTTCTCATCATATCCAGCAGGTAGTAATTAGGCCTTTGTTACTCGCTATCATACTATTGATACAATACACTGCTCTCAGGCTGCAATTGTTCTCTGCGATTGTGAGGAGGTTAGGAGATTATGCATTTTAATAGGTGAGAATTCAAATAAAGCAGCGAGAGACGAGACCACCCTCTTTGTGTTTACCATGATGTTTATTCATGAAACACAATTTAAAGTAGAATATCATGATGCAAAGTGACTCATTCAGCGTGCTCAATCAAGTGTTCTTGACTGATGCTGATGATCAAAATGGAAAACTAAATTGACTCCTGTCTCGCTTGATATACAGACGCGGCAAAACAAAGAGTAAATTGGCTGTGTGAGAGATCAGGCTATAAAAAGCTGATTGCCGAGTGTGTTGTCTGCAGATGTTGTTTATCATACAAAGGGATGAAAGGGATTTTAAGTGATAGGCGCGCTGATTTTGGAGAACACAACACTCGGAGTACTCTTAGCTGATTGCTGTTACACCCATAATCACCCATCGGAAGAGACCCACGCACAAACATGATTTCAGTTATGATAATTTCCTTAAGCTAAAATTCATTCCGAATGTGATTGTGAGAGAATGTGATCGTCCTATTCAACAGACGACAGCATTGTCCAAAAAAACCCAAAACAAAGCATGTTTACAATTCCTCCGTGAAGACCTCCTGCAGAGTGGAAGAAGAGAAAAGAGGCTGTGTCTCCTTATTTCTGTACCTACTGAAACGTTAACGTGTTTGCATGATTAAGCACAAAAACAGTTTTTCTCTTCGCTGTCTCTTGACATTTCCTGGGAGAATGCTGTTCTCTATACAAACAAGCAAATGGAGGAGATGTAGGTTTAAAGGTCACATGCACCCACCTGCCACCTTAATTACAGCTTGCTAGTACCAGGTTGGACCCCCTTTTTGTCTCCAGGGCTACTTTAATCCTTCAGGACATGGGTTCAATAAGGTGCCGGAAACATTCCCCAGAGATTTTGGTCCATATTGACATTTTATTATTATAATTGTTTTTTATTTAACCTTTATTTAACCAGGTAATTTCCCATTGAGATCAGGATCTAATTTACAAGGGCAACCTGGCCAAGAGGTCAGCAGCACATGTGAAATAAATACAATTTCAAGAAAAAGTCTAAGGCAGTAAAAAACAAACAATAAATATGGCAAAGGATTCAACAATTTATTAGTTAAAGTGCGACAGTTTTAGAGACAGTAACAATTCAAAAACACAGGCATTGCTCATAGGTTTCTCGCTGCCTAGTGAGTAAAATGGAGCGAAAAGCTTGGACTGAAACCAGTTCTGACATTTTCAGTTCTGTTTGTATAGTGTTCCAGGCTGTGGGGGCAGCATGACAAAAAGCCTGTTTCCCCAATTCAGTTCGGACTCTGGGCACAATTAGGCGATGAATTGCACAAGAGTGTAAGGCATAGGTGCTCCTCGATTTCTGCAGGAGAGAACATAGGTAGGACGAAACCAGTCCAAGGAGAGACTTATAAATCATGCACATGCGTGATACCAATCTCCCGTTCCACAACATCTCAAACATGCTTTATTAGATTGAGATCTAGTGACTTTGGAGACCAGTAAGCTGATTGTCATGTTCAAGAATCCAGTTTGAGATGATTAGAGATTTGTGACATGGGACGTTATCCTGCTGGAAGATGTGTGGTTATAAAGGGATGGACATAGTAAGTAATACTCATAAAGGTTGTTAAGTATATATGATGCTCATTTGGTACTACAGGGCCAAAAGTGTGCCAAGAAAATATCACCCACACCACCAGTAGCCTGATTTGTTGAAACAGGCTTGGTGGGTCCATGCTTTCATGATGTTTACACCAAATTCTGACCATGCTACCTAAATTTGGCAGCAAATTCTATACCCATTGGACCTGCTAACATTTTTCAAATCTTCTGTAGCCCAATTTTGTCAAGCCCCTTGAAACTTCAGCCTCACTTTACTGATCCTAGCTGACAGACATGGCCCCTGGTGTGGTCTTCTGCTACCGAAGCTGGCTGCATACAACCAAAACCCACTGAATCAGACACACCAGTTCTACTCAGACCAAAGAAAACTTTAAAGCAGAAGGCATAAAACTGTTACAGCACCCTGGAGCCATGACCACCTGATTCCAGGAAAAAGTTTGATGCACTTTGGACGAGTCGGTGCTCATTCAGAGGGATGACATTCACACTTTTACCACAGCTTCAGGCAATTCAGACACTTCATCCAATTAAACCAGCTTGATTTTGGACTGTTAATGCTACGTGACAGAGCTCACCACCATGACACCGTCTTACATTTAAATTAAGAGAAAGGCCTACTCTTTGAAACAAACAAACAAATAATAATCAAAAAACAAATTAAGATATTTCTGTGGTGCTGATTTGGCATGATGGTAAACAACCACACATGCTTGACCCTCTCTTTCTCTCACCCATTTTCACAAGCATATCAACTTTCTCTCTCTCAACTATCAAATAAAGGCTATAAAATGGCCCAAAAATATACTTAAAAAAAAGAAAAAAGGATGTCATCTTCAAACTGACTGATCAATATTAACATATGCAGTTAGTTATTGTAAGTAACATAAAATGCTAGTTTAGAACAGAACAACGGATCTGATTTGTAAAGAAGGGGCAGGACTAGATAAGCTTTTAGCTTCATTCTGTCCCTTCTCAAACAGGGCGTTGTGTGACACATACGTGTATGTATTTTCTCGTGTTTAAGTTTAGTGTAGCACATATTCAGATGTCCGATGTACATATGCATTCTGTTGCCTTGACTAATTGTTGCTTGTTTTTTTCCATTTTTTTAAGTTTGAGGTGATTAAAAAAAAAATAATAATAATAATAATAATAAAAATCAAGTTGACAAAGGCTGTAATCCACACTCTTTTGGTAGCTGCTGCCTTTTCTCTGGTACTTTGGAAGTAGATTAATTTGCCATCAAGGTCAATAATTCTTTGACTCCAGCTGCTTCAATTTCCCCTTCCAGCCAAAAACCTGCTGAGTTCCAGCCAATTACCATTCAACTTCCAGCAACTGGGAGTCCCCCCACCTCTCTGGGGATATACCTTGATCTCAAAATAAACTTGGCCATTGATGCAATCGCAAGGTGTCCCCATGAGGTGGTGCATTGGGTGGGATGATGCCATCACAGGAAAATTTAGGTGGCTCCATCTGTAAATTACAGGCTTTTACAGTAATTCAATGAATATTATATTTGATTTATAACTTAACACAAAACAAGATAATTTGTTTTCTTATTTCTAAGTAGTTTTTCTCACAACTCCAGAGTCAAAACTTAAATTTCTCACAAAATAATATTTTCTACATTAAATATAACTAACCAAATAAACTAAAAATGCCTTGTTGTTGCATAGCCAATACTGACGTTCACTTTAATCCCACCTTTAAATTGAAATAGCCAATCAAAGAGAATGATTTCACCTGGGGTGGGCAATCAAGATCCCAGGGAGCCCTGACCCCAATTTATCCATGCCCCTGTCCAGACAGGCTGTGTCCCCCTTTAGAAGTGGCCCTACTACACTTCAACACTGTTTTTGATGAACTTTAAAGATATTTTTTAATGTGGAGAAATTAAAAGTTGTGGCTTCAAGTCTTTCCTGACAATTTCAAATGTGTTTGTTAAAAAGTTTTAAAGCCAAATTAAAGCTGTAAAGCATCAACTCAAGAAGTGAATGAAGAAAATCTCAGCCATGACTCAGAGAAGGTTCAGCCATTAATTCTGTCTGTTTTCTCTTTTTCAGTCGGCTGTGAAGGGAAGCATATAAACAGTGTAACCTTGGTGGTTTTGAACTGAATTAAATCATTTATCACGCTTACACAGACGAATATTTTCTTTTTAAACTGATAAAAACTTCTAAAACTCATCCCACTCGAGCACCTCAACCTGATTTGACTTTGAGCGACTCCTTGATGTGTGAAATCTGTAAATCGCCCTGACTGTTTCACATTATTACCCAGTAGCTTGAGTGTTTTTTTCTCGATGATGCAAACACCCTCCAGGCTCGGCTAAGATTACATTTTTCCTCTCAGAAAGAGCTCGGGGAAGCTCGGGGGCCGCGGGCGTGATGCATCAAGTGCTGTGTTTTTGCCTTCTCTGAAGTAATGCCTTTTGCCGTGAATGTTCCTCTTGAGCCCTCCTCTTGCATCTCTATTGTCCTCTCCATGCTGATGCTATCAAACATAACAAACGCGTCCTTCTGTTATGTTTTCTTAGGGGCTTTCATCTGTGCTTGGCTTTATCTAAGAGAGGAGGACAGGGAGTGCTATGACATTTATCGCCGTGTTGGAGTGTGTGCGTGCGCACTGGCCCTCTCTCTTTATCTGTGGAGAGCCTGTTAGATACACAGGCTACTGGAGATGAAGATGGTTATTTGTGCAGGGATGCAGGTATCTGACTGTGACTCCTGCTGAGCACAGAGGGGGAGGTCTCTGCGACTGTAGGTGTTCAGAGAAGCAATCCAAGGGCCTCATGATGCTAATCGTTGGGTCCAAAACACTGAGTAAGGTGTGAACATGAGACTAAAAAGGATCTATTCAAAAACGCTTGTGAGGTGGGGTTGCTATTTGTCAGGGTTTGCGTCTGTGTTTCTTGGTTTACAGGCGTGATCATCAACAGGCGGCCTGGGGGCCACATCAGGCCCCCCACAGCTTCCCATCTGGTCCCCAGGACATTATGAAATTTTGAAAATGTGAGGCAGACATATGTCGTGGTTAAGAGGGTATTTTTTCATCGTTACATCCCTTTAACTTCGCAGCATGGTGGTGCAGCAGGTAGTGCACATGCCTCACAGCAAGAGGTTTGCTGTTTCGATCCCCATGTTAATCAGGGCCTTACTGTGTGGAGTTGGCATGTTCTCCCCTAGCATGCATGTGTTATCTTCAGGCACTCCAGCTTCCTCCCACAGACCACATGTTCATTAGGTTGATTGGTGATTGACTGTTAGCCAATTTTGGCTTGCATTAACCAGGGGAATGGATAAAGTGAGAGTCAAAATGTGATAAAAGACATGGCAGCCCCAGAAAGCACAAGGCCAAATATCTTTTTTTTGTGATTAACTTTTTTATTTTACTTTTGACAAACATGTACAGCAACATAAACAGAAAATAGACATACAACAAAAGCAACAGTACCATAAGTTACACAAAACACTAAATATCTTTCCCGTCCAATGTGGCTGTCAGTAGAAAAGGTGATATGGACTGATATTTCAAGGCAAAAAATGCATAAAATTGGGGAAAAAAATGAATAATGGTGTGTTTATGGTGGGATTTAGAAGTTCGGGGAGGGGTTCCCAGTGGCTGGAAGTTGGTTGCCTGGAAGGAAAAAATTGACAAACAGAAAGGTTTTTCCTTTGCATTTTCGAAAGCGCTCCGCATTCACACAGAGATGATGTGAAAATGATGCGCTTTCACACAGATCCACGAGGATGACTGAAAACGCTGTAGCGTGCATGCCAGGCCAGTGGTTGGCAATGTAAGTTTGTAGTGAAACAGCTGTGTTACAACACACGTACGCTTTCTGGTGAAGACAAACTTTTAACAAACAACAAAAGCAAGTGAACGCACGAAGACGCAGGATTTTCTTGTCTGGACAACCAATCTGTCTGGATAATTCTGTCTGGATAACAAACCGAGCACAGTAAACAGAACACATGTTGCTCGGTAGACAGCTGAATCTGTTGTTGTTGTTGTTCCTAGGTGCACGCTCAACCTTCATCTGAAAGAGTACTTCGCATGCAACGCACGTCATTGTTTTCCCTGAAAACACTGATTTGTGTTTACACGGAAACGGATACCAAAACGTTTTCAAAACTTTTCACTTTGGACCCTGGTTTCAAAAGTTTGAGGATTCAGGCACTCCAGGCACCATTCTCGTGTAAACGGAAGGCACAAACTCTCCATTTTTAGTTGTTTTCGTTTTTTTTTAAATGGGGCCTTATATTATTACATTGTTTTGAAAATCCAGCCCCCCCTACTGTGTAGTTGTGTAGTTGATGACTCCTGGTTTACGATGTTTTTTGAGAGTGATGGAGACACTGAAGATGGCCAAAAGCGCAGTCACACCTGCCTTGAGTTTCCATTATGCTTGTTTCTGCATCGATTGAGATCTGTTGACTGTGTAGGCCACTATAGTAACTCATTGTCATGATATATAAATGCACTGCAAAAACTCAAATCTAAGGAAGTTTATTCATCCAACTGTAATTCTGAAAATCTCACAAGACTTAAATGTAAGACAAAATTCCCTGAAATGTCCAGCAACACAACTTAATTCAGTGTTTGAAAATAAAAAGTAAGCCCTGGATTGATTGTAATAAGTTAAAATATAGATGAATTTTAAGATGTGCTATATTAAGTAGTTTCTAAACCTGATTTTAAGACCCTCAGGGAGTAAAATTAATCTTGCCTCATTGGCAGATATTTTCTGATTATTATAAGTAGTTCAGTGCCTTATTTTTGTTTTTATACCTTGTACTAAGATATCCATCTGGACTAATCAAATGAATATGAAATTTTAGAAAGTATTGTGGATTTTTTTTTTACTTGAAATTAGACAAACTTGCTAAGATCTGAATTTTTGCGGTGCAAGTTTGAGATGATTTGAGCTTTGTAACATGGGGCGCTATTCTTCTCACCATCAGAGGAAAAAAAAACTTTAATATCAATTATAGGTCAAAACATGACAGGATTTGACTTTGAGGCCAGAAATTTACCAAATAAAGAGCTGTTTGGACAAGGGTTTGCTTTGAGAACTTGTGCTGGTTGTAGTTTTACAAAAGCATGGAAACAATATGCCTGAACTTAAAGAGTTTGAGCAGCAGCTATCATTGAGCTTAGGTCATCATCCACAAGGGCATGTGAGAGTTTATGATTAAACTCCTTACAGTGAAGCGGACAAGAGCTCTGGAAGTGCTTACTCCTTTAAGATAAGAGCCATTGTGGTTTTAAAAAACGTGCTGTCTGGCACGGCTCGGGTCTTTGAAGGCAGCGCAGAATAGTACGCCTCCCTTTCTCTTATGAGTGAGAGAAGCTGTGCCTGTCTGACGTGCATTTATCATTTTGTCTTCCTCCACGATTCTTAAACAACTCCAGCATCTCCATGGTCCAAACAACATCCTTCTTCATGTCAGCCTCCTCCTCACCACACCATCACACAGCAGGAGCGTAGCAGACGGGCTGAGTTTTTACAATCTGGCCTCAAATGAGTTTGTTTAGAAGTCTTGATGTGGCTTGGAGACTTCTAAGCAAACATTTTTTCACTAAAGCTTGGAAATGGGTAACAGCAGTGGAGCAGTGTTTGATCAGCCTCCAGAAAAGATCTACAGAAGTTGAAAAATAAGCATCCTGTTGGAACCCCAAACAGCCACAAACTGAATTATTTTAGCCTTCCGACACAGATGCCATCCATCCTCATTTATCTGGGTTTCATTTAGTTTTTCAACCATAATCTCTGATGTCTAGTGACAAGCTGCCGGGGTAATGGATTTAGCAGCAACTTGTCACAAATCTTGAGCAGTGCCTCCTTTCAAAATGAAGCAGTTTAGATGGGACGATTATAGCCGCTCTGATGTATCGCTCACGTCAAAGGGAATGTCAGCGAGCAGGCAAACAAGAAACAGCTGGTCATTTCAGCCCACATCTGAGTTAATGAAATGAACGACAGAAAAAAATTAGGAGTGGACAAAGTGCCGCTTGTCTGGGAGAAGGAGGCGAACGTATTGATGGGCTGCATTAAAAGGCGGCAAAAGTGCTAATGTCCAGTGAAATGTCATCAGTCAAATCAGCGCCTTTGTCCTCTGCTGCTGCTTCGACTGGGACTTTTCTCTCAGCCCAACATTGATTGACGGAGAAAATATTGATGGTGGATTCTACATGTCTGTTTCTGGTGACACGTCTGTCCTTCTATGACCTTTTTAGTCTGAAAACAAGACAGAGTTTATTTTTAAATTTGGCATTTCCATCCTGTTATTTCATCGATAGAATATAGATAAAAACCTGAGGGCAGTGAGCCTGTAACTTAACCCTCAGATACACGAGTGACTGGACCCCACACTTTTCCATAAGGGGGTCAAAAATGACCCCTATAAGAATCAACGTGCTTTTATGCCATTTTTAGTTAAGAATAATCAATTGTGTTATTACTTGCAGTACATTTTGACCCACAGAAGACTAAGTTTGTGTTTGAAAAAGTTTTTTTTTTCACTTTATAACATTTTTCTAGTTGAGAAAAGTGCTGTCATTAAACAGGACAGCGACAGTGTGTGTGTGGGTGTTTGTGTGTGTTTCTCTCAGTGTCCAGGTCTTTTTTGATTTACTTGTCTGCTCACTGCATGCAGATGTGACAAAATACCTGTTTCTTTCTGTGATTGTTGCACACAGGTAGCTTGCACTTCACACACATATCACTGGCTTTAGAAAGGATAAGAGTAGGATGTAGATAAATCAATAATTGACACACACACAAACACGGTCCTCAACCCAGACACATAAACACACACTCACATACAGTAAAATTATCTAGCTTAGTTAGCTTGCTAGTGTTTGCTCTTTAAACAGTGGAGTAATTTGATGATACATACTAAAAATACTCTCTTTGAAACAAAAGCCATCAAATGAGTATTTTGAAAGACATCAATTTGATGATATCACTTTTTCCTATAAAAAAACTTCTCTGGATCCCTGACCCTTCTGACAGTGACAGTGTGTGTCCCATGAGTTTCCATAGGGAATGCACTGGGGTCATTTTTGACCCCATTGTGGAAGTTTGGGGTAGTAATATAAATACCACAATTTCTTAAAAAGTATCGAAGGTAACTTTGAATTTTAAATCAAATTATATCAAATACTTGGTTATGGAGGCATAACTGTAATATGAAATTATTATCATTTTTCATGACAAAGATAATGCAAGAAAATTACCTCATTGGGTCACTTTTGACCCCAGTGTGCATCTAAGGGTTAAAGTATTCCCTACATGAGTGGACCCCAAACTTCTTTTGTATCATGGTCTGGTTTTATAAGACAATGCAAATACTGCTGCTTTGGGGTTGACAGTATAGATATCAAGTATTGATACATTCTTAAGTACTCTTTTGTGTTGATTACTCCTCTAAGGTGTCAAAACCAAATGTGTACACCAACAAAATGTATATCTGTGATGTTGTATGAACTGTTTTCAGTCTGTCTCGTATTTCCTCGAGCCTATACAACACCACTCTCCTTGTCATGTTACTGTGGAGACCAATCAGATTTATCAAACAGCTGCACCCGCAAGCACACACACAGAAACATAATACAGCTTTATGCCAAATTAATGTAAGAATAGCAGAAAGAAAACACTTTTTTTGTGGATTGTTACTCCAAAAAGTATCTATGTCACGTTTTAAATAATGTAGGGTTGGTTGTGTTTAGCTTAAAAATATATACAGTGCAACATAAGCCTATGTTAGTGTAGTTGTTCAATTTTAACTTATATAAATGGAATAAATATCAGGTCATCCAAGAAACAGAACAAAAAAACACACCACTTATGTCTTTAATGCATATCTGTTAAATTTATTTTCTTGTTCTTCTTCTTAACTCACTTTAAGATCTGATGGTCAAGAGTCTGGATTACATGACTCGTTTGTGTTATTTTGGTCAATAAAAAACACACAACAATTATTAATATTATGTACAGCTTAAAAATAAGCTAAAAGTATCAGTATCATATTGATTTGAAAAAGTCTGGTATCACAAATTAGTTTAAGTGGTTGAATGTTCTGCTTCATTAATTTCTGACTTCTCAGAGAAGCTCAGTGAGCGACTCAGAATTGGGTATAAAAAGTTTAACTCAGTGTGAAGTTCCTCATTGATGTTCAAAAAGGTATGTCCAAAAAAACAATTTCAGTTTTAAACCAGATTTGAACGATTTCTCATATATTTGTTTTGTTGTTTTCATGACAGGTGGTCTAATAAATGTGTTAAACATTCTTTAAATGTTTAAACAGCTTCTTTAAATGTCAAATCGTTTTCTAGTCCTAATAAAACAGACGCCAAAAGGCATCAGTGCCGATCTTTTTACTGCCTTCTTTTTTAAATAGAAGATTGTGACATGGCCCAAAAGAGTTGAGGAAGATTAAATGTTTTCTGGAAGAGTTAAAGAGATTTGATCATATGTATGATCCCCTGTTTCCTGTGTTCCTGTCTGTCTGTTGTTCTTCAGTCTGTAGGGTGGCAGGTCAGGTGACCTGCTTCAGCCAGGTAGGCTCAGGTGTGTGGAGGGGAGGGGCCACTGGAGAACAAAGGGAGGTGAGGAAATGTTTGGAAGGATTTTGACAGTGTCAGAGTGAAAACTGGGAAGATGTTTTGAAGAAAATATGGGAGTATCAGACAAGTGGGGTGCCTTTTCAAGGTTTTTCTTTCTTCATTGGAGACACAGAGGACATTTTGTTTTAGGAGGACACCTGAGCCTAATCTGCAGGACTCTTCAGACTGGACTCTTCAGACTCTTTCAATGGACAGGTGAGTTTGTTATTGACTCTGTTTCCCCACTTTGGTGTTTTTACAGTGCATTGCTTTGGAAATTTTATTTTATGCTTGGATTATATTTATTACTATACTTGATTAAATACCTGTAGTCCCTAAATCCAACCACCTGTGGATCAACCACATGCTCTTCTTCAGGTTGTCGCCTCATTCTTGAAATTTAAGTATCCATTCGAGCATGGGGGTAAAAATTTGGTACTCGAAGTGTAAATAATTATTTGAATATTAAACAAACAGCTGAACAGCACATTAGGACGCCTGGAGCAATGAACCACAAAAAATCTGCGGACCCATTTGTAAAACTTTGACCCACCGGGTGGTTTTGACTTTTGAGAAAATCAAAAAAATCTAATCAAAAATTAGTGCTCACTAATCTGTTCGTCTGCCCGTCTGCTTTTCCTGCTGCTCCATCATCCTCTAACAGAAACGCTGGTAGAATCCCCCAAATTTTTTTTTTAGTCTTTTTGGTCAAAAATGTAAATGTGGTGTTGAAGTCTGTGTTAAGATGTTCCTGCTGAGACCATCAGGATAAAAACTAAATTAGCAACAAACAAATTGCACCTTGATGCGTTTAAGGTCCAGTTGGTAACATTGTGATGCATCTAGGCTGGCTGGGTAAAATGAGTATGTGATGAAGTTTAAAACATGGTGTGTTGAAATGTAATTTACATAGTTTGAGATTTAGACTTTGGCTGAACTTCACCCTCAATTCAAAGATTGAGGGTGAAATTAGTTTTCTTGGCAAAATAAAATGATTAATCATTTACATTATGTAACTGATTTAACATTTTAAATCTATTTTCACTGTTTTGCCTGTTAGAATTCAAAGGCTTTTATCAGTCTGTCAGTATTATTTTGTTAATTTACATAAAAGATGAAAACTAACTAAGACAATACCCTGTGTAATACAGATCCTGCCACTCTGTAAAATACTTTTTTCATGAGATGTTTTTGTTTTGCTTTATTGAGCAACCACTTGACCAGCTGTTAAAACAAAACACTAAAAATGATCTATGACTGGCCAAAAAAGCCCAATCAGGGCATCCCTAATTTGTGACTGTTGACACATTGTTTGAGTTTTTTCTGACTTTTCTCAATTTAACTGCATATGTATTTTTTGTAGACAAAGCTAAGATGTTTAAGGTGATTTTCATTCATATGCTTTGTTTCAATTCAGTTAAAATATTCATCCATGCATCCATCATCTTAACAAAGGGTGTCAAATTTAATCTCAGAAAGGGCAAAAATTAAAATACAGTCTAAGCTGAGGACCAGACAGAACAGTCAAAAATTTAATGATTGTTTGATATCTTTATTTCGGTCATGTAAATGACATCTTAAAAACAGTTAAATATACAAATAGTTGATTATTAAAAAATAAATAAATAAAACAAGACAGCAGCTGAATCTGCATTTCGTTTTAAACCTCTCAGCTTACATGAGTGAAAAGAAATAGCATAAGAAGTAATATATTTTGCTTTACTTCCTAACTGAAATCATAACACTGTCTTAAATTTACCAAAAAATACAATTATACCTATACCTTCTTTAAAATATATTGACTATACCCTTAAAAATTTTCCTCCAAATAATCAGCAAACACCTTGTGGAATTTATTCATCAATGTTTCTCTGGAAAATCATGTCTTTATGCCTCTTTCTAAACAGAGTTATGCTCAAAGTTTGCTTTAGTTCTGCACTCAATCTGAGTGATACAGATACTTCTCAATGTTGAATGCACACTTCTAACCTTTAGATTTGAATTTTCTCTTAAATTATAAAATGGACTCTGTTTTAACCAGATATATAAACTTGAACAGTGTATTTATTTTTGGTCAAGCTTAAAAGTCACTGTAAAAGCACTGATCAATGCATTCATCGATTTAACAATGATCGGAGTGATACTAGGGCAAAGGGAGGAGATGTTGGTGCACAGGCCCTGCATGGCAGCTGTTTTTAAGCTGAACTTTCAGCAGTGTTGAAAGGCTAAATCAAAACAGTATCATGCAATAATTGCTTTGCAAAATACAAATTCCTTTATAAGCATGTTATGTTAAGGGAGAAAAGCTCTTATGTTTCATTTGATCTCAGAAGTCGGATTGTTTAAGTTGCACATTACGTACATCACTGGGAATGCCACCTATTTGGTTGGGATTTTCTACTGGAATGTACGGCCATCTTTAGGAATCCCAACAGCTTGTAATTGGAACACATTTAGTTGGGATGTGAGGCAATTCCCACTTCCCACATCCTTGTTGCAAGGTAGAATTGGAGTGCACCATTGGATGGCTGCTGCTAGCCTCTTTATGTAGTTGTCCTCAGTCATTTGTTTTATCTGCAGCTTCATGGGGACTCTTCATGTAAAGAGAACAAGTGACCAGGGAGGCTGGACATGTGTAATTAAATCTCTGGGTGCAGTCAGTGGGGTGTCCAGATGCTCTCTTAGAGTGTAAATAAAATGCATAACTGCGGTCAGAGCGATTGGTTCTCCTGACGTTGGTCTTTGTCTCAACAGAGACAGTCCGGCTTATCGCTCATCTGTTATTCTGAACATCCCTCTTTGTTCTAAGCCAAGTGACGAGCTCCTCATCATGTATGTGAGCCGAGTCTGAACAACTACAGCATGTTGGCACTCAGACGTCCCATGGGCTCGGTCCTGGGCAACAGATAAGTCACTGTTGGTGAATTGGAGGTGATGATGTGGGGGCAGGGGCGGTGAAGCCATGCCGAAGGCCTCAGTGGCGGGCCGTGTCTTGCAAGCCGACTGGCAGGCGGCTGGGCGGGTGTGACGAGTGACTGGCACCTGCTTTTAAAGCACCAGATGGTCCGGCCGAGGCCCGTGCCAGGGGGGTGAGGGGACCCCGTGTCACTGTGTGCATCTGCAGACGTGTCAGGATTCTGGCAGGGCCGAGATGTTCGGCCAGCCGTCGCTGCTCCACAGCCCGCGGTCATGAGGATGAAAATTCAAGTTGGGCAAAGGATGAGTCGAAACTCAACCACGCACCTGATGCTGCGCTGACATGCAGGGGATCAGTGGCAGTCGTCCAAATAGGATCTGAGAGGACTGATAGGAGTCCGAGCGAGGCCGGCTGGCATCTGGACAGCGCACCTAGGTGAAGTCAAAGTTAGAGCTCATCAAAAAGTTGAGTTTAATTATAGACTCAGCCAGGTGAGGTGCAGTGCCAGGGAAGTTATTTTGAATATTCAGCAGCAGGGTGCAGAGTCCAACTTCCATGTCTGAGCCCCGTTAATCCTATAAAGAGGTGTCTGTGGTTTGACCTTCACCTGGACGTCCATCCGTCCAAAAGCTCTGAGTCCAAGAATGAAACAGTAGAGAGACTGAGACTGTGCTCTGTACCTCATCATAAAGACAGCAGTGTGTGTTTAGGTGAATTAATCTGCTGCATTTTCCTCTTGGTTTTTTAATTAAATGCCACAAATCAGATATGTACCTTCACTGATGTGCATCTTTTACTGCAGACAGAAATCTAAAGTTTTCTGTTGCCATCTTACATCAACAGTTCTGTATCGACCATGTCATATTTTCTACTCTATGTTCTGTTTCTGTTTCTTGTTTTTAATATTTCATGACTAGTGTTTCTAACTCACTTAAAAGGCAGATGTTGGACCCTGTCTGAGTTGTGTACAGTAAAGTGTAGGATCATTAAAAATAATAAGGGCTCTCAAAGTAACATGTTAGTTTGAATGATTAAGTCCCAGAATAAGAGGTTTCTTTGATTCATTTGCACAATTCAATAACTACAGAAAAGAATAAGGGGCACTTTTTTTTTTTTTTAATTTATTTAAGATTGGACTTTTTTTTTAGGTCTGTGAATAATTCAAAATTCTGTTAAGAAAATCTCAGAATTCTGAGAAAGAAGTCAGAATTCTGAGAAAGAAGTATCAGACAAAAGATAAAATGAAAAAGAAAGAAAAATAATAAATTTCACTTTTAATCTCAGACTTTTGACATATTTCCCCAAACTCTGACTCTAATCTTAGAAATCTGATTTTTTCCCACAGAATTTTTACTTTTTTCTTAGAATTGTGACTTTTAACCTCAGGATTCTAACCTTTTTTCACCCCCAGAATTTTCAGAATGACTTTTTCTCAGAATTCTGACTCTATTTTTAGATGTCTGCCTTTTTTCAAAATGTTGACTTTTATTTTCAAAGTCATAAGATCAATATCAGATTTTAGACTTTAATCTCATAATTCATGATTAAATAGCGGAATTCCAAGATCAGTCTCATTTAAACTTTTTCTTCCGATTCTGACTTTCTGTCAGAATTCAAACTTTAGTCCCGAAAATTGTATTACCCCGACTTTGTCTTTTTTTCATAGAATTCTGACTTGAATCCCAGGTTCCTCAGTTTTTAAAGCAGGATTCTAAAATTAGACAGAACTCTGACCCTTTTCCCAATATTCAGATTTTTTATTCAGATTTTTATTGTTGTTGTTGTTGTTGTTTTAATAGAATTTTGACTTTTTTTTTTAATTCCATAATTTTGTTTTAGGTCCCAGAATTATAACTTTTTTTTCAATTATTCATTTCTTTATTTTTACAGAAGCTTGCCTTTTTTATTTTTTATTTTTATTTTTTTTTTTTTTAAGAATTTGGACTTTTTGCTCAGGATTCTGAGATCTAAAGTCAGAATTCAAAATTTTTTATCTTACAATTTTGTCTCAGTTGTCATAATTAGAACTGTTTTGCCCCAAAATTCTGTCTTTAATATCAAAATGACTTTTTTTAGAATTCTAATGTTTTCTTTCCCAGAATTCAGACATTTATTTCAGAATTCTGCCTTTTTTCAGAATTGTGTCTTGGTTTTAAGAGTAATGAGATTAGATTGTCTTGTTCATAGATGCATTCTTTATCATAGAGGACACATGTAAAAGACAGTAAAGGGTTTATAAAGCTTAAAAAAGCAGAATAAAGTTCTTTAAAGCTAAGGTTAATGTCATATGAACTCGCTGCACCTTCTTAGAGAACTTTCTTTTTTAATTTGACAGTATGATGCAGGATAAAAAGGTGACAAGATATCAGTTTTTCCAAGAATTATTACACATTATTTCAAGATGTATATAAAAATTTTTCAATCCTGATCAAGACTTTTTTTTTAAATTAAGGATTATAAAATGCATCTTCGAGCACCTCAATAGTAGTTACACACCCTCTTGTTGATAAAACGCACATCCATGAAGGTTAGCTTTTAAAAAAGGCCACAGCAGTGTGAAGTGTGATGCTAGTGCTATATGACGACACCATAATCAGCTGCAGAGGTCATGTATGTCCTGTTGACCTCAGCTGATCGTGCAGTCACTCTGGGTCCATCCTCAGAGAAGAGATTTCTAGAAAAGCGCCTCAGGACGTCGATAGCGAGGTGCTGCCCTCCTTTCCCTCTGAGGACTGCTGCTACGACAGAGGCAGTGGCAACAAACCGAAGAGCGTGTAGAAGTCAAACAACCCGCGCATCCCCTCTTCCTCTTTGTTATGTGGCCCTTTCAACCCGCCATCGAGTCCCACAGGCGACAGACTAACAGAGACTAACCAGCTCAAAGACAGCTCCACTGATCAATATTTGAGCAGCTCCGTGTCACCCAGGTCCCCACTCTGCTGGCTAGGACAAGAGCCAGGACACGCCGGGCTGTCTGAGGCACGCTTACTGAGGTGATCTAGGACCAGCAGCCAGAACATCCCCTTAATCTATTATAGATGAACTTGGGAATTTGATGGCAAGTTTGTGCTCGAGTAATTGTGGAAAACAAGACGGCAGCAGCCAAGCATCAAGAACAAACAAGTGTACGGATGAAGATATGCCAAACAGAGACACGTGCACCAACACCCAGAGCTGGACAAGTAATCTGGCACAAGCGTTGTGCTGGTGGACTATGGGGACAGTGTGATTCATATTTGAATATTATTCTGAATTATAATCACTTACCAATGTGGTCATGGTGGCAGCCCACTGATTGCTGATGATGATTTTTGATAACAAGAGTTTTCTGGCCAGTCTATGCCATTTAAGCAGAGGTCCCCAACCACCAGAACATTTCATACCAGGGTATGGAGAAACACAAACAAAAAAATGATTACCATTTTTAAGTAACAGAGCCAAAAGGGTGTTTCATTTTGAAGCACAACCAGATCCCTCCATATCCCCATGTAGCTTGACTGTGCAGACTTAACTCTCAGGCTCTCGGGCACCGCTATGATGAACAACCAGGATCAACTTGGCATGAACTGGTGATTAAACCTTGTGCCCATGCTCTTTGCTCTGTGTCTGTTGGTTCTGCATGATGTGTGCAACTGGAGGACACGCAGCAAACATCAATAAAACATCAGCCTCAGCATCATATGAAAATTGATTTTAGAGCCTTCTCCTCCATACACAGTAGGTGTAGTAGTTAAATTAGTTACTGTGTCAACAGATGACTCTCAGCCAACTTAAGCAGCTAAAAACACAAGGAATGTCTCTTTATCTATGGTTTAGAAATAAGCCCAGAGCTCTCTCTGATCCTGTGTTGTGGTGAGTTATACTTTGTGCAAAGTGATTGTTTGTGCCCACCCCCTTCTATGTGAAGGCTCTGACTGAAGTGGTCAGGGACTAAATTGCATCACCAATACTAGAAAAGCACTAAGAGAGCACAGACCTCCGCCAAGCAGCTCAGTACCAGCAGTGGCTTTTCCACAAGATACAATTCTGGATCACTAGATCCAGAATAGTGCCAGGATCCAGATCAAAGTCAGCACATACATGGAGGCTGTTATCCTGTATGAAGTTTTGGGAACATAACTTAATATTTGGATTTTATGTGAATTATATAACGTCATCAATGGGATTTCCCATCATAAAGTTAAATGTTTTTTTGTGACATCAATCTGGATCGGATCCAGATGAAATTTGCCTTGATGATAGAGACATGGACTCTATATTATCCTGTAATTTTGGAAGCAAAACCATTGAGAAATGGCAGAAATATGTTGTTTTTTCAATTCTGCCCAATGTTAACCTATGGTATTTTTTTTATTTTGGGTATTTTTTGAATCCAGACCAATATCTGTATCACTACCAAAATTAAATGGCTTTATCCTTGGACCAAACTACACCTCTGGTAAAATTTTCATCTAAATCCACCCAGTAGTTTTTTCCGTAATCTTGGATCACGCAGAATCTTGGACAAACAAACAAACAAACAAACAAACAAACAAACAGACAGACCCTGGCGAAAACATTACCTCCTAGGCGGAGGTAAAAATGGCCACGTTACAAAAAAAGTAATAGTTTTAAAGGTCCGTCTTTGAGGACCCCATCTTAGTTTTCTTAAACAAACCCACAGATGTTCCTCATCAACCCTGACCTGGTTTTCACACCTACAGCTTGGTTGCTTTGTTTAAATTCAGTTGAAGATAACTCTTCAAATGTGCATATTTCCTTTGAAGCGCTGCATTATGAGAGGGAAGCTAGCAGGCCTAGCTACCCACCAAACAAACTGGTTTTTAATGAAGGAGGTCAGAACAGTTATAAAGATGACCTGGCCCCAAAAATGAATATTAGCAAACTCAGTGCAGACAGAAGAGGGGCTTTTTAATGCTTACCTCTGTCAACAGCAGACCACAGTAGACACCAGATGGCATGGTAACTTATTACACGATAACACCTGCAGAACTGTCCTTAGAGAAACTGTTAAAGTAGAAGGCAGCTTAAAAAAGGATAAATTCTCCTGCTTGAATGAGTCCATGTTGTTGAATCCTGTGATGATCTGCTGTAGAGATGGTGAGAGATGTTCACATGTTGATATGTTCATATATGTTGTCTGAGCACAGAAAGTGACATTATTATTAAGTTTGTCATCAGCCTGGTTGTCTGATAGCTGTTATACAATTATTACTACTGCTGCTACTACTACAGCAGTGTGATGAGGTAACTGGTCAACCTGTTTGTGCCAGTTGCTTGGTTGATTATGTCCTCACTGCAAATGAACTGCTCCAGGGGTCGATTAGAAGCAAGCAGAGACCACCTTTTTCAAGGGAGCTTGGCATGGTTGTTTCTACCGAGACAGGAATCGATTACTGTGATCATATATATTTATCTGAACCTGCATATGAAGGTTGCAAATTGGATGGTCACTGTCAAATCAGGATGTTTGGTCACCCAGGGTATGGGAAAGAATTTGGTAGACCTCATGTAAGGGGCACATTAATATCAGTATGTTTAGTTCAGGCTGTTTTCAGGGATTGGTTTGAGCCAGATTTTCTTCCCATGTCAGCACCATTCACATCCAAACTGAATCATGAACTCGGTGTCTTTTTGAACTTCATTATTTTAAGATTGGCAGCTTAAGACCGAGCACATGAAGAAGGGTGGGAGGATGATAAAAAGTGACTCCTCTTTGATCACACCCGGTTTACAGCTCCAAATCTGCAGCTTTTAAAGTCAAATCCTGGAAAGAAATGTGTGTTTGATTGCTTTTGTTCTCGAGAACTCCCTACCCACGCAAACACTTAAATTACAAATGTGATCCAACGTACTTCTGACTTCAGTGAGGGAGCTTCTGTCTTTGATCACCACCACAGAGAGCAGTTCTTCAAAAACAAAGAGTCCAGCCGAGGAGAATAGTTTGTGATGATCCCGAATACACCAATGAAGACACACAAAGGAGCACTTGATTTCTGAGGCCTTATTTTGACTTCTGAATTCTTCCACTGTCTTCTTATTGACCGACTGCAGCCCAGACTTGCATTTATTTAGAGGATAATTTATACAGGGAATCAGTTTTTGCATCCTATCAAATCAAGCTTCACTCCGATCAGTGTCTAATTACATGAGAGAGAGAACAGTGTTGCCTGATAAGCACTTCTGAATACATTATCAGTCGGATGTATGCAGAGCGCTGATTTATTTTGTTGCTCTTGTAATGCTCTGCTAATTAGAAGAGGGGAGGGATGTTTAATTAATGCTGGTGGGGAGGATTAAGGACAGGGGGGCAACAGCTTTCAACTTGTCAATTAGAAACATGGACGTTAAACAACACAAGCCAGATAACTGACAGATACACCGACTGAACACAAACAAGATGCTAACAAGGCTCGGGGAGCGGGGTTTGTTTTTGCAGCGGCTTCTTGTCGGCTTTTAATTTCATGTTTTTGCTGAAGTTTCTCGCATCTCTGCAGAGTTTGTTTTCGTTTGCACAGAGAGAGAAGACTTCTGATGTACCAAAGATCTCTGTTTTTTACATTTTGTAGATTTCCATTCCTCAAAGCTTTGACGTGGGAGAAAGAAGATAAAGGAGACCAGATTTTTAGACCTCAAAAACTTTAATTTTACAGCAAAGCCACATATTTCTCATTGGTGCAGGTTTTAAAACTAAAGAAAGAAGAATATAATAAATGAAACCATCAAATTCAACAAACATTGTATTTGAACAATGATTTCAAAACAACATTAGTACATAAATATTGGTGTTACACATTACACTTAATGAGCTTGTTTCACTCACATGGGATGCACAGCAGCATCCTTTTACCATTAAGTATAAAGGCATTTGTTGGAAAATTCGTTTTAAATTTCATAATGGGAAAGAGAGCTGAGCACACAACAGAGAACGAGGACAAGGATTCCTGCAGGAGGATGATAAAGTAAATGCTTAAACGGACAGGTATTTGATGTACAGCAAACAGGTTAAATAAAGTCTGACCCTGTCTGTTTTAACTGAATGATTTAATATTTTATGAGGTTTCTTTATACAGAAGTTGTTGACTCATCTTTTGGATTGTTTTTTCTGCTCTGGATGCTTCAGTGAAAAAAACACTCCAATCTGAACAATCAACATAATTCATTACTTTTCTGCGTTTGTTCTTTGAGTGCAGTGGCACAATAACAGGAGAGGAATCAAATAATCCATTTGAAATCAGACCAAACATCTAAACCTGCTTTGTAAATACTGAAATATGAGTTACAGGGAATGAGAGCTGACACTCTGCTTGGTTTGATTAACCCAAAACACACCCATGTTCAATCAAGGCATATAATCAGTCCTCTTTGCGCCCTACACCCAGCTTTGCATGATCATGGTCCTTAAAATAGTAAAATATAGACATTCCCCAAATCATTATGCACCTCAGACTTTAGTCAACACGCTTTACACCTTCAAAATAGGGTCTTAAGGTCAGAACACTTTTCAAAAGTGCAGCTGCTCATTTGGGCTTGCTGTGCTTCCACACCCAGGAGGGATCTGACGTACACTCGACTATCATAATAAATTAAATTCAGAAATTACACAAACTATTTTCTCCCACGCTAAACACAAATGTAAATTTTACTGTAAAAAGAGGCAAAAATGATATTTGAACTAAAAAGAAATCCTTATAGCTAGAATTAGATTTATTTCTATTGTAGCTGTTACTGTTTTCACCATAATAAAGCTGAAGAGGATCTAAATAAAACTTAAATAAAAGCCTGACTATGTCTGTTTGGATACAAAAATCAAGGTTAGACAGACTGTTTAATGATAACAGAGTTATAAATAACAGTAGTCCCTCCCTTCCCCAACAGTAGCCCCAACATCCTCCCGACAAGAGGATGTTGAATAAGTAAATTAAGAGACAAATAAGAAAAAACTGTCACCGTAAAATTAAAATGTAATGTAGATGAAAATCAAAACATGGTTTATGTAGATTTCTCTTTTTAAAACCAAAGTACTATATCACATGAGAAAAAAAAGCTGGAAGTCACTGGTTTTGGGTTTGTTTTTATTGACCTGGTTGCTTATTTCAGTAGAAAAATCTGGCAACACTGTCTATGATACAGACATCATCAGCTGAAACATATTTTCAGTAGTTAGAGGGAGATGTAAAGCCATGGTGTGCATTATTTAAGTAACATAATGGAAAACATCACAGCAAAGTATTGTGAGCCCCAGTCACACATTCCCATTTCTCAAGGCGATTGTGCACGACTGTACACGATTGGCAAGGCTGGTTTGATCGGCATGATACGTGAAGAAATGACTGTCTCCCCCCGACACACCCCGTACATACACCGTCAGTGACACTTCTACAGTGCTTTGGGGGCGTTAAATCCGCTTCAAATAGGTCAATACAATGATACAACGGGGATTCCTTGAATTTCCATTCCTCTGACACGACGTCAGCCCCGTTCAAGCCCAGCTTGCATCACATAAGCCCCGATTGAGCCCCGTCGCTTGCGTTTTTGAAGCATTCACTTCCCGAACGAGATACATAAGAACAACGTTCAGAAAGGATCACATGGCAGGCACAATCGGATATGTCCTTGCCAATCATCCTCAGAAAGCTTTCTGGTTTGAGCCATGATCAGCCCAATTAAGCCCCGTACATGCCACGCTAATACCGTTCGCCTTAGGACTGCATTAGGGTTCACCCCGCTATACTGAGAGCGGCGATTCTCCATGACAGTTATGAACAGTTCAAAACAATCTGGACCCTTCCCCGTTCCCTGGCGTTCGTCCACGATTAAACAACGCTGATCCAGATCAAGTAGCGCATGCACCACGACCACTGCACGTTTCACCAGGATTATGACAATCGAGCACAATCGCCATGAGAAATGGGAATGTGTGAATGGGGCATTAACTGGAGCTTTGACATCTACTCCGGCATGAGCAGGAGGTGGAGCCCTGTGGTCACTGAGCATCTCTCCATTTTTTCACAGCAAATCACTGTTGCTTTACTTCTATCGACCCTTCATGATGACCAGTTTATTGAGCAAATTCACCTCCCACTGGCAGGTTCAACCACACTTGTAAAGACAGATTTGCAAAGAGTCACTGAAAAATCCTCTTGGCTTCTTCTCCGTCCGTTACTTCCTGCATTTGTAGGCCTACATGTAAGACACAAATACAGATTTGAATATTTGCTCTGTAGAGTCCTGATCTCTTGTCTCGCTCCTTGAAGTCTCCCTCAACCTTCTGACATGAAACTGTAGATTTATTTCATTCACCGTTTCCTTGGCAACTCTCTGTGAGCGACCAGCGAGGTTTCAGCAGGAGACAGAGTGCGGCAGTGGAGTCATTATTTACTGCAGGGCTCAAGCTCTGATATTCTCTGACATGCTTTACAGCGTCACCCCCTTTTCTCTCATGTCTATTTCCACCCCTCACATCAGGACATACGTAATTACAGTCTCCATGGCAGTGCTGCTGGTCGGGTTACTGACTGGACATTTTGAAATGTAGCAATTATATGTCATGGTAAAAAAAGAGTGAAAACAGCCCTCACTGTTTGTTGTTTGCAGCAGGTGGAAAATGCATGTTAACATTTAGAAGTTCATGTTTAACAGCACGCGGAGGTTGGTTTGTGGATGTGTGCTTCAAGGCTGATTAGCAGGCTTATTCTACGTGCTAATCACTGTTTGTTGGTTCAGCGTCCTCACAATGAGGCAAGGAAGGCGGCAAGGCCACCTTTTACTGGGTGATAAATCTAAATTTGAAAAGTGTGAAATTCAATAAGCTCGGGTCTTAATTACCGCCCGTGTTCACTTTCTCCTCTCAGCTGTGACCATAAAGTGAACACGACTGCTCTGAGCGGCTGCAGCACGCATGGAGAAACAAATGGAGTTCACCTTGTCCCAGAGCCATACATCATGAGCTGTCAGCGGCAGGCAGTGTTAGTTCACTTTCATTAGTAAACACTTTATTAACTCTGGATCACAATTAGCTGTAGCTGCATGATTGATATCAAGGATTGTGGAGAGGTGTTTAACCAAATGCGCAAGACATCAACTGCTTTGATTAGCATTTACATTCTGCAGTAGTTATCCCCAGATAGCTAATTTGCAACATTAGTAAGCTTTTAAACTCAATTCTATCCATATTCATACACATATCTTAAAAGACATGGAAAAAAAAATAAAGGAGTAGATGGAAAACCAAAATCCAACCTTGCCCCACTGACTTAACCTTGCACAGCAGCTGGATCAGCCTGATTCAATGTCTGTAATCAGGCAGATGCATCCAATCTATAACCACTGTGAGAGGCACAAAGCAGCACGGTCCAATTAGAGTCCATCAGAGCAGGAAGAGGAACTTAAGCGTCTATGCTAACAAGATTAGCATAGATGCTAACAGCTTCAGTAGCAGTTTTATCAGATCTGGACCACATTTCTTTATTAAATTAAAAACAAAAATCAACACTACAAATTTCTCAATAGTAAGGATATTTTAGCTCCATCGATTGGCACAAATTTAGTTTACAAAGTTGCTCACGTTCCGAGCGTAGTAGCGACATAATCTGATTGGCAATGAATGTTAACTGATAGAACGATCGTCCAATCACCTGCTGGATATGCTTCTGGAAGGTTCTGCCCTCCCCAAACACTTTCTGTGGGCTCTCTCCAGATAGATTAGTTAAATGTTTTGAACAGTCCATCAAGTGTGCCATGTTACCACTGATCCAAAGTTATTTCAAAGTTAGTTCTTTTTAAAGTATTTCAAATAAAAACACAGTAACTAGAAAAGCACTCCGAGAGCACAGAACTCCGCCAAGCAGCTCAGTTGCAGCAGTGGCTTTTCCGCTCCGCTTGGACAGCCAAGTCTCCGCTCATGTCTGTCCACGTGGAGAATGCTGCTCTTCATTTACATCGGAACCGGAAAGAGGGGAGTGTGAATGACGTGATCTCCGAGTTATCAGCATTCCAGTTACAAAGTTGGAAAAAAAGTGCCAATCTACCTGGCTATTGTTAGGCGTGTGAGCAGAACTCCTCCACTGGCATTGCAAGGGAAGCTGGGAAAAGTGGTGACATAGACTTGAAAAACATTGACTTCAGTTTGCAAATAAACTACAATTCCCATAATGACGTAACGATGCATTATAAACCTCAGTGTTTTTTTTTTTTTTGGGCGTCAATCTGGATTGGATCAGCGCCAAAATATAATGGCTTCTTCCCCGGACCAAACCACATCTCTGGTCAAATTTTCATGTAAATCCATCCAGTAGTTTTTGCATAATCTTGCTAACAGACAAACAGACGGACCCTGGTGAAAACATAACCTCCATAACGGAGGTAATAATATTCTTTGGCAATGACCTCCATAGACCTCAGAATCACTCCAATTTGTACCCAGAGAGAGGTGGTACATATAAATACAAACAAAAAATGTAACAGTGAAGTTTAAGCCTCTGTCATAAACTTTTAATCTCTGCAAATAAGCAGTTCAACATTTGCTTAGTGCAGCTTATTGCCAACTTTGGCTGATTTATACTATGAAAAAGCTACGAAAAAGTAATGCGACGAGGTTCCACTGTATTCACATCTAGAGACATTAACATTAATTTCGGGAGGTTGCAATATCTGTCTGCAATATACGGCTTGGATGTGCGTGACAATGAATGCCACTCGTGGCGCCCCTGTCTCCTGCTGAGTCTGCGTGCTTCCTTCTACCCAGTATCACACTTCAGTTTCTACCTCTGAAGATGGAGCAAAGAGAGGGTCAACCCGTTCCCCCATTCCATCTCCAGGATGTTCACAGTGGAGGCAAAACGTCACAGAGGGGTAAATATTACGCCTTGAAACGGCAGCATGAATTTGACTTTGTTTCTTTGTATAACATGACTGAACTGTGTCTGAAAGCAGCAATAAAAGGCTCTGTGTCTGACCACATCACCTCTGCGTGTTTCTGTCTGGCTAACTGCTAATGACGGGTTCGAAGCATCACTTTCCTCCACTAATGGAACACCTTGAAACAAAGAGTCGTGCCTGATGTGATTCCAAACACCCACTAAGCCCGATAGACATGCAGGTGTTACCAGAGCTCCTTCTCCTTGACTGACCTTCAGGATTGCCTTGCACCAAACACAGGCTTTGTCTCGGAAATGGCAGCAATTAGCGGCTGGAGCCAAGCGGCGGGGTTATTTTGAACGTGAGAGGGGGCGAGCCGAGTGAGGAGGGAGGGCATGGAGAGAGGAGAGTGAGGACCTGAGCGAGCCGCAGGGGCCCGGAGTGGGAGGTAAAGAGAGGGAGGGCCAGAAGGTCAGGGATAATTAGAAGCCTTTGTGGCCCTCTCAAGAGGCTCAGGAGGAAGTCCACAGATGGGCCCTCAGCTCCCAGACACCTTGGAAAGTGTGATGGGCACAGAACATTCAGTGATGGACCTGAGGGACGGTGCAGATGAATAAGTGAGAGTGGACACAGGTGGATTTGGAGAATGGAGAAATGAAAGGCTGGACGCAGGTGAGACATCAGCTTCAGCCTGATAATGATGAAGACTGTTCGCTCCAATTGATGAATTACACAACAATGACGGCTATTTTAATGCACAGTATGCCATCTCTGCTGCCAGGGGCCTCTCACTCACAGCATTTATAATGGATGATGTGAAGAGACATGTGCTCCTCCACTGCTTACTCGTTGTAACTGATGATTTCATTCAATAAAAGCTGTTTTTGTGTGAAGTTAAGTGAAGAAAACTAACAAGCTGCTTTAAAGCTATGCTTTTTATGCACCACAAACTGCTCACAAAGCATTCCACGATCACTTGTAGGGCCACTTTTGACAGCTTTTCTCCTAAATCAGTTGAAATCCACTAATGACATGCAAAATTATACACCTTATGGAATGCAACTCTGCTTATTAAGCATCTTCGGGCTTCTTTTTATGGAAAGATGCTTGTGAAAGTCGGATAGGTTTTTTTTTTTTTTTGGTGAGTCTTACCCCAAAAATGCACTTTCTTATTTTGGCTTGCTCTGATCCTTCTATGAATTTTTCCTGTCTTTCCAAACACTCATCAACAAGGCAGAGCATGGTAGTTTGTTCAACTGTACCAGCCATCCACCAGCAAATTTCTTTGGCTAACCAACCCACAGTCCTGCATCAGTATGGGTACCAAGATGGGCACCACTATACTGGAAGAAGACACCTATAGTAAGGCTGCTTGTGCATTATTAAATAAGATAAATGTGAAGTAAATAAAAGTGAGCAAACACAGAGCTTTTTCCATGTTTTACTCCAAACAAGATGGCTAAAAATGCCTTTAGCCCCTTTTACCCATGCAACCCTGATATTTTTAGAAAATATCTGGGTAGCCTATCCAGAAAATTCCCTGACCTTCTTGTTAACACGTGGCCCTCAAAGCAGGAGGTGTCCTGCAATTTGCATGCCAGTCATTGGAGGGGTGGTGGATGGAAAGGTGTGGGTTGGCAGGTAGAGTCTGGGTAGAAAACCCTGCAGTTTACCTCTGTTGGGCTCCATTGGGCACTTTGGCCAGAAAGAGCACTGCTAGTTTCAATTGTGTTTATGTTTCAGAAATAGTGAAAAAAAATGTTGATTTGTGAAGAAATTTTGATTTGCTGAATGGAGCTTGAATACATTTTTTCCTGCCATAGAGCCTATTTTCATAAATAATCCAAAATATATGTAAAAACACAAATTCTGTTGTTGTCAAGGTAACTCATACAACTGTACCTTTTAGTCTGGCACACAAATATGCATTATTACTGCACCGCCCTAGAGATGACACATGAAGGTTGAAGGGGTGAAGGCTGTGGAAGCTGTGACAGACGCACAGATGTCAGATGATAGTCGCGGTTCATCTAAAGTAAACAGCACAAAAGGAGACTGAGACACAGAAAAACAACAGTTTTCTTCAACAGTTCCTGCTTCCTTACTTGAATGAATGGATGAATATTTTATTTCGGTTACATAAATGTTAAGAGCAAATATATAATACACTCATTTAACACAAACATGTCAATAACTGAAAGGGGCACAGGCTGAAGCTTGTGGCTTATTTTTGCCTCTCCTGTACAATCCAAGACAAATTTGATGTGTAAGGAAAAAAACACGCAAGACATCCTTCTTTCAGTCACAATACTTTGTGATCATTATACCGTATAAGCATTAATTAATGTATGCTTTAAAGTTTTTCTGAACTTTAACAGAGTTTTGCATAATTATAATTTATCTCTGAGCTCATTCCAAAATTTTATCCCCAAAACCAAAACACGTCTTTAATATTTATTCTAACTTTTCTTGTTTCAAACATAAGCACAACTCTTAAATTATATTTTCCTTCTCATAGTTTAAAATTGTTTTTGAATGCAAGCAAGAATAGTATTATTAACTGCACCAAAATTATATCCTGTGTTTTAAAATGAACAATGTCTTTAAATTTTAACAGCTTTTGGAAGTTTTTTTTTACAAAACTGCTCGTGTTGTCGTGTTGTTGTCATTTTGGCCACCACAACAAGATGGGAAGAGCTTAAACTAAAACCTTAAGGCTTTCTTTAGCTTTAAAATCTGTTGTAAATATCTCCCTTGCTGTCATTGTTGAATTATTTTGGGTTGTTCAGTGAAGAAATTCTTCATTTTGTACTTTCTGTGCAAAAAGGAAGCTGTTTGTGAACTCTTTATCCAATTCCAGCAGCCAGTTTTCTTTTTCACCCAACAGAACCTTTATAATGTCACACAGTTGTGCTGGCTAAATTAACTTCACCACGGTGGAATTTGCTGCCACCAGTGCTTGACTTTTAACTTCAAATGTCAATTATGTCACCGGGGTCCACATCCGGCCTAAAGCTTTCCTTTCCGCGGTGACCCGGTGAAAAATCAATTAAAGAAACCGTGGCTCGCTGTGCCTCAGGTAAAGAGAAGGCAAAACAGCCGAGATCCTCGCAATTAATGGCCTGACATTTCTATCCGGGCTCCATGCAAATGGAGCGTTTTACACTGAGGTGAGGGATATTTTCAGAGGGGTGGGGGGTGTTTGTCAGCAGGTGAAACAAAAGTCAGAGGCAGTTTGACTCAAAGATTGAGAAACACGTTCATATTTCCAAACTGTTATATTCAGCATCTTAATCAATAGTCTCTGTATTCACTATCAGAGCTACAAATTGAGCCTCAGACTCACGTTAAAACAGATTATCACTGAGTTTTATGACGTATACATACAGCCGACTTTTAGTCCGGCTACCAAAAAATATATATCCACATCCAAATATTATGGATTTCTTTTGATCAGATCAGTTTTGAGAGCACATGTATCAAACCAACTTCCAAGCATGCTTCAGTTGAGACTTCAACCAGCCACCCTCCAGCCCAAAGCCCAAGCCCTTACAGACTGAGCAAAACTGCTGCCATATCAAGCAATCCATTTCTAAAAAGCAGTACTTAAGGTCATCATATACACATCAGAGCTTTTTATTTTTAAATCTTCTGGTACAAGCTCAGCATATGCACACATTTCATCATTCTCACTTGAGAGCTCTAAGATGTTTCTACACCAGAATCTTCAAAGTTTCTACACCAGACTGATAAATGAGGGTGTGTGTGTCCTTGGGCTATTGCAATAAACCGGCATGGACGATAACAATAAACTGTGGCATAGCAAAGCTCCGCCAATGATAACAGAGACTTCTGGTAATATTTTCAAGATAAATGTCCTTTTCTATAGCAATAGGCAAAAGCTTTTATTTTCACAGCATGAGAACAACCGAAACAGGAAATTGTCTGTTTTCAAACAACAGCCGAAAGAAAATCCGGAGCTGAATGAAGCACTTGATCAGTCACAGACACAACAGACTCTAACTGAGAGCAGAGGCTGATGCAGACATCTCTGCATGTTTTTTTGGGGGGGAGAGATGGAGCTGTCTTGAAAATGCATTTTTAAATACACAGCCTCTTTTTGCTTTGCAATGATATCTTTGCTACACTGAGAAAAGCAAAATAAGTGAATAACTGAATAAATTAGTTATGGCATTAAGGTCACATCACTCCAAGAATCATTGGGTTGGCTTTTTTTTTGTCATATTTTAGTCATTATTGTTGTTTTCTAGCACATTTTCTTCAAACAGTTATGGTTGCAGAGTCTTTCCACCACCCTATGCAACATTTTAGGAGTACTTTGCCAAAGCAGAGACAAAAAAAAATAGTCGTGGATTAATTTGGTATTTTAAGTACATTTTTTTGTGAAAATCCAATATCGTGACAGCCCTAGTGTATGCAGTGTCTCCCACTTTTCTGCAAAGCATTTAGTTAGACCCTTTTCAGGTGTACTTAAAAAAATGATTTGGGGAAAGTTGCCCTCCTGTTGATCAATAAGAAAAGCTGTCATGGTCTTGGATATTTCGAATAAAAATATCAAGCATGTTTGGCCAAAAATACTCTGGCAGTTGTTCTTACACCTGGGCAGCCGGCCTAAGTAAAGTCCTCATGTGGGAATAACTGTGTTGACTGGAATGATATACATTTTCCTTGAGCCGGTAATAGCCATCAGTTAAGGCCTTGACAAGCACTTCAGTGGTCCTCATAAGGCTGCCTGGAGCCAACCTGCTGATAGAAGCTCTTCTGTCGCTGTTAGCCGTCTGTCAGTCTGGTAACGTCTCCATTAGGGGTGTTGACGGCAGACTTTACCATCACTGTCATCAGACTAATGTAAAGAACACACATGTCCGTGAGCCTTTAAGGACCTGTTTATCATTTAACTCTTTAGCATGCAGCTGTGTTTACTCTGGCTTTGTTTAGTAGCAGAAATGATGTTTTAAAGGGAGCATATCATCCTGCAGTATTGATTAATGTCATACATATTCTAACAGCGATGCTCACCTCAGCTACATCATAACTATACAGCAAGTCCGCATAGTCAAATTAATTGGTATGTGTTGAATATGCATCAACAGGCTTTAGTGGGACACCCCAACTGACTTCAGACTGGAAGCTGATTGAGGCGAATTCTGGACTTTCATCAGTGAGGGGTTGCAGCATCATTGTGCATGTTTTTAACCCTTTAACTTCCAGCTCAACTGTCTGGAGGTCAATAAATTCAGAAAAATTTAATGAATTAAAAGAAAACATAATACATCATTGTTTGTTTCTGTCAATGTTGGGTACAGGAAAAAACTGCAAACAAACCAAATAAACCAGATATTTTCTTTGTGTGGGATTTAAAGGTTAAAAAAGCTAACAGTTGATAATGTAATAACATAAAGATGCAGAAACAGAAACAAAATAGCAATGAAAAATAACTTAAAATAGATGATATTAAGTTTGACAAACACTCGGTTATAGCAAATTTTTATTTTTATTATCATTATTATTTTCATTATTATCATTATAAATACATATAATTTAGCTTAACTTAACCATTATCTGGTATGATGATTTATACATACATATTTATCTGCTATTCATCACAATCAGTTTTGTTGTGTGTTTGTTAAACTCAATATCATCTATTTTATTTTAGGTTTGATTGCTATTTTATTTACAAACATTTTATCAGTTTCTAATTGATTTTGATTCAAATGTTTCTGCATCTTTATGTCATCATGTAATCAACTGTTGGTTTTTTAAACCTTTAAAATCCCACACAAGAAAATATCTTTTTTTGGTTTGTTTGTAGTTTTCTCTGTTCCCTGAAATGTTAACGAAATCAATTGATTGATTTGTTCTGTTTTTTAAAACATTAATATCCTTGAATCTATTGATGATCTCTACCAAACAGTGGTGCTAGTAGTTCAAGGGTTAATGTGCAGGTTAAGAAAAAGTTACTAAAATGAATTTAATTCCCATTGTAGAGTATTAATTTATACATTCATGAAAATATCTTCTAAATTATTTTCCAACAAACTGATGTATGGGGTCTCCAACCTGCAAACTGTTCTTTTTAGTTAAACAAATGGAGGCTGGCCTCAAAGTCAATGTTTTAACTTGTGAACAAAGTCATTTATTGTTTGTTTGGTGCCCAATACTGAACAAAGTGCACTTTATATGCAGAGTGACTACATGTTAAATAATCCTGCGTACAAAAAAGTGCCTTAATGATTTGTTATTTAAGCAGTCTGACCAAAGATGCATATTTATAGTTGCTAACTCGTGCAGAGAGAGGTAGCTGGATCAATATACAGCATGTATTTGAATCTTATTGCTCCATACCCTGGTGAATGCCTGAGTATTTAGAGATGGACAGGCTACTAACAAAAAGGCAGGTTATCTTATTTCATATTTTCTGGGTCAGTAGACGCCACATAGCACCAAAATACTAGAGCAAAATTACATAAAAAAATGGGTTTTCCCCTTTATGCACCATAACATGAAGAGTGATCCGCCATACGGATGTTTACTCTGCTTTATATTCTCCTGCTGCCGGGCCATAACAGCTCTCAGAGTTTGGTAGAAGGTGTAGAGAGTGATGTAAATGCTAAACAAATGTATTATGACAGAGGGTTGACACTGGACTGCGGTGCTGACAGCCGAGGCAGTGGGAAGAAATTACTTCTGATTGATATTTTGCCTCTTGTCAGCAGAGCAATTTCAACCAGAGCAGACGGACCGGATTGAAAGTTTCCCCTGCAGAGAGTGTGTTTTCCTCTGCTGCTGTGTAAACACCTTGTGTGTGTGTAACATTTTAATGAAAGTTTTGAAGGGGGGATGGAAGCTCGACTAAGTGGATGTCTCGACTAAGCTGCACAGGTCACCTGTAGTAAATCTTAGCATGGTAGATTGTGCGTAATTGCTGAGCTTTGTTTAATCTGAAGCTTACCGTTTGGCATGCTAATGCAGCATCATGCATGTAAATATCAGCTAAATGTCACATTCATCAAGGGATGGGGAGCGGTCTGGATGTGGGACAGCCCGGCGCTCTGTCTTTGTGGATGAAGATGAGTGAGCTGCTGCCTGGAGGCCTGGGGGGCGGAGGGGGAACCCCAATCTGGGGTCGTCCTCTGAGACCAAAGGCTTGGGAGATGTTCAAATGTGTGTGTGCTGACTCTTTTATGCAGACAGCACCCCCCTCTCTGCCGCCTCGTGTCTCTAATGAACAAAGACTTGATTGTTGACAGTGGTGTGAAATGTCAGCTGTCTGTTTGTCTGTCTGTGACGCGTCATTTTGACAGCAGCAGCTTTTTCCCCCATCCTTTCGCAGCCTCTCTGTTGGTTTTTTTTGTGGAGGTGTTTATATGTTGTCAGTGCTGCAGCTCTACACAGTGGGAGCCATTAAGAAAACTCATAGATCATTCACATGGCTCACGCTGTGCTGCTGACACGCTCAGCGTTAGGACCAATTATTCCTGTTTTCCATTGTTATGATGGATGGCATATGTGCATATTTATATTCTTCATTTGCCCTTTGCACTGTGGAGGGAGTAGTTGTTCACGTCAGTCATTGTGTCTGCCAACTCTGTCAGCTGAATTAAAACTACTCTGAGAAGTTAAGAAACAGTCTCACTTTCAAGCTGGTGCCTCAACATGGCTTTGGCTGAATTTAGCATTTCTAGATTCAAGTTGCGCTTTTCAGGCTTAAAGGCTGGAGCCCCTTTTTCCTTCAGAGCTGATTTTAAGCAAGACATTACCCATTTAAATGTGGACTCGTCATAGAACTAGTTTGTCTTTGCAGAAAAAAGGTGAATATTTATTTAACTGGTGCTTCATAGTGGAAGAAATTCCAGAAAAGTCGTTTTTATACCAGCAGGGTTTAAATACCTCAACACCCATAATGCACTGTGCTTGTTGTCTCTCAGGGCTGTGCCTCAGCTGTTTTCTATTGGATAGGTGTGGCCAACTCCTCAGGTGGGTGGTAAAATGTGGATTCATGTTGGGTTTGGATGTATGTATATGTGTATATACTTGTATTTTATATGTGTACGTATGCATAATATATAAATTGAAGAGCTTGATCCTTAAAGACAGCGCACATCCTTTGTGTGACAAGGTCCAGCCCCTTTGATCTGGCTGTTGTTTTGTGGTCCCTAAGGGTAAAAAAAAAAATGCACAGAAGCAGTTTTGTACCCACAGCAATTGGTACTCTGAATCTCAAGGCCACAAGATGATCTTGTTCACTTTAGACTTTAATAAGACCCAAGAAGATGTTTAAGCATTTTTCCTTGATTTAATTTTATTTTATTTTAATATTTTTAGATTGTATGGTTTGTTTACCATTGCATGTCTGTTGAGTGGTTGTTTTTTACATTGGGACTGCTGAGTTCCCCGATCTGTTAACAAATTTACTGTTAACCTTGAACCTTGAGTATTTCTTCAGCCTGATCTATTGTGAAGTGTCCTGAGATAACACTTGTTATGAATTGGCGCTATTCAGATAAAAATGTATTGACTGATTGAAAAAAAACTGGGTTTGGAATTTCATCTCTCTTTACTGATCAGACCATTTTGCGCTGATCACTCATAAGAGTCCCCTTTTTTGTTTCAGAACAGCTTCTTGATATTGCATCAGCCAAATTAAGCAATGTTTTGACCCATAATCACTATGTTTACATGTAGTTTAAAGAATCTAGAGGTAACCCGCGAGCACAGACCTTCATCAAGGCATTTCCAAAGTTGTCAGGCAAGTTATGTTCAATAAACCACCAACATGTATACAACGTCTTTGTTGTGCCATGACCAATATTCTCTAAAAATGGTATGAAAATCCTTTGAAAACATATTGACTTATCGGTGAAAATGTGGAAAACTTACCTGTCATGCCAGATGGACCATTCAATGTATTTCACTGGTCCATCTGGAAAAGAGCCCATAGAAAATGTCTGGCAAAGGGAAAAACCATTCAGGAGCACATACGGCAAGTGATTGAAAGATCATTAAGTAAATCACGTTCATTATTGACCAATCAGATAAACACTCCCTTCACCTTTAACTAGTTAAATTATCACACTTAAGTATTTCAAATATTTATGATCAAGAGAAAAAATCAAGTGATTTTTTGATGGCCTATGACAAATACCACTGAATGAAACAGTTGTGCACCAAATGCAGCTCATAACACTTTTTATTATCCAAAATAAAAGTGTTTGACTCACACTGTGTAATCCTATTATTGCGCTGCATGAACATTAAGCCTCATTAAAAATGTGTGAGACCTTTCCTGTGCAACCCCCCCCTTTCAGACAGATGGCAAAGTCCACCATTAGAATGCCATTTAGGTAATTATCAGGGCAGCACCCCCACATCCTGATTATTGCCAAACACACACTCACAAGCACACCTCCATGGTGAGCCTGGAGGGTAAAAGGCCAGAGCTGAAGCTCTGCCAGTCAGACTCAACCTGACACCTCAGGGAGCCTCTTTCTCTCTGCAGGGAGCCCAGAGGACCTGGGATGGATGGTGGTGAGAACAGGAAGCTGGAAGGTTTTGGCCATCTGGATGACCTTCTCTGTGCACAGCTCCTAATGTTCAAATGCTTCACAGTTTCAGATCAAGCCAAAAGTTGGTTTGCTGTTTTCCAGAGCAGGGATGAAGGTAGTTTATTGTGTGAAAGCAGCTGTGAGGACCTTTCACTTTCAAGGCTCACTAACAGGAGGCGATCGCTGCCAGATTTAACACCCAAAATCCAGTTTGTTTGACTAAAATGAATGGCTGTGGTTGCATAACACTTTTTAGCCCTGTCATAGTTGGAGGAGTTCTGCACAGTAAAGACATGAATATGGTTTACACTGTATTTTACGCCACTGCGCCTTTTGTCTGTAATCAGGCAGATCCATCTTGCCATGTTCCAATCCATACTGCTATGAGCAAGACAACAGCAGGAAGTGACTTGCACAGAGATTAGCATAGATGCTAACAGCTTCGGTAGCAGTTTTATCAGATCTGGACTGCATTTCTTTATCAAATGAAAACCAAAAAACACTGGAAGTGTTTCTTGATAGAAAGGATGTTATCGCTTTATTTCCTACATGTTTTAGTGAGAGTTTGTGTGTCTCCTGTTTTGTACGTTACACCATAGCAGTAGAGACCGCTTACTGCATTATCTAATCGACCTGAAATGAATGTGATTGACAGGATGGTCGTCTAATCATCTGCTGGATATGCTATTGAAATGTTTTGCCCATTTCCCAACACTTTATATGTGCTGCTGCCCAGAATGACTTGTGAAAAATATTGAAAGGTCCATCTGGTGTGTCAGATTACCTTCAGTATAGCTACAGTAAGGGTGTAATGTTGTTGTTGTTTTGTTTGGTTGAAAACTAATGGAAATGTTTGAGTTTGTCTAAGTACTCAATTAAAAAAAAAAAATAAAAAAATAAAGCACCATCCTCTGTTGTTGAAAAGTAAAGCCAGTGCAGAGCTGCAGTTCCATGACTGTCAACTTTCAGGAGTCTACTAAGGCAGCAGAATTTAAGTATACACTCCATATTAAAAAAAAAAAAAAAAAAAACTCACACACACAAAAAAATTGACAGGTCATTTAAAATAACAGTTTTGGTTTGCATTGTACATGTCTTTATCTCCTTGTGCTGTACAGGGTAAAATTCTTTTTTCCTCTTCTTCTTGCCTATTTTAGTTTTTTTATCATGGGTTGAAAGGTTGTATGTGATTATGGACATGGTTGACATGATAATGAATCTTTATGGAGCAACTTTTAGTCAGGTGGCCTTAAAGGGCCATGCCAACATTTTTGATGTTTTCATGTCTTGCCTCACTCCTGAGTCCATGACAAGCAGGTAGACACCACTTTTTTTTCCGTGCATCCAATAACAAGGAAAAGACAGACAAAGCTCGTCCACCGTTAGTTAGCTCTTTTAAGTCAATGATGAGAACCGATTCGCAGTTGTGAGTCAGCTGTTCCTTTGCGAGCCATTATTAAATGCAAATTGCCTGCAAAAACTGATGCGTAATAAAAATGAAAAATCAAAAGAAGAAAAATGCTTTCTAGTTATATTATGTGAACATGTGTTCTATCAAAGTGGACACGACAACAAACACCCACCTGTGCTATCTCTAAAAAAGAAAGTCCTCACTTCACAGAAAAATGGCCTTAAACAAACTGACCTCACCTATAATGTTATGTCCTCCTTACCACCTCCATGCCCTCAGACTGTTTCCTATAGTTAAGACAGCAGGTCTCCATTTTATCAGTCATGCCCAGTCCTTCTGTCAAACATGCATGCAGACATCCATCATCAGTCCAAACTTGAAGAGGGAATGTTGAGTTTCTGTGCTGTAAATACTGTGACACATCCAAAACTGGCAGGACTCTGCTGTCCAAGCTGCAGGGCTGCTGACCTGCAAACCTCTGACTGTGAATGTCAGATCTCCAACTGTAAAAATAATTACTGCTGGCGGTGAGGCTCGACCCTGGTGTTTATCTCCATTAGACCAGGATAAGAGCCGAAAGAAGCATGAAAATACAGAGATGGAGCTTGAATGTAACCACGCTGAAAAAATATGAAGGGTCACATAAAGGAGACTAATGGAACTAGTGAGGAGATTTAAAAGGAGTTATCTTTGTTGACTGGAAATACTTGACAGGTTAAAGCACCAAACTTAAATGTTACATCTGCAGCCAGAAGAGGAACAGCATAGCCCTGTCAGTCATGTCTCCAGCCATGCATAACCAGACTCATACCAACTCATATTTGTAGTAACTTGGGTTCTTATATCCAATTTTGATGACGACTGGAGTATATCACAGCCACTAATGCTAAAAAGACCTTGTATGTTCGATATACTGAGTACCCCTGATCCACCACTATTCTCACTATGTCTTAGTTGCTCTGTTAGTTTACTTCAAAGCTCCCTTTCCCACATGGGCCCAGTCTGTGTAGCTCAGTCTGTAAGGGCTGAGGACTGGTCTAAGTCCCAATCGACACATGATTTGAAGTTGGCTCGGTAGCTGGGGAGAAGCAAGCTAACTTCCTGCGGCTCTGCCGCCAATAATGGCAGTTGGTAACACACAGAGCTGAAGGAGATGGCATCCCTTGTCTCCGGAGTCTCGGGGTGTAGGGTTTGCCCCCTAACACCCTTGAACCAAAACACACGCAAACACCTATGATTAAGGTAGAGTTAATGTTGCTGGTGTTGCAGACGAGTCATCAAGAGTGATAAATGGTGAAGTGTCGACCTGGCATGTGCTCCCAAAACCTGACCCGCCCCGGACCTGTGCTGATTGGTTGACCATCCTCTTATTGTTACTGCTCAGTTTAGTGAGATGCAGTCACATTTTTTCAATAGCTCTTCATCCTTTCCAAGGTCTCTAATCTGCACTGGACTTGCCAACCGAGCCAAAACCTGGGCAGATCATCTTGTAATGTGTAACCCCCTTTACTGAAAACTTAACAAAGACAAATTAGCAAATAACACCATTTTACATGGATCACAGGTTAAACCATAGCGTTTTGTGACATGTGCTGCTGACCTCTTGGCCAGGTCACCCTTGTGAAAGACATCTTAATGGGTTTTTATCTGGTTAAATAAAGCTTAAATAATAACAACAGTCTGACTTTTGGTTGATGGAAAAACGATTACCGTAATTTCTCGTTTATAACATGCATTTTTTTTAATCTTAAATAAGGTCTAATTTTTGGGTGCGTATTATACACAAGCACAGGCAAAATTTGTAAAATATTTCGTCTTCCAACATCGCGATTACAACACATCTGATACAAAAAGCTGAAATATTCTCTGTCTCTGCAAAACATTACTGCCAAACTTGCGTAATTCTTATTAAACTGACTGTCAAACTGTTCTTATCCAGTATTTTGGGTCTTAATTAGTTTACCTTTGTGTAATGATTGTGTAATTCTCAAGTGTTACAGTACCACTCATATGTAAACACAGGGTGCTGCCATCTTGTGAGCAAGGGGACCAAAATAGCTACACTGTGATTGGTCGAAGAAATTGACATGTTGATAGCTGCTCTCTGACTGGTCGGTACACGATGACTGAGCCTGCTTGTACAGAAATCGAGTAAATGCGCATGCGTGTAGCAAAAGGTGTTCCTGCAAACGTTCGAGAGAAAAAATCGTGCACGGTATTTGTTGTGAAAGTACTGAAATTTTATTGATTAAGACTTTGAATTAAGGTCATTTTTGAGCTGTCTGAGAGGTTTGGGCAAAATGTGGGTGTGTGTTATATTTGAAAACAGCATTTTTCCTGGAAAAAAGCATGAAAAAATGGGGTAGCTATTACAAACAAGGGCGTGTTATAGTTGAGAAATTATGGTAAAGTAAAATGGTTGTTGTAGAGAACTGAGGAAAAAATGTTCATGTCATGGACATAATTGCATGACATCAACAGCAATTAACAGAGCCTTTATGTATTTCCATGTAGAAAAAATGTATTTAGTAAAGACAAGTTCATGTAAACACAAGGGGACATATTTTACTCCCCATTAAAAAGCTAACACTGGTCCTAGGTGACCCCAGAAAAAGTTTTCATACCTAAAAAAAAACAATATTTAATTTTGGCATCCATATAAACCCCTTCTTTTTCAACCCTGCTCAAAACAGACAGTTCTACTGTACGTGAGCTGGTCTGACCACACTCCTCTCAAGAAGTAGATGTGGTCTTAGCTTTGTTTCTCTAGTGTTTACTGTGGTGACACAGCAAGGCCTTGACATGATCCATCCACTGGAGTGGCTTTTAGGCTGAACAAACCTGCCTTAGGGAGTGTCTCCAATCTGAAGGAGGCAGCATATCTCCTTATGACATAATTAGAAATGTAAAGCATGTATTCATGAAGATGAAGAAAGCCAATGAAGAAGACAGATTTTTCTCATGTTGGGTTTGGGGGACTGACATTTTTGTATTTTAAACATAAAAATATTTATTTTGCATGATAAAACTCAGGAAGAAAACCTCTGTTTGAAACCCCTCTGCACTGTGATTAATGATCAGTGTGAACTTCTGCTGAGGTAAAAGCATCTGAGACAGTCTGGCAAGTAAAAAATAAATATTGGCACCATGCAGGCAAAGGCAGAAAATGCCAACCTAAGACAAAACGCTGTGTCAACAAAAGCTTAAACTGATTTTATAAATAACCAGAGGCGTCGAGGATGGACCTTTTGGAGACAGCGACGGCATAGAGGCGGCAGTTTTCATTCTGAGGCTGGCAATCCAATGAGAGAGTCTGCTCTCTAAAACAAACATTCAACAGATTTATATCCCATCTAAAATACAGAGAAGGAGGTGTGCGTGATTAAACCTCATGCAAAGCACACATTCAGCTCAAATGTCACTCTGACAGCCCCAGCACCTTCTCCACTTGTAGATTTTCTCTTTAAGCGTACGAGGCAGCGCATCGATCCAGTATATTGAGGTGGGTCACGGGCCAGCCATTAGTGAGCCCAGGCTGAAGCACAACACGAGGAGATGGGTGGGTGAACGCTGTCTGCTGGCTTTGTAATAATAAACCAGCAGGCTCTCATTTTTAACAACTCGAGGAGGGGCGTTGTCGATTGATTTCATTCTTCAGCTAGAAATATTGATAGGCTTCATGCTCCTTATTGTAGAAAATCAATGACAGGAGTCACGAAAAGATTAAGGAGCGATAGGAATAGAAAACGAGATGGAGAGACTGATAGAAAACGGGGGGTTGGTATGAAGAGCAAATACCAATGTTTAAGCGGACAGCGATAAAATTTAAGGGAGTAGAGCCGCTGTAAGAGAATGGGGAGGCTTTCTGCATGATGGCATGTCGGGTTTTAAGTGACAGACATGTATTCTTAGTTTAGGTCTTGTGCTTACTGTGGCTGCATCAGGGTTTGCAAGACTTCAGGACTTTTGAAATGGACATCAATGTGATAAATAATGAAGTCAACTTTGACTAGTTGCTGTTGATGTCACGAATAAAACCAAGGGGCAAGCAACAGTATGAATTCCAAAATATAAAGAATTTCCTGTTAGAAGAAGACATTTTGTACCCCAATACACCAGGTAGACCACCTAATATAGACTATACAGAATAAGGCAACAGCCAATAAAAAGTTTTATAGGAATGGGCAGAACCATTCAAAAGTTCCAGAAAAAGTGATCTGAGTTGAACAGTTTCAGGTGACCTTGGCGCTGTTGTCCGTACTGAAACAGGTATTGATTGCTGTGTTTATAGACTGTGCCAAACACAAGACAACCATTTGTATTGGAACAACTCTTCCAAATGATCAACCAAAAGAGCAACTTTAAAAGGACATGAATCCCAGACTTTTTTAAGCCCTTTTCAGGCTCCACTGGGGCTCTGAATAAGGAGTAAACATGAGACCTAATGACCATAGTTGCCAGGTCTGCTTATTATAAGTGATGTTGGGCTTCTTCAGGAGGGATCTGATGCATTACTACCAATATAAACTGAATTCAGAAGTTACAAACTGTTTTGTGCCATTCCAAACACAAATGTAAATTTTACTGTAAAAAAAAAGGGCAAAAATGATGTTTCAATCAAAAAGGAATCAGATTTAAATTTATTCCTAATGTAGCTGTTACTGTTTTCTCCATAATAAAGCTGCAGAGGATCAACATAATACTTAGATAAAAGCCTGACTATGTCTGTTTGGTTACAAAAATCAAGGTTAGACAGACTGTTTAGTGATAAAAGAGTTATAAACAACAGCTGCCCCTCCCTTCACTTCTGTATAAAGAAAAGGATGGTCCACCTCCAAACAAAAGGAGGTTGAATAAGTAAATTCAGAGACAAATAAGACAAAATGTAACTGTGATTGAAATGTAATCAGGATGAAAATTAAAAAACACTTTATGTAGATGTCTCCTTTTTAATAAAAGGTAATCGCCTAGCTGGGGGCTGTTTTGGGCTTGTTTTTATCGACCTGCCTACTCAATGCCTCCAGCTCAATTTTTGAGCCATAAAACTACAAAAACTAATATACTGACCTTAAGCCATCTAATGGCCACAGGATATTTTTAAGGCTAAAAGTTTTTACCCACTGTTTCAAGATGCCATGTATGATGAACTCCAGGTTAGTACAAATCATTCAGAAATCAACAAAGAATTGAGTTTTTTGTCAGGATGGAGCCAGAGAAAAGGAAGAAAAGAGGGAAACATTAGGGTATGATGTGAAGAAAGTGATGGGACATAAACATGAAAGAATCAAGATAAGAATAGAAAAACAAAGAAAGACAGGGAAAACAAGACTTAGGGATGAGAATAAGACACATAAGATCCACTGAAGACAGCAGGGGGAGATGGTGACGGAGAGTTTGTCCTGACAGACCGGTTATTGGACACTTACCACTGTGGTCCAACACAAAGATGTCCACAGCATGTTGCTCTCCCCATGGATTGAGCTGCACGGCTCTGATGACCCAGCCAGCCGAGTCCCGGGACTGAAGAGGCCTGTGGAGCGACGACAGGCCACGCCACAGCTAATTACCCCTCAGAGACGCAGAGAGAATCACTCAGCTGTGTCTCACACACGAGCACATATTAATCCCACTCCTCCTCGTCTCTGGTGACGGAGACGTCCTAATGAATCAAGAGAGGTTTTTAAAGCATCTTCAATCTATCGCTCGTTCTCTCCTCGATTTCATTTAAAAGTAAAGTCTCCTTTTTTTTCTCCAGGTCAATCAATGACTAAAGCTTGTTTGGAGTGACCCGGGCGATTCGAGCAGGTTGTGTGAGTGTTCAGATTCAAATGTCTCGATGCACCGGCACATTTCATGGTCTCATTGGTATGCCTGCTGTGCTCATGTTTGTCTGATTTGATATCTGCCGGAGAACTGAGGCAATCGATGCCGTCGCTGAGAACGGCACCTGCCCAGACACCGCTGAATAATTGGAGCGACACTTTTCCGCTCTTTCAGACGGAGAGATGACAGACATTAGCTGTGATCAGTGTCAGAGATACAACTCAGATAAAGTGTCCACATGAATGAAGCAGACTGCTGATGCAATCAGAGTTTCAGCTCTTTTGAGTCGTCTTTGCCTTTGCCTTTGTCATTGTTGAGACAGATTAATAGTTAGAGAGGGCTATAGAGGGGAGTTGGGAATGACTTGCTGGAAAGGAGCTGAAGGTTTGATCCAACTCCAATTTAAAAACTTAGCCTCTATGCTAACTGCCAAGCCAAAGATGCTTAATTACCATAATTACATTATTTTCAGGTTTTAAAATAATAACTTGTACAAGAAATTGGAAGATGGATTTGTTTTTGTTTTTGGAGACATTTTTCTGGTGACTTCCAGGCAGATGTTTGATGCAAGGCCACTGTTGCCCTTTGGGGAAAAGCTTCTTTAATCGTTACTTTCATACCACTAAAAATTTATATCATAACATTTTTTTTTCCTTTTTAGTCTAATCAAAAGAGTCGTTCCATATGAACTCAACCAAATTCCAAAAATAACCCAAAAATCACAATCACAGTCACCCACTCAGGTTTGGCTTAAAACATTGTGTTGGTGCCTCTTCATCGATAGCAAACACATGAAAACTGTAAGGTGGAAAATCTTAAGTGTTTCTGAACTGTGGCTCTTAAAAGAGAGTAGTTGTGTCTGTTTTTGACACTCGTGAATTGTGTATGTTCCTGGGTAGACTTCTTTGAATAGCAGTATCTCTGAAACAAGCCAAGATTTCTGGCTGAAATGTACCTTAATGAAGAATTTGGGCCCAGGCTTTCAGGTTCTGTCATCGAAAAAGGCCTATCTCTCCTAGTTTCTGATTTACTGGTCTCCAAAGTGGTGATGTTTTTATGCGTAAAAATGGAAAAATCAATATTCAGGGGGGCAGTGTCAGTCTATGATCATGTACAACAGGCTAATGATGCTGGATTTCTTTAATTTGAAGTCAGGGCTGTTTGCAGGAGGCAACCTGACTCTGCCAAAGTTTCAATTGGAACTTATGGGACTGTGGTTGTAGCTTAAAAAATACAATTTTTAACCAATTTTTGACTAGCAAATTCACCATGTGGGCAAATACCCATGGTCATTTAACGTCTTCTACATAATTGTACATATCTAACAATCATTTGCTCAAAAAATCAGCTTGTTTTATTACCTCCTTCATATTGATTTTTTTTTTTTTTTTTCAAATGTCGATCTTTTGATGTTGGATTTCAAGCTACATTTTATAAGGTATATTTGTTAATCAGCAAACTGCCGTTTTCATATCAAAGATAATTTTGTCATATTGAGCAAGAAAAGTGCTTTGAAAGTGGCAGAACATTGTGGTCCCTCACTGCCGGTCAGCTGGGGAGGCACTTTTCTCTCTAAACAAGCCATATTCATTCATGAAACTAGAATGATGAATTGGTGAGAAGGAAATACATGCTGTGGAGTGCAGTTTTTATAACTGAAAATAATTTTTCAGTTTCCACGTCCTTCATCACGCGGATCATCTCACAAAGCTTTTAGCTGTGATGTGCTTGCTTTGAAATGTTTTGATTTGATGTTTGAAAAATCTTGTCGGGATTTTATTCCTTTTTCTTAAAGTAAAAAACAAGTAACAAAAAGTCTTAATATTTTTGGTGTATTTGCAAAAACAGTACATTTTTCAATCTATTATTTCCTCTAAAAGTTAGATCATTTACCTCAAGGATTTGGTGTTTAAGATTTGAATAACAAAAATTGGTAAAGCACTGCAGGAATGTCAATATTTGATGATATTTCACATTTTGTCAACTTTAATTTATTTCACCAGAATATTACTGTGAATTGTGCAGTATGTGGCTGTAAAGTGGTGGTAAATTTTGCAGTGATTTCATGATAAAGGGAAGTGTTTATATTCATTGAAGTGGTGATAAGTTAAACTACTTTTCATTTTATCCCTTTAAATTCCAACAAATTTAAAAATATGACACAGAATATCCAGTTTTTTACCAGCTATAGGTGTAGCTATAACAAGTCTGACTTAAACATTTTAAAAATGTGTAACTGAATAAAAACTGAAAGGGCTAAATGACAATAAACCCTCAGATTGATGACCTCCTCCATTAAATTAAGACCACCGCAGCTCAATAGCAGACAATAACACTCTGTGTGGATCAGACGGCTTGTCAGAGGCAATATTGTTTGTGTGACATCAGGAAGTTATGAGCCCTGTGGGGATGCGTCTGAGTGATGAGCACGGTGTGTGTCATCATCATGCTTTCTCCTCCGGCTCCCGTGGGTGTCCTTCCCCAAAGAAAACGCTCTCCCTGATGAGGCCACACTGGAACAATAACCAGAAAACCAGCAGCTCCCGACAGCCCGGCGTTTGTGGTTGAACGTGTTAATTCTCTGAACTGGAATATCTCTCCATCACTGCTGACTTTTCCCTACTTTTCCGGGGTGCTTTTGACGATTATTTCTCTCTCATGTGGGTTATCTCCATTCATCTGTCATTTCAGGATGCTGGAAATGTCAATGACATGCAGCAGCTGGAGTAAAGACTCCACAAACTGGAGCATTATGCAGCTCAAATCCGGCACACTGTGGCACATATTTAATGTCACATTTACTCTGAGTGAGGAACAAATGCTTCAGAGTGATTTCTTCATGGTTTATCACTCTGAAGACAGTAAAAAGTCGATGAGATTTTGCTTGGACCTTCCTCTCAGGTCTATTTTCTTCAAATGTCTCTTCCAAACAGCATCATTTCCTGAGTGCTCAAGCCTCCAAAGCCTCAGCCAAAGGTGTGTGTTTATCAGCTGCTACCCTGAGACCAAGTCATCAATCTGAGGAGACCACAGCACCCCAGATAATGTGTCTCCCTCTCTGTCTCTCTCCCACCTGGACCCCTGTGAGCAGAGAGGTGTGAAAAAGAGTCTGTCTTGATGTCTTGATTCTAAAAACCTAAAAAAACACAAGTCAGAAACAAGTTAAATCATGCCATTAAAATTACATATGGTCCATCCAATTCACCCCGGAACTCCAACATGGGAACTAGTTACATCCCAGTTGTGCATTCTCCACTTAAAAGATGGTAAAGTCTGCAACCTTCGCAAATTAAACAAGACTTCACGAGTCGTTGAATTCCATCCAAATGGGGCCTTCCCTGTGACATATCTTGGGTCGCTTTCACACCTAGAATTCAGCAGACTGTTCAGTTCAGGGATGAAGTTGCAATTGTTTAATTTTTCACTTGGTTTGCTTTCACACTGCACCTAGTCAGGCAGACCAAAGCCTGTCATATGTTGTGTAATCTAGCCTCCCGCCACTAGTTGGAGCTGGTCTATGAACTCCGATGCCCTGTACCAAAAGAGGCAGAGCCATTTCTTCTTCATCAGGAGAATCAGATCTTTGTATCAGCACGACTGATGGGAACCCCAGAAGGCCGGACAGGCTGGTGAATGAGGCTGGCTTTGTGCTTGGCAGGAGTTTGGACTCACGCGGGACTGTGGTGGAGAGAGACGGTGGAGGACGTCCTGGACAATAGTAACCATCCCCTCCACAACACCCTGGAGGGACAGAGAAGCAGCAGCAGTGGGAGACTCATCTCACTGAACTGCAGGACTGAGAGGTTCAGGAGATCATTTGCTCCCACAGCCATAAGACCTTGATCAAAGGCTGTGGCTCATGACCTGGACTGTATAATACTACTACCACTGCTACTGGATACCTGAATTTCACCAAGGGGATTAATTAAGTGTCTGTCTATCTATTTATCAGTCTATCTGTCTGTCTATCTATCTGTCTGTCTGCAGTCTGTGTTCCTGCCATCCACACAGCCGGCTTCAGGTTATACCGATGTTTTGCCCGAAGCAATTAAATATTCTGTGCCATAAAATAAAGATATAGCTGTTTTTAGGCTGCATCAGGTGGTACTTGCATTTTCACTTGAGCGATGTTCAAAAATATACCTTATATATTTGTAGACATTAACCTGTTGGCTACCTGTATCTTTTAGAATTGATTTTAAGGTTCTCTTATTGGTTTTTAAATCCCTTAATGCTCTTGGTGCACCCTATTTATCTGATTTGCTTTTACCTATGAGCCCAGTAGAGCCCTCAAGTCTTAAGGTAGTGGTCTTTTAATAGTTCCCAAAGTTAGATCTATAAGATATGTTGAAGCTTCTTTTCAATATTATGTCCCCCGTCTGTGAAACAGTTTACCTGTAGACCTGAGACCAGCACCAGCGTGCAAGAGTTACCCTTTAAGTCTGGCTTTTAGCTAATTTTTGTCTTATTCTCTTAATATGCATTTTGTGTTTTTTACTTTATTTTAGTTTCAGAGTTTTGTGTTTTATTACCTCTTTTTATTTATTTTCTTTTATTGCTTGGTTTTAAGACTTTTATTTTAATTAACTTTTAATGCTTTATTACCTTTATTATATCTTATGGTTTCAACAGTTTAGTCTAGGGTCCTGTGTTTCCTCATTTTTAATTCAAGATTGTGTGTGTGTGCGTCTGTGTGTGTTGAATGTGGGTTGCGGGGTGGGATGGGTTTTTGTATTTTATTTTGTATGTCTTGGCATGTATCTGCTTCTGTTCTTGAATATACAGTACTTTGTGCTACATATTTTTTGTATGAAAAGTGCTTTATAAATAAAGTTTGATTGATTAATTAAGAGGACCAGGCACTGGTAGTGCTAGCAATGCTAACGTTTGCCCCACTGCTTGGTATTGCCAGTGAATGCTACGTTAGCTTTTCTGTTGTGATGATATTAACCAAACCATGACAGCATTAGCAGTTTTGATGGGTAAAATGTTGCTGCTTTATTGAGTATTTCCGTCTTGATTGTTGGAGGATTTACAGTATATGAATTTTTGTATCGACTGCTGTTGTAGGGAGCTTGGAATTTTTAAGATGCAATTTTAAAAGTGTTTAATTTTTTACCTTGAACTAGGAGCACAAACCCTGCAAATCCTCCACAAATGGTCTGAAAGGGAGGACTTTGGATCCCAGCTCTTACTCCCTCCCCCTCCTCATTTCCCTCCATCACATTTTTTTTGTTGCATGCATGACCTACCATTTTATTATTCCTCAAATAAGGCAGGGCCTGACCAGGCCTGCTGTGAGGGACACTTCATTTTACATTTGGCCTTTTTTAATAGGATACCTGAGAGTCCTGAAGCTCAGACTCTTTAATTGGAAAACTAAAATACGATGTTGGAGCACATCCAGGGGTCGTCCAATCATAGCTAATGAGACCCTTGTAAAACAGATCACTTTAAAGAGGTTTTGAGAGTAGAAAAGGTTTCAGGTCAACTCCCACCTCCCGCTGCCGCTGGTACACCTGCGTGTGTGGCCGACTTCTGCAATCACGCCCCATGCCCGGTCATTTCTCTCCCAGCACTTTTATTGCATCTGCTGCCCAAGACAAACAGCAATAAAAGCCAAGGTAACCATGGATACATGAGGGCCACAGCTCTTTTCTTTCCTCCCTGCCGATGCTATTGAAACATCCCTCTTTTGAATTTAGGTGGTGGGAGTCTCTTATTCCTCAAGGTTATGAATGATGTGTGGGAAGGAAACAATGCTGCCAGGAAAAAAAAAAGAGATTGAAGCCACCAAGGTGACCCTTGAGTAAGTTAAAGAAGAAAATAGAGATTTTTTAGCCTTGACATTTTATCAATTTTTTTTAAGCAGTGACAGTGAAACACCAATGATCAGAAGAGACTTCTCTTGCAAGTTAGGCATCAGTGTAATCAGGAGAAAAAACATGAAATGCTGTGTTTCAGTCGACCGACGGGACTGACTGAACGTCTCATCTCTCGACACAGCTAATGATCACGTCAGCTAATTAGAAGAATGGAGTGTGTTCTTACATGCACACACTCAACACCAGAGACTGTAGAAAAACTGGATGAAGCCGTGACGTCAGCAGATTGATTATAAAAGGAGCCTCTTGATCGTAGTGGATGTGTCATAATGGATACTACCATACTGCTAATGTCATCTCTACCAAACTTTAGCTCAAGCTTCTCACAGACAGAGAGGCCATGCTCAGGTGGGACTCAAGGCCATCTCACCAATAGGGACTCCACATTTCCAAAACCTGAAATCCTCAATTAATCTTTAATAAAAGAAAATCAGGCACAGTATTAAAAAATTCACCCCCTCTCAGTGAAAGCACGTAGATGTATTATACAGGCTGAAGCTGATAATCTTGCCAAACTTCAATCTACAATGATTGTGAGTAGCCCAAAGCAGGATGGTCCAAACAGAGTCTTTTAGAGCAAGAAGAGGAACAAGCTATGAGGGACACGCCAGCAGGAAGTGGCTGCTGTACAGGAATTAGCATTGATGCTAACAGCTTCAGTAGCAGTGTTTAACAGATCTGGACCATCGTCCTTCATTAAGTGAAATACCAATACCACTACAAACTGTTCTATAGTAAAGATATTTTCACCCCACTTTTGACATATTTTGATGAAAGTTTATTTTACAAAGTGGTTCACATTCTGTAGCGCGGTGGCACCCACCTACCACATTATCTGATCATAATGAATTATATAGAACAATCCATCTGGTGTGCCAGGTTGTTACCTGAACCTGGCTGTAAAGATGTGTATTAAGGCTGTTAAATCCGCACACAATCATCAGGGGGTCTGGTTTCTGCAGCCAGCCCCAAGTGGACCATAAGGGTACTATAGTTTTTGGCACTTTGGCCTCCATTAAGAGCCCCGGATGTTGCTGCTTGTTTAAATCCAACAAAAAAAAGGCACACACAATGCCCCCAGATGCTCTCAAATGCAGGATGCAACCCAATATCAAATGTGAAGTGAAATGTGTAAACTATTATTACTTTATTTCCACATATTTTTGAGTTTTAAATTTTATCATGGTTAAAAAAAAAAACAAAAAAAAACTGCAGTTCTCAGCATCACTACCAAAGCCTGGTGGTGCAATTTCTCTCTAATCTGACACACCAGATGGACACTTCAATATATTTCTTTAGTCCATCTGGGCAGCAATACATAGAAAGTGTTTGGGAATGGGCAGAACCTTTAAAAAGCATGTCCAGCAGGTGATTGGACGATTATTCCTTCAAGCACATTCATAATCGGATAGTCGGCTGGCGCTACTGCTGCGGTGTAAAGTACAAAACGTACACCACTCTGTAGGACAAACTCAACAAAACATGTCAGAAGTCAAGCAAAATTATCTTTTGTGTTGAAAAATGCATTTAGTGCCTGAGTTTTATTCAATGAAGAAAGATCTTACAAAACTGCTACTGAAGCTGTTAGCATCTATGCTAATCTCTGTACAAACTGTCACTTCTTGCTGTCGTCTTGCTCGTAGCTCTGATACTGATTGGGTGGTGCCGCTACATACCAAGAACAATCGCTAAAAATTGGAGCTTGGCATGATGGATCAGGCTGATTACTGCAAGGTTAAACAACTGCCATAAACAATGTGGAAGCATGGATCTATTTTGTCTTGTATCAACAGTCCAGGCTGGTGCTCATGATCTACTTTGGGTTCTTTGCTCCCCTTTGTGCCAATAGAGCATTTTTTACACCCCACATCCTACCTTTATATTGTTGTTGACCATGTCCATCCCTTTATGGCCCCTGATCCCACTGATGGCTGTACTCCACTGACCTCCACAGTCACCAGATCTCAGTTGAGCTATTTTGGGATGTCATGGAGATTCATGTCAAATACAGTTGCTCTCTATATGTCATGACAATATTGTCAACAATGACTAGGGTATGCTATCATAGTGCTGGTCAGACCCACTTTCTGTGTAATAAGGTTCTGCTAATTAACAGAGCTCAAATGTGGTCCACAGGGGGGTTTGTATGTATCAGACTCTCCAGGCTTCCAGAAAGCATCAGATGTGAGCTTCCCTTTAAGTGGTGGTATAGTTCACAGACCACCCTGACATGACCAGCAATTTTGTCTTGTTTTTCTCTCTCTCTCGTTTACCTCCTGCTGCAGAGTCTGTGGACTGCAGCTATATGTAATCATGTATTTTATCTTGTTGCTGTTCTTGTACTCGCTCACAGTAATTGTCAAGATGGCAGGTTGGCACAGAAAATTGCGCTTCTCTGTGCCCAATTGGCGAGGGATTGAATCGCGTGTCAGAAAAGCAGATGTCTTGAAGAGAGGTGAAAGAAAAGTAGAAGGAGAACCAGAGCTGTGAAAGTAAAAGTGTAGGCAGTGAGAAAAAAAAGACCAAAAATATAAGGTGAGCAGAGGCGAGGAGAATTAGGAGGGTGTGATGACATGGTTTCCAGGCTGAGAGGAGGAGGTGAGAGGGTCAGAGTCTGTGACCAGCTCTGAGAAGGTACATGACAGGGGCTGTAATAGATTCTCCTCACACCTTTCTGGCAGTGACCTGCCCATGGGAAAGGGCCTCCTCTTCACTAATGACAGGTGAGAATGCAGAGGAGTAGGCCATCAGAGGCTTTACATATGCTACTATGAAGACAATAAGGTGTTTTGCATATTTCCTTTACATCGTTTCATGTTCACATGGCAGAAGCATTCAAGACCTACAAATAGCTAGAGCTGGTCTTATATCATTGCCTCACAGCCAGTGTAGTAATGACTACAAGTCGCCCTTTGCATTATGTGAGTTTAAATAATCTTTAAATGTTGGTAGTACACCAAAGTTTTCCTCTATGCCCTCTGTCCCATTTTAAACTAAAGTTTGTATCAGCAAAAACAATGGTAAACTGTGGAGAGGGTGCATAACCTGTAAAAGCTGATGTGTGCCAGTCTGTAGACTAAGGTTGTTTTCCCACCTGGATCATATGGGAGAGTTGTTCCGATAGTTGGCATTCATGTTTGGCACAGCTCATTTTTAACATATATCAACACAGCAATCGATCATGTTTTGGCACAAACAACTGAGCAAAGATCTCCTGAAGTAGGTGGTCTCTATCTTTCCATAATGCAGCAATACTCGAATCATAGGACCACGAACTGTGACCTGATTTTGTAAGAACCTACGGGCAGGATTTAAAAAAAAATTTTTGCAACTGAATTGGAACAAAGCAACCAAGCTGTAGGTTTTAGAACCACCTAAGTTTAGAATGGTCTCAGGCCATGGTTCCCCAAGTAGAGGTTTGGCTATGTTTATATGCAGTCAATATTCGGGTTAAGATCAATACTCCGGTTTCTGAAACATTCGGAATAACCCGTTTACATGCGTGAGCAAACAGGGTTATTCCTCTGTGCATAGTATCCGAACAAAACAGCGACACACGGAGAACGTCATCACGCACGGACAACATCATGACGCAATGCGCGTCATTTCCGCTTCCTCTTCTTGTATCCAATAGCAACGAGAACAACAGCAGCAGCACGGCGGATAATGAACGGCTCGGAGCAGCTAACAGTCGGCTTCGTTTGCGCTTTGGTGCTGGTACTGACCCACCACCAGTACTTCACATTATTCTTTGTCAGTTTCTTCATTAATGGAAGACGAGAACATGAAGAATTAGGAAATCGAGCACTGTCATTTTGAGAGGTCACAGTCTGAAAATTCTAGGAAACCTCGTTTCAAGATGCAGTAATTTTGAGTCCTCAATGTAGAAGGAACCCTTCTTCTCATTTTTAAACAAACACTACCATAAGTGCAACCTGGAGTACAATCTGATTTTCCGTTAAAACAGCATACCAAGGCATAAATACGTTATCTGGAACAAGCCAATAGGGCACTGATCATCAACTGGAGGCCCGGGGGCCAAATCAGGCCCTCCAAAGTTCCCATCTGGCTCCCAGAAATAATCAAAACATAGAAAATGTGGTTTTAGGAGACTCTTTTTGTCATAAAATCCCTACAGCTATTTCTAGGATCCCCAAAATAATTGGTGTTCAAACAGTTTTATCAGGACTGACTTCATGTTTGACCTATTTAACAGAAATCATCTGGTCAGTCATTTTTAGCCAACATTTAACCAGAAGAAGGAGAAAATTGGAGTCAAACCCAGTCATGCAAAACATGACAGCTGCAGAAAGAAGTAGCCAAGATATTGCAACTGCCCCAAGTGGCAAGTAGCAGTACTTTGGACTAGGGACTGATCTCACTTTTAAAGGTGAACACATGCATACAGTTCAGGAAAAATGATAATATTGAATTTGTGAAATGTTAATTAGACCAAAATGTTTATAATTCAACTTATTTCAAAACTCAGCCCTCATGGTGAATATCAAGAACAAAACTGGCCCTTTTTCAAATGTGGTTGATGACTCCTGCAATTGGTCCTTCCCCTTCAGGGACTCAGAGTTGATCAGATACTTAGTACTGTCTGTGGCTAACACATTTCTTGACAATGTTGTTCATTTTTTAAGCAATCACTCTAAAGTGAAGATTAAAACTTTCACAGTATTGTTGAAGCCAGTGGGAACATTTCCATCTTTTTTCAAGTGAAACGTCCTGAGCTGTTATTCCCTCACAAAGAGCGAAAAACTGTTAAGTGACTCCTAATCTAACAACTACAATGAACTGAAGAGTATTTTTTTCCTCTCTTCTGTTTGTGCTGTAGCCCGGAGAGTTTGAACAGCAAGAGATTTCATTATCCTATTGTATCGCCGATGTGGATAGCAACAGAGTCACCAAGCAACGAGGCACCACGCTCCCTGTTCTGGGTCGTTCTGGAGAGTCAAAGTGTTTGCTTCACACGTTTGTAGCAACAGTTTCATGCACACAAACACACACACTCTCCTCTAAATCCCTCTTTTGAGTCTCTAATTCAGCTCTAATCCTTCTGGGCCTGACCAAAGTCCTCCAAACAAACATAATGGACAATAATCAGCTCTGCAGCACTCTGTGTGTTGGATTGTTTTGTTGTGCTCAGACGGCCACACACAAAAATGCTGTTTTCTTAATAAAAGAGGAGGTTATTAATCTGATGATCTCTTGTCCCTCTGGGCCATATAAACTCGTCTAACCCAGCTCATGGCACTTTATTTTCTCACACTGTCTTTTCCTTTCTGTTTGGAAGTGAGTGTGTTTGTGATGGATCAGTGGAGACAGCTTTCAGTCAGGTAGAATGAAGAAAAGTGTTGATAATAACAGTGCATCTCTTAATAAGATTACCTTCATATTTGATTGAAACGTTTATACTTCTATGTGTCAAGTGTACCCTGCTCTGGAAGTCGACATTCACATTCTTTGTGGGAATGACAATTGAAGCAAACATGTTCTGGAATGATGTATCCAAAGCAGATTGATAATGTGATGTAGACTTCTCATGCAAACTTACATTTTTCGTTGGCCAAGCTAAACTCTTGAAGTTGCTATAAACAGTGATGAATGTTTCAAACAACTTGGCTGTAAATGAACTGGTCTTCCTTTGTTTTCGTCCAAATTAGTTTGGCCAAGAGGAAGTTTAATTAAAAAATTGGACTGCAGACACTTCTTGTTCAGTCCAAACCATTCACAGATTTGATACACACAAAATATATTAACCATGGACAGGACAGCCAGTGCTCTCAATGCCCTCCCTGTATATATTTTTTTTTTTTCTGAACCTTTTTTCATCTTGTTTCCCCTCATCTTTGTCCTCTGGGGGTTTCTTACAAACACTGAGGTCCTGCAGCGGTAACCCAAGCCCACTGCAGGCCAAACAATAAAGGGTTCATCCAATTCAGTCTGGCATGTGGCCCTGCCTCTCTGAATGGAGAAGAGAACAGCACCTGGTATCTCCTGTGCCTCCATTACGCACTGCCAAGATTGGAGAAGATTGCTCTGCCAGAACAATAATGTGGACATCCACCATGTTCGTCCATCGCCCCCACACCCCGTCCTCCTCCCATCTACGGCAAATCAATGTGTGTGTGAGTGTGTGTGCACAGGGATTTCCCCTCAGTCTGTCCTTTATGGAATAAGTCATCACAAGCCTTGCTCTCTCTGTCTCTCTCATATAGTATTGGCGTTCCTTATCAAGGCTGGACCAAGCGCTTGGCCTCACATGCCCTCACCCATCTGCCTCCCCCTTAGACCACCTTCTCACCTCAACATCAGTCAAGTAGTCAACATTTTTGGAAGAAGCTTATGTGTGAGTTCAGAATCTGAATTTTAGGTCGGGAGCAGGAAATGGAAAATTGTTAAGTGATGGTAAAAAATTACATTTCAGGAAGCTTGTTGTTGACTTAAGTAAGTGTTGATGTCTTACCTCAGCATCACTACCAAAGCCTGGTGGTGCAATTTCTCTCTAATCTGACAAGCCATATGGACCATTTGATATATTTCACTAGTCCATCTGGAAAGATCCCATGGAAAGTGTTTGGGAATGGGCAGAAACTTTCAAAAGCATATCCAGCAGGTGATTGGATGAAAGCCAATCAGATAATGTTGCAAGCAGGGGCTACTGTGACAGTATTAAGGACAGAGTGCAAGCCACTTCATAGAACAAACTCTCACCAAAACATGCAGGAAGTGGAGCCAAAATATCATTCCAATTGAGACATTAGTGGTGTTGTTACTTGTTTTTTATTTAAGAAATAAATTCTGTCAAGATCTGATAAATCTGCTTCAGAAGCTGTTAGCATCTATGCTAATCGCTGTCCAAGTAGTCAGTTCCTGCTGTCATCTCACTCGTACCTCATTCCTCTTCCTGCTCCAAAGAACTCTGATTGGGCCATCCTGCTTTAGGCTGCTCACAGTCATTGTAGATTGTAGCGTGGCAAGATGGATCGACCTGATTACAGAATCGGGCAGATCCATCTGTACAGGAAGGTTACTTTCATGGAACCAAAGTCTTAAATCTCTGGCTGACGGTCTTGCAATGTTCACTAGGATCGTTGGAAAATATGATTGATATTGTAACTTTGAGAAAGTAAGACTGGTTTGGGTCCCTATTTCGACTGAGAACACCTGAGAATCTAAATCTTGTGCCTCAGTCACTCTACCGATGGAGGTTGGTGCTGTCATACTGAAGGACCTAACTCTATTAAAAAACAGTTCAGCAGATTTCCAAATGAAGGCCATTGCAAAGAACAACTGGAGCACATGGGTCACTTGAGACATTTGAAGGACCAACATTCAACGAGCCCCGCGTCAAATGTCTCAAGTGACTTGTGTGCTCCAGGAGTTTCTTTGGAGTCATCTTTATTTGGAAATCCATTTAAGAGTTTTTCAACTCACTTTATTTTATTTAATCCGTCATTCATCTGTCTCACATGTCCTTTATGTTGTTGCAGAGGCCAGAACTAAGTCGCATTGCCGTGAGCAGTTTTTAGGCTTTTCCATATCAGTAATTAGCAGCATCTTAGTACACAGCAGACATCAGCAAATAATGATTCCAGCGGCCCTTTTCTAATAAACAGGAAATGCTCTTGCAAACTGCAAATTGGCTTAGTTTAAAGAAGAAAAAAATCCATAAAATCATAATCTAACCAAATTGATGGATATTGTTGGATTAACATCCCTGTTGACTCATCTCTTGCCGACCTCTGTCAGCCCAAGCAGGCTTTAATGGCCTTGCAGCTACATTCTTCACAACCAGTCTAATCATCTGAAATGGCCATAGATTGTGTTACATGAGAAAATGATGATTGTTTCTCATGCATACCCTAGTACATCTGTGTTATTTGCCCTAAGCTATGATAAAGTGTTGGTCTTGAATGACTTATGAGACTTAATGGACTGATATTGGGTTAATTATTCAATTTGATGTCTCTTGGCAAGCCAGTAGATCCTTATATACTGTATATATATTCATCTCCAAGCTTCCAGCACTGTCTCCATAGTATCGTGTGCATGAATCTAACTTAATATGCAAGATCAGAATGGCAGCTGTAATGCTTTAAGTCATACATGAAGCCTCCATTTTCACTCTATGGAAGTGCCACACGGCACAGACTAACATGCTCTTTGACCCCTTTTCCCCAACATCCATGCCTTGAAGACCCCCCCATCCGCCCAGCCACCCATTCACTAGCACTTCCCCCCCTCCCCCTGTTTATCTGTCACGCCGTGGACGCGGTGTTGCTGGGCAGATTGGTTAGTGGGCTTCAAGGCATGACTGGAGCCTGCTTGGTTTGCTGTGCATCCACCGGGGTGTAATTCAGGGTGACACTCACACATGGGAAGAGGATGTGATGTTTTATTACTCAGTTATGTACAAGAATCAGCTGAGGGAGTCCTTGTGGAAGTGTGTTTTTTTTTTAGCATGGTGAAGCAGGAAATAGCAGAAAAGTAGAGGAAGCATCAATAATTCACAAAGAAATTAATGTTCAACCATGAATTTAGATACTTTTGTCACAAATGTTTTGGCACCAACAGGCTTCAAGGAGTCACCATCAACCATCAGTTTGTACCAGGTTCATTTGCCGACTGTTTTCTCTGTTCCAGGCACTTTGCAGAAATTTCTCCCAATCCCCTACTGGCAAACTGTAGTTGAAGAGCAAGTTCCACTCAGCCGTCATATTTTGTGCTGGAATAGGATCTTAGCAAATTGTTTTAGAGATAGGATACTTAAACCAAGCACACTGTTAAAAGGTTGCAATAAATTTTACTGGCAACAAGATGCCAGTAATGTCTTTACAGGAGCAATACTCTATTTCAATTTACAGCATAATTACTGTATTTTCAATAAGATGTTAACTATACTGTATTTTTCAAAGTATCATTACTGTATTTTAATTTACAGCATATTACACTGTATTTGGGTTTGCTGTATTTTAGTTTATATTACTATATCTTCAGCTATTTTAATAGTTTTTTATTGGCAATATATTATTTTGTAAAATAAAAAAAAATAATTATAATAATAATAATCACATCGATTTTTATCCAGTAAAATACATTAAATCAAATATTTTTTTCACCTAAAATGTGAAATATTTACTAAAAGAAATCTTGGAAATATTGGTCAGTTTTCCTGATCAAAATGGAATTTTCTGTTGATCCATTACCCTTTACAGTTATTTACTGTATAAAAATTTTACAGTAACTGTAGATTTTGTGTTAAAGTGTCGTGAAGTTTACAAAAATTGAAAGTCAAAGCCAATAAAAAAGTGCCAAAAACTGCATTTCCTTGAGTGACCACTTGAGGCGGTCTGCAGAAACACTGTAAGTCACACATACTGTACCTGTACACTTTCTGTTAAAATACCCATTTTACATTGGAAAATAAACACATTTACAGCCTATTTAAAAAATAAATGGACAAACAAATAAGAAAGGAAAAGCTGTTGTGTTTACAGGGAGTGGGTGGATTTTTTTGCACATCATTTGTTTTGATTTCATGAAAAATTCGTTCAAGCACATAGTGCTTCCAGTCAATGTGCTGGTTAACAGTTCTTTATTGGGATCAGCTGCTACAAATTGGCTTCAAATGCCTCCGTCTGTAAGCAAACAGCAGCCGTTGTTCAGATTTCTTGAAGTCCATGGCCTTCTGCAGGTGTAACTTTTAATGGGCATCATGATTTGTGGCTCTGGCCTTGTGATGTTTTTTGTACAATCACGCCACATGTTTCCAAATCCAGAGTATTAAGCTTAACACAAAATTGGCTTATTATATTAATAGTAAAATACAAGGGAGGGAGGCGATAATGTGGTGCAAATTACACACATGGTTTCCTGCATGGCCGCTAATGGCTGTGAGTACAGTCTTTTCACTGCACTGTAAAGTTTAATAGCATTATTAAATGGGGCAAAATAGATCAGCACGCACATGATGCAAGAGTGGGTGTGTTTGCACAGGAAAAGTAAACAGTGTGTTTAATGGATTATTGGCAATGAGGCTGTCGATGAAACAAGAGGTCCTGTATTGTATCACTAATAGGTTCAATGGAAGCAATCGCTAATTAGAAACACAAATGTCAGGGGAGTAAACACAGATTGTGTAAGAGGGAATCAAAACAAGCAGTTTTTACAAAAGAGCTTAAAATGATCAGTGTTATACAAGAGAAGTACAAATGATGATTCAGTTATCTGTAAAAAAATTAAAAAATAATCTGGTTTGGTGGATCTGAAGGCTGCAGGACACAGATATACGCCTGCTTTAATCCCAGGATCAAAAAGTTCTGCAGACTGGAAAAGATATTGAACCAAATCCATCAAAAGGCAGAGATTGAGAGATTTCATCAGCCAAAAGGACAGTGTGAGTTCCTGAAGAAAATAGAAACAGCACGACGACTGAAAAGGACGAGTCAACGCTTCAGACAAGACACAAAGGTTCAGAGACAGTTCACTCACCCACACCCAATAATCAATGTGCTTTAGCTTGACAGCATCAGATGAGTTTCTGGGGCAGTGCACATAAGACCCACGCCGTCAATAAAAACAACTTTACTTCATCCTCACAAGTTCTGAGGAGTGCGTCAAAGGCTTCCTTTTGATTGACTCTTCCTGATAATCCTGTGGAAGCACATCCTGTGCCGGCAATCATTTACAGCAATGTCTGGTCTCGTGTGTGCTGGAGTGCTGCTTTATTGCAAGACTTTACTGTAATACAGAATAAATTGGCTATTCTTCATAAAAATGTATTTGTAATCAAGTTGTCAAGGCAATTATTTAGCTTTTATTTGGTCTGTGTTTGCATGAAACGGATATTTGTGAGTGTTTTTTACTCCCTTTTGGATTTATTGGATGTTTTTTAATCTTCTTGTTGGAGTTCAAGAGGAGAGGGAATGAGGGAATAGCCGATAAAGCATTAACAAAACACGTCTGGATAAATGAGGTTCATTGTCAATGAAAAAGAAGTATTTGGAAATGAGCATTTAATTTTCTCTCTCATTCTAGCAACAAATACAAGATGAATAAATGAAGACTCTTCACAACAAGGCACACAGAAACTGGCTTAGTTTCTGGGCCATGAATAAGAAACTAACTGCTGACTAAAGAGGAAAGAAGTTAGTAACTGTAAGTAGTAGACTAATTGACTGCTAGTTGGGTTAATCGTGGTGGCTTTATTACAGGGCAAGATATAATAAACTGCAAGTTAACCAGGGATTTATCAATAAAACAGGAAAAATAAGTAACTACTCATTAATCATGGACATAGTGACAAACAAGCTGCAATTAAATTAAGTTAGAAGAATAAAATAAGTATGACATTGACCTCTTGACCTTTATGAAGCATCTTGAGGTAACATCTGTTATGATTTGTCACTAAACAATTAAAGATTGATTGACTGATTGATTGATTGTTTAATATTAACCAAATAAGGATTAAATCATGAAATGCAAGGTAATCAAGAGGATAATATGCCATTAAATGTTAGTTAAACACCAAATCATCTGTTTATCGGTTAACTAGTAAAGTTCTCACTTGTTTTCTAGTATTCCTACCTGACAAGATAGTATTAGTCACTTTTTAGGTGCTCATTAACCAGCATTTGATTACTTAACTGTTTCCTGGTTCAGTAGCAATGAGATATATTTTTTTCTCATGTTTTTCTCTTTCTTTTATTTGTCCACTCTCTTACTGATATTATCTAGTACTTTTTGTTGGCTGGTTGAGAAGTAGTAAGTTACTCGTGTGTTCCCCAGTAAGTGGCTGGCAATAATTTGTTTGTTACCCTGTTATCTAGCTTTGAGTTAATCATTTATTTCTTAGCAAAGTAATTACTAGCTAGTTTCCTTATTCCTCGTAGTCATTATTCCTTGCCTGTTCAACAAGCAGTAACTTGCTGTTTATTTCCTAGTTATATAGCAGTTAATCATTTTCCCTGATTACCAAGCAGTGGGTTATTTTTTCAGAGCTACTATCTGTTAATTGTAACCAGCTAAGTTATCAGTTGTTTCCAGGCTCACCCTGACTAACTCAGTAATTTAATGCTAGTCAACAAGGGGACAAATGAGTGGCCAACTAATAGTTTGGGAGTTAGTCATTTTTTAACTGGTTAGTTAATAGTAAGTTACCATTTGTTTATTGATTCAGAACATGTTTTCTGGTTGAGAAACAGTGTTTCTACCTGGCATGGTAGCATTAGGCACTTGTTTGCCAGCAGTTGGTTACTCAGCTGTTTCCTGTTTCAGTGACAGTTAATTACTTACTTGTGCTCCTAGTTAACTGGCAGTAAATAACAGCTATTTGTGCATTTTCCTTGCTACTATGCAGTTTTGTGTACCTAAACTTGTACATTCTGTTTCCTCTGCCTCTCAGTGAAAGCAGCTCAGTGCACTATAACCAGTCAGCTGACTTCATCCCAGCTTTTGTGAGCAGAAACCTCAGCACACAAAAGCTCTGCTGCTGATTCTTTACAGTGAAACTGGAAAATATTCCCTCCTGAAGGCTTTTGTGCTGCTTTAGAAACATTTCATAATGAATCGACTCACCCACGTACAATATTTAACACTCATGCTGAAGACACTTCTTTATCTTTTCATACATTTGACCTTGACTCTGAAACCACGGAGTGTTTGTGTGCTGACAGCGCTGCCTGTCAGTGAGTGACTCCACTGTTGAGTTGTATTTTTACAGGCTTCACAGATTTACATGCTCAGCAGCCGGGAGACTTAAAGACAAGAGAAGGAGAGAGGGGAGGGAAGGTCGGCACTGAGGGGAGGGGGAGTTACCTATCATCTGATGCTGCCTCTCTTGCATAATCCTATGCTTTCAAATGCCGTGAAAATGCTGATGAAGCTGTGAAGCAGAACAATTGAAGACAGAAAGAGAAAGAACGGGGGGGGCTGGGCTGCCCCCCATATCAATGGAAACTCCTGACGAAGCAGGCCTCCCCTTCTGCGCCAAGTTTGTGTTTTTCAGGCGCTCATTCTTGACTGCATCAGCAATCTGAATAAAGACGGTGGTGCCCCAAATCTCAGTCAGCAATTGTCTCATTTGTTAATTTGTAACTTCTGTTGTGCACCTGTAGAATATTCGCGGAACACATCTGCCTTCAATAACTGAGGGTTAGTCTCCAGGGACACTTTAGGGAGGTTTCAGCCAGAGGATAGCTGGATCAGTGACCAGATACTGAGGCCAAGACTATCACCTCCAGCTGCCTGTTGTTGCTTCAGAGTAAAAGTGAAGCAGGAGTTTAGCCAAAGTCTGTGTGATAGGATTAACTGTAAATATTTGTTGATATGACCAAAAACTAGGGCTGTCAAATGATGGACTTTTCAGGTTGATCCATTTCATGTTAATAACTTAATTCTTTAGCATAACAAATAACACAATCTTTGACAATCTGATGCTTTCTCACTAGTTCCCTGATTGTCAATCAAATGAAATTTTGTGATATGTATTTGATGATGTTAACTTATGGTGTTATAACATATAAACTCTAATTCCAGAAAAGTTGCAAAGTTGTGGAAATAAAAATTCTTATTGAAATATATTCAACTGACTGCGCAACAAAGACCAGATATTAAATTTCTGCAACACTTTCCAAAAAAGCTGGGGCAGGGGCATGTTTACCACTGGGTTAAATCTCTTTTCATTTTAACAAGCATCAATAACACTTGAGAACTGAGGACAGTAACTGTTGGAGCTCTGTCAGTGGAATTCTTTCACATTCTTTTTTCAATGTATATCTTAGTTTCTCAACAGTCCTGAGTCTCGGTCGTCATATTTTGCGCTTCAGCCAGGTCAGTCTAGTACCTGCACTCTTTTACTCTGGAGCCAAGCTGCTGTAACGTGTGCAGGTTGTGCCTTCTTTGCCTTGCTGAAATAAGCAGGGACATCCCTGAAAAAGATCTCACTTGATTGGCAGTACATATTGTGCTACAACCTGTATGTACCTTTCAGCATTAATGGTGACTTCAGTGGTGTGTAAGTTACCCATGCCATGGGCACTGATACCCTGTCATTCCATCACAGATGCTGTCTTTGACCTTTGCTCTGATAACAGTCTGGATGGTCCTTTTCCTCTTTAGCCCAGAGGACACCACGTCCATGATGTCCAAAAACAGTCTGAAATGTGGACTCAGACCACAGCAGACTTTTCCACTTTGCCTCAGTCCATCTCAGATGAGCTCAGGCCCAGAGAAGCGGCGGTGTTTCTGGGTGTTGCTGATATTTGTCTTTGTTTTTGCATGGTAGAGTTTGACCTTGACCTTGTAGATGTAGAGATGAACTGTGTTAACTGACAATGGTTTTCTGATTTGTTTCTGCGCCCACATGGTGATACCCATTTGCACAATGATGTCGGCTTTCAATGCTGTGTAGCCTGAGGGGTCAGAGGTCATGTGCATTCAATGTTGGTTCACCCTTGTTGCTTAGGTGCAGAGATTTCTCTAGATTGTCCAAATCTTTTGATGATATTATGATCTATAGATGACGAAATCCCTAAATTACTTGCAATTGTACCCTGAGAAACTTTCTTAAACTGTTGGACTACTTGCTCACGCAGCTGTTCACAAAGTGGTGAACTCAGACTTATCCTTGATTGTGAACCTTTCAGAGAGTCTTCTTTAACACCCAGTCATGATACTCACCTGTTTCCAATAAAATGTTTACCCGTGGAATGTTCCAAACTGGTGTGTTTGAGCATTTCTCAACTTCATTAGTCTTTTGCTGCCCCTGCCTCGGCCTTCTTGACACGTGTTGCAGGCGTCAAATTCAAAATTATTAAAATATTTGCAAGAAACAAAAAGTGTATCAGTTTGAACATTAAATATCTTGTCTCTGCACTGTATTCAATTGAATATAAGTTGAAGAAGTTTTGGTGGATTAAAGTGTTCCTTTGTTCCTTCTAACTAATTTCAGTTATCAGACGTTGCTTTCTTTCACTCAACGGGTGCAACTGCTCATCTGGCGCACATACTGTGACATCAGTACATACCCCTTTGAAAATGCACAATTGGCTCATTAACATGACATAACAAACTTTTCCATTGAATTAGACCAAAGCCTGTTGGTCATTTTATTGTTACCCACGAATGATAGAAAACACTGTTCCAAAAAAACCCATATCCTGTCCTTCTTACACAGAATTGGCATATAAGTGTCTTTTGATAGATATAATCTGCAGGGGGAATCATTACGGGAAATGTGCTCTGGCCCTTATAGCGGGGATAAGTTTGAGCTTCACTCCAGTCAAATGTGTTTCAGGCTTTGACAAATGATATAGGACAAAACTTGTAATACGAAAAGTTCTGTCCAAACCTGCAAAACTAGAGCGTCAGTAACTTCTCCCAAACTCTTTCAACTACAGCCTCTTGCCCTTCATTCCATTTTCTCATTCCCTTCATCTTCTGGACCTGGATGATCCTTTAGATCAGGTACAAAATCACCCAGAGCATGCAAAGTACTTCAGGCCAACCCACTTACATTCAGAACTAACTTCAAAACACTGACAACCCCAAACTTCAAACCTGGCCTCCCATGGTCAGGATGTTTCGTAACAGCTTCAGGCTTTTTCACTTCTCTGTTATGAGTGTGCACACATGCACATCAGAGAGTAGCATGAAAGCATTTTCCATTTGCAAATTACTTCAGTGAAAATGGGCGCTGACCAGCTGGCACCTTATGTTTGTCAAAGCCTTGGCTCTGAACTCCATGAACAGCAGGAGACTCTGGCAAGTGTTTGCTGTTTTACATTACCAAACAACAATTGGGAGCCAAAATTCGTGCCAGTTATTTACTTGCTGCAACAAGCACATGCACAAGAGAATATGCTCCAAAACTAGGTGTGATGATGCATATTTTTAATTTTGTTCCACAAAGCCTTTGGTTCTTACTTTCACTGAAGCTGCTGGAATCAAAAGCAGCAACAAGATGTATGGATGGAGATTTTCTGACTAAACAGGCAACAGTAATGCTGCAGGTACATACAGCAGGTCAGACATCTTATTTCTTGCTTTAGGTCAGCTTAACTCACATAAGTAGGTTCACCTTGCTTGTTGGAGCCCCTTTTGCCTTCAGAACTGCCCTAATCATTTGTGGTTTCAACAAGGTGCTGAAAACATCCTCATCTTTTGGTCCACATCTCCAGTTTGTCGACGGCACATCCACAATGCCAATCTCCCATTCCACCACATCCATAAGGTGCTCTATCGAACTGAGATCTGGTGGCTGTGGAGGCCACTGGAGTGTATTGATCTCATTTTCATGTTTGAGAAACCAGTTTGAGATTATTTGAGCTTTGTGACAGGGTGAGGTTTCCTGTTGGAAGTAGCCATTGGAAGATGGGTACACTGTGGTTATAAAGGGGTGGACATGGTCAAGAATGATACAAAGGTAGGCTGAGGTAGCCGGTACTAAAGGGCCCAAAGTGTACCAAGAAAATATCCCTCACAGCATCACAACACCAGCAGCCTGAACTGTTAATGCAAGTTAGGATGGATCCGTGCTTTTAATGGCATTTATACCAGATTCTGATCATACTGTCTGAGTGTGTCAGACTTCAGTGTGTCAATGGTTGTGCAAGGGTCAGATTTGCTTGTGGCATACAAATATTATGGATTTTCCAACAGAGAAGAAAAACTCTTTGCAAGATGAAGTCTGTTAACCATTTACCACTTACTATTAACGAGGTGGATTTGCAATGTTGACTTACAGCCTATTTAAACACATAAGGCTGTCAATTTTTTACTTTGTCATGAAAATATATGGCAGGCAGAAATGAACTTGATCTTGATCTAATCTATTACATCAGATTACTTTCTCTCTAATCTACTTTCACAAAGCATGGTCCAACTGTTGGCCACCAGCACTTAAAGCTGAATTTGCAAGTCTGACTGTGCTCATCTCTGCATTAAATATGCAATGAGAAGCATCCGCTGGGACTTGTTCTGTCTACTTAATGATATGATTGAACAAACTAGGCCGGATAAAGCTGCAGCCTGTCTATTTGTGAGTTCAGCCACAGCGGCCCATAACAAAATCAAACTTCTGCGCACTCACCAGTCTGGGAAAGTGCTTGGCAGGAGATTGACATATCGAAGGATGAGGCAGCGCCCCGATAAGTGAAGCTGGCATTTGTTTGAACACTCGCCCATCGCCTCCCAATAGCTGAATTAAACACTGGCGGGGAATCGACTTGAGTCAGTCCACAAACAGAGCGGAGCGGCTCCCCACCTGTTCCCTCCGATGAATTCATTCTTTTTCAAAAGAATGCAAATCAAAGCGAGCGTCTCCCAACAACACGATGTTATCAAAGGAGGGAGACAAAGCAGCAGCTGAAGGGGGGCCCACAGAAATTGTTGTTTGCTGTTCTGCGGCGTGAAAAATACAGAGTGAGGCAAATGATTGCCCTAGAAGATCAACCCTCTCTGTAGTATTTTCCTGCAGATGAAAGACTCCAACCTGTTTTATCACAAACAAACACATTTGCCTTTGCTCTCTCCCTCCACAGTCCGAGTGTATATTAAACATTCCTTTGCTTCGCTGTCATTTCTTTCACTCCAATTTCTTCACACCCTTTCTTTCATTTTCCTTCCTTTTCTTTCATTTTCTTTACATCCCTGTGCAAGCAGGAATAAAGAACATAGAAGAGGAACCCAGTGATTGAATTGTTCTTTATTCGTGCATCCTTTCCTGTGCAAACATAAAGCCATCAAGTGTGAACTGGATTTTGCAGCTGCTTTGACACAGAGAGCTCTCATCGAGATGTGGGACACCTCTGGGAGAGAACACAATCCAACACTGGTTCCTGTCACATTTTCCTGCCATTCAAACCCAAACACACCTCCACAAAGCAGGAAATCACACAGAAAATGCTATAAACTACTGCCTGGTGGTTGTAGGCCTCCATAGGTGGACACTTTGGTAGAGAAGAACGACTCGGAGTGACTGGTAGAAGACTTGTTTCTTCAATGGTTCTGGTGCATGTTGAAAAGACCTGAGTTCATATTGTCTGTGACCTTTTAGCCTTGTATTTCAATCAGTTCACCATTGGGGTCAAAGTGAAGACTTGAGAAAATTTGGAAGAGCTAGAAATGTGCTCACAAGCAAGGAAAGGAAGTGAGACCCAGTGGCCTTGATCTACAAAATCTAATCAGTTTATTTTTGAGGTATGTTGAAATTTTGTGGAAAATTAACAGAAAAGCCCCTAAAGTATAATTTGTTTATTGCATTCACAAGAAAGGGATTGACAGGAGGCCCAGTGGCCTTGACCTTCAAAATCTAATCAATTTCAGATCGCTTACTTTTGCCCATTTAAAGATAAAATTTGGAGAAAGATAGCAATAGTTAGTTTTTTTTTTAAAATTTTATTTCAGTTACAGAACAAAGACTGCAGCCTCCAGAAGCTTTCACATGAATACAGTTACTCAAGTATGAGGGGAGCAGGCCAAGTATAGCTGTATAAATCAGGATGTGCTAATGATTCAGTCCACAGATGGTAAAAGATGGCCACCCAACTCGCTCATACAGAATATAATGATGGGTCAGAGCCTTAAGATTTATGATGAACCTTGAAGCACCATGATAGACATATCCAAAGATTTAAGGCATAAAGAAGATGCATGCAGATATAAAACATCACCACAATCAAGCAGAGGCATTAACAAGTATCAACAAGAAGGGGCTTTTCTTAAGCAAAAGCCCAGCAGCAGCTTTCAGTAATTAAGAAGTTGCGCAGAATGACTCTTATAAGACAGAGAATTGTCAAGCAAAGCCCCAAAGTATTTATAAGATGAGACAGACTGAATCACATCACCATGAGAAGTGATAATAGATGGTGAGTTTGGTGGCTTTTACTTTGAGTTTGAAGACATCACAGGTTTTGATTTGTCAAAATCAAACCATCATTTACTGAGTGCTTCCTGAAAAAGACATAGCATGAGCAATACTGTTAATTAAAAGATTAAAAAAAGTGTTCTCAAGACTGAGCCCTGTGGTACCCCATTTTTCACTCAAAGATATCCAGAGGTCAAGCTTTCAGGCTGGAAACACTGTGATCTGTTGATTAATAATCATCAAACCAATTGGTCAAAATGATGTTCCCACAATGTTCCATAAAATCCAATTAATCAATAAAATCACTAACCACTGTTAGAGCTGGCGTGGTTGTGCTGTGTTTTGTTTTGACCTTGACCTGGGACATCCTGAATAAACTAATTGACCTTGAGTCAGATTGGACTTCTTTGCAAAGTTTAACAAAATGTTCTTTAATCCTTCATTTGATATGGAGCTCATTTGCAAGGGAGATTCTGTGTCCTTTAAAGTTTGACCCCCAAGGTCTAATGGGTTCGTCCCTTTCTCGGAAGTGAACTTTTGCTAAAGGCTTAAAAAAATGCCCTCCAGCCCAGCTGTGACATCTGGATGCATAAAAGTAAAAATAGCAGTTGGATTTGTTTTACAACCTGTTGACTAAACCATTATTAACATAATGTGGGTGACATTTTAACACCATTAAAATTTCTTTTGTTTGTTGTGGGGTTCCCATTGTTTCCATGTTATAGTCGGCCTCAAATATAGATCTAGGTTAAATGCTGAAAGAACTAATCAGCGTTGCATATGTTAATTAGTGATATGAAGATAGCAAACAGCTCCTTCATAATGACCTCCCCTGGGCCTCTGCAGGGTTATCCAGCAGTGTGCTAATGGGGTTAGTCCCAGTCCTCTGTGGGTTTCCTACCACCATCTCTGAAACCACATAAGCATTATCAGAGTAAACACAGAACATTTACATATTCATGGCAAACATGACCTAAAATAGTGCCGCTAAAACACCAGGAAGAAAGTTTTCAGATTTGTGAACATCTGAGAGTTTTTAATGAGACAGAGATAAAAGTCTTGTAGACAACACCGTGATGGTGTCATTTCTTTGTTCGCAGGGAGAGAGCATGACACACTTCTGCTGAGGAGGAAGAATGCTTTCATATTACCTTGATGTTGTTTTTGAAGTGATGCTGCATGGAGCGGTGGGAAGAGCTGTTTACTGACAAAAAAAGGATGAAATCTCAGTTTTCATGCTCTCCCTGTGCATGCATGGACACTCATCATAAACTCTGTCAAAAAGCATGCTTGTATGGGTGTTGGGATACAGTTAACTACTGTAAGGTGAGAGTATGAGAGTCAATATGGGTCTGCCCTGTGACTGACCTTTTCAAGATAGCAATTTTCCAAAAGTGGAGGTCTATGGAAAGCTGTCTGAGCATAAAATTGATACTGGTGATGATGTACTCAAATTTGGAGTACATGTATTCAATATTGGTAAACTAGTGCACGACTAGACTTTACTAGTGAAGCAAAGACTAACACTGGTAGTACTAGTAGATCAAAAAACATTCACTAGTATTGCTAGTAGACTGTTTTGGGTCCACTTGTACTTAAGTGGACTTAAAAATATTTACTAGTACTACAAGTAAACCTTATAATCTAATAAGGGGGTGGGAGAAAGCAAATTCAGGCTTCTCACTGGCTTTCAAAAATATTACAGCCAATCAGGGTGCTGGATTTGGTTATAATCCCACCTACTTAATTTGCATTAGGTCTGCTAGTACTACAAGTGAATCTTTTGGCTTTACTGGAACTATAAGCAGACGAAAAACAGTCTATTTGTACTACTAGTAAGATATCTTGAGTTTACTAGTAGTACTAGAATACGCAAATTTTCTTTTACCAGTAAAGGTTTTTGGCGCACTAGTGCACAAGTAGACTGTACTAGTAAGCAAAATCGCCTACTAGTAGACAATTTCGTGTTACTAGTAGTACTGCTAAACTTAAAAAATGTTACTAGTAAAAAGTCAAAGCTTTACCAGCAGTACTAGTAACACAAAATTGTACTACTGAACATTTTTAAATCTACTAGTACTACTAGTGACACTTTTTGCTTCACGTTTAAAGTCTACTCGTGCACTAGTCGACCAAAATTAAGTACATGTACTCCAAATTTGAGTACTAGTAGAAGCTGAACTACGGTTGATATAACAATATCAAATTTATGACCAACATCAGTTGGTCCCAAGGTGCCGTCCACAAACTTAAGAGGACTCAAAATGATTTCAGATGATATACTTTACCAATTTTTGCAAAAATATTTACACAAAATAAGTTCAAGTGTAGGTCATGAACTTATCTGACCCTTTTTCATCAAGTTAACACAGGTCTCAGATGTTGCCACAAAATTTGTTTTTAAGATTTTTGTAAAAAAAAATCCAGTCAGATGTTGAGTTTTGACATGCCTATAAACCTCTCTGTTTCATCCCTGCCTAAGACAGGCTGGTTAAGTGAAACTCTCAAGAGATGTGTCTTACTAATTTCCTCTCTGAGAGATAAGATGTAGCCTTAGCTTTCCAGAACTGTGCTCTACTGTTTACTGTATAATACTGGGCCAGCCAGTGCAACAGCTGAAATCCTGTAATGTGCCTTTAAGACATGCTGTGTTTCTAAGTTACTATGTGAGCTATGGCTCCTGGTTTGTGATCCCAATGTCATTTTTATCAGTGCTACTTACACGGACACACATCTGTAGCCGCGGCCTTTCTTTCTTTTCACCTGTTAATCCAACAGTAATGTTTAGATTTGTGTGACTACTGTTTGAGTTATACGATAAACTGGCTGCTAGGTAGTGGTAATGCAATCATTATTACTACAGCTGCTGCTAATGCTGCTACAGCAGTGTGATGAGTTAAGTCGCCACCCTGTTTGTTTCACTTGCTGGGTCAATTGTGCCCTCACTATATACAAACCACTCCAGGGTTTGTTAGGAAGCGGCCCAAGACCACCTCTTTCAGGCGTGCTTGGAGCGGTTGTTTGTACCGAATCGGGCATCGATTGCTGTGTTTATATATATTCATATAAACAGAACACAGAACGCCCTCTTGTATCAGAACAACTCTCCCAGATGATCTAGGTGTGAGATCTCCCTAAGACTCAGTCCCCTCTGCAGGACTTTCAGACATCTCCATTTTTCCCTTTCAGACCCTCCTCTCCACCAGCTGACCTCTGAACTCGTCCCTTTGTCGTCTCTACATGGGGAGGGCTATCTCGACAGTAGGAGATAAGCATCGACCAGACGCTCTGAAACACAAAAAAGAGGTAGGAGAGGGTTTTTTTTCCCAGAGAACAGTCTCTTCCCTCACAGCCGTTTCTTGTTTGTACACCAGAGAAGAGACAGGATCTCCTATTTCACCTCCTCTTGTTGCGTAGCCTTGCCGCTGCTCCGTCTGCTGCTGTCATCCCTCTATACCAGTTGTTAGGAACAGCATGCACTGTGCACTTGGCCTGCTTTGCATCTTTCAGGTGAGGCTTTTTGCTGCTGTAAACAAGAGAAAGAAGAGAATAAATCAGACCAGCACAGGGTACCACATCCTTTATTCCATCCTTAATTTGCTCTCTCCTCTTTGTCTCGGGCCCTCCCATCTCTCACAGCCTCTCAAGTGATGTAACACGACCCCGGGCTGATGTGTATCACCATCCTCATTACACCTCTGTTGTCCTTTCCCAGACCCACAGAAGAGATCTCAGGTCTCAGGTGGTCCTTGTCTCCCTCCCTCGACCCTCCTCATTCTTCTTTTTTCAACTCCATTTTCACAGACAGACTCTGCTGTAAAGAGATGAGGCTGCTCAGATGAATTTAAAAAGGTCAGGCTTCTTGCGTTGTCAAGGTACGAGGATTTCAACCTGTTCCATATAGTTTTGTGGGAATTTTTACTGCAGTCAGGCTATAATGACATTTGGAAGTCTGTGATTGTAACAAGAGTTAGAAGAGCATTTCTTGATCTTTGGTCAGAAATACATAAAAGAAAAGGAAATACTTGCCCCAAGGATGTCTTCACACAATGATGCCTTTCCATCTCTACTTGCTGATAAGTTACCCATAGCTGAGCATGAGAGCACTTAGATGCAGATCTTGGTACCTAATTTGAAGCCACCCTTAGCAAAAGTGCTGAGGCAAAATCAATGTCAGTGCAACAAGGAGAGAATCACAATCTCCACAGCTCAAAGTTCTTCATCAAACTTTGAAAACTTGTCTGTAATCGGCAGCACACTTCTCCCTGCAATCAACGTCCTTTCCCCTGAAGTTTGAATGCTCCGTGATGGTGATTATCTGACCATGCTGCAAAACTGAGGAGTGGATGCAGATGTGGCTAATTCTGAAGCTTCTAATGCTGATTATGTGGCACAAAGTGCTAGCTGCTAATCAATGCAGTTAGCCTTGCTAGCCCTCGTTTAAGCATTTTAGAGCCAAGCACCTGTGACTGAGGCTCAGGGCTAATTTCTGCTTGATTATCATTGCAGCTCGTCTGTTTCCTCACAACCTAAAAGTACTCTCCAATCCAAGACGGACTCTGGGGCAGGTTTTTAAATCTGTGTGGCAGTGTGAGCCAATCAGCTGCAACAGTTCATCAAGTGAAGGATTTGAAGGGCTCTATGCAATCTTTCTTTTTGCTTAAAGTTTCGTGTAGAGTAATTTGATTTGGTTTACTGCACCCAAGGGAACCAGATACTGCACACTAAATAGGTGATGCAAGAGTTTTGTTTTGTGATTGATGGAATGAGACTTTCTTCAACACAGATTTAGTACATGTAATGTTTCAGGTGGTCCTCACTTCCAAATTGTCAAATACAGGATCTTTTCAGAGGTCTAATGGTTCTAAATTTGGAGTTTTAGGCAAGCTTGCAGCCTCATTTCAGTCAGGAAAACCTCATTTGGATTTGGATAGAGGGTTAATTGCAGCAGCAGTTTATAGCTTCAATTTCGCGTCCAAGCTCTACCCTCATCACCTTTAGCAGATTTATTATATTTTGCAGGGCCAAAGCAAAATAAACCAGGTGTTTTGCATCTCAAATAGCCTGCTAATCACATCAGCCAAGGATATCTTTTGATTTTGCAGGCATTTCTGTTTGTTTGTTGGTTTGTGTGACTGTGAGCAGGATAACTCAAAAATTTCACAGCCGATTTTAATGACACTTTCAGACAATGTTGCACAAGGAAGAAGTGATACAATCTTGGTGATGATCTACGTCTGGATGTAGATCCAGGAATTTTTTTGAATGATTTGTTAACACTGCGCTATAAAACAGTTTTCCACTTTTTCGCCAATAACTCTGAAACTTCTCAGATGATTCGTTGACATTTTCAGGGAATGCTGGTCACGGTACAAGGGAAAAGTGAGACAATTTGGTGGCATTTGTCAGTTCATTTGTTACTGTTTATCTATGTGCAAGATAACTCAAAAAGAGAGTACCTGCAAATGGGTTGGGTCTGAACCTGGGCCGGCAGAAGAATATATTGGATGTACCCCTGGTTGCTTGCCACACAGAGGTCCATGACAAAATCCTGGATCTGTACCCAGGTTCAGATCACCACCAAAATTAAATCACTTATTTCTTGTGCCAGGATCAACATTTCAAGAAAATGACATGATAGTCTGTAGAGAAATTGTTAAAATATTAGAGAAAAAGTGGAAACTGGCTTAATTGGGCAATTTCAACAATTAAAACAAATCCAAGATCCACATCTGGACCAAAATTGACTGACTTTTTCCTTGTGCCAAGACTAATAGTACCTGAAAATTTGATCTAAATCCACGCATATATGGCAAAAACACAACCTCCTTTGCAGAGGTAAAAATTTCAGTTGAAATGTATCATGGACTCTTAATATTTGGCATTTTCTAGACTACCTATAATAAAAGCCTGGTCCAGATAGAAGTCTTTCTTAAGCATTATTTATGATTAAAGTCATCTGGATAGGCTTCCATACTTGTTGAACTGCAGGAGCACACCTGACGTTTATCATTTTGTCATTGCATCAGCATGTTAAACTAATAAACCTGATAGACAATAAAAACAACAACGCTGTGCTTGAATTTTAAAGAGGAACAAGGATATCATTGGAATAGTCAAACAGGTACGCCTCTATCACACACTCGGGCCTGTACAGTAATGTTTTACCATCAGAGGTTCCCTATGTGAGGACATCGCTCTCGGCTATCATTTCCCAGCCTTTGTTTTTCCCTCTTTTGAAGGAGGAGACGAGCCTGAGAATGTCTCCATTAATGCAGAACCTATTTCTTCTGAATCAAAAGAAACACCTCTTCCAGTGTAATGACAACCTCATTCCTCTTTGCCTCTGGTGCTTTTGTCTCATCACAGGAAAGGAGGTCATGGAGGTTGGGGTGCACAGTAAAGAATTGTGTTGAGACAATGTGTGATGATGTTTTCTGAGAGAGACAGTGCATAATTACCTGCTAAATAGATTGTGTGTTCAGCAGGTCAAAGATTATGAGCCCTTTTTAATTATATTTGGCAACAGAAAGCTATTGTGACGATGCTTTGCATACATGTTGCATCAGTCATTTAGCTCCTGTTGGTGATGTTAGCTCAGGCAGGCTAAATCAGACAAACACAAGCACCTTCCCATCATGATATCAAGGAAGGGGAAGTTTGTCCTCTTAACTAAATCCTCTCATTTTTTTTTTGTGATGCTTTCAAGTGGGTGGGGCTTTCGAGATAATAGGGCCTAATGCTGTTCTTAATATGTCAAGAAGTCTTTGAAGGCTTTTCTTCAAGTTTGACATGACGTCGTTTTTGCTGTCTGTCAGTGTTTGGTCTTGAAGACTAAACAACCAGACTGTGGTTCAAGTCTTTTGTGTGTGTTTATCTCATGGATAAACTTAAGTTCAGTCATGATTTCTCCTCTAGAATCACTTCCTCGTATCTCCCACATCATCGCTTGTGTTTTGTATACTTTTATATTGTCATTCTTCCAAATCTGTTTTCTTTATGTTTCTTTTCAGTGACACTTAAGTGGGGAAAATCAATCAGCATCTGGAGATTCTTCTGCCATTTCATCATGACCTTCTGCAGTTTATTTCCTGAGCTTTTATGCTTTTGTATTTTCTGTGTAGCCAACAGAATGTATTGTATAGCTCCGGATATGAATGTTACTTCTGTGCCATTTAAGTCTTCCCAGAGTAGAGTTCTTGCTTGCAGATGGTCACCTGTTTTGGGAGTTGGTGCTCAAACCACTGATGGTTAGCCGCTGTGGCTCGAGTCCTAATTAAGTCAGTGAGGAAATATTGTCAGCCTGCATCATAATGATGCTAATTGTTTGTTTCGACCCAGGAAAAGTGCATCATGGGCATAATGGGATAATAAGAACCTCTAATGTCCCCCCAGTGGGGATGCACCTGCTTATTACGTACAGAAAGCTATATTTAGCCACTGTTGATGCTAATAGAAATTTGCCACAGTTACTGGTGTGTTTCGGGTGTTTGCATCATGTCTGATTTAGTGAGTTGTGTGCAGTCTTCAAGCTGTTGATGTGAAGGTTGTAATTTGTAGGCTATGTCTGGAGGGTTGGGAAGAAGAAGAGAGAGAGGTGGGATTGTCTTTCATTTTCTCAGCATGAATCCTGCTGAAAGTCATTAGCCACAACAATAGACTTTCTGCTCTACTTGCCTGGCATATTTTTTCCATCTGGCCTCTGAAGTGTTGAATCCTCAGTCTGAGGTCTGAAAAGTGACCCAAATTAAAGGAAATGGGCTGCTTAGGCCCCCATTACAATGCTAAACCCTGGCAAGTGAGGACACACATCAGCATTGTTTCAGTGGGTAAAACAACCACATGCACTGACAGAAATATGTTGGATAAGAAGCTTCTCTGTCATCGCTGCCTCACCACCAGCAGCTGAGGATGAAGACATTTTGGTTTCCATCTTTTGCTGGTGCATTTAATAAACTCTTCAAACCAGTGACAGCGCGGGGGTAGGCAGGCTTGAAGATCACTGGTAGTCTGTTTATTGAGAATGTTTAAAAGGATGGAGGGAGTGATGGATGATATATTGGTGGGTATGTTGATTGGTAAATGGAGAAAAATTAGATTTATATTTGGATTGAATGGTGGGTGGAATGCTGATGGATGGATGAACTGCCTTGTAGATGAACTGACTGAAAGATCGATGCTTGGATGGTTTGGGTAAATATATGGATTTGCAGACAATGGGTTAATTATTCCATAAATGGATGGATGATAAATGCAAGAACTGGTAAATATAAGATGCATGGAATGGAGATGGGTAGTTGAATGGAAAATTGGATGGATGGATGATGGATGGATGGATGGATGGATGATGATGGTGAAATGTTTTCAGTCTTGGATGGCTGGATGAGCAAAGTGATTTGATGATTGACTAAATGACGGATGGTTGGATGGATTCCTGGATCAGTTAATGCTGAACTGACGAATGGATGGATGAACACACAGATGAACTATTGATGGTTGGATGTAGATAAAGGCTTTAATGGGTAAATCAGTGGATGGATAATGATTACATGATGACTGGATGGAAGGGCTGGCTGGTTGGATGGATGAATGAAAAGAAGGTTAAATGGTTGTATGGTGGGATGAATGGATGGATAATAATTGATTTGTAGATGTATTTGCGGTTGGATGGGTACATTGACTGATAATATCTGGATCGAGTAAAAGATGGATGAACAGACAGATGAAGTATTGGTAGCTGGATGGAAAATAAAGGGTTAAAAGGAAGAAATGGATGGATGAATGATGGAACAGGTGAGTTGGATGGATGGATTTGATATGATTTCATGGGTTGATAGAAAAATAGCTGGATGGATGAATAGATAGTTTATGGATGGATGGATTCATGTTTGGGTCTGTTGATGATGTCCTGATGAATTGATGAATATTCAATGATCAGAGTTTAATAGATAAACCATTGGATGAATGATAAATGGAGGGCTAAATGAAAGGTTGGATGGATGGATGAATGAAGTGAGTTGTGGTTGGACAAGATAGTGAATGGATGGATTTATGTATTGGAAATTGGTTTGATTAATGGATTGAGGATGAACAGACAAACACATTTTTGATGGTTGGATGAAAATAGAGGGTTAGATGTAAAACTGGCTGGATGGAGGGCTGGATGGAACAATGAATGGATGAAAAAATGATGTTAAATGGTTATATAGTCTATTTTATTGATGGACTATTGATGACTAAATGGTGGATGGATGAAGACGTCAGATTGGTGACTGCTGGTTTGGTGAATAGATGGATGGATGAGATAGAGGCTTAAATAGAAACTGAATGGGCAGATGATGGACGGATGGATGTTGGATGGATGGAGGGATTCAAAGATTAAGTTAAGTTAATGTGTATGGTTTGATGGATTAATGGCTTAAAGGCTGGATAGACGATGGATAGATGGATGGATGGATGGATGGCTTGAAGGATGGATATTTAGATACATGGTGTGTCAGAAAAGTTCCAGGACTGGTATCATAAAAGATTTATTCGTGATTGTCCACTGCGAGTTCTTGCCACAGGGCCAGACAATCACCCAGCATATCTACAAAGAGATACTGCGGCGTTGCTTCGTTCAGTGCACGAGAAGAGGACAAGTCGTGGCTGCTTCACCATGACAACGTGCCTGCTCACAATGCCCTGAGCATCCGACAGCTCCTGGCTGAGAAGAACATCGCCGTGCTGGAGCGACCTCCCTGCTCACCCGACCTGGCTCCGTGTGATTTTTTCCTCTTCCCCAAGCTCAAGGGGGTCATCAAGGGGACCCATTATGAAGACGTGGATGACATCAAAAAGGCCGTGACGACGGAGCTGCAGAGGATCCCGGAAGAATCCTTCCAGGAGTGCATGAAAGCGTGGCAGAGAAGGACTGGAAAGTGCATTAGACTCCAGGGGGATTACTTGGAAGGGGAAAACTTGTAGTTTGTAGTTTGGATTCTAAATAAATCTTTTGTGACAACAGTCCTGGAACTTTTCTGACACACCTAGTAGATGAATGGGTTGCTTGATAAGGTGGTTAATTTGATGAATAGGTAGTAAAAGCATAAAAAGATGAATATTTGACGGCTGGATGAAGATAGAGTGTTAATAGATCAATAGATGGAAGGATGATGGATGGATTAAAATGGTTTATCTATAGATGGTTAGACTGATTGCTGTATGGATTCATCTCTGGACAGATGGATTGCTGTTTGTATTGATTGATCTAAATGATGGACTGATGGATGTGTGATGGAAAGGTGGAAGCATGGTTGGATGGATGGATGTTCTTCTCTTCATTAGAGCTTCAAAGCTGCAGAAGCTGGGCAGGTAGAGCCCTCCTTTGAAGGGTTGGACTGTAGATGGTTGGATGGACGTGAACCATTGAGCACTGAGCCTCTAAGCTGGAGCACTGAAGTTTTCCATCGTATTTGGTCAAACCTGGAGTTCATTTTTAATTTGTTTGTGTGTTGGACTGATGTCGACACGTTCCTCTACTCTCTAGCTATTAAACTGCTGCAGGAGAACTATGGATCCTGACAGAACAATCTAAAATACTGTGACCAGTCCTTCCACTAAGAACCCATTTCATGTGAACTCCTCTGAAACGGGTGGGAGAGCTTCGATCCCGTCCTCCTGTTTCGCCCTTTCATCATTTGGGTTTCTCCTCCTTCTGTCTCCTATTAGCAGGCCATGGGGGTGGGAAGAAGGAGGAATGTTTTCTGGTGCAGTTATTCCTTTTGTTGTCCTAGCGACTGCTGCTCAGTCATCTCGGAGAGACCCGGGCCCTAATACATCATCACCCTGACTCCCCAGGCGGTTGTTTTGAGCCTCTGATCTGATTCTCTATAGATCGTCATCCCGCTCCACAAACACAACCCAGAACATTCACTCATTTAATCCAGAAAATCTGCTCCCTGGCAATTATCCAGAAGCCTAACATCTAGCAGAAATGTTCCTGTGATGCTGTGTGCATGTCCCCCGCTCATCTGCAGCTATTTAAGCAGAGTCTGTTTTCCTATGTGTGCCCATTGGTTTTGAACAGCCTGCTCTGTATGCTTGAAATATGTCTGCCTTCTCCGCCAAGACAAAACCCGTCTAATTTCTGCGCCTGTTTGCAATTTTGGCGGACGGCCCTCAGATTTGCACGGCGAAGTGGCCCACCTGCTCTGTGTTTGTCAGACGGAGAGAGGCAGATACAGTGTCTTTGTTTAAGATGGGAGATTTGATTAGAAGATTACTAATTCATCCTTACAAAGCTCAGTTACTTGAGTGCTTCTTGCTTTTGGATTTAGAAAGACTTTGAATTCCAAACCCTTTGCTGCTGTAAGGAGATATCCTTATTTAAATAAAGCTATCTCTAAAAGCTACAACAGGCTCCCCTTGATAATGATTGAAGGAAGCAGAAGACAAACACTGTAATAAGTTTCCAATAAACACGCTTCAAATTATGAAAAGGGGCCTCCATTACCTCTGGAATGCACAGTTGCCTCTCGGGTGTCGGGCTCCCTGGCATTTTATGTAACGAGACCTGTTATTACTGCGAATGAGGGATCTTTATTTATTGTTACTCATTTTAATTTCTGTTCACATTTCCTGACAAGAATGCACACAGTCCTGCAGTTATGTAAGTAAAACACACACTCAAGCACATAAGTCTTCTGGCGTAATGAAATAATTCCCAAGTGGTTATATGACGGAGGAAGTGTCATGTAGATTATATTCTCCTTTCTCTTAGGAGAGACCTCGCCCTCAACAAAGGAATTACTGTAATAGGAGGCTCTTAACTTGATGTCTGTCATTCATTAGATTCTAGGCCCACACAATAAAAAGGATGCATGCAATGTGTGATACCACTGTTGAATATAATGGTTTGGCTGATCAACAAGTTTGTGGTAAGTGTGCATTCTGTCTTATAAATGGTTTATTATCCACGACCAAGCATTTAAAACAGTGTCATTAATTTTTTAGCTATTTTCGCCTCTAACTAGCCAGGTTAGTCCCACCGAAATCAGAGACCTCTTTCTCAAGGGAGACCTGACCAAGAATGGCAGCAAGAAACAGCAATACTTAAACTCACACAGAGCAAATCAAACACTCACAACAGTCATAGCAAACCACATATCCTTGCAAATCATCAGTGGTTCAGGATGGATAGTCACTTGTCCATCAATAAGAAGAGTTAGTTACCACATGTCGATGTGTCCTTTGGCATGGATATTTCTTCCAACTGTTGGGCCAGTTAGCCTGACACACCACATGGACTGTTCAATCCATACTATACAGAATATATCTTACTAGTCCATCTTTGCAAGAGGCTATTAAAACTGATTGGGTAATGGCAGAACCTTTCAGAAGAATATCCAACAGGTGATGGACAATCCCATTCAACATGGCGACAGGAGCTACTGCCAGGATGGAAAGAACAAAATGTGAGCCACCTTGTAGCACAAACACTCACCAGAACATGATGGCAGTGGAGCAATTGTATATTTTCTATCATGAAATGCTTTCAGTATCATTTGAGTTTCACTTAATGAAGAAATGCAGGCCAGATCTGATAAAGCTGCTGCTGAAGCTGTTAGCATCATGCTAATCTCTGAACCAGCAGTTACTACCTGCTGTCGTCTCGCATATAGTTCCCTCCTCTTTCTACTCTAAAGGATGCTGCCACTACGGGCCAAGTACAACCGTTGTAGGCTGGAGCTTGGCAAGATAGATCTGCCTGATTACAAACAACAAATCAGGCAGATCCAGCTGCACTGCAAGGTTATAGGACTGTGGCATGTAATACTGGCACCAACATCTCGGCGCACAGTGAAAATCATTAGTTGGAATGGCGAAGCTTTACTATAACTCTGGGACTGTGATGTTGGTGTACAGGGGAAATTGTTGAGAAACAGACTGGCTGTTAGTTGCCTATGGTCACCTGATATTTTTAGTAATTATTGTTTTATTTTAAGTTTGTTTAATAGTAAAAATGCCAATAGTAAAATACTCTTGAGCATGATTGTGGTTGACATCTGCCACTTTTTGCAGTTCTATATGCCTCTGAGGTGTTACCTATGAAAGTTCTTTGCACACATTTTTAATAACCAGTATATATAACACTAGTCACTCTGGGCAACAGCCTATAGAAAGTGTTTTTCAAGGGTAGAAGCTTTCAATAACTTATCCAGATGGCGATTGGATGATTGTTCTGTCAGTCATACTCAGGACCAGCAAGTCCCATTTGTAGTAGGCTGACCATTTTGTACAGCAAACTTGTGCTGAAGCATCTTATTAGTGGAACAAATATATCATTTCTATTGAGGAATGCTTTCATTGTTTTTTTATTTTTCATTTAATGACAAACAGATCCGACAAAACTGCTACTGAAGCTGGTAGCAGTTATGCTAATCTCTGCACAAGTAGATGCGCCTCGCAGTTTTCAAGCTTGTAACTCCCATCTATTTCTGCTTTAAAGGACACTAATTAGGCCGTGCTTCTGCAGACTGATATCAATTGTTTTGGCTTGGTGTTTCACAAGATGGGTCAGTCTGATTGCAGACCATGAATCAGGCAGATCCAGCTGCACTGCAAGGTTAAGCTCTTACATTCCATGACTCCATTTCTGGACCATTGTATAACTTAACCTGTTGTAAATTATTGATTAAATCATTTACTTACGAACATCAATCAGATCAGATTTTATTGCCTTAGTCTGACTTCCTCCTCCATTAAATTTTGTCCAAATGTAGCTGAACTTGTCATTACTGATGCAGCCCCTAAATCCAGCCTGAACTATATTCAAAGCAAAAGTATCTGAAATAATCTCGTCCACGGTGAGCTGACCTATTCTCAGCAGTATGTGCAAACCAATTCAGCCCTGCATCCCAGATAGTGATGTGACTCCAGTCTGGCAGGGGTGGACAGGAATGAACGGAGCGATAAGGAAGCCCAGACCCAGCAGCCTCCTGCCAGCACGCTGCAGAGAGGCAGACGTGTGACTGATCATGAAATTAACAGGATTCTCTTTTTTTGACATACAGAGGCACTGCACAAACAGAACTGCTGCTCAGAGATAGCAGGCGAGGCAATCACCCCCATGGACAGGGGGTATGGGGGGAGACGGGGGGAAGAAAAGCTGACAGAGGATCAGGAAAGAAATAAAAGAACCACATATCCTGTAAAAAAATATGTCCACCTGAAATTTTAATCCAGCCCAAAATATGCAAGGAGAGATGATGTTCCTGAAGGGGAAATAGTTTAACTTTTATCTGTTTAAAATATATATGTTTTATTTTATTTATTATCATCATTATTATTTCTAAATTATCATTTTAATGCTTTTTGCATCATGTTTATGCTGGGCAAATATTTATTTATATTTATATATATATATATATTTGTATATGTTTATTTTCAGTCTAGATAATAAACAGAATTGGTTCATGAAGCTGGTGAGTCAGAACCTCCATCATTTATGTCTTTGGCCCTACTGCTCAGCCTACCAACCGTAAGTGTCAACATAAACATTCTCAATCTGAATATTGTTGCTTCCACCATTGGCTTCCCAAACTGAGATCTGGGCCCCTTTGTTTGTGGGGGAATCAGAGATCTCAGGAGGGGTAAGGGCCTTGTCAACTGCTGTGTGGTCAAAGTCTGATTGACATAAATCAACAAAACAGTGATAACGCACTTGCATACTTTTCAAGGCTCTTTTGAAAGAGTGTGTGGGTTCACTTTTTTTGGGTATAATCAATGAAATCTGTTAAAGTTGACATATTTTGCATGACAATGCATCACATCCTGTCCTGAGGGTCCTTGACTAAACTAAGGGGGCCCCAAAGAAAAAGGTTAGGAACTGCTGCCTGACCTTTAACCTCCCTTGAATATATATCAATACACTGTATCTTAAAGACTTGATATATTGCCCAGCCCTATGTAGTTTCAGTTTTTCATCAAAGGGGAGTAAATATTCTAAAATGCATGCATAATGGCTGATTGCCAGGCATGAAAACAGCACCAGAGCACCATGATGCAATGTGTCCTGCAGCTAGTTCTTCAATTTGCAGATGAGTTTCTTTGGTTCGCTTCTGAGGCCTCAAAAACCAAGCAAGCCTTTTGTTCGCTCTGCTTCTTGCACTCTCACAGTAGCAGTAAGGTTTTCAAATTCACTGAAGCAACCCCAGGTTCTGTCTCCAAGATCTAATTTAAAGATATCAATCAGGCACATCTCCTCACCCGGGCCCTCTGAGCTGCTCTGCAGGATGACCAACAGGCCCAACCATGACCATCTCTGCTCCGCCTGATAACCTCTCACAGAGCGGGGCGCTGGCTCTCACCGCTGCCCAGAGGAAGGCAGTGTCTGGAGCACATTTTCTGCTTGGATGGATCCAATGTTTTAGGAATTCTATTGGCTCTGCTGCCTCTGCTGATCTGAGTAAGGAGAAAAAATGAAATAAGGCAGCAGTGAGGAGATGTATGAACCTGCTCTCAGTGATGGAAGGTGAGATTGTGAGGGCTGGAGAGGTGGGTGGCGTTGGGTTTCAGGGTGAATAATCTGTGTCTCTGCTTTCAGTATTTTCTCCTCCGAAATGTCAAATCTGTTCATGTTATTCAGTCTAAATAAAGTTACTTTTATTAAGTAAAATATGTGCCCTTCTTGGTTGTCCTGCTGCTGCAACAGTTAATCCCTCACTGTCCATTTTCTTTAGTGATTATTCAGATTTTGTCTTTGGTGAAGGCTAGTTAAGTATAGGTTATATGTATTTCATATCATAAACTTTGTTTATATATAATAATATAGTGATAATATTATGTGGCTCCCAAATCTTAGTCTGAAAGGTAACAACATACTAAAAACTGAGAAGGAAAACAACTCAAAAGTATAAGCCTTGTTGCATACACTCGACGCCCACTTCATTAAGCTAACATGTCCAACACCTTGTAAATGCAAACAGTTAATGAGACAATCACATTGCAAAAACTCAATGCATCTAGGCAGGGCCAAGGTGACCTAAGTCTAAACTGAGTATCACAATAGGGAAGAGGGCCGATCTGAGTATCTTAAAACTTTGTGAAAAAAGACATCCTTTTCCACAACTCTTATCAGCTATTCGGAGGTCTGTATTGGTGAAGGCCCTTCTGAACATAACTCTATATTCCAGGTTTATGATACCTCACTGTTGGTGGCCTCACACTCCTTGGACCATCTGAAACCAAAATGAGAGGACTTCAGATGAAACCTGAAAGTTGTCCACAGCTAGGATCCACACTACTTCCATTTGTCTCCACATGTCCAGGAATAGGCTAGCCCAATTGATGCAGCCAAGACCCAGCAATGCTCTTCCATTAATTTTGGTCATGCCAAGATGAGACAATACTGGGTCAAGAACTTTGAAACATTTTCTGACATCTGCAGTAAGACCATAGATCCAGAGCCAAGTCTGTCCAATTTCAGGAAAATTTGAGCCGGATCCACGCTTTAACTTTCTGGTCTCTGTTAGCAAGATGTCTCATTTTATATGACTGTAAATCTGTTTTGCCACATTCACGTAGGTTCTGGGTTGATGAGGTGGTGTATGTTGTTGTTACTGTATATGTCGTTGATGTTTGTTGTAAATGTTGTTGTTTTTGTAAATGAACAACCAGTTAAAAAAATAAAAAAAAAATATGTCACTGAGGCTACACAGATTTCCGAAGAACTGCTCCCTCTACTGGAAATGGCTATGGGCTAAACCAGTGGTCTCTGACCTTTTTTGCACCACTGTCTGGTTTTATTTAATGCAGTAACATCGCAGACTGGCCTTTGTGAGGTAAAGGGGGGCGTTGAAGTCTACAGGAAACAGTCACATATGTGCAGGGTAGAACTCACAGTAACTCAGGAACCAAGTGAGTGAACTTGTGTCTAAACATAAATACTCACTCGATTTTTACCAGTTAATTAACAATGACATTTAGGAATACAGTCAGCTGAATGTCGCCATTTGACATTCCACATCAGGATTTGAGCTCTCTCTCGTGTGACCGTCCTCCTGTTGAAGTTGCACAGGAATAAGCACTTGGTGAGGTGCTGCTGGACATTTGAAGGAATTTGTTGTAGTTGAGGAGTAAGCCAGCTGCTTTGCACATAATCGACACAGAGCCCAGTCTTGTTTTTTATTTTCTCTATGGTAATGCGGAGCCTGAAGTGCTTTCACGGAGTGGCTTTGCCTGCCCTCCATTTTCTCAAGGTGTACTTCCAGTCATTGGGGTCAAGAGAGCAAAGTATAGTTGAGTTGGGCTGGGAGAGCTCTCTGTTGGATTGGGCAATTCACTGCCCTATGTGACCTAATGTGCACAGAACTGTATGTTTTCTTTTTGGATACATATATTTATAGCTTAAGTACAGATTTTTACTTCCATGCTGGAATGGATATTTCCATAATGAGCATAAGGTAATACCCCAATAAGGTGTCACTTAGGATTGCTTGATAGCTTGTTGATAGTCAGAAGCATTTTTTATACAACGGACTTATCTGTTGTAAAGTGCAAAAGTATTTCAAAAGAGTATACTCCCATCAGAGCATGACCTTCTCCACTTCAGGAAGTTGGATCAGGGATGCATACACACAAAATAAAGTGCAGTACCAACTCCCTTGTAAACATTCTTAACTTGAAACACTGAGTTCTGTTTAATAATCTCTTAAGATGTACTTCCTGTTTTTCCAGAGATTGTGGCTCTCAGCTACTTTAAAGCTGCCAGTATTAATGGACATCTGATAATGGCTGAAGTTCACTCAGCAATTTTGATTTAATGCAAAAGATTTGCAGAATCCTCTTTACTCCTGATCATGAGTCTCTTGGTAAATGGACATCAATAGATTTTGATGAAAAATGTCATTGTTCTATATTTTTCTGCCTTTTATCTCACAACAACAATAATGACATTCCTCAAATCTTTGCTTGTAGTGTCTCTGTTGCATTGGCTGCATATTACAGAGAAAACATCCTCTTCAAAGCCCTGATTAGTATGTATAACTCCCCAACCTCTCATAGAGCGAGCGCAGCACAGGCAGCACAGTTACAGTAGCGTGAAGACAGCACATTTATGAAATGCCACATTGAATTTGGGTATTATGTTGAGATACTGGAGATGCCAGGCTCTGCGAGATTTATAAGGTAATGAAAAAGAAAAAAAAAACTCCTGCTTGTGGAGGCCTTTCTCATTTGGGCCCCCACTTACATTTCCCATAATGCTGTGCCAGTGGGAGTCAAGCGCTCTGAACGCTCTCTCTCAGATCTAATATGAACCCCACGCTGTTGTCAGAATGACTTAAGCGTTACCTGGTGAGAGGTGCTAAACGTCACCGTGGCTCTTTCACAGCAGAAGGCGAATGGGTCGGTTCTATGAAGCTGTTTCCCAGAGACACGTCATGCCGTCGAAACACAAGAGGATCAAAACATGATGCTAAATATTTCTGGATGGAAGACTGAGGGACCCACTTCATTTGTGTTCTGAAGCTTCCAGTTTTCTATCTTTAGCCTCAGACTCATTCTTCCTTATATCATTAATAGACTAGACATGCTAACATATGTGATTATGCCTCTGCTTGGAAAATTTAGTGAAATATCCTTGTGTGTTTTTGTGTGTCTGTTGTTTGTTGATGGGGACTGATTGGTTGATCAAATCAAGCTTTCCAAGAACAGCATTATTAATCTCTTATGCAACCAAAATTAATGATGACTTATTTGAGGAATTGACAGCTTTTTAAGAATCATAGATAAAGATGCCACAGTTTATCTGGAGCTGCTCATTATTAGCTGATTATCATTAAATTTATTCAATCAGCTGATCAGAATTCATGCTTGTAGTCAGTGATCTCACCACTATGGTTAATACTCAGATGTCTGCAGCTGGTTTGGTGTTTGGTTAAACTGGTTATATAACTGAATTGCCAGCCTGATTTGTACACACAGCTCAATAATTCAGGCTAACTGAAGCTCAGCTTTTTTGACTATTATCTTAAAAGTAACTGTCATCATGTCTGCTGCTGCTGTGAGTCAGTCATCCTAATTCATTCAAATCAGCCTTGCTAAAATCTCCTAAACTTTGCTATAAGTCCTTCTAGCTGAATCATCCCATCCAATGATGGAGTATGGGCCTAAATTTCTGTAGAAAAATAACATTTTAGGGTCCTGCTCCACCATTAGAGAAACACTAAGACGGTTTTCAAAACCATACACTATACTAGCAGTACATACTGATTTTCTGAAAGTAGCATGCAGAATGCAAACATTTGCAAGACCTGAGGTATGCCAAAAACACCCAGATGTCATACTGCTTCAGGAAAATTAGCAGAATGCTAATCTAACTGGTCTACTACAAATACTGTTACCCACAATGCAAAGCGCCAATGGGTTAGGGGTCAAAATGCTGAACAGCCAGCCTCAACAATGTTAGCATTAGCATTAATTCCATTACATATAACTATAAAGTGAATCAAACTCAGTAAATTAAGATTTTTGAGTCATTACACCGATGTTAAATATTTCTAATGTGTGTGTTCAGTGGTGAGAATCATAAAAGACCAAATCAATCACTCGTTAGACTTCTTTCAATCCATTAATGGAAGTTAATATAGCGGCACTAGCCATCAGCTGAGCTACTGTTAACTTTTAATTTCAAGACCCTAAACAGAAATCAGCTAAATTATTGGGTTGGAGAGGGAAATCAAATCGCTATATTTGTGAAATCAAAAGAAGTGTAAATGATTATATGTGGAATATAGTTTTTTATGCTGTAGCAATAGTTGTTCAAACTTTATACGATATTTGCTTCTGCCAAAAAACAAATAGAAGGAGAAGAAGAATTCGATTTGCTGAGTGTAGCATACTACAAAATAACAGCTTTAGGCAGTCATACTACAAACTACTATCAAATACAGTGCACAGTACTGCATACTCCATATACTCCATAGCAGTAGTAGTATGTAGCATGTGGTTTCAAAAACAGGCTAATTTAGTGCATGTACCTTAATTTACAGTGCACGTAAAGGAAAATAAGACTGTAAAACAAACCTTACACTGTTTCTATTTGTCATCTTGGCTAGAATGTTGAACTGCTTCCCTATAATGGGCCAATGAACTACAGTATCTCTGTTGGTCTATTTTCAGCTCAGCATATCCATATTTTTATTTTAAAGTCTGTCATCATTAATACTACTATCCTGTGACAGCTCCATCATATATCAAATCCATGTTGTGCCGGCTTAACGACTTGGCTGAACCTGCTCCCATAAAAGTTGTATGTTAAAGAAAGGAGCCACAAAGTGAGTTGTTGTTTTACACAAATTTGAATTGCTGCTCTCAGAAAAAGCTCATCACCTCAGCCCACAACATCTTGACTGATTGCTCCTCCAGCAGCCCTCTACATTACTGTACCCATAACCATTAAAAAATCTGGAACATGAGCTCTGAGCTAGCTTTGAGATTCATACAGTGCAGATTAATCTGGGACAGGGCCTCTTCCCCTCTCTGATGCTAGCCGCTGTATTACATGAACACAAGGGACGACTCAGTGCTGAGGAGGCCAATAAAACAGCACGTTCTCCTGGGGAGCCCAAGCTGCCAGGCCGTTCGGCGTCACCGGAGCCTGGTGATGGACTGTGCCATTAAAATCAGGCGACACACGATACTGAATGCCTGCAGGGGGCTGCGGGTCTGCTCTCATCAGGGCTTTTTACAATCTGGCTAATTTTCTAAGAAGGAAATCCATGTTCAGGGTTCAATTCTAATGAAGTCAGGAACATTTGTGTGAATAAGCTGAAGAAATGTAACTCTATATCCAGATGGGTGCTGTGGGACTCTGGTTAGGGCTAACAGCAGGATTTAAAATGGCATCGATTCAAATGACTTTACAGGACTCTTTGCAGCTTTAAGTGCCACTCTCTGGGCATTGTAATTAGCAGTGGGACAAAATATTGATATAGTGATATATAATTGTCCTGGCAAATGAAATCCAATTTTAAATATGCTGCCTCCATTTCTCGATTCACTGGGTTCAGATTCATGGGTCCTCATGGCAGTGCCTATGACATGAATGAGGATAATGTAAGTAGTAGTAAGGAGAGTCAGGGAACAGCAAGGTTAATATTAAACAGAAGTTACAGAATATAAGAGTTTTAATGTCATTTTTGAATCCCCAAAAAATGTAAAAGAAAAAAAGAAGAGATGGAGGGTGCACACCAATCTGCAGAAAGTTCAATACAAAGTATGGATGATTTCAGGGGATTTGGAAGCAGATTTTCCTTAAATAAAATACAAAAATGACTAACAAATGAGAGGACACTTCGTAAGGTACACCTTGATTGCACCAGGTTGGGCCCCTTTTGTCTTCAGAACAGCCTTAATTCTTTCTGGTATAGATTCAACAAAGTGCTGGAAATATTCCTCAGAGTTTTTGGTCCATATTGACAAGATAGCATCACCCAATTGCAGTTTTGTAAGGCGCATATCCATGATGAGATTCTCCTGTTCCTCTACATCCTAAATGTGCTCAACCTGATTGAGATCTGGTGACTGTGGAGGCCACTGGAGTACACTGAACTCATTGCCATGTTCAAAAAAACTCTATGATTTGAGCTGTGTGTCATGGGGTGTATGATTTCAATGTCTATGGCATGAGGACATGATGATGATATTAAGGTGACTTGACAAGATTTTTTGTCACCTTCCTGGTAAGGGAAAAAAAGGAATGCCTCTAGCACAACATGACAGCACCTGTGTCAAATCAGACTTGGAGAAGTTTGTTGATCTTACTAACGCTGTTTCCTGTGGACCAGATTCTTGCTTGTGTTGTGCCTAATCTCAGATGTATGTTGCTTTGGAAAAAATGTAACAATCTAACATTGTAAGTTGAAGCAGCCATCAGAAGATGGGTACACTGTGGTCATAAAGGGATGGACATGGTTAGCATCAACACTTAGGTAAACTTTGGGGTCAAAACAATGTTTAATTGGTTTTAAGGCTCCAAGTTCACCAAGAAAACATCCCCCACTCCATTAAACCTCCAGCAGCCTGAACCATTGATGTGAGGCAGGATGGATCCATGCTTTATGTTTTTAACACCAAATTCTTAACCTAACATGGCAGATAGACTCTTCAATATTTGCTATACAGAATGTACTTCACTCGTCTACTCAGGCAACAGCCAATAGAAAGTGTTTGGGGAGGGCAGAAACTTTTGAAAAGGTTTCCAAAAAGTGATAAGACAATTATTCTGTCAATCCCATTCATTACTGGCAATCAGCTGATGTGATAAGCAGGCATTCCTGGGGAGTAAACTAAATATTCAGTGCTAATTTTTAGGAAAAAATCTTGCCAAAACCTCTTAGGAGAGAAGCAAAATTATCTTTTCCATATAGTAATGCTTCCAGCATTGTTATTTGTACTTCATTTAATGAGGAAATGTTGTCTAATTTAAATAATGCTGCTGTAGCAGATAGCATTCATGGTAATTTCTGTATAAGCAGCTGCTCTTGGCTGGCTACTGGCTTGCAGTCCCTTCCTGCTGTCATCACACTTGTCTCCTTCCTGTTTCTCCTCCAAGAAAGATAATTGACCAGTGCCATTGCAAACTAAGCTTATTCGTTCCAACTTGAAGCTTTGTAAGATGGATCTCCCTGATGATATATATTGAATCAGGTGGTTGTCTTTAGCCCATCTGCTTCAAGATTTGACATGCTGTGAGTTGAGAGATAGTTTTCTGTACACCTTGGTTGTGACAAGCAGTTATTTGAGCTACTGTTGCCTTTCTATCATCTTGAACCACATGGTTAATTCTCCTCTGACATCACCAAGGCATTTTAGCCTGGAGAACTGCCACTCTCTGGATATTTCCTCTTTCCAGACCAGTCTCTGTAAATCCTAGAGATTGCTTTGCATGAAAATTCAGTAGATCAGCAGTTTCTACAAAACTCTGTCTTGACAACAGGCAACCATGCCATGATCAAAGACATCTCGACCATGTCTACATGCCTGAATGCATTGAATTGGTGCCATGTGATTTGCCAGTTGGCTACTTGCTGGACGAGCAGTTGAAGAGAGGCACCTAATAACGTGGCCAGTGAGTTTATGGTTGTGTTTTATTTTTGGAATATACTGACTGTCAGTGTTGCTGCATTATTATATAGTTGATGTCTCTGAGCCTGCATTGTGTGGTATATTATCAGCTACCTTGTGATTCTCAGCCCTTATTGTGTTCACCTGTTGAGGAAAGCAAAGACTTTGATCAAGGTTTCTGCATTTAACAAAGTGATTTAAACACACGAGAAACTACAGGGATTGCTTTAAAGTCAACATGTCTCTCTGCCTAACAAGGAGCTGGTGGGAACAACATGTTAAGTGGAGCCGTGAGGCCGAGTCCTGCACCGCTGTGTTGTTGTTTATTACCCACAAACATCCAGGCATAGGCTCCGTACCTTATCCCGCACATGAAAGCCTGGCCCGATTTCAAAGTTTCCAAAGAGAGCACAGTCTGCAAAACACCTGCAAGATAACACTGAGGGAGGATTAAACCACTATTTGACTCTCTCTCTCTCTCCCTCTCCTTTGCTCCTCTCTCTCTTTTCATGTGCCGAGTCTGGAGTAAAGACTGCGACCGTGGCATTCCTGCCGGCTCCAAAGGCCGACTCACCGATATCATTCAGGAGTGAGCCTCTCGGATTTGTTTACTTAATCCAATATTTATGCTCTGTGTATGTAAGCGAATGCAAAACAGCCTCTGCCTCCAACAAACAACACACAGTCTCCAGATAAATGCCAATGTGTGTGTAAAAATACACAAATGATTGGGGATGAAAACTGAAAAAAGAATATTTAAAGAAATTCTACTTGGAAAATCAGGAGGAAAGCAGATAGCCAAAGTAAAATGTGGGAGGAATTATCACAGCAGGCAGTTTAAATGTGTTAAACATCTCTAGTGGCTGCAGACATGGAAACACACGAGCATGGTCAGAGATAAATCAAGCTGCAGGGAAGCATGTTAAATTGTGGTGGGCATGGACCAAATTACATATGCTACACGGCCAAATTTGTGCCCTCACATTATAAACAAATTAAAGTATAACCCAAGAAATTAAGAAAAATATGGCAGAGAGCAGCATTTGTGGGTTCAAACCAAGTGACAACATCTGAGGTTATAAAATGGAGCCAATGTGGAAGTGGAAATTCTCATGTGTCAACATAAAGCTGGCTGCAGAAGCACCAGAAGGTCTCAAGTCAAAATGTCCAGTAGAAATAAACGTTAGGATGGGAGTTCAAGTCTTCATGGGAGGATACTAAACAGGTGATCTTTCTTCTCTAAAACTCCTTATTTTGACTAAATCAGGAATTTAAAGAGGTGGTTCTGGATTTTTGAAGTGGAGCTGTATAGGCTCAATCCCAAAGAGCACACTTAAGCTGCGTTTCCATCAAGAAGTCCCGTTCAGTTCAACTCGGTATGCAATGACAGGTGTTTCCACTGTGATGTGAGGAGAAATGGTACCCAAATATTCAACCTGTGCAATCTCAGGGTACCAAGCCGACTCTACAAGGTGGAGCTAAAAGTGCTGCAATCTGTTGACCGGGCACAAAAAGTCAATTCCCACGTGACAGCAAGTAAAATGAAAATAAATACCTTGCCATGTTCAAGTAAGCCGTAGATTTAGAGTGATTTCTTCATGCTGTTGCTGTAAAGACTGCCCACACATAACAATGCTCCATGGAGAACTGTTGTGCCAGAAGTCCTCATTTATTGATCATTGTTGACGATCGCAAGCGAATTCAGACCACTTCAGTGTTTCGCACTGCTATGACACTGATGCAGCCCTCGGTTCACATCCCCACTCTCAAGTGAAGAAACAGCTGGTGGTGAAAGCACAAGATCAGAGTTAACCGCTCCAAACCTGTAACGAACCATCCACTCTGTGAAAACCAGGCTTTTTGGACTCGCAGACTCGAGGCGTGGGTGCTTAGTGCTGTTCCACTAAGAAATCATGAGGTCCATGATGGCTCTGATGCAGTCTTTCAGCTGCCAATCACACACTTTCTGTAAGTCCACATACTGCAGATTTACCCGGAGTTCGTATCAAAAACTGATGACTTGAAGGATGTTATGGTTCAGCCCCTTTCTATACACTAACGGTCATGTATTGAGGCAGTGTTCTTTTACAAATGATGTAATGAATAATTAACACCAGCATAGACGTGATGGGAAAACATTAAATAGAAATACATTTGCTAGTTTATTTATTTTGTGGTAATTAATTATTTTTTATTTTGGGCCCTGATTGATGGTGTGTAGAGAAATTTAAAAGACTCAGAAGGTGGTACAGAGAGCGGGGAAGACAACCTGCAAATGGGCCTCAGGCAGAAATCGAACCTTGGCCAGGCAACAAGGCAAGATCCTTCATGTATAGTACTGTATGTGAATGGCTGCTGCCCACTCTGCCAAACCAGCACCCCCCATTTGTGATAGTTTTTAAAGATTTAAAGAATTATCTGTTCTTTCTGACGGCCAATCCACCATTTTGAAAGTTTGTGTTAAACTAACTTTTCTACCTAAAATAAGAAGAAGAGGTGGAGATAAGGTAGGTCACAAGCATCCTGACAAGCAGCAACACTGTACAGGCTCACAGTTTTATCATCCAATAAATCAAAATGGAGGGGTTATAGAAAAAACACCCCTCTTTAATGTCCTGACATAAAGGCATGATCAACCTTGAACACAGCTCTTTTTAATCAGGCTGCAAACACTTTAATTTCTGCTGAAAAATTAATCTTTTTCACAGGGGGGATAAGTGAACATTTTGTTCCCAAAGTTGTTGTTAGAAGCAGAAAAATGGGAGGCATAAGGATCTGAGCAAGTTTGACAAGGGCCAGAGGGAGATGGCTAGACGACTGGATCTCCAATACTCTGCTGGTCAGTAATGTGGTCCGAGGAGGGAACAGTGGTGGTAGGGTCATTGGTGGCCATGGCTACTTGATGGACGTGGGGGGACAAAGGCTAGCCCGTGTAGATCCAACAGATGACGTGTTGTTGCTCAAATTGCTGAAGATATGAATGCTTTAGACCTGATCGGTGTATATGTGACTACTGGTGCTTCTGCAGACAAGTGGACCCTCAAGGAACTGCATTTTTAACACCTTTGAATTAGCTTCATTTTTGGCATCAATGGTTTCCACAACAGCTCTACCCCTTTGGGTTTGAGACTATTATTATTCAAGGATTGAGAGCATCAACTAGCCGAACCAGCGGGATACCACATCCCCTGGAGGAAGTATAGACCTTATGGAATATTCTCCATCTCTTGAAGTCTTCTGCTCTGTTCAGAGGGAGCTTTGTGTCCAACTCTAGTCTCCCTTGCCGTGTCCAGGCCCTGCCAGAGGGTAGCATCTGGTCGTCTCCTCTTAAAATCCTCTATGTCCAGATAATTTGGTCACAGGTTGCACTCTGTGGTAGAGAGTCAGATCCCTGCTACGTCCCTGAGTGATTCACCATCATCATCATGGCTTGAGAATCAACATTATCATTTGTTCCAAGCAAGCAGGCTTTAGCTGGATGACCCTACACTGTCAGAAACATATTACAGTTTGTGGGTAAAATGGCCGAGCAGCATTTTCTCTCCAGGCATCAGATTAAGTTGGCTCCATATAAACATCCAAGATCTTAAAACCAAAAGCCCAGAGGCTCTGTAAGTGTGTGGGTCTTATCAGTCGGCCTCACACACATGGCAATAACAGATAAAGCATCTTCTATAAGGCACCGCACACGGATGAACACATGCACACAAACAGATAAACACAAACACAGATCTGTGGTCCAACATGCTGCCCTGGCACATATTTATTTTCTTGGCACTCCGCCTTTAAAGAGCATGAGCGATATGCTGATACTACACATGGCGTATTGGGCTTATAAGATATTCTGTTTCATAATATCTTACAGATATTTCTGCAGCGCTCGGTCCTGATGTAAGCCTGCTGAGTTGGGCTGAAATAAGGCTCAGTGAGAACACGGGAAAAGGCTCCGCTGGTTTATAGAGATGACCTCGGCCTGAGTGTCACGTCAGGCTGCAATTATAATTTATGATTGTTTTCAAAATTGATTGTCTGCTCCCTAAAATGTCAAACAATTTTCAAAAATGTTAATAACAATGACAAGCCTACAAACTGTTGGTTATAATTAAGCATTTGTCTATCAGAAATACAAGGTCAAAAGACACTTAATTTACTTCCTTCCTGGAAAATTGACATGTACAAAATTAAAAGTAACAAGCTGCAACAAATTAACATTTGATATTTTTTCAGTAAAAAAAAACTAAGACATTGTTTTCACCCAGTGTGACTCCAGTGAAGTCTCAGATCTTCTAGTCTGCTGCACATTTAAACAAGCAAATGTGTTATTTATGTCTAGAAAGAGCATATAAAATGCGGTTTTCTTTTACTTTGCAGCAGCATTGTTCTTATTCCTTTAAGTCTTGTTTTCAGTGCTACATTCAATATGCAGGCAGTGATGGAAATGGTCTTCTGTCTGATCATTTTGTTTGTGTTTCTGCTTGTATTCTTGGAGCTTTTGTGTCAAACATTGCAACACTAATCAAAGTAGCAAGGGCAGTGCTTAGGGCAGCTAAATCTCAATCAAACAAAGAAGACTACTTAAAAGTATGATGGGACTAAATGACCCTTTTCTGGCTGTCTGATTGGTTCACCAACAAACAGTCAGAATCAGCGAGCCCTTCTCAAAGCATGCAATGCTGGGTTACCTACGTTTGATGAATAAAGTTAGCCAAATGTAAGTTATTTTCAGTTGTTTCAAATGAGAAAGAGGCCAGCAGCAACAGATTTGATCTAACCTAGCAACAGTAACTAAGGAGGGTGGTGCTTGACAGGAGATCACTTCCTGTAAAAGGGCAGGGCTTAACAAAAGGTCAACTGAGGAAAGACTTGGCAGGATTTTTTTAGGCTATAAACACATGTGTATATGATGTAAGCTTGCTTTGATGCAGGAGAACAGAGGTCTGAGTGAGAGCCCCTTAAGAACTACTCTAACTCTTGGTGAGATTCAACAAGTGCTGAAAATATTCCCAAGAGATCTTGATCATTATCAGCTTGATACAATCATTGTTGCTGTAGATTAATTGGCTGCTGAAAGGAATCATCAGAAGACCTCTCTGGTCATAGAGAGGATGATCAGCACTTTTACACCACTACAATCAGGTTGTACCATTGATACGAGATTTAAAGGATCCATGTTTTCATGTAATTTACACAAAATTCAGGCCCTACCCTACAACCTGGATGCACAGATGGAGCCACTTTAATTTCCCCACCGTCCTTGACTGAGTCTTGACTGGTCTGTAACTGGACCATTTCTAGGACCCGCCCACTTCCATGACTGTAATGCAACGACATGGATGTGTTCTTGTAAGGGAAGCACCATCAAATGGGCATGTTTATGGTGGAATTTGGGCACTTTCATTAGCTGGATGTTGGCTGGAACTTGGCAGGCATTTGGTTGAAAGGGGAAGTTGCTGAATCAGTTAAATGAATTAATAATTTTTTCAATCCTCTTTCAATTTTGGTGAGCACATGATAATAATACCCTCAGTTTCCTGTTATTGGGTGACAGGAGTGGCACCTGGTGTAGTCCTGTACTGCTGTCGCCCATCTGTCTCAAGATCTGATGTGCTGAATGTTCAGAGATGGTCTTCTGCATTCCTTGGTTGAAACAAGTGGTTATTTAAGTTACTGTTGCCGTTGTGTCATCTCAAATCCTTGTGTCCATTGATTCTTGCATTTTTTTAAATATGTGCTGAAGGTGAGAGAAAATGACATTTTTCTGTTTTTCATAACAATAAAAACATTAAAATGTTTATGATGTTGCCTTATTTTATTTATTTATTTATTTTATTCAAGGCCAAAATTGTACAGTGTTTGTTGTCAGATTTTGGAATACAGTACTGCACATCATCAGGTCTAATAAGATGATGTAGTGTTGCCAAATGGGAAGAAAATCAAACCAAAATTTAGCATTTTAAATGTCAGCATTGACACATTATTTTTGCCTGCATTAGAAAAAGCAATAATCCAAATCTTATCTTATAACCTCCCCTAGCTATAACTTTTTAAAAGGACTGTTTTTATGCCTTGATAACACTTGATCGCAATGGATAATTGAGCAGATGTGTTACCATTTAATTTCAGTGGAACAGCCCTTTACCATCTCCAATCATAACCTTAAATAAATACAAAAACATCTTAATCCCTTTTTACAGCTCCCACATTTACTTTCCCATGACCTCAGGCAGGATGATGTGCACAATGAGCTTTAACGTCATGTAGACTTAAACTAAATGAGTGGCGAGGGCATTATTTATCATCAAAGGACTTTCTAATTACTCCTGATGGGTTCACATGTTGAAGGGAACACCACCAACATGAACTTTAGCTTTTATCGCCAATCTGTGAGCAAGGAAAATTAAGAATTGGGCCTGCACGTAATCACTTGGCACCGGCAATTATAAAATTAATTAGAATATTAATTAGAATTTCTCATCAGTGCAGCCTGTTGCTTAAGGAAATGAGTTTAATGATGGGAAGGTCTTGGTCTTCATCCCCTCCCAGTGGGGGCATGGTTTGCCCTCAGAGCAGGAGTCACAAGCCTAAGGAAAGAGACGGAGCACACAGGGAATATTAGAGATGAGGAGAAGAGAGAGATCATTAAAATGAGACTTGGCAGGTTCAACAAAACCCAAAGTAAAGGTTTGTCTTAATAATAATTTTGAGATGAATGTCTAAATATGAGAAGGAGATTTTGGAGAAGAAAAAAATATTTAAGTCAGATTCAAAAGTGTCCATGAAAGAGTTGACCTTTGAGTTAGGATTTCTGTTTTGATTACTTTAATTCCACATTAAACGTGAATAAATCATTATAGTTTTATAGTTTCATGGTCAGTCTATTGATACAATCAGTTTATACATGGAGATTGACGTACATCCCATTTTCAGAAAATGCCTATGGGTCACCGTCATTAAGCAAAATAACTCTGGCAGAATGCCGCTTTCTCTTGCCAGGAAAAAAAAGGATCTGGCTTAAAGGCAAACAGCATTGAGCTAATAGGATACCATTCTACTATGATGACCAGATATCTAGGTTAAGCTGGTACCATCCTGTTTTCAGGCCTTGTGCCCCATTTCCCTACAAATTAAAAAAAAAAAGCTTAAAAAGCTGTCTCAAATTGGGAAAGTCCTTGTCCCTAATTTAACCAACTAAAATGAGATACCAAAACATTTCACCCTGCTTGCTACACTGATCTGTTGTATACATGTTAATGTTGGTCCAACATATGTTAACATGTTTACCATTAAAAACAGCATAGAAGCTCTGCAGGTTAAAGCTGACTGCTGATGTTTCAATCAATCTCAGCATGTGGTTAAATTTGGTTTCCCCAGTTTATCATACAGGCAGCTGTGTAACCTCAGGTAGAGTCATGCCTTAGAGCAGATGTCAGCATTTTTCACAAGGATTCAAATGAGGCAGAGCAATCCCTCAGAACTCATGTATAGATTTGTCTTATGTTGCAAAAACTCAAAGAATCTTTTGGCCCATGGAGAAATGCAGAGGCATTACATCATATTATAACTAGATGTGCACTGAGAGCACAAACATCCGCCAAGGCACTGCCAACATTGTCAAACAAGAAATGTGAAAAACTGCCCTATCTCGCACTGTTATCAAATTCTTAAAAACATTCTTGAATCCACATCCAGACCACAACCAAAACCTGATCAATTCTCCCTTATGACATGACTAACATTCCTTGAAATTGTTGTCAAAATCCATCAAACATATTGAGATATCAGGGAAATTGTGAAAGATTCCCTATCTTGCAATGTTAAGATATCAATCAATCAAAAGTCTGAAGCCACATCCTGATTCTGAGCACCACCAAATCTAATCACTTCGTTCTTTTGTTTTCTGGTTTCTGTTCATTCTGTGAAAATGTCATTAAAATCCATTGAGAACTTTCTGAATTATTTACAAAAATGTGGAAATCTGTCATATCTTGCAATGTGAACAAATCATTCATTAATTTCCTGGATCCGCATCCACATTTGGATCACCACAAAAATCTAATCAGTTCTTATTTGTGCCATGACCAACATCCCCTAAATGTGTTATCAAAACCCACTGAGAACTTTCTGAGTTATAAGCAAAAATGTGGAAAACTGCCCTGTCTTGCAATTTGAACAAATGATTTATAAAATTTCCAGACCCACATCCTCATATGGATCACCACCAGAATCTAATCAGGCCTCCCTTGTGGCATGACCAACATTTCCTAAAAATGTCATTGAATCTTTTGAGAACTCTTTGAGTTATTAGCTAAAACGTGGAAAACTGCTCTATCTCGCAATGTTAACAAATCGTTAAAGAGTTCCTGGATCCGCATCTGGCTTCAGATCACCACCAAAATAGTGCCACACCTTCCATGTGCCATGACCAAAATCTCTGTAAATTTCATCCAAATCAAGTCATTATTTTTTGAGTTATCCTGTTCACAAACAAAGAGGCTAACAAATACCAGCTGAAACATTATCTCCTTGGCCAAGGTAAATAAACATAAACATAAACAAAGGTGCACGGGCTATTTAGAGCACCTTCCTTCGACCTTGGAATGTGTTGTGCTTTAGAGCTCATTTACACAACAACATTGCCACCAGAAACTGAACATTTTTCCTTTGCGTTTTCAAAAGTGCTTCACGTTCACACGGAGACTGTGTGAAAACCATGTGTTCTAACATGGATCTGTGAGAACAACTGAAAATGCAGTAGCATGCATGCCAGGCTAGTAGTTGGCCTGGCATGCATGGATGGTGTAGTTATATTGGTGAATATCACAAATGCTTCTCCTGGTCAGAATATTGACCTAGCAAATCCACGTTTTGTTGGAGGAGTGATAACAAACCGAGCACAGTTAGCAGCACAACATGTTGCTTGGTAGTCGGCCATAACTGCTGCTGTTGTTGTTGTTCCTAGGTGCGTACATCACTATTTCCCTGAAAACACTGATACCTGTTTACATGAAGACAGATACAGAAAGGCTTCCAAAACTTTTCACCCTGGACCCCTGTTTCAAAAGTTTGCTGATTGAAGCACTCTGAGCACCATTCTGGTGTAAACGGAAGGCGCAAATGCAACATAAACTCTCAGTTTTCATCTGTTTTCATTGTCGTGTAAACAAGCCTTAGTTTCTTACCAATCAACTTGTGATTTGCAGCTGATTTTGTTCCTTAATGTCATTGTTAAGCAGCTGACAAATACAGAGTGGGTCCTGCTGTTTTGGTTAAGGCAAAGCCCATGACTCTCTCTGACCTTGTGTTATGATGAGCTATACTATGCCCATCACTGTGCATAGTATAACTCTCTCCTCTCTCTCATCTCAGTTGTCCTGGATTAATTAACAAACTAACATTTATCAGTTAACTGAGGTAACTTTCATGAGTCAGAGCAGTCTCCATTCAGCTTCATTTTCAGCCTCCTTTGCTGAGTAGTTATAACTTCTTATATAAAGTCTTGAGACTAAACTGACGTACTTTACATCTGCAAAACTGTCTTCATGCCATCTGTGGTCCATATGACAATAGATCTAAATGCTTTCATGGACTTCCTGTCACAAACATATGCTTCCCAATCCTCGCTCAATAGCACATCCATTATTCCTGCATACTTTCTGTTATCATCCACGCAGCTCTGTGCTCTCTTTATCTACAACAGTCTGTGACCATTCTGTATCCCACAAGGCTCAGTGCTGTAAATGCAGTCAGAATATTTCAATTAGCCTCGGCCTGCGTGCGTCAAAGGAATAGAAATGCCTCCGTCTATTCCCTCTACCAGTGGCAGCTTGCAGCGTCTCGGCCCACAGCGGGCGAGCGTGGAGGAGACTGTGCAGAGGCAGGAGACCTATTCATTTGATTGGGAGGTTAGTGAATAATCTACACACGATGGCCATGACATTGGATTGCGCTGGAGACTGAGCCAGGTGCTCTGGTTCACAAAGTTATTTATTAACTGAGATCGGCATTCAAATTTATTCTGCTGCCAGAGCTGCCATTCCCACGGTCATCTCACAACGCTGCACGGCATGTTTATCATCACCAGCCTTCAGTCTTTATCTGGGCGCCCCTGTTGTCCCCATTTGTTATTTTTTCACCAGCTCCTTCCTAGTATGTATGTAGGAAAAGTTTGTTTATTTAGAACCTCTCTTGAGCAGATGATTCACAATTTTAAAGTTATTAAATTAAGCCACAAACAATAAAAGACCACAGAACAAAAGACGGGCAGGCTAAACAAAGACACATCTGAACAGATGGGTCTTCAGCTGCTTTTTAAACATGCCCACAGAGTCTACAGAGTCCAACGTCTCAGAGTTTTGGAGAAACAGTCTCCTTTCATTTTCAGCCGTATAAGAGGGACAACCTGCAGACCCTGATCAGAGGACCTCCGAGTCCTGCTGTTGTAGGGTTAAAAAATTCTTGTAAATAAAGCAGGGGCTTGACCTTGCAACAGCCTACACACAATCACATGCTTAACAATGAATCCTGAAATTCACTGGAGGCCAATGTACAGATATAAAAATGGGTGAATTGTGACCTTCTAGAGCAGTGATTCCCAACCCGGGGTGCGGGTACGCGAGCACATTGCAGGGGGTTTGTGGAAATATTTAATAATTTATTTCCAACTTGGAAGCACTGAGATAAGCCTGTCAATAAAATGGTAAGTGTGCGGTACGACTAGTTTGTCCGGGGAGACAAAAACCTGTGCCTGTTATTGTCTTTTACAGACACTTCCCAAGTGATTGGTTCTTCCGCAACGCTGTAAATGGGCTGCAAAACTGCAAAAGAAGCACTGAGGCTGCGGTGGGTCCACAGACATAGAAGTGAATCCATATAAACCAGGTTGATTATGTTCTACTTTTGAAGAATCATCAACACGTCTGAGTGAGGGAGTACTCATGGTATGACAAAAACACGTCAGGGGGTACACAAGACAAAAAATGTTGGGAACCACTGCTCTAGAGGATCTAAAGATCTGCTTTGGAGCAGCATTTTGGACCATTTGTAATTGGTTCAAAGAAAAGCTGCATGTAAATAAAAAGTTATGATAGTCCAACCTTGACTACCAAATATGTTATTCAGAATTTATCTCATCATGGACTTGTTTCTTAAATCAAAGTCTCCCGCTGACATGGTAAATAACTAAACCACTACACCATATGAGCGCAGAGGAAAATTCTGCAAAATAGAACCAAATATGATGACAGTGTGTTTCATCCATCAGTCATGAGTCCAAACTGATGTGATGTTTCTGTTGATTACTGATGGATATTTATTAGTTCACACATCTGAATTGAACCCTGCCACATCAAACAGTTGAGCATGTGCTTTAACTAAGTGGCTTCTTCCAGGACTGAAGAAGAAGGCCTATGTGGAATTGTAAAAAATGTAGTTGCTGGAGTGTCCACTTGAGGTTGGCTGCAGGAACCCTGAGGGTGTCATGATATTTGTGGGAAATAGACAAGTTTTTTTTTTTTTTTTTAAACCTGGTTCACAAAACAGGTTTTGTTTAAATATGTTATTCATCATCAAGCTTTGGCTGATCTTTATAGGCCCTGTTTTTAATAGAAGATTTCTAGTTTTAGAAGTAGGGACATGATTGACATTGATCCATGTCTGCGCAGAATTGACATTGCTTGGACAGCCTTAAAGCAACAGTATGTAACGTTTTTGCAGTGAAATTGCATTGCTACAGTTGATTCTACCTTTCTTATTGCCAGAGAACTTTCTCTTTTTCTTTTTCTTGCTTTATCCATTTACCATTCTCTCCCATTTTTTAGCTTAGTGATTTTTTGAACAGTACCAACTGGCTTCTTTTTAGCTCAGGGTTGGTATGTGAACCAATAAACTTGTGAGACTCCTTGAAAGAGAATGGTTCCCCTTGCCACACATCTGCGTACATGGCATTGAAAACAGGCATTCACGACCATTCTCCTTGTCAAAAGTTATCATATTATTCAACTTGAAATTCTTGTTAAGGGTGGAAAAGTTATGTATGGTTGCCTTAAACACAATCTCTTTGTCATGCAAGTAAGTTGAGCTAATAGCGCTTTCCATTCCCCTTGTATGAGGTAAGTCGGAATTATGTCACATCCAAATTAAACTTAACTTCCCAGTAGAAACTCTGTACATAGGGGGCATTCCCAGTGATGTAACTAATTTGCGACTCATACAATCCAACATCAGAGATAGAATGCATCATGAGGTTCAGTGGAGATGGCGTGCAGTAAGGTATCAGCAACATTTGACAGACTCCATGTATAATCAAATGGCTAATGTCCAATTATTTTATATGGACTGGACAATGGCATATATATTTACAGCTCCATCCAGAGCACACAAGGAAGAGTGCATAATTACAAAGATTAACCACAAATTCATCTAAAGTTGTATTTTTTTGTTCATCAAAAGTCAAATATCCTGTGTGTATAGTGCCCCAAGTAAAGCTACACAAGCAGATACCCAAGGATCTGGTGATCCTTTCAAAATTAAAGACCCTTTGGTCTCCGTTATTCAAAAAATGGTAATTATATGAATCATATTTGTTTCTCTACAGCATAGTACCAAATATCCTGGTCTGGTACCCTGTGGTAGGGGACCTGAGCATTTATTGTTCTCTTCAACAGAGGAAATATGAACAGCCTCATCTGTTTTCTACACATGGAGTTAAATCCCCAAATGAAAAGTGAGGACGTCTTGACTTCAAACCACAGTTGTGACGCTGGTTGAGTTCATAAAACCCCAAACATATCAAAATGAAGTTGACAGCAGGAGTCATGGGATGTAAAGTCCTAGTTTGCAGCCTCCATACTGATAAATAATTTCCCTCTGAACTGTCAATTCAAGAGTTAATTTATAAATAAAATCAAAGCCATGTGTCTTAATGTGCATGTAAGCTGTCAGTGCGTGCAGTGCCAGCTCGACATGCAACATGCCAGAAACCATATGGGAGTTATATTTACACTTGAGCCTCTGGAACAGCTTCCTATAACCTACAAACAAACACACGCAGCACAATAACACGTCAGGCATCAAAGCAATCCCTTCAACTACCCAGGAAAACCCATTTTTCTTCAAATCAGCCGGCACACAAACATTTAACAAACCCTTCCATTTGACTCCCTTTGAAAACAGATCATCATGTTTGACAAATAAACTCACATGGGTAAACAGGTGCACCCGTCCCTGTGTGTGAGAGCATTGACGGAGGGGGATTGCCAATTTGCATGAGTGACTTGAGGTGTCTAAACAGAGAGGAAATAGAGCGCTGCCTATTATAGCCTGCTATTGATACCTCTGCCTTGTGTGCCTCCTGCAAGCGCAAAGAAATGCCTTTCATCTTTTGTCGGGAGCACAATGACGCCTGCATTGTGGTGTCTCCTTGCAGCAGGAAAGCTGAAATGATGAGATGTTCTGATGTGCCATTGTGTGTTTTCCCTTCAAGTTTCCATACGTAGCTGACAAATAACAACACAGGCTTCAGTCGCTGTTGCGGACCGTTCGGCGGGCGCCTCAGTTCCTCTTTTTACATATTCGGGGAACGCACGCTGGTGCGAGGAGGAATGATAATGCTCTCGCCTCGGGGCAGCGTTCTCTCGGCAGAATCACATTGCATATCTGTGAATGTTCAGCAGGAGACAAAAGAGGCCACAGCCAAAGGAAGGAGAGTCCAACTGCCTTTCACAACCCCTCTCTGTCAGTGACAGTCGAGACCTCACCTGATAGAAAACACCATGCACTCAGGTATTACAGAAAGAGAGAGGGGTGGATGTCAGGGTGCCCCTACCCTCAAGCACACATATCTGTTTGTCAGAGCAGAGATGTGACTGCTCTGCAAAGCCTTTATGCAGCAGCGAGTCCTCATTCAGACACACAACAAGAACACAAAGCTGATGAACTTTGAAGGAGTGTTGTTGCTTGAGGATGATTAGTACCATAGTTTTGTAAATTTGACCTTTAGATGGAGCATGTAGGGGGGAAATTAGTGTGGTTTGTGTGTGGGTGTGAAAGCACTTTGAGTTGTAAGAGACTCAAAAAGTGCTATATAAGTTCATTTACCATGGTTTTTTTTTCAACCTTTTTTAATGGTTATTTTCGTATCTTTAACTTAACTGACAAGAATGTTTGAGATACAGCATATAGTCAGCACCTAACACAGTTGATCTTTAAACTGTTATTCATGGCATTTTGTATTTCCATGATACAAGAAAAACATCTTATCAATTTCTGTGTCCAATATCCTGGACATGACCAGAAAGTACAAAACAGTATGTACTGTCAGTTTTTTCCAGTATCATTCCTGGGGTTCATTTAAAGTACACAAATATTTGTGTCAGCTGTAACTTTGTCTGTCTAGTTGGATGGTTCACCCTCTGAGCCAGTAAGTACAACTCCAAAATCCATCCCACATTACAAAGTGTTAGCTTGTCAACGTCAGACACTTTATTTCTTCTGGAAAACAGCATTGAAATCACCAGAGAAAGCATCCATACGTCCAGAACTCACAAGCCTCTGCTTGCCGACTTTCTGCCACAAACTCAGCTTAGCCCACAAAATATGTCAACTCTGTGTATGAACATGACAGTTTTCTGTGCCATTCAGTCAGTTGTTATAGAAAGAGAGAGGGGCAGATGTCGGTCCCTCACCCTCCAGCACACAAACACATATTTATATATTTAATCAGAGATGTGACTCCTTATTCTTATGGATGGCATGTTAGCATTAACTGAGCTCAATAAAAGTCCTCGAGTTTGATCAACTTGTGCACACATAGCAGTGAGGGAACGTCCTCAGTTTGCTTATGCAAATCAGCTGAAATCCAATTTAAAATAGAGACTGAGTTTTAACACTCAGAACAAATGATGTAAAGGTCAGGCCGTACTCTTGTAATTATTATTATTGTTTTTAATGATATGAGAATGTGCCAACTTGATTCCGCTGGAATATGACTACCCTGAGGCAAGAGTATCTAACCCCGGGACCAGGACAGTCAGGGATCATCTAGGAACAGGCTGCACAGCGACTCCAAGAACTGATTTATTTCTCTTTTTTGTCTGAAAGGGTCTTCAGTGTTTTCGTTGTAAGAATAACATCTCTTTCTGTAGCTAAGGCCAATTAGTATACCCATGCTTTCACAGGAGGTGCACTCCACACTTAACTGTGTCAAGGTTTTCCCTTTTGTCATCAAAAATATCCCTCTATAGATGTCTTCACTCTCCCTTTTTAAAGAATCTCTACAGACATAGATCTCTGAAATCATCAGGGAGAATCAGAGCAAATACAAGACAGGGCATCAGGACAAATATTCCTTTTCAACAGAGCGATTTTCCCTTTTCTCCTAAAAGCACTTGAAGGTAAAGACACCAACATTTTTTTCTAATGCAACACAATAATCAATTGGCGATAATCAATAAATTCTGAATAACATATTCTCTAAAAGCTCTTCGTCTTGACCGTCAAGCTTTGGTGCATCAGCCACCTGTCTTTTTCTCTCAGGTGTGATGACGGAAAAAGTATAGTCTGTGATAAAGTCACTGTTTAACTTTGTCTTCTCACCTAGATGCATCATGAATTTTGTTGTCATATGCAGTGTTTTACTCTGCATAATGAGTTACTGGGGACCCTCAAGGCACACATAAAGCTCAGGCTGTATTAAACTACCTGATGTCCAGGTAGACAACCCAGTGGTCTGAGGTAACACAGTAACCATCAATAATCAGCAGTGACATCAGATCAGCTCAGACTGATAACTAATGAACAGAACACACATCATCAGCTTCTTGTACAACTCTGTTCCTGGATGTCATGTTTGGGTGTTACAGATTCATTAGTCACAGTGTTCACCAGTGACTACCAGTAAATCGATTGCTAGATTTATTCATTCACTGGCTCAGCTGAAAGTGGCTATTTAGCACGTTAAACATTTTTAACTAATACACCCAGAGTGTCCCATAAAGTTTTACAAATAAACTTGCCTTGCCATCAATCCTGCTTTTTGGTCCACGGTACAAATATGGTTGTAGACTACTGCTTTAAGGCTCAAAAAATCTGCTGCCATAGTTGCATTTTCAAATATAGCACAAAGTAGTTCAGCCAAAGTTCCACCAGTTCATTTGCATGCATACTGGTGGAATTCTTGCCTGATGTACGACTTCAGTTGCTCAAAAATCCAAGGTCTCCATTGTTGTGTTTTGCACTTCATAATGAGCTGCACATTTTTTATGGGTTACAGGTCTAGTTCCCAAACTCCACTACAAAGCCACGCAGTACAAGACATGTGCAGAATGTGTCTTGGCATTGTCTTGCTGAAATAAACAGGGACTTCCCTGAAAAAGACATTAATTGGATCACACATATGTCACTGCCAAACCTGTATGTACCTTTCAGCATTAATGGTGTCTTCACAGATGTGCAAGTTAGCCAGGTCATGGGCACTAATACACCCCCAATGATCGCAGATGCTGGTTTTTGAAATTTGCTCTAATAACAGTCTAAATGGTTCTTTTCCTCTTTAGCCTGGAGGACACAAAATCCAAGATTTCCAAAAATAATTGGTAATGTGGACTCATCAGACCACAGCAGACTTTTCCACTTTGCCTCAGTCCATCCCAGATGAGCTCAGGCCTAGTAAAGCCAGTGGTGTTTCTGAGTCTTGTGTGTATATGTATGGTTTTAACTAGCACTTGTCGATGTAGGAATGAACTGTGTTAACTGATAACGGTTTTCTGAAGTGTTCCTGAGCCCGCCTGAGGGATCGAAGGTCATGGGCATTCAGTGTTGGTTTTTTGGCCTTGCCGTTTATGTGCAACAATTTCTCTGGGTCCTATGAATCTTTTGATGATATTATGGACTCTAGATGATGAAATCCATAAATCACTTGCCATTTTATGTTGAGAAATGCTCTGAAACTGTTGATCTATTCGCTCACACAGTTGTTCATAAAGTGTTGAACCTCATCCTATTGCTGTTTGTGAAAGACTGAGTCTTTTGGGACGCTCCTGTCATACCCAATCTTGACACTCACCTGTTTTCAATTAACCTGTTCACCTCAAGTGTTCAAGTCTTTGTTGCCACTGTCCCAGCTTTTTTGGAACATGTTTCCACAGTCAAATTCAAAACGAGGAAGCATTTGCAAGAAAACAATGAAGTTTATCAATTTGAATATGAAGTATCTTGTCTCTGTTGCGTATTCAGTTGTAAATAGGTCGAAAAGGATTAGCAAGTCATTCTGTTCTGTTTTTATTTACATTTAACACGATGTCCCACCTTCATTGGAATTGGGTTTGTACTTTTCAAATAAGAAATACAACATATAACATTAATTTAGCCTCCATGTAAGTGTTGTGGCAGTAAGGAATGGTTGCGTGTTGTTCTGTTTATTCCTAGAAGGTCAGTGTTATTTGCCATAACTGAAAAATAAAAAAAACGACTGAGGTTGCAGAGTTTCCATTTTAAGATGTTCACCTTGAGCATCAGTGTCCTACATGTAGACACAACATGTACAAGAATGGACTGACTGAGAGACCTCTTTTAGCTCCATTGTTTGAATAATGGTCTACTTGACTGACCTTATCATAACGCTGCACTGTGACCCTGTACATCCAGGTGGTAATACGTTGTTAGCTGCCCCCCCCTCCTCATAAACCACTGCCTCCATTTTGTAACTGGTTTTATCTGTGTGTGTGTTGACCTTGCTTCGCTCCATTGATTTGGGTACTCCAAGCTCAGATTGTCTGCATTTATTAAGACAGGGAGCGGATTGGGGGGTGGGTTTGGGCTGACAGTTTTGACACCAGATACTAGGTACCCCCCCAACCCCCCACTCCCTGGTGCTCTCAGGTCTTCTGACACAAGTCTAATAGACTCTGACAGGCTGTTTGAATGGAAAATGTTAATGGCCACATATGTTAGCAGGATGTTACCAGATCTTGGAGATTTCATCAGGAGAGTTGGGGGATGGGTTGGAGTCTGGAAAATACCTGGATGTACAAGGTTTGTGATCAACACTCAGGGTGTTAAAGACGAAGCTGAACAAAGGGAAAGAACACAGTGAGAGAAAACAGAAGATACTGAGATATGCGCTTACTTCATACTTGAAGAGGACAAAAAAAATGCAAATATAAAATTTGAATATTAACTTTTTGTGAGATTTTGATTGATTATGGCCTAATTACATGTAAACCAATCTTTAATGACCATATATCATTTAAAAACTCTTTAATCTGAGGGTGCTTATAGTCAGGCCTGCCCCTGGCCAAATTGGGGCCCTAAGCATAATAAAATTTTGAGCACCCCCCCCCCCCATATGTAAGTTTTTTAATCTTATATGACTGTCATGAACTAAATTCACCTAGACATTTCAACAATTTCCCCCCAAAAAAATCCCCCAAAACTGCCATTGATAGCATAGATTGATAGGCTATAAACTGGGCTTTACACAATCAAGATTTTGGGGCTGGTCACTGATTAGTGAGTTTAAAAAAATGATCGCTGATCCAATTACAAGAGGGAGCAATATGTCTATTTAAATAATTATCCAATATAGGCGATCAGATCGATAGAAAGCTGCTATAAACCTGGCCCAACATACGATCACCAACTGGTCAACTAATAATCCATTCTTTTTCAACAGAGATAAATGTACATGCAGTTAACTAGACATTCAATAAATGATAATCGGGTCCGAAGGGAAATTTAATCTCCGGTCCACATCTAGGTTTATTCTAGTGGGTATACTCTGACCTACTCTGATGGATATTTGTCCTCTTAGGGCCTCCACACACTGAAGACATGTTAGCCACAGTTTTACCTGATTTATACATCGTCCACTGAAAACAGCTCTGAGACCAGTTATGGACCTCCACCCACTGGTGGAGAACCGCTGCACTACTAGATTGCATTTGAAGCTTGATCCTTCAAATTTCCGGTGAGGTATCTAATTTGCAGCTGGCATATTCTGACTTTTGACATTACATGGAACAAACCATGGGACAGACCATCCTACCAAGATAACCTAAATCATAGAAAATCAACGCACAAGCAAATAAAATTGTTTCTGTGTCCATCCAAATCCTCTCCTATTTGATGACATAAATCATCGTCAGGCAGGTATCATCTGTTATTAACATGTTCTTGTAATGTCTAGAAGTATCAGGTGAAGTTGTGGTTTTCTCAGATCCTTATGATCTTGCACTCCGATATGTGAGGCTTTAAATGGGCTCCTAGTGGCCGAGGGCTTAATGTCGAAATACAAAGAGAGAATCTAAAACTTGATAAGCAATATTCAAACATACATCATACATAAACCCACCAAAGCAGCAATTTGTCCATGTGATCATATGTTGCCTAAAATCTGCTTCACATATTTTGATGACTACTAGAGTTTGTTCATGATTGTTAATGTCCAATGCACCTAAATGCTTATCTGTATACTGAATACCCATGATGCACCTCTATTCTCAGATGGTTCAAACTTGTGCCGCAGCAGAAATTGAGAGATCTATAAAAAAAGAAACAACAAATTTTAAACCAGATGACTCTGAATAGAAATTAATCTGACTTACAATGACACAGAATGTCAGATTTCATTAAAAGGTGACAGAATCAAATGTCCTGATTGTGGATTTATCCTTGTTTTCTCCCAAAAATTACATTTATTCTGATGAATAACACTGAAAACATGGCCAGGCAACAGATTCACCTCTTTTCAAGGAAAAGGAATGTTAATGAATTGAGCAGCTTCTCCATGCTCAGAAATGTTCTGGTCATTTTCAGTTTTGCAGGTAGAAATGTTAAGATGTTTCAAGGCTTCTAATGAAAAGGTTCACTTCAACACAACCAAAGAATCGCACTTTTCAGCCCACAAATGACCTCATGAGCTGAAGGGGCCACCTCAGTTTACCGTAAAAGAATCACAACATTAGAGCTCAAGTTAAGTTAATTAAAGTTAATTTAATGCATGTAAAGAAAGGTGGTTTCCAACTGAGAGGCTAAAAGTTACTCTTCTCTTCTCTTGTTGACTCAGTCAGTATTTTCAAAGACGGCTGAGTGTGAAAAAGAGCAGATGATAAATCTAAGTTTAGAGCATTAGAGTCAGTAAAAACCAATCCAGCATCGGGTAAGGTAGGCTGAACTGTTGGACATTCCCAAGGAAACAAAGCCTGCACCACAGTTTTCCATTAATGCCACATGAAGGCAAACAGTCACTCATTTTAAGGATTTTTAGGATGGCCAATCAGAAGTTTTGACAGAAGTTAAACGTCAAATGTAAAGCTGATCAGGTCTGATGTAATGCACCATCCCAAGAACACATTTAAGGATTAACTTCAATTTTGCACAGAAGTCCACTCTGACTCAAGGATAAAGTGTTAGGAATTTGGAGGTCAGGGGTCAAAGTTCAAGACTGTTGTGTCCATATCTCAAGAATCCAGTCAAGGATGTTTTTACAGACGTTGCAAGGCCTTTTCTAGCAAGTGAGTGGGTGTACAGGTGCTTCAGAATGTAATATATCAACCAATCACAGTCAGGGATGAACATCCTATCTCCAAAATCCTACTGCTGAATGAATACATATTGTCATTATAACAATTTGTTTTTGTGCTTTAATTTGGTTAAAAGTTTATAAAGCCCACACACCTACATGGAAGGGGACAGCGTAAACTTTATGTATCACAATCTTGTCCTTATAATGACATTTCTTGAGAGTCTGAAATATGTAATAGGATAAAGATGAAAAAGAAAATAACTGCTCTTACTGATGAATGAAGCAGAAAATGTAAAAGACAAACATTTAATGAGGATTTGAGGGCAGAGTGCGGGTAATCATACACAAGAGTCTGCTGCTTTCATGCACTCTCACTATTTCAGGCTTGGAGTGTCCTTTTATTCCTTCACCTACTAATAGCTAAGCTCTATTGATTTTCCTCTCCAAACATCTGTTCTATTAGTATGTCCTCATCAAACCCCTGATGAGGCCTATCTCCAAGATGAGATGGAGCAAACCATGCAGCCATAACAACAGGAGCCCATTAATGCAGCCCTGCACAGGCCCATACAAATAGATGGTAAAGAATGGAGGAAGTCTGCGGTGACCACAGGATGGAATGGAAATACGCACAAGAGTTCAGAATATAACCACTGTTTTTATTCCCGGGCCGAGAGGGCTTTTTTCTATTAATGCAATCATTCTTGTTTAGGCTGGAGGGGAAGCAGGCGGGCCTCATATTACCAAGGTTACTAATTTCTATTAGCCTGAAAAAGGTAAAAGAGGACACAAAAGTGGAGAGCTGAGGGGGGAGGAGATGGGGATGGAGGACGGTGATTGTTAATCACAATAACACAGCTCAGGATTGGACGGCCTCAGTAATTGGGTGCATAAAAAGGTAAAGATAAAGTGCTTTTACCCATTTTATGAGCCTCTGAATGTGTCTCCTGTTCATTAACAACTGATGTGATCTAAGTTTAAATGGCAGATATGACCATGACTGATCACACAAAGACCCCGCAGGTCATCATTCAGAGGCTGAAATGTGAAATTAATGGATGAACGCACCAACTTGCTTAAATAAAAACTCTCACTCTCACAAATAAATACACAAATAAATATATAAATAAGATTGAAAACACCGTAAGTTGAAAAAAAATGCAGCTGTGGAGTGCTGGTTGTCAGTGATTACAAATCTGTGTGGTTTTCTATCAAATAATGTTTGCCAAATCAGTCTGAAGGTCACTGTGTTAGGAGCTCTAATTTAGAATTTATTAAAATAAAAGATTTTCAACAGGTTTTCACCATTTCATAGTGAAAAAGCAGTGATTTATTAAAGTTATCCTTGATTTGAAACCACTTATTTGTTTGGCTATTTTCTACAATGACAAAAAACTAACAAAACTAATTAAAAATCATGATGCTTTTCTTTTTCTGCTGTTTTGCTCACCTGTGCTTATAAATTGCTAATTATAATGTTCCTGTGAGTTTGAGGCTCTTATATATATATATATATATATATATATATATATATATATATATATATATATATATATATACACACATATATATACATATATATATATATATATATATATATATATATATATATATATATATATATATATATACATATATACATATATATATATATATATATATATATATATATATATATATATATATACATATATATATATATATATATATACATGAGATTAGACAGTGAATGAGATGAAGTTTTGTGTAGTTGCATGGCTTTTAAATGAAAGACTAATAAAAAAATGACCCAATCATTCAGCTTTTGGACCTAAATAATTCTTTTATTCAGCCAGTTCAGTTTGCCGTTTTTAAATCCTTTAGGGCTATGTTTGATAAGAAAGCTAACCTAACTGCAAAAAAATACAAGAAAGAAAAAAATTGGCGGCATTCTTATTCATGTAGTAATCACTGTTGACTCAATTATGCACAACGCAAGATGGTAAAAGCTCGACAGATGTTTCAACAGTCCAGAAAGGAAAAGTTCAGAGGCCAATTGTGCTTTTATTTTAAAGCAGATGTGTTTGACTTCATGCCAATTTTCTCATCTCAGCAATCAAATAGTGTGAATCTGTGCTATCACTACAGCAGGAAATGCTTGACGTTATTGTATTCATTTTTCTTATTTAATTTGTTATTTCTCCTTGAATACAAAGGTTCAAACTGTCCCAAACCCAAGCCGCCTTTAGAGAGAATTTCCTCCATCTTCGTCGCTCTCTGGGACTGACGGTGTGAGACTCCACCTCTCACCCCTGTCTTGTCCTACATGTGAACATGACTCTGCACAGTCGATTACTGCAGGTTGAAAATGTCACCCAAAACCATCTGGCAGAAGCAGGAGACCAGAAATTGAGGTCTTTATTGGTGAAAGAGGAGGTTAGTAAGTGTTTGATTCCATTTTAAAGGCTAAAGCTGCTGGTCTCTGGTAATGGAAGTAAGGGGGATCACCCTTTTTGGGAAGAGAGTGGTGTGGGGGTCGGGACACGAGTCAAATAGAAAACGCGTGTGCTGGAACCTCAGAAACAGCTGTGCAGCGCCTCATAAATGCACCATGGAGACAGGTGCTCCCTAACATGGAAATATAGCCGCCATGCCAAAAGGAGAGGCCCTGTCTCGTTCGGCGCTGGGGGACGGGGTGGAGGAGATTCATGGTTCATCTCCGCTGACCCCTCTGTCCTTCAAGAAGATTAGCCCGAACACATCAGCTCCAAGCCAAAGTGGAGGGCGGCCCGGCTGTGGATGTCTGGGTTCATCCTTTCTCTGACATTCAGGGGGGAACATGTAATCAGTGCTAAAAACACGGCGGGGGGAGCAATACAAGGAGTACTGATGTGTAAAGCCGGCCTGTCACTGGACGCTGGAGCCTTCAGCTTTCAACAGCTCTTCAATCAAATTGATGCAATTGGCCTTTTTACAAACTGAACATGGTGACAGGACCCCCCCGCCCCCCTCCGAAAATGAGGTCTGATTTCAATAAGAAAGTGGGCTTTGGACACCATCAGGCTGAGAGGGGACGCAGGATTGGACAGCCATGAATGGTTGAGTCTCACTTGTTCTTTTCATGATGATATCGGCTCTGAATTCCTCTTTTGCTGCATGTTTTTCATATATTACAAAACACAAAAGATCTAGATAATAAGGTTCAACCTGGTGTCAGTGGGTCGGAAACAAACAAGCTCCTGTGCTGCTGTGGATAATGAGAATCCAAACCCTCCAAAAGACATCCCGAGTGTTCTTATTTATAATTCTACAAACAACAATGCTTCATCACAAACCTGTGGACACGCAACAAAAAGGCTCAATCACTCCAACACTGAAGGAAATTCTCAGAGGGCCTCTTTGACCAGATACAGCGCTGACACCACGGTAATAAATGTTGATTTGTGAACCTTTCAGCAAACAAAGCATCCCTCACTTCATGGCCCTGACAGTCAAAAGAAGGAACAACAACAAAAAGGTTCCTTTCAGAGAACTTGGAGATCTTTGGCCACACTAAGCAGCTGCCAAACTGCAGCTGAAAAGACTTGATTTACCATGAATGTAAGAGACATAAAACTTATAAGGAAACAGAAATGTGTTTAAACTTAAAATCTTGGCCCACTGAGACGGCTCTGTGTTAAAGAGCTCACTGCCTCAAAGGTCCCACATCCTGCAAAATCAATTATCTTTGCTTTCTAGGAGGAGCTTGAATACACATTTCACTAAACTTTCATTTCACGAAGAAATACCCTTTACCTCTTTAAAGATAATGCCCCTTATAATGCTCTGTTTTTAACTTCCTGGGGTTTATGATGTCATAGCTATACACCCTCCACCTGCGTGTTGTTTTTGACTGAAAGTCCTGTAATGGCCTGTAACCCCTTCCCCGTCCCATCAGACATCATTTGGGCAGCGAATCAGAGCAGCACTCATTAATATAGCCTCCTCTCCAGCCTCTCAGATTAGAGTGTTTCCAAAGGGGAGGGGAAAGAGCTGCATCTGATCCTCTAGAGATAACATTTTTCACCTGCTTTGTTTCAGGGGGCTTGCTATGTGAGCCAATGGGCTTAAGTCATTATCCACCCATCCATCATCTATTCCACTTATCTCTTTCAGGGTCACGAAGGGCTGGAGCCTATCCCAGCTGATATTTGGCGAAAGGAGGGGTACACCCTTAACCGGCTGCCAGCCAATCACAGAGTCACAAAGAGACACGGAAGACCATTCACACTCACAGTCATAGCTACAGACAATTTCGAGTCACCGATTAGCTTAATTAGCATGTTTCTGGTTTGTAGAAGGAAGCCTGAGTGCTGGGAGAGAACCCACACATGCACAGGGAGAATATGTAAACTCCACACAGAAAGGCCGTGACCGACACAGGGATCGAATCAGCAACCTTCTTGCTGTGAGGCACATGCACTACCTGCTGTGCCACCGTGCCGCCCCTTAAGTCATTATAATAAACACAAAAGCACATTATTATGTTCAGTATTTAAATGTTATGTATTATAGAACATTAAGTCTGTTTTACATTAAAAGATTTCTAAAGTTATATTCAAACATTATTCACATTAGCAACATTATTAGCAACGAAACTGTCATAACTGTTGGTTCTCTATTATAACAGAAAATTTTCTATGGTTGATTAATATTGAATTGTATTCTGATAAAACTGGTGATCATGTTTGTATTTTTGAACATCTAGATTCATGTCAGACCGTTATTAAATTCTTAAGCTTAATTTTTCTTACTTCTGCCACATCTCTGATTCGAGGTTTTGAACAATATTTTCATATCAGGGCATCAAAGTGTGATAAAGAGCCACGAGGAAAAGTAAGAATTTTAGGTCAGACTAAAATCTTGGGTTTAAACTTGTTTTGTTCACCCTGAGGAGCTACATCCCTCTCAGACGTACCTGGATGGATGACAGAGACAGAGGTAACATAGAGGTGAAGTCAGGAAAGCTTACAAACTCCCCTGGCATCGACCTGCTGGGTTAGCGGAGCAGCAGGCTGCTACATGACACACATTTCCTGCCAACTGCTGTTGTTTTCTGTCTGGGCACCGGCGTAGAGGCTGGATGGAGGGGCAAACAAGAGCTGACTCCATCCTTCCAACACCTCAGAGCTCCTGCACTCACTGTAAGTGACAGTTGATTGTATGCCACGGTGACTTTTTAACACCGGGCGCTCTCTCTGTCATGTCGTGTGCAGCAGAGTTTACACAGTGGAGAGAATGACTCAACAATCTGACGGAGGATTAACGATAGATGATCTCTGATCCACACAAGACCTGCAGATTGTATTGTGTTGCTGATAAAACAAATATTCCTCATAATAGACTTTACTGGCAATGTCCCGTCCTGCCGTTGATCAGAGCCAATATCTACATCCATTCTGCTCCAGCTGTAACGATTTCTGGCCCTCTCTTCCTTTGGCTTGTGTCAGATTTGGAGAAAAAGTGTGACTATAAAGCCAGAGTACTAATTACAAATCAAATTTCTTTTCTGCCAGATTTCTCTGCCAAAATCATCCAATAGAGCAAATTTTTAGTGGGTCAATGCTTAAAATAAGACACCATGGTCAGCTCTTAAAGGATAAGTTCGGTTTCTTGACACCTGGACCTTTTTTTTTAGGATTAGCGGCTCTACTCAGCTGCGCTCTTGCGGTGCATGTCTATGACGTCACCAAAAGTTACCCATCCTTGTAAAGCCCCGGATGACCATAACAACGAAGTTAAGCTGACATGGTGATAACACTGGCCATTCATTTATAAAATGTAGCTGAAATGAGCGAGTTTCGCAGCAGATAATGTCTAATTTAGGGGCTTCGATTTCTGGCCCCGTCTGCTACTATGGCATGAGAAAAAAACGCCATCGGATGGATCTAAATTGCTCGAAAACGGCTCCGAGCTCTGCCAAAATTGTCTGGGTGAGTCTACGAGCGTATTTAATCCTAATAATAAGGTCCAGGTGTCAAAAAACCGAACTTATCCTTTAAGCAACATATTAATATGACGTTCTTTAGCTTATTGATTTGTCCCACTGAAATGATGATGTACAATTATGTTGGCGTTTGGATGGATAACAGGCTTTATTCTTTATAACACTGTGAGTTAAAATTCATCACAAATCCACATATCAGCGTTAGTATGTTCTTATTAGCAAAGCCGCGCAGTGAACTAACCAGCTCACCTCTCTAATAGGACTGCATGATATCAGAAAAACATTCAATGTGCGATAATATTGTTAAATTTAGTGATAACAATATGAATTGTGATAACTGTCAGAGGATTAAGAGTGAATTTAAACTGTAATAAAGTGTCCTAGCCTTTACATAACACTTGCAGCTGTTACATATTTTTCCAAATCTAAAAGAATCAGGACAACTTTTGCATCACTAAACTGGCAAAAATGAACGTAAAGGTTGCCTTTAGAAGGGTTTAGCATCATCTGACTGCACCAGAAGATGTGAAAGCAGGGCTGTTATACCACAAAATTTAGTCTAATCATATTCAGAAGTTGTTTATTTGGAATTCTTTTATTTATAGGCATTTATCCATTTGTTTGTCCAGCCATATGCAAGATAACTCAGAAAGTTCTCAACAGGTGTTACCAAAATTTTCAGGAAATTTTGGTCAGAGCACAAGGGAGAAGTTATAAGGTTTTAAGAGTGTTAGATGCTGAGCCAGGAATACTTTTAAGGATTTGTTATTATTGCACGAAAGGGGATGTTTTCCATGTTTTTGCAAATAACTCAAAATGTTTTAAACTGATTTTAAAGACATGTTTTGGGAATCCTTGAACTGGCACAAAGACAAGTGACAATCTTTGAGTGTTGATCTGAATGCCGATGCAGATCCAGGAGTTTTTTAAAAGATTTGTTTACATTGTAACATAGGGTAGTTTTCCACATGTTCACTAATACCCGAGGCCGCCCATAGGGAGGAAAAAGAGGAAGCTTTCTGGAGCCCAGAGTCATGTAGGAGCCCTGTAACATTTGTAAAGACATGGTCCATCCAAAATTTAACCATGATTTCCTGCTATTTTGAACCTAACCCACTTACAATTAAATTGTGGTGGGCAGATGAATCCAAATATCTCTCTCTCTCTCTCTCTCTCTCTATATATATATATATATAGATATATATATATACACACACACATATATATATATATATATATATATATACACATATATATAAACACACACACACACACACACACACATATATATATATGTCAAATAACTAAACTTATACATGTGAATACATACATATATGACCACGCAATACCCTGTTTGAGAAGGGAAAGGATGAAGCTGAGAGTTTATCTAGTCCTGCCCCTTTATTGATATCGATGTTGGTATTTATATTGATTGATAGTGTTATATTGTTATATTGAGTTATTAGCAGCCTGCTTGTATTTTCTTTAATCTACAGACTTTTTCAAAATCAAATGTTTGGTCTTCCATTAATACCATTCTTATTTGTACATATACATATATAGTATCACCAGACCTATAAATGAGCCATGGACTAAATTTGAAATGTGCTTTTGTTGGAAGTTTTATGGTATATTGGTTATCTGACTGTGTACATATACAAATATAAACCAGACCTTGATCATGGACAGCTGCCTGTCTGGCAATTGAACAAATGCCTGTTTCATAATTTGATCAAATTCACCTACAAAGTGCTTGAAAGATTTCTTTAATAGCACGTCTTATAAAGTGAACAAACTCTATATGAGCTTAAGAAGAAAAGAAAATCTGAAAGTACTGGTGTAATGACATCATTATCTCTGAGCTCAATGTTCATATAATGTCCTCTTTACATGTACTCAGGTCTTAAAAGCACAGGAAGTCGCTCCTCTCTGAGCTGTATCTCTGGTGCCACGAGGATGTCCTAATGGCGTCTGACTGACGTCTTCGCCATGTCACATAAACCTTCATTAGTGGCCCCTCAGTCTGCATCCTGACGGCTCTGCGTGGCAGGTCAAAGCCATTATTGCACAGCAGCACCAAAGACAACAGCATATGTGGAGGTAGGTTTGGCTCAAACCGCTCCTCTATTGGATTAGTTGGCCAATGGAAGGGAAAGGCGATATCCCGTAATGATGTGTTGTGGCTGCCTGAAAAGGCTCGGTCTGTGATGAATCGGAAGGTTTGGCCTCATAAATTATAATTATTCTGTGCCAGCACGGGTTGAGCAAGCCACTTAGCATCGCAGCATCTATCAGTCCACCCATATGGCGCAGAGATTACCGCTGGACATTTTTGTACTCCTCAGAAAAATGCCATTAGGGAGAGGGAGGGTAAAAAACACAGTGATGTGGTTAAGAGAGCAAGAAAGCTGCAGTTCATGCATGCATCATGTAGACGTCTTTTAAATGAAGGCTGTACCTCTACAGGGACAGCCCAGAGGGGGTGTTTTACAAAGATGTAGAGTGTGACTGTAGCACTTTCATCTGAGATGTGCAGCGCAAAGATCGGTTTGCTCCTCATGAAAATAAAGAGTTTAAGCTGCAGCCAAATATAAGTGCTTCGCTGGTCTTGTGCACATTCCAGGGAAGTCATTTAGTGCTGTGGATTTCCAAACCCTCAGAGGGCCCTGTTTTAAAGAGCTGGTAGTGGACTTTCTGCAGACATCACAGGCCGAATTTTATCTGGAATTTAATTACTTTTTAGAAAAACGTTCTCCTGTTGAGTGAATATTGACAAAGTGCAGCGATCCTCCCTGTCATATTGATTTATGAATTAAATGAATGCCATAGAATGTATGTTCTATTGTTTAGTATTGGATTTTTATTTTAAAAAAATCTGTGCCTTACAGCACAAGTCCTGAAACCACAACTTAGAGCAAGGATGGGACACTGGTGGCCCGGGACCACATGCAGCTCTCTGGCACACTTGATGTGGCCCCTAAGTCACTTTTAATTATTTTTAAAGAAGTCAACATAAATAAAAGTGTAGGAATCTAGTGCCATGCACTTGGACCAAACCACTATGAAATGCTAAGTCTTTTGTTTTTTTTAAGTTTCTGTCATTTCATGCCAACATTACATTTGCAATATTTTGGGATATAAATGTATGAATTTAACAGTCAGGATTTGTTCCCGTTAGACTATTTTAAAGAGATTTCATATATGAACTTAAACATGTATATGATGCAAATAAAGTGCAAAAAGGCCTTGCAAACCTTGTAAGTAATTTGGTCAATGCACTTAAAAAAGAAGCTTGAACAGGTTGTATTCAAAATAATTGCAAGAATACTGCAACTTCACCCCCAAACCAAACCAAACCAAACCAAGTCTGCAGAGCTGTAGCTCTGGTATCGACCTCAGTCTTTATTCTTTCACTGTGCCCACATTTTTTAAAGAATCAAATAAAATTTAGACATTACAGCAGAAGGGATATTTAGATTTTATAAAGATGCAATTACATAAACAAGGATTGGCTACAAACACTGTAAAACTTAAAAAAGCTACCAAAAGTCAAAATTGCACTTGGTTTTTGGTTTTAAAACCATCTCTTGATTCTAAGAGAAAAACGACTTAAAATTGAGACCATTAAATTACTGTAAAAGCCTGTCATTTATGACAATATTAAAAAAAAATTAATCACCTTTGATGGCAAAATAATCCACTTCAAAGTACAAGAGAAAAGGCAGCAACTGGATCCCTGCAGACCAGAGTTGGAGACCCCATTCTTTTTTTTTCTTTTTTTTGCATGTTATTTGGGCATTTTATAGCCTTTAGTTGATAGTGGAGAGTGCCCAATTCATACTGCTGTGTCAAGGCGTAATATTTACCCCTCTGTGACATCTCACCTCCACTGAGGACATCCTGGAGGTGGAATGAGGGAACGAGTTGACCAACTCTTTGTTTTGTCACCAGAGGAAACAACAGAGGTGTGCAATTGGACACAGGGAGTCAGGAGCGCTGCGAGTGAGTGTCTCTGCCATTGTGTGCATGTCGGGGTGCACTAACCCAAGCCGTATGGCAGCGTGAATTGACATAGATATTTCAGCCTTGCAGAATTAATGTGAATGTCTTTAGATGTAAATATAGCAGAAGTTGAAGTTGAAGTGCTATTGTGTAAAGGCACTGTGGAAAGGCTTGTGAAAGTGTGTGAGAGAGAGAAGAAGGACAGGGCTTCAGGCAGAAATCGAACCCAGGCTGGCTGAAGCATATTTGGGATGTGCCTGGTTCCTTGATGCCACATCTTCACTTAAAGCATGTGCATAGAACTTGGACTGACCACACCTCACCTCAAGTTAAGAAATGAGACCAACTCTACTGAAAAATGAGAAATTTCAAGTTTTCAGTATTTCAGTGAAGTTGCATGGAAAACATTTTAGTGATGTAACATGTCCTGTTTACAATAAGCTTTAAAGTCATGCAGTCTTGACATAATAATATTAAAACTTCAGTTATGTATCACTAAAATCCACCACCATGATCCCTTCTCCAACGTATCACGCACTTTTTCTCTGCCTGAAAGGCATTTCAAATATTTAGAGACCAAATATTCACATGCCAACGTGATTACTGAAGTCAAACTGCTGATTTTCATTAGATGTGCTGGTATAATGTGGCCTGGTTCAAAGGCTGTGTTGACAACTGTTTCTTGTTTCAGTGAATTTTTCAATCAGGAAAACTGTTTTGATAAAATTTAATGTTTGTCAAGATGTCTCAAGATGTGGCAATAAAGCCAAATCTGCAGTAAATTGAAGACAGAAAAAATAATTCTCTAAATTATTCACAGAAAGTCATCAGACTATAATTATGAGGTTTGTGTGTGTGGCAAGTTCAATAGTTTTCATATGTTGTTAAGTTTGAATGCCAATCTGTTATGAAAATGCCTGACTGCTCCCATCAGATAAAATCCAAAATATAAACCAGATACTGCTCTCATGAAAACTCTTCAGAGCAGACTGACACATGCTTAGACTGGCCTCCAGAGCCAACACTTGTGCCGGGCTTCCTAATTTCAGATAAGCGGTCAATTCTAAGTTGTAATTTGATCTCTTTTAAACTTGTTTGCCAAGTCATGAGGCTAATTATCTAAAAATAACCATTCTGCACACCTAAGAAAAGAGACTGGAGAGACACTGCAGGCTGATTTAGATACAACAGTTGACCTGGAAAAAAGAAAAAAACAGAGTTCAAATCCAAGCAGGTTATTGAAGAGGGAAAATAGGGAAGGGAGAGAAAAGATTTAGATGAAAGGATGAAAAATAAGGAAATAAACCTCTGAGTTTCATGAGTTATGATGTGATTCAATTGAATAGTTGCCTCCTTCCTCAGTCCATGCTCATCCATAAGCTCATCCTCAGCTCCCCTGAGGTTTCTGTGACCAGACAACAGACTTCAAGGCACAAGCTGCTCTGATTTCAGGTCCTAGCATCTCCTCAGCTTCATGTCTGCAGCCTCAGCAGGCAGAAGATGCCGAGGGAGGATCTGTTGTTTGACACAGTGAAGAGGATTCAGCTTTGGGACAATGTCACGGTAGGGTTTTATCTCCAGCTGTAGAGATTTAAAACGTGGCCGTTTAACGATCAGCACAAGCTTTATAGTTCCCAAAACAGGTTGAAAACAAAACAAAGAAACAAACACATGATCATGGTAATCATAAACTAAAAAAATCTCCAACTTCAAACATCCAAGTGAACAAGCACTGCTTTATTTAGGACTCTTTGTCCTTCAAACACACAATAAAATATTCCAAGAAGTAAGCCATTACTATAATAGACCTCATATGTGCATATGTAGACATTCAGGATGCACATTATGATAGCTATCTTTTCTTTTTCTTCTTATGTACCAAAATATGTCTAAAGTAATTAAATAAAAATCATAATGTAGGCTCAACTCAGTTTGATCTGCCTCCCTTTTTCTACTACTAAACATTAAAGGTAACATATCATGCTGTTTTCCTTGTCATTATGCCAATCTGGGATGCATTTGGAGTACTTCTGTATGATTTGCAGGTCATAAAGTTCCTTCTTCGCCTCACAATCACGTTTACAAAAGCCTCTCTCTAGCCGCTTTTCAGGCTCCCCCTCAAAACGCTCTGATTCAGACGGAGTACACGAGAGAACCGAGACCTCACGTGTGCTCCGTCCTCTGATTGGCCAGTTCTGTGAGGGCTGAGCCGGAGGCGGAGCGGAGGGGGTGCCGAGGCCGAGCGGAGGGGTGACATACGGAAGTGACTTGTTTACTAGCCCCAGCTGTCCGGGGATTGTTGTATTGACTCTGCAGTCAATACAACGAAATTTTGTTTGGCCTTTATTAAATGATTAAAATGGCTACTTATGAGATTCGCCGATCGATCATGCACATCTCCATGAATACAAATGAGTTTTTAAGTAGAAAAAACCCCACATTAGTTATGTGATTACACACAACAGTGAGTCAAACTGCTAACAATAGCTTCCCATTACTCTCAGCAGCTAAGAGGGGTGTGCAGACCTTTTCAAAGACATGTTCATCATAATAATTAAAAGATAGATACTTAAGTAACAAAGGATGAAGCGCCGTTTGTGAGTTCTGCTTTTCGAGCAACTGTGTGGTCGTAAAAGAGCCCCACAAGCCAGAATTTACACAACACACCTGACGCTAACGCTAACGCTAACGAGCCTAGCATTGGCTCAACATTACATCATATATTTATTTACGAATTTAAGTAACAAAGGATGAAGCACCGTTTGTAAATTTTGCTTTTTTAGCTACCGTGTGGTCATAAAAGAGCTCCACAAGTCCGAATTTACACAACACAGCTGACGCTAACGCTAACGCTAACTAGCTTAGCATTAGCTCGACATTACATCATGGCCTTATTTACATCACTTCCTCTGATTACATTACTTATCTCTTGTGGTTCCGGGTCTCTGTGGACAGTCTTCATGGAGGGAACTGCTCCTTGTTTGAGCAGCAGTTGAGATGCAAATCCTGCATCAAACTGCCCTCTGGGGTAAAATGATGAGCACACAGAAACAGCTGAGACAGCGGCTGATCCGAGGAAACAAGGGCTGTCCACTGCTTTCTGGTGTCTTCATTCTTTGGAAGTGAAGATAGTTGTGATTTTGATCCACAACCAAAAAAACACAGATGAAGACCCTCCCCAGACATGTCTTCTCTCAAGTATATAGCTCAGGCAAACAACAGAAAACAAACACTGAAACTGCTCCTGACATTGCCGGTCCTGGAGAGAACATAAACGGCTGAGCTTGGTGGGCGTGTCCTAGCTGCAGCTCGGTGCTTCAGGCATTACCAGGGAGGAGCTGCAGGGAGGAGCTGCTTTCTCAGGCTCATCCAGTGAGAAGAGACTGAAAATACCTGACGTCAGGTTGCGGGAAATCTCGCGAAGATCTCGCGAAGATCTCGCAATGAGACGTTTTCAGGGGCGGAAGTCTCGCTCCCGGATATCGGGGACAGGAGCAGATCTCATGTTGTGGGATTTTCTGGAGGTTTAGAGTCAGCAACTCACTAAACAACATTATTTGTAAGTATTAAATCTTGTTTCTGCATATGTTCCCTTTAAATGAAAACTCGGCAAAGACTATTTTCACCTGCTGTTTAGTGACTAATCATCCATCCATCCATTATCTGTACTGCCTTTGGGGTCAAAGGTGGCTAGAGTCTATCCCAGCTGACACTGGGCAAGGGGCAGGACTGCCAACCACAGGGCCACATAGAGGTAGATGGATGAGCAGGTGGCAAATGTGCAGCAACTGTGATTCTGTCACATCAGTATGGACCCAAATCTCTGAGGAATGTTCCAGAACATTGTTATGTTTTCGCCAGGGTCTACTTGTTTGTTTGTTTGTCTATTAGCAAGATACTGGATGGATTTACATGAGGAGGTGTGGTTTGGTCGAAGGAAGAAGTCAATACATTTTGATGCTGATCCAATCCAGATTGACGTCAGAAAAAAACACTAAAGTTTATAATGGCAAATCCCATTCATGAACATCATTATTGGAATTGTAGTATATTTGCAAACTGGTGTCAACGTTTTTCAAGCCTATGTCTCTACATTTCCCAGCTTCCCTTGCAATGCCAGCAGAGGAGTTCTGCTACCACAACGGCTAACAATAGCCTGGTAGATTGACACGTTTTTTTCTGACTTTGTAACTGGAATGCTGATAACTCAGACATCACGTCATTCACACTCCCGTCCTCCCAGTTCCCATGTAAATGGCATGCAGCATTCTCTACATGGACAGACATGAGCGGACACTCGGCTGCCCAATCAGAGTGAAAAATCCACTGCCGTGACTGAGCTGCTTGGCAGAGGTCTGCGAGCCAGAGTGCTTTTCTAGTTGGCAGGCAGTTCTAAAGGAGGTCCAACCTGGAGGTTGCGTGGTGTACCTTCCAAAATGTGCGGTGAGTGTATATGCCGCCGTTCATGATGAAAGTTCTGGAGAAATACAGTCACCCGTGGGACATTTCTTTGTTTTCTAATACAGATTCTTGGTCCCAAAGGGTTACATAAGATGCAGCCAGGGTCTTAGAGAGGTGATGTCTGGCTGGTTTGAATCTGTGCAAATAGAAGCCACAGATTAACGCACGATTAATAGAATTCCTGCCGAGGCATTTGTGAGAATGAATGGACCACTGTAAACAACCTGACCCTCTCTCCCTCTCCATGTATAATACTGTCATGTGAATGCTGGTTGTAGGTTGGAGGTAAACAAGTTACGCAAAGAGAATCATGGGATGTATGGCAAGCTTTCTCTCCACGGCGCCCTTGCAGTGAGTCCTTGAAGTGGAGAGGAATAATAATCAAGCCGCTGTAACAGAATCCACCGGGATATAAAATTAACATTACAAACAGTACATCCACAACACCTCCTCCCTCTGTACCTCTCTGTGGAGTTGGAAGAGAAATAAGAACCGGGAAAGAAAAAAGAGAGGAATTTTGACCTCAAGGCTATATGCTAATTTGAATGATCTGACTAGTATCTGATTTGGAAGTGCACGCTGAAAGTGAATAAAAGGAGAGCGCTGAATCAAACACACAATGTGAGGATGACTCAGGGTGTGAGGGGGACCTGATAGGACTGTAATTATCATAAACCGTATGCCTGCGGAGTGTCTGCGAGGTAAATAAAGATGATGACAAACAACGCAGCGTATACGACCAACACCGCCTCCTCACTCCTCTCCTTTCTCATCAGAACAGCACGGCCTGCCAGCAGAATTAGCATCAGCTGGCTGATACATTTGTAATCTATTCTGAGCATGGAAAACAATACAAATTGGATTTCTAATTTATCCTAACTCATTTATGCAAAGTGAGAGTTAGAGTGTCGCCACAGTAACGGCTTTGATACGAGGCAACTTTCATCACAGCGAGAGCGCGCGGATACCTTCATCTCCGGGCCTCGACAGACAGGCGTATCAGAGCGAGCGAGTTTTTGGAAAATGAGTTTCACACATTTGAATATCAACAAACTCTCTGCTCCTCTTATCTCAATATGCCTGAACACTCGCACATCTTGTAGCGTGCCCGCAGAAATCAAGCCCACTTGTGCACCAAGGCATTCCCTTCATGACTGCAAATGTTCCTGCCGCATCTCACAAATACAGAGAACATTTCTACAAAGACAACAGGTGGTTCTTAAAGAGGAACCAGACATCAGAGGTTTGGCAGAGGTGCATCTATTTAGGAATTTGAGGCAATGCCTTTCGAGCAAACATGTCAAACTCAATGCCCGTGGACCAACTCTAACCCAGAACATAAAAAACATAACTTAATAGAGCCTGCAGGACCATTGCATCAAGCCCTCTTTCTGCTGCTTTAATATCACTCTGATCAGTGGTCAGTGGTTGCATGCTTTGGGCAGTGCTTATAGTGACTTTTAAGATTGCTCAATAATTTATATGCTGTTCAAATTCATATTTCTGATCAGAACATAGTCAGTTTTAAACTAACCAATAAATGCTTATGCTGTTTGGTTGCATACGTCACATGCATTTGAATCAGTCAATAGCAATATTCCATTTTTTTCTGACAAAATGTGTAGACTTTTGAACTTTAAACTTTGTTTTTGATTTTACAGATTTAGACCCCAACTGATCTACCACACCGCTAAATGTTCATAGTCATATTTTTGCAGCTAAATAAGGTGATTTGGGAGTTTAGTTACTCTTTAAAAAGCTCGACTCTCTCCTTGCACCGGAGGCACCAAACATTGATTGCAGGATAGCTACCAGACCACCACTCCTCTGCAGCGAGGAAATGGACTCAAACATGTGCTCCTGAAGCAAACTCGCACAAAAAGAGTAAGAGCAGAAAATCAATGAGAGGGCCTCCCAATGAAAGCAAAACCTGAGCCCTCGCTTTTTCTGATTATCTAACTTCCAAGAACAACAAACTCAATTAATGATATCATTTTCCGGCTCCATTGAGCCATTTTCTACGTCCCAGATAACCTAGAGACATCAAACACACTGATAAATGGGCCGTGAACGTCTATCCGCTAAAATAACAACACGGCCTAATGTGTCCACCAGTGTGCTTATCACTATGTAATCATTATTGTGTTTACTCTGAGATTACCATGTAGGTCAGTGCTGTGTGTAGAGTATTATGTTCATTATTAGGCTTTGCCTTGACATTGAAAGTATTTAATGTGTTTCCCTGATGGCACAGCAGCAGCAGAACGAGCTCAACAATGTGTGCAGGGCAGCTTTAGACCAGATTAATCTCATTTATTAAAGTGAACTGAAGAATGTGTGAAAGTACAAGTTGTAGAGTATATATTCGCCACTTCCTAAGTTATACTAGTTTAACTGCTCTCAATGCAAACAGATGATCAGCCAATCATATGGCAGCAACTCAAAGCATTTAGGCATAAAGACATGGTCAAGATGACCTCTTAAAATTCAAACCGAGCATCAGAATGAAGAAGATAGATGATTTAAGTGACTTTGTGGCATGGTTGTTGGTGCTCAACAAGCTGGTCTGAGGATTTCAGAAACAGCTAATCTACTGGGATTTCATGAACAAACCTTCCTCTGGGTTTCAGAGAATGGTCCAAAAAAGAGGAAATCCCCAGTCAGCTGTAATACTCAGCAAAAATCTATATTGATATCAGTGGAGAACGGCTAGAGTCGTTCGAGATGATAGAAAGGCTACAGCAACTTAGACAACCACTTCATACTGCCAAAGCATGCAGACCGAAGCAGATGTGCTACAGCAGCAGAAGACCACACAGGGTGCTACTCTTGTCAGCTGAGAAAAGGAAACTTGGGCTACAATTTGCATGAGGATCACCAAAACAGGACATTAGAAGATTGGAAAAAATGTTGCTTTGTCTGATGAGTTGGATTTCTGCTGAAGCATTCAGGTACATGTTCAGAATTTGGTATTAACATTATAAAAATATGGATCCATCCTGCCTTTTATCAACAATTCAGGCTGCTGCCGCTGGTGTGAGTGGGTGGGGGATATTTTCTTGGCACATTCTGGATCCTTTTGTGCCATTTGGGGATAATTTAACTTACCTGAGTATTGTTGCTGACCATTTCCATGCCTTAATGACTGCCATGTACCCACCCTCTGATGGCTTCTTCTAGCAGGATAATCTAATGGTCTTCACAGTAACCAGATCTCAATCCAATAGATCAGTGCTTCCCAACCTTTTTAGTAACACAGCCCTGTTTTATGTAATATAATGTAGTCATGGACCAGCTTCTGTGGAAACTGAAAAAAAAAACAAAAAAAGGGGCAATCATGAGAACTTTCTCTGTTCTTATCAGCTGCTTCAGTTGACTGAAAGTCACCTGTTGGCACAGTTACTGATTGAACCACTACACCTTTTGAGTGCAGAGGAAAATGCTGTCAAAATGTTGCTTGTGTTTCTACCATCAGTCATCTATCTGATCCAATATTTCTATTGATTATTGATGAGTTTTTTATTAGTTTTTACCTCTGAATTGAATCCTTCCACATCAGGAAGCTGAGTGCTCCTCAAAGGGTTAAAGCACATGTTTAGCACAAGTTGTACTTTCCCTTCATCACCGCGGTTACAGAGTTAGAGGGCCTGTGTGTAAAGTCTGAGCAGTCAAGCTACACAGGTGGATCCATGGGGACTGGGACATCTTTTCAAAATAAAACACCCTTCCATCTCTATCATTAAACAAATAGTAATTGGATTATTTGTTTTTCTATCCCTGCTCCCTGGTACCAAATGATCTATGCCATGGTACTGATCCACAGCCCGGTGGTTGGAGACCTTTGCAATGGAACACCTTTTGAGAGATTTATGATGAAAAATCTGCAGCAACTGTGTGATAATATCATGTTAACATGGACCAAAATCTCTGAGGAGTGTTTCCAGCCTGAGGCAGTTCTGAAGGCAAAAGGGGGTCCAAGCCAGAACTATTGCGGTGAAAAAAAGTGGCCAATACATCATAGCTAACTTCTCTGCAGAGTTATCTAATTTTTCTCTCTGATTGTCATCATGTTCCTCTCTGTATTATCTCTGTAGCTTTATGCATTAACAAGAATGTGTACTCAAAGTTTCTCTGATGGCTTTGACTCCAGCTTGAGTAAGTCTCTTATAGACTATGTACTCTTTAAGGATTTTAAATTGGCTGTGAAAATAAAGTCTGTCATCACATCAGAGAACTGCTCTGTAAGAGAAGTGATTCTGTGATTAGCATAAGCACACAGTCTTAATGTCGTGAGGAAAGATGAGCAAACACGAAGAGCATGATATTTATTTTAAACAGAAACTTCTAACAGGAGCAGGATGTTGGTCAGAGGAGGTACTTCCTGTTTAAAGCCTCCAGATGCCCTTAAGCGAGGAGGTAAAGCCTGTTCACAGCTACCAGCGGCCTTTAGTTTATTTATGGCCTTGTTTTTTTCATTCCCCCAAAGTAGGATTTTCAAGGCTTCAGTGAGAACTGAACAGTTTTGTCAGATATGAATTTGAGGAATCATAATGGGCCAGTTGGGTGTTTGTGTGTGTATTAGACAGAGCTGAATTGAGTGTAGAGAGTAAGCTAACAATCACTTACAATTAGTCTTCATGAGAAAGTTCTAGGACATCAGGATGCCATTGAAAATTTCATTGTGTCGCAATGAAAGAAAGTTATTTTTAAGTGACGAGCTAACTCTTAGCAATGGTCTGAGGTTTCCTTAACTGATTCTGCTCTTGATTGTTGGACTTCTCTGTTGATAGTACCTGCTCGACTGGGCTTGGCTGTAGTCGGGATTGCTCAAGGTGTTTTCATTTTTATCACAGTATAAATTATAATAGTTCCTTCTCAGCACTGGTTGGTCATCATAGCACAGTGACATGAAACTCCTGTAACAACCAACCAAAACAAATCTGGAGAAAATATCAGCAGTACCGTGGTGTAAGTGTCACATTAATGTTTGCAACATGGTTTTTGGCCCCAAAGCTGCTCTGAGGGTGATTATTCCCAGCTCTAACTCCACTTATTATTGTCTTTTCTTAAATATGTTTTACTTTAAGACTTTTTACTTCTTTATTTGAGTGACAGGACAGTGGGGAGAGTTGAACTTTGGGGAGAGACAGTCTGGAATGACATGGGGTGAAGGATCCACAGGCCATATTTAAACCAAGCCAGCAACTTCAAGGACTACAGCCAATTTATGAGGTGGAGAAATGAACCATGAGCTCACAGACATTTCCAGCATATTGGTGTTATTAAATAAAATCTCAGGATGACCCATTTACTAGTCCTTTCAAGGACCCAGCAGGCTCTGTGGGTGGGCCAGGGCACAGCCCAAAAACACCAGTATCTTGCAGGTTGCAGATGCTAATTTTCAGCTCTTGCACTAATAAAGTAACCTTGCACAGCAGCTGGATCAGCCTGATTCAATGTCTGTAATCAGGCTGATCCATCTTGCCAAACTCCAATCTACAATGACTGCTCAGCCTGAAGCGGGATGGCCCAATCAGAGTCCTTTGGGGCAGGAAGAGGTGGGAGCTAAGACGACAGAAGGAAGTGACTGCACTAACAGAGATTAGCACTGATGCTACCAGCTTCAGCAGTAGTTTTATCAGATCTGGACTGCATTTCTCTATTAAATGAATAACAAATATCAACACTACAAACTTCTCTTTAGAAATGACATCTTTGCTCCACTTCCAAAATGTCTTGAGTGACAACCCAGAAATACATACACTCTATATATATTCTTGGGTTGTGTCTTTGTTCTTTTTGTGTCTTTTGTATTTTTTGTACATTTTTTTATATACCCAAATCGATTTTGCACTATCTTCTACCTTTTTTTATCGATTTTATACCTCCTGACCCTTTGTTTTTATTTTTATTCTAATTATATGTCATATGTTGGTACCATCCACCTACAACATTATCTGATTTACCTGCAATAAATATGGTTGATGGAATGATCATCCAATCACCTGCAAGATATTCTTCTGAAAGGTTCTGCTTATCACCAAACACTTTCTATGGGCTCTTTCCCAGATGAACTAGTGACATATATCGAACAATCCATCTGGTGTGCCAGGTTAGTAATAAAGAAAACAGCTAGAGAAACAGGCCAAGCAGCCATCACAGTTCCCAAAGTCCAGTATGAAGGAAACAACTGAATTGAAAATATACTATTGCTTGACTCAAGCTCTACTAGAAAAAGAAGAGAGACGTTTTTATTTTATTTTTACTAACTTTAACCCTGTGTACTTTGTGTGCTTTGTGTGCTCTAAACTGCCTTGTTATGTCCTTGAAGAGGCTGTGGTTTGTACAATTGAACATTAAAGTGAGGCCAACAAACTCTTGGCTCCTGGCCCTCCATCGTATATTACAAAAACGATGATCAATTTGCTTTGTAGATGGTATTTTTATAAGAAAGTGAAGGAGCAGTTGATTTTTTGACCTCCACTACATTTTACACATAAAAGGTGTTATCTTCTTGTTCCTTACCTCCGAACTATCTTCATAATCCAAGTATTCCTCACTCTTGTGCTCTCACTTTAACTTTTGAGGAAATGTTACGGTGCATATGGCATCTGAAAGAGTTCTTGTTGGGCTTACTTTCCCTCCAGGATTGCATTTCAGTGGGTATGTTCTCACTGAGAAACCTTTAACCACTGATTCTTTGAGGATGCCTCCCTTATAGCTCTCCTGACTGAAACAGGCTTTTACTGCTTGATATCTGCTCATGTTATCCATGCTACTTAATCAGCACGAATAAAAGACAAGCAGTGTTTGATGAATGCTTGACTGATGTTTCTTTGTAGAGCTACAAAGAAACAGATTTATGTCCACACAGAAGGCAGATGATAGAAAATACACCACTATTTCATCCTCACTCTCATAAAACGGATAAAAATATTAAAGGCATGTACATATGGGATGAGGAACAGATAATGCATATAAAATTATCACCTTGAGGCAGTACATAAGCATTCATAAGGCATCATCTACCAGTGGCAACCTTTGAGATGACCTTGTGAACACAGCTACTTTGAATATTGTTTTGCAGGAACACCAGCTGAGCTTATTGTTCTTTGGTCATTAACACTGCAGGGCATATTTGTGCTTCAGCAGACCCAACAGAAAGGAGAATTTAAAGAATATTCCTTACATTACAGTTAGTTTGGTTGGATTCATCTCATTTTTAAAATAATTTTGTACCTTTTAAGCATGCTATTATCAAATCACTATGCTTATGTTTGATTGTATTCTGATATAACAGGAGTGGATGCTGAGTAAACCATATGATGGCACTAATAAGCTATTTTTACCCATGTTCAAGACTGTAAAAATCCCATTTTTACCCAATAAAATTACAGCAAGTCAGTCTGAGTAATTGCACAAAGTGTTGACTGTTGAATTTACACTTACAGGGATAGTTCAGTATTTTTGGAGATGGGTTGTGTCAAATGCATGTCGATAGTCAATGAAGTGACTTTAAAGGCTCCCAGCAGTGCCATGCCTTTAAGGAGAATAAGTCCAGACAACCTGCTGGAGCCTTTTGCTTTTATCAGTGAGTCTCTTTGCTTTGGCACTACTTTACAATGCAACAAATGGCTACAGATCCAGCTGCTTCAATTTCCCCCTTTCCGCCAGCTACCTGTCAGCTTCCAACCAGTTATGACATAGCGTCATTCCTCAATCTTTGCCTTGGTTTGTAAATCAGCTTCCAAATCAACTAAGAGCAAGCTTGACACCAAGCTGTCAGGGCCCTGTCAGGGACCAGCCAAGACCCTGTCAGGAACAGTGGCTGCATCTGTAGGTGTCCAATTGATTCTACATGCTAAATCTCATTCTGTCAAAATCACTCAGATTTGGTTCATTATTACCTACCTCTGCCGAATCCATAGAGCAAAACAGCAAATTGGCTTGATCAATGCTCACAGGCGAAAGAACACAAAGCGATTTACTGCATCATAAAGTAGTACCAAACAACAAACTACCTGGAAAAATAAAGAGCTACGAAATGTTTCACTCAATTGTAAATTTGACCTAATGTAGTTTTGTGGCTTTTTTTTTGTAAAAGTCACATAATTATGCAAAAAAAAGTGTACCCATTAACAGCAGTGTACTTGGTTTTGTTTCTGTACTTGAATCTTTCTGTTCTTGAAGCTGTTATTGAACTGCATCGAGCCGTCGTTGGCCATTTTTCCTCCTCCGTCACAGTACATGCCCCCTCATCCATCTTTTGAAGCATTATCAGGGGGACAAAACTTGTTGCATAAACTGTCCTAATTTTTCATGTTTTTACCCAAACAAGTTTTAGAGGTTCATTCCTAGCCTCATACCCTGTAGCTCTGTACCTGTGCACACAATGTGAAGTTAAGTTAGGAGGGTAATGATATCTTTGATACAACATTTGATCACTTTGTCATAAATATGACTTTAATGGAAGAGATTGTAATTACAAAACCCAAAACCAGTGAAGTTGGCACGTTGTGTAAATCGTAAATAAAAACAGAATACAATGATTTGCAAATCCTTTTCAACTTATATTCAATTGAATACGCTGCAAAGACAAGATATTTAATGTTCGAACTGAGAAACTTTATTTTCTTTTGCAAATAATCATCAACTTAGAATTTAATGGCAGCAACACATTGCAAAAAAGTTGGCACATGGGCATTTTTACCACTGTGTTACATCGCCTTTCCTTTTCACAACACTCAGTAAACGTTTGGGAACTGAGGAGACCAATTTTTGAAGCTTTTCAGGTGGAATTCTTTCTCATTCTTGCTTGATGTACAGCTTAAGTTGTTCAACAGTCCGGGGTCTCTGTTGTTGTATTTTACGCTTCATAATGCGCCACACATTTTCAATGGGGGACAGGTCTGGACTACAGGCAGGCCAGTCTAGTACCAGCACTCTTTTACTACGAAGCCACGCTGTTGTAACACGTGCAGAATGTGGCTTGGCACTGTCTTGCTGAAATAAGCAGGGGCGTCCATGAAAAAGACGTTGCTTGGATGGCAACATATGTTGCTCCAAAACCTGTATGTACCTTTCAGCATTAATGGTGCCTTCACAGATGTGTAATTTACCCACGCCTTGGGCACTAATACACCCCCATACCATCACAGATGCTGGCTTTTGAACTTTGCGCCTATAACAGTCCGGCTGGTTCTTTTCCTCTTTGGTCCGGAGGACACGACGACCACACTTTCCAAAAACAATTTGAAATGTGGACTTGTCAGACCACAGAACACTTTTCCACTTTGCATCAGTCCATCTTAGATGAGCTCGGGCCCAGCGAAGCCGGCGGTGTTTCTGGGTGTTGTTGATAAATGGCTTTCGCTTTGCATAGTAGAGTTTTAACTTGCACTTACAGATGTAGTGACGAACTGTAGTTACTGACAGTGGTTTTCTGAAGTGTTCCTGAGCCCATGTGGTGATATCCTTTACACAGTGATGCCGGTTTTTGATGCAGTACCGCCTGAGGGATCGAAGGTCACGGGCATTCAATGTTGGTTTTCGGCCTTGCCGCTTACGTGCAGTGATTTCTCCAGATTCTCTGAACCTTTTGATGATATTACGGACCGTAGATGATGAAATCCCTCAATTCCTTGCAATAGCTCGTTGAGAAATGTTGTTCTTAAACTGTTGGACAATTTGCTCACGCATTTGTTCACAAAGTGGTGACCCTCGCCCCATCCTTGTTTGTGAATGACTGGCCATTTCAGGGAAGCTGCTTTTATACCCAATCATGGCACCCACCTGTTCTCAATTAGCCTGTTCACCTGTGGGATGTTCCAAATAAGTGTTTGATGAGCATTCCTCAACTTTCTCAGTCTTTTTTGCCACTTGTGCCAGCTTTTTTGAAACATGTTGCAGGCATCAAATTCAAGATGAGCTAATATTTGCAAAAAAATAACACAGTTTACCAGTTCGAACGTTAAGTATCTTGTCTTTGCTGTGTATTCAATTGAATATAGGTTGAAAGGGATTTGCAAATCATTGTATTCTGTTTTTATTTACGATTTACACAACATGCCAACTTCACTGGTTTTGGGTTTTGTAGATAATACATGTTTCTTTTTGCATATAGAAACCTTCTGTGTTGGTAAACAACATAACATTTTTTAGTGGGTGGGGTTTAGCTAGAGGCTGATTAATCCTTGGGCAGCATGGTGGCACAGCAGGTAGTGGACGTACCTCACAGCAAGAAGGTCAATTTGTGTGTGGAGTTTGCATGTTCTTCCTGTGCATGCATGGGTTCTCCCGGCACTCAGGCTTCTTCCCACAGACCAAAAACATGCTCATTAAGTTGACTGGTGACTCTATATTGCGAGTGAATGGTTGTCCATCTCTCTATGTGGCCCTGCTATCAGACGGCAACCAGTTCAAGGTGTACCCCGCCTTCTGCCCAATGCAAGCTGGGATAATGGATGGATGGATATTTTCTTCCATGAGTTTAAATCCTGTGTTTGTTGAATGAGTTAAAAGACCAGAGCTGTGTCTCCTGGATGCTTCATAGAAGCCACATAATATGACCCTCAATTTGTTTAATCTGTGTCAGTCGATGAAATTATTGTAGCAGATGAAAGTCAAAGAAAAGACATGAATGCTTGTGGTCTCTATCGGCTCTGAGATTATAGCTGCTATCAAACATTTCGCCGGGGCCTATTAGTGTAATTAGCTCCTGAGCTGATCCCTCTAAAAGATAGGTCTTCAATAGAGCCATTGACCTAGAATAATGCGAGTGTGCTGCAACATAATGAAGGAAAAAACATTCAAAGACGACAAAGAGGCTGAACGTGAAGGAGGATCTTAGGGCTATTCATCCTGTTTCTTTCTCAAATTAGTTTTTGGATCTGTGAGCATCTCAGTCTTTGAACTGAGTAATAAAGAGTGTGTCTTGATTATGTGGGGAGGATCGTCTAAATAAATTACCAAACAACTTTTAAGCAAACAGTAATATCGATGTGATTAAGAAAGGAAAGGAGAAAAACACGGAATTATGGGTAGCGATCACACAGTGACATATTTTTCTTTCTCTGATCAAACAAGCGTTGGAAGCAGACACTGTGCTTAAACAACACAGGCCCGTGTTCCCTCTGGAGCAGACACACGTCTTATAATCAGCCAGCAGCTCGCCATGCAGACATATGGTGCTTTCATTGCTCTGCGCTTGTGTCAGCGCTCATGGAAGTGGTTACTTCATTGTTCTGTTTCCTCTTTTTTCTCTTTGTAAGGGAGAGAGGGAGGCTTACAACAAGAATAATTAGTGACTGTGATAAATTGCACTGAGCCTCATCCCAAGAGGCCCAATGAGGAGAAGTCTTACTCAAAGAAGACAGCCGTTCACTGTTTTAAAGCAAGCTATTTTTACTCCTGCAGTCAACAGGCGGTTTGGGGATTTCACTATGTTCTGCTTAGTCTTTGGAAAATACTCCATAATTACTTTGTGGTACATCTGTGTGCAAATTAAGATATCATGTCTAATTAAACCAGGGAAAGGCAGACATCACAGAGAGCAGACTGATGTCCTAACTGCAGAAGTGTACACCCTCTGCTCCTATATATCAGCTCTACTTCCTTTCTGTGTTATACAGTACACTCTCATTGATTTATTCAGGCTTTAAATGGGATGCCCTTGACTTGATGTGCATAAGTGATGCAACAGATCAACAGACACTGAACACTAATGAGGACTGTGAGGATACAGATGAGGTGTTGAATCTAGAAAATAGAGCAGATAATTACAGAGCCGGGCCGCTCAGTCAGTGTCCTTCAGTGCAGTTAAGGTGCTTCTCTGGTTTGAGAGTGAAAAGTTGACTTAACTACTCCTCTGGACTACAGAATCCCACTTGTATGATCTGCAAATGCTAAATATCATCCCTGATAATCAGCAAGGCCGATTATTGGTTAACTCCTATTTCTTATTATTTCAATGTATTTTAAAATCCATCTCCCACAGCATATGCCAAGAAAAAAAGCCCTTGGCCCTGGGTACAACTTAAGCACTGTAATCAGGGCTGTCATTACCAATGCATTATTTGCTGTCCAATTAAGCTTCCAAATTTCTGCTAAGAGCATTTACAGGCTGTATGCCAGATACTGAAAGGACCAGGCAGTCCAGATGGAGAAGGTTTGAGGATGCAGCCTTTTTGTTCCACGAAGAATAAGGTGAACTTACAACCTTTTCTTCATGGCCTTTCCTCTCTGAATGAGAGGCAATTTCAGCTGAGCATTCCTCTTTGTGTTAGTTTTCCCACAAACAAGCCAATGGCATCCATACAGACTGCACCCAGAGATGTATGACCAAACCTTCAAGAGCCCTCTATTTTGTAAGAATCCTGTTATGATGTATTTTCTGCCATTTTCTGCCGTTACCAGGACCATTTTTTCTTTTCACCTTTTGAGGCGCCTGTGCAATATGTTTTATTGTAGTGTGTGTATTTTTATTCTGTACTTTGCAGTCAAGATTATTTTCATTTTCCAGCATGAAACATAAAGCTGGACCTTAAGTCTCTGTACTGTCTCTGTCTCAGCAAGGTCTACAAGTACCAGACACTAGTAGCCAGCCAGTAGCCTTATTTTTATTTTTTATTTTTATTTATATTTTTGTTTATATCTATCTTTTTGTATATCTTTCTATCTGCTTTTCAACTGCTGTTGGAATCCTAATTTCCCTGAGGGAGTTTCCCAAAGGGATTGATAAAGTTCGATCTAATCTAATCTAATCTAATCTAGGTTACAATGGCATGTCACAAAAGTGGCTGTGATGTTTCTTGTCTATTTAAGGTCTCAGTGATCTGTGTGCCTCAAAGTATAAATAATTTATCCACTTCACTGGCTGTTGTCAAGCACCCGATACAACCCAACTATAAAAAAACTGAACAATCCCATTAACATACTGCCCACTGTTTCTGGTGGCATCCCTGCTTTGACCCTTGACCCTCAGAATGTAAACAGCTTTTGCTTGAGCTAAAGTTTAAAATGAAATCCTTCAAGCTGTTTTCAACTTAAAATGCTCACTGGAGTGGCCAGAGGTGGACAGAAAACCTGAAAACATGCTCTTACCAGTGCATGGGCATTGCAGCCATTTTGAAAGGACCAAATTGTGATCTGCTTGACTTAAAATATTTTAAAAGGAGTATTTCAGGCTCGAGACATTAAACATCCAGTCATGATGTCACGCTCTGTCTGGCTGTGAAATTACTTGTACATCTGAAAACCTAAAAGCCCCGAGCTCATGCAATGACTCATTGTCTCATTGAATGTTAGTCCAGCAGATGATTAGCCCCATTTGACATTTGCAGTCAGTCGTCCTCTATTGACCAACTAATTCTATTAATTCCTTCTTTGAAGATCTGTGAGGGGAACTCCAGCGTTTCTCATCAGAGGGCCCCTTCATCCAGGCACTTTCATTAGTTCAACCCTTAGTGAGTAACCCCCTGAACGAAAAGATGGGGGAAGGGGATGTCAGAAATATTTGACAGCTCACCAGTGTTATGAGTTCAGAGTTGATAACAGGGCAAGATGAGAGCAGTGGGGGTCGGTATTAGATGATGTGATGCTGTATGAGCAGATTCAATGCTGGATCAGATGTTCCCCAACTTCTCTCCTCTCTGGTCCTCTGCATAAACATCCACGCTGTGTACTGAGTTGTTGCTCTGAAGTACGTGTTGTCACACTTTGCATCACGTTAGTGCACATAGATCATGTCCATGTCATTTTTTAGGGGAAGTGGCTAACTGTTGACATGTGACTTTGGCAGCTTTAACAGCCATGGCAGATCTGAAAATGTGAAACAAGATCCACAAGCACTGTGGCTTATTATAGTATACATATTATGACAGTCTTACCTCTCTGGTCACCTGCTCTCTGAACTTCAGGAGCTACATTAATGTAACAAGCACCTATATGGTGGAGGCCTGAGGACCACATCAGGCCCCCTCAAGGTTCCTATAAATCTCCTGGAGTATCATCAGACTCAGAAAAATGTCCAGGGCAAAATTTTTTTTCTGGTTTTAAAGGTATCTGTCTTCTGTTAAAACCTTAAAACTACTGATAAATTCCCCCAAACAAGTTTGACTGAAACTTTTTTATAAGACATGAGTTCATGTTTTACTTGTTTTACAGAAATCCACTCGTGATCCAATATTTAACCAGAAAAACAAGGACACTGGAGCCACACATGGTGCTGGGAAACATGACAGCCCAAGAGAGAAGTAGCCAAAGTATCTCAGTTGCTCCATGTAGCTTCCAGCTGTATGGATGAGGGACTGATCTCATGTTTAAAGGCTAAGAATTACGAACAATTCTGAAAAAAATCCAACTATGTGACTCACAAATATTTAATTACACAACATTGCTTTTTTTGTTTCACATCATTTCAAGTTTTGGCCCCCATAACATATGTCAAATGACAAATCAAGTTAGTGACTGCTGTCATGTGGCTTAACTTCTAAATTAATGACTAAAGGTGAGTAATTGTGACACATTTTGGGAGAAAAGCAGTTTAAAGGTTCATTACTAGCCTCATACCCTGTAGCTCTGTACTCGTGCACACAATGTGAAGTTAAGTTAGGAGGGTAATGATATCCCCTAAACAACGGTTGATCATTTTGTCATAAATATGACTTTAATGGGAAAGATTATATTGAGATATATATATATATATTATTTGCATATAGATCCTTTTTGTGTTGGTTAACAACTTAACATTTTTAGTGCGTGGGCTTTAGCTGGAGGCCAGTTGATACCAAAAACACATTAGCCAGTGGTGGCCAACAAGCTCTGTGTTTACAAAAGCAGAGAATCATGCAGTCTCTCCAATAATGGGAGGTCCCTCACTATCTGGGTGTTAAGACTGATGAATTGGTGCAGGATGGCCAAATTTAAGCTTTGAGGCAATTCGACTACCCTTAAATTTGACCAACTTGCAACAAATAAAAAGGTAGAATTTCCTGACTCCTGGGCTGCTTGTTAACTTGTTGTTTCCTGGATTTTAATTAGAGTGTGGGCTGTAACTTTATAATTAAAAGTTCATTGTAGAGTTTGAACCTTGGCATATACACAAAGCACCAGGAGTGACAAAATAATCAACAGAGAATGTCTGGAGAAGGACAAAATCGTGTTTTTTGTTTTTTTTTTTCTTCTGCAACAAAAAAAAAGGAATTAATGGTTTCAATCAACCTTGTGCCTCGCCCTGCCTTATCCTATCTTAGAATGAAAACAATATCTAAGTGGTAACTCGTGTACCCTTTACTTTTAAGACTCAAAAATGAACAAAAAATCTAGTCTAGAGTCACAATTTGAAGTTTTAAGAAATTAAATTTTTCCCAATTAAACTACATTTAACAAAAAAAAAAAGCCTGTGGTTACGTAGCCCACATTGATTTCACATAGATTTCACCTTAGACATGGCAAGTAACCGATCACAGTGTAGAACTTTGAATAGGCACGGGGGGCGGGCAATCAAAATAACAAAGGGCCCCAATTTGGCCACACCCCTACCTAGACAAGTCTTGCCACCTGTGGGATGTGGTCACTATTTGAGAAGCACTGGCCTGGTGTGTCGCCAACCTGAACTGACATGCACATGAAGCCAACAACACACATGCAGTCTGAAATGGCTGTGAGTTTGTGAATAATAAACCAATCTGTTTGAAGGCATCCTAGACCAATTACAGTTTGAGTTTTAGGATATCAAATGGATTTATTAGGATGTACTGGAATGAATTTAACACTTGATATTAGATAACCCACCTTGTATGTCAATATACTGTGAACAAGCTTCTTTTAAAGTCTACAGCTTGGGGGGGGGTGGGGGGTGTAGTTACAGGCATAATGCATGGATCAGGATTTGACTAAAAACAGGCTTGCTGCATGTGAGGATCTGATTGTGCTCCCTTGAATCACTTTGGCGGTAGAACACCAGAAACAGAGCAACAACCAGGTTTGAGCAGATGTCAAAGGGAGAGTGATGCCAGGTTTGTGTGCCAAAGGCTGCAGGCGCTGTTGAGATTACTACAATTATTTGTATCCCCTTGTAGTTCATGGCATGCATGTTCTTCTTCCTTGGTTTCCACATAAATCAATTACAGGCCAGGATTTGCTGAGTGGCTCATTGATCTGGTGAGAATCTTCACACCTAGTATTGTATTCACCAAAGTATGCTCTGCAACTGTAGCACAGATCACAACAGTTCGCTAACAGCATATTTAATCACTGCCTGTGTGTGTTTCTGGATTACCTGGGTTCATTCGGTTATCGCTACAATTCACCGATAAGCAGCACAAAAGAGATAAATCAGCCCAATCCCATTCACACCTGAGCACAGCGAGGAAGCAGGGGGGAGAAAAAAGAGCCGGGCCGCTGCCACCTGACTGATGAATACGCTCATGCATGTGGACACTTGGCTGGCGCTCGGAGAATAACAGGGAGGGGATCTGGCACTTCATCAAGTAGACCTACTACTGGGAAATCTGTGTGCGAGAGCGATGAGGATGATGCGTTTATCCAGCTTCCTCTGTGATGCATAACTGGCTCGGCTGGCCTCGCTCTCGCTGTGCACAGTGGGCCTTCAAAGCCGCCGCTCGGAAACATCAAACATGAGGTGCTTTTTATTCACTTGACATATTGCAGGAGCTTGTGTTTGGTTAAAGCTAACGAACATGCACCCGTATCCAATGTGACCCCTTCTTTTCTTTCTTCTTGTGCAGCGTGAGTCTGCAAACGTCTTTCAGGGCTTCTCCTCATTTCATACTGCCGCCATAATCCACCTCAGGTGTGTCATGATGCTCTACCCCATAAACCAGTGTTTGTGAAATACTGTTGAAATCAAAAGGCAAGCTGTAGAAGATGCTCAGAGACGACGCTTGCTCGCTCCAATCTGTAATGAGATTACAGCTCAGGGCGCACACCAGATCATTTGTGCATGTGTGAGTTAATTGGCAGCCAAAGAGCCTGCGAGGGAATGTTCTGCGAGCCCAGCAAACAGTAACTCAGACCCAGGGCAACACTAATTATTGCAGGCTGCCCGCCAAATTCTCAATATTACAGCCTCACAAAGCCATCTTAGTACGTGCTCTCGTGCTCTGTGGTACGTGTTGTGGCAGCATCTCTGCTTTGAGGATTCAGTGTCTGAGAGTAGAAAAATGTGGTCGACTCAAGGTGTCAAAAGCACAATTATACACCCTTTCATGCATATCCTTTCTCTGACCTAAGGAAGTAGAATTTAGGGAGTTTTTGACTGAAGGCCTTTGAACACCTAGTCAGATTTGAGCATCCAAATTGCCACCTGTTTGAAAGACGTACACTGCCTGGCCAAAAGAAAAGTCGCCACCTGGATTTAACTAAGCAAATAGGTACGAGCCTCCTCTTGGATAATTACTGCATGGGCGATTATCTTTCAGCTGGCAACAAGTTATTTAACCCCAACTGATTCAATGAGTAGCTTCTCATTTCTTAAACACCCATGTTGAAAGACACATCCTGTGATTGTGGAAAAGATGTTAGTCTGTTTAAGAAGGGTCAAATCATTGGCATGCATCAAGTAGAGAAAACGTCTAAGGAGATTGCAGAAACTACTAAAATTGGGTTAAGAACTGTCCAACACATTATTAAAAACTGGAAGGATAGTGGGGAACCATCGTCTTCCAGGAAGAAATGTGATTGGAAAAAATCCTGAAGGATTGTGATCGGCGATCACTTAAATGTTTGGCCAAATTAAGTCAAAGAAAAACAACAGTAGAACTCAGGGGTACGTTTAATAGTGAAAGTAAGAGCATATCCACATGCACAGTGAGGGGAACTTAAGGGATTGGGACTGAGCAGCTGTGTAGCCTTAAAAAAACCACTAATCAGTAAGGCTAACTGGAAAAAAAGGCTTCAGTTTGCTAGGGAGCATAAAGATTGGACTCAGGAGGACTGGAAGAAGGTCATGTGGTCTGATGAGTCCAGATTTACCCTGTTTCAGAGTGATGGGAGCATCAGGGTAAGAAGAGAGGCAGGTGAAGAGATGCACCCATCATGCCTTGTGCCTACTGTCCAAGCCTGTGGGGGCAGTGCTATGATCTGGGGCTGCTGCAGTTGGTCAGGTCTAGGTTCAGCAACATTATGGCCCAAAGAATGAGGTCAGCTGACTACCTGAATATACTGAATGACCAGGTTATTCCATCAATGGATTTTTCTTCACTAATGGCACGGGCATATTCCAAGATGACAATGCCAGGATTCATGGGGCTCAAATTGTGAAAGAGCAGTTCAGGGAGCATGAGACATCATTTTCACACATGGATTGTCCACCAAAGAGTCCAGACCTTAACCCCACTGAGAATCTTTGGGATGTGTTGGAGAAGGCTTTGTGCAGTGGTCAGACTCTCCCATCATCAACACAAGATCTTGGTGAAAAATTGATGCAACACTGGATGGAAATAAATCTTGTGACATTGCATAAGCTTATCGAAACAATGCCACAGTGAATGCATGCTGTAATCAAAGCTAAAAGGTGGTCCAACGAAATATTGGAGTGTGTGACCTTTTTTTGGTGACAACTTTATTTTTGGCCAAGCAGTGTGTCTTAGTTGTGATAACTTTGTATTTACACACCTTTTATGGTATTGTTTGAGTTGTTTGAGCCTATTAATGCCTCTAAAGGAATCTGTCTTGCTAGAAAGCAAAAAAAGGAAAATTAGGAGCCAAATAAGAAAAAATGTCTATGTGTAATTGAATTGTAATGTAGAAGAAAACCAAAACATGCTTTACGTAGATTTCTCTTTCAGAAAAACGGTAATATATCACATCAGAAAAAAACAGCTGCAGGTCACTTGTTTTGGGCTTGTTATACAACCTGGTTGCTTATGTCATAGAAAAATCTGGCAAGACTGCTTTGAGAGCACAATCGTCCGCCGAGGCCTTTCCAACATGGTCGGGCAAGTTATTCTCAAAAATGTGGAAAACTGCTCTTTTATATAAGGCTAACAATCCTTGAAAAAATCCTGGACCTGATTTCACCACTGAAATCCGATCACTTCTTCCCTTGTGCAATGACCAGCATCTCCTGAAAATGTCATCAAATTCATTGGGAACTTTTTTAGTAACTAACAAGAATGTTGAAAATGCCATATCTCGCAATGTCAGCGAATATTTCTAAAATTCTAGGATCCACATCTGTTTTCAGATCACTCCTTGTGCCTTGACTAGCATTCCCTGAAAAAGTAATCAAAATCCGTTGGGTACTTATTGAGTTATATTGCTCACACACCGACAGACAAACAAACACATGGACAAACGGTAAAGAAAACATAATCTCCATAGTGGAGGTAACTAGAGCTGCGTTTCCACCAAGCTGTTTGGTTCAGTTGGACTCGGTATGGCAGGCAGTTACTGGTGTTTCCACTGTCAAATGAGAAGGAATGATCCCCGTCATCCTACTTTTTGGCACCTCTGAAGGGGTTGTTACAGGGCTCTGTTTTTCAGTGAAAGATTGTGTCGTGTCTGTGTGTGCTGCTTTTTTGTCACTCTGCAGGTGAGAGTAGTAAGTGGCTGTGAAACTGTGCCTGCCCAGACAAGGCACATCCATTGAATTGGTCCTCACTTAGCACAGCAGCCTTCACATAGACTGAGTCTGCTGCAGGTGATGGCTTTGACTGAATGAAACCTTTAACTCCCCTAAGGGACTTTGTCATGCACAAAGAGCCTAAAAACACAAAGTATGAAAGACATCAGCAAAAAAAGTTTGGTGACCTTTGGCCTGTATGATTAAAAATTCGCCTTCAGGGGACAGCCCCTAAGTGCTTAAGTAACTGATGAGTTGTTTTGCAGGTAGCGTTGCCTGTTAGCTTTATTTCCATAATTCATAGCATGACTCGTGAAATAATGAAGTAAGGGCAGCTCAGGCCTTTTGTGGGACTTCATACTGCCATGTAAACACGAAACAATCCAAAGGGAACATGCAAATTTGTAGCTTTTTTTGTTTTTTTCAGTTGAATCAGAACAAAGCAGCTGAGTTGTATTCACAATGAGCCTTTAACTGGGATGCCCACCAAACCCAAAGTCAAATATCCTCCTTGGCATCGCACTTCCTTCCTCTTGTTTAGTGCTAGTAGAAGTTTGATGCTCATAATATTTTTATTTGAGCATAATTACAACAATTTCTCTTTGAAGTGTGGCACATGATGATTACAAAGGGCCAATATTACAGAGTTAATCTTCTTATTGCTAAAACATCACACACACACACACACATAGATAACCCTGTACAGTAAGACCGTGTGGGTTAAATAGCCGTCATTATCATGCTGGGGGGCTTCAGAATGGAGGTGACCCTGGACAGCTCTCCATCTTCCTGCTCTACGGCTGCACATTAATGGTTAATTGATGTCACGGGGGACTGCTGATCAAAGGCTTTCTACCCCCCCACCCCCTTTTAAAGCATGCTCCACTGCTATTCTATTAGCAAGGCCGGGGCTGTCAGACGAAGGCGGGATGGGAGGGGCTGGAAGAGGGTGCCAGGAGCGAGGGGGAGGTGGGCAGGGAGGGTTGTTGTTCCCATCCCTCTCCTCTCGCTCATCTCCGTACAAAACAGATACACACCCCCCACCCTGCCCTCCTTCCTCCATGATAATTAGCCCCCGCCATGCAAAGACCAAACACACACTCACACACACACACACACACACACACACACACACACACACACACTCACACACCCTGAGCTGCCATCATATCTGCAGCTTAAAGTGCTGCTGTTCTGACAGCCATCAGCAGAAATAGAAGCAAATCTTATTTACCTCGCTGGGTTTTCAATTTTTCTCCCCCCTCTCCCCCCCCAATCTTTCCATATTTATGTCACTTTCATGATTTCTCTCCTCACATTGTCTGTTCACCCACACTCGCTCTCAGCAATCATGCTAATGCTGGCAGAGGAGGCTCCTTCAGGTGATGCTTGGCAACAATGATTGTAGATGTTGAAGAACAAAAACATCTTCAAAAGGTGGAGAGGTGGAGGAGATTTGTCAACATTTTCACCTGTCAATCAAACGAAATGGGACTATCTATGATCTAAATAAAACATTTCAGTATAGCTACCATACAGCGAGCTGAATTAATGTTTAAGGGGGATTTTTGTAAGATGATCTGTGTTCACAGTGGCACAGCAGGTAGTGCACGTGCCTCACAGTTTGTGTTCTCCCTGTGCACGAGTTGGTTCTCTAAGGGCACTCTGGCTTTCTCCCACTGACCAAAAACATGATCATTAGGTTGATTGGTGATAGGTTGATAGGATGTACCCTGCCCCAAAAGGGTCAGGCTGTTCAGATGATGGATGGATGATCTGTGCTGTACAATTCTAATGAAACTGGGACCTATATTCAAGTGAATAGAGTATATTTAAAGTTCAAATTAGATAAAACTGTTTTTACTGTTTTTTTGCAAATATTCACTCATTTTAAATTTGATGCTAGCAACACATTCCAAAAGAGCTGGAACAGGAGCATGTTTAGTACTGTGTTACATCACCTTTCATTTTAACAACACTCAATGGGCATTTGTGAACTGAGGACAATAATTATTGAAGCTTCATCAGTGGAATTCTTTTCTATTCATGCTTGATGTACAACTTAAGTTAGTCAACAGTCCAGGGTCTCCTTTGTCATATTTTGCACGGGACTGCAGACAGTCTAGTCTAGTTCCTGCACTCCTTTACTCTGAAGCCACACTTTTGTAACATGCGCAGAATGTGTCTTCATTGTCTCTGAAATAAGCAGGGACATCCCTGAAAAAGATGGATGAAAGCAAATGTTGATCTAAAACCTGCCTTTCAGCACTAATGATGCCTTCACAGGTGTGTAAGTTACCCATGCCATGGGCACTAACACACCCCCATACCACCACAGATGCTGTCTTTTGACATTTGCTCTGATAACAGTCTGGATGGTCCTTTTCCTCTTTAACCCGGAGGACACCACGTCCATGATGTCCAAAAAAAGTCTGAAATGTGGACTCAGACCACAGCAGACTTTTCCACTTTGCCTCAGTCCATCTCAGAGGCCCCGAGAAGTCGGAGGTGTTTCTGGGTCTTGTTGATATATGACTTTGTCTCTGCATGGTAGAGTTTGACCTTGACCTTGTAGTTGTAGAGATGAACTTTGTTAACTGACAATGGTTTTCTGAGGTGTTCCTGAGCCCACGTGCTGATATCCTTTACAGAATGATGCTGGTTTTTAATGCACTTCCCTGAAAACAACTGAGCATTTTGGGGATGCCCCCCTTGCACCCAATTATGATGCTCATCTGTTTCAAATTAATCATGTATGTTTAGAGTATTCCTCAACTGTCCCAGCTTTTTGTTGCCCCTCTCCCAGCTCCTCTTGGCTTTACAGCAGAGGATTTTGGGACTATTGAGAGCCAAAATCCCATGGGAGACTAAGGATGTGTGTTTCCTGTCTCCAACAAGCCAGACTCTCCTTCCCTGCACCTGTAAACTAGTGTCCTGAAGCTAGCAGGCTGGCAGGGACCGGGCCGTGCATTACCACAGACAAACAAACTCCTAATATTTACTGTGCCATCCCCCTCTGATGTATGTGTGAGACTATTGACCCCATCCTCTGCCTCTAAAGTGGCCATGAGGGACTAAACATGGCCACTTAAGAGTCCTGGAAACAACATTGTGAAACGAGAAACACACTTTGTGATCAATGCACATTTGAATTATACTCCAGTAATAAATAAAGCATTCTTATTCTTTGTTTCTCATCCCTCTCCCTCCGCCGCCCACCTCTCTGTCATCTGTCTTGCTCGTTTGGCATTGCTGCGTGACATCTGGCACCGGCCAGACGTTCCCAAGCCGCTGACCAATGCCCTCCCATAACGAGGATATATGGCTCCATTAGCCTGCAGCTGATTATTTAATCATTTATTAGAAGGCTTTAATTGAAATGGTATGATGAATGGTGCAGAGGTTCACTCCCCACAGAGAGCTTTAATTGGGCCACTGTTCAGGGTGCCTTACCTTAGAGCGATCACTCACTGGGCACTTCAGTTGGAGGGTACAGGTATAGAGTTGAGGCTGGGATGGGGGTAAAAGAACCACCAATGAAAGTGTTTTTTTCTTCAGTAAATTACAGAGATCCTCCAACAAGACTCTCTCCAAGGACACCAAACTCCATTGACAAAAAAAGTCATTCATGCTATTTAAACAGCTCCTCCCTTCACTTCTGTGTAAGGATGTTCCTAACCTTGCAGAGCAGATAGACCTGCCTGATTTATTGTCCAACGATTTCATGGCTAAATGCTTAACGGCCCAATCAGGGAAGGGAGGCGGGGGTTGCAGACGTGACGACAGCAGGAAGTTACTGCATGTTAGAAAACAATGGCAGCATGTGAAATGGTCTCCATGGATGCAGCAATATCTGCAATTATCAGAAGTGGACTCAATTTCTTCCTGAAAAGAGGACAAAGGAAAGTCACTTTAACCTCTCTTACGGGAAATCATGTTTTTGCTCTTCTCCTGACAGGATAACTGGAGATGTGGAAATGCTGCACGAGCGATGCTGGTAGTATGGTAGCCCTGAGTCGTGGTTACTCAACAATGCCTGGTGAAAAATGCTCCCCTCAGAAGTTTACTGGGAGAACTTGGTTGGGATTGTCGTTGACGAAGTTCATGTCACATATAAGTAGTAAATGATACATCTGTGTGGTATATGTCGTACTGTGGCTTGATATGGATTGGTCTGTGATGAGTGTGACTGGCAGAACGATCGTCCAATCACCAGCTGCAGTTGTTTTTGAAAGTTCCGCCTCTTTCCCAGATGGACTAGAGAAATATTTTTGTGATGGATATATATGGGACTGTCCGTCCGGCATGTCAGGTTAGAATGTTCCACCTCCAAACATAAGGGTGTTGAATATGTAAATTTACAGCCAAATAAGAAAAATGTCACAGTGAAATTGAAATGTAAAGTAGATGAAAATTAAAACACACTTTATGTGGATTGCTCTTGGAAAAAAAAATAATTGCACTAGAATAAAATTGTTGGAGGTTGCCTGTTTTGGGCTTGTTTTTATTGATCTGGTTGCTTATTTTAGACGAAAAATCTGGCAACACTGATCTGGTGAGTCACTGCAAATTTATGGCACCGTGGTTGCCTAGTCTGACATACTGACTGTCCTTATCAATGAAAAAATCGTGTGGTCCGACCTCGGCATAAAGCACTGTGGGAAGTTTAAACCTGGCTTTACTAACACAATGGCACATAGTACACACCACAGTTTAATAAAAGACACAATGACGAATGAAAAAAAAATCTGAATAAGGAAAATATGGAAGACTGTTCATAGAAATCAACAGCCTTGTTCTAACCCATTCGTGACCCATATTAGAATGAGGAATAATTACATTTTGAGGGCAGAGAGGAGTGATTGTGCGCCGTATGTTTCTGATATATGACTGTCGTTTTTGCCTTTTGAGCTCTGCTATCTAGCTCACTAAGATTAGTCGGGTCTGTAATCTATTGATCCCATGGGAACGTTTCTCAATAAGTCTCTGAATGGCTTCCTACTTAAACCCTCATCAAAGGCTGAGGCAGCGTGCCCTGCCGAGCTGTTTATGTCAATACAGTTAATGTGATGCACTTCACGGCTCCCCCCGCAGACACGAGCAGAAGAAACACAAGTGAATTTATAAATATCGAGAGAGAGTAAAAAATGAAATAAAAGGAAATAAACCCTGAAGATGGAAACAAGGAGCGCTTGGGGACAAAATCAAGAAAATGTAAGACAAATCCCAGGGCTGAGCTCCAATTCTCCTGCTGTCATTTCACAATCCCCTCCCTCCCATTCTTCTTATGCTCCCAGTAAACACATCAGCATCCCTCCATTCACACAGCCCGGTCTTTGTTGCCTGGCGTCTCTGTGTCTTCCATTAATGGTATGGATAATGTATCACGGCATTGTGTGTGTGTGATCCTAACTGACAGTAAAAAGGATAAATGCCATGAATAAGCTCTTTGCGGAGCATCAGCCATGACCTTTGGCACAAGGAGCTCGCAGCAGTAGGTGCCTGACACACATCAGTAAATATGAAGCATCATCAAACGAACATGGCGTGCACTTGATACTGAAATGAAGGTGATGAAAATGAGTCGATACTCTCATGATGTCAGTGTGAGTCAGTGTGATGGAGTGAAGACGAGTGACAGTGTGACGTGTACTATAACAAAAAGAGGTTTTATCCATCCATCCTTTTTCCACCGCTTTTCCAGGGCCGAGTTGCAGGGGCTGCAAGCCAAGCAGGTCAGCCCAGACTTCCCTCTCCCCTGCCACAATTTCCAGTTCCTTCTTGGGGATTCCAACGCATTGCAAGGCCAGATGGGATATGTAATTTCAAGGTCTGCCCTGGGGTCTCCTCCCAGTTGGGCGTGCCTGGAACATCTCCACATGAAGACGACCAGGAGGCTTCCTAATTAGATGTCTGAACCACCTCAAATGACTTCTTTCAATGTGAAGGAGCAGTGGATGTCTGAGGTGAGAAGTAGGTTTTAGTCTCTGCTTTAAGTTTATATTTGTAATTATGATAGTGGGACCATTACTTAAACTCCAACAAGTTTGGTAATTCAGTATTTGCTCCAATGCCTCAAGATCACTGTTGAATATCTTGTTTTCTAGACTACCATGACTACCACCATATTAGGTATACCCATTCAACAGCTCATTAATGCAAGCAGTTCATCATCGCATGGCAGTAACTCAATGCATTTAGCCATGTAGACATGATTAAGAAGACCTGCTGAAGTTCCAACAGCCCAGAATAAGGAGAAAGGTCATTTTAGTGACTTTGCATGATTCCTGACCAGACAGGCTGGTCTTAATATTTCAGAAGCTGCTGATCTACTGCAGTTTTCAAGCACAACCATCAACAGGGTTTACAGAGAATGGTCCCAATAAGAGAAGACATCCAGTGAGCAGCAGCTTTCTGGGGAAAAAAGGCCTTGTTGATGCCAAAGGTGACAGGAGAATGGTCAGTGTTTCCACATACCAGGAAGACAGTTCTAACTCATATAGCAACTTGTTTCAGCCAATATGCAGAAGATACTCAGCACTATGAATCTCAAACAGATGGTCTACAGCAGCAGAAGACCGCACAGGTGCCACTCCTGTCAGTGAAGAACAGGAAACTGGAGCAACATGTCTAACAGGACAATAGAAGACTGTAAAAATGCTGCCTTATTTGATGAGTCTGGATTTCTGCTGCAACATTCAGATGGTAGGATCAGAATTCGATGTAAACAACATCATGGCTCCATCCTGGCTTGTATTGGCTGCTCAGACTTTTTTTTTGGCACAGTTTGGGCCCCTTAGTGCCATTGAGCAAATGTCACACCCTACCAGAGAACTGTTGTCCATCCCTTTATAACCACAATGTGCCCATCTTCCAGTGTATACTACCATCAGGATAATGTGCCATGTCCCAAAGCTCAAACCATCTCCAGCTGCTTTCTTGAACATGATAATGGATTCACTGGCCTCCAAAGTCACTAGATCTTAGTCCAGCTGAGCACCTTCAGCATGTGGTAGAGCTGGAGATTTGTGTCATGAATGTGCAGCAGACAAATCTGCAGCAACTGTCTGATATCATATCAGTATGAACCAAAAATTCTCACTTGTTTTCAGCACCATGTTGAGTTTTTGAGACAGAGAATGAGGACTAACCTTGCAGTGTAGCTGGATCCACCTGATTAAATGTCTGTAATCAGGCAGATCCATCTTGCCAAGCTCCAATCTACAATGATTGCGCACGGCCCTCCAACTAGCATCCTTTAGCAGAGATGCTAACAACTTCAATAGCAGTTTTATCAGTTCTGGATCACATTTCTTTATTAAATGAAAAAAAAAAAACTGAAAGCATTTTCCCTCCTCTTCCAACATGTTCTTGCAAATTGTTCTACAATGGGGCTTATGTTTTGTGCTTTACACCTCGGCAGTGGAGTTCGCCTACTACATTTTGTGAAAGGCCTAAAATGATTTTGATTGATAGAAAACTCATCCAACCACCGGCTGGATATTCTTTTGAAAGGTTCTGCCCATCACCACTCACTTTCTATGGGCTCTTTCCTAGATGGATGAGTGAAATATTTAACCAGTTGATCTGGTGTGTCAGGTTAAATGAAGACAGTTCAAAAGAAAAAAGGGTGCCCATCCCGGGTCATACCTGATACAGAGGTTTGTGAGCTTATATCAATATAATCTAAGGTAATGAATATTTTCACTGAAAACAATAACAAGAAGAAATGAGCATGCTGTTACCCTGCATTGCTCACTCTTAGAACTAGAAAGCTGAACATGACCTTTACTTTATTGATTGGTTTTAACAGAACAAACTAGTTCAAACCCTAAAAGTTTCCAAAGCTGTTTCCTGTCTTCAGAGGGTTACATGTGGAGTTTTGACTTTGTCCCTGCATGTAGCTCTCAGTGTGTGATGCACTTTAGTAAGTTTAGCTCAGAGAAGTATGAGAAACAAGCTCCTGCAGAGGGATTTGTCTGCAGGGCTGCCATGTGAGGCCAGTTATCAACCTGAGCTGCTTTAAGGGTCACTGTTGAGCAGTGGCAATATATAAAATGAAAGCTGTCTGTGATATTTCTTGCAGTTTGGTTTATTTTACCATGTGGAACCAGTTTTTGTCTGAAAACTTTGGCAACCCCTCTGAGTGTGGACATGCTGACTGCTCTGTCACACCTGAATCCAAACTTTTAATGCAGTAAACCCAGTGAAATTACACTAATAACATTATCCTTAATGCTTATCATATTATATCTAAGATGTTCCATTTTTGTAAAATATGTCTAGAGCTATATCCACAGTTATTCCATGTTTGTTTTGACTACCCCCTTTGTACTCAACAGTCAATAAATAACCATCGCAGCACGCAGAGAAATGCTTTATCTTTCCCCTCTGCGCTGCATGTGTGGGAGTCCATCTGTTCATCTCAATAGCAGACGTGATAGATGCAGTGCTGGGATTATTGTACACTGTGACGGAAGAACTGCATTTCCAGCTTATCTTCCCAGCGGCCATTCATATTGCCTACTTGGCAAAGTATCCTGCTTTAGACCCAAAGAACTGATTAACCAAGAGGGGCCTGTGATTGTCACTGAGCTTCAAGCCAAACACCCGCCCTTCTTCCCCAGACCCACATTTATTTTAATTTTGGCCACCGCTGCACATCAGGACAGCTCTGAATTAAAATTCAGCTGTATCAACAACATTCATTCAGCCGGTTTAACAATGAGTCAACAATGAGAATGTGGGATGAATGCGCTTGATAGTGCAGATATTCAATTATGATGGATTGAAAGACGGCTTAGTGCGCATAAAGCTGCTGCTCTTCCCTATTGGGTTGTTTATTTTTGGCTTATTGTTCGCTGCCTTAGAGTGGATCGTTAAAATGGTCTAATAAGCAGGATGACATTCTTCCCTTAGCTTCAGAAACTGTCTCACAGTGCTTCTGCATACAGTTAGAGTAATTCCAAGTGGGTGGATTACGGATGCCAAAGACTTGATGTTTGATGATCCGCTGTTTGATTTGCCTCTGAAAAAAACTTCACCTGAAAAGAAATTACTCAAATATTTCCCCAGGGAAAAGTTTAAAATACCAAGGCTTACTTTGGGTTAGCAAACTCTAGTTAACCTGAACATAGTCCTCAGTGGCAAATTACCATCAGCATCTGTGCCGTAAATTGAATAACTTAATGGTTAGAGACACAGACAGCTCAGGTATTTAATCTGCAGCTCAGATAAGAGTCCAGTCTTCGACATGATTTACCTAAAATATGAAACCTGCCCAACCTTATATGATTAACAAATCATTTTGTCTTCCAATTGTTGGCAGGCATGTCAGACTTGATTTGTGAAAGTGACCGAAAAAGGAGAAAAGCTCTAAAGTGTATTCTTGAGTGTAAAAGTTATCATAATTGAAGACAATACATGTTAAATATGGTGATTTAAGGGTCTTCAGAGCTCATTATTAGCAATTTTAAAATTCTGAATACAAAGGTCTTTTTTCATTCATGTTTAAAATGAGCTCTTCAAATAGAATCGTTGATCAAATCAAGTTTAAATATTCGTCTTTTCTAGTCTCAAAATGTCATTGCTCTTATTTTAAGCAACATTCCCGCGGGAAGTCAAGGAAGGAATTTAATTTGATGATATTTAAAAGCAAAAATTAAGATCTTTATTGAGGACCTTTATTATTAATAAATCAAAAAAGATCTACAAGCAAAAATTTCTAAGGTGTTTTCAAATAAGCTGCACTAATACAGATGTAGATTTCACTTTTTGCAATGCATTTATTTTTATTGTTTAAAAGCAAAAACGAAAACCTTGATTATTAACATTTAATCAAAGTATTTATCAGCAAGAAAAAAATCTCTCATTTAATTTTCTTGCTCTGTTTGCAGATTTCTTTTCTTCTATGTCTGTTTATTACAAGCAATGGAAGCCTTATGCTTTATTTTGTATTCCTCGGAATAAGATGTAGCTTTAGATAAATGTAATAAGACATTTTTTTTGACACAGAACTAGACAAACACACTTGCTTAAATTGGAGTTTCTGCAGCAAAGGGATTTGCCTTCATGACGAATGGACACACTTGGTAAGGGCCCACCGTACCACCATTGATCTCACTTGTAATATACCACTTTGGCACGCACCAGCCTCTGGTCTCAGTGTGTTGGTATGCAAAACGTGGATTTAGGAGTTAAAAAGCAGTCCATCAGGAAAGCATGAAGGAAGTTGTCTAATGGAAGGGGAACATGAGGGAGAGGAGGGATGAAATTGCTCACTAATGGTCTCCCTCTCTCTCCCAGCTGTGAGAGCTGCAGCTGTCCGGGGGAGCTGAGACAAATAGAGGTGGCTCATGTGGGGACGGCAGCATCCAGACAACAGCTCACATTTTTCCCTTGCACACTATTTGGCCACAACAAATTAATTTCGGACCGCTTGGGAGGCAACGGGATCCAGCTGGGGTGTTGGCTAACAAACACGTTATGTATTTCCAGCGTGCCGCGCCGGCTCCATCACGACGACACGATTGAAAAGTTGAGCGAGTTGAAAATATATTTGCTCCAGATCTGTGACTCACTGCAGAGTGACCCAGAAACTGTGACTGAGGATGACTGGGAGGGGGAGATGGGAATGGAATTGATAACCAGCTCATGCTGGGTGAAAAGAAAAGTGCTCCTAGATCATCAGAAAAAGAATAATAATCTGCAGCCATCTCCAGCAGCACTGTGGCCCGCTCATCCTGATAACCAGAGTGGCTGGATTACATTTAGACAGACACTGAATGGGGCTCCCTGCCACAAGAGAAAAAAGAACAGATGATGAAAAATCAAATCCACTTGGCACGGAGTGAGCAGAGCTTTTTACATTATGAGAAGTGAACGGTCAAATAAAGTTCATATTGGGTATTCTTTACATCAGAAGTGACTGTCAGATGCAGCTTTCAGTGTAAATGCATAAATAAATGAGAGCCTTACATGTAAAGGGAATAAGTGCGATACATATGATCGAAGGCATGCATGCCCACAGGTGAAATTCACAATTTTTCTCTCACCTGCAAATCAGTCAATCAATCAATCAATCAATCAATCATACTTTGTATAGTGCCAGTTCATTACAAGTGTTATCTCAAGACACTTCACAATAGAGCAGGCTGAAGACAAACTCTTCATTTTATAGATACACATATATGCATATATACATATGTAAAATACACATATGCACACATACATATATCCAAGCCAACCAAACAGCAGAAAGGTTCGTCTGTAGGGGGCTTTACAGTAATGAAGAAAGAAAAAACCTGTTTAGCAGTAAGAAATCTTGAGTAGATCTAGTCTCATGTTTAACAGCCATCATACCAAAAACTGTGTTGGGTGTGTGGGTGAAGGAGGGGAGGTGGGCAGAGGCAAGTGGACTAAAGTAAGAACTGAAATGCCGCATCTTGTTTCCAAGAGGGTCCTCATGTAAACGTGGTTGCAGTGGTAGTTTTTATAGAAGTATAATCAATACGATCATGAAAAAAGTAATTCATCTAATATTTACATTAGCATCTATAATGATCATAAGGTAGATGACTGATGAGTGATGATAAGTGATGTCTTTTCTGCTGATAATTTGAGGGGGGTGCAAAAATTGAGATTTTATGATAGTGACAAACTTACAGATGCCCAGTCCTCATCATATTTGTCTCGTGTTTAATGTCAGTCTATTAAAGGTAAGCCCCTTGAGATGTGGCATCTCATTTTCAAGAAGGTCCTCATGCCTATATGGTCGTTAAGATAGTTACCATGTAGGTATGATTAAAGGGAAACGCCAAGATGGTCTCACTCCTGAGTCAGTGACAAGCAGGTAGACACCATTCTTTTGAAAAAAAGGAAGAGAAAGGCAGAGCTCGCCCCCCACGTACTAGCTTAGCTAAAACACTGGGAGTCAATGGGTAGCATTAGCCTGCCTCTGCCTACAGTCATCAGATAACTTTTCAGCAACTCTGAATGGAGTTTAGAGAGACTAAGTTTAGCACTATATTTAATTTTCTAACGAAATACAAACTAAACCCTGAAAAAAATCATCTTTGTCCTCTCTTACAAAGTCGGCCATAATGGTACCAATGTTCTTCTACTCATAAACAGAGACTTTGTTTTGTTGACCTACTTACAAGCACATCCGAGGTGGTTTGTGCATGCACTCTGTGGTTTAGTTTTGTTTGTATTTCATTAAAAAACTAGAAAGCACTCGGAGAGTGCAGACCTCCGCCAAGCGCCACAGTTCCCCCTATTTGTCATTTGAACCATAAATATTAGTCCCACATTTATTTTGACCACATTTTTAGATTCCTTGACCATGAAAACAAACCATTGGCAACTGAATCCATAATGATACCAACATTAGTTCAGCAGTTATTCACGAAAATTGCATTTTCGTAATGGCGGTTTTCTTCTGGATCTAGCTCCCTAGCTTTTGAAGATACAGCAAATCCGTTGGCACCTTCCAAATTCCATAATGCCTTGGCTGTTTAATGGTGTTTGTTGCGTGTTTATAGCTTCATTTGTTCTCTTCGTATGATGAAAATTCCCAAGGTCCCCTATTTTTTCATATTCTGGATCATAGTATCCGGAATTATTCCTTTATCCGGATCAGTCTTTCATATACTGTAGAGCATGTTAGAAACTTGTCCTTTTTTTCCCCCCCAAGTGCCCTGGCCACTATTTGTGGAGTTATATGCACAAATGTCAAAAATGGCCCTATCTCCCAATGTTAAAGAATCCTTTAAAAAATTCCTGGATCCAGACAGAGATCTGGATCGCTTCCAAAATCTAACCATTTGTTCCTTATCCCAATCCAGACATTCCCTGAAAATTTCAGCAATATCGGTCCATAACTTTTTGAGTAATATTGCTAACTAACTAACAGACAGACAGACAAACAAACCCTCCCAAAAACATAACCTCCTTGGCAGAGGTAATTACTTAAAGTGCTAATCTTAGTGTAGAAATAGATAACATAATGTGTTAAAAATTTTTTTTTTAAAAGTGTCACAACAAGTACACAGGATTGTTTAGAGTTGCTGAGGAGTTTATCTGATGAATGCAGGCAGAGGCAGGCTAACACTACCCATTGACTCCCAGTGTTTTAGCTTAGCTAGTAAGCGGTGAGTGAGCTCTGCCCGTCTCTTCCTTGTTACTGCAAGCACAGTTAAGAGAATGGTGTCCATCTGCTTGTGATGGACTTGGGAGTGAGGCAAGACACGAAACGAAATAAAAAAACGTTGGTGTATCCCTTTAATACAACCATCAATAGACAGGTCATTCTAACATTAACATTAACATCTACAATAAATAATCTGTGGAGGACTGACTGATGTTGATTAATATAGCAGCATATGGCTGAACTGCCATTAAATTGCTTTTTGCCATCCCCCTTAATTGAATTTTGGAAAATATTTCAACAATAAAGGCAGAAAAACAACACGAGCCACAGGACTTAAACTAACAAACATATTTACCTGCTAACAAAGGCTGATGTATTGACACACACACAAACTTTTCAATTTCCAATAAGCACACAAGAACAATCAACATCCATGAGGTTATATCCTGGAAGTCATAAATAGGTTGTGACTTTACTGTAGTGACTCCCAGATGAACTTATATTTCACTTATGTTGTTTTGTGTTTGTTTCCTGCAAACAAAAATATCAGTATTTATTCAGGAGCAGTCTGTCTGTGACCTAAATAAATCATGCTTCCTCTCATTTGGAAGTGGAGCTATAGGAGCCGCTGGATGATGACGGCCTTTGAACTATTCCTCCCAGACTGATGACTGGTTATTAATTCATCCATTCTTTTGAAAAGAGGGCCTCATTATCATCCCAATATCAGCCCGTCCCGCGAGAAGTTGCAGAGCGAAGCCGTCAAGATTTTGCGCTCCAGCTTCACAGGCTTGTCAAATTAAAAGGGCCTGCCAGTGACACTTTGAGGATGGCTCTCCAAAACAAAAAAAAAAAGATGAATTATGTAAGAGGACTTTGAATATTGCATAGCAGAGGAGGGTGTCCCATATGCCCGCCATTTCCACACAAGACATCAATTGGAATTGGCTCACACCGGCACAGTACAGCCGCGGTTAACTCTGCTTCCTCTCCCTGATATCAGTGTGAGCGCTGCAGAGTCGGCTCCGTGAGAGAAAGGCTTCGAGAGATAAGGAGAGAGGAGACAATCACAGGGAGAGGGAATGAGATCTGCATTTGGAGAGTGGACTCGGATAACATCACAGGATCTTGGCAGATGAGCAGGATTCTCAGAAAAAGGAAAGAAAAACAGCCTGTGTGTGATTTTTGACCAAAAGTGAGCCTAATTTTTGTCATGTATTAACAAAAACAGGATGGCAGGGAATCACTTGACACACATGTACAACCTCACAAATATTTGCCACCTGGAAACCAACTGATCTTAAATGAGCCAATCGAATTAGTACTGCCCAAAACACCACCTACTCTGCTGCTCTGTACTCCAGTGTATACTGTCTTAGACTATGTTAATGCTGTAAATATTATCCTTATTTTACTGAGATTTTATTTTTATGTTTGTACTGTAAGGAATTATCTTATTTTTTATTTAGACTTCATAAGCCTTCGATTATGGTGATGTTGTAAATATCTTTATTTTGTACTTTGTTTTATTTTATTTTTTGACACTGTGCTTCTTACCGCCTTATTTATTGCCTTTATATTTCTATATGACTGACACTGGGACCTCTGTAACTAATTTTGTTCTTTTGTCATGTAAGTGCAGACTGGAATGACAAATAAAACTCCATTGACTCTTTCACAAATCTGTTTCATGCAGCAGGCAAAGGTCTACTACTTTGTTAGATAAACACGCTCAACTGCTCGTCAGTGCAAAAAGCTGATCATATGGCAGGTGCGTCATACAGGCACCAGACGACCTGGTGAAGCTCAAACTCAGCATCAGGATGAAGGAAAAGGATGGTTTAAGTGCATTGACATGTGACAGACCAGTCAGAAACTACTGATCTACTGAGACTTTTATTCACAACTAGAAAAATTGCATTTCCTTACAGCAAGTGCGTGGAAATGCTGAGTCCGAATGCTGAAAATGTGAACTGAAATAGCTAAAAGCAGTGTGAGAAAAGCTGAAATGTGAAAATGTGACATAAAATAGTCCGAAGCAGTAAAGCAAAGCTGAAAATGTGTAAAATGTGTAACAAAAACTGTTTACAGTTATGAAAGAAAGCTTAAAATGAAAACATGTAAAAATAACATTGCAGAGAGCTGCATACATTTTTATCCACCCTGAAGAAGTTGTAACCTATGATTAAAAGAGTTAAATTTGTAATGCCTGAAATGCCAAAAATTTTAATCAGTAGCAGAAGTGTGAAATATGTTATTAAATGTGCATTGGAAAGAAAGGAAAAATCAAAGTTGTATGGAAGTGAAAGCTTGAATGAGTGAAAACCTGCAATGTCCAGACTGAGGAAAGCAGACAGATGCTATCTGTATTGGACACACAGTTGAGACGTCCAAATGACTTCGCTGGGATTTGAACCTGAACCGGAGGGACAGTCAGCAGTGTTACCGCTGAGCTAAAGAGGCAGCAACATGCCCATGCATCGGGACCAGACTTAATGTCACTCATATACGTGTAGAGAGCACAGACGTGGAGCTGGGTCTTTAGGTTAAAGAAGCTGTCGTTTTGCCAAAACCGTGATAACTCTCAAAAAAAGGACTGCACCGTTGTTGAAAGAGAGACTAATGCTCAGCTGCAAGCAGCTGTAGTAATCAAGCGCCTTCACTGAGGGCGCTTGATTACATCCTTGGTGATTTTCTTCACCAAGGATCACGATCCCCGGGGCAATAAGCAACGTTTTAGCCGCTAGGCCATAAGACATACACATGCATAAAGAAGAGGAGCAGAGTATTTAATGTCACTGTTATGAGTGTACAGAGCGGGGAAGTCAAGCTGGGTACTTCTGGGTAAACAAGCTGTCGCTGTGCCAAAACCAGGATAGCCATCAAAAAAAGGGTTGCACCGTGAGCATCCCAAGAACCAGCTGAAACAATTGATGTAAGTTTTATGTTTGTACTGAGTTTAAAGTGAAGCGATCAGCCCTCTGGGGAGAAGTGTTATAATGGCAGCAGATGGAAGAGTTTGTGGGATACCCGTGGCTCTGAAGCTCACTGAGACAAAACGATGTCAATGTAGAGTTTGAAACCAATTTCATGTGAAAGAGGAGAAGTGTTGCTTAAACAGTGATATCTCAAAAACCGCAGAAGATAGCAAAAAGCTGAACACATGTAAAAATAGTTGAGAAGCCAGTAAATCCGTTAAAGCAAGAATGAATGAAGTCTGTAGGTGGAAGTATAACTAATCTGTAGAGCGTGAAAGTTGAAGCACTTTTCAGCAGAACTGCAGTAATCGATTTCAATGGAAAAAAATCTGCAGAAAAGATTTTTTACCGTAAAAAGTGTAACTGTTAAACATGTGAAAAATACAAGCGCAATTCTCATGCTGCATTCTTCAATTTTTTGCTGAGTCAGCATTTCAACATAATAAAGTCGGGTAACAATATGTTATATATATATATATATATATATATATATATATATATATATATATATATATATATATATATATATATATATATATATATATATATATATATATATATATATATATACACACACATATATAGATATATAGATAGATATAGATATAGATATAGATATAGATATATATAGGTAGATAGATATAGATATAGATATAAGTATGTATATATATATATATATATATATATAGATATAGATATAGATATAGATAGATATATAGATAGATATATCAATCAAACTTTTTTATGAAGCACTTTTCATAAATAAAATGTAGCACAAACTGCTGAACATTCAAGTCCACAACAGATAAGAGACAGGGGGGAAATAATCATAATAATACAAGAATAAAATAAAATAAAATAATAAAAAATAGGAAACCCCACCCACCCTCCCAGCCAACATTTGACAGGAAGGGTCAAACCAACTGTAAAACAGTTAAAGTGTGGACAGAGGCTGCAGCAGCTCTACAGGAATGTTCTGAATGTTCTGAATGCACAGACGTGCAGATGTTCAGAGATGCTGCTACCAAGGTAAACCATATCGACATCGAAGAATCAATATCATCAGTAAATTTATACTAGGGCTGGGCTATATATGGATTAAATCGATCAAGTTGAATTATTTTCTGCAGAACATTTAAAAAGAAAAAAAAAAAACTTGATTTACTCCGATTGTAAGTTGTTGCAATGTTTGAAAATATAATTACCGAAAATGTACAGTTTTCATGATCATAAGCCTTGTCAGGTTTTGCACATGTTTAGGCCTTTATTTGTTTTTCAGAAGAAATTAAATATTGATCAGATGGTTTCATGTTGATATACTGTGAAAATAGCTCAAGCTTCAGTGTTTATGTAGACAGGCCTCCCCACGTTTAAACTACATAATCAACATATTATGATAAAATTACAGCATGCATTTTAACTAGTAGAGGGAAAGTCTGTTTGGTTTTGGAAAATATTCTGATAAAACAAAGGCAAAACTTGATTCATGTGTCTCTGTGTCACTTGGAAGGTTTCTTTTTTTTTAGAGGAAAAAAATGATTAAAATCATAAATTAAGTGTTGAGGAAAAAAATCTGGGATTTTGTTTTTAGGTCAATGTAACATCCACATAACTACTTGAAAAATCTCAAATTTACTGAGTTTGATTTGCTTTATTGTTTTCTAAATGCACTGGAATCAATGCGAAGATTGCCAAAGTTGGCTGTCAGCCATTCCCCCTGACCCATTGGCACTTTGCATTATGTATAAAAGTGCGTGATGTGGACCGCTCTGATGCATACTGCTAATTTTTCCAGAAGTAGGATGACATCCAGGTATTTAAGATAAGATAAGATAGAACTTTATTTATCCCTTGGGAGGATTTCTTCAGGGAAACTGATATTCCAGCAGCATTGTACAGAGCACAGGTATAAAAAAACACAGGATATCAAAAAGTAAAAAAAAAAAACAAACAAAAAAAAAAAACAATTAGTAGATAGAATATATGTATTCATAAATCTGAATAAATAATAATAATAATAACTAGAAAAATTGCATTTCCTTGCAGCAAATGCGTTGAAATGCTGAGTCTGAATGCTGAAAATGTGAAATGAAATAGCTAAAGGCAGTACAAACAAAGCTGAAAATGTGAAAGTGTGACATATAAATTTGGAAGCATTAGAGGAAAGCTGAAAACAGTGAAACATATGGGATAAAAATGTTTAAAGTTGTGAAAAAAAGCTTAAAAAAAAAACGTGAAAGAAAATAGAAAGCTGTAGAAGTGTTTGCCCACCCTGAAGAAGTTGTAATCAATGGTCAAAAGAGTTTAATTTGTAAGGCCTAAAATGACAAAGACTGTAATCAGTGGCCGAAATGTTTAAATATGTTATGAAATATGCATGATAAAAAAATAAAAAATAAAAGTTGTATAGAAGTGAAAGGTTGAATGAGTGACAACCTGTGACGTCCAGACTAATGCTCAGCCAGGGCTGCCAACTTTTCAAAAAACCTTGGAGTGAGATTTGGTGGAGCCAACCAACATGTTGCAGCATACACGGCAGGACAACATTCGGCACGTAATGTCTCATGTTGTGCAGGTTTAATCATACTATATAGCACTCAGAAGTAACAGAATGGTGCAAGTGCAATTAACTCAGGTACATGCAAAAAATAAAATCAAATAAAAATAAATGCTATATTGTTTTTCTATGTTGTCTGATACTTCCTCATATGACCTACATAGTGATATTAAACAATAACTGTGATCATGTCATTGCGTCTTATAAGTCTATATCCTACCTGTCTTCAGGTCTGTTTATGCACAACCAACAATTCCAAGACCAGTATTTTGTTCACCAAAAACACCGGTCTGATCACCACTACAGCAGCTTTACAAGAACTGAAAGCTCAATACATGTTCTAAAGCTAGAATAAATACTTTAATGAATAACCAAACTAAAAAAAAACTATACTGCATGATATTAAATGCTTTTTTTTTATCAGACTGTCAACAAGCAGCAACAAAACAAAATCAGAATGTCACAAAACTTAAAAATGCACAAAGCTATACACAACTAACCCCTTAAAGCCTGTTGTATCATATTTGATACATACTGTTGATACCTTTATCAAATCAATATGATCAACAAATTACTAAAAAAAAACATCTGAATACAATAGGATAAATGATGAAAATGTCCTCAAGTGGATTATCAGTTGCCAACAACATCTAATGAAACTTAGATTATGTTGGATGTCAGTAGAAAGTGAAATAAATATTTCAGCTCCAAAAAATGTGAATTTTCTGGCTATTATTTGTGCATTCAGGCTTTAAAGGGTTAAATTATGAAGTGCAATAAAATATGCATAATTAGGCTTGATTTAATTTTCCTTTAGTAAATGAAAAATGTTTTGGCATCATTGTGTAGGCTACAAGTCCACAACACTATGAACTATCCGGTATAAAAGCATCTGACTTGAAAATTAATGTAAACAGAGGTGATTTGAATTTGAGGACAATAAGGAGCGGACATTAACAGTCAGGATGTAATGAGAAACTGGATCTGTTCAAGTTAACATCTAAGTCAAAGTTATCACTACTTTATTTTTAAATCAATAAATCTATAATAGAACGTCAAACTCAAAGTAATAATAGCCTTAATTAATGCATTTTTAAGTCTGGGCAGGAATATCTGAGTAGAGAAATGTAAAACAGTGTAATATTTGTGTGTAGTCTGGTTTATTCTAATGGGTATACTCTGACTTACTCTGATGGATGTTTGTCCTCTTAGGGCCTCCATACACTGAAGACAATTTTGCCACATTTATACACCGTCCACTGAATACAGCTCTGAGACCCACTTAGGGGCCTCCACCCACAGGTGGAGAACAGCTGCACTAGTAGACTGTATTTGAAGCTTGGTCCTTCAAAGATTGTTCTTATATCATGGAGAATAAGTGATGGAGGATACCTCAGGATGAATTTATTATTTAGAAAACAGTGAGTGAGTGAAAACAAGAGCTGGAGTTTTGACTTTCCTTCCCCTGTGGCACCCCTGCTCAAAGGTCACAGCATGCTTTTATCCTGTGGTTTCTAGGGGTCAGTTAATCAGTGAATCAGGTCACTTAGGGAGATTCTTACAGTTATGGAAAGAGAAGGTATGAAAACCATGGAGTCACAAGTTAAAGCTGACATCCTACAGCCAACACATCCTGTAACAGCTGCCAGCCAAGCCATTTCTGTTAAGTGGTAGAAGATGGAGGGATGCTCAGTAGGTTTGCTTGTCTTTCACCCAAAAATGACATAAAAATGTCTTAAACTCATCCTGAGTTTAAGAAAAACAATTTAAAGTGCGACATATTAGTCAGATTCAGTTCAAGTGTTTTATGAACAAAGTTGATGAAGATACTTCCCAAAGTCATTCTGACAAAGAGAATGGGGGAAAGTACAGTGCTAGCCTCTGATCTGGAACAACAAAATGTTGGAAACTCAGCGGGGATACTGCAGTTTTCCATCAGAAATGAATCAAAGTTGTTTTCAAAAGACACTTGTAAAGGAAAACCCTAAAAAGTCTCATTTCCCACTGAAAGAAAACAGTTGAAATGGCTCCCTCAGAACAATATTCCACAATCTATTAGTTTTACTGCTAATCACTTTTCTCTTTCACGCTGCTGCTTTTATTGACCTTTTATCGGTAGCAGCAGTCTCCTGCTATTTCACCGTGTGCTGCGTTTTCCATCTTCTCCCTGCAGCAAAACAAAGACATAATTGAATTGCACCCAACAGGCCACCTGATAAGTCAATCTCATATTCAGAATTTTTGATGAAGCTTTCACCGTGCGACCCGGCATCCTTATTTTCTGCCCAGTAAGCCTCTGCCTGATTGTTATTATAATAATAACTGGAATGGTTACAATTGTTTTGCAGGGGACCATGAGGGAATGTGCTGCAGCTGTTTTTACTCCATTGAATTAAACAGTGAGACACAACAGCGGTAAATGGTGTCAGAAATGGAGATGGTACCACCGAGCTGGAAGTGAAGGACCAGAACTGCGATGTTTTACAGTTTGAGTCCTGATTTCTAAATTGCAGTTATTAAAGTTTGGCAATTATGGTGATTTAATATAGTGAGAATCTGAAGAGGTGTCAGAAATAACACGAAAAACCCTAAAAAGCAAAAACAAAACTAGAACTTGAGGATGTGTTTTTTTATGACTGTACACCGTGTAAGAGAGTCAAAGTACATTTGAGGGTCTCATGACCTCTGACCTCATACTCACAAATATCATCAGTTAATCTTTAAGACAGAGAGGAGACTTTTACAATGTCTGACAAATAACTCTTGGCATATCCTTGTTTCATGGTCATTTTTACATACATGCAAAGTTTGACAAACATCCCTCAAAGCATTCTCAATGACAAAACTGCTTCAAAAGCAAAGAGTGATGATGAGCCTTGTAACCTTGACAATGACCTAAGACCTTTAAAGACTGAAATGTTAATAATCAAATAAACACAAACTTCCACCAAAGCATTTCTAACACAGAAACCCTTTTTAAAGGTGTCTACAAATCTTTAAAAAAAAATCTGCAGGAACTGGATCCAGCTCACAACCTCAGTCACTGCTTCTCTGTGCCATGACCAACATACCCTGAAAATTTCATCAGAATTTGTTCAGGACTTTTTAACTTATCTTGCTCACAGACAAATGCAGGCAAAAACATTACCTCCTTGTAATTACATATTTGTGCTTGTTTTAACCAAAATCCCTGAGGAAATGCATGTCACATTAAACTTCAAAGCAAAGGGGGCACCAAGAGGATTGATGACCTTGAACTTTGACCTAAAACCTTTAAAATCTTACCAGATCATTCTGGTGTGATTGTGAGCTTTCATGAAAAGTTCAGAGAAAATTCCCATTGACCCTTGACCTCATACATCTAAAATCTAATAAATAAATCCTTGAGTTTAATTGAGTATTTCTGAAAAGTCTAAAGAAAAACATTCAGGGAGTGTTTTTTTTCTTAATATTACTTTCAAAAATGACTTTTACAAACAATTAGTAAAGACGAGTCATTTATTTGATTTCAATTTTCTGTAGCATTTTTGCAAGTGTCCAAATGTCAGACTAAGAGGCTCCATGACCTTAACTTTTGACTTATTACCTTCGAAGTCTTATCATTTGTTTCTTGTGTCATGTTGGATATTTGTGCAAAGTTTGAATAAAATAAAAAATATCCTTGACCTTACCATGACCTGTTTCGATTGTTTTTATCAAATGTTTTGGACCTCCTGCCCAGTAACCATGGATGTAAATGAGTTTTTTAGCTAATTCTGGCTCAACAGTTGTTGTTGTGCTCCTGTCAGATAAACTAATAAGTAAATAACAGGCTAAATTGAACCTTCAAAATGTTATTTCATCCTTGTGTCATGGTGGATATTTGTGCAAAGACTAAAGGAAATCCCATTAAATGTTCATGTGATTTCATGTTCATAATATTCATTTTACCAGCAATGGGTAAAAATGGCTCTCTGTTACACTGGTATGACCACCAAAATCAAATAAAATCATCCTTGAGTCAGACCAGACATTTACTCAGAGTTTGAGGAATGTGCCTTTTTTTAAGTATTCCTGTAAAATCATGTTTACAATCAAAGGAGGTCCGCAAGACTCCATCCCATGACCTTTGACCTCTTATATCCAAAATCTACTCATCACATTATTAAGCCTACATTGACTAATGGTCAAAGTTAAAGACAGCTTCTTGAAGACTCTCTTAGACATCACTGTCATAAGGTTTTGCAAGACGAAGGGACAGATACCCTGAAAACACAGCCTTAGTTGTTAAAGCTGTTAAAAAATGGTTAAGTATAAAAAATGTTCCAATAACAGAGGTTTCATATAGCAGGATGGGGCTGAGGTTTTCTTGAATGTATTCCAAATGCAGCTCTAATCCTATTCGGGGTGTGGTGTGGTGCTGTAAGAGATAAAAGAAGACTGATTGCAGATCTACAAATGTGATGATGACAACTGCCAGCTATTGCAAATAAAACCCTCCTCAGTAAAGAGCTTAACTTCAGCCTTTGTTGTGACAGGAAAAAAAAATCTAAGTTTGTTCTAAAAATAATTTTCAAGGATAAGGAGTCACAGAAAAGATAGTCAGTGAGACTGATTTAATGAAGACAGAGTTGAAGGAGGAAAAAAACTAATGGCATGAAGGGTTTCAGTGTAAGGTCATGAGAGATACACTATTATGACATCAGACATAAGGGTTTTTCTGTCCCTCTCATAGCCTTTTAATCAGGTAGTGCAAAAGTGAACAAATAAAAGCACGGTTGCTAGGACCTCTTTTGCACTTAAATAAGCCTGTGCTGCCAAACACACTCCTAAAAAAAAATTGAAACGTTATTTCAGTCATTAATTTCTCCTCTTTAATGATACCAGTTGGTACTGTATGTCATATAGTTGGAAAGCCTGATTTGTTACCTTTACAAGATACAACTTGTAAGGATTGCACATTCGTAGGATGAGCAACACAAACAGACAGAGACAGTCAAATGCCAGCAAAATCATAATCTCCATGGAGGAAGTGAAGAAATTTGTCTGAAATACTGTAAAGAAACTACCCAAAAACAAAACATATTGAAATGTAATTTTGCCTTGAACAGCAATTAAAGATTGGCAGATTACCTGAGTGCTGTTAAAGATCCATCACTTAGGAAAGTTCTGATAAGGCACATACTCAGTATCCACAGATTGGCTATAAAGAAGGGTCGTTGCAGAAAGAGTTGGCTCAAAAACACACACAGAGATTAAATATACAGGCAATTACCCCAAAATCTTAAATTTACTGGGAGTAAGGCAAAAGAGTGAGATTATTGCAGCCATACATATTGAACTATGAGATGACTTTACAACAACCACATCATCACTTTACATCAACCACAGGTGCACAAAGTAATACATATAAACATGCCCACATGCAAGAAAAGAAACGATTAAACAAAACTGCTCTGAAAACCTGCTAATGAAAGCTCTATAAATTAAATTGAGCTGAACTCAAGATGAAGCAGCCTTGAGTCTTTGGCTATAAAACAGTCTAGTATCACGCGAAGGTGCATTTTCTACAACACACTATCGACTGAGCCAGAGCTGTCCCACACGTCCACCATCTGTTGAGCATCTACGTGACGCATATCTAGACAGATCCTGGCATGTCCAGAGACAAATGTGGCATCAGGCCTCTGCTGAGTGGTCATCAGTTCCTATTGAGTCACTCTGACTGCTCACGCTCTGACGTCAGCGCAGTCCCTCATTTGTATAAAATCCACCATCGGAGTGGCGACCTGGCTGCCTTAAAACATGGTACCACCAGAAAGATAGAAGAGTGGAGAGATGTAGAATTGTGTGACAACAATTAAGAGTCAAACAAAATGGAGCAGAGCCAAAGCCGAGTCATCCTGTAGACCGGGGTCATCAACTATATTTGCACAAGGGCCTGTTTTTTGCTTGACAAGGTCTAACTAACAAACAGATGAAGCTGCTTCAGTTTTCCTCCTGCAGCAAGAGTCTGCAGACTTCCAGCCAAATTCCAGCCTTTTGGAGTCCCTCTACTTCTCTGGGGTGTGCCTAAATTCTATCATAAACACACCATTATTGGTTTAATCTATTGTTTTTCCAGTTTTTTGTATTTCATAGCCTTAAAAATTAGCATTAATTAATATGCCTTAATTTATAGTTATTTATATTTTTGTTAATATCTACCTTTTCAAACTGCTAGAAGAATCCTTATTTCCCTGAGGGAGTTTCCCAAATGGATTAATAAGGTTCTATCTAATCTAATCTAATCTAATCTAAAACATCGTTACATATCACTCACATTATATGGGGCAATAAATATATTTTGCCCTCTGCTTTCTGGAGCTGTCATTATTTCCATCACTGGTTTTGACTCTCAGTTTACTCCTTCCTTGAGTTAAATAGTAACCAATCAAACATGGAGTCTTTCCTAATAAAACTGCTTCATTCACAATTGTTGTGGGGGTTTTACCCATAATTATAGGGATGCAAGGACAAAAAAATCCTTAAAAACTAGAGCATATTTTTCCCACCCCTCACATTTTCAAATTTTGAAAATATTCTGGGGGCAAGATGGGAAGCTGTTGAGGGCCTGATGTGGCCCCCGGGCTGACAGTTGATCACAGCTGTAGAAGATAACATGTTATCAGTCATGATTTGAAAGGTGTTCTGGTATTTTTTTACTCTATTTTTGATTCTAAAAACTGTACGAGTAAAAGGTTTTGCTGCATTGACTGCTTTGGTCTGCAGCCATGAGCGTGATAATTCTTCTGGAGAAAGTGCACACAATCAGACCATCTAAAAGTGTCTGTACCAATGTCAGGCTTGGATTGGTTAAGAAACACATACTCACTTTTGCCAACGTCACTGTCATCACATCAGTTGTTACATGCAGTCAGCTTCAGTCGTGTAGTCTGTCATGTTCTTCGGGAAAGTCACTGCACAAACTTATGGCTCCGTGGTCACCTAGTCTGACATACCAACAAAAAGATCATGTAGTCTGACCTCGGCAATAATTTTTTTCTGCAAGATGTGCTGGTCAGAGTATTTCAGATAGTACTGATCTACTGGGATTTTACACACAAGCATTGCCAGGGTTGAGAGAAAATGGCAGAAAAAGAGAAAATATCCAGTGAGAGGCAGTTCTCAGGGTGAAAATGCCTTGTTGATGCCAGAGGTCAGAGTAAAGTGGCCAAAATGACTCAAGGTGGCAGAACCGAAGTGGTGCCCAAGAACATGATAAATCTTGAAGTAGATGGGCTACAGCAGCAGAAGACCTCATCAGGTGCCTCTCCTGTCAGTTAAGAACAAGAAATCTGTGGCTAGAGTTTGTACAGACTCACCAAATTTGAGCGAAAAAGACTTGGTCTTGGTCTGATAAATCTCTATATGCCTCTACTTTCAGATGGTTGGCCATAAACATTAGGAAAGCATGAATCCATCCTCCCTTGTATTGATGGTCCAGACTGGTGGTGGTGAAATGGTGTAGGGTAATTTTCTTGGCACACTTTGGGCCCCTCAGTACCAACTGAGCATCATTTAAGTAACACAGACTACCTGAGTATTGTTGCTGACCATATCCATCTCTTTATGACCACGTGTACCACTTTCTGATGGAGACTTTCAGCAGGATTACAAGCCACTTTAAAAAGCTTGAATTAACTCTAACTTTTAGATTTATAAAGCGTGCACGTACGTCCTACGTCTGTTTCCATTTATAATTCACAATCAACTCTAAATCTTGCACATGAGGGAACGCTTTGCCCCGCCCACATGGTGCCTATAAAAGGTCAGGGGAGCGCCCTTGATGAATCTTAAATGATACCCATTTCATGATGGACCGAGAGGGAGAACAAAAGAAAAAAAGAAATTTCACTAAATGTGAGGTCGACATACAGTAGTAATAGGTGGGCTCAGTTCAGGCATCACTAATGCCAGAAAGGCAAAAGACTAGAAGCATGTGTCTGATGCTGTAAATAAGGCTGCCTCAGAGGGTCGGACTGTGGCTGAAGTAAAAAAGAAATGGTCCGACATAAAAGTGGAGGTGAAAAGGCAAATCGCTCTCCATAGAAAGAGTGTCTGAGCAACAGGTGAGGGAAAGGGCACACCGGACCTCACCCCACAGACTAAAAGCTGTCAGGGATCATCGGCGAATCCCTCCTGGGCCGTGTGGTGACGGAGGTGGAGGGGACATCAATGCACCAAATGCGCCGGAGTCTCCCGTGCGTCACGTCCTCCAGCAGAGTCAGATAAGCCACTGTGCTTCTTTACGCATTGTGAGTGCGTGCTACAGGTGTTGTAGCCTAACTGATCAGCAGTTTTGTGCAACGATCATGTCGTTTTAATTACCATTATTATTAATATAAAACTATTTGTATGGCACACTTTTGGAACACGGTTGTAGTCCGCCTTATTGTTTATGTGAATGGATTTCATAAAAACATGTAAGGTTTGTTTTGCAAGGACAGAACATAATTGATTCAATGCTATAAGCTACGTGCGTGGGAGCACGTGCGAGCATGCATTCACGAAGTCCCTGGAGCATCAATATAAGTTTTCCTCTTTTTTCGTTTTTGTAGTTATATCCTTCATATACGATATGTGTTGTGAAATGTGTAATATTCGATTATTTCACACAAATGTATCAGTTTCACAGAGCTGTCTTTGATTTCATCCTTCCACTGTTGGGGTCACAATTTCCGTTTTGTCCAGATTTTGTGCATATGGCAGGGTCAGAGCTGCCGTGGAGGTGCGCACATTCTCCCGTCAAGTTTGTTTTTTATAAATCCCAAACATTGCTTACAAGTGGCGTATGCTTTCTTTGTGCATAAGCAAGCTTTATAAATGAGGACCCAGATCTCGATCCAGTAGCGCACCTTTGGGGTGTCCTATCATGTCAGTTAGGACCAAAATTTCTGAAGGATGTTTCCAGCACCTTGTTAAATCAATGCCATGGAAACTTAAGACAGCTCTGAAGGCAAAAGAGGGTCAAATTCAGACCCTGCACAGTGTGATTGTTCATTTATTCATATATTTAGGTCCATTTCCTCATGAAAGTCTGTGTGCATCAGTTATTTTTTCAAGATCCTAAGAAATGAACTTGTTTTCATGGAGAAACCATTAATTTCCTAAATTAATTAAATAATTCAGTGAAACCCTTGAATGAAACAACGAAGATTAACGTTTTCCAAGAAATATTACCAAACCAAAAACATAATAAATTAAATAAAATGGTCAATTTTCTGTGTAACGCTTCCAAAATAACCAACAACCATACTTCAAGAAGTAGAATAAGAGCAAAGCTGCTTTAAATCCCAACTTTCCTTTAACGACATTGTAGATTAAACAAAGCAGCCAATTAAAAAACTATTACCTGACTTCCAAGTCATTTTCTCTGAGCCAATATTGACATACATGATTTGCATATAAGTAATCAGGTCACTGTCTTATTAGGATTATGTGCCAAACTGTCATGCTGTTGCAAACGGAGCTGCTGCTTGGGCTCTGTTGTATTTAATGGGGATCTAGACCTTTTTCCTTTTTTTCCTTCAGTAGCCGTGCCCATGAGGGAATCAACGGCACAGCAAATCAGAGCTCACAGCATTAACACATTAAAGTCACAGTCAAAAAAATTAAAGGTTTCAAAACAGATGGTCTTATTTTATGCAAATGCTATTATGCAAAACTTCGTCTGAGGGCTTCTGTTTTTATCCGCCTTTTAATTGGCGAAGAAGAGAGAGAGGTGCCAGACGATGCAGGTGGCAAGGTAGCCCCGCTTTCTTTTGTCACATCCTGAGAGAGACTTTTCAGGGAATTTTTATTTAGTGTTATTTCCACCAGGGCCCCGCCGCAGCCATCTGCACGCCGAGCGGGGAGCCCATTGAGCTCGGTGTGAGGATGTGGATCCTCAAAGCCCGCTCAACTGGTAATGTAGCACACTTTGGCTCGCAGCGGGGACGCGGCTCACCGAGGCAACCACGGCTGAGAACTTTGGTAATAAGAAGGTGAGCATTATCCACCAGGCTGCTCCACTCCCTCCTTTGTGCCCAGAGCGCTCTTGTCTGCTGATTAGCTCGGTGCAGTCTGGAGTATGTCAGGACAATTAGGAAATATGATCTGGACGGCTCTTCGTCTGGAACAGTCTGTTTAAGATGTTACAAACTGAGTAATAAACATTTAAGCTTCTGATGTAAAGGCCCCGAAATAAAACATCCCAACTGTATTCATTTTAACTGTCTTGTAAAGAGATGGTGCCTCGTAGATATGGTGTAACAATAAACACACACAATAAAAAGACGACTTAATGGGACCTTTAAACACTTTATAAATCACCACAACAGATGCAACTGTGGCATGACATCAGCTGGAATAAAAGCAAAGCTGCTTACTGGTGCCAAACACCAGCACAGGGGCATCAGTGTATACTCTAAGAAATGATGTTGGTTAAAGAAAGAAAGTTACGAGTCGTCTTCTTGATAAAACATTAAAATATTGTTGTATTATCTTTACATGACGTCCCATGAATCTCTTCTCTTTTGTTTTTTAAGTTTGGTTTCCTGGAGCTATCTTCAGTACTGTCTCATCGTCTTCTGTTGTCGTTCTGTGGGTATCACTATAGTTTTAGGCCACTTTATTAGGAACACCTTGCTAGCTCTGGGTTAAGCTCTCTTTTGCCATGACAGCTAAGTGAATTTGTTGTGGCACAGATTCAACAAGGAATCTGGAAACATTCCTCAGAGATTTGGTCCATATTGACATGCTAACATCACAACGTTCCTGCAGATTTGTCAGCTGCACATCCGCAATGTGAATCTCCTGTTTCACCACATCTCTAAGGTGCTCTCATGGATTAAGATCTGGTGACTGTGGAGGCCACTCGAGTACAGTGAACTTACTGGAATGTTCAAGAAACCAGTTTGAGATGATTTGCACTTTGTGACTTCAAGTGATATCCTGCTGGTGGTAGCCATCAGAGGACCCAACAATTTCTGAACAGGGCCCAACAAATTCTGAAGTGCCCTGATCACCCTCTGTTTGCTGAATTTGATCTTCTTCCTTCTGCCCGACGTAACAGATTGCCTAGAACCAAGACAAGGTGTGCAAGAACTTCTTTTATTCCGGTTACCACTGACAACCTTAACTCATTGGCCTGACCAGTTTTCTTGTGTTTTCTTTATGCACATTGTGGATAAGATTGATTTTTAGACTGTAATCCTTGACAATTTATTGATTATTTATTGATTCTCTTTTTTAATTTGCTTTACCTTGACTATTCATCATTGCTGTTCATTTATCTACAGCATAGCACATTAACGAGTGATGCACTTTATGGAGCTTTGTCTGATTCTTTAGCCTTTGGTATTTTGTGGTTTAAGTGTCTTCTTTTTCACTTGTGCTCAGGATTTTTCCTGATTTTCCTAATGCCCGTATTTTTTATGTTTTAGCAACTGGTGTGCTGATGCCTGCTGCAAAACAAATTTCCCACAGGATATTAATAATGTTGAAGTTGAGGTTGGACCACACCATTAAAACTACCAGCCTGAACCGTTGATACAAGGCAGGATGGATCGATACTTTTATGCTTTTCACACCAAATATTGACCCTACCATCTGAATGTTACAGCAGCATTTTGCCATTTACCTTCAATTGTCCAATTTCGTTGAGCCTGTGTGCATTGTTGCCTCAGTTTCCCTTTCCTAGCTAACTTGGGTGGCACCCTGTGTGGTCTTCTGCCACTGTAGCCCGTCTGCTCCAATATTCTGTAGACCTTGAATGTGATGAGTGGTAATTTTAGTTATCAACTATACTTATTTGTGTATAATGCAGTACTGGTTACTCATGATGAATCAAATTTAGCAGTTGTTGTTATGTTTTCTTCATATTTCCAATTTTTTTTTTTTTTTTTTTTTTAATGGCTGGTGGGTCACATTGAGTGAGGTGGAGGGGCCGCATGTGGCCCCGGGCAACCAGTTGCCTACCCCTGCTCTGTAGAGAAGTTTTTGGACCCTATGGAGGGAGTCTCAGACTTATGAGCAGCACATGCAAACCCGCCTCAATCATTCCTGATGGATTCCAGTTTTTTTGGACGCTGATCAGACAAACACATTCAGAGGACGTACATGACTTTGAAATCCCTTAAACATTTAAGTCCTTCATTCTCAAACATTAATGACTGCGTTTGATGTCCGCCTCTTGCCCCAACATCAATCTCTCTGGAAATGTGCTCCTCATAAGTGAAATCAGGGATATTCTTGTGACGCTTTCCTTTTTTTTTTTTTTTTTTTGACTCTGGAGAATGTCTTGTGTTTTTTGGGCGTCAGTCATCTGCTCACCAGGGGATGCGAATTACAGGAAATGGCGCGATTAACTGTTGGCACGCACTTTACACATAAAGAACATATGTGGGGCTGCTGTATCTGTGGTAACCTCTTAAAAGTGAAAGCAAAACATCCCCTCTCTGGCAGCAGAGATGGGCTTTTGGCTTGTGTGGACACTTTTTCATATCATGCTCAGTTTTCCAACAAAAGAACAAAAACAGCCGATTATGAATTTTCACTTTCACTGAATGTTTTCCATTGCTGTCGTCCAAAAAAGCTCCATAAAAGAATCACATGCTTTTCATGCACTCTTTTATGAATTTAATATGGGGGAGAGTAACAGAGACACAAGCTGTTTCTGCCTCTGAGAGCTTGTAAAGGGTAACAAAGCAAACACAAGGTAACACTAGATGCCATGATCTGACTGCAGCCTGACCTCTGGGGATGCCACAAACAGCACAGCAACACCTCTGACTCTATAAATATGTAAAAGCCTTGGCATGTTTCTGGGCTCCTGTTGAGCTCTGGGCCTGTGAATCGTTCTGCCACGCCCCCTCCCCTCCTGCAGTGCTGCCCCTGTTGGCCTCTTTGAGGAACAGTGAGAGTAAACAACGTAAATAAGTCATGATGAACAGGACGGGCTGGCATATGCCCACACAGACTGAGGAAAAAGAATACAAAGTGCAGCCCTGGGGTGCTGGTTTGGTGGAGTGGTGAGCAACCAGGCACGACCCATTCTGCCCAGGTTCGAACTGAGCCTGTGGCCAGTTTGCAAAATGTCCCTCCCTACTCTCTCTTGCCCACTTTCACAAGACTATCCACTGTCTCTCTCCCTAAACCCTGAACAGGTGAGAAGTGCTGCTCTGTGATGGAGGTGCTCTTATATTGGAGTGTTGCCACACCTGAGGGCTGTTTTTGGACTGAACTCTGGACCTGTATTTTGCATTTTTGCATCAATACCTCAGGTTTTATCTGTGTTCACAAGAGGGCACTTACAAGCAGACCAAAACATGTGATATGTAAGAAAATTACACCTGATTGGTTGAAATTTTACGGAAAAAAAAACATATGTGGCTGCTCAATATGCCTCGAAACAGTATAGTTATCAGTTACAATAATCATAATTAATATGATTATAAGGCTTATATAGCAATATTGACAACTGGTATGGGTTCCTTTGCATGTGTGAGCTGCAGAACTTGAACAGGATTGATTAGGGCCAGAGTCCACAGGCAGCATAATCAGAAAATAAAAAATAATATCAGAACTAGAAAGCACTCTGAGAGCGCAAACCTCTCCAAGGTAGCTGACATATTGCTGTTACATCTATAAGCAATAGTTCCATGATAAAGTGACTATCATAATTTGATTAATTGAACCTGAAAACCCACACTTAGCACTCAGAATCATGTTGATATCATTATTAGTTAGACAGTTATTGAGCAGAAACGATTGTTTGCTAATGGTGGTTATCTGGATCACCACCAAAATCTAATCATTTTTAAGTTGGGCCATTAACAACATCTCCTGAAAACTTCAGCAAATTCTGTCCAGGAGTTTTTGTGTATTCTTGCTAACAAACAAACAAACATACACCGGCAAAAATATAACCTCCTTTGCAGAGGTAAAAATATACATTTTTTGAAAAACATGCTGCAAAATCAGGCTTTTTCTGCCAAAACAATCACAAAATTTGCAGAAAATCCTGGCAGGGCTGTCTATTATTGTAGATGTAGAAAACTGCCTATCCTGCCATGTAAACAATTTTTTTTTTAGTTCTTAATTCCTGGATCTGCATTGGTGTGCAGATCACCACCAACGTCTAATCACTTCTTCCTTGAGCCATGACCGACATTCCCTGAAAATGTTATCAGAATATCTTGTTTTGATTGTCTTGCTCACAGACAGATAGATGGACAAGCAAACGAAGGGAAATATAAATGCTTCAGCAGTCACGCATAACCAGACTACAACGACTCTCAGGGGTTACATCACCCTGTGATAAGTTTCTATGAGTCGTTCTCCAACTCCTCCCTTTCCCTTGTTGTTGTTTTCTCCTCTAGCAAGATAAATATCTGCTTCCATCATCGGCCATTTGGAACTGAAGAAGCTTCTTGGATGAGAAGTGAAACGTCTTCCCAACAATCTCAACACAGTCCAGTTGCCTTGTTTTTGAATCTTCAAGATGACCATGACCTGGATGAATGAGAATCTACACAGACGAACCAGACTAATGGTTTCAACTAGTTAAACAAGGAATGAAGAACCCTTCAGAACTTTCTAATTAGAATCATTTCCTCAAAATAAAACAGATGCACTGGGACGAGCGTCAGCACTTGGCCAAAGATCCATGGTCTGTTTTGTCTGCATTTAATTGCTGTTAGACTCCACTTATTCAAAGCATTCAAGGTCTGACTAAAAACAGATTCGCCAATTATCTGTTTTTATGAGTCAGGAGTGAGGAGAATCACTTGAATTATGGTGGCTGAGGCTTTAAAAGAAAGGAATTAAAAGGAAAGATGGAGCAGCCACGTGCAGAAGATGATTAATAGTGAACTCCATTATTGAAAGGCCTCACTCAGAAGATGTTCTGGCCTCCCTGGGGGGCCAGTTCACGACTGCAGGCAAGATGCACATCATTGTTTTTTTTTTATTAACAGAAATTTCCTCATAACACCCTGGCAGAGAAAACAACACCCCTGGGGGCGGCGATGCAGGAGAACGGAAGATTTAAAACACCTACGAGGCCTCCAATTAATCCTGAGAGTGTCTTCCTGATGCTGTTTTTGTTCTCTCTATAAAACTGTGTCCAAACTGGGGCTCTGAAACTGAGAGTGAGGGCTGAAATTATTGGCAGAGTGTTGTTCAGGTCAATAAAGTTTACAATTCCAGTCAGACATAATAACATGAATGAGCTTTCAGTTTTTGTTGACAGGTTTTACTTTGAGTCTTGTATTGTGTGCAGGTGACGGCACACGTGTAGAAATATTTAAAAAAACACTTTTTGAAATCTTACTTCAGTTTCTGTTGATAGACAACTTTTAGTCATATATCTGTGCGTTGATAAAGAACAACATGATGACAAATTCAAGAAAGACCCCCTGAAGGTCAATTTAGATCCTTAAATTAAGTCTCTTATGGCAGGCTGCTAAAAAATTACAATGGTAAGACCTTGAAAGTTGTTTTCATAGTGTCACCCTGAACAAATCTTGACCTAAAATGCTTAAAATACCAGGTGAAAACCTCTCACCCAAACTTGCATTTTTGTGCCTAGGCCATGTGCAGGACTAAAACCATGAAGAATAAAAATCTCAAAGTCTGGCATGTATACATAATGTCAAGGTCATTGTTGCCTCCAAGATGCTTATTTTAACCCTCACACTTTGTACCCCAAATCCTCAAATATAGACCAGGGCCTTTATTTACAAAACTGCAGAGTACCAGGAAGGTACTCTGCAAACCCAGTGAAACGAGAAATTTTTAAAACATGATAAGAAAAAAAGGAATACAATGTATTTCAAATTCTTCTTGGTCTTCATTCAGTTGAATACACTGCAAAGACAAGAAATTTAATGTTCAGCTAATAAACTTCATTAATTTTTGGAAATATTCTCTAATTTCAAATGTAATGCCTGCAACATGTTCCAAAAGAGCTGGGACAGGGGAATGTTTACCCCTTGTGTTAGATCACCTTTTCCTTTAACAACACTCAGTAAGTGTTTTGGAACTGATGACACTAAATGTTGAAGCTTGTTGAAGTTTCTGAGCCCACGTGGTAATATCCTTTACAGAATTATGTTGTTTTTTAATGCAGTGGCATCTGAGGAATCAATGGTCACAGGAATACAATGCTAGTTTTCAGCTTTTCTGCTTTCATGCAGAAATTTCTGTAGATTCTCTGACTCTTTTGATGGTATTATGATCTGAAACATTGTTCTTCAGCTGTTGAACTATTTGCTCTCGCAGTTGTTCACAAGGTGGTGAACCTCACCCCATCCTTGCTTACTGCGCCTCTCTGGGTTGCATGCACTCACCTGTTTCCACCAGAAGACTACCTGGCATATCATTGTGCCACCCTAGTTAAATATGCCTAACTAATTATTATTTAATTAGAAACAATATTATAAATCAATGTTTTTGTCTGGTTTCCTGAAAAATGGTAAAAAATATAGATGTGTTTCAAACTCTTAACATTCAACATTTTAAAATTCATACATAAAATAAGAGATTATTTAAAAAAAAAAAAATAAGTTTGTTTTTTCATCATTTTATTAAAAAAAAAACTTGTTCCTATCATTTCTGAAAAATGAACAAGCTCTGAAGAAAACATATTTTATTGCAAAAAAAGACTTTTATCATCCGCTTCTCTTTTTCTCTTGCTAACAAAATTACAATTTGTTTAAAGGTGGTTATCAAGATGGGAAGAAAGTTAATATTTCCTTTATGATAATTTTTCACTAATAAGAATGACCCTTTAACTTTAATCAAGACTATAATCAGGACTTAAGACAAATAAGAGGTGCTCGAGTGACAGAATGAGCTGCTGTCAGAGAAAACTCATCAGACGTAAGTTGGCAGCACTAAACATGAATGGGATACAAGAGGAGGACAACAGCTTCTGGTGGGAGGTTCAGCTCCAGACTTGGATGAAGTAGCTGGTGCTTTTACAGCAATGCCAAACATGTAGAGTCTGTCCAGCCAGACAGGAAGCACCATCTATTACAGCTTTCTGGATTTAAGAGCTACTGGATCAAAGGTTCGGTCATTTTGTTAACATAAGAATCCCAGAGCAAAATGAAACTTATTGTACCTGTAAATTGTCACATTTAGGTTTTAAAAAGGCCTGATTCTGCTCAAGGCTTCCCACTTGCAAAGCTCTGCTCTTTCAACTGAAGCTGCTTACCAGAACTGAAAATTTAAGCAATCAATCAAGTCCTTGTAACAAGCTAAATGGGTGAGATTTTTTTTTTTAATTGTGCAATTCACAATTCAAATGGCCCTCATTGAGAAGGACCGTTGGCATACTTATGAATAGGCAATCGGTTAAGTAGACTGAGTGCTCAAACGACAATTTGAAAGCTTTTTGGAGCCAATAATGGACTGGATGGATGTGGAGTGGACCTGAACATAGCTCATTAAACGCCGGGGTGAAAAGCTCTCAGCAGGCTCTTGACTACACGGCTCAACAGTTCCAATCACCTCTGGTGAACCGCTGGCAAGAAGCTCTGGCTAAGAGAAGGGCTCCAGTCAAAGGTGCTTTGTTACATTATTGTAAAGAATAACAAGGTATTGCCTGCTGCAAGGTCAGGGGACACATTAAGGGACATCCTATGGAGACAAAACCTAAGAATGGACCCTTGGCCAGTTTGGGCTTCATGGTAATGGGTGGATTTTTTTAACTTTGCATCTTAAGGTTGGCGTTCAGATCATGAAGAGGGCCTGTGAATACATGTCTAGCAGGTAAAATGTGCTGATTTTTGCACTAAATGTCTAAAATAAACAAAAATGACTAATTTATTGTTTTAATAAAACTCTTTGAAACATGACGGGGCTATCTACTTTAACAGCGCGTAATCTTTCATTATTTTAATACAACTTTTTTTACTTTAGCGGAAACATAACTGGCAGACATCAGGAGGAATTGATGCCTATGCAGCTCATGGTTAGCTTCCTGTGACATCCTTGGCAGTTGTGATTAGCTGGATGTTGCTGAGCTATGGCTGTCACGTTGCATGGTAGAATTTTACCTTGCACTTTCAGATGTAGAGATGAACTGTGTTAACTGACACTGGTTTTCTGAAGTGTTCCTGAGCTCACATGGTGATATCCTTTCCCCCCGATGACAGTTTTTAATTCAGTGCCACCTGAGGGATCAGAGGTCATGGGCATTCAGTGTTTGTTTTCTGCTTTGCTACTTATGTGCAGAGATTTCTCCAGATTCTTTGCAATGGTACATTGAAAATGTTGTTCCTAAAATGTGGGACTATTTGGTTACCGAGTGGGGAACCTCTCACTTTTCGGGAATGCTCCTTTTATATTTAGTTATGACACTCACCTGTTTCTAGTTCACCCAAACAGGTGTTTTGAGCATTCCTCAACTTTCACTGTCTTTGTTGCACCTGTCCAAACCTTTTTGGAATGTGTTTCAGGCATCTAAATGAAAATTAGTGATTTTTTTTTTTTTTTTCAGACGAAGTTAATCAGTTTCAAGATGACATATCTTGTCTTTATATTTTATTCAATTGCATATAGGTCAAAAACAAAAGAAAGAAAATAATTGTATTCTGTTCTTGTTTTTGTTTTTTTTTTCACATTTTACACAACGTCCCAACTTCATTGGAATGGATTTCATATATGATTTACAGGTTATGCTGTATACATGCTTGTGTTTTGCTGCAAATAAACAAGTTGGTCTTCCACTTCTGACGTCCATCCAACTTTATGCTTCGCCTTTACTCTCATTTCCATGGCTACAGTTGCTTCCTGCTTCAGCCAGCTCGCTCCCTGATTGGCTGTGCTCTGGTCCAAGTGAACTCTGTGCACTTCATACACATCAGGATCATAATTTTGAAAATTATTAATATTTAAGATTCAAGTCTAGACAATAAAAAGACTCTAAAACACACTTCACACCACAGGATAAATGGGTCATCTTTTTGTTCACAGGATAATCAAGCCTTTGCGGATTTTGGTTGGAATCAATCAATCAATCAAACTTTATTTGTACAGCACTTTTCATACAACAGATGTAGCACAAAGTGCTTTACTTTAACAGAGAAAAAATAGGACAATGTATGTGCAAAACGTAAATGATAATAATAAGAACAAACAAACCCAAATTAAGCAAATAAAAAAATAAATAAAATGAAGACCTTGATTTAACAGAACTGTGTGTGTGGGTGATCAAGGAACTGTGGAAATGCTACCATGAGTTCAAAATGAGAAAACACTGGAGATAAAAGTGGAAATAAAACAGAATATTAGTTATAATATGAATAAAATAAAGAGATAAATAGACTAAGCCAAATAATTAAAGATTGTTTGGTAAGAAAGATAAAGCAAAATCTTGAATATATGATTCAATAAAACATCTTAAAAAGTAAAAAATGAATAAATATATTACTAGATTTACCTAAATAAAGTAAAAAAAAAAAAAATGTCCTTGGATTTTCACATTTCAACTCAGTTGTACTAGCACTTTATGTGCACCAAACAGGACTGCACATATTAAAAAGAATGTGGATGCAACCCTACTAATTTATTACATTCATCCATAAGACGGAAATGTGGTGGACTGTTTTGTAAACACACCAACTGGGGTGCAGTTTTTGTTTATAAGAGTCTTCATTCAAATTAACATGTACATAGTGGAGATGGGCGGTGCTGAAGGTGCCACTCCAAACATCCTATTTTGTCATCGCTAAGATTGAAAGCCCCATGGCGACTGGATTATCATACTGTGTATTTAAATGTCTGCAAAGGGAACCCAGCTGCACCCAAGGGGGAGATTACTCTTTGAAATGCTGAGGTAACCAGTGATTTTGCCATGTCCCATCGGCCATAAAAACATTCATCTGTAACTCACGTCACTCCGGCCTGGGGTAGTCTCTATTTGGTATAATGTGTATGCACTAATGCAGCAAGACAAAAGACAGCTGGTTTTTATTTCAGTAACCTTTATGCCTCCCCGTTGGTCTTATTAACCACACACTTACAGGTTCCCACATGACTTGTTATCAGGGTTTACATTAAAAATGAATTTGCAGGTTCCAGCAGTTGATAATTCGTCATTAGGTTGTTGTAAGCCCTGCTTTATCACCTGTTTAATTCTATATGCAGATTGCAGGGTCAGTGACCTTACAGGATGTGTCTGGCTGCAGTGAGCAAAAGTGACGGTCTTGGTAATTATGCTGTAAGGGGGGCAAGGTCAATTAGAGAGGAAAATCTCTGAGTGCAATTAAATTAATGTTAATAAGTATTCGTTCCTACCTCAATTAAGTGGCTCGGCTGTCAGATTATTCAGTTATAAAGGTTTCCGAGTGGCGAAAGGAGGGCTGTTGCCACCTTAGCAGAGTTAATGAACACTTCAGCTCTGCGTCAGCCACTTAGCATTTACCCTTGATTGCCTAAAAAGAAAAGCTTTTACATCTTAAAGTCATTTTTAGTTTAAAATTGTAACAGAAAAGATCAAATCTGACCCAGATTCTTCACCAATGAGTGATACACATTCTAATGGAAAGCAGGAAACGAGCATTAAAAGGAAGACCATCAGTCAGCTGCAGACAGATAAGTGAGCAGCAGGTAATGGGAGGAAGCCAGCGGCGGCTGACGTTGGCGGTGATATCTCTATGGAGCAGACGTGATGCTTGAGAGGATTTGGGAGGCGCTGCTGGCTGGCAGGAAGCATCCAAGCTGGGGGATTGATACAGTAGCTGTCTCAGCTGCTAACAAATGTCTACTGTAAGTTCTTTATAAGTGTTTGTAAATGAGACGGCTTCAGTCTTTTGAGGAAATTCTCTGTTCCTCTTTGGAAAGAACAGTTCCTCTACTTGAAAACTACTGCCAGAAGAAGAGTGATAAGACACCTTAATCCAATTTAGAACCAATTAAGGATATATCCTAACAATGTGGAAACTCTCAAAAGCCAAAAAAGATATCACCTGCCTTCCTTCGACGTTGACTGCCGCTGTCCTTTTCTCGACAATGTGTGCCACAAAAAGTCAGAGCAGGCCCAGACACAGGGAGGAAGAGCTGTCACCGAATCCCTTATCATCCGCCGCAGCATTGTGGATGTCAGGACTCCTGCTCTTTTCATTTCTTCCTCCCCTTTTTTCTCCTCCTCCCTCCCACCTCGGCCGTTTCCCCCTGGTATTCAAGCCGTTTAAGCAACGCATATAATCTTCAACCACCCAGCCAGCCCTAAGCCTCAAAGAGTCGCCCAGATACGGGCAGATGGAGGTGAGCTATCAGCTAACCTGTAGCTGTGGGCCTAAGGCGATAATCATTTCAAAACTGCAGGGGGAAACAGTTTTAATAGCCCCGTAAAGGTAACGTTTGTCCGCCTTATCACACCTGGCAGATGCATCGAGGGGAAGGGAAGGGGGAAAGGAAAACAGGGGGAGGAGGGAGGGGGAGAAAGACTCAGCTGATAACAGTCCCTCCCCAGGGAAGGATGAGTCTGGAATTAAAAAAGTGCTTCCTTCAGGAAAAAGTTTAGGGGATTAAGGTTGGACGCTTTTACCCTCTGTTCCACCTGCAACCCAACCTCACCTTAAGTCATCCTTCCTCCTGCTCCAGACAGCTGTTAACCTCTGGAATGAGCCTTTATGAGCCCTGAGATGTATTTGACATATATGCTGTATCTTAGCCCAGAGGGTTCAACTCTCTTGCTTCTTTGTACCATCATGACTGAATATTGCTCCGTTTGCCACTGTTCTTTTTTGTTTCATTAATAAATTTCCCATAATATGAGAAATGTTGTTTAAATATGCCCTCGGGGTTGATGCTGCTTCTAAGTGGCTCAGGCCTTGTCCGCACACAAGCCCTTTGGATCCAGCTGCTCTGCAAGGTTCATTTTGTTTAGACACAAACCCATGCATAGCAGGAAATGCATCCATTTAACAAAAGCAATGATTTGCTGTTTTGTAAATATAACTTTTGAAGAGCAGTTTATAGTGATAAGAGCCCTTCATTTAAATCAAGTAAGCAAGGGAAAGGGCAGAGATGACAGCATGTTTCCATGTCATGTTTTGTTCTTCTTGTGATTGAGAAAGACTCATGGGTCGGGAATTTAAAAAACAAAGTCCCTTCTTCAGTAATACACCTTCCCTTATTCTTCGTCTCACTCAATCCACCTCTTCACTCCTGGAATGGTCTTTTATGAGCCTTGCAGTATGTCTGAAAGACATGCTGTGTTTTCACCCCAGGGCTTTAGCTCTTTTCTATTTTTTTAACCATCCTGACCGGGCATCACTTTGTTTTCCACATAACCCCTCATCCTCGGTGTGCTTTACCGTCCGGTGGCACGGCTGCGGTACGTGACACTACACCTGCCTCCCCCTAAACATGCTTTGATGTTGGAGAACTTTCCGTGACGGGCTGCCCTAAATTGAAACACCAAACCTGCAGTTTCAAAGCCCCTCTCGGTGGGTTTATACTTGACCTGTCGGCTAAGTCACGGGTGATTCGGAAAGCTTCACTTGATGTTTTATGGGGAGCGTGGCCCTCTGTGCAGGGTTACAGCAGAACTATAATATTCCACTGTGCAGAGACCTGGACTCAATCTCTTACTACAGCTCTTGGCGTTTGAAGGGATTTCTCTGAGGCCTGTTTCAGACTCTTACATCAGTCTTTTGTGCACTGTATTGGATTTATATTTGACCCCAAACTTCACTTCTGCTTCTATATAAAACTTTTATTGAGTGGTTATGGAAAAATTTATTGTTTTGTTTATTGTTCCCAAACCAAGAGAGGACAATTTTTGGAAAGAAAGATGAGATATTGTTAAAATACTTGATGACTGGCGGCTTTTTGTATCATTTATGCAGGGGTTGAGCTCTTTATTAAGTCAGGCCACAGCTAAACAACAGCAAAACAGCAGAGTTAGTTTCTATGACAGTGGACTTTGGGTCAAATGAAAAGCTTTGGGTTCCAGACTGCAAACTTTCCAAATCATCATACCTTTGAAAATTGGACTTTACTCACATAGACGTTGCAGCCATGCACGATTTTATTGACTTAAACAACTTTAGTAGACTCCTGAGTTCTGTTTGTGTTGCTCACTCTTAACATTTGCAAACATACCTTCGCTTTATAGCCTAGACCAACTTGGAGTAGCAACCCCACTTCAATGACTGCTTCTTCAAGAGCGACAGACCATTACTGTGAAATCTGTTCAATAAAGTAATTGCATGTATGTTTCCATCTATTGTAATGCCATAAATTGTCAAGTACTAGGGGCCGTAAACTACGCTGTGGAGTGAATGCAGGGTCAAGAGGTTTCTTTCAGATGATGTCATGTCACTGGTGAGAAACCCTAATGGGCGGGGAGGTGATTACTGCACAGAGAGACGCTGTCAAATTGCCCAAGTTTTGTGTTATTTATGGTGATGCCCGCTGACCACATTTGAAAGAAAAACACTATCAGGTAGCACCAGTGATGAAAAATAAAGACAGTTAAAAACATAATTCACTTATAAAACGTAAGCAGACATTGATTTAGACCTTTTGGTATGACTACAACCATGATGCTTTATATTCGACCATTACCTGATGTAATATTTTCATAAATCAAAGATAACAATAAGTAGAGTAGAGCTGTTCTGCTGTTTGTGTTATGCAGATATACTTTAGTCTAAAAATAAAATTATAAAAATATTGTTTCTCATGCAAACATGATGGCATTCGCTCAATCCTGGGATGTTGACGACAAACAAAAAATTGCAAGACTCTTATAACCCATCTTTTTGCTCTCTGTATTCTCTGCAGGTCTATTAATAACCTCAGGTTGTGTACATCAGTCGACCGATGTTAAAAATACTTCCCTCTAAAGTGTAGGAATCATATCCATAGATCTAAATTAGTTTGTTCAAACCTGCTGTGTGCTGGTACAATGTTGGTACGGGGGCATGGTGGATCCCGGTTCGGCTGTTGATATGATTGGGGAATATTAGGGAGCCTTTGATTGTGGGGCTGGAGACTTTGGGGACTGTGCCTGCATATGGCGGATTGCACTTTCGGTGGGGTTACCTGGGGGGCGCAGGCCGATGCTCATTGGTGGGATTTTTTGTTGTTTCTGGCACTATGGGTTGGGGCTCTGTTGTGTTTTTGGACCATGTCAGTTGCCTGGGTCTACATTGTTTGTGCACATTTTCTGAGTGTTTGGTTCTCTTCACTTTCCTTAAAATGTTTCACTTTCATGAGCACCATTGGTCTGAGAGACAGTAGAAGTTCTCTTGCTTAGGTTCTTATTGTGCCTCGGTTTATTCTATCATTCATTTTCTGATAAGTTCCTTCTTCCTGCTTTAAATCTTGTGCTTTGCTGTCTGTATGTTCTTGTCTGCTTGTCAAAGCACTTCACAAACCTGTGTTTGTAAAAGCACTATACAAATAAAGCTATTATGATTATTTCCTCCTACTGATTCACATTTTACATGTCTCATTGACTGACCCCATCTGACCTCCACACCTTAACTGTAGTATGTGACCAAAAGCAACCAGTACATGAAATATTTGGCATACAGTCAGCTTTTTACTGTTATAAAAAAGAGGGTTTCTCCATCCTGCTCCTTGATCTGTCTCTGGTGTGCAGACTCTTTCTGCTGGATATTGGCGAAAGGTCTATTTACAGCTGAAGTCGCTTCAACCCTCCATCTATTTCTGCCTAGAAGATTTACCCCAAACAGGAAAACAAGCTCTTAGAGTTTCCTTCTTTTCAAAATACAGTTGAATTAATTGAAATAATATCAATGCAGAAGCCAATTCACCTCATACAGGCTATACAACCTGCTGGTAACATATTTCTCCTCCTGTTTTCTCTTCATCTCACAAGTACTTTGAAAACTTGAGGTTCTCTTGTGGTCTTGTGGTCTTGTTCTGCAACCTAAGCAGGGCTGTGCTATACTGTGCAGATCTTTCAATATGCTTCCAGGGGGCAAGGATATGTGCAGTCGGTGGGAGCAAAGCTACAGCGCTGACCAGTTGCGGTGAAAATTCAGGGAAACAAGTTGCTTTTCTCAGAATATGATGCTTAAAAGAAACCAGTAACCATCCAACACTGAGTGTCAACCCAGGTAGTTTCTTTTTTTTTTCTCGGAGTGTTGCATCAAGACAATTATTCAAGTATCCACAGCAATTTTAGGTCAAAAAGCAATAATATAGTGTCCATCGTTACTAGCGTTGTTCCTTCTTTTGAAATTTCACTTTACAGGTATTGTCCTCATTTTCCATACATGTCTTCACTTTCCAGTTCTTGCTCTCTGCCTTAGTCCTTATTTCAGTCTTCTCTCATTGTCCATTTCCAAGGTTCATTGTCCTTCTTTGATGCAGCACCCTCTTTTTTTTTTTTTCCCTCCCCGGAAAAAACCTCCCAACAAGATCCAAGATAAAATATTTCAATTACATTTACGTTGTACCCTTATACTTAGGGAGTCCTGGGTCAGTTTTTTTTTTTTTTAAACATTAATAACAAGATGTATTTAACCAGGAACAGAAGAAAGTTCTTTATGAAACATTAATAAAAGGATGTATATAACAAAAAAATAAAATAAAAAACATGAGAGAGATTTTGCACCTCAGCAGGAGGGTGAACCTAGGAGTTCTGAGATAGGTTTGAACAATGCTTTTGTAGTATAGTAGACAACCTTTAATATCATTTGCATTGTGGAGTCAGGGGGGAGACAATCTTCCATTTTTTTTTTTAACCCCTCAGATAGACTGGGGTTTTTTAAGGAAGGACATCCATTTTGACCATATCTTATTAAACTTATCCAATTGTTGATTAACTGAGCAGGTGATTTTTTCCATCATATAAATATCACTGACTGTATTTATCCATTCTTCTACTGTGGGGGGGTCAGGATTCAACCATCTACGGGTGATACTTTTCTTTGCTGCTGTTATCATTATTCTAAATAATTGGTTATTAGCATTCCCGTTGAGGGAGTAGGCTCTACCCAGTACAGATGTTTTAAAATTATTAGGTAGTTTTGTTTGGAATATATCCTCCATTATCTCAAACACCTTTAACCAGAAGGGTCTTAATCCAGGGCAGCCCCAGAATATATGGTAGTGGTTTGCCTCCTGACCCCCACACCCTCTCCAACATGTAGGGTCCATTCCAGTATATTGAATTTTTTGCTTTGGAGTAACAAAGAACCTAATTAAATATTTCCAGGAGAATTCCTTCCATGTATGAGAGTTAGTGCATTTCCATTGTAATTCACAGCAACTATGCCACTCCTCTTTTGTTATGTAACACTCACCCTCTTTTTCCCATTTGCTTTTAATATAGTCTGTGGAATGACCCTTCTTGTTTAGAAAACCTTTATACAGTCGTGAGATTATACCTTTGTTAGATTCACCTGAGTAAGCCCTTATTATTTCTTGCAATACTGAGTCCTCCAATTCTATTGGGTGTCTCTTAATACATTAATCGTAGTAACTCCGTACCTGTAAGTATCTAAAGAAGTCTTGCTTATCTAATGCAAATTTTTCTTTTAAAATTTGGAAATCTTTCATCTGTCCTTTGTCTGTCATTGAGTAAAATGTTGTGATCCCTTTGCCTTTCCATACGCTAAATCTTGTATCTAATTTTCTGGGTCTAAAGTCAGGGTCATGTGCAATCCATCTAGTTATCCATAACTTATCTGTTAATTTGTATTCTGTCCTTATTGTGTTTTGGGTTTTCAGTTGGTTTTTGAGCGATGGATTTTGTACTCCGTTTATAATCTCTGTTATGTTCTTATTTCCTAAAGTTGCCTGAATTGGGATATCTTTAATCAAGGTCTTTTCAATGTCCTTCCATCTGGCTGTATAGTCTTTGTTACACAGATTTAGGAGAGGTTTAAGTTGGGTCAAGTAAAAGTAGTCTTTCAGATTTGGTATAGCAGTTCCTCCTTCTTTTTTCGAGAGTTGTAGGGTTTTGAAGCGTACTCTTGGCTTTTTTCCCTGCCAGATGAACTTCGAGAGGATCTTGTCCCACTCTACAAATCGCTTAGATTCAATTTCAACTGGGAGAGCCTGGAACAAAAACAAGAATCTCGGGAGAATATTCATTTTGACTGATTCTGTTCTTTGACTAAAGCTTATAAATGGGTTGGTATTCCATCTTAATATATCTGCTTTTATCCTACTCAAAAGGGGGTCGTAATTTATTTTTTTCACTGTGTTGATCTCATTTGGTAGCAGTATGCCTAGATATTCTATTGTAGCTAGATTCCACTTTAATTTGAGTCTGTCCTGAAGCTCTTTCGGCGGGGCATAATTCAACTTTAGGATTTGTGTTTTTTGGATATTTAGTTTATATCCTGCGTATCCACCAAAAGATTCTAACAACTTAAACAATTTTGGTAGGGAATTCGAGGGTTCTGTTAAATATACCAACACATCGTCCGCGTATAAAGCCACCTTGTTTTCATCCTTGTCTATGTAAATTCCTTTAATATTTTTATCCTGTCTAATCCATTGGGTCAGTGGCTCAATGTTAAAGAGCAAAGAGAAGGGGAGACAGTCCACAGCCCTGCCTTGTGCCTCGCTGTAATGTAATAGGTTTTGTTAAATATCCATTTATTTTAATTTTGGCCATAGGTTTGTCATACAAAGAGTTGATTGCATCAATTAGATTCTGATGAAAACCAAATTTTTTGAGAACATTATACAAGAACTTCCAGCTTAGTAGTCAAAGGCCCTTTCGGCATCTAAACTAACTAATATATAATATTGCCTCTAGCTTATTCAGTTTTATGTGATTTAATAAATGTAGAGAACGTCTAATGTTTTCGTGTGTTTGCCTCTGAGATATAAAGCGTGTCTGATCTGTATGTATAAGTTCAGGAAGAACCTTTTCTATTCTCCTTGCCAGAATTGATGTGTAAAGTTTGTAGTCGACATTTAGGATGGAGATCGGCCTGTATGAACCACAATCTAATTTGTCTTTGCCCTCTTTAGGGATAACGGATATAACCGCTTCCCTCCATGAAGGAGGAATCTGTCTATCTTTTAAGGCTCTATTAAAGATTTGAAGAAGGCTAGGTTTTAATTGATCCCTGAAAGTCTTATACCATTCAGGGGAAAATCCATCTGGTCCTGGAGATTTGTTAATTTTTAGTTTAGAAATAGCTTTACCCAGTTCTTCTTCTGTTATGTCCGATATAAGTCTTTTGTTTTGGTCTTCTGTCAGAGTAGGTAGATTCAGGGAGTTTAAGAATGCCGTCACCTTCAGTTCCTCCTCTAACTGTGATTGTGTGTATAACTGTTCATAGTATTTTTGAAACGTGAGTTGTATTTCTTCTCTTTTTATCTGTAAGTTTCCTGTCATAGGATCTTTTATTTTGTATATTGTGCTATCTGCTCTTTGTTTCTGAAGTTTCTTGCTAACAATTTTAAAAATTTCGAACCACTCAGATAATAGTTCTGTTTCGTGAAAATCATCTGTTTTTGTATTTCCAGGGCATATAAAGAGTTAATCTCTCTTCTAATTTCTTTTAATTTACCTATGTCTGATTTTGGATCTTTTTTGTGTTTTGCTTCAAGCTCCCCCAGTTCTTTTGTCAGCCTCTTTAACTTCTGTTGTCTTTCTCTTTTTTTATTTGCACAATATGAAATAATTTTCCCTTTAAAATATGCTTTTAATGTATCCCACACCATCTCTGGAGCAACCTCCCCATTATTATTTTCCTTTAGAAATTGTCTTATTTCTTTTCTTATAAGAATTTGAAACTGTTTATCATTAAGAACACTTGAATTTAATCTCCAGTGCGTTTTTCCTTGGTGTCTGTTCAATTGAATAATAAGAGAAACCTGGGCATGATCTGATAAAATCTATGTTACCGTGCTCGCTTTGATGTATTCTGTGTCTGTCTCTCTTAAAAATGAAAAAATAGTCGATTCTGGAACACACTATGTGGATGTGAGTAATGTGTATAATCTTTGTCTGTTGGGTGCATATCCCTCCAGAGATCTAAGATTCCCAACTCTGACATGAGGATTTTAATTTTTTTATGAAGTGGAGTTAGTGGAGTTAATTTTGTAGAGTCCATTTCTGGATTAAGGCGGATATTCCAATCTCTTCCACAAATAAGAATACTGGTTGCTCCTGACATAACGTCAAACATTTTCCTATACATAGAGATGTCACTGCCTGGTGGTATGTATATGTTGAGTATTGTTAACTCGATGCTTTCTATTTTTTCTGAAACCATACCTGCCTTCTTCATCTTTTATCTCTGAGCTCATCTGAAAGGGGACCCTATCAGATATTAAAATGGCGACTCCTCTTCTATGGTCCGTTTTATATGATGAATAGTAGACTTTTGTGAACCCCATTCTTTTTAGTTTTTCGTGTTCTGCTGCGTTGAGATGTGTTTCTTGTAGTAAAGCAATGTGCGTTTTTTCTTTTTTCAGTTTACTCAGGATTTTGCTCCTTTTAACAGGGTTATGGATACCATTTATATTATATGAGATTACTTTAAGGTTTTGATTGTCTGTCATTGTCTTTTCTTGTTGTCTTCCCCACCCCCCAGTCCCCGTTTAGTGCTCTCTCTAGAACTTTGTACATTCTTAGAACATTTACAACCCTTATAAAAAGAAACAAAAATATAAAATGAAAAGTCTTTAGCTTCTGAGACAAAGGGTCGATGTAATCAATCCTTACTGATGTTAAGGCACTTATGAAGGGATATCCCTCTCTTCACTGTGAGAGGGGCCCTTAGAGATGGATGCATGTCCTTATCAAACATGCCTGCAGCATTTTTTGTGTCCCGACATTGTTGCATTATTTTCTAAATGAGACATCAATTTTTAACAGAGAACTGATTCAATTGTGTCAGTCTTTTTAACAGAACAATGGTATTACTTGATAAGACCATGGAATTAGAAAACATCTTTTTAAACCTTTCCATGCTTCAATAAACCCATTTCAAAGACATGATAGCATAATTGAGTCGGATTCTTCATCTAGAACAATGCATTTAAGTCTACCTCTGTGTTCATTTTGTTGTAGGGAGGTTTCTCTTAAATTCCTGAAGTTTCTCTTTGTAAGTCTTTGGTAAGGCTTGTCCCTCTCGCTGTACCTCTTCATCCGTTCTTGCTGGTCCCGTTGGATTCCCCACCACCTGCCATGTTGAGAGGAGTTGCAGCTCCCTGTGATCTTTGTCAGCAGGTTGAGAGATGATGGTGACTGGGAACCCCCTTGAGACCATGTCCTCTGTCGCTTCAGTTGCACTCTGATACAGCTGAATGCCATCCTCGTAATGGACCCGTAGTTTAGCTGGGTATGGGGCTTGAAACTTTATTTTCCTCTCCTTCAAGACCTTCTTCACTTCGATGTATTCTAAGCGTCTTTTCTGTACAGCAGCAGGGTAATCGTGGTCAACAAAGAAACGAGTGTTTTTGTAGTGCACAGTTTTTTTCTGCCAAGCTCTTAGGATAACTTTCTCTTTTACTTTGTAGCTTGCAAATTTAGGGATGATAGCCCGGGGTCGTGCTTGTTGTTCACTTGGCCTTGTTGTCAGAACCCGGTGGGCTTGTTCTATCTGGATCTCCTCTCCCTCCGGAAAGTCCAAAGCCCTCCGGAGCAGCTCCTCCAGAAAAGTGCAGATGTTTTCCCCCTCCTCATTCTCAGGGATCCCCGAAACACGGGGGTTATCTCGGCGAGCTCGCCCCTCTTGATCAGTCAGCTTAGCCTCTATGGTTGGTATTAGCGTTGAGATAGCCTGTACTGCTACCTTGGTTTCTTCGATCCTGCTTTCTGCCTCCTCTAGTCTGCTGTTCGTTTTCTGTAGCTCCTGCTTGATCTCCATTAGTTGCTGGTTATTGTCACGTCTGAAGTCTTTTATATCGCTCAATATATCGCGCAGGGAAGCACCCTTGACTTCATTATTGACAGTCTCATGTACTGGGGAGCTACCCTGGCTAACCTGGGTTAGCGGTGGCCATTCTTCACCGTTTTTCAAGGTTGTTGCTATCTGTATTCTCCTCGTTTGCTTCTTAGGAGCCCTGTTTTCACTCATCTTGGTTTTAAGTCACTGTTGAAGTTATTTTCAATAATTACAGGGCTTTTTTTTTCTTTGTTGGGGAGCGCAAAGTCTAAGCTGCCATCTTGTGCGTGACCCGGAAGCACTCTCCCTATCAAGGTAGTTTCATGTCAGGAACAGAGTTATTGGTGGCTTAGTTTGGAGGGATAGTTGTTCATAGGTTCGGGGCCAAGCTCCTGTCCCATGTTGATTTGTCTTTGGACAAGTCTCTTGACCCTAAATGGCTCCCATGGCTGTGTCAGTGTTGTGTTAGTGGGGTATGAAGGAGAATGGGTGTGTTAGCTGATTCTAACAGATGACGTGAAAACAAATTTCAACCTTCTTTCAGTAAATATGACTGTTAGCAGCTGTTAGTGGCTAATTCTCAGTAAATTGGCATACCAATCACAATCAGCTGCTGTTGTTGAGCACTGTCACCAGACTTATTATCGTTGTCAATGCATTTTGACCCTTGTGTCAATGCTTGCATGCTTTGAGTTGGCCTTAAATTCAGCACAGGTGTCGCATAGTCCCACTGCTGGTCCTCACCTCAGCTCTACATGCTCAGACCACAGAAGAAGACTCAGCACACGCACAACGACCTCCAAACCTTGAAGGCTGTCACACAACCTCCATCAAAATAGAAGAACCACATGATGACGACTCATCTCCAAAATGTAATAAAAGCCCAATAATCCCTCAGCACATGAGAAAAAACTCACATGTCAGAACAAACTTTTCTCCCCATCACCTTGAGACCAATTGGGCGGCAGAGCGTCCTCCCTCCGATGACTGATTGTCAGTAGACATGTACGGCTGACAGTGATTTCTCCTTAATGGCTGATTGAGCGTGTCACCAGTCACACCATAACCTGCGGTTTGATACGCTGCAGGCCGAGCCGTTTGACAGCCGTGACAGCTACTGTCACCCTCAGTCAAAGCAATAACATCCCTGCAATCAGCTGGAGATGAAAGAGCGTCCGCTTCCAGTGGACCTCCACTTGCACGAAAAAAGAGAAAATGATTGCAACATCTGCTGAAGTTGGAACTTAAAGAAAGAAGAAAGCGGGTGAGAGGGAGTGGAGGTGATCTATTACTGCGCTCACATCCAGATGTAAAGCAGAGGTCGTTCTGCTGGGCGCCCCTCCCTGTAGCGAATCAGGTTTTGAAGTGTTTAGCTGTGTTTAACACTCCCATTATGCTGCAGGGGAGAGATAACTTTCGACACACTGATCTCTCTCTTTCTCTTTCTTCTTCTTCTCCCTCTCTCTGTTTTCCCATCTCAGAGGCATTGAGATGGTTGCTATCTGCACCTTTAATACGGTAATTAATTCTCTGACACCTGTTTCATCTCACTGGTGTAAATTATTCTCTAGCATGCCTCCAGGTATTAGCTGAAACCCTTTATTTAGAGAAGAAGGAAGGTGAAAATTAAAGCTCTGGAAGGAAGTGAAGCTGGTTTGCATGAGAAGAGTGACCGATTTGACAGCTTAAGAGGCCGTCCACACAGGGACGAGTTTAGGAGAATACGCACATTTTTATTGTTTGGATGTTTCGTCCAAATGGAGCACATTTTTGAAAACAGGTCCTGGAGTGAAGAAATCTCAAAATTTCCAGAGTTGTTGACCTCATAGCCCTGCCACTCCCTTAAACAGCATGCACTGAACCCAACAACAACAGACAAAATGGTGGAATACAGTGTTGCATTTGTGCTGCAGAAGTTACTGAGCACGTTTCGGCTTTAACAGCTAAATCTTCTGCTCCTCTACAACGATTGTTACCAAAAAAGGAGGCACAGAGGACAGCATACCTCTTCTTCTTGTTTTGTTTGTTCACATTGCATGTATCTTAAAGTGCTAGGCCTTGCATATTAACTGCAATGTTTTCATATGGAAGGACACAGTTCTAATAATAATAATAATTTTATTTATACTGCACCTTAAAAAAGTTTAAAAAGTGCCTAACAGAGAAAACAAAGACACAAACCCAGAAACAATAAAAAAGTCAAACAAGAGGGCAGGAAGGAAATGCAAACTCAGAGGGTCGAGGAAATTACTGCAAAAAAGGAATGTCAGCAGTAGCCTGCAAATACTTGAAGGACATTATGAATATACTTGATTAGTCTGATTAAAATGTCAACAGAAAGAGTATCATTAATAAAAAAAAAGATGTTAAAATGGTGACGATGATGATAGGAACAGAGTTACTCAATGAATAGATCGATAGATGAATAGACAAAATCACATCAGGGAGATTGGAAGATTAGAGCTACTACATGTAAAAAGGGAGAAAATAAAAACATGGAAATGTGGAAAAAACTGGACCAAAAAAGTTGAGAAACCAGTGAAGGGAACAGGAGTAAATGACTAAATAGTTGTGAAATAAATAAACAGATAAAATAGGACAAAATAAATCACCAACAAAATGCATAACTAACTAAATAAAGCATTGCATATAAGCAAGTCTGTAAAATTAAGTTTTAAGAAGTGAATTAAAGGATCTCACTGATTTCGGCTTATGTCCTCGGGCAGGTCGTTCCAATGTTGAGGTGTTCTGACAGAAAAGTCTCGATCACTTTCAGTCTTAAGCCTAGACTTTGGAACAGCCTGCCTGAGGATCTGAGGCTGCAGACTTGCTAATTAAGAGTCAGTTGTTCAGGTATGTAGTTTGAGGCTGGACCTGTAAGTACTTTAAAAGTGAAATCTTAAAATTTGTTCCAAAATGGACAGGAAGGTCGCGAAGAGAAGCGAGAATGGGAGTGATGTGATGCCATATGTCGAAATCAGTTCTGAAACATTGCCGTGTTTACAGAGAATGTTTTAAACCAAATTTTTGGTTTAAAACACCTCCAAGGGGGAGCGGGCAAGAAGGAGCTCAAAAACTTACCGGAAAGGGTCAAGAACCTCCTTTAGCAATGAATCCAAACCACAGCTCGAGTGTTTCACTGAGACCTTTCGCACATGTGTAAGACTGTAGAATAGGAGTGCATTAAGTCACCTTCAAAAGTTGTTGCATAAACAGAATTTAAAATGTCACCGCCAGGATACGAGTGTTAAGTGTTTAATGTTGGAGGGGGTACTGATTAAAGTAAATCCAGTCCCTGATCCGGTATTATGTTGAATCACATACAAAAAACCCAGTCATGGATCATTTCTTCGTTCTCCTTGACTGAATTATGGAAAATATATTTTTGGCTTCCACATTTGGAGAAACAGGGCATGTGCTTAATATTTAAATGAGACTAATCCTGCATGGTTAAGATGCCCTCTTAGGCGTTTTTGTTCTGCCAGAGGAATGGAAGGGTCAGTGTTCCGCATCGTGCCGCTCTGACACTAATACCCAGAGGCTGACAGCAGCGTCTGGAAACTCTGAAAATCTTTTGTTAAGACAAAGATGGCTGTCTGTCTGTCTGTCTGTCTGAAACAAAAATAACAAAAAAACAGCACTTCTCTCTGCTGTTTTTCATCTTGATTGCTCTTGTGTGCATGCCAGTACAGATTCAGAGACATTTTTCTTAATGTTAGCTTGTTTATAAGAACAAAGAGAAATCTCTCGGCAGAGTTAAAATGAATCACATGAGCGGCATTCTCCTGACATGAATTCTGAGTGTTCTTAAAGAGTGAGCAAAATCACTGAAACAAAAGTTTGATTTTATACTTTGTGCTGAACCATGGACGATTCTGTCCCTGCAGCAGATTTTAATGTGGAAACAAACAACATAAAGGACAAGAGACCCAATTAGTATAGCTGCACTACTTACAATGTGGTAAGAAATTAAATCTCATGTGAGGGTTAAAAAGTCATTTTTCATAAATGTGGCTGCTCAGTGATGTTCAGTATGATGGGCCATGGGACCCAACACGAAAGGCTGCCTTTTGGTTTCTGGAGCTCACTGTCCTGCTTTTGCTAAGAGCTGTTAAACTAAACAGACGTCCATCCCTACCTCTCAGTAGTACTGGAGTTGTCCCCACCTGGACCCTGCATGTATGAAGCCTGCATCTGTCAAGGTGGTGATGCTGCAGAGAAAATGAAAGGCAATAAAGCAAGTTTTGTAACTTCTGAGTGATGCAGGAGTGACCTTGCAGTGCAGATGGATCCATCTTGCAAAGCTGCAAGCCAAAACAATTAGGCTATAAGTCTGCAGAGGTAGCAGGAAAAGCAGGAAGAAGAGGGAACCAAGACAGCAAGAAGTACCTGCTCGCACAGAGATTAGCATAGATGCTGCCAGCTTCAGCAGCAGAGACTGTTGATGCCCTCTGATGCACGCTGCCATAGTGCACATGCTTTCTCAACTGAACTTTAGCTCCAGTTGCTCACACACGGAAAGAAAAACTGGTGGGATATAAAAACATTACCCCCCTCTCAGTGAGAGCATAGATGTATTATAGTTTAGACTGAAGTTGTTTATTGGTCCAGGCTGTAAAGATGTGTATTAAGGCTGTAATAAACGTCTTTGCTTCACGTACAGTCATGAAGTTTTCAGGCTACTGCAGCCAGCTTCCAGTGGACACTCGGGGAACTACAGCTTTTGGCACTTTCACATGGGCCTCCATTTACAGCCCTGGAGGTAGCTGCCTGTTCAGTAGCAGTTTTTTTTAGATGTGGACTGTATTTCTTTATTAAATGAAAAACAAATAACACCGTAAGCACTTCTTCATGGAAAGGATATTTTCACTCCACTTCTGACATGTTTTGGTGGCAGTTGGTTCAAGAAGTGGCTCATGTTATCATAATTATTCATTTAGTTGCCTGAAAAATGCTTGGTCTGAGAAACTGTTCAGAGCCTGTTTTAAGAAGGACCCAATGTGAGATATTTTCATAACCTCACCTTTATTTGAACCCTGTGTCCAAAACTTGACCTCACAATGCCTTACCACCTGAACTTAACTTATTTGTTTAAAGTTTTTTCAACTTACATTAAGAAATTAGACCAACTTTACATAAAACTTTATCAGGATAGTTGAGATAACTCCTTTGATTGTTCATAACACAACTAAAAGTATTTTGTTAATAATTTATTTAATGCCAGTAATTTTAAGTTTTCATTATTACAGTGTGGATCAGTCTGATTACAGACATTAAATTCATCTTTTCAAGGTCCAAACTACAAAGATACCAAGCGGCTCAAAGCGAGGTGGCCCAATCAGAGTCCTTTGAAGCAGGAAGAGGTGGGAGAAATGAGCGAGATGACAGCAGAAAGTTACTGTTCATGCAGAGCTGGATGATGTTTCCTAACAAATGATATACAAACATCAACACTACAAACTTCTCTATAGAAAGGATATTTTTGCTCCACTTCGAATATGTTTTGGCGGTAGTAGCACCCGCCTACTACGTTATATGATTAGCCTGTAATGAATGTGATTGATGGAACGATTGTCCAATCACCTGCCAGATATGTTTTTGAAAGGTTCTGCACCTTCCCAAACACTTTCTATGGGCTTTTTTTTTCAGATGGACTTGTGAGTTACATCAAATGGTCCATCTGGTGTGTCAGGTTAGTTTCACAGGGCCCAAAATTCCTGGCAGCAGTCCTAGAGGAGACTGTATGACCAATACATGAATGATGTTATATCTGCTTGTACAAGAGATTTGGCTGTGGTAAGCTTGAAGATCACTTTCACTCTTCATCTTCATTTAGAACAAAAACACTGAGGAAAGTTGAACCATTTGTTTGACTGTTGAATTAATGAATGTATTGTACATGTGAACACTAAGGCATTATTGTGTAAAGTAGGGGTTATATTATGGTCTTCTCCTCTCTCATGCACACTGGGCCTCAGCTGGAGCAGCAGACAGCTCTAACAGCACCCAGCATCCAGCAGGAGACTGCTTTCAGTCCTTGCTAAATCTCACTTGCCTTGATAAGCCTTACTGCTCACTGTTTTTCCTTAATTCTCACCGTTTGGCTACACTTCACCAGCATCCAAATCCATCTTCCTAATCCTGCCTCTCCCCCCTCCTTGGCACCTCCCTCCCCTCTCTTCCTCCTCTCCCCTCCCTTGTTCTTCATGCAGCTGTCTTGTTGCTCTTAGACAGATCAGCAGTGGTGGAAGCTTAGCTGCAGCAGCTAGCCTTAAGCCCTCCACATGACTCCTGAGTTTGGACGGAGTGCAGCTCAGAATCTGTGGTGGAGGAGTTTCAGCAGCTCCGATGCCTCCTGCTCATGGTTTCAGCTCCTGTCTGTCTCCCGTGATTATAAGCATGATGGACTTAGGCACACTCTCAGTTGTAATTTAGCTCTCCTGGAGACGTCTGAAAGTGAGCCTTACTCCAGATTTTCCCTCATTTTGCTGTGCTAGACTATCCAAACTTGAGTAAGAGCCAGCTATCGAATGTCAACGTCCGTGTCCTGTCAACCATAAATGTTGTGTTTTGGGTCGTTTCCTCTGGTTGGCTTGAATTTCCTCCTTTTTCACTCCTTAAACTACACCTACACATCTGCAGCTTTTGACAATGGGGTCCTAGTCCTTGTCTTCAGACAAGATGTCTTTCAGTTTTAGCCAAATTTTCATCATTTTTACTCTTTGGACTTAAGTATTTAATGTCTACTTGTAATTTTTCAAAACCTCATCTACTTTAAGGCCATTATAGTCACTTTCATTTTTGACGTTTAAATCCATTCTTTCGTAAAAGTATGTTCTCTTTCAGTTAAATTCATTAAATCTTTCTTAAAGTGTTCTTCTTCCTGACTCCATCCTCTCTGTTTTACATATCAGGCCATTACAGTCTCCTCTAGTTTGAGCTATTTATTCTGTAAATTTGCTTTTTCCTGGATAAAACTATTCAGCCAACCAGCTGGGTTTCCATCACTGACCAGAAATAAGGTATGTGGACAGCTAGACTGTGTCCAAAGGTGTCAGTGAGGTCAGTTTTCCTGGGTATTTTCTGCTGACTGCAATAATTCCCTGGATATGAAGTTGGTAAATCATTAACTAACCACCCAGGCAATGTCCCAGTATGCCAATCAGGAGATGTTGTATGAAGTTAAAATGACAGACAGCTTCTGTAGTGGTGCAGCTTTTCCTTGGAAATATCCACAACCCCAGTAGATACATTCTCCAGAAAATAATTTTCAGGGATGTTGGTGCTGGAAGGATGGAAATATCTGCCAGTTTGATGGTTAGTTGAACCGATTCAAGCATTATATTATCCCTACAATTACCATTAAATGGATTTGGATTGATTTTGTTTCAACAGCAAAGATTCCAGTATGATACTGATTCAGGTGATGCCCTGGATGTCATTTTTTGTAAAATACATTTATATACTGTAAACTACATATAATATGTAATATATCTACTTGACAGGGTTAGGCTTCAAGCCTGGAAACATAACCTATCGCCTCAGTCCCTCTTCATCTGAGATTTTGGTCTTTTTTATGACTGATTTGCTGAAAAATAATATCTTGATTTTTCTTTAAGGCCTCAGAGTAACAAAGGTTGCTGGTTCAAATCCTGTGTCAGTGAGAACCTTTCTGTGGAGATTGCATGCCCTCCCTGTGCATACACAGGTTTTCCCAAGCACTCTAGCTTCCTCCCACACACCAAAAATATGCTAAGGTTACGGATGAGCGTGAATGGTCTGTTCTCTTAATGTGGTCATGCAAGTGGCTGGAGACTGATCTGCCTCCCGCCCACTGTCACCTGGTATAGGCTCCTGCCCCCCAGGACACAGAAAGGGAAAGGCTGAATAGATAATGACAATGGACAACAATTTCCCCCTCACACTTTTGATTTTGATAATATCATGAGGGCCAGATGGTGAGCTGATGAGGGCCTGGTGTGGCCCCAGGGCCACCAGTTGACGATCAGTGCTCTATACAGACATTGCTTTCACAACCAAATGTGAAACGTAAGGCTCCATTCCCTTGACCTTTGACATAAGACCTACGAAATGTAATAAATCTTTGAATCCACGTGGACATCATTCATGGTCTTGAGAAAATCCGTGGCTGATTTCTTGAGATATTCCATTCACAGGAATTGGCCTATCCCTTCATACCCTCGGACATGATAACAAACTGATCTCTAAAAGCACTGTTCCACATCCGCTGAGGTCTGAAGACATCCTTCTATGTGTTCTGATGTTCCTGCTGCAAGCATGTGCCTGACAGAGGTTTGAAACATGGCTGTGTTGTCTCTTTTTCTGTCACATTGTCTCTTCCCCACTCTTGTTCTTTCCTTCTGCTGTTAAACTAGACGTTGTGGTCATGACAGCCGTCAGGGGTCCGAGGTGCCTGAAGGGAGGACAATTACCTCCCTTCCTTTCCATCAACGCTGCTAACCACCGAAAACCTCTGAGTGAAATGAAGGTTTTCAGCCTCCCACCGTCATTCTTCATATGTCACTGTAGATGTTTGTGCGCAGGATGAACACTCGGCTGTCTGTTAGAGTCCGTCCATCTCGCTCGCTCTCTGATGTATCTGCTTTGTGTGATGGAGAATAGCAGGTGGAGCGGTGGCCCACGCTTCTCGCTCTATGTTTAACCTGTGATATTCGACACCCCCTGAGGAGCTTTGACACGTCTTCCCCAACGGGGGCCGACTTGAATATAATTAAACTTTGCTGGAGACTAAACTTGTGTCAGTAACTGCTGCCATCAGCAGTACGACTGAAGCAGCTTTCATGTTATCATATTCTCTTGATAGTAGGGGGTGTAATTTTCTCAGAATTATGTTACTTATTTAACGACTTTTGAATTGTTTCAGCAACTTCTGCTGCAGCATTATTGTCTCACTGAAGACAAGGCTTGTGAAATTTTTTCCGCTAGTTACAGATTTAGCACCAAAGGTATTACCAGGATGAGGTCAGACGCCAAAGGGATTTATTGTAAGACGTTTGGGGATTTGAATATGCATTTCTATAACTATCAAGCCTGTTAATAAACTGCTTCATTATGTCCCCTTGGCCTTGGTTTGCTAACTGCACTGAATGAAGACACTTCAGTTTGAGGTAAATATTTCAGACCTTTCAGATGTGCTCTTTCCAAAGACAAATGGACAGTGTTGAAGGAAGTGAGACGATAGATCCTTCCTCTTCGAAATAATTGTCCAAGGGTCGATGTGTTGTGCTATTAGCCTACTGTTGTAGCCTACTTGGACTCTTACCTGAACAAAGGCACTGTTTGTTGGGTATGTATCACCAGTGTAGTGGCTAACACAAGAAGAAGAGAGACAGGTTCATTATGAGAGGATATGTTGCAGCTAGTCTGTCTTGTTATGGAACCATGTGTTGATATCGTGAAGCACGTTGTCTAAGCATGTGTGCCTCACAAAGTTCTGGTCAGTACCTCATTATCTATAGCAGCCTTTCCCAAAGTCTGGTGCCTGACCGAAGCTCCATTGCAAGCCTGTTTATTTGTTCACAAACTGCAAAATCACTAAAATGACCGTGAGAGGAGCGGAAATATGGTTATCCTTCCTTGTCTTTATGTGAGCCTGCTCACTGACATCTGCATTCACCAGTGGGAGAGAGTTGAACTTGAATGTGAGGGACACTAAAGACTGCAGTGTCCACAATGTCAAAGCAAAATTATGACAAGTCTATAAATGTTAGCTTTATGAAGTCTTTCAGGAGCAGCAGAGAGAGTATATGATGTTTTATGAGGGTAGGCGCTCAGAGATGAAGCATAGCATAGTTCACTCTACCAACAAAGGGAAGGTTGAAGGTCCAAGCCCCAGTTGCAGATGTCACATGTCAGTGTCCTTGGGCAAGACACTTAACCCTAAGTCTGCTGCATCAATGTCATGTAAATAAGTATGAAAAAGTGTGGATGTGTTAGCATATGTTGATCGACAACTTACATGGAAACTATCAGTGAGTGAATGTAACAAGCGGGTGTGAATGGGTAGGTGTGACATACTCTGTGCCCAGGTTCATTTTAACTCTTACAAATTGGAATTTTCTGGCTGTTAGCTCCTACAGTCACATATCAAAGTGTCCTTGGGCAGGATGCTGACCCCACTGCGATGTCAGGGTCATGTGAATGTGTACAAATGGGCTTTTTCAAAACTGATGCACATTTGACATCGTGGTCATCAGTGAGTGAATGTGGCATGAAAGGTTGTTACTAATTCATTTATATTCTCTATTTTTTTCAAAAAATAAATCATAATGAGGTCAACTTGATGATGTAGCTACTTTCACAATATAAGCATACTCTGTAAAAAGGTTGCTGTAAATTTTACAGTAAGTTACTGACAAGATGCCAGTAAGTTACTGTATTGGTCTTTACAGTGGCATTACTGTTTGATTAACATTATTACATTTATATCATTACTGCGTTTTATTCTACAACTTTTTTAATGCATTTTAAATTACAGTAAATGTCCTGTATTCTAATTTATATCAATCTTTATATTATTGTCTTTTACAGTCATTTATTGACAATACATCATTTCGTTGAAAAAACAAACACTAATACATCAATTTTTATCCAATAAAATACATATACTTAAACATTTGTTTACCCAAAAATGTGAAACATTTACTAAATGAAATCTGGTTTGCTATGCTCAGTTTTCCTTATCAATGGAATTTTCTCTCCATCCATTGCCCTTCTCGGGCAGTTTACAGTAGGAAACAAGATTTTATGGTAAAATGCTGTTAATTTTACAGAAATCAGTATGTTTTTACACTGTTTTTTGCCATTTAGAGTCATTTACTTTACAGTTTTTTTTTCACAGTAGGTAGCTGTAGATATTATGGTAAACACTATTAAGTTTACAAAATCAGTTAGATTATACATTTTTTACATGAGGTAGAAAACAGTCATAGAGATTAAAGTCTTCTCCAGCTCATTTTGTGCCTCGTGATATTTTCCAGTCGTATAAATATCAAGAGACAAAGCTCATTGTTGTTTGTAGCCTTGAGTTAATGTCAGAGTTGCTTGCATTAGCTGAAGAGCCAATTAACTGTTTTCTGATTATCCATAAATAAATAAAACCTGCTGAATAACTTGGCAACCGATGTGAGCAAGACAAAGAGACAAAGATCACATTAAGATTTAAAGGCCTGCATGGAGCCATTTCCTCCCACCTCCACAGTTTTCCTCATGTCTGACTCAGTTATCTCTTTGGAAGAAAACCAAGAGTGTCGTCTTCAACCCTTTCATGTGACACAATTCAAAACAGGCCCTATAACTTCTGCTGTGCATCACATTTGATCAGACAAAACAGACGGGACCATCCTGCACCAAAGAGTCTGTGCATCTGTGTCTCTGTCTCTGAGCATCCATGATCAGAGGGAATTTTTAATGCTATCAACAAATCACCGCACATCATGATAAGAACATGTCAGGACTGAACATTCCTATGTTTATTAGCTTCTACTTATCACAGAGTATCAAATCCATCCCTTAAGTATTGGATCCTCTTCTCCAAACACTGATCTTACTTCACTTTCAGGGGATGAATCCAGCGCTGTGTGGCCGTGCAGCTGAGAAAACAGACGGAGAATAACATTCAGCTGCTGAATTAAAGGCTGTGATCCACATAAAAAAACGCCATGATCTGTTGGCTTCATGGAAAACGGCTCTACTTAAAAGTAAATTATCACACTTAAGGTGCTGTAATGTCTTAATCTCATTGGGCCATAAAACTTGTATTGCTCTCATCAATCCTGGCTTTCAGGGCGTTTGGCTGTTATGCTGAGAGTCGTTTTAAATATCACCGTGCTTTAACACACCGAACCCCCGGGCTAAGAAGAGGCCATTAAAACAGCTTTCCTGCACACGATGAACAACGTGGGGTCTACGCTGGATAAGATTGTTTGGTATCCTTACAGAGGCTGCTCAATATACTGGCAAGTTCAGGGGTGAGCAAGTGGCAATTAAGGTAACATGCAGTCCAATGCTTACTCGGTGCAGCCCCTCAGCTTGAATCAAACTGCATTAATAGAGAACGTGTGGGGGTGCTGGTTTAGTGGAGTAGTACCAACCATGCATGGATCATATAGTAAGGCCCTGGACACTCACACAGGTGATTTTAATCACTCTGGTTGTTAAGGTCAGGAGATGCTGAGAACAGGTGGGGCTATGGTAAGAGATTTCAACTGAAGAACAAGTTCAGGGTTGTGGAGCTGTCAGCCCAATAAATTCAACCACGCCCAACCAGTCCTGAGCAGAGGTCTAATATAAGTTTGTTAAAAAAAAAGAAAACACCTATGTGGGTTACCAAGGCCTTTAGGGTTCTACCTTTTGCTGGCAGCCCAGTTGCCATTCCCACCTGAGGTATATTTCCTGCATGTCTTCCCCTTCTCTCTCCCACCCTCTCCAAGTCTACCAACTGTCTCCAAACAATCAACTAGAAGTGCTTCAAGTGCACAAACCTCCGCCAAGGCATTTCCAACATTATCAGGCAAGTTACTATCCCAAAATGTGGAAAACTGCCTCATCTTGCACTGTTTAAAAAGTCCTGGATTCACATCCAGATTCAGATCACCTCCTCATGCCATGACCATCATTCCCTGAAAAAGGCATCCAAATCCAATAAGAAGTTATTGAGTCATTAACAAACAGCCTTATATTGTAATGTGTACAAATTCTTTAAAAAAATTCTTATAATCATTTATATGGAGCATAAACATTAGCACAGCTTTGTAAAGTACCATGTTGAAGGCCAATGTCTTTGTCAGTGTTGTCATGTTGTTGTTGTCAGTGAAAAAACAACAAGATAATATTCAAGCATTAAATGATTCAATGAAAATATTCAAGCATGACCATGAAGTGCAACAAAAGTGCAATACATTAGACATTGTGGAAGATATTTATACAATTTATTTACAAAGATATAACAGGTACTAACTGAGTATGGTTTTGATGGAGGTAGCATGGGGAAGGAGGAAGGAGAGGGACTGGAATTATGGAGGAAAGAGTGGTGTGGGATGAGTGTTGCAACAAAGTCCAGTTCACAGTCAATTGTAGCTGCGCAGAAGATGTGAGTGCAAAGTGCTCATCCAGCAGTTGCACAACATGGCTCAGTGGACTGGTTCTGGCCCGGATAGACCTGTATCTTCTCCCTGAGGTCATCAGGTGAAACAGGTGATGTGCAGGGTCACACAGGATATTGTGTACTCTCCTCAGACAGGGGCAGCAGTGATCTCAGGGAGGCTGGTCCCATAGCTTTAACCACTCACCTGTGAACCACACTGGAGGTCCTTAGTCAGTCATTAGGTCTGCTAATTAAGGGATTATAGGCCAGAAATAAGGCCATAAAGTGACTGTGAAGTTGCCACATTTAAAAAAAAAAAAAAAAAAAGTATATATTTGGCTACATGCCACTTTAATAATCTAAGCAGAAGGAGTGGTTGAAAGCTTCAGATTTTAAAGAACAAAAGTAATGTAATGTGTGACCTTTCTCAGTGTGAAACACATTAACACAGCAGGTTACTACATTAAGTGTTTGAGTAATTAGTTATTACCTCCCCAAGGAGGTTATGTTTTTCTCCAATGAATGTTTGTCTGTTTGTTTGTTTGTTTGTTTATTTGATTGTTAGCAAAATTACGCAAAAACCAATGGATGGATTTTGCTGACATTTTCAGGAGATGTTGGTAATGGCCCAACTTAAAAATGAATAGATTTTGGTGGTGATCCAAATAAAGGCCATTGAAACACAGTAACTCAACAAGTTACTATATTAAGTGTATGATTAAGTAATTTGAAACCTTATTTTGGAAGTGGTGGTACCCAGAATTGCCTTTGACTAGATGGCAACCAGTGCAGGTTTTACCCCACCCCTAGCCTCTTGGATTGATAGATAAATTTTGATGTTAGTACTGGTTGGATTTGTCAGTTAAGCCTGCACATCTGAGTTAATAAAGTAAAATAAAAGTAGAGTAAATGAAGGTAAAGATGACCCTGTAAGGCCACATTCAACAACAAGCTCTCCTCCCCAGAGATCCTGTCGACTTCACTTTCCATCTGATCTCCATTTCCTGCGGTCATTCCTAATGCTCCACTCTGTGTCCCCTCTAAATAATTACAAAGACCCATCCTCACCCGTCAGGCCCCTTCACTGAGAGTATGACAGCCATCTTGTCCCTCTCTCCCCTGCTTCCATTAGTGTGACTGGTTGTCGTGTCTGCAGGTCCATTCCCGGGTCAGGGCCCTCCTCTATGGGCTGTAATTGCAGCCACTGCACCCACCTAATGAATTGTCACCCGCTTTAATGTGAAATTACACAAGGGTGAAGCGTAATAGATTAACAGGGTTGACGGGGTCACTCTGAAAAGATAAGCCATTGCAAATTGCTGATTACCTGACTTAAATTATTATAAGGGACATGCAAAGTGGATTACTCAGCTGAAGTACGATCTGATCGCCCTCACCTATCACTGGATTACTGCAGGCAAAGATGGAGACGAATGCTAATCCTCATCTGGCTTTAAGAGGTATGGGCCATTAGCTTGTTCTTAGAGTGGCTGCAGAGGACACAAGAACTTTTTATCATGATGATGTTAGTTTGATAAGTATAAACTTCCCTTAAAGCAAAGACACAGATTTAATTTATGAAAGAACCTCATCAGGGAAAACTCAGTAATGTGCTGCACTTTGACTATGATCATCGTGTGTCGTTGACTCAGTAAATTTATTAATGAAGCCATCCAATTTAAATTAAACCATCTGTGTGGTTTATATAAGATATCCCTGCAGCTTTAAATGAATTAGCAGTAAGTGTTTTAGAATTATTTTAACTTGGTGTTTGCTTTTGTTTTTCAGGATTGGATGCTTAGAACAAAAGTTATCCATGTTTCCAAACACTCAAACTGCAGTTTTTATATGCACAGCATGTACCATGCACTTCCATGTTGGTGTGTTTTTGACAGAATCATGAAAAAAATATGATTTTGACCGCCAAACCCACCAAGGACCCAATCCACTAAGGTCAGCCTTCAGTTTGACAGACTTGGTTCGGTTTGGAGTTAAATTCATTATACTGTTGCAATTTGGACCATGACAAACTGGACGTGGATACTAATGATCTGGACTCATTCAACTGGTTATCTGGACTTTAACATTAATAATAAGGAGGATCTGGACTCTAAAGATCTGCCTCTGTACTTTGCTAATCTTGACTGGAATAATAATTAGCAGGGCTTAACACTGATGATCTGGACCCTGATTCTGACAGACCGAACTAGGACACTAAAGAGCAGGATCTAGGCATTGAAAACCTGGACCAAGACACTTGTGATCTCAAACATCTTTATGTAGGTCCTGGATACTGATGATTTGGACACTGACACCAATGAGCAAGACACTTGTGATCTGGATCAGCACATTGACAATTTGGAGCTAGACATTAATGATCTAAGGAAGGATTACTAACATCAAGACAAACTTACAGCAGCAAAGAGGGGAACCAATTAAAAGTTTGGCAGCAGCACATTGATTTGTCCATAGCACCAGCTGGTTTTGCATATAAAGTGTGAACAACCCAAAAATCGAAGAGGAAGAGTGAACAATAGGAGTAAGTAAGTGAGTATGGGACGATGTGGCCTGAACTTTAAATAAAGAGTTAAATGATGACCTTGTTCACTCTTTGTGCGAGCTATCAGAGGCTATGTGAGTGATTAAAGTTTTGTCTTTTCTTTGTTGAACTCTTCCTTTAGCCCTTAAATTCATGTGCGTTTTGGGTATGAACAAAGCTGGCAAACCCCTCAGAACAAGTAGCACAGCCTCAGATAAAACTTGTTCAAACAAAAAGGATTAGGCTTTAAAGTTTCTATCTCACTCAGTTGAGGTGGGCCTTTCAAAATGTGAAAAATGAATTACAATGACCGTTTTGCTTCACAGAGAGACCTCCATAAATAATTCTAAGTACGGAGGCTTATGTTTCGCCCCCTCACATCTGAATCCGCCGATGCATTTTTCATTGACCAGCAGCTCCATTAGACATGCTGATAGATGTTTCTGACACTTTAGGAGCACATTTCCACACATCCACGCACGGCGAGCGATTATTAACAGAGATAAGCGGAGTGAAATGACACACAATTACACTCTCGTTCCTCCTCCTTCTTTCTCTCTGCTCACGTCCCGACTTTGACAGCAATCATCTAGCATTTCACACCTCGAGACCCAAGCAGACAAGCAAGTGTTGTCGGGAGCACTGACCTAAAATCAGAGATACATTCTTGATATGAATAATAGCAGGCTTAGTCATATTTCTCACCACGCAAGCCATCTTTATCGGAGCCTTTGCTGTTAAATATAAAAGCAGAGCTGTGGATGCATGAGTGACAGACTCTGAGCTTGTTTACTCTTAATTTATCAAAGAGAAAGCACTTAGGAGCAGTTATCTACGGCATGCCAAAGAAAAATCTATACAGGGAATGAAAAAGAAAAACAACTACTAGAGGGACGTTATACCTGATTGAGTTTTCTTTTAGTAATCTCTTTTATCCAGTGTGATTTCCTTCCATCCAGGAAACACACAATGTGTTTCATTTAGAGTCAGTGCTCTGTTCTCTAAAAACACAGTTTGGTTTCAGTCACACTCAGAAGCATTGTACATTTCTGTAAAACAGCATGTTGCCAGACTTTCATACTTTTGTTGAAGATAGAATATCCCTGAAAGCTCCTGATGTTGACTCAGTACCTTTTTTGAGTCCAAAACTTTGTTATATTTTCCAACTATGAGCCTGAATGCAACTTTATGAGACTATTTCACCACCTGGTATCAGCTCAACTTTGAGCTGTTGTTTTGGTTTTCCATTTGGGGTCGAACCTCATACCTGGAAAAGTTTTTCATATCAGCTTCAGCAGGGTACCAAGCCAGCCGAGACGTAAGGTGGAGTCACGGGATGTCAGTGGTGCAGTCTGACAGTGCACTTGGTCATAATCGGAAGGTTTGCAAGTTTGAGCCCAGCTCCTGTTGTCAAAAGGCGATATGTCCTTGGGCAAGACACTTAACCCCAAGTTGCTCCGACTGTGCGTGTAAATTCGCATGAAAAGGGCGTGAGTGTGTAAGCTAATTCTGACAGACAACTGACATAGAAGCTCCATCCATCAGTTTACTTCTAAGCAACCAGAATTCAGTTCATGGTGGATGTGAAAGCAGTCTGAACCGAATAAGGACCAAATGAGGCAAGAGGACCAAACGCAGGGCACTGTGGCTTGAATTTAACCAACTCCAACAACAGATTGAAAGCTAACATAGCGTTGACCAAAAAAATCAAGCAGGATAATGTAAGCATGCCATCCTCCTCTTAACAGGTTAAATATACAGGTCCATGTGAAATATGTTAACAGATCACTCCAGTAGTCATTCAGTTTTCATCCTAGTGGCCTTAGTACGACTTTATCTCCACTTTGTCACTCAAAATACTGCAGAACTGAACAATGTTATTACTTGAAGCTTGTTGTGTAGTTTTGGGTCATAGTTCAACAGTAGGCCGGATGGCAGGAACAAAGGCCAGAGCGACAGCTCCAACTGGCTGCTGGTAGTCATATTAATATTTGACAGGTCAAAACTGAACTGAACTGAGTCAAGGGAACCTAAGTTGGTATTCTACCTGCATTTACCATTTTTAGAGGGTTTTGTCCCTCCCTCTGCACTACAGCTGTGTGTCTTTGCAGCAAAAGAAAAATACTTTAAATGTCATCAGTGAATTGATCCGTGTCATCCTCTGAGTGAGTGAAGAATGGTTTACGTCCATTAAGTGCATGCAGTCTGGACTTCATCATAACGTCCACACATAACAACAATCAGCACTTCTCACACCTTTCCCTGTGTCCCTGATGTTTACAAAAATGCATGAATGAACTCCACTTTAAAAGCCATTCCAAACAAATGGTCCTATCGATCTGTTGTTTTGCCACATAATTATCTGAGAGGTGTAGCTCTTTGAATACTTTTAATGGACCTTGGCTCGAGCGTGTGGGCTTGTACTTACAGATGACAACATGATTGTGTAATTATTCCGGGACAATAAGTGCGAGACAAAGCCCAGCGCTCCCTGTTGGCGAGGGCAGCAATCTCAGCAGCGATCATTAAGTTCACTTGTAAATTTCTGCTGATACATTTCCAATCAATCGTCTTTTTCTCACCTGCAGCCTAATTCCTGTTATCTACAATGTAGCCTGTTTCCACTCACTATTCCCATGTGGAGCTTTATCTCAGCAGGCTGGATCCTACATCAGCTCTTTGTGTACGTGATCAGATCAACACGCCGCGCATGCCAATCAAACGCTCCCTTCTGGCTCTCAATCTACCGGCCTTCCTGCCCCGAGCTCTGGAGACGGGGAAAGGCCGTCCTGGGGTCACAGCGCCGCGTGTTTTCATTCAAGGAAACCCCGCTGCTGTTCTTTTCTCATTACCCACGAGCCCTGTGTCTCAGCAAACCCCCACTCGTCCACAACAGCGTGCCTCAGCTGCAGGTCAAAGATCAGATATTACTGAGGTTGTTTCTATTTATTTATTTCTCCCCACACTTTGGTATCACTGTTGCCGTGTCCGTGGAGAACATTATTAGAGAGTGTTATGGTAAATCCTCCTGCTGCCATGGGACCTCTTACATATCTGGTTTGTTTGGCCATCTCCTCAGAAACTTGAGTCTGCTCTCATGTCCCATGACTGCTTAAAAAGACAGTTTTATTTATTCAGACAGAAGAGAAGAATGTGCAGGAGGAGGGATTGATACCAACAACCATGGAGATTGAATGAATAGTCTTCTGTTTACACATAAACCACCAAACAACTGCAGGAAAAAAGAAGGTCCAATTTCTAACTTTCGATCAATACCACAAAGAAAACACTGAAAAACTGGAGCTTTAATTTTAATTTATGTTTAAATTTAGAACTCTAACACTTGCATTAATAACTGAGCATGTAAAGGGGACAAAAATAGTGTTGGGACTCCTCAAATAGGATGGAACGGAGCATCACTTGCAGAACAATTTACTTACATAATCAGCCCCTCAGGAATCTAATATCATCTCCAAGGCATGCAGGACACATGTTCTGACAATACATTGAAATTCTGGCAGCCTATACATTAAGAAATAAAACAGAACATATGTTTTCTGTGGTCCTCTGTTGTTTCACAATCTGCATCTGGTCCCTGCGTACTTATGTCTCCTCTTTGTTAGTGCTCTCATGACTATTATGGAGTCACATATGCATCATTCTTTGGTTAGTGGTGCTACAAGACGTCATCTAGACTTGATGTCACCGTGTTGTGAATCCTGGATCAGCATCTTGTTAAAAATAAAAGGACTATCATGCAATCCCTGAGGCAGTCTGGTGTAAGTGTGGTTCTGATCTCTGCAGGTAAATGCAAAAAGCAGCTGTGAGGTCAGAGGGAACTGGTACACTGAAAAAAAAAAAAAAAAAAAAGAAAAAACTAGAAAACACTCAGAGAGCGCAAACCTCCACCCAGGTAGCTCACATATTGCTGTTACATCTTTAAGCGATAGTTCCATGATAAAGTTACCATCATAATATGATTCATGACCCTGAAAACGCACACCTAGCACTCAGAATCATGTTGATGGCATTATTAGTTATAGAGTTATTGAGCAAATACAATTGTTCTCTAATTGCAGTTATCTGGATCCCCACCAAAATCTAATCATTTTTAGGTTGGGCCATTACCAACATCTCCTGAAAATTTTAGCAAAATCCGTCCAGTAGTGGAAATCACACACTAACTATTAAATGAAACTATGTTCTTTACATAATTGTCTTTCATTTGGACTATTTTTTAGTTTGTATTCATCATTTACTTTTAAGATAAAGTCAGTCTTTATGGAACTATGTTCTTACAACCCTGTCAAATGAAAAAAAAAAAAAGATTATATATTTGTTTTACTCTATAACTTGTCATAATTAAAAAAAAAAACAAAATGTAGTGCACTCAACCTTGAGTTACCTGAAGCAAGTAATGAAAACACAATTATTCCTTTTTTCATTGTTTAAAAAAAAAGTCACTGCTTGAGTAACAAGTTACATCCTTTGTGTCCCATCATTTAAGTTGCACGCCACACGTTAGTCAATTAAAATTAAAAGTATTAGAACCCATACTATGTATTTTCTGCTTTTTTATGTCCCTGTGTTTGTTCAACATGTTGCCTCTGGGTGATATGGTACTTCTGCACAAGACAAAAGCCTGCAGCTTAGGACCTTCTCCCTTTCCCCCTGTTTTCCACTGCCTGAACATATTCTAGCCATCACTGAAACTGAATATGAGCTGTGTGTTGCCTGAGTTGTTGCAAAATATGAGGTCTTTAAACCTCATCCACAAGAATCATCATTCATAAGAGGTCATAGCAGAAGATTGACCTTACACTCTTGAAATATCTCAAATCTTGCCTTAACTCAGGCTCATATGTTCAATTTGATCACTGCTTGTGTAAGTTCATAATTTATGATTTAAGAAAAAACCTTTCTGCTTTCATATACTGAGTAGGCCTGGCTTCTTTCCCTTGAAGGCTGATCTGCTGTGATTGGTTGACCTGTCTACTAAATGTGAATTTGTCAGTTCAGTACTGCTCAGTACCATGTTGTCAACAACTCTGCATTCACTCTACAGTCCATACTGTGCACCAAGCTTGCCCGCCTAAGCCAATGGGCTAAACTGCCAATGAAACAATGGTGATGTCACACTGGTAGGTCTAATCAGCGGGGTGGGGGGAAACTGTTTCAGGCAGTTACTTTATGGGGAGAGGGAGATGTTTCAATGCAGCAGATTTTTGTCCTGTGTGTAGAATTACTTCACCCCATGGATAAGATGCAAAACACAGTAAAGGGAATTTAGCACAATGTAGAATATTTTTTAATGTAACTTCATCATGGTTATACTACAGCATCCCACCACTTCTGCCTCTGCTTGTGTGAATTCCTGTGTTTGTCAAAAGAGGCTGCTTAAATGACCTCAAAGTTCAGCCTCTTACTGAGATCTCTCCATCAGTGAGTGTCCTCTGGGTCTCTTTAGTGCATGTTTGTGTATCACCGGCCTCAGTGTGTGGTCACTAACTGTGTGAAAAAAGTGGATTTCTCATCAGGAAATATTTAAACTCTGCCAAAAAAGAGAGGCTCATAATGATGGCATTTATCACAAACTCTTCAGTGGAGGTTCAGCTAAAGTTTACAGGAGGATAAAACCAAGACAGAGGAAGAAACAATAGTGAAGCACAACAGTGAGCTTAACATCAGGCATCGTGAAAAATGATCAACCAGACTTCAAACCTTAAGAAGCTGTTTGTTGTTGTTGTCTCAGCCACATTAAAGAGACGGGATGAAATTATTATGAGTACAGTGATGCTGTCAAGGGAACAAACCTGACTGGGCTTTGATAAGCTTGAATTAGGCATCTTAACGTCAATTATCTTTAACTGAACTTCAACTAGAAATGTTTGTTACTCCATTTTAGAAGATCAGATGTGTCTTTTCTGGAAGAAGTTGCCATTTGAAGGAAGAGTTTGCAACAGAACACTGGGGAGATGAAGTAGTTCGACCAGAGCACGGGTCCAATTAAGACTAAATTTTGCCATTTAGGGGTCAAAATAAAGAAAAAGTGAAAACTATGATTCCCTTTTTATTCTCTCTCTTCTTCCTTTCCCTAAAGTAATTGAAGGAGTAACAGGATGTAGAGCAACACACTGACAGTGCTGGCCCCTCACCCATCCACCGGCTTGGTAATGCAAATAACTCAACAACCAATCACATGGCAGCAACTCAGTGTATTTAGGCATGTAGACATGGTAAAAAACAACCCGCTGAAATTCAAACTGTGCATCAGAATGGAGAAGAAAGGTACTGAAAGTGATTCTGAACACAGCAAAAACACAGCCTGAGTTTTTCAGAAGCTGCTGATGGAGATGGATTTTCATGAACAATTATTCTCAGAATGATCTTAAAAGGAGAAAATATCCTGTGTGTGGTAGCTCTCGAGGTTGGAGACGATAGAAAGGCAACAGTTAGTCAAATAACTACTTGGGACTTGTTACAGTGTTGTGGGTATGAGAGGATATGTTTATGACCAAAATGTGTGTTGCAGTTGTGGTCACCGTAGAAAGAGGGATGAAGAAGTTGTGGAAACTGAGGAGCAGGACAGATCACAAGCTACCTGGTGGTGCAGATGAATGAACTGTAAGCCCATGACCACAAATCCGGCGACCCATTGTTTTCTCGGGTTGGACTAAGCTGCCATGCTTTTCCTGGACTTTTATGATCCTGGGTGGTAAAATAGGCACTGAAAAAATGCTGTTCTGTCCCTGCACAGGATGGAGTCCTGATGTCCATATTAAAATCACCAGGCCAAAGTTGGCAAAGCCCCATGTTTATTTTTATATACAGGATAAATACAGGAGAGACCCATCTTCTTAATATTCAAGACAGTTTGTGCTCCAATCACTCTGACCTGAACAGTGGATGAGAGGAAAACAGCACATTACTGGCGGAAGGATACAAAGCTCACATTTTGCATCTTAAAATAGTTCCAAACGGAAGGAATATGTTGAGAAAAAAGTGAGACGCTGTCAAGAATCTTACTGTAGCGTCTAGTCCAGCAACATTTTGTGTAGTTTTATCATGAAAGTGGGGTAATTACAAGGCTTCCTGTGGCACCATTTACTGCTTAGCATCCATACTTGGCTTGAAAGTTGCTTTATTTGCTAGTTTTACCTACAACCAACAAGGAGGTTTTGTTTCTGCCGGAGTTTGTTAGATCATTCACAAGATAACTCAACAAGCGTGAAATGGAATTTCATTCAATTTACGATATAGGTCAGGAATGAGAAAAGGACCCTTTGCTTGGATTTTGGTGGTTATCTGATTTTTTTAGAGGATGTTAACATTGCGAAATAGGGCAGTTTTACACATTTTCATTAATATCTAAATAAGATTTCAACTTATTTTTTCAATGTTTTTTTTTTTTTTAAAAACCCTGCCCATAAATCCACCCACCAGACAAACAGTGTGCTATATTAATCAGTCGTCCTACATTACCACCAGCCAACACAGGAAAAAATAGATAAATTATGTAATTATACTCTCTGCTCCATGTCAATGGATTTGATGACATTTTCAGGCATGTTGATGTTGATATAATCACTTGTCCATGGCATAAAGGACAAGTGATTAGATTTTGGTGGTGATCTGAATCCAGATGTGGATCAGGGATTTCTCTCAAGGATTTGTTAACAGTAAGATAGGGCTAACTTGACCAGCAGTACTAAGAAAGCTTTGGCAGAGGTTTGTGCACCTTGGGCCTTGAGCAACTCCACCTCAAAAACCCTGAAATATCCATTTAAGATCAAGATGCTCTAACTCTACTTGGAGCATTAAAATGTTTTTATTACAGCTCACACTATAGGATTGTTTGGCCCCTCTCTCTTGATCATTGAGAGAGGAAGGTTGGGCCAAAATTCTGGCATAAAAGCATCAAGTTTGAAGCTAGCCCAGCTAAACAAAACACCAGAGAAGGAAGTGTAGCACCCTATAATGTAATAATTTCCTGAAAATGTAATAACGCCTGAAAATGTAATAAAATTTGCACTTAACTCAATCAAAAATGTAATAAAACCCAATAATGTAATAATTTCACCAATAATGTAATAAAATATCCTGACTGATATTGTAATAACATTTTAACCGATAATGTAATACCTTATTACATTATTGGGGATTTATTACATTTTCAGGTGGGTCTTCTTTTCAAAACTGATAATGTAAAACTTGACAGATAATGTAATATAGAGTTCTATAGGAATATTAGCAATAACCTGGTTGCGTGCAGCCACGTAAACACCAAAAAACCTTTTGAAAAACCGGAATATGCTCGTATTCCGGTTTTTAAAATCCCGAATATTACCCCTGGGTTACTCCTTTTCTAGCCCGAATATTTGGTCATGTATACGCCGATCGGGATATCCCCATCAAATGGAACATTAAGTTATGTTCTGCACATGTTCTTTTCGCAAGGAATCTTGGTCTTTTGAGTACAAGAAGTACTTGTTGTTACATGGCACAGCTCCGGTTCGATTTCCTAATTCTTCACGTTCTCATCTTCCATTAATGAAGAAACTGACAAAGAAGGGAGGGTGCCACTTTACAAATCTGGTAATGGGCTGGTTACTGGTGCCAGTTAGCTTAACAGTTTAGCCATAGTGGTAGATCACAGGGTCGTGTTGGATTTTAGAGGTTTCACTAGGTGCACAAGTATCCTGTGTTTGATTTAAGTAGCTGCTGTTTTTGTTTGTAATCATATCTGACTAGAACTGTTTCTTAAAAAAGGACATTTCAGGGGAGACAAACACAAGAGACTTTGCAGAAGCAGCTGATATATTTGCTTTCCTTCTCACAGTCTTATTACACAGAGTAGAAAATGCTAAACTGAATATATTTGGGCTAAAGAGAGCGGTGGGATTCACCCTCAGCCTTTTAAGTAAACACTCTTGTTGTCGAGGTTCAGGTGGGTCTACCTCATGCGGCTGTAAAGCTAAAGTAAGCTTGTAATGTTTTATTGTTTGATAGACAATAAAAGATATTTATTAGTGTGTTTTTCAGTCCAACCACACTGTTCTCCTCTGAATGTGTAATAATTTAACAGTGGAAGTGTGAGGCGGACCAGCCTTAGGCGACGGGCCCCCCTCACAGCAGCTGTTGGTGCAGATGTAAGGTGACAGTAATCAATACTGATTATTAAAGTGGGAACACCATCTCCAGTGTGTGATTAATCTTCATTCCCCATGTTTACAGAGCCTCTTCTGGACCTGCTCGCCTCAGAGGGGGGAACGCTCCCCATTATCTCTCCCCTGAGACGGGAAAACAAAACAGCGTCACCATTAAAGGTACTCACTGTCACTGCGCAGAGAGAAGAGGCTCAGGTCGGCTCTGGGACGAGGAACATGCGCTGGAGAGGGGGAGTTCAATGTCTGCAGTGATTTAGGAAGAGAAGGCGTGTTTGAAATCCAAATTCTGGATGGGCATACAACCTGGAAGGTACAAGATGTAAAATTTTGATGATGCCAAATCCAAATTATTTAAAAAATTCAAGGCCAAAACACTCTTAATATAGCATAACATGATTATTTTTTCCATTGTGACAGACGAGACAAGTCCATTGATGCCATGGAGACAGTAGATGTTATGTCAAATACTGTGCCATAGGGAGGCATGAGCTGCAACTGGAAGCTGTTGTTCTGTTTCTGTGTTTTAGACATTTTTGTCTGTAGCTTACCTGGAGTACACACAACATGACAATTGGGCTGACTTTCGGTTCTGATCTCTGGCCAAGCACATCCTCTGCGTTTGTCACATGGACTAGAGCAAAGCCAATCAGGGAGCAAGCTGGACAAAGCAGGAAGCAAATGTAGCCATGGCAACAAGAGTAAAGGCGAAACATAAGCTGTGTTTGAAACCATTCACTCATTCACTCACTCACTATTCACTATATAGTGTTAATAAAAAGTGAACTACACAGGGAATGACCGAATGAGATTTTGGACACTACACCAAAATTTTCTTAACATCATTGCATAGGTAGATGCGCCGGATATTCCTGTGACGCAAGTGGATGCGCCAAGCATCAAGTAAACAAATCGGCACTCAGGAGGATAACAATGGTTGTATTGATGTCAATAAATTGTTGAAATGTCAGTGGTGTGGTACATTGTATGTACACTCACATTTGCTGAGCGTTGTGGGTATTTTATATTGCACTATGTAGCGTATGAAATTAACCACTGAGGATTTGAACAACACTACAAAATGGCGAACACACTATATAATACATTATATCCATGATAGGGAACGCTTTCAAACTCAGCTATAAAGTTAGACAGAAGTCAAAATGGAGGTCCGACTAGTTTATTTGTTTAAAAAACCCAAGCATCTAACCAGCGTATCCTGTACAAGAGAAGCGAGTTGCATGTGATCACAGGGTGCTGCCTTCTTGGTTAATGACTCGGTTGGTTTGCGGTGTCCTGTGTCTCTCTCTTTGTGGCTCACCACATACTACAGGATCGAACAACCAAACCAACAAGCATATTTGGTCTGTCTCAGGTCAGGTTTGGGAGAGCCTGCCAGGTCGGCACTTAGCAACTCATCATTCCTGACAACTTGTCTGCACAACCAGCAACATCAACCCTACTTCATTTGTAGATATTCACCTGTGATGAAGTTCAAAGGGATGCGTCACGTATTGATGTATGACATGAGTTGGTTAGTTCCAGATAAACTTTATTTTTCCGAAAAGTTAATGCACTTAAAAAAAAATTAGGTAGCACACTCTTAAACTGTGGTATTATTTTTTGATGGGAGTTCTTGTAGGCGGAGAAAATACCCTTTGTATTTGGTAAAATACTTCCCTGTTTGCGGCTGATTCTGCATCACAAACTTTTACAGATTGTGGCTTACTGAGGGAGAGGAGAGAACGTTCTACTGCATCTAATGTACTTAGTGGCCATATGGAGCTCATACATCCCCACTTCAAAAAAACTAAACTATCTCTTTAAGGACACATGGGTGCAAACTCTACGCCCCAAGGCTCCAGAGGAAAGGGAAGCCAACACCTTTCAACTGATGAAAAAACTGCCGTAACCAGTGGCAGTGTCTCAGAAATCAGCTTACACCCCAGCTACAAAACCAACTCCCAAGTACGTTTCAACCAGGTTGAGCCGGCCACCCTCTGGTCTTCAGCCCAAGGCCTTACAGACTGAGCTACACTACTGCACTATCTGTGTGAAGAAGATGGATTATAGGAGAGAACCCTTGCATGCACATGGAAACTTTGAAACTGCACACAGAAGGATAACCATTTTGGAGCAAGGAGGTTTATGTCTTTTCTATATTTCACTGCATTCTGGGCCTCTGAGCTCTTGAGGTTTTATTTTCAATTTGTCAAGGAACCAATTCGGCTTTTGGACATCTGTGTCCAGCTAAAAAAAAAAATTGAAAATAAAACATGACACAAACAGAGACCAACACTGGCTTAATCAGAGATTGATTTTGTTTTAAATTACTTTAAAACGTAATAAATTAATAATTTATATCCACCTCTAACATCCTTTCTCCCTTGGTTCAGTGTTGATCTAAGTTGCTCCTCTCAGAGTAAAGTCCTGTAACCTTGCCGTCTGGCAGCTATTGTGAAACCAACAATTCATCATCCCTGCTCGGCTGCACTCACAATCAAATTCAGATTAATGTTTAAAACAAAAAACAAACAAAAATCAAATGAGAGTCACTTAGAGTATGGATTGTTTGGTTTGAGGGCATTTAAGCTACCAGGTCAATTAAGAGAAGAATCAATAAAACAATAATGAAACAATAATGAAACTTTGGCAACATGCAGAGGGGGAAAAGAAAACAACCCAAGGAAATAAAGCTAATTACCAAAATAAAACAAACATCCCGAGCACGCCGGGGCAGGTATGAATCATGTATCAGCATCGAGAAGTGGAGCGCGGCTCCGTGCGCAGATGTGCGTTTGATATGCATCATCGGTGCGCCATTAACATTTCTGGACTGGGTTGAAGGCTCCCTGTGCCTCTCAGCTCCATCGCCTGTGACTGCAACAGATGGTCACCCCCTTTCTCCAAGGCTCCTCCCCCTCTCCCTGCATACTCCCCCACAGGTGTCTGGCTCTCACCCCTCCTCCTCCTCCATCGTTAAATAATCACCAGCAGCGCCCCCCCTCCCCAACACGGCTGTCAGAAAGCAACGCCATCCTTCCTCTGTTTAATCCGCTCCTACTCCTCCTCTCCTTGCTTCCCTCTCCCTCTCAAGGACCCCCACCCTCCACCCTCCTGCGCCCCCATCACTCAGCACCAGTGAGGATCCCACGGAGAGGAGATAAGGCCTTTCTGTAGCTCCCACTCTCTCTCTTTACAAGGCCGGGATAGGGAGAGAAGAGGGGGTCAGGTAGAACAAAGGGAGCGAGCGAGGGGAGACATTGGGAATTCTTGACAGCTGTTTCATTCGCAAGGCAATCTCCTCTCCCGCGTGTCATATCTGAGGAAGACAAGAAGGAGGGAGGAAGACGGAGAGTGGCTGCACTCTGAGGCAGAAAAAAGGGGAGAGACGGAGATCTTTAGGAAAGTTCAGAGGATTAATTTGACACAAGGCACGGCGGATGGTGGAAGTAAAGTGAGAGAGAGAGGGAGACGGGGGAAAAATGCTTTTCTTTGTCATAGTAATTGCTCTCAGCCAGTCTAGTGTGCAAACTGGGGAGAGATTATAGGATTTATTCCCATGTAGATTTTCAACGGAGACGCTTTGCTGGAGCCATTCTGGTCCTTTCAGCAGAACGTGTGGCCTGCGATGTTCTGTATAAATCCATAAATCCATAAATACTCAGCAATACTGCAGCACAGGGCCTTTTATTCCCTAGGACAGTGAGACAGAGAGAGTACACATGGATCAAATGTGAGGGTGTCAAGGCAAACAAATGAAATGTCAACAGAAATGACAGAGCAGAGGAGGTTATATTTAGTGTTTGGAAGGCAGAGTGGCAGCCTGTACCGCAAGACAAACACTGTTTCTCTGCAAGAAAACAAGGCTTTGTTCTGTTAGATAGGGCTGTGCCGTAGATCAGTTATTACCTCTGCCAAGGAGGTTATGTTTTTGCCGGCATATGTTTGTCTGTTTGTTAGCAAGATTACACAAAAACTACTGGACAGATTTTGCTGAAATTTTCAGATGTTGATAGTGGCCCAACCTAAAAATGATTAGATTTTGGTGGTGATCCAGATAACTGCCATTAGTGAACGATCTTGTTTGCTCATTATCTGTCTAAGTAATAATGATATCAACATGATTCTGAGTGCTAGGTGTGGGTTTTCAGGGTCAAGGAATCATATTATGATTGTAACTTTATCATGGAACTACTTGCAGTGGCTATTTGTCATAAAAAGGGGCTTTTAAAAAAAAGGAACTAACTTTGACAAACGGCCACGATGCACCATTCCGGTTGGGTCGTATGCAGGCAATAAGAAAATCAATGTCCTTTCGGGATCCAGCATTTTGTCATTTACTCAGATCAAAAAGATTAACAAACATTTCATGCCACGTCTCATCGACCTGGTAAAAAACCTGTATCCCCTTCCTGGTGCATGAACCCCAATGACCCGCCCCCTACCCATGTGGGAATCCTGACGAATCACTGCATGGCACAGTGCCTATTGGCCCCTGGTGTTTACAAGATAAAACAAAACACAAAATACATTCATTTTCAACTATAACATGGGGAAATAGCTCCGACACTGCTGCTTATCGATGTACCAGCAATATGTGAGCTACCTTGGCAGAGGTTTGCGCTCTCTGAGTGCCTTCAAGTTATATATCAGCTGTTAGGCAACATTTATGTTTTAAATGAAATATGGATTTGGAATTCTGGGATTAAAGATTGAATGTTATTTGGTAGACAGGGTGGCACAGTGGCAAGTGTGCATGCCTCACTTAAGAAGACTGCTTCTTCAAACCCTGTTTCAGTTAGGGCCTTTCTCTGTGGAGTTTGCATGTTCTCAAAGTGCCTGCATGGAATCTATCTCAGCATTCCGGCTTTCTCTTACAAACCAAAAAACATGCTTGTTTTGCTAACTTGTGCCCTTAGGTGTGGGTGAGTGAATGAATGGTTGGCTCTCTCTTTATGGCGATGTTCACACTCCAGATCTAAATGCTCAATTCTGTTCTTTTTTTTTTTTTAGATGTTTGTTCACATCATAATTTAATTCACATAACTCACATCTTAATTTAATATTCCAGTATGAACCGTCTACAGCCCTGAAGTGACATGCGTATGCAGAAGAAGACATGACATCACAGGCAGCATGCTGTGAAGTAAATATGGACGCCACACATTAGCATGTGTATCAGTTTTGAAGATGTTGTGAAATCAGAGCTACAAAATCATGACAAAGTGATAAAGAGATGAAGATAGAGTAAAAAGAGAGCCTTAACAATGGCCTTTTGTGGAGCATTTGCTGAGGGATGTGTGGATGTGAGTCTGATCCGGGAGTGGTAGGATTCTGACGCGAGGGGCTTCACTGACAGAGTTTATCCATAAGTGTTTTGTTCATTGTTTACATTGGGTCTTTCCGTGTAGCTCAGGCTATAAATGCTGTGATGTACAGCAACATTGTCTTGCCTCACACTGTCCGAAGTACAATAAACATTAAATAAAATAAATAAGTCGCCACTTTTGTATGTTCATAAAAGATAATTTACTGGTCATGAAAGTTCATTTTCTTTACATTTTTACTTCTATTTTTAAAAATGTGCAAAAGGGAATCTCATAGAAAATATTACAGCCAGTTAGAGTTCTAAATTTATGTAGATATTCCTAACTTAATGCGTTAATGTCAAATTTTCTCACATTGTCTTCATGCACCCGAATTCTTTGATATTTTGAGTTGACTAGAGGGCCACATCTGGGGAGTAAGAGGACTGCATGTGGCCCCTAGGCCACCAGTTTCCCACCTCTAGTCTAAGTCTTCTGTTGTATCCACCTCGCAGAAAACAAGTCTGGTATCTTTAATAGCAACATTGTAGCAGCCATTTGTCTTTTGATGGTTTACATGAAACACCATGTTGTGTCATTTGGCTGAAAAATATTTGAAGGATGATTTTTGGTTCACATTTCCAAACCCTACTGTCAGAGTGCAGAAACCCTCTCATAGAATTATAATCATCTCAAAAGCCTGAAAAACAGAAGCATGAAAAATGGATGAAAACACTTATTAAAAATGCAATCACGTGAGCTCAGTGGAGCAATTTTGGTATTTGATGTTAAAAATGCAGAGATAACCTGATTTTGTGGGGCTGCGAGATTATTATGAGATCAAAACAGCCGCACACATTTGCATGTGGTGTGTTACTTTGTTTAGCAGAGCACTTCAAACAATGCATTAGCATTTCAAAGCTGGTCAAGTGTGTATTATTCCTTGTCCACACACCAAAACAAGATCAAATTCTGTTTGTCGGATTTTATTTCTTTATTTATTTACTTTGCACGCCTGCAGCAAGGAATCAGTTCATCTGAACTTGTGCTGACGCTCCCATGACTTGCATAAAATACAGAGAGATAATAGCCCAGTGTAGATAAGATTATGCCTCACGCTGAATGAGACATGTTCTGCAGAATGAAAGGCTCCTCTGTCACTTTAAATGGTTGCAATCCACATGTGTTGCAGTATTTTTCTCCTGAAATAAGCAAGCAGGTCATTATAAACAAGACCAAAACTGGTGTCCTCCAGCTACAGTAATAGCTACATTAGAAATACATTTATTCTGGCTTTAAGGATTTCTTTTTGGTGCAAACATCATTTTTGCCCCTCTTTAAACAGTAAAATTTTCATGTGTGTTTAGAGTAGGAGAAAATAATTTGTTTAACTTCTGAATTGAGTTCATATTGGTAGTAGAGTGTGCATCAGATCCCTCCTGGGTTTGGGGGCACAACAAGCCCAAAAACACAACCAGCAACTGCCAATATTTACAAGCAACTTTTAAAAAAAAAGAAGCACAAAGTCGCTTATGATAGGCGGGCCTGGCAACTATGGCTGCTATCCACATGTGTTGCCAATCAGTGAGCCTGGGGGTCACCTCCTGTTTTCAATCGGCCTCTTTGACAGCCTGTTTGGAAGGTAAAGGGCCCTGAATGCTGCCTTAAGCGTTTGTATGTGTGTTTAGTTTTTGACAGGTCCCATTACCTTCAACACAACACGCAAGGGAATACCCCACAAGCTTATGTTTCCACAATAATGTCTCTAATGGTCGTGCGCCTGTAAGTCCTTTAAGTGCACTGCAACAGCGTGTCATACAAGCAAGAACAAACACCACCGCCACTTTTACAAGCCAAATTACACCAAACTAAAGCAGCGATCACACAAAATCTTCTAAGGCTTACATGTAATGAAGCCATCTCTCTGTGTAATGAAGTTACATCACGACTTAAGCTCAAACCACGAAGACTGTTTCATGTTCTTTGCTGCAGGTTTCATGGCCGACCTCAAATCCCTCTGCAGTGTCAATAAAAATGTTCGAGTAAAACATCAAGCCCAAGCTCTCACAAGGCGCCGACTTACAGCACATGTGAGGGCTTGTTATCTTGATTGTTCCTCCTCAATTGTGGGGAAAGTCCTCTGCTCCCGACGCCTGCAGGGCTGGAGCTGGTCTCAGGCAGCGTGTGACGCTCCATGGGTGGCAGGATGGGAAAGGGCCCGAGGTTTAATTGGCACAGGAAGAGGTGGCCTGTCAGGGGGCTGTTGTAGCCTGAGAGGAGCATAATACGGCCCAGTGAGACCTAATTTCACGGTGTTAACTAGGATCAGGGAAGTCCGGGTGGATAAACTGGTGTGCTGCTGCAACCTTTAGGTTGATGATTAACATGTGCGAAACAAGTTCTCCAGTACCATCAGCCGCATGGGTTGTTTGTTACCTCCTTCTGAGGCAAACCACAGGAGAGTTTATCCATCCCTCTAAGGAACAAATGACAGGACATAAGCTGCCATCTTGATGAGTTTGTTTTGGACAAATGACTGCGACATGTGGTCTACATTGATGAATGTTTTTGGTTGACTATGACATGTTTGGAGAAGGATTAGGTTTGATTTAGGAACAATGGAGCATTATGAGATGATTATGTTAACGGGTTATGTTCCGTAAATGGAAACTGATTTTATGTTTATGTGATATGATGTAACAACGGCCATTTTAAAGAGCTTAACTTTGGATTTATTCAGCTGTTTATAAACTCTGAAACACATATTTATGCTCTATACAGATATGGATTAGGACCTTTATCTTGAGCCTGGGTTTACATAATACATTATAGGCCTTTGCAGAGAGTAAGGTCCTGCCAGATCATTCACACGTTGTGATGGTGTGTGATTTATCCATTGGTCATCAGTCCAAGCTGATCTGAAATTTCAGTTGATTATTGATGTTATTTTATTAGTTCTTTCATCAGAATTCAATCATTCAATCAGTCAATCAGACTTTATTTGTATAGCTCCAGTTCAAATCAAGCGTTATTTCATGGCACTTTACAATAGAGCAGGCTGGAGCCATACTCCTCATTTATATATATATATATATATATATATTTATGTGTATATATATATATATATATATATATATATATATATGTGCGTGTGTGTGCATCCAGAGATGTACCCATCCAGGCAGAGACAAAGGGAGTAAAAATAAGAATTTCTGATAGCAACAAACCCATGGACATCCAGATCATAAATGTGTCCTTATCATGTATGTCTCTGCTGAATATGGATTTATTGGAGCTTAGTCCCTTAAGATATGGCATCTGGTTTTAAAGAGGGACCTCATGTCTATGTGGTTGTAAAGATATTTATTATGGAGGTATAATCAATAACAACTATCATGGATAGAGAGGTCAAATATTTTTCAGTCTTCATATTGACAAAAGGCCAAAAACAGTTTTCTTTGATTTTTGCCGAATAGATGCATAGAGTGTCCAGATTCCAGATTATAATTATTCACTCACAGAGATCCATGTCTTTGTTTTTATTCTGGTCATCTCTTAATCAGCCATTTCATCACACACACAGGAACACACTCCTCTTCACTCACATCGTTGAGAACCTTCTCTCCTCTGTACATACTCACCAGATGTTGCCTAAAGCTTCAGGGAAGGACCCCCAGGTGTGTGTATGTGTGTACGTGCTCATGTCAGCCTTCTTCGACCAGCTTTTCTTGCACATCTGTAAGATTTATGACCACAGTTTCTCCCTCTACAAAGTGCGCTTCCTCTTTTGAAATCCCATGGGGCTGAAGATCAGGGATCAGAGGACAGAGCAGGTTTTTCAACCCAAAACAGGTGACTCCAACTGGGCCAAGTGGGGGGAAAAAAATGATCTCCCAAATCCCTGGGCATTTTTATCTACTGGCTCTTCACACGAATCCCATCTGCTTCTCATATCTGCACGCTTTGACAGCTAACGCAGGGTCTACTGGTCTGCCCGGCAGGGGTCAAGAGGACAAAGTGGAGTGAGGAAATCAGAGCGGCAGAGTGACAGAGTCTGCCGCTGATCACTGGAAATACACTGAAGGTTTTCATTATGGAGTATTATGATGGCGGGAATGCAGACGGGGGTATTAAAGACTCTGCAGAGCTCTTTGAGTGTGAGTAATGATCGGAGTGAGTGAGGCCAGAGACAGATTAACTGTTCCCTCAGGCTTCAAAGTGTAAAAGGTGCAAGACGATACAGCAGAGCACCCCGTAGGTTACATACTGCAAAGTGTATCAAGCTAGGATGGAGCATATTGTGTTTTGATGGCTTCACATTAGCTTCTATTAATACATCTTCTTGATTTATGACTCTGATGATGTCACGTGCACAGGAATAACCCCTCCATATGAGAAATGCAGCTACAGTGGACATTTTATTGACTGTTAAAGCTCATGTTTCCCCATGTTTAATGGATCTGTGGATATAAATAGTATTCCTCAGCCTTAAAGAGGATCAGAGGCTTCCTTCACTATTCAACTCCATCAGTCTTAATAGAATGCAGGAGTTCTTATTCCCCTGAGCACATGTAGAAACCCTAATAGTTCAACATTGTAGATCTACAGTTAAAGGAACACTCTAACATTTTTGTTGTTTTAGTGTCTTGCCTCACTCCAGAGTCCAAGACAAGCAGGTAGACACCATATTTTTGACTGTGCGTCCAGCAACAAGGAAGAGACAGGCAAAGCTCGACCACCGCTAGTTAGCTTAGCTCAAATGCTGGGAGTATATGGGTAGCCCTTTAGCCTGCCTCTGCCTATAGGACCTGTTTTTTGGAACTTAATTTTCATTTAACATTTATATTAACATACAACATTCAGGAGATGCTTTCATACGTACCCATACATACATACAGTACTCTTGACAATCCTTACATTTTCTGTGACATTATTCTTTTTTTAGTTTTTCATATAAGTCCTTTTCTATAATTCTTAAATCAGACCTGGCTAGAGGTCACTTCAATTACCTCTGTACATATTACATAAACACAGAACTAAATTTAATTACATCTACCGCATCAAGGTACCTAGTTGTGCATATTCACACATTCCCAATCCCAATACTACACAGTTATTACCAAAACAGTTTCTTTCCAGAGATGCACCAGAATCAATACACCTTCCCACACATGCCAAACAGAAATGGCCATCCCAAACCAAACAAGTGTATTACAATATGGTACCAGTGAACAAAAAATCAACTGAAATAAACTAAAATACTTAAATTAAATAAAGATAGAGGTGCCTAGAGTCCAGGCATTGCCTGAATTTCTGGAGACCATTTGTCATAAAATCTATCAGATTTCAATTGTAACTTTGCTGTGATTTTTTCCATAGTCAGAACGTTCCTTAGTCTTTCTCTCCATTCTGTTGGGCTAGGAGGTTGTGATTTCAGCCAGGATGCTGTTATTTATTTATTTTTTTCGCAATTAAAAGCAAAATTCTCACCAAGTAAATCAAATCTTTATTATATAGGACCTTTACTGAAAATTGAACATAATTACTGATCGTCAGCAACAAAGTCATCAGTAGATGTTTTTCTGGAGTTTGACAAACATTGAGGCCCTGAGATTAAAGTAATGAACAGAGCGAGAGGTTATGTTTTTATATTTGATTCTATATATGTGATTTGAACTTGTTTTGATGTTTATCTGTAGTGACACTGCTGAGGTTCAACTCTTTTTAACCCCTCTTCATTTATTGGATGAGCTGCTCAGAATATCCTGATACTCATTTGATTATGGCATATTTTCACCAATTAAAGGCACATTGAAAAATCTGGCAATTTGTTTGAAATGTCTTTTGGGTTCAGCTGAAGTTCAGTGAACTGTCTTTTTTCTGAATTCAGCAACTTTATATCCTGAAGTTCCATTGAGGAGAGTTTTTTCCTGCCTTCTCCTGCAGATGTTTGCAGCGTCAGCTGAAGGTTTACAGTTTTATAATGAACTCAAAAGCAGAACAATTTGGAATTATTTTTAGGAAAAGAAAAATGCTACCGTGCTCATGTTTGTCCTTTTTTACCGGAATAGCATGTTATGGATACGTGTTCATTGAGGCATAAGAAAAAGAGTTGCATTGTTCTGCACCCCAAGATCAGGAGAAACATCTTCACCTTTTTCATGACTTCAGGCACAAAACAAGGATTCCTGTGATTTGTTTAATGATTTGCATAAGCAATGAGACCTCAGGCCAGATGGATAGATTAGTTACAGAAATAAATAGATTTTTTTTGTTATTAAAACTGAATAGTGTGCCAGATTCCTTGTATGCAGATGATATTCTTTCATTTTGTCCAATCCTTTGTCAATTATCCAGATCGTAACAGTTTTATGGTGTGATCTGGGTTCTCAGTTATTTAGGGAATATCACTGGCCTTATCTCTGAGGTATTTAATACGTTTATCATGCTTAGTCTGTGCATAATACTCTGTACGTGAATCCATTTGACTTTAAAATGTACCTTCAAAGGGCCTTCCGGACATACATTCATGTTGGTTTTGTCCTTTTGTGCAAATATCAACCTTATGGGTGATTTTCTGCGATTTAATTTTGTCACCTTTGTCATCTTAGCTGCTAATGCAATAGCATTTGCATGTGCACTGACACAGCTGTGTTTACCTGCCGCTGGAAAGATATACGGACATTTCATAAGCTTGGAGGGAAACAGTTCAGATGCTTCTGGGATGGGATTTTCTCTTCCACTGATGTAAGGCAGCTTTGTGTTCAATAGTAACAAAAAGGGACTTCTCAACTTGTTACAGAAAAGCACTTTTTTAGTAGTCTCTGGTGGATTTCTCTGCAACACATTACTCCGAACAAATATCATAAGTCTCACAAAGTTGATGATTTTGTGAAAATGAATTAAGACCTGGAAGCAGGTGATTTTAGGACATATTTAAGAGGCAGTTCTCTGCATAAATTTGCAGTAACAAGTGATTTGTTTGTGTCAGTATCATTTCAAATTACTCTGGCTGTTCTCCTGAGACCACTGGCATCAACAAGGCAGTGTCTTATCACTGGATATTTTCTCTGTTCCAGACCATTCTGATTCTACTACATAAACAAAAGAAGATGTTTCAGATGTCTTTGTATGCCAGTGATATAGAACTGCTGTCACTTACGTCAGAATTTCAACATGGAGACCTGATAACATAAATCAAAATGTGGAAAATAATCACATAATCAACACACAAAGAAATCAAGGGACAGGATTGGTACAAGCATGCACCTCTTGATATTGGTACATTTTAGTACCTTCCACTCTGTACCTCTAAAAGAACATTTTCGGACCCCAGGGGACAAATATGTACTTTTATGCTCTGGTTCAAATATGTACCCCAGAAGAAGGTACATAATTAGTACCTACGGAGGTACTGCTGGAGTGACAGTGCATTTTGTACCTTAACGAGGCAAAATAACCTTTAAACGAAGAGAAAATAAATGCAGACATTTAAAGTTTATTAAACCATGTAACATCATAGAAAAATCCACATTTCGCATGTTAACTGATCTGCTTACAGTCCATCTTAATCAGTACATTTTTTTGGTAGACCAATTTGTCAGTTTGAGTTTAAGCATTAAAAAAGCAGTGCTTTTCAATAATGGTGTAAGTGGCAGTCACCTATATCAGGTGCACTAAATTCTGGCACATGTGCATGAACAGGTCCAACATGCTGAATTAACTTGACCAGAGTAAAAGTCCTTTGGTTACACTTTGGCATAATGACCTAGCACAGGTTTATTGCCCGAAGTTAAGTCACTTAAAGTGTGTTTTTGAGGTGCAGAGGGTAAGCAATATTTGCAAAATACATACTGAAGGCTGTTATGAAGGCCTCATCAAGGCATGTGCACTGACACACACCTACTCCTTCAACTTTCATCACACTGAGCCCTCCTCCAGTGATGGCCACTTTCCAGTCTTCATCCATCAGCTGTATGGTTGGATGGGGTGCAGTAGGTTCACCCTTCAGGAAAGACAAACACGCAAAAAGAGAAAAAAAACAACTTGAGACAAGTGGAAATTTTGAAGTGTAGGAACTAGAAAGTAACAATGTTTTGTGTATAAAGAAAAGGTTTCTTGAACAATGCAAAAATAAAAAAAGTACTCTGAGATAAATTTTTGACTGCTTGGCCCGGACAAGCGACCCTGTGGCTTTTCCTGGTTAAAACGTGCTAGTAATCATGGGATAGCAAAAGTACACAATCCAACAAAATATATCAAAGACCTGTTTGTTTCTTTTTAACTATGAATTCATACAGAATTCTTACATATAAAAGTAAAGTTAAAAAAAAAACACTTACACGAGGTAAAATATTCAAACTTCAATGAATCTATTTGGAAATAAATGCTAAAAAGTGACTTTCTGGGACATTTTCAGGCAAGAGGACAAGCTGCCGCAGAGGGTTTGGTCATATTTGACTTGTAAATGGACTTATGAGCATTTTTCCCTCAGGTCAGATCTTTAAAAAAACACATGCTAACATATGACTTTTTTTGCCATTTTGGATCCCAAAAAAACACATCCTTAAACTTGACTTTTTGGGACCCTTAAAGGCAGAAGAACACTCTGGTGAAGAGCAGTCTTGATGCCTCAGTACTGAACAACTACCGGCCCATCTCAAATCTGCCATTTTTAGGCAAAGTCCTCGAAAAAGTTGTTTACCAACAGCTTACTGACTTTCTCCTAATGAACAACTTCTTTGATGCTTTCCAGTCAGGTTTTAGACCTCATCACAGCACTGAGACCGCACTTGTCAAGGTGACAAATGACACCCGCCTGAACACTGACGCAGGCAAAGTCTCAGTTTTAGTTCTGTTAGATCTGAGTGCTGCTTTTGACACTGTCAATCATGAGATCCTGTTACAGAGACTACAGGACTGGGTGGGCATCTCTGGCACTACCCTAAATTGGTTGAAGTCCTATCTAGAAGACAGGAAGTACTTTGTTGAAATTGGCAACTGTGTCTCAGACCACATAGCCTTGACCTGTGGGGTGCCCCAAGGGTCAATCCTGGGACCCCTTCTGTTCAATCTTTACATGCTGCCTTTAGGCCAGTTAATACAAAGTAATAATGTGTCCTACCACAACTATGCAGACGACGCTCAGATCTATGTCTCACTGACAGCAGGTGAATATGGACCAGTGGATTCACTCTGTCACTGCATCTAACAGGTCAGTGTGTGGATGCAAAACAACTTTCTCCAGCTAAATTCAGACAAGACTGAAGTCATCGTATTTGGTCCACAGAAACAAAGAGAAAGTGTCAGCAGTCACCTCCAGTTTCTCTCTCTAAAACCTACGAATCAGGTTGGAAATCTCTGGGTAATAATGGACTCAGACCTGAACTTCAACAGCCACATCAAATCAATAACATCAGCAGCCTTTTACCATCTAAAAAACATTGCCAAAATCAAAGGTATAGTGTCTAAACCTGACTTGGAGAGACTTATCCATGCATTTGTCCCCAGTAGGTTAGACTACTGTAACGGCCTGCTCACTGGCCTCTCCAAACGAGCTGTAAGACAGCTGCAGTACATCCAGAATGCTGCTGCCTGGGTCCTGACCAGAACCAGGAAGTATGAGCACATTAGTCCTGTGCTCAGGTCCCTACACTGGCTTCCTGTGGCTCAGAGAATAGACTTTAAAGCAGCTCTGCTTGTGTACAAGTCTCTCCACGGCCTAGCACCAAAGTACATCTCTGACATGTTAGTGCCATATGAACCATCTCGGACTCTGAGGACCTCAGGGACCGGCCTCCTGCTGGTGCCCAGAGTCAGGATTAAACATGGGGAATCAGGGTTCCAGTTTCATGCAACTAAAATCTGGAATAATCTTTCTGACTATGTGAGACAGGCCTCTACACTGACAATGTTCAAATCTTGGCTCAAAACAGCTCTATTTAATTGTGCATATGACTGAAAGGATCTTATCTGCACTCTTCTCTTTTAAAGTTCATTTTATAATGATTTTTTTTTTTTTATTCTGTATTCTGATTTTTATGTATTTTTCTTGTTTTGTAAAGCACTTTGAATGACCTTGTGTACGAATTGTGCTCTACAAATAAACTTGCCTTGCCTTGGTGCAGAAGATTTGGTCATGTTTCACCTAAAAAATTAGTTATAGCTGTTTTTCTGTCAGGTCAGATCTTGAAAAAAACGACATGCTAACCTAAGACTTTTTACCATTTCAAACGCCCCGAAAAGTACGCTCAGTAGTGACTTTTTGGGACCTTTGTAGGAAGTAGAACACTCTAATGCAGATTGTTTGGTCATATTTCACCGTAGAATGAGTTATAGGCTATTTTCCCTCAGCTCGCATCTTGAAGAAAACCACATGCTAACATATGACTTTTTTATTACCATGTTGGACCCCGAAAAAATATATGCTGAAACTTGACTTTTTGGGACCCTTGCGGGGACCCTTGCAGGAGAACACTCTGATGCAGAAGATTTGGTCATATTCAACCTAAAAAGTGAGTTATAGGCGTTTTTCCCTCAGGTTAGATCTTGAAAAATGCCACATGCTAACATATGACTTTTTTTTACCATGTCGGACCCCGCAAAAAAATATGCTCAATAGTGATATTTGGGACCTTTGCAGGAACGAGAACACTCTGGTGCATAAGGTATGGCCACATTTCACCTAAAAAATGACTTATGAGCATTTCCTCCTCAGGTTGGATCTTGAAAAAAATCACATGCTAACATATGACTTTTTTACCATTTCGAACACTAAAAAAATGTATATATGCTGAAACTTGACTTGTTCAGACCCTTGCAGGCAGGAGAACACTCTGGTGCAGAAGATTTGGTCATATTTCACCTGTAGAATGAGTTTTAGACATTTCTCCCTCAGGTCCAATCTGGAAAAATGCCACATGCTAACAAACGACTTTTATACCATTTCAGACCCCGAAAAAATATAAGCTGAAACTTAACTTTTTAGGACCATTACGGGCAGGAGAATACTCTGGTACAGAAGGTCTGGTCATATTTCACCTAAAAAATGTGTTATAAGCATGTCTGCCTCAAGTTGGATCTTGAACAATATCACATGCTAGCATATGACTTTTTTACCATGCTGGACCCCGAAAAACTACATGCTAAAACTTCACTTTTTGGGACCTTTGTGGGAAGAAGAACATTCTAATGTAGAAGACTTGGTCATATTTCACCTATAGAATGAGTTATGAGAATTTCTGCCTCAGGTTGGATCTTGAAGAAAACCACATGCTAACATATTACTTTTTTACCATGTCTGACCCCGAAAAATATATGCTGAAACTTTACTTGTTGGGACCCTTGCGGGCAGGAGAATACTGTGGGGCAGAAGGTCTGGTCATATTTCACCTATAGAATGAGTTATAGGCTGTTTTCCCTCAGGTCACATCTTGAAGAAGACCACATGCTAACATATGACTTTTTTACCATGTCGGACCCCGTAAAAATATAGGCTAAAACTTGACTTTTTGGGACCCTTGCGGGCAGGAGAACCTCTGGTGAGGACCATTTGGTCATATTTTACTTAAAGAGTGAGTTATAGGCTTTTTTCAACTCAGTCACATCTGGAAAAAAACCACATGCTAACATATGACTTTTTTACCGTGTCAGACCCCGAAAAAATATATGCTGAAACTTGACTTTTTGGGACCCTTCCAGGCAGGATAATACTGTGGGGCAGAAGGTCTGGTCATATTTCACCTATAAAATGAGTTATAGGCTGTTTTCCCTCAGGTCACATCTTGAAGAAAACCACATGCTAACATATGACTTTTTTACCATGTTTGACCCCGTAAAAATATAGGCCAAAACTTGACTTTTTGGGACCCTTGCGGGCAGGAGAACCTCTGGTGAGGACCATTTGGTCATATTTTACTTAAAGAGTGAGTTATAGGCTTTTTTCTCTCAGTCGCATCTGGAAAAAAACCACATGCTAACATATGACTGTTTTACCATGTCGGACCCCGAAAAAATATATGCTGAAACTTGACTTTTTGGGACCCTTGCAGGTAGGAAAATACTCTGGTTCAGAAGATTTGGTCATATTTCACCTAAAGAATGAGTTATAGGCATTTTTCCCTCAGGATGGATCTGAAAAAAACCACATGCTAAAATATGACTTTTTTTACCATGTCAGACCCCGAAAAAATATATGCTGGAACTTAACTTTTTGGGACCCTTGTGGGCAGGAGAACACACTGGTGCAGCAGATTTGGTCATTTTTCACCTTTAGAATGAGTTATAGGCGTTTTTCCCTCAGATTGGATCTTGAAAAAAACGACGTGCTTACATATGATGTTTCTACCATGTTGGACCCCGCAAGAATACATGCTGAAACTTGACTTTTTGGGACCCTTGCTGGCAGGAGATCACTCTGGTGCAGCAGATTTGGTCATATTTAACTTAAAAAAATGAGTTTTAAGCGTTTCTGCCTCAGATCGTATCTTGACAAAATCATATGCTAATATATGACTTTTTTACCATGTCGGACGTCGAAAAAAAATGTGCTGAAACTTGACTTTTTGGGATGCTTGCGGGCAGTAGAATACTGTGGTACAGAAGGTCTGGTCATATTTCACCTAAAGAATGAGTTATATGCTTTTTTCCCTCTGTCACATCTGGAAAAAGAACACATGCTAACATATGACATTTTAACCATGTCAGACCCCGAAAAAATAGATGCTGAAACTTGACTTTTTGGGACCCTTGTGGGTAGGTGAACACTGTGGTGCAGAAGATGTGGTCATATTTTACTTAAAGAATGAGTTATAGGCTTTTTTCCCTCAGTTGCATCTGGAAGGAAACCACATGCTAACATATGACTTTTTTACCCTCCAAAATATATATGCTGAAATTAGACTTTTTGGGACCCTTGCAGGTAGGAAAATACTCTGGTGCAGAAGGTCTGGTCATATTTCACCTATAGAATGAGTTATAGGCTGTTTTCCCTCAGGTCACATCTTGAAGAAAACCACATGCTAACATATGACTTTTTTACTGTGTCAGACCCCGAAAAAATATATGCTGAAACTTGACTTTTTGGGACCCTTCCAGGCAGGAGAATACTGTGGGGCAGAAGGTCTGGTCATATTTCAGCTATAGAATGAGTTATAGGCTGTTTTCCCTCAGGTCACATCTTGAAGAACACCACATGCTAACATATGACTTTTTTACCATGTCGGACCCCGTAAAAATATAGGCTAAAACTTGACTTTTTGGGACCCTTGCGGGCAGGAGAACCTCTGGTGAGGACCATTTGGTCATATTTTACTTAAAGAGTGAGTTATAGGCTTTTTTCTCTCAGTCGCATCTGGAAAAAAGCCACATGCTAACATATGACTGTTTTACCATGTCGGACCCCGAAAAAATATACATGCTGAAACTTGACTTTTTGGGACCCTTGCAGGTAGGAAAATACTCTGGTTCAGAAGATTTGGTCATATTTCACCTAAAGAATGAGTTATAGGCATTTTTCCCTCAGGATGGATCTGAAAAAAACCACATGCTAACATATGACTTTTTTTACCATGTCAGACCCCGAAAAAATATATGCTGGAACTTAACTTTTTGGGACCCTTGCGGGCAGGAGAACACTCTGGTGCAGCAGATTGGTCATTTTTCACCTTTATAATTAGTTATAGGCATTTTTCCCTCAGATTGGATCTGAAAAAAAACACACGCTTACATATGATGTTTCTACCATGTCGGACCCCGCAAGAATACATGCTGAAACTTGACTTTTTGGGACCCTTGCTGGCAGGAGAACACTCTGGTGCAGAAGATTTGGTCATATTTAACTTAAAAAAATGAGTTTTAAGCATTTCTGCCTCAGGTTGTATCTTGACAAAAATCACATGCTAACATATGACTTTTTTTTACCAGATCGGACCCTGAAAAAATATATGCCAAAACTTGGCTTTCTGGGGCCATTGCAGCCAGGAGAATGCTGTGGTGCAGAAGGTCTGGTGATATTTCACCTCAAAAATGAGTTATAGGCATTTGTCTCTCAGGTCAAATCTTGAAAAAAACGACGTGCTAACATATGACTTTTTTTACCATGTTGCATCCCCCAAAAATATGCTCAATAGTAACTTTTTGGGACCCTCACAGGCTGGAGAACACTCTGGTGCAGAAGATTTCTTCTTATTTCACCTAAAAAATGAGTTCTAATAATTTCTGCCTCAGGTCACATCTTGAAGAAAACCACATGCTAACATATGACTTTTTTTTATCATGTCTGACCTCGCAAAAATATATACAGAAACCTGACTTTTTGGTATCCTTGCAGGCAGGAAAATACTCTGGTGCAGATGATTTGGCCATATTTCACCTATAGAATGAGTTATAGGCGTTTTTCCCTGAGGTCGGATCTGAAAAAAAACACATGCTAACATATGACTATTTTACCATGTCTGACCCCAAAAAATAACTGCTAAAACTTGACTTTTTGGGACCCTTGCGAGCAGGAGCATACTGTGGTGCAGAAGGTCTGATGATATCTTGCCTATAGAATGAGCGATAGGCATTTTCCCTCATGTCGGATCTGGAAAAAAACACATGCTGACATATGACTATTTTACCATGTTGGACCCTGAAAAAATATATCCTGAAACTTGACTTTTTGGGACCCTTGCAGTCAGGAGAATACTGTGGTGCAGAAGGTCTGGTGATATTTCACCTAAAATAGAGTTATGGGCGTTTGACCCTCAGGTCAGGTCTTGGAAAAAAACAGAAGCTAACATATGACTCCTTTACCACTTCCAACACTAAAAAAAATATGCTCAATAGTGACTTTTTGGGACCTTTGCAGGAAGGAGAACACTCTGGTGCAGACGGTTTGGTCATATTTCACCTAAAAAATGAGTTATAAACATTTCTGCCTCATGTCAGATCTTGAAGACAACCACATGCTAACATTTGACTTTTTTACCATTTCCAACACTAAAAAAATATATATATGCTGAAACTTGACTTGTTGGGACCCTTGCAGGCAGGAGAACACTCTGGTACAGAAGATTTGGTCATATTTCACCTGTAGAATGAGTTTTAGGCATTTCTCCCTCAGGTCCAATCTGGAAAAAAGCCACTTGCGAACATATGACATTTTTACCATGCCGGACCCCGAAAAACTATTTGCTAAAACTTGACTTCTTGGGACCCTTGCAGGCAGGAGAACACTCTGATGCAGAAGATTTGGATATTTTTCACCTAAAGAATGAGTTATAGGCATTTTTCCCTAAGGTCGAATCTGAAAAAAAAAACACATGCAAACATATAACGTTTCTAAGGAGCCCCTAAGGTGCCATGGAGAAAAAAAAAATTTATCATGCGCACGAGATACTAAAACGTCTGTCGAAATAAAGTTATTTACCATGTTTTAACTTTGACGTCAGATGTTTACAGACACACACAATGGAGAGAGGAAGTGAGCTAGTTGACTTTTACTTCCACCTCGCTGCTCTTGCCATGAGAGATGGAATAGTCCTAAGCTGGAAAACTTTGCTGTGCATACTTAAAGACAACAGGCTCAGCCGGCAGAGGGAGTACTCAGATTCAGTCAGTGTCCTGACCTGGGATGTACAGTGGGGACTTGTTTGCTGCTACAGAGGCGAAGTTGTAGCTAACTTCGGGGCTAACTCCCTCCTTATTCAGCGGGTGGCAGCAAGAGACAAGCTTTGCTTGAGTCTTGAAAGTTGTGCAGCTTTTATTTAAGGTACTGATAAATAGCCTAAGGGACAGTACATACCCTGCACTCCTACATTCACAGACACAGCTAACGTTGGCTGGTTACTGGTATGCTTCAACCAAACGGCTGTCTTCTTCTTCTTCTTCTTCTTCTTCTTCTTGGTTTTTTACTGGCAGGTGACCACAATATTATGGGATATTACCGCCATCTACTCATGAGCCCAACTGTCCGTTGCCGCTTGCCTGTATAATTAAATCGAGCCCACGTTTTATTTTAAACGTGCGCACGTTTTAATATATTGTGCGCATGTTTTACTATCTCGTGCGCACAATTTATTTATCTTTTTCTCCATGGCACCTTAGGGGCTCCGCACGTTTCTACCATGTCGGACCCCGTAAAAATATATTCTGAATCTTGACTTTTTGGGACCCTTGTTGGTAGGAGAACACTCTGGTGAGGAACATTTGGTTATATTTCACCTAAAAAATGAGTTTTAAGGATTTCTGCGTTAGGTCGGATCTTAAACAAAATCACATGCTAACATATGACTTTTTTTACCATGTTAGACCCCGACAAAATATATGCTGAAACTTGACATTTTGGGACCCTTGTGGACAGGAAAATACTCTGGTGCAGAAGATTTGGTCATATTTCACCTTTAGAATGAGTTCCAGGCGGTTTTCCCTCAGGTCCGATGTACAAAAAAATCACATGCTAACATATGACTATTTTACCATGTCGGGCTCCGAAATAATATATATGGGAAAAACTTGACTTTTTGGGACCCTTGCGGACAGGAGAATACTGTGGTGGAGAAGGTCTGGTCATATTTCAGCTAAAGAATGAGTTAAAAGAGGTTGTCCCTCAGGTCAGGTCTTGGAAAAGAACCACATGCTAACATATGACGTTTCTACCATGTCGGACCCTGCAAAAATATATGGTGAAACTTGACTTTTTGGGGACCCTCACAGGCTGGAGAACACTCTGGTGCAGAAGATTTCTTCTTATTTCACCTTAAAAATGATTTATAATATCTTCTGCCTCAGGTCGCAACTTAAACAAAATCACATGCTAACATATGACTTTTTTACCATGTCGGACCCTGAAAAAATATATGCTCAAAATTGACTTTTTGGGGTCCTAGCGGTCAGGAGAATGCTGTGGTGCAGAAGGTCTGGTGATTTTTCACCTCAAAAATTAGTTATAGGCATTTGTCTCTCAGGTCAGATCTTGTAAAAAACCGACATGCCAACATATGACTTTTTTTACCATGTTGCACCCACCAACAAATATGCTCAAAAGTGACTTTTTGGGACCTCTACAGGCTGCAGAACACTCTGGTGCAGAAAGTTTGGTCCAATTTCACCCAAAAACATGAGTTGAACTCATTTCTGCCTCAGGTCGCATCTTGAAAAAAAACACAGGCTAACATATGACTTTTTTTACCATGTCAGGACCCTGAAAAAATATATGATTAAACTTGACTTTTTGGGACCTCTACAGGCTGGAGAACACTCTGGTGGAGAAGTTTTGGTCATATTTCACCTAAAAATTTTGTTATAGGCATTTGTCCCTTAGGTCAGATCTTGAAAAAAGTTTTTAAAGCCATTTTTAACCCCCCAAAAAATTTGCACAGAAGTGACTTTTTGGAACCTTCACCGGCTGGAGAACACTCTAGTGCAGAAGATTTCTTCTTATTTCACCTTAGGAATGAGTTATAAGCATTTCTGCTTCAGGTCAGATCTTAAACAAAATCACATGCCAACATATGACTTTTTTACCATGTCTGACGACGAAAAATATATGCTGAAACTTGATTTTTTGGGACCCTTGCCGACAGGAGAATACTGTGGTGGTGAAGGTCTGGTCATATTTCAGCTAAAAAGTGAGTTATGAGCATTTCTGCCTCAGGTCACATCTGGACAAAAACCACATGCCAACATATGACTTTTTTACCATGCCGGACCCAGAGAAACTGTATGCTAAAACTTGACATTTTGGGACCTTTGCGGGCAGGAGATCACTCTGGTGCAGAATATTTGGTCATATTTCACCTATAGAATGAGTTATAGACTTTTTTCCCTCAGGTGGGATCTGAAAAAATTACATGCTAACATGTGATGTTTCTACCATGTCGGACACCACAAAAATATATGCTGAAACTTGACTTTTTGGGACCCTTGTGGGCTGGAGAACACTCTGGTGCCGAAGATTTGGTCATGTTTCACCTAAAAAATGGATCAAAAGAATTTCTGCCTCAGGTCACATCTTAGACAAAATCACATGCTAACATATGACTGTTTTTACCATGTCGGACCCTGAAAAAATATATGCTGAAACTTGACTTTTTGGGGCCCTTGTGGTCAGGAGAATACTGTGGTGCAGAAGGTCTGGTGATATTTCACCTAAAACATGAGTAATAGGCATTTGTCTCTCAGGTCAGATCTTGAAAAAACTGACATGCTAACATATGATTTTTTTTACCATGTTGCACCCATCAAAAGATATGCTCAATCGTGACTTTTTGGGACCTTACAGGCTGGAGAACACTCTGGTGGAGAAGGTTTGGTCAAATTTCACCTAATAAATGAGTTATAAGCATATGTGCCTCAGGTCGGATTTAAAAAAAAAATTACATGCTAACATATGACATTTTTTTACCATTTCGAACCCCAAAAAAATATGCTCAAGAGTGACTTTTTGATACTATGACAGGCTGGATAACACTCTGGTGCAGAAGGTTTGGTCATATTTTGCCAAAAAAATGAGTTATAAGCATTTCTGCCTCAGGTCAGATCTTGAAAACAGCAACATGCTAACATATGACTTTTTTTGCCATTTCGGACCCCAACAAAATATTTGCTGAAACTTGACTTCTTGGGACCCGTATGGGCAGGAAGTTTGGTCATATTTCAACTAAATTCCACCTAAAAAATGGGTTATATGTGTTTTTCTGTCAGGTCAGATCTTGAAAAAAACCACATGCTAACATATTCCTTTTTTACCATTTCGAAAACAAACAAAAAAAATCTTCTCAATAGTGACTTTTTGGGACTCTCTCAGGCTGGAGAACACTCTGGTGCAGAAGGTTTGGTCATATTACACTTAACAATTGAGTTATCGGTGTTTTTCCCCCAGGTCAGATCTTTAAAAAAACCACATGCTCACATAAGACTTTTTTTGCCATTTTTTTTGCCATTTTGGACCGCAAAAGAAAACATGCTAAAAAGTTACTTTATGGGACCTTTTCATTTAGCAGAACATACTGGTGCAACAGGTTTGCTCCTATTTCACCTAATAATTGAGTTCTAGGCATTTATCCCTCAGGTCAGGTCTTGGAAAAAAAACACATGCCAACATATGACTTCTTTGCCATTTCGGACGTTAAAAAAAATATATGTTAAAACTTGACTTTTTCGGACCCTAACAGGCAGGAGAAAACAGTTTTGCAAAAGGTTTCATAGTATTTCATCTAAAAATATGATTTATAGGCGTTTCTGCGCCGGTCAGATCTTGAAAAACAACACATGCTAACATATTATTTATTTGCCATTTTGAAAACTAAAAAAAATATGCACAATTTACAGGCTGGAAAACATGCTGTTGCAGAAGGTTTGGTCATAATTCACCTCAAAAAATGAGTTATAAGCATTTTATTCTAGGTTAAGATCTTGAAAAAAACCACATGCTCACATATGACTTTTTTGCCATTTTGTACCCCAGAAAAATATGCTTACACTTGACTTTATGGGACCTTTTCAGGCAGAAGAACATGTTTGTACAGAAGGTCTGGTCATATTTGATTTAAAATTAATTCTATGAGCATTTTTTTAAGCTTAAGTCAAATTAAAAAAAAAAAAAAAAAATACATACTTACATATATGACTTTTTCCATTTTGGACCCTTCAGAAAAATATGCTAAAAAGTGACTTTTTGGGACCCCTTCAAACAGCAGAACATGCTGATGCGAAGATTTTGTCATATTTGACTTAAAAAATAGACTTGCAAACATTCTTTTTTACCTCAGGTCAGATTTAAAAAAAAAAAACCAACATGCTAACATATGACTTTTTTGCCATTTCAGACCCCCCAAAATATATGCTAAAAAGTGATTTCTTGGGACCTTTTCAGGCAGCAGTGCAGAAGGTCTGATCATATTTCACATACATTTTTCGATCTACTAGTAATTCTAGTGACACTTTTTGTTTCACTAGTAAAGTCTATTCAGTCACTAGTCGATCAAAATTGAGTACATGAACTCCAAATTTGAGTACTAGTAGAGTTGAACTATGGTTGATATCACAATATCAATTTTATGCTCAAACGTTTTTCCATATGTCATAGGACTCGACGCAGCTACAGACCAGTAACAAAGAAAGCCAGTCTGTTTTTCGTTGTGATTGTGATTCGAACCAAAAATAAAACTGAACTGAAAGATGACCTCTCTGCTTGTCACTCACTGCAACGCCAACCAGAGCTGCCCTGGTTGGAGGATTAGCAGAGGGCAGGCCTAGATTCCACTGCCTTTGTTTTCCTCATGAAAACCAGACCCATTTTTCTGTTCTTGATTCACATTTCAGGTTCGCGTTAGCTGGTGTGTTGTTTGTTTTTGAGACACAAAGGCTAATTTGTTACACTAACAGTAACTCCTCAAACTAAAAAACTATGTTAGAATGGGCATATGTAATGTTCTACTGAGCTTTCCAAAGTCTCTATCCAGAAAAGTCACAACTTGCTTCCAACGGCAAATATATTGCTTGTATGACACCATGTTTGGAAGAATTTAATGAGCATGAGAGCAACACAATCAATGGGAATTATTGTTAAAAGAATTTGAGACTCACCTCTCATTTATTTACTGAAAAAGTTGATGATATGTACACAAAACGGCAGATTCAGTTCTTAATGGTACACTGCTGTAAAAAGGAAAATTGCACTGTGCTTACATATTAGACATTTATCACCTCCATAGTACCATATTGTGGATAATAAAACACAATGAGGGATGGTCATAAAAACAATGATACAATAACAATATATTTCTCATTTCTCCCAGGATAAAAAACCCAAACAATAGCTTTATGGGAAGAATCCATATGTCACAGGGGTAGCACACAAACATTAATTACACAGCACAAATAATACACGTGCATTATGGGATATTATCAAATTTGCATATAATGAGAAAAATCATTACATATTGCAGGCACTTGAACCCCTCCCCCGGTTCATGATGAGATGCAGACATCAGTGGAAACAGCTGCTGTGTAAGACCAAAAACACAAGCTCAACAGAACATCCATATACAAGAGAACCCGCTCGTATCTTTGAGCAAATGTTCGAGACTGACGGCACATGAAGGAGACACATGAAGAGAGGAGGGGGATGAGACAGCGAGAGCGAGCGCAGCCTTGTTGGTAACCTCCTGTTTGTAGTGCAGACTCAGAGGAATCGTGGTGATTACTCCATTGACTGAATCATCTGCAAGGTCAGGCCTCCCGTCTACGCTCCCTCCTACTCCTCTGCTCCGCTCCCACTCAGCAGCCAAGTGGTTCATGCGGCTGCCAAGACATATTCATAGACATATTGGAGAATCCAGTCACTGGCAGCACTCGCAGACACTTAAACACATGTCCACCTACACACTAACACACACTAACACGCACACACAAAAGAGCATTGGCAGTCGAACAAACACACTAGTGCTGTTTTATACACCCTTGTGTATGTGGGAATACTTGTCTTTGTTATAGTGCCCATGAGGACCAGAGAAGATCAACTGGTCTCTGAATCCAACCATCAAATATACTCTACCATGTCTAATACAAAGCAGGAACTCATGTTGGGGTATTGGGACACAAATACTTCATGATGGGACAAAGACCAGGGGTGTGGATCAAAACCAATTCTAACAAAAAGCTGAAGGAAGCAATACAATTTGTCTTTTTCCTTCACAATACCCACATCATTTCTTACCACTTCATGCCTTACACATCAACGATTTCATAGTGGCATCAGCAGTTGGCAGCAATTATGATAAAGAAGTCAAAAAAGTGGTGGAAGCTGTGGCTTTGCTTTACAAAAAATATGCAGAATGCAAAACATCTAATGTCTGTGTCTGTGACTGAAGCAAACATGAAAATATGGCATCACAGAATTGAACAAAAGTAGTGCCATGTGCCTGACTATCAACAATGAAGTCCTGCACAGACCAACTTTTTTCACACAGAAAATCAATTAGGGCAGTGGTTCCCAAAGTGGGGCACGCTATTGTGCACTACAAGCAAAGCATTGGCAAAGCTCATCCATCCATCTTCTACCTCTTATTGGGGTCAGGCCAGACTCTCCCCTGCTAATTTCCAGTTCACTCTTCCTCCAAGGCTGAGCCCAGCCACCCATTTCAGGAATCCCAACTTAACTTGTGGTATCTCATTCAGTTGGTCATTGCCCAGAGCCCTCCCACAGCTAGACCGAGGGAGTTTGGCTCAGCCTGGAGAAACAACATGAAGCCGCCACCCTGTAGGCCCTAAACTCGCTGCTACACTCGGGTGCTTGACCACTTTAATCAAAAGCCCAATTCAAACTGCCGTTTCAAGGCGTAATATTTCCCCCTCTGTGATTTTTCATCTCCACTGTGAGCATCGTGGAGATGGGATGAGGGGGAACGAGTTGGCCCCCATCTTTGTTCGATCTCCAGAAGTACTAACAGAGGCCTGATATTAGAGAATTTGGCGGGAGAAAGGAGCGCTGCGAGTGGGGCACATGCTGTGTCGTGCCATGTCATACAAGCCTTGGTGCAGCGTGAATTGACACGGATATTACGGCCACGCAGATTTAATGTGAATGTTTCTAGGTGTAAATGTAGCGGAGCCTTGTTGTGCCTCTTTCATAAAAGCACTGTGAATTGAACTAAAGTTGGTTTTAGCAGCAGGGATTGGCAAAGTTTGTAGAGGAAATGCAAGCTAATTGAGGCCAAATGTAACTATACCAAAGATCACAAGGCTAAAAACAAAATAAGGACAAAAACTGGAGCTATACCTTATCCTTAGGTCACTGTACAGTGACAGCGGCTGCATTTACATCTTGAAATCTTTATTTTTTTTTTTGCAGTTTCATTCTTGATAGATAGGTTTCCTCTGTTTCCTCTGAAGAAAATAAATAAGATAAATTCTCTTTGGGAATATGTTAGCAAAGGGTACAGCCTATTTTGTTTTGTTTTGGGGTTTTTTTAGGGTTTTTTTTTTTGTACTGGCAGAGAACAGAGCCCTTATTTCAACATATTACAGCTTATCATTTTAAAGATGGATCTAAGCTTGAACCTTATTCTACCACAAACTCCTCCAAAATTCAATCTCGACCTTTTGAATTCACAGATAAAGCCCCTGATGTTGAAAAGAAGGGGGTCATCTACATTCATACTACTGTCCATGATGATCAAATGGCACCAAATCTGTTTTTCCATCAAAGGGCATGATCATGAATGGAAACAAAATCAGCTCTATTGTACCTGGCGGTCACACACCAGGGCCACCTACCGCAGAGCTGATGTGGTTTTCCATGTAACCACCCTGATGAAATATTCAACGAGGAACAACTCAGACACCCAAGGGCCAGCGAGCTTTGGTTACCGCCAAATCATCCTTGATGAAGCCAAAGCCAGGACCCTGCCTGCAAGGTCACTGTACATAACAACATATACAACCAAAGGAAGCCCATTCATTATTAACAAGGAACATTAATTAATAACCCAGAGCTGACCCCATTTATTCTACAGGATCCCCTGGACTGAGGAGATCTAAAGCTGCTTTCCTCCACATGACACGTGGAGGGGAAAGGAGATAAAGAAGCCACCAGAGGAAGAAAAAATTCAGGATTATCATACTGAATGCATGAAGGGGTTGGGAGGAGGATACACCCTGTGGTTTATTTCTGTATCTGAAACTAAAATGGATATTTCCCTAAATTTAGGGGGCAGAAAGGGGGTGTGAGTAGCCATGCCCAAGCTCCAAGCTCTGACTCTTCGAACAAGCTGCTTAAAATCCACACTATCTTAACATGTCTACCAACATTTACACAAATATGTATGCACACATATTTAAACATATGGGCCCATCCCAATCCCCACACTCTCAGACTCATATACTTGATGGTGCATTCCTATTCAAAGCAGAAGGGCTTGGTACTGTCCTACTATGCAGTCTTTAATGCTAAATTATGTGGAGTAGCATTGCTACAAAATCCCTGCTGGTTTTGGTCATAAAACTGGTGAAAAATTGACTACATAAGAAAAAAAAAGGTATGGTAGTAAATTTATCTGGATGTGACAGACTCTGCTGTGATTTTATTTTACATTTTTCAGGTTTGAGTGTTTTGGTTTTGGCAGCACGAACACCCACATAGTATAAACATGTTACCCTGTTTCTGACTCAAGGGTGTTTGGGTAAATGTTTATTTAAGTGGAACTAAACCCCAAAGTTTTGGCTGAGGTGCATCATTCTTATAACATCACTTAATGCTCCTAGAACAGGGTGTCCAAACTTTTTCTTTTGCCACTTGCTGTATTCAAACATACAGAAAAAAGATGTTAACTTTCCAAAAGCGAACACTTGGTAGTACTGAAAGCCTCTGAGAACATGATTTGAACTCTTTAGAACTTTAATACAATATCAAAGTTTGATGTGTTATAAAGCATCCTTGAAATTTTAAGAGAGAAAGAGGACTGCGTGTGCATGGCTGCTATCACTTTGACATGAAGAGGCTGACTGGAGAGGGAATAAAGTAGTTTTGTTGCCTTTCAGCAAGTGAGAATTTTTTTAATGGCCGTTCCATGACCGTCTAAAGCCTAACCATATTACATCCAGCTTCTGAGCACCCTCAAAAACTTTGCTGCTGTTTTAAAAGCCATGCAAAGATCAGTCCTGAGATTTTTAGATAGTTGATATTACGTTTATATGATCATTAATACCGTCTGAAGAACATCTTTGTTGATTCATGTTCCCAGGCTTAAAAGGTGATTTTCCCAATATGCTCTTGAAATTGGACCATTGGATGGAGCACATAGCAAAGAAACGATTTATTCTGTTTGCTGCCATTAGTTGCTGTCTTTCTTGATCTGTCAAGCACAAACTTCAAGTTGAATTTAAGACCATATTCTTACACTGTGTCCTAACTAAATGCAAGTGTTGGATGAAGCGTTGCATCGCACAGTGTAACCTGTCTGCAGTCTAAACTGCATACACTAAAATTTTAACTCCCTTGTAAACAGCACATTAAATGCTTTGATTGTACAGGTGGAGAAACAGGTGAGTGGTGGATTCAAAGGCTCATCAATACACAGCTCTCTATGAGCCAAACAAAGTTTCTCACTCGGTCTTGAAAGTGAAAGTAAATCATTTCACTCAATGAAACAGATCTAGGCTCCATTATCTCCACTAAGCTCTGCTGACAGAGAAAAGTTAAGAAAATAAAATAAAAAAAAAACCTCCAGTACCTCTTCAATAATCTTATTTCCACGTTCCTTGTCTGTGTTGACGGGGGTGTTGAGGCAAAAAAAAATCATATTACGTTGAGTAGCATCGCGCTGCACTGCTTGCGGGCGGCAAGGACTCTCACATATTCAATGTAATTATTCTGACTCGACACTGATGCTTTCCAGCGCCCCATTCAGTTTGGACATGGTGTACCCTTCTGTAGTGAGCTGTGGGCCAATATAAATCTGACTGTTGGCTGAGGTTGGACCCTAGGCCATAGTTTGGACACCCCTGCTCTAGAACATCTCAGACTGGCTCACTCCCCATATGCTATCTCTATTAATGATGTGGCTTACAGTCTATTGTGCCTTTAAGCAAATGACTATGGGCCATACTATTTAATGAAGGCCTACATGGGCATAAACCAATGTTATATGCTCCTGTGAAAGACAAAAGTTTGCCTAATATTGACCTGGTTTTAAGCAAAAAAAAAAAACATAGTTTATTGTAATATTCAGCAGACAAGCTACTCTATAGCCAATTCTAAAAGTGGCCAAAAAAAGACAAATTGGAGTATGTTTTTACCACTGTTTTTAGAAAAACATAGCTTATTTGCAATTTTGGGTGAACAAACTACACTGCCCACAATCACAGACTATCGAAGCAGCATCTCTGATTGGTTGAGCCTGTGGTTCATACAGTTTCGTAACAGGTGAGCACTCCCAAGCTCAACAACCCTAGACTTGGTCTGCACTTAACAAAGTCTTAATCAAGACCAAAAAGACAAAAATATACACATAAACCAACAACATTCACATAAGACTGGCACACAAACTTCTCAAACACTCAAGTGGTGCAGAAACATTTGTGGTAGTGCTTTGTGTTTTGGTTGATAAAGCACAGCAGTGATGTCTGCCCTTATATAGTAGTACAGTTGCTCAGTGATTATGAGCCCAAATAAAAAGGGGAGGGGTCTAAAAAGTTCAACAATCAGTGGACTTGCAGGCACTTGTATGAAAAGTTGGTTGATGGGATCCAGGATATAAAAAATTCAACTAATTTAGTTTTTGATACAACTAAAAAAGACAGTATACTGGTTCTCATCCTTTTAAAAAAAAATCTTTTTTTAAATATTACCATTTCTGTCAGCAGTCCCATAAAAATCTTTGTATCATAGCATTTTATAAAAACAGACTTATTGCCCTCTTTGTGTATTTCCCTGTGTGTGCTCCTAAATCTCAGTCCTTTCCCCCCAAAAGTTCAATATTCCAGTTCATGTCCCGGTCTCAGGAGTAAAACAGCCTCCCTTTCTCCGACCCCGGCAGCCTGCTGAGTTTGGCAAGCTGGGATGGCGATGGGGGGACGTCTTGTCTGTAGGGGCCCTTGGTTTGAGGAGGAGCCGGCACTGGTGCGGGGGCTGGAGCCTGAGTGTGGCCTCTGTTGTGGTCGTAGGTGCTGCCGGCTGGGGTATCCTGTGCAGTTGTTGGTCTGGCCTTGTTTGCCTCCTGCTCTCGTCGTCTCTGCTCCTGCCTCAGCAGCTCTTGTGTCTCCAAGAGGACGCGAGCGTTGAAGCTGGACGTTCCCAAGTATCCGTTGCGTGATCCCTGGCCCCCGGAGTAGCGTGGGTTCTCCTTGGATGGCTGGAATCCCTCTCCTGGTGTGTAGGCTTTGTCCCATGAGTCCTGCGTCGCTGTACTGGGGTTCTTACGGGGTTGCCTAAGCACACAGAGAAAGGTAAAAGGGTCAAATACTTTGCTGAGTGACTTAAATGAAACAGCTTTTAAAGAGAACAGAGGGTAACTGAGAGCTGAAAGGATAAAGAACAACCTGGGAGACAGCATTACAGAGTTCTGTTGCCAATGACCTTTGGATTTAATTAGTGCTAAAAATTCTGTATGCGGAAAAACTTTTAATAACTCTTTCACAAGTTTTGATCAGAACAATTGCCACAAATTAGATTTTTTTTCCATTTTAAAAGGAAAACCCTTTCAGCAGAGTAAAAATAAATACCAAATGTTTGGCTACAAACTTAAGCACCACCACGGTGGTCGACTGACTCGCAGCCATCACTGACTTCATGTGAATTAGGCCTGTAAGCTATGAGGAAATGATGCAGTGTGTGATAACACTGTTTAACACAGTGCTGATGATTATTCCTGTGAAAAATAAAGGTGTGTGTGAAGTGTGCATATTAGTTTTAACACTGCAATTTGTCTGATTGTAAGGTGCAGGCAGAGTAAAGCAGGGTACACACATAAAGATTGTTGGGCTGTTTTTGTCTTTCCCCCTTCCTGACCAAGAACGGCAAACTCCAGATTATTTTATGTATTATAAGATTATCCTATAAGATTACCCTTTGGTCTGAGGTGTGTTAAGAGTGAATTTGACCTGACAATCGTAAATATGAAACTTCTTCAAAATTTACGACCAAAAATCTTCATGTGTGTGAGGAAAGCCGGCGACTCCTGAGTCATGACTCCATGAACTGTGACGTGAATGTAGCCAATCAAGAAGCGAGCTGACTGAGGAACTAAGAAGCAGGCGTAAATAAAAACAAGCATGGCCGACCTAAAACATAAACATAGAGTTCGGTGGATCTCAGGAACGAAGGACCAGCTCATGTGTCCATGCTGTCTCCAGGATTTTTTCCACAGTCTTTCTTTTATTTAGTTCATGATTTTTCAGTCAAAGACCACCATCATTCCCTCTCCTCGTATGTCCTCTCCCATGTTGTGTGTTATGTTTTCCAGTTGTTGCCATAGACATATATGTTTATGGTTGTTGCTATGTTTCTTCTTCTTCGCTCTTGTTACATAATGTTTGATCACACGAGATTTCTGTCTTGGAGGACTAGATCCTAGGTCAGTGGTGGGACAGAATGGTTATGTGTGTGGTGTGCTGCGTTGAGATTATTGGAGCACACCACACACAGTACGATCAAAACTGTTCAATGGCTGTTTTTTTATCTTCATGTGTGGGGTCTCTAACAGGTAAAACATCTCTTCAGATTTAGAAAATCTTTATGTGTGGACCTGGCTTAAGACATACATGGAACGCCATAACCAAGTGGCTGGCATAGAGGGCATAGCGTAAAGAAAAGTCTGTAACAAGTATGGGCTAGAAGTCCCAGGGTCAAAATGGGGGACACCTTTCAAGATAACAAAGAAGAAGAAGCCAAGATCCTGTGGGACTTCAGATACAGACTGACAGACAGGTCATGGCCAACGAACCAGGCATAGCTGTGTTGGACTAACACAAGAAGGAGGCAGCAATCCCAACTGAAAGCAGCATCCATAAAAGGAAGCATGAGAAGCTTGAGAAACACCAAGGAGAGTAAAGTCCTGGAAACAGCTAAGGAACTTGCAGAACCCTCAGGCTCCCAGACAGAGGACCAGAGCTTAGTAGGGGGCACAAGACTTCCTGAGGGGGCAACTTGGGATAAATATTATTATCTTTTTCACACGCTTGTCAAGTTAATCTGAAACTCTTATTTGCCCTTGGATGTGAGGGCATGTCAGTGGTTTTCTGGCTTTTCCTGTCAGCCCTGAGATAAGAAGATGACAAGTCTAGGGTGTTACCCGCCTTTCGTCCAATGATGGCTCCATTAAAGGCTCTATCCCCCCTTGTACTCTCCAAAAAAGCACAAGTAGTGATGATAATGGATGTGTAGGCTATGTGAGCCCTTCCATAAATAACGAAAGTCAAATGGAAGGAAATAAGTCTGGGTCAGGGATTTGCATGTGACTCAGGTGATGAAGTAAAACTAATGTTGCACCTCTGGTCAGCCATACAGGCCCAATCACAGCAATGACAAAGTTTGCTTATATCTGGCTTGGTTTGTGTCTTATCCTGCTTTGCAATGAAAAAGCTTCAAAATGCCCCATGTACTCTGATGTGTGGGGTATTCTGTTTTGTAAAGGATGTAAAGAATGTCTTAACTGTGATAACTACAGCCTTATTTTGAAAGCTGAACCAAAGCTCATTCAAAACCCCATAGACTTCAAGATAAGGGATCTGGGAGTCTTAAATGCTAATTTATTTCTGCATTTTAGGACTCATTACTGCAGCACTCTATAGCAAGTTACTCCACTCGGAGGAGATTGCTTTTTTCTGTAGTTACCCCTGGGTCAGCACTATTGAGTAGACATTCAAAAGAAACTGGACTACAGCAGGGAATTCATCCATTTTCACTTTTTTGTAAGATTAAAATGGGGCTGAGTCGTGGCATTCATTCTAAATACTAAAAGCAACATGAGGGAGCTAAAGGGGAGTCTGTTTTAGGTTGCAGATGATCACAGTGAATCCTGTGGCACAAAGGCCAGGACATGAAAGAGAGGAAACAAACGGGGAGAGCCTGCAGGACGATTAGTTCCACATAGTAAACAAATACAAATGTTAAAACCTGCCTTTGAAAAATGTCTGCTTTTATGCATTTAACTCCCATTTTGGAGATGCAGATGGGTGCACTTACAGCACAGACGGAGTAATAGCAAGCCTCACAGCATTATCCGCCCTCTACTTATCTCCAGCCCACCTGCCAGCCTTTAAAGGATGGCCTGAGATGCAGGAAGTATACAGTATCTCCTGTAATAAACGACATGCACATCATGCCATCCGCTACACATGATCCATTTTTCAGAAAACGTCCCCAGAAAGCCATTGTCGGTCGGGAGCAGGCTGGATTTTGTCCAAGCGTTGAGTCTGCTCCTCCGTTATTAGGATCCATTTAGTCTGCTGTGTGATGGAAGACCTGTGATAGTGTCTTTTGTGACAGGGGTGCTAAGAGAAGCCCCATTTACACCTCACTGACCTGCTGTGTACTTAAAAGGCTTTTGAGTTCACGGCAGACAAGGCTGCAAAGGGAGACAAGGGTACCAGCATGCTTTTAGGACAAACTGCCTGCATGAAGTTTTTTTTTTTTTTTTCTGGACAAAGTTTTATTCCACAGAGGACGAGAGGGACAAAACAGAGCTTTTAATATTCAAAGAAAGAAGTCTCTGACAAGTATATGAAATTAAAATAAATCTTACATTGAAACTTGATTTTATTATATTTTTTAATTTCTTTATTTCTTTATTGCAGAGTGCAAGTTTTGCAACTGTTCGCTGTTTACATTTTGGTCTTCTTGATGTTGTGAAATACAGAAATGAGCCTACAAAGTAAAGGAGACAGAAAAAAATTAAAGATACTGGTACTCCCGTTCCTCATTATTGACTCTGCCAAGGAGGTTATGTTTTTGCCAGCGTATGTTTCTTTGTCTGTTTGTTGGCAAGATTACGGAAAAACTACTGGATGGATTCACATGAAAATTTTACTACAGGTGTGATTTGAGCCAAAAAAGAAGCCATTGCATTTTGGTGGTGATATGGATATTTGTCTGGATGCAAAAAATTAACAAAATTAACAAAACAATCCTATAGGTTAACAATGGGCCGAATTGAAAAAAAAAATCATATCTCTGTCGTTTCTCATCAGAGTTGCGTCCAGTTTTACGGGATAATATAGGGTCCATGTCTCTATCATGAAGGTAAATTTCAGCTGGATCCAGATTGGCGTCACAAAAAAAACCTGAACTTTATAATGGGAAATCCCATTAACGTCATTCAATAATTCATGTAAAATCAACATTTTAAGTGATGTTCCAAAAACTTGTGTTCATACAGGGTAACAACTTCCATGTATGTGCTGAGTTTGGTCCGGATCCTGGCACTATTCTGGACCTGGTGATCCAGAATTTTACCTTTTACAAGGGTTGTGGAGAAGCTACTGCTGGAATTGAGCTGCTTGGGAGAGGTCTGTGCTCTCTGAGTGCCCCCACCCCTTCCCATGAACGATGGAGAAGCCACATTGCTACAAATAAATAAATAAAATAATTTAAAAGGAAAAAAAAATATTTAAGGGATATAGGAGGATGAGAGATGATGGAAGGATAATAAAAAGAAGAGTGCTAGTTTTTTTTTACATCTGTTGGTAAAGTCTGTAAAGAACTGAACTATGTTCGGAAAGGTTGCCATTTTTCAAAAGCATCTCTGAATTGCCCTTCAGCTCCTCCCTCATCTTTTCTACTTTCAAGAAAAACATTACATCCCTGAGAGATAGGTGGGACTTTACCAGACTTCCAATGTAGTAAAAGTCTTCTTTGAAACTTGAATTTAATTGGTGCTCCAGTCTTGTTCGGCAAGAGGGTTGCTGGTTTGTCAACTTATGGTCAGGGCTTTTCTGTGAGGAGTCTTGCTTGTTCTCTCCAGTTTCAGGGTGTTGAGGCAAAGACGTTGCACCACATCACTGTGCGTTGCTTGCAGGCAGTACGGACACTGACATATGGTTCAATGCAATTAGCCTGATTTTGTGTCTGAGGCTTAAGCACACTGAGTTCAGTGTAAAAAAATCTGACAGTTTCACCATTATTCTTGCAGTTTAAAATCATGGGTGAAAAGATGAGGCAGTCAAATGAATTCCATTCTCATCTTGGGTGCAAATATTTGCAAATATGTCTGCTTTACTCAATTTAAACAAACTAGGAAACTACTTCCTTTGTGTGTATGTGTGCATCTTACTGCATGCATCAGACAGCATGTGTAAGCATGGGGTAATTGGCAGAGGGGCAGATGTAGGGACAGACTGCAGAGAGCCCCAACACATGCTCCATATCAGGCTCTTTGCTGTCTGGGCGAGCAGCCATGCATTTACGCCCCGGCTCGGCTTACAGAGCAGCCAGACCCACTCATGAGGTAGCCGCTTGTTTAAGGATCCCGAGACGCCTGTTGCACAAGGCAGCGATCTGGCCCTCTAGACGGACTTTTTAGTTTGTAGAGCAGATAAGAGAAGAAGGTAGAATCAAGGGGAAAGTCTTTGGGAGGGGAGCAGAAATGGCGTTGCTCCACTGGAATGTGATCGTGATCAATGTGTCGGGGGAGCCCGTACTCTTATCACCTTTAGTCCTGCGCCAGTCACACAGTAGATTAGTTACACTTACAAAGGGAGGGGATGGGAAAATACAACATGCCAGAGGGAGGGGTAAATTTAGACTGACAGAACATAACAAACAAAGCCAGGAAGTTGGCTCGCCGAAAAATTTGTGGCCGCTGTGTGTTTCTTTAAAACAGCTGGGAAGAATCAGAGTTTATGAGAAGAAGGAGAGAACGCACAAACTGGGGCCAAAACACAAAATGATTAGGAGAAAAAACATGTGCAATGGAACAATCACTGCTATTTGTTTAAATAAATAATCTACAAACCTGGAATAATGTTTTCTTTGCAGTGTGGAATAATGTTGACTCAGCCAAGGAATTCAAGAGCTTCATGGGTAGAAGGAAGAGCTACTGGCAGCTCTCTGAGGCCACCATTAAGACCCTTATCTGGACCAGATTCGTGTGTGTGTCTTTCCGGGCTAATCAGTGGTCCCACTAACACACTCGTTCCTCTCTTGGCCCCTCTCACCCTCCACTGCCTGTCACCGCTAATCCCACTCCGACAACAAGCCTTCATTAGAGCTCCTCCAAGCCTCACAACCCAGACAGCCAGCTAAGCCTGGCCGTCATCAGATAACCAACTACCACGGCTTCTTCTGGAAGCTCTTTGGGTTTGGAGAGGCTTTTTGTCTCTGTGGAGGAATGTCCCATTTCTGCTCAACGCTTGACTGCGCCAGCTTCCTGTTATTGCCTGAAGCACAGGATGGAGGGTGTCCTAAAAGCCAGTTGGTTGGTTTTCAGAATATATGCCACTTTTTTGAATGTCTTTATTAATTATGTTTAGTTCTTACCCTAACTGAGATACTTCCAACAATTTCCAAAGTTAGAGAAATCTTTGAGTGTGTTGGCTGCCATGAAGGAGCTACACTGGTGGACACAACATGTTTATCATTATGGTTGAAACACTGAAAAGTGCGTCAAAGAATTGAACACACAGGAGTGGTAGGTGCTTCAAAACACTGCCATCCTGTTTCTGCACCTCATTCATGTTTTGTACCTCTTACTGAAGACAACCATTATTCCTTGTCCCAGCCCCAAAACCTAACCCACGGATGATGTGAAGTTAATAGAAAAATTTCAACGATAAGAGAGACACAGCTGCAATAGTAAATGGTTATTGGACATGAGCTTGTAGACCTTTCTAGCCTTTCTAACTTATTCTAACCTGACACTCTGGATGGACCGTATGATATATTTCAGTCCATCTGGGAAAGAGCCCATAGAAAGTGTTTGGAAATGGGCAGAACCTTTCAAACTCTAGAAAGCGATTGGACGATCGTTCTATCAATCATATTTGTCACTGGCCAATCAGATAATGTGGTCGGCGGGCACAGCATAAAACAGAGTGAAACAGACTCTCTGCAAAAAATGTCAGAAGTAGAGCAAAAATGTCTTTCTGTAGAGAAGTAAACAAGTAACTTCGACTTTAAGTAAAAACAAAAAATCAGTAAACATCCCTAATGCGCTTAATGATGAAAATTCTGCTGCTTAAAATGATGCTGCAGTGTTGTCAGGTAGATTTACTTAAAGATGCATGACCAAAGAGACAAAACAAAATATTAAATTGAAACTTAGATTCAACAGAAACTGATAAACATCACAGACAGATAACTGATGAGCAAGTCTTTTCACAACTGGTTCCCTCAAGCCTTGAACTTAGAAAACTCACAGAAAACAACGATTACATGTTTACTCTTATTTTTTTCACTTCAGACAGTTATTTATGCTAACTTGGCATCCCAGATGGACCGTTCATGTATTTCAGTCCTCCAGAGAGCCTATAGAAAAGGAGGGAAGAACCTTTCAGAGTATATCTGGCAGGTGACTGGACGATTGTTACGTCAATCACATCTATTACAGGCCAGTACAATACTTTAGTAGGTGGGCACTACTTCACTACAGAACATGGGTCACTACGTACAACAAACTCGTCAAAGCATGTGGGTAGAACAGTGGAAATATCCTTTCAATAGGGAAGTTTGTAGTGTTATTTGTTTTTCATTGGATAAAGAAATGTGGTCCAGATCTGATAAAACTGCTACTGAAGCTGTTAGCATCTATGCTAATCTCTGTATGAGCAGTCACTTCCTGCTGTCGTCTTGCTTGTAGCTCCACCTCCTCCTGCTCCAAAGGGCTCTGATTGGCGGTGCCGCTTTGCACTACTCACAACAGTTGTAGATTGGAGTTTGGCACGATGGATCAGCTTGACTACAGACACTGAATCAGGCTGATATATCTGAAGGGCAAGGTTAACCTAATCCATCAGTACCAAGTTACACATTCAGGCTCTTTCCTGTCCATTTACACAACACTGAGGCTTAATGAAGAATCGATAGACATTTGGAAACAATTCTCATGTGCCACATCTTGATAGGGTTTGAATCAAATAATGTCTTAGGGTGGCACACATGAGCTGTGAGAGATTTTAATGTCATCATTTTCAAGGACAAAGTGAGAATTAAAACAGGTCAACAAGTCCACCTACAAGTACTATAAACTTTACAGGGTTGTGGAGCTATCAGTCAAATAAATTCATACACCTGTTTGAGTTACCAGGGTCTTTGGAAGTAAGATGAGTCCCTTTCACTCATCACTGGGTTATGCAGGAATATACTCATACCCCCAAGTAAATATTTGATGATAGGTGCTCTGCAAAACAGCTCAAACTTGCTAAAAAAAACCTATGTGACTGATCACAGAGGTAGGCAATGCTGGTTATCAAGAGAGCCAGGTTCCTTTCGTCCTCATTGTCAGAGGGCCAAATTGTTGCAGCTGATCAGTATTTAGTAGTATCAAATTATTGAGAGCGAAACCCAGAATTCAAGCCTCTGGTTATAATACTTACATATGTATATTTGTATCCAATAATGCATACAAAGGAGCAATTACAGCAACTTATAGCTCAAATATAACTAGAATTACTGCTATTTTCTTTGTTCCAGTGAGTTATTGTCAAGTTTTCGTCATACAAATTCATCTTAAGTATTTCAAATTGACTGGCAGGACACTGTGAAGAACTACGGGGAGTCACATGTGGTTTTGGGCTTCCAGCTGCCAACTTTAGTTTATGGTATGTGCTTAGGAGGCAGTAGCGACTGAATAAAAATTAAACAATATTTTCTAGGGCTGGATGAATAGCTGTGGGGAGCCTGATCTGGCAGAGACAAGGGGACTGAAATAAGATTAAAGAATAAAAATTGACTGAACTTATCAATCAATCAATCTTTATTTGTATAGTGCCAGTTCATTACAAGTGTTATCTCAAGACACTTTGCAACAGAGCAGGCTGAAGACATACTCTTCATTTTATAGGTACACATGCAGTGCTCAGCATAAATGAGTACACCCCTTCAGATTTGTCAGAAAACCTTTAGTATCTTTTCAAAATCAACATTTTCCATGGCAGACTATACCACAAAATACTCCCCCAAATATGGGCCATTGATTGCAAACAAGATATTTTTAAGCACACAAAAATGTTTTTTCTCAATTTAAGATCAGGATTGCAAAAATGAGTGCACCCCAATCAAAGGGGTGGGAGCAATGCTAATTTTTAGTTTTACCCTTACTTTCATCTTATGGTAAAAAAAAAAAAAGTTATGTTAAACACAGCTTTGTCAGAACTTTGGAAATTGTTCTTTTGTTCATATAGACATTGATTAATACATTACTTTTAATGGGGGGTGTACTCATTTATGCTGGGCACTGCATATACAAATACATAACATGTGTATTTATAAATACACATACATACATCCAGGAATGTATCCACCAGGCAGAGACAAAGGGACTAAAAAATAAAAATTTATGATAGAGACAAATCCATGAACATCCAGATCATAAATCTGTCCTCGTCACATTTGGCTCTGCTGAATATAGATTCGATCAATCAATCTTTATTTGTCTTTGTTGAATATATTTTTTTAAAAGCTAGAGATGTGGCATCTTATTTTCAAGTCTTTATGGTTGTAAATGTAGTTATTATGGATTTGACAAAAGGACAGTTGAAGCCCTCTAATGCATGTTTTTTAAAAACATGAATACTACAGCCTGACCTGTTTCCAAATAATCACACGACAGTGGTGGATGGAAACTCTCAAGGCAGTAATGAAGTGAAAAACACATAAATTTGCATTTTCCTTTGCCTGACTTAAAAAGTTTAAATCTTAAAATATGTTTGTGCTATTTTGCGAAAATGATCAACACAAATTGATAGTATTTCTTTTTGAAGGTGGACATTTCTGGAAGAAAGGACTCACTGTGCAAAGTCCTTTGGAAGAATTGTTGTTATTAACCTGGGTTTGTAAGACTTAAGCTCTTTAATGAGGAGCTGCGGCGCGACACGAGCTCTAAAACAGTCTAACTGGGGTCAAACGTCAAGCCCGAGCTCATGCGACTCTTTGCGTAATGACGCTATGAGATTATGAGAAGGAATGCGAATCAAAGGCTGTCCTCGCCGCCGTCCTCGCCCGGCTTTAAGACCAACCGGACAAACTTTCCCAGGAGAAGGAGCTCGCTGAGAGGGGAGGAAGGGCTGCAGGCAACTGTCACATCGCATGAGATACCAGCAGATAACACCTATGAAGGGAACGCACGCATCGGACCGGCTTATACAGGCTGCATTGATTATGCATCCACGTAGACCAGAAATCCATAGCCATAGACAGGAACATGTTTTAATCGACCGGGCTGGGACTGTTAGTAGACAGAGGAGTAAAAGAGAATGCTATGAAGAAGTGATTGGTGTTTGTGCAGGAGGTGACTGAAATCGCAGGAGAGAGTGGAGAGTAACTCCAGCCGAGAAAATGAAAAGACCACACACGCACACAAACACACACTTATATTCTTCTCTCTTTGTTTGAACTGGCACAGAAGCAAAACTTCAATAAATCAGGCTTCAGTCTGACTTCACTTTCAACAATCTCGAGCAAAAGTACATTTCATAATGCATTATTTTCCTTTTCAGAGTGGATATAGTTACAGGGAGGAACAATATATATTTCAGTGTATAACAAACTTTAAATCCTGGTGTCAGAGAGCAGCATTTGTCTTCAGTAACTTTCTCTTTTTTAGGCTTAAAATCTTGAACTTCTTCCAGCAGCAGTGGGTGGCTTTGTGATTCGCATCGCCTTTAAAGCGATCAGAGAGGACTGGGACATGGAAACACAAGCAGAAAGATGGAAGAAATGCAAATACAGACACTTAAGTCTCCTCTCTCTGTGTCTTCAGATGTAAGATATGGTAAGCTTTATTGGCGTTTCTTTGACTTATATGCAAAAGAAGCGAAAGATAATTCAGACACTGAGGAGAAAAGTCCTTTGTACAAGAAATGATTCATTATTGTAGAAGTACTGGAAATGGTGATTGATGGATATAAAGACGTCGTCCTTCCTTCAGGGTCAAGGCAACATGAATGAAGTTTGTTATCAGTCAAATAATTCCAATGATCACAATAAATGACTTTATTCAGAGTTTTCCAGATAAATTTAAATGTCTAATGATGAGTTCAAAGTGGTTTTGTAACCAAAAGCAGATTTTCATATAAAAGAGTAGAGGAA